>OY804596.1:66710591-67988640 GCA_963680895.1 Fragum sueziense | reverse complement strand
GTTGATTTTTCAAAAATCAACCACGTCCATCTAATGCGTGACGTACGAGGGGTGATCCAGAATTAGCAGTACTGAACCTCTAAAATTAATATTTGTGTGTTTTTCTTGATGAAATTTGGCATAATACAAGTACTATTCATATTTGACATGATACGGAAATATGGGCATTGTCTTTATATTGCGTCCATGTTGAAAGCGTGTCCATAGCAACCAAGGTACGGTTAAGCGGGGCAGGGGTAGAATAACTTGACTTTTTAATATTCAAAATGTTTTTTCAAGCCATTTTAACGAAACGATTTTACTGAAACGTTGTGGACATCAAAAATGACTTCGTGCTTTTCTATGACCAAAGTTTAAACGTTATTTCTGGCCAAACGGGAGAACTGTGGACCACTTTCCTTTGGCGATAAAAGCTAACTTTGACGTTGGCAGAGTATCCGAACGTACGCAGTTTTTTAGTTTTGCTTATGTAACGTGGAAATTCCATAATCGATACTTACAAATAATGTAGAAATACTCATAAGCATTCTTTATTAGAATTTTCACAATTGTTTGACACCGAATTCTCAAAAAGGGAAGAACATTTTTGTAGGAAAAGAAAGCGGGTAATATCTAGATGCGCAGTCTGGACGCGACGTCAACTAAATCTGATAAGGGCGTCAACACTTGAAGTCGCACTTCACCATAAAATACATTTGTTACAAAACGGACCTAAGTTATGGTAGAGAGTTTTGGATATTGGCCGATAATTTTAACCTGAATAGGCTCAGATGTCAGTAGATTCCATATCTACCTAAAACAGAAATTCTGGGAAAACGCGTACAGGCATTGAATAAATTCTGGATCAAAGATTTCGTTTAGAAGCAAATCCCGTGATAAAATCTCAACAGCAGATTAATTTAGGTCGTTTGTATGACATAAAACACTTAAAATCACAACAACGGACATCACCTGTCTCATCCCCAATCAAAGAAAGCTAAAATCGTTCCTTCTCACAAGTTAAAGTTTCAGTGGAATTGATTGCGGGTATTTCTCTATATGAAATCGGTACTGAAATGTCAGTTTCAAGGACCTGGTAAATTAGCTCTAGACATTCTATGGGCGTTTTCTACAATCGACAAGCAATGGTACATGGATATTTTAGGTGGATTAATTGAACGTCACAGTAAACGTATTGCAACTCTATGTGGCTCTGTGGAGGAGTAACGTCATTATTTAACGTTGCGAACTTGCGACGTCGTGACGTTCGGTGAATACCTGCCCCGCCTATGCGTTATATACAAAACTAGTTTGATCGTAACTTTTTTGTTCTTAGTCCGATTTTGATGATATTTCGTCGATGGATCATTGATAAATTACAGTTCATGCTGTAAAAATTTGATTGACTTCGATGGATTCGTATTGAAGTTATAAAGTCGGTACCGCTAATTCTGGATCACCCCTCGTATGTCCACATTCTCTGCTTGAAACCGAATTCAAATCGGTCCCGCATAAACAAAGTTATTGAAGATATTCAGTAATTATTGCATCACGTGATTATCCACCGTGATCTAGTATCTTCTCTGTGTAGGCAATATGTCTCATATGAACAATAACAACACCTCAGAATAAAGGGGCCACATAAACATGGACCATGGTTTGATTTGTTCTGTGCGGTTTGTTAAGCAATAATTATATTCGTAATATTCATACAAACCTTCGTCTGTGTCATACACATATAAAATATGATCCCATTTATATTCAAGAATGACATCTAGTAGCCCTTCCGTGTATAGGGGCCGCATGAAGAGCTGGTAGGGGCCATGGTTTGACGTGTTTTGTGCCATCCCCAGGGCTATAAAAGGCACCTGAAATGTGTTACTGTAGGATTGTATAGTGGATAAGGCAGACGCGTTCGACATCCCTATGATACCGTAGACACCCTTCTTTAGTAAAGCACATACTGAAAATAGAAAGGAAGACCAGATATAATCAAAGTGCTGAGAGCACTGTAATTGGACGTCTCTGATTGATTGAGCGGGATTTTACATGAACGAAAGATATTTTATTCATTCTTCAGTGTTTAATTCTATAAGATCGGTTTCGGACATACGAAATCGGCTTTATTACCAGAAAACCCTCCTCAGGCTTCAAATGATTTGATTGCCGTTTCAAGACAACTGATTTGTCTCTATGAATAATCATTATTAATTTGATTACCCAATTCAATTAAGGTCATGTGATTAGCACTTTTGTCTTCTTGTTTCGGTTAACTATGAGTATTGTCGTCAGTTACACCTTTCGTTGATTTTATAAAGGACGATACAAAGCAATTTATTCAAAATGTAAGCCAACGCGCCACATAAATGAAAGCCGCGATAGCTCACTTGGCAGAGCACTCACCTTGTACTCTTTACACATGTCTATATCTGGAAGGCCCTGGGTTCGAATTCTACTCAGACATTGTTCTTTTTTATCATCTTCTTTTCGACTTTTATCTCCACCATCGTTAGGGATAAAACGACCGCAGTGATTTAGAATCGATCTAAACACAAATTCAACGACATAAAGTAATGAAACGCCGATCATTTACATACAATTCCGCTCAATCAATCAGAGACGTCTAAATATAGTGCTCCAAGCACTTTGATTTTTATTTGTGTTTAGAGTAAAAAAAAGAAAAAAAGAAAAGAAACACTGCAGCAGTTTCCTCTGGTTGTGGTTACAAAACAAATTCAATACACACTTTTCCTGAAACTAAATACCAGATGAATTGGAGCCCCTAACCATGGATTCCTCATACCAGTACTACCGCAACATCCTTACATCTACAGATGTGCGTACAAAGAAGAAATTGGGAACGTGCCGTCGGGAAAATGGCAGTGGAGTACAATACGCAATTTAAATCTTCATATCATTATCAACGAAAATTTGAGAATAGCAATGTCCATATCTGTACACATATTCATACGATCATCTATGTTCCATTGTCATTGTTGCAGACCCATTGCTTAATCTTCTTAGTACAATACACGTAAACGGTTCACTTAAACGTGATGAATACAGATCGCTGTCACTCGATCATAGACTACTAATAATCATTGTTGTCATGATCATTGATCAGTATGTAAATAGGTCATGATACTGTCGAATATCAGTGATACAGATGCTGGAGAAAACAAAAATAAAACTCGTAAGAGCAACTATTTTTCTGAATAGGTGGATATCACTAGCGTCTCATCTGAGGCTGTTCAGATGGAACCCAGATTTGCCATCGAGTCGAGCCCGAGTTGCGAAATGAACTCACTCCCTGAGAATCAATTTGAAAACCCTGTTTCCAAAATACGTCTCGTGGAAACCCCGTTCCTTTAAATATGTCAAAGACTTAAACAACAATGATAAAAAAAAAGAATCGATCATACATAATACGTTCATTAAACTGAGTAATCATCCTAAAATGTCTGTTTTCAGTAAAGACATCAAGAAAAACAAACTTTTTAACAAACGTTATACAGAAAAAATAATCCGAACAGGTTTCGAACCAACGGCGTTCCAAATTTCATACTAAAAAAGGTTGCGAGGTTAATCCTTTCCCATTTGAGCTATCGCTGCTGATGATGATATAAGGCGTTTGTTTACTTTATAAACATAGTGTATGCATGTATCGCTTTCTAAAGATGTTACCCTTTACACAATATTACGATACGAAAGTCAAATCACTACAACAAAATGGTTAAATCGAAAAAAGATCGTAAAGTTGGTTAAGACGTGGCATGAATTGAATCGGCAAATGAATCTTATAGTGTTTCTTAGAGAACACATAGAAAGAAGGAAAAGATACGACAGTTTTCCTGTATGGTCGCAAAATCTGTTTTGAATTTTGGTCAACTGGCAATTGAGTCTGAAAAAGGGTTTTTTGGTAATGAAAACTCATTTCGCCTGTCGAGAAGTGGTTATAAGAATTGTACGTCCTTTCGGACGTCCAATTAAAAATGGTTTAGGATTTGGAAAAAAAAATCCTTTTAGATTTTTGAGCCTAACACGGTTCTGGCCAGGAACCATGTTGTTCTCCAATATCATGATAATGACCCGAAGCAACCATAAGGAAGCAGCAGGGATCCCTATTCAGAATGTACATGTAAAGGCATAGACTGGTGTTGAAACATGACCGTCCAAAAAGAGCGTCGATTATTCTCTACAGAATTCGGTATCTCCTATTTATCAATTAATGGGACTAGCAGCGTATATCTAAACATATCTATGTTTGACAACAGTAACCAAGTCCTATCCACCGAACTAAGATATTTTATTGATTAAATAATAACTACATTTCCTAGTTTCTATGGTGATTTTTTCGGTCCCGACAATTGAGTTTATCTGAGAAACTTTTCCAGACAGGTTAACCTTACGGGACCTTGTAGCATGTGTAGGTACAAGATCTACTTGAGTTTCTTTCTGTAAATTGTATTTAATCAGACTACCGGTATGTTCAAATTAAAGCTGCACACCGCAGTATATGGTTACGCTGAGAACACAAAAATGTGCGTGAGCAAAGGATGAGAAGAATTTATACGTCAATTTTAACACCCTCTCCAATTTTAAGCTTTAACTAAAATAACTTATTACGTAGTATTTTCTACTTCTGCATCAATGTCTTCCGAAACTTTGTCTACTAAGGATGCCAAAACGAATTCTTCAAAACATTAAAGAAGTATTTTGTATTACAGATGTCGTACACGTTTAGGACAAGAATCAACTATCAACAACATTTAAAATACATAGGTGAGACAATTGTTGTTTTATATTTTTGGTGCGATATTGGTAATACAAAAATACGTCTTGACCCTCAAGCTACCAGGTGGTGTCTTTTATGACCACATGCATGTACATTTGTATGCCATTTTCGCAGTAGTTATCCGATACTATTTCGCTTTCCTGACTTTGTCAATCTACCTTTTCCTTGATATTTTGTCTAATTACATTGAACACTGAAAGATATGTGCAAGATTTATTGCATATTTTCATCCATAATCATATTTGAAAGAAGTCATTTTTCTGACAAAAACAAATGTATTTCTAAAAATGTGTCTATGGTCTCAAAAACCTGTGTAAAATGTGTCGGTATTGTAAGGTTTAAACCAGAAATAAAACATGACCCAACAGACAAGACCAGTTGCTTATTTTTTCTGCTTATACATGTATGGCTTCGCCCATAATTATGTTGAATAAGAGCCATTTTCTGATAAAAAACAAAAACAGAGACACATTTCTACAAATGTGTCTAGGGTCTCAAATGAACCCATTTGGTAGTGAGCATGTGTAAAATTTGCTGGTAGCTTGATGGTTAAATGCATTCATGAAACTGGTCCCCGTTAAAGATTTGGGAACTATGTAATACTTACTTGCGTTGCTAACAGCAAAACTATCTGTCGCATCTAATTCTTCTATTTCTGGTCTGAGCTCTATCTTTCTGTTAGCTTTGAGGTTGAGGCGCTTGATTTGTTGATTGAACGCCATTTTGATGTTACTGGACTTACTGTCAAATATGGCACCTGGAAGAAAAAAATATTTCAAAATGGAAAATACTTAAGCCTTTTTCCAAAACAAGGCCTGGGCCTGTTTCATCAAAACATTTAAGACGTATTTTTGACTTACATACGTCTTAAAAATCGCTTAAAACAACAACCGCATAACCCAGGCCTTGGTAGATTGGCGATACGTGTTTCTTGCCATAAACTTGTCGTAAGTCATCGGTAAGACACAAATACGTCTTAAATGTTTTGATGAAACAGGCCCCTGGTTTTCACGTCCCTGTTGGAAAAGACTTGTGAAAACATTGAGACAAAAGAAGAACATGCTGATAATCAGCATTTTCTCCTTTTGCCTCAATATTTTCTGAGCTATATTGTACACGAAATCAAATATGCTTTTCCCAATCAAGACCTGGTTTTCACGTTCCAGTTGGAAAAGACTTTGGAAAACATTGAGATAAAAGAAGAAAATGCTGATTATCACCATTTTCTCCTTTTGCCTCAATATTTTCTGAGCTATATCGTACATAAATACTATCAGTATCAACATTCATTTTGTCGTCTACGACAGTTTGATATTGGACCACCTCAAAGTTTTGTCATTTGGGAAAGGGTTATCGCTTGCCCCAAACGACAAAACTTTGGACTGCTCAAAGGAAGTTGCTGTAGACGACAAAGTTGATGTTGATATGGAAAAGATTAGTGGACAAAATGGCACGGAAAGTATTGATACAAAACTAGAACGAAAATGCTGATCGCTACAGATTACAAATTTGGATGGATGTTCAAAATACAAAATATCTTTCATTGTTCACCACATACCCTAGCCCATCATGCAGGTACTCTTTGGAAACGTTTGGAATAATAATTTTAAGAATGCAAACCCTCCCCCTCCCCAAAGTTGTTGCTGTTAGCACGTCAAAAGTTCGAGATGTTTCCTTTATGCATATCAGGAAAGATCATGTCGTATTCATGGTGATTTAGACAGAATATTTAGTCGATTATCTATAAATGTAGCCGGTTTGTATAAGAACACATGAATATTGCATTCAGTGTTTATCTCAAAATAGATCTAATAAAATTTCATTATTAAATCGTCTTAATTTGATTTTTCTACAATTCTTGTTACACTCAGATAAACATTCTCATATAAATACCTATGTAGTTATAGGCCCCGTTAAATGACCTAGCAGAGCATCTCTAGCTAATAGTCAGAGGTGTCCGCCAGGTTATTTATCGAGTTTTGATTCCTTAAAGCCTTCTCCCAAAAGGCGACACACTATTTTAGTGGATCTGAAAGAACAAAATTAATGCTTACGCATTTACAAAACGTTCAAGTTACAATTTATAGAAACTCGGAAGAAAAATAACTCGGAAGAAAAAGGAGCAACGTTTTCTGCAAGGTATTCTTAACCTATATCTAGTGGGTTGTCAACTGAATGAGTTAATTAAACCTCTCCCAAATAAGATCTGGTTTTGACGTCCTGAATAGATAAGGCGAGGGAAAACAATGAAACTGTAAACAAAGTGGAACTTTTGCTCAATGTTCTCTCTAATTCCTGTCTTCAAGCTGGTTAGTTGTTCAGATGGATAAGTAAATAATGAGAGTCACAGGTTAGTTTTAGAAATGTATGATTTAATCTAGTTGTTGAGAATTTCTGCAACGAAGTAACATCTTTGACTCTGATAGTGAAAACTAAACTAGTGCCAGGATTTAACCCTTTATATAGACTTTTGATCACCTTGGTTACACCCTCATTAACCAATCACAGGTAATGGAAGGTGTCACTGAGCCAATCAACATGTTCCTGGCAGTCCAGGAATCCTGGCTGCAAAGAGACAATTCCAGGCCATTTCGGCCATGTTGCCAGGAGCAAATCCTGTCACCTGCATTTACTCTAAACTTGAAAAAGATATGGAATAACCATATAAATAATTACAAAATACATATAAAAAGCTAACTTTTGATACCCTACAACATAGGTAAATCACTCTGATAAAGGAGGATAGGACCTCTGAAGTGGAAAGGTGGAAAGGATTCAAACTTTCCCTCCTTCCAAACTTCCAAGGTCAAAGCCAGGAATGGAATTACACGTTTACTACCAAATTCCATGAAAATCCATTACTGCAAAGACAAATTCTAGACAAAATAGCAACTCTATAACCATATAATGCACTCTGTAGACACTTTATATAGGAAACATTGTAGTTTTAAGTTTGGCATAAAGGGAGATAATTCAAAATGGCTGAAAACACAACAATGACAAAAAGGGCTGAATAGGATGACTGTAAGAGTTAGGTAGGTAAGACTGGCAGTAGGAATGTGTAGAAAATGCATATAAACCAAATAGTAATATCACTCAATTTAGCTATTGCAAGGTAGAATAACCAAGGTCAGGAATTGACACAATTCCTGGCCATGGAAAACTAGTGGGTGGGGTACCTATTCTGTTACAAAACAAATTAAAGAAGAAACTGCTGATAACCCGCAGTTTCTCCTTTTGTCTCAATATTTTCTGTGCCATATTTTACTCTTCTTTGTTGATTCCACACTTTCTGTTTTTATAAGTTTATCCGTATTAATATATTTTACATTATGATACTAATGTGTTATCAAGCAACTTTCGCTATCTATAAAATGGAGATCAACCTCTAGAAAACTTATGAATACATCACGGGAAAAGAAGAAATGATGGTGACATTCTCTTTCTCCCTTTCCTTCTGTGTTTTCTTCGCTAGTACATGTCTATATTCTGTACACAGGAGCAATTTATGATGCCATTAGCAAAACCATTTAATCTGGGTGACTTTGACATTTTGCTTTTTTAGAAAGAGTAAATTTTAGGATTTGAACGAGATTCTGTAGAATAGATATAAGAGATAGGGGAATTCCTTTGTCTAAATTCCTCGGTACAACCCGTTAAATAAAGACGGTTATTTAAATATACGAGATTCAATTTTCTCTCGCTCTGCATGAAGATTTATGCATCCATTCACTTGGGAAGGTTCTTTTTTCTTCTGAACCCTTGTCCTGCTAACTTTAAAGTTTGGTTTAAAAAATCAAATTTAAGAGAAATTCTGGTAAGATTATGTCATGCTTTTGCCACAATAATGTAGAAGAAAGCAGGCAGTGTAGCCTAAGATCAGACTGCACGTCTGTGCAGGCTGATCTTAGTCTACACTGTCTGCCAAAGCTTTGGTCATAACAGTAAAATGATGTGAACATCATGAGAAGGGTTAAACACAAAATCAATACACAGGCATCCATGGTTTTCGTTAGAAATTTCTTAGAATTGTTCAGAAAAAGATGTAGGCCAAAATATTTAAAACACACCATTTTATGCAGTACTTATCGTTCCAGAAAATACAGATATATATACTCGTCAACATGTGTCGCCCTATTAGACTAAGTTAAGAAATTGATTTCAAAGGAAACCTGCTGTGCTATTCACACAATACATCGTCGCTTTAAAAAGAACTCGTAACTGCAGCTTGTTTTAATTAAGAACGACGTAGGAACCAACAATTTGCCAGAAAGAACACTGATGTACACCATCTTGGACATAGGCTCACGTTGTATAATCACGTGACTCAGAATTTCCGATAATCTTCAATAACTTTGTCAATACTTGACCAATTTAAATTCGGGTTGAAGAAGAGAAGGTGGAAAATGTTAGGAATAACATGGACGTGGTAGATTTTTTAAAAATCATCTCATAAAAAAGTTATTGAAGATAAACCAAAATTTTGGTTCATCTTCAATAACTTTTTTATCAGTTGATTTTTCAAAAATCAGCCACGTCCATCTAACGCGTGACGACTGTCCACATTCTCTGCTTCAAACCGAATTCAAATCGGTCCCGTATTAACAAAGTTATTGAAGATATTCAGTAAATATTGTATCACGTGATTATCCACCGTGTAGGCTACCTCCGAAAGGGAATCAAGGACACAACAACAATTTCAGAAAGTCTTCAAAAAGTTACATGTATGTTGATAATAAGTTAATATAAGTGACTGATTTCGATTTGATTTGAATCAGAGGTGTAAAATATCATCGATTTTCTGGTTGTGGTGGACCCTTAAACAACAAATTATTTTAAAAGGTTTGACGACATAATAAAATATTGTTTTGTCGTCAAAAGTTTTTAAATCATTTACAGTTTTAAATATCCACTAGACCCTGAAAACCCTTCGAGTAGTTTCGTCTTCTCTGCTTCAAACTTCTTTTCAAATCGCTATGGTATTGACAGAATTATTGAAAGTAAAGGAACTTAAATATGTGATATCCCGCCGTGGACAGATACATCTACCAGAGCACGTCATTCTGTATTTAAAAAATAGTTTCTGCACCATTAATGTTTCATGGTGTATAATTACGTTACTCAGAATTTCCGATAGTTTTCAATATCTTTTTTAATACTTGACCAATATGAATTCGGTTTAAAGCAGAGAAAGTGAGGAAATGCCAGGAATAAGCTGGACGTGTTGAATTTTTGGGAAAAAAAATGATAAAAAAGTTATTGAAGATAAACCAAAATTTGAGCTTATCTTCAATAACTTTTTTATCAGTTGATTTTTCAAAAATCAACTACGTCCATCTAATGCGTAACGTCCGTCCACATTCTCTGCTTCAAACCGAATTCAAATCGGTCCAGTAATTACAAAGTTATTGAAGATTTTCTGAAAATATTGTATTACGTGATTATCCACCGTGATGTTTGTTACCTCTAACAATACAAGACCTGGTTATGGCGTCTCTGAAAGACAGGGATCGGGAAAATATTGAAGCAAATGCACAATATTTTCCATGCTATACTGCACACAATCTAAGCTTTAACAATATGCTCTTTGTCGTCTGCAGTATCTTTTGCACTAGACAACCCTAACATTTTGCCGTTTTGGAAAGAATTTATAAGAACCAATTTCAGCACAAATTGATGTTTGTTGATAAATGAGTTCCCTTTTCCATGTTTGGTCAAGCATTTAGGGCATTGCCCGATTCCTCTTTACCTATATATAAGAAAAAATAATACGATCATTCATTTATCATTGGTGTCGCCTATTTTACGGACAGTAAGGTTATATCAATCCCATTCGAAGATTAAGCTTTAAAATAACAAGACAACCATAAAATTATGTTAGACCGTTTATCCTGTTTTGGTGGTGAAATCGATTCCGTTAGTCCCAAACCAAGCCATATTGACAGACGAGCGTCTTGTTTGTATTGAATTACCCCCAAAATTCCTCGGATCAATAGAAACAAGTAACTAATAAATCCTGCATGTTTTTGTTTTAAAGTGACATTTCAGAATTTTTTGTCATAAATTTTACTATTATTTTTATCTGAAAGAGCATATTTCCTTATGAAAATTCTGAAAATTTCAAGCCAAAATATTGCGACGTTTACGAGAAATTTATATTTTTGTGTTAAAATTGAACAAATTGTTGTGGACAACAGTTCGGATTTATATGCAATTTATCGATTATGTCTCAACTTTAAATGCGTGTTTCTCGCTTATTGGCAACAACTTCAAAAAACTAATAGTATTTATACTCATTAGAATAACCAATCTTGGCATCAAGACATACTTTAAAAAATTGAAATTGGAATGAAATGTCCCTTTAAGCAAGACAGCTTAGAATCAATAACACGGAATTCTTATTTTGCGGGGGAAAATAGTTTTTGTCTGCTATGAATAAAGCTTGGTCCGTGAAAAGTGTCTCTTCAAGAGACTGGTTGGAAGGGTGTACTTTATTTTGTTAAAACATGCCTTAACCGAATATGAAAAAGTAATTCAAACTCCTGATTTTGTTCTTAATTGACTTGTTTTTTGTGTGGTTAACCAATTAAAACTGACCTACGAAATAATGACTTATATAAACTTTCAATTCTACATGTATACATTTTCTAAGGCATTGGGGCTTAAGAATTGGGAAATGCTTGTATCCAATACTATGATTATATTTAACATTTTTACTAGGAAACATGCATGGAACATAAAATGCATCAACTACCGCACTTTTTGCAAGTATATCATATATAATTTTTCAAAAGAAGTATCTTAGTGTTTGTAATAGTCAAAATGAAATGACAAGGGACCGAAAAACAATCCGTTCTGAGAACAACCAATTACATGTTATTTAATGCGTCGACTCTATCGGATTCAACATGTCGATGTGTCAACCAAAACTCTTCATGTAAATACTACATTAATTGTTTTGGCCATTACATAAGTGAAGCCAAATAGTAGAAGAGATAGTTCCACAAATTATTAATCAAGTAAATCTCGGATGGCAATTTATGATTGACAATCACAAAGCGGGGAAATATTAATTGGTCTTTGTTGGTCTTTGTTATGGATTTGTGTGTTATATTTGTCATTTATCTAATGCGTTTTGGTTGTTTTATCCCGGTAAATTATATCCCGTTATAATTATTAAAGCCGTATCATTTTTCTGGCTGCTCTGGCTCTGTATTACTCGTAAATGGTTTATTCGTCTTCGGGGCGAACAATGACAATCACTGGTGATTTATATTTATTAACGACAGCTTTTGAATTTTTGCTAAAGCCATTAGAATCGTTAAAGTAGTTTTGTGGTAGTAATGCAAACTCTGGTTGTCCCCATATTTTTCTGATCCTTGAAAATCTAGAACGGCCCCCTAAAATGCTACTTTAACCCTTTCCCAAACGACAAAATGTCAGGGTGATCCACTTCAAA
This sequence comes from Fragum sueziense, assembly GCA_963680895.1. NCBI lineage: Eukaryota > Metazoa > Mollusca > Bivalvia > Cardiida > Cardiidae > Fragum > Fragum sueziense. The sequence goes on along the minus strand of OY804596.1, from coordinate 67,976,407 downwards.
AACTGCAACAAATGGCAAAATGGATGATATTAAAGATAGGATTTGTGAAAACTATGGCACAGAAAATATAGAGACAAAAGGAGAAACTGCTGATTATCAGCAGTTTCTTCTTTTGTTTCAATGTTTTCCCAAGCCTATTCTATTAGGGACGTCAAAACCAGGTCTTGTTTGGGAAAGGGTTAAATGTTAATGGACATTACACATAGAAAGTTAAAGAAAAGAAAGAGAAAGGTCCACGAATTAAGAATCTACTAAATCTCAGATGGCAATTTATGACTGACAGTTACAAAGCGAGAAATATTAATTGTCATTTGTTATGGATTTGTTTGTTATGTCTTGTCATTTATCTACCGTAATGCGTTTTGGTTGTTTTCTCTTGATAAATAAGGTCTCAGTATTATTGTTATTGTCGTATCATTTTTCTGTATGTTCTGTTCATATAAAAAATAAAGACTGTGTATTGAAAAGTGTAATTCATCTTTGGAGTGACAAGTGACCAAAAACTGGCAGCTTTTATTTATTCACGACCGTTTCTTGCGCTTTTACTTAAAGGAAATCGTACTAGGCTGTCGAAAATGCAAATGGCTCTAAAATTGCAAACCAGAAATAACGAATAATGAATTTACCAACCTGAAGGCGTAGATCATTTATGTCCAGCGATAGCAGGCATCGGGGTCTGTTATGTATACAAATCCGAGTCAATGAATAAAGTGCGTCCCATTTTTATTGTCCTTGTTTTTGTTTTTTAACAGTTACATGTGCCCAACCTTCAAACAGCAATTACGTCAGAGGTACGTACGTCATCTGTGCTCAGCGAGATTCAACAAACCGGACAACCGGCTGCGTCGAAGACAGACGAGATTCAGCGAAGACAGATTCAGCATCTGATGTCAGGTGCATGGTAGGTCAAATTAATATACTTTTATAAATATTCGAAAGGATCTATAGTATTCTACAGTTGACAAATCCGCGTGTAGGCAAATAAGCTCACAGCCATTAATTATTTCGGAGGTTTCCTACAAAGAGTTACGAAATTAGACTTCGTGCTCGAATATTTCGCATATCTCCCAATATGTTTCAGTTGGACTTGTATACGAATAAAGTTTAATCATTCAACGATATATCATCAAAATGTGAAGACATATTTCCGAACAATCGCTGATTCTCGTCTGTCTTCGACGCAGACGGTTGTATTGTGTGTTCAATGGAATAACCGCGGGTGTGTGTCTCGTTGACCTTGTCTCGTTTTGAAGTATTAATAGAATCTGTAGACACGCTTGTGAAGGATTGATCTATAGCAAAGGAAAGATGGCTTTTCGCCGTGATTTTGGATTTTATGCATTGCAAATTGTTTTTCCATGTAGGAATATGAGTTCCCGAATAGTTCGGAAGCATGAAAATATAGTATGAGCCCCTTTTAAAACGTGAGAAACGTTTAACAAGTAGTTAGATTACAAATTACTCTCAAAATATATTTTTTGAAACACTTCGAAGTCAGTCATACTTGGTCGTAATATAAATGACAAAAATCACGACAACGATCGAACTCCTCTTAGCACTAATCTCTAGGTGGAGCATGTGCAATCAAATAAGAATCGCGTCCTTAACAAGACGCATTATGCGGAGATGTGAGAAATTAAGGACGGATTCTCTCCATAATGCTAGATGGTTTTGTAATCCGATTTTCACAGACAATACATTTTATTCATCGGATTTCGCTCTCGTTGAAAATTATGTACGAATTCATATAAATACTAGGGGTATTCATGGTCTAAATATTTTCAATAATAAATTCACAAATGTCATTTAATGACATAATCTGACATAGATTCGAAACACATAAAAATAAAATCTTGCCAAAATACTTTAAAACACACATTCAAAGTTACATTTCATATGTAAATGCAAGACACCAATAGCGGTAATAAGCAGACTTGTTAGTTCAACGCTAAAGTGTATTCTTGTTGTTGTTTTCAAAAGCCTGTAAAACCTTGCAAGTACAGTGACATCACAAGACAATGAATTAAGACTTATTTAACTTGCAAGTTTGTCCATCCAAGCTCTCTTGCTAATTCCACGCTGTCGAAATAGTTTTTGTTCTAGCAGTGCAGATATAGCCTACATATAAGATGTGGAAGTGGCTTTTTAAATGCAATATTTGATGAATGGTTTTCCGAACCTTTTGTTGTGGGTACTCACTGAGTATTGAGAGCAACAAACTCCGGCTGAAATCATTGTAAACCTTGACAGGCTACTTTTCTAGCATCACGAGATCCCATTTTACGGTGTCGGACAAAATATAGGGACCACGTGAACAACAGAATGTCCTGGCTTTTTTAACGAAAATCTCGTAACTGCAGCTTAAAACAAGCTGCAGTTACGATGTTTTCGTTGAAAAGCGACGATGTGTAACTTTTCTCGGGAGACTAATGGCAGTTTATCTGTTAATGTTGCGTAATTTAATTGTAATAGGTCGATTTACCATTTGTAGACGGAAATCTGTTACTGTAACAGCTGATTTGTAATTTGATGATGTTGTTTTAAATACAGATAGAACAGATATTCTATTTGCTGTTTGAAAAAAGAATACAAAAAGCAAAAAAACAACTACAAGAACAACAACAAAAATAAATAAAAAAATGAAATAAAACAATGAAGTGTTTAATCTCGTATGTGTTGTATAATTGTATTGCAAAATGTTTAAAATGTCAAATCCTTTGTTAAAGAAATTACTTCAAAGAAGCCTTTCATACATATACATACAAATAAACATATAATATAGGGAACTTGTATTGAATTTAAAAGGTAAAGTAGGTGAACTAGGTATTTATTTAGCCAAGAAGAGAAACGGCATATGCAAATGAGACATCCATAATTTTTTTTCAAGTAGGTCGTGTGTAGTTCTACTATTAAACATGCCCTATTATACAAGCCATTACATGATCTTTTGTGCCACGTTAAATCATTAATTTAATACGAACACTATCCATGAGGAAAATAGGTTAGTTAATAAAATGTTTTCATGCATTGTGCTAATCTGACCACAGTGTCAAAAAGACTACTCTCAGGAAAGTAATACAAATGTAGAAGACAACAGAAAACACCCAAGCTTCCCACTATACGTAAATTGAGTCCCAAAACAGCACCATATTTATACATTTAATCCAGTAATAAATGATACATCAGAAAGACACGTTTTTCGTCTTATTGCCCAAATATTGATTTCTTAACCATTATACCGTCGTTGTAAATACAAAACCTTGGAAAATTTCAAAAGGGAGGGAAAAGTGTAATAACTTTTCCCAAACTGAAATGTTTTACTTGGAATTTGGACATATTGTGTTCACAAATGATTTCTCATCAATACCGATCGGTAGAATAGCTCAAAACATGAACGAATTGTCTGTAACTGGGCACACAAGTTTGTACTTTGAAAATCGCAAGAATCGACATACGAGGTTTTGCATTTACACCGACGATACCCAGTGTATCCACAAGAATTTGTTTTTCTCATTCAGTATCATCTGCCAATAATTGCTGAGATCCAGCAAGATGACTAACGTATGTGTCGAGTTCAGATGCTTTATTTGTATATTACGGATATTACGAATTTCCTTTATAAATCCGTCATATTCGACGCAGAAAGAGACCGTATATCAGATTATTCATAATGTTAGTAGGTACATTTCCGCTCTCTTCCCAACATACTATTGTAGATACGGAGTACGGCTACCATTTGAACAGAAACATCGTAAAGAAAACCAATATTTTCTGTATCAAAACAACCATATGTAAGGCAATTTATCCTGTTTTGGTGGTGAAATCGATTCCGTTAGTCCCAAAGCAAGCCATATTGACAGACGAGCGTCATGTTTGTATTGAATCACCCCCAAAATTCCTCAGATCAATAGAAACAAGTAACTAATAAATCCTGCATGTTTTCGTTTTAAGCAAGACAGCTTAGAATCAATAACACGGAATTCTCATTTTGTGTAAGAATATATATAGTTTTTGTCTGCTTTGAATAAGGCCTGGTTTGAGAAAAAAATCTTCACAAGATACCGGTTCATAGTGCGTACGCATTTCATTTCGATAAAACATGGCTTATCAGGATAAGGGAAACTCATATTGCCACCTTAATTTTTTTTCTAAATTGAATGCCGATGATTTTTTTGTGGCCAAACCAATTCAAACGGCACACGGTGAAATGTTGAACATTTACTTCCGTGCATTAACTAGACTAACGGGTGAGATACAGTGCCAAATAACTTTCATTTCTTAATACCTTTTTATAGTACTTGGGATTTTTAAAAATAATTTTGGAAATTCAGACAATTTTGAAATATAATTTCCGCCAATTATTCAACTTTATAATGTTTTTTTTTTTCTTAAAGGAAATACCTTTGCGATTTAATAGTCAAATTGAGAATAGAAAACAGACGAAAAATAGGTGCGTTCCATTCGGCTGTTCGGCACTGTTCCAAATGTTCTGTGCAAGTCATGCCGAGATGGAATGCTCTCGGAACAGAAAAGATGGGGAAGGTCTAAAACGCGGATCAAACACTGCATGTCAGTCTAAAAATAAACTTTGGCCACGTGCTTGGTGTTGTGTATTGGTCATATACGGTCTTAAAAAGGATAACTCAATAATATTTGTTGAAATATTTTAATTTGTATTATACAGATTGATTATAATTATTAATTTATTTCAACGTGCCGCAGTTGTAATCGAAGGTTTCCATGCTAGTGACGTCACTGTTCTGCTTGCACCACTTTTTCTCCGGGAACAAGCAGAACATGTTCCGAACACTGTTCCGTGTCATTCCATTGAGTACTGGACTGTTAGGCACACTAGGAACAGCCAATGGAACGCACCCTAACAATCAACTCCGGGCACAACCAATTAACAGTAATTAAGAGTAGAAGAGATAGTTCCACAAATTATTATTATAGTAAATCTCGGATGGCGATTTGTGATTGACAATCACAAATCGGTAAATATTAATTGATCTTTGTATGGATTTGTGTGTTATATTCATCTAATGCATTTTTGATGTTTTATCTCCGAAAATTATATCCCTATATCGGTATTAATGTAATATATTTCTGGTTGCTACGTGCAAAAATAAATACCTAGGTCTTGTGATAAATCGTGTAATTCATCATTGGAGCGAAAAGTGAAAATAAACTGGTGTGTCATTTTTATAATCGACAGTTTTTTGCATTTTGCCAAAATGTTTTATTTTTGAATGAATAAAGGGACATTGAGCAACAGTTTTATATCAGCCATACGGAGTTGTGATATGACTGAAAAAATAAAGGCGACAAACAATACGGCAAAAATCACGTGATACAACAACAAGAAAAGCAACAACGATTGTGGGAAGTCTTCAAAAATTCTGCTAATATGTTAGTAACATATTAGCAGAATTTTTGAAGATTTCCCACACATAATGTTACCGGTTTGAACGTCTAAAACACACGATAAAAAGTGTTGACAACCAACAAAAATTAAAGTAGGTCGTCCATAACTTTTTCATCATGTGTTATCTGAAAGACATTTTACATTAAGCAAATCTCTGGTGCTATCTCGCCTTCGCTGCTCCAAACCCTTTTCAAAACTGTCATATATTTTGCAAATTCCTTCCATTCAATATAACTTTCAATGTTTTGGGCCATTACATAAATGAAGCCAAATAAGTTAAAGAGATGGTTCACAAATTATTAATCAAGTAAATCTGGGATGGCAATTTATGATAGACAATCACAAAGCGCGGTATATTAATTGGTCTTTGTTATGGATTTGTGTGTTATGTTTGTCATTTATCTAATGCGTTTTGGTTGTTTTATCTCGGTAAATTATACGTCAATAAATTATTATTAATGCTATAATATGTCTTTGTGTATTCAGTGCAAAAACAAATATCTAAGCCATGTATAAAATGGCACAATTCATCTTTGGAATGAGAGTGCCAAATACTGGCGATTTTTATTTATTCACGATGGTTTTTGCACGTTTGCCTAAAACGTTAGAACCGTTCAACAAGTAGTTAAGCGACACTTTACTCACACATCATAATACGTATACTTTGCGACACTTCCAAGTCAGCCGTAGTTCGTCGTGATATAATTGAAAAAAATCACGACAACGAGCTGAATCCTCTTAGCACTAATCTCAGTGTAGATCGTGTGCAATCAAACAAGAATCACGTCCTTAACAAGACATATTATGCGGAGATGTGAGAGATAAAGGACGGATTTTCTCCACATTGCTAGATGGCTTTGGTATCTAATTGCCAGAGAAAATACATTTTATTCATCAGATTTTGCTCACGTTAAAAAATTATGTAGGGATTCATAAGAATACTAGGGATATTCATTGTCTAAATATTTTCAATAATAAATTCACAAATGTCACATTTATGTAATAATCTGACATAGAAACACATTACAATAACATCTTACCTAATACTTTAAACACACACATTCAAAGTCACATTTCATATGTAAATACAAGACACCGACAATAGCGGCATTAAACAGACTTGCTAGTTCAAGCTAATATGCATTCTCGTTTTTTTCAAAAGTCATTAAACATTGGAAAGTACTGTGACAACACAAAGCAATGAATTAAGACTTATTTAACTTGTGAGACTCTTAGCATACTCCAATCCGGAAATTTTAATCCGATATCTCTACGTACTATGTACAAATCAGTCGTTTTAAATTCTGCATTATACTGTTGTGAGCTATGGAGTGGCATTTCCCGCACAAATAGTCTTAAATTAGAGCGCGCTCATTCATTTTGCGTTAAAACTATTCAAAAACTGCCCAGAAAATGTAATAATGCAGTATCTCGCGCATCTATCGGTGCGATGCCGATTATTGCAGAAATAGATTACAGGAAATTGATTTTTCTTGGTCAATTATGCAGATTATCATCTGATTATCTCGCAAAAAGTATTTTTGTTCACAGATCAGTAAGGTATATGAATAGTTATTCTTGCGCACAGCGTGGTTTCATTCCCGATATTTGTATAATTCTGTCAAAGTACGGTCTGTTTGGATATTTTGAGCACTTCATGCGCACTTCATATTTCCCGCCAAAATTAGCCTGGCGGTCCATTGTAAAATATAAGGTCCATGAAAAACAGGATTCTATTTTACGCCAAAGTGTAGGCTCAAAGATAACAAACGTACAGTTTGAAGTTTTATTTTCACAAAACGACGTTTCCTGTATTTGGCGTCGTATTCGTGACCCTTATATCTAGAAGGGCTACATGTATTCTGCAAATTATATACTTTGCATGCTTTGTTCTTATGAGGTCCATCAAATATGTAATAAATGCCAAAAGGTTGTCGATAAATGTACATTGCACAAGCTTATTTTCTGTACTTATAATAACGCCATAAGATTGCAACTCTGGCGCTCTATTTGTCATGTTTTGGGACAACGTCAGTACAGAAGCCTACTTCAGAAAACGCCTCAAGAACAGCTGATCGATATGCTTGGTGGACTTGCGCAATATTTTGAAAATACTGCTCAGGTAGACCAAGCGATATCCTATATATATCCTGCATTTCATCAAATGCTATGATCACGAATAATGATAACTATGCATCAATAGCATTATTCGAATGACACGAATCTCTACAGTATGTTATCACAGAATGTTATGTGAATATGAATGTACATAACTACAATTTTCAGTATAAAATGAATAAGCGTTGTTCATAATGACTGGGGTGACGTAACTGGGGTCTATTTAGGCCACAGTTACGACATTTTTGTCATTTAATTATCAATGCTCCAATAATTGATATTAGAAGTATAGCTTTGCATTCATTCATGCATAGATTGTCCCTTCTATTTCTTTTCATTTTTTGTCGGTCACTGTAAATTCTATTGTATTTGTTTGTATTGTCATGTCTGTTTGTATTGTCATGCTCTTCTTTTCAAGGAGGAAATAAAAGAATCAATCAGTCTTCCCAAGCCCACGCTGCCGACATAGCTTTTGTTCTATCATTGAAGTACATGCTACATGTGACATTGACCTTCCAAAATGCAATAGTCTATTTAGTTGTGGGTAGGCTGCCAACCCCTTAACTCGTGGTACAAACAATTTAGTTTTGTCACAAATGAAAACACGTGCTATATGATCTTAAATATACGAAATTTTATATACCTTATCAAATGTTCTTTCTATAAAGTTAATTCATTTTGCAGAAAACATTTATTTCTTGATGAAATTATTTCTTGTTTACATGGAGGGTGGAAGCCGCCATCGTAAAACAGTGACGTCATTATCTCGTGGTAACTTGAAAATGTACATGTATAGTGGTCAATGTGTACCAAAAGAGTGAGTTTGGTTTAAGGAAACCAATGCAATTTTCAATCAAGAAATATTTGATACTATTTTCTTTTGTTGAATTTACTTAGTTTATCTTTTAAAAAGAAACAAATAAATGAGTGTGTGAAAATGAATTTGCGAAATTTGATTGACACATCACGTGACATGGATTTGGACATAATTTGACATGTTTTAGAGTAACGTAGGAATTCTTTTTTCGATTAGCAAGGGGAAATATATTTTGATTTCATATTTATGTGGATATATAATATTAAATGTTTCTTTCATTCTTTGACAAAATCTAAATAACACGAGATTAGGGTTACTACGAGATAATGATAGGAGAGTATACTCACTGAGCATCGAGAGCAGCAAACACCGGCTTAAATCTTTGCTAGCCTTGATTGGCTACTTTGCTAGCCTCATAAAATCAGATTTAGCGGTGTCTGACTTTACATAGAGACCATGTGAACAACAGAATGTGTATTTTTTCTCGGGAGATCTGTTAATGTTGCGTAATTTAATTGTAATAGGTCGATTTACCATTTGTAGACGGAAATCTGTTACTGTAACAGCAGATTTGTAATTTGAGGATGGTGTTTTAACCCTTTCCCAAACGACAAAATTTAAGGGTGATCCATTTCAAAAACTGCCACAAATGACAAAAGGGATAATATTAAAGATAGGATTTGTGTAAAATATGGCACAGAAAATATTGAGACAAAAGGAGAAACTGCTGGTTATCAGCAGTTTCTTCTTTTGTTTCAATATTTTCCCAAGCCTTTCTAATTAGGGTCGTCAAAAGCAGGTCTTGTTTGGGAAAGGGTTAAATACAGATATAACAGATATTCCATTTGCTGTTTGAAAAAAAAATACAAAAAGTAAAAAACAACAACAAAAAATAAAAAAAACTAAAATAAAACAATGAAGTGTTTAATCTCGTATGTGTTGCATAATTGCATTGCTAAATGTTTAAAATGTCAAATCCTTTGTTAAAGAAATTACTTCAAGGAAGCCTTTCATACATGTATAGCGCACGATAATTGACCTGGCAGAGTATCCCATTCGATTAGCATGGGCTGCTCTGCCAGATCATTTATCGTGAGGTATACATACAAATAAACATATAATATAGTGAACTTGTATAGCGGACGAGAATCGACCTGGCAGAGCAGCCCTTGCTAATCGAATGGAATGCTCTGCCAGGTCAATTCTCGTCCGCTATATTGAATTTAAAAGGTAAAGTAGGTGAACTAGGTATTTATTTAGCCAAGAAGAGAAACGGCATATGCAAATGAGACATCCATAATTTTTTTCAAGTAGGTCGTGTGTAGTTCTACTATTAAACATTTCCTATTATACAAGCCATTACATGATCTTTTTCGCCATTTTAAGTCATTAATTTAATACGAACACTATCCATGGGGAAAATAGGTTAGTTAATAAAATGTTTCCATGCATTGTGCTAATCTGACCACAATGTCAAAAAGGCTACTCTCAGGAAAGTAATACAAATGAGCCAGGATCTGGAAAAACGTCCCTTAAAGCTTTTGAGCCCAACACAGATCCAGACCAGCATGTGCATACGTACAGTCTGATCAGGACCAATGTTGTTCTCTAATTCGCTTCTTCGTGACCTGAAGTAACTTAAAGAGAGCAGCATGGATATACATTGGGCTGCATTTGACAACAGGCTGATCTTGAAACTCTTTTTTTGAATATGCTTTAAGGGACATTTTTCCAGATCCCGGCTCAAATGTAGAAGACAACAAAAAACACCCAAGCTTGCCACTAGACGCAAATTGAGTCCCAAAACAGCACCATATTTATACATTTAATCCAGTAATAAATGATGTATCAGAACAAACACGTTTTTCGTCTTATTGCCCCAATATTGATTTCTCAACCATTATACCGTCGTTGTAAATGCAAAACCTTGGACAATTTCAATAAGAAGGGAAAAGTGTAATCACTTTTCCCAAAAAGTGTAATCACTTTTCCCAAACTGAAATGTTTTACTTGGAATTTGGACATATTGTGTTCACAAATGATTTCTCTTCAATACCGATCAGTAGAATATCTCAAAACCTGCAAGAATTGTCTGTAACTAGGCACACAAGTTTGTACTTTGAAAATCGCAAGAATCGACATACGAGGTTTTGCATTTACACCGACGATACCCAGTGTATCCACAAGAATTTGTTTTTCTCATTCAGTATCATCTGCCAGTAATTGCTGAGATCCAGCAAGATGACTAACGTATGTGTCGAGTTCAGATGCTTTATTTGTATATTACGAATATTACGAATTTCCTTTATAAATCCGTCATATTCGACGCAGAAAGAGACCGTATATCAGATTATTTCACACCCGAAAGTAGTAAACCAATCAAATCACCCCATTCGTACCACGTGAGTATACAATACCTAGAGCCGTATTGCACGCACGAGATAATTGCGTGGACGCACGGGATTCTCGATATTCCAAAGCGGCTAGATCGATATTGTACGATGCACCGGTTGAACCGTCCAAATATGCATTGCACTCATTTGAACCCTACAAATATCGATTGAACCGTACAAATATGGATTTTTTCCCAAATCGAGGCTGCAGTACAAAATATCCATATTCGCATCGAAGAGTAATCTCCCTTAAGTAGAGTTCTCGTTTGCAAAAGCAAAATTGTGCATTAGAGTTGAATGTTTGTTTCAACATGATATTTTGAATTCACTGTCCTAAACAAGACATAGTTTTGATTCTGTGATTGAAAAAACAGATTGGCAATACATTAAGACAAAAGGAGAAAATGATTTTAAACATCACGAAAGAGATTATTTTCATTTCAAAACATTTCTGAATTGTAGCGCATTTAATTTGCAGCAATGATGAAAATCACACTTAACCCTTTCCCAAACAAGACCTGGATTTGATGTCCATTAAAAGGCTTGACAAAAAAGTTCTAAGAGAAAAGGAGATTTGCCGTTTATCAGCAATTTCTCCTTTTCTGTCAATCTTTACATTGTTGATTTACGCATGACATGATAGATAGTTTATATGACAAATTTCATGTACATTTCACACTATCATAATTTATGACGGTCTATTCAATCTTTTGAGACAAACATAAATCGATAAATATAGATTTAATGTCAGATGCCATGTATATTTCACAGCGTTAGAAATGTACATGAGACCTACATTTTTTTCATGACACAGGCCTATGTTGTTTTCTTCCTTTTTTCACGTTGGAATTCTATTTAAAAGTAATTAGATCTAGATCTTAATTTTATACAAAATTAATCTTTGTCATGTTTTGTATGAAAAAAAATGATGTGAAATAAAGAGGTCATTTAACATGTCTTTGTACAATACCGAATTCTATTGGATTCATACTTTGCAGAACAAGTCTATATTTAGACTCGCCTATCGGCTCGTCCAAATATAGCCTCGTTCTGCAAAGTATTCATCCAATAGAATTCAGTATTGTACAAAGACATGTTAAATAACCTCATATTATTCATAATGTTAGTAGGTACATTTCCGCTCTCTTCCCAACATACTATTGTAGATACGGAGTACGGATACCATTTGAACAGAAACATCGTAAAGAAAACCAATATTTTCTGTATCAAAACAACCATATGTAAGGCAATTTATCCAGTATTGGTTGTGAAATCGATTCCGTTAGTCCCAAAGCAAGCCATATTGACAGACGAGCGTCTTGTTTGTATTGAATTACCCCGAAAATTCCTCGGATCAATAGAAACAAGTAACTAATACATCCTGCATGTTTTTGTTTTAAGCAAGACCACGCTATGGGAGCCTGGCCAGGGGCACCTATTTTTTCGAGCAAACAAAATGGCGGACACGGAAGTGGATTCTGACGGTCCCAGCAGTTATTTGGACGTAAGTTGTGTTTTTTTGTCCTATAACACCAACTTCGAAGCTTAAATAGATCGGTTTGTGATTCAACTTTGTTATTGTCTTTGTCTTTAGCTCATCGGACTGGCATACATAACGTAAACGATAAGCAAACGTGATAAAGAGGCATTGCTCGTGAATTATGCATATATTTGTCCACCTTTTAAATGAATAAAAGAAATAAAACAGATATTTAAAGTACACGTTATATTATCAAAATTACACTGACTACATTATTCTTTGAAAATCCAAAAGCCTAAGGATGATCGCAAATGTTAGAATTGGAATATTGATGTTTTTATTCACTGTACGGAGACCAAAAATTCCCCCGAACACGTGCATTACAGTACCAATTTTTTTGAGTCTTACTGGACGAGTATTCGGATTGAATTAATTTCATTTACGGGTGATTTGAGTTAATTTCTGTACGAGTGTTTGGAGCGTTTTATACATTTGTAGAAGATAGAAAACTTTGGTGTTAATTAGTTTAGATATTTAATTCCTCATTTGTTTCTCTTTCCACCAGTCCTTATGATGATAAAATGATACAGTGATTGGAATCCATATCCGGCTTGCCAAAAAAAACACTTAAAATCACACTTATCTTTTGTAGCAAGCTCTAAAATCAAGGTCTAATCTGTCAATTTTGCGAATTACCTCCCTTTGACAAAAACAAATAGGGAATTTAAAATGTTTGATATTCACAAATTTATCAAGGTTTTCGATTGGAGGTTTTTGCAACATCATGCTGACTTTACAGGGCTTTTTTGAACCCTTTCTTCGACTAGGATTGTTCCCAGATGTCCATGCAATAGCGATTTCAATTTCCTAAGGAGATTACATTGTAAATTTTTCAAGCTTTGGAACACAATGAAAATTCTGCTTTTCAAACATCATTTTCTAAACGCTTATACAATGTTATGTACGCTTCTTTACATTTCCTGACTGGTAACTTGACGGACTACCATTCCATGTAGTTCGGCATGGTTTGCATTCTTCTGCTTGAATTTCTGAAGGTTGAAATTGTGTAAAATTTCCGTTCAAATTGTACACCTGAAAAACGGACCCCTGTCACATTAAAAAGGTCCGTTTTTCATCCCCGTTATTAAGATCCACAAAACGTAAAGCACTAAGCACAACCAAGTCAATGAACAATGCGAAACACCTTCATTTGAATTTTTACTTGTTGTATTTAGAAAAAAATATGACAAGCGAAGTAGGTGTAGCGTTTTCACTTTTGTTCAGTATAGAATTTAAATCATAGGTAGACAGATCAGAGAGGATGAGATGAAAGAGAGACGGACATACAAAGGATATCACACGGAAATACATACATAAGAGAAATACATAAGGACTCATATATTTAAAAATGTTGGACACGTGTATACCTTTTGGTAACTTTCTGTCGTATTCAAACAATTGAGCACCCACACGCCAGCTGAACAATAAAAGAATGCTTCTTATTTGCACGTCAAAATAAAGATTTCACGAACGGAAAATTTTGGATCGCGTAAAATTACACCGACTATGGAAACGAACTATGCAAGACAATGATATATACATAGTATTTTATAGGTATTTACAACAGTCTTCCATCAACCCATGTCCAAATATACACGTGAATGGAAACTTTTACGCTCGTGCAAAACACGGTTCACTGCATACCACATCTCATATTTGTATTGTTATTGGTTTAGACATGTCGATGGAATGAGTGGGATTAAAGTGGGAATGCTCCAGTTTTTCGGAACACTCGGTTATTACTGTAGAAAATTAAACGTTTCGTACCATATATGATTCGTTACCATATTTTCAATAATATAACACGTCATTACAATTTACCATTTTCGATGGTAAAGGCGAATTTATTATGCGAAACTGATTTCGTCAAGATGGAAATCGATTATTTAGAACAAGACAGTTGTAAGTATATACACAGTTACCGCTGTTTTACATCATTTTATTCATGTGTAGCTGATAAAAATTGCTGTAATGCACTAAAAAGTGTACTGACCTATACACTTTCTTTTTGAATTATTACCAGGACACGTTGCTTAATACAATGATGGAGTTTTATCAAAGTCTATGATGTAGAACTTGAAATATTTCCAAAAATATGCAAATTTTGACATAAAACACTTCAGCTTCATTGATCGAACTGAACACGCGAGCATGCTGTTTTACACATTTGTGCGTTTATAATAGCACATATCTTGGGTTTTCTGTTCTTATTAAATGTAAGACGTTACTTTTAATCCGTTTTCGGGACTAAACGATGATTATAGAGCATTTATAAACATTTTAGTGACCTTGGGTAGGTGCAAGAAATTATGCATTTTTTGCTGTCGGGATATGTTATACGAATGCCTATAAAATTCAAACAAGATCACTGACCACCCATTTCTATTTCATTTTTCAATTGGTAATTACATATAATTTCAGAATACAAAATATAAATAAATTTTAAAATACATGGTAATATCGCTGCGACTGGAGCACCTGACTGTGCTATGGCCGCGGCCTGGTATCTACAAAATGTTCGATTAGAATGGGTGAAATGCCTTTTTAGACACTATATTACATGTATGAAAAGTAAAGCTAAAACGACTTACCAACATATTCCTATATTTCTCTCAACATGTCTAGCACAACTACATTTGATGTTTTCGAGAATGAAACTACTCATACCACTTAGGTTTAAGATTGTCCACCCTTTTGGTAGGAGACTGTGGCCAGTTTCATCAAAGGATTTAAGGTGTATTTATGTCTTAAGTACCAATGTCTTACAGTCTACACGCTTAGGAAAGGAGTCAGGTATCGCCCCTTCCATCAAGTCCTAGGTAATTTGATTGTTGTTTCGTAAGACATCAGTTAGTCAGAGTGCGTCTTCGATGTTTTGATGAAACAAGTACCAGATGTCATAGAGGATATATGCCGCGCCCTAGGATCAAAACCGGGACATCAAATTTCAAAGTACAACGCGATGCCATTTTTGCGATAACCGCGGTCATAAGCAGCCAATGAGAGAGTGGGTGCAAGAAAAACAAGAGACAGTACTAAGGCAGGCTGAAAATGAGTGGCGTTAGAAGAAAATATACATTGAATACTATTTCAAAGACATGTTTCGTTTTTATATCAATATTTATTGTCGATTTCGTGAATAATATGCTTTGGTGAGTAGGTTTTATAATAACCATTTAGTTTATTTGTTCATTTATTTCATCATCAAGATAGTGCTGTAATGCCTTTGACTCGAGATAGCTTAATTTGCATGAACAAGTTCATATTCATATTAACCCTTTCCCAAACACGGCCTGGTTTTCACGTCCCTAACAAAAAAGGCTTGAGCAAACATTGGGGCAAAAGAGGAAATATCTATAACCAGCATTTCCTCCTTTTGCATCAATAATTTCAATGCTTTATTTTACACTAATCCAATATTTTTTCAGCATCAATTCTGTGGTAAACAGCTACTTTTGAATTGAAATTTACGCTTTGGAAAAGGGTTGAAATAGTTTAAATGCGCATTTAGATTGACTCTGCTTAAAGAGATTTAATCCTTCATGCAGTTGATTAACTGAAAATGTTGACCACTAGGATACGTCTCTCAGTTTTCAATTGCTCGATTAACGCGTTCAGAAAAAACAAGAATTTCCAAACTAAAATCGTGTAAACAATGAACGAACTACGC
The DNA here is from genome assembly GCA_963680895.1 of Fragum sueziense. Taxonomy (NCBI): domain Eukaryota; kingdom Metazoa; phylum Mollusca; class Bivalvia; order Cardiida; family Cardiidae; genus Fragum; species Fragum sueziense. The sequence goes on along the minus strand of OY804596.1, from coordinate 67,960,444 downwards.
ATACAGTGGATTGTGACATTGCTCGGAAAAAAAGTTCAGTTTTTCTCGTACAGTAGTTTCGTTTTTTTTTTTCGTTTTGTTCTTATAATACACATCTCTCGCGACTCAGAGTTACACAGAGGCTCTGTCATACAGAAATCTATGTCCACACACGAAAATAAAACCAGTAGAAACAGTAAAGTGTGATTTTTGATTGATTCATTAAAGCATTTCTCGCTTAAAATGATGAGCACAGCACATCGTGAAGATTGTCGGCACAAATATTAATGAGTAATGAGTATGAACGTGCAAAATTGAGTATAAATGTGACAAATCTTCCTCTGTTTGCAGCATCTATTTCTTGCAGGTTTGTTATGTCCGCCATTTTTGCTCGAAAAAATAGGTGCCCCTGGTCAGGCTCCCATAGCGTGAAGACAGCTTAGAATCAATAACACGGAATTCTCATTTTGTGTAAGAATATAGTTTTTGTCTGTTATGAATACGGCCTGGTTTGAGAAAAATATCTTCACAAGATACCGGTTCATAGTGCGTACGCATTTCATTTCGATAAAACATGGCTTATCAGGATAAGGGAAACTCATATTGCCACCTTAATTTTTTTTCTAAATTGAATGTCGATGATTTTTTGTGGCCAAACCAATTCAAACGGCACACGGTGAAATGTTGAACATTTACTTCCGTGCATTAACTAGACTAACGGGCGAGATACAGTGCCAAATAACTTTCATTTCTTAATACCTTTTTATAGTACTTGGGATTTTTAAAAATAATTTTGGAAATTCAGACAATTTTGAAATATTATTTCCGCCAATTATTCAACTTTATAATGTTTGTTTTTTAAAGGAAATACCTTTGCGATTTAATAGTCAAATTGAGAATAGAAAACAGACGAAAAAAAAAGGTGCGTTCCATTCGGCTGTTCGGCACTGTTCCAAATGTTCTGTGCAAGTCATGCCGAAATGGAATGCTCTCGGAACAGAAAAGATGGGGAAGGTCTAAAACGCGAATCAAACACTGCATGTCAGTCTAAAAATAAACTTTGGCCACGTGCTTGGTGTTGTGTATTGGTCATATACGGTCTTAAAAAGGATAACTCAATAATATTTGTTGAAATATTTTGATTTGTATTATACAGATTGATTAGAATTATTAATTTATTTTAACGCGCCGCAGTTGTAATCGAAGGTTGCCATGCTAGTGACGTAACTGTTCTGCTTGCACCACTTTTTCTCCGGGAACAAGCAGAACATGTTCCGAACACTGTTCTGTGGCATTCCATTGAGTACTGGACTGTTAGGCACACTAGGAACAGCCAATGGAACGCACCCTAACAATCAACTCCGGGCACAACCAATTAACAGTAATTAAGAGTAGAAGAGATAGTTCCACAAATTATTATTATAGTAAATCTCGGATGGCGATTTGTGATTGACAATCACAAATCGGTTAATATTAATTGATCTTTGTATGGATTTGTGTGTTATATTCATCTAATGCATTTTTTATGTTTTATCTCCGAAAATTATATCCCTATATCGGTATTAATGTAATATTATATTTCTGGTTGCTCCGTGCAAAAATAAATACCTAGGTCTTGTGATAAATCGTGTAATTCATCATTGGAGCGAAAAGTGAAAATAAACTGGTGTGTCATTTTTATAATCGACAGTTTTTTGCATTTTGCCAAAATGTTTTATTTTTGAATGAATAAAGGGACATTGAGCAACAGTTTTATATCAGCCATACGGAGTTGTGATATGACTGAAAAAATAAAGGCGACAAACAATACGGCAAAAATCACGTGATACAACAACAAGAAAAGCAACAACGATTGTGGGAAGTCTTCAAAAATTCTGCTAATATGTTAGTAACATATTAGCAGAATTTTTGAAGATTTCCCACACATAATGTTACCGGTTTGAACGTCTAAAACACACGATAAAAAGTGTTGACAACCAACAAAAATTAAAGTAGGTCGTCCATAACTTTTTCATCACTAGCAATTTTACCCGTCTCGAAATTTGACCTTTGACCTCGATGACCTTGACCCCTCGATGACCTTGACCTATCCGGGGCTGCCCTCCACCTAATCCCGTCCCGTAACCCGTAAGCAATCCCGTCCCGTAACCCGTAAAAACGATACCCGTAACCCGTAAAAACATAAATTTGACCTTTGACCTCGATGACCTTGACCTTTCAAAAAATGAACCCCTCAAGCTAATACCCGGGGCCGCCCTCCACCTTCCCTCCAAGTTTGGTGAAGATCGGCCCAAGGACCTGGGAGGAGTAGGGGAACAAACGGACAAACAGACAAACGGACAAACGGACAAACGTTGCTCAAATTATAGTATGATGTGTTATCTAAAAGACATTTTGCATTCAGCAAATCTCTGGTGCTGTCTCGCCTTCGCTGTTCCAAACCTTTTCGAATCTGTCACATACTTAACAAAAAAAAAAAAAAAAAAAAAAAAATAAAAAAATAAACTTCGATCCAATATTTCTTTAAATTTTTGGGCCATTACATAAATGAAGCCAAATAAGTTAAGTTAAAGAGATAGTTCCACAAATTATTAATCAAGTAAATCTCGGATGGCAATTTATGATTGACAATCACAAAGCGCGGAATATTAATTGGTCTTTGTTATGGATTTGTGTGTTATGTTTGTCATTTATCTAATGCGTTTTGGTTGTTTTATCCCGGTAAATCATACCTCACTATATTAATATTGATACCGTTTCGTTTTTCTGTGTATTCTGTGCAAAAACAAATATCTAAGCCGTGTATAAAATGGCCTAATTCATCGTTGGAGTGAAAAGTGACAAAACACTTGCGCTTTTTATTTATTTACGGCAGTATTCGCACTTTTGCCTGAAACGTTATATGCGCTCAACAAGTAGTTTAGTGTCGTTTTACTCTCAAATAATCAGATGTACATTTTGAAACACTTCGAAGTCAGCCATGCTTGGTCGCAATATAAATGGGAAAAAAAAAAAAAAAAAAAAAAAAAAAAAAAAAAAAAAAACAACAACATCACGACATCGATCGAACTCCTCTTAGCACTAATCTCTAAGTGGATCGTGTGCAATCAAACAAGAATCACGTCCTTAACAAGACACATTGTGTGGAGATGTGAGAGATTAAGGACGCATTCTCTCCATGATGCTAGATGGCTTTGTGATCCAATCACGATGTATAATCACGTGACTCAGAATTTCCGATAATCTTCAATATCTTTTTTCATACTGGACCGATTTGAATTCGGTTTGAAGCAGAGAATGTGGACAAACGTCACGCATTAGATGGACGTGGTTGATATTTAAAAAATCAACTTATATAAAAGTTATTGAAGATAAACCAAAATTTTGGTTTATCTTCAATAACTTTTTTATCAGTTTATTTTTCAAAAATCCAACACATCCAGCTTATTTCTGGCATTTTTCCACATTCTTCGCTTCAAACTGAATTCAAATTGGTCAAGTATTAAAAAGGATATTGAAGATTATCGGAAATTCTGAGTCACGTGATTATACACCGTACCAATTATTGTCACAGACATTCTATGGTATTTCCTTTGATTTTGTTTTTATCGAAAATTCGGCACTGATATAGATATTCTGTTTCACTAGGGATTTTTCTTGTCAAATATTTCCAATGATAATAATTTCACAAATGTCACTTTTATGACATAATCTGCGAACGATCGGAAAGACGTTAACGTAACATTTCGCAAAAAAATACTTTAAAACATACTTTTAAAGTCACATTTCAGAAAGCGACACAATATACTAGTACTAACAAGTAAGCAATTTTCCAGCTCAAGGTAATGTATCTCAGTGTGTTGTTTCAAGAGCTTAAGGCTTGGGAAAACATTGAAACACAAAAAGAAACTGCTGATACCCAGCAGTTTCTCAATTTGGCTCAATATTTTCTGTGCCATATTTTACACAAATCCCATCTTTAATAACTTCCATTTTGTCATTTGTTGCAGTTTTTGAAGTGGATCACCCTAAAATTTTGTTGTTTGGGAAAGGGTTAAACCACAGTGACAACATTATGGCAATGATAAAGAGCTTATTGAAAGTTGTAAGGTTATATGTGCTGACTCACTTGCCAAGTCCACGGATCCGATGTACTTCGGGTAAAATGCAGACATACAGGCGTGGTTTATTGGAGTTTTACGCCGTTTTCCACTGTCATGGTCATATCGCAGTTGCGCTACAAACTGCTCTATGGCCTCGGTCGCAGACATACAGATAAGAGGGGATATTGGCCTTTCAAATCTTCTTAATTGGTGTACAATCCTAAGATGTGGATAGTCAATGGAATTGCACCATAGAGACGATTCAAACGAGTATCGCTAAAATAGGGTATACATTTGAATTTTTTATAATGCTTTGATACCCCTTCTTATATGTTGCTTCATGTATTGTAGTATAATTGTATTATTAGATATCTTTGTCTGGTATTTTGAATATATCGACTCTGAGCACCAAGATCAACAAAGTGTAGATCCCGTCCTATCGCGCCGCAACTTAAAAAACGTTAATCTGGTTTATATCTCAGGCACTATTAGAGATATAGCCTTGATACTTCACATATGGATACCTCCTGCCAAGACCTTTCATTTTGACCTTTGACTTAGTTGCCTTGACCTTGGAGTTTGACATACTTTTAAAAAACTTGAACCTGACCTTCAAATCACATGCACTATCATAGAGAAAGCATTGGTATTTCACATATGGATACCTCATGCTATGACACCATAACCTTTGACCTAGTGACCTTGACCTTTTACTTTGTACTCCTTTTTCTGCGACAAGCTCTCGTATAGACAAATTACGTTGTCTGAGGACAACTCTTGTCCTTTTTAATAGAATACTTTCTTAACCTCGTAAAATCCCATTTTACAGTGTCGCAATTAAAGTAGGAAACACGAAAACATTTAAATGTGTAACTTTTCTCGGGAGGCTAATGGCACTTTATCTACTGCTAATGTTGCGTAATTCAATTGTTATAGGTCGATGTACCATTTGTAGACAGCAAACTGTTATTGTAACGTTAGATTTTATATTTGATTAAGGCATGTTTTGAAATATTCCAATAGCATTTTATCTGGAAAAGAATCCGTAATAGGGATCAATTTTATCAAGTGAACAGTGACGTTATTTCGGATAAACAAATAGTATTTCGTGGGTTTTGTTATAATTTCTCATAACTACGGCTTCATGCAAGCCGTAGTTACGAGATTTTATAACAACACACATGGTTTATTAAAACACAACTGTAAACCAAGTCTATTTTTAGCACAAAATTCTTTGCCATTCGGTGTCATTATCTCATTTTGCCTTTCTAACGAAATGCTGTGATGGCCTTGCACGATTGTACATTCAATATAACGTCGCTTTTCAACGGCAACCTCGTAACTACAGATTCAAACACGCTGCAGTTACGAGTCTTTCGATGAAATGAAGCGATACCCTCCTTTGTCAGTTAAATTACTTCCATTAAGGTAGTCCACCCATAATGATATTCGCATGACGTCGGAATTATTCGGGCGCGATCGAAAACATTAGGCAGTGGAACTCGCCACCTCCAAATGTTTGCTACCGCGCAGAATAGGTTCTGAAACGTAACGACACCGATTCTACCTTAAGTGATAATTATGGATACGTTACACTTAAAAATAGGCCTAAAGATAACGTGTATCGTGTTAAGGCAGCCCAGCCATAATTAGATTCACGCGACGTCAAAACTTTTCCTTGCAATGTCGTTAACAATCATTACGTACCCAAACCTATTTCAAACATTCGGCAGTGGAACCTAGCATGTATCCCTTTAATGTCGCTCTAGGTGCCCTATGACACTATAATTACGGAGTCAAAAGGCGTCACTGTGAAGTAAAGGGTCAATGTTACTTTCCAAACTCATCCATATTTTGTCGTGATACTTTATTGCGTCTACGAACAAAATCCTCCTACCAGTAATCTCTAAATGGATAGTGTTCAATCAGAAAGAAATCGTGTCCCCATGAATACGTATTAACCTATTAGGCCTACCACGCGGCAAAATTTCAGCCTGGTCCTAATTCAAAGATGTTGCAGAAAACAATTTCAAGTAAATCAAACTGTTTTGGTCTCTTATGTAAGACAACTTAAATATCATGGTAAATGAAGAAATTGCTTGTCACAAGCAATTTCTCTTCATTTATCACAATGTTTTCCCAAGTCATTATCTCGTAAGGAATCAAAAGGCGTTATTATGTGGTAATGGATTAATACGATTTTCCAAAGTCATCAAATCGTCGTGATATTGTATTGAGTCTACGAACAAAATCCCCTAGTAGGCCTAGTAATCTCTAAATGGATCGTGTGCAATCAGAAAGAGATCGTATCTTCAACAACACACATTAACCTATACATTACCACATGGCAAAATATTGCGCCGTTAACGAGAAATATATACTAACCCAAACTGCCAACGCAACAAGATTTTTTGTGGCAACTTTTTAATAAGATATGCTAAAACAAGGAAACTTCAAATTTCATTATTCTATAAAGTGATTTTATTGTCCGCATAAAAAGAATGTAAGAATTGTTATGCTTCGCTGAACACATAGTCCTTGGTTCAAAACCCTTTATCCGCGCTGCACGTGCAACAGTGCGTGTAATAAACCAGTGCACGTGCATTTTTGGAAAGTCACAAGATAACCCAATAAGATTAGGTAAAAAATCTGTCAGGCGATAGACAAAAATGCCGCAATTTAGCATTGTCCGGAAAAGCGCAGGTGATTGGATTGCTCCTGACTGACTGTGGTTACACGGCTTTTGGACTATGCGTGGTCTACGATAGCATGGCTATAGCAGAAGTTTCAGCAAACCAGAATGTTCAAATAATCTTACTCATTAATCATGTCTGAATGTGTTAGAAGTTCCATTTGGGTTTTAAAAGAATCCATTTTTTGTTATTTTCTATTTCTTTTCTTGCTTACGTCTGTTTTGACGTTTCCGGTAATGTTTATAACATGCCAAGAGCCTTCAGAAGTAGTGTAACTACCAAGGTACAGGACAACAGGTTGAGAAACCAAAATATCAGAGAGCCGGTTTCGGCTAGCAACAAAAAGGCTGCCGCAACTGCTGGGAACCACGGTCGCCGTATAAGTGCACAGACACGCTACAGGTTACGTAAACATGGGTTCCGACCTCGACGTCCTTATGTGGGTCCCAATTTAATACCTATGCACACACGAGTCTGTCTCTAGTGGTGCAACGCCCAAAAGTGGTAACCTGGCCACCTGAGCAAATATGGAACCTGCTTGACATGCGTTTTCGTCAACGCCCAATCCAACCAAAGACCTTGCGTCAAATGGAAAAAATATTAATTCAAGAGCGACAGAATATTCCTATAAATGTTTGTCGACGTTAGTTACGTTCGATGTCACAGAGATGTTGTGCTGTGTTTAATGCTACAGGAGGACATACGAGGTACTAATCTTGGTTTCATTTTTGAAATACACCCGGCATTGTACGTCTGTAACGTTATTTGCGTTACGGAATCGATTTAGACCCATTTGTTTTTTCATGGTGATCTCACAATGGTCAGCGGTCAAAATGAAGTCAATATCAACGAATTCACATTTTCAATTATCAAAATATTGTAGTTTAAAGTTCGTGTTGCGTTGGCTCTTTGGGTTAGTATATATTTTTGTGCTAAAATTAAACAAATTGCTGTCCATCTTTCGCTTATAAACAACTTATAAACAACAACTTCAAAAAAATGATACCATTTAGGCCTATACGCATTAGAATAACCAATTTTTGTATCAACATAAATTTATTATACTTTTAAAAACCGAAATTGGAAAGTAAGCCATCCATATTTCCTCGTGGTATTTTATTGCGTCTACGAACAAAAATCCTCTCGTAGTAATCTCTAAATGGATCGTGTGCAATCAGAAAAAGATTGTGTCTTCAACAACACTCATTAACCCTTTCCCAAACGGCAAAATCTAAGGGTGATCCAAGGTTGACTTGAAAGCTGCTGCGGATGACAAAATGAATGTTGATAGAGAACAGATTTGTGTAAGATATAGCTCAGAAAATATTGAGACGAGAGGAGAAACTGCTGATTATCAGCAGTTTCTTCTTTTGTCTCAATAGTTTTCTCAATTGATTTCTATTAGGGACGTCAAAACCAGGTCTTGTTTGGAAGAGGGTTAAGTGAAGACCAGGGAGATTTAAGGCGGTTTTCCTCCGCATTGCTAGATGGCTTTAGAATCCAATTGTCACAGACAGCCAAGTCATTTTATCAGATTTTGATTCCGTTGATATCTTTGTAGGATTATTCTCAGTCCAATCTTTTTGATGATATTCTTACAAAAATCATTTTACCTTGTTCGAGAAACTTTGGGAAAACATGGCGAAATCTAGAAAATGCGAATTACTTTAAGGTAAACCTTTAATCATATCTTTTATCAGGGTTAAACATTTCCTATATGATACAATTTCATGGAGAATCATTTCAAAAACTTGCACAGAAGACGCAGTGGAAGTTACTGAAAATGTATAATATAGGTAAGAAAATATTGAGATAAAAGGAAAAAATGCATTTTCTACCTCTGTCTCAACATTTTGTCAATCAATTTTTAAGGCATCAAAGCCAAGTCTTGTTTGGAAAAAAGACTTTTATTTGTTTGAAGAACAGCCTTTTGCCAGGCTTTTCCACGAAGGCAGTGAGCCAAGTCATCGTATTTTCATGTCCAATTATCTTTTAAATCTATCAAATTTATACCACGTATACCATGAAACTTAGAGAAGATCTTCTTATCACCACATCTCCTCGTCAACCGGGACACTATGCCAGTGAGTCTAGTTTACTTGAAGTTATCGAATTTTCATGTTCACATGTTTCGGAAATCTATCAAATTTAGTCCAGGTATGCCAGTAAATACCCAGACTTCCTTTTAAGCTCTCCTTGTCACCATATTTTCCCATCAGATGAGAGACTCCACAGCCATGGTTCCACCAGCCACCATAAGCTTCTGCACAATTAGTCTAACTCGGATCATTTATGTAAAACATCGGTGACCACTCGATTACGATCAACCGGCATGTTGCCGACCGACTGACGGAGTGCGGAAGATTTTGCGTCAGATTTCCTTTCATCTGCGATTGAGCAGCTGATGTGCACGCTGTCGGACGAGGCCCGACCGGACACTTACTGTACATCGACGCAAACCCAGAGAAGTCGACAAAGTGTCTCCAATAATCAAAGGCAGGGAGGACGAATCATTTGTTATTTCTATTACAAACTCTTTTGTTGGTACTCATATTAAAATGTACAACATACGGTTTGATGAACAATACACCAAATATTGCATTTTGAAAAAAGTCTTTATCCCCTCTTATGGGGCCTTTACATAAAAATATGCGGCAGCGACATTTCCGCGTTTCCTGTACATGTATATTATTTAGATGATTAGTTGTGCACCGACGTCGGCGTATGTTAGATGATAAAACTGTATATTTGTAAAAAAGAATAATGTGAAATAAATAGTAAAGAAAATACCGAAGCGAAAATGGTAAAAGGCTGGTTTTCAAACGTTTTTTTCTGCTTTAATATATTCCACACTTTTTGCATTAGAGGAGAGGTCGTGTTTTAGTAGTATAGAGGTTGAAGAAAAATTGGTTGACTCATTCGAGTCTACCAATATGTATGTATAGCTTACGATAAATGACCTGGCAGACATACTAAAAAGCTAGGGATGCTCTGTCAGGTTATTTAGCTATAATGTCACATACGTGTTCCGTGTGAAGTGTCCGACTATTGGTTTTACTTCTGATATGTTATTTTTATGCTTAATCTTCGTAATACGGGTACATGTCGGCTAGCCAATAGCGTAGACAATTGAACGATAAACTTGTTATTAAAGGATTGCAATATACAATTAAATATTTGATAAAATTATTACATTTAATAAGGAGAAATAATGTATTACATGGAACATTATTTAACTGTATTACAATTTGAAATTGTCATTCATAAAAGTAAGTGAAATAATTGGTGCATTATCTGAGCAGTGTTATTCCTTGGATTTTCAATGTCGTAAGCGATCAATTAATCGTATTTTCATGTCCACATATTTAAGATTACCGTGCACCTTAGCCCAGGAAGCCCACAAAATACGGCGGTCAAAAATTAGCCACGCCCTGTCGCCATATTCCCCCGTCAGATGGGAATAGCGACAATTGTTGAACCACCATCCACCTTCGTAATACGCTGCACAATTATATCGCTCATTCAGATCATTGTCCTTATCTCTCGTAGTAAATGCCATACCGTTATGGATATACTCGGAGTATGACACGTTCACCAATGAATCTCCGGCTGTACCGCTGTACCCACCAACATTCAGGATGTAGTTCTCGGCCTCTGATCCTATCTCAAAATGGCTGTATTTCGCATAGGCCTTATTCCCGTCAAAGTCTTCCATGTCTGTTCGAAGCTCCATAGATTTGGATTTCGTCAATGTATGGATGAGGTCGTTCCCAATCCAAAATTCTCCTTCAATATTGCCAAATCCGTTCTTATACTCGTCCCACTTTCTATCAAAATCTACCGATCCGTCCTGACGTCTCATTATGACGATCCAGCCACCACCGTCAGAGTCGACGTCACAATAGACGGACCTCACCTTGTTTATGGGTTCTAGATATATACCAAAGACACCGCTTCTATCCGCTCTTGCGCAGTAGGAAGTCAATAATAGTTTGCGTGAAATAACGGAAACGCTTGTTGTCGTATCTTTGACCATGTTATCGTAATCACTGTACTCGTACTCTTCCATGATATCCGACCGGTACGACCAGATTGATGCCTTTGTTATTGATGCCGTTGTTGTTTCGTCTGGGTTATTAGTGGATCGCACCGTTACTGGTTTTTGGATTGTGTCATTAACGTAAGTCATAAATTTGTCCATGTCGACAGCAATATCTGAAAGCGCATTTTCGAAATTCTTCAGCTTGTTTTGATTATCTGTTTCCAACACCTGTAGTTTGCTTTGTAATTGACGGTTTATCCGCATTTCTGATTCTAATGCTTGCAATTTCTTCTGTAGTTGACGATTTAACCGCACCTCTGATTCCAATGCATGTACCTTGTTCTGTAGTTTATGATTTTTCCGCCTTACTGATTCCAAGGCTTGTAGTTTGCTTTGTAATTGACGATTAAGTCGTTTCTCCGATTCCAATCCCTTTATTATAGCGGCATTAACCTGGCCTATTTCATCTAAAGCTTCTCTGCACTCTACCGCACAATTCTCGCCTCGTTCTATAGTCTTGTTTCCGAGTGGATTTTCTCTTACAATCGTTCCTGACTTCTTTAAATCGTCTACAGTATCAAACAAGGTAGAAATGTCGTTTTCTATGTAGGTCAAATCTGCTCTCATTTCACGCTTGAAGTTTCTCAGTTGGTTTACAAAACGTTTATTGGATCGATCACATTGTACTTGGAGTACATTGAATACTGTTAGAATTACAATAAACTTCATTGTCATTGTATCCATTTTAGTAGATTGCGCATATAAAATCCTGCAAATGTGCTTGTAACGTGAAAGAATCACCGAAGTTTTAAGAGCCCTATGAAATAATGAACAATAACACTTTAACCATTTCCAAAACGATGAAATATTTCATTCTAATTTTTAACTTGTTATAAATGAAAGGAAGGTAAAGATGTGAAGTGGTAATTTGTAATAAATGTACATTTCATTTCATCGAAATTTTTGAAGGAAAGAAAAAAATACTTCATTTCAGCATTTTTCTTCTTCTTTTTGTATATATGTTTAGGTAACTGTCTTCTTAATGACATAAAGATATGTCTTGTTAAGGAAAGTGTTCAAACCAAACTCAAGTGGTTTAGCCACTTGACAACATTCTATAATTAACATTGCAAAACAACAAACTGTAAATATTGTGTACATTTTTTTTTTACTAAAACCATTCCCAATCGACAACATTTAAGTGCAGTCCAATTTGAGAGCTTCTGCAGAAGACAGATGGATGGAAGTAAAGGCAGGATTTTGGTAAAAATAACTTAAGAAAATATTGAGGCAACAGGAGAAAATGCTGATTATCAGCATTTTCTTCTTTTGCCTTAATATTTTCACAACGCATTTCTTTATTGGCGTTAAAACCAGGCCTTGTTTGGAAAGGGCTATTAAACCTTAAAAAAACCTAGTTTAGACATCCCTTGTAGATTAGTTTGGGAAAACATTGAGACAAAAGAGGAATTAATGTTAATAAAAGATTTTCAATAACGTTTCTGTCAAATTTTGCATATAACTTATATACATGTTATCCCAACGTTGATAGAAATCACATTGGTCATCTTTGAGAAATTGCATTACGCGTTTACCCTTTCCGAAACAATGCCCTGTTTTGAAAGACGTCCCCATATTTAATAGAAAACGATTAGAAAACATTGAGTCAAAGAAGAAAAGGTAGAAAATAAGCAGCAGCTTACAAATGGGACTTGTCTAAGACCCTGTGGGTTGGGAAAGGGTCTATTTTTTCTTTTGTAATACTAAAAACGTTTTGTTGGCTTTAACTCATTAATTGCACACATGAAAATCATGTAGATGACCACAATTGAATAAGATTTTGAAGGAAGTCCACTTCTAATGAGATTCACGTGACATCGGATTTTTCACGTGCGATGTCGTTAACATTTGTTACGTATCCGAAAATGTTCGGGCGACGTCGTGAACATTCGACGGTGTTACGTTCAATCGCCGAATTTTACGACATCGCCAAAGAAAATCCGACGCCGCGTGAATATCATAAGGAGTGGACTACCAGGCCCGTAGGAAGCAATTTCATATTGGGTGGGCTTGGGCCCCTGTGTCTGAATATTGGGGGGGGGGGGGCTAAATTGGATTTTCCCTGAATTCAGTGTAAAATTAGTAAACTTCGGCATTTTGGCCAACATGCAGGGGGGCCCTTAGCCCCCCTGTTGCTACGGACCTGACTACCTTACAAACAACATTCATTGCACAAGCACATCGGTAAGCGTAATATATTGGTTTGACTGGTGATTCAACAAGTGATAGCCTTTAAGTATAAAGCCGAAGCTTTATCTGTGAAAATACATGAAAAAGTAATTATATGTGGTATTGTTTCGCGACTTTAAGGTAGTCCGCCTCTAAAGAAATTCACTCAACGTGGAATAAGAATGACGCGACGGCAGAATTCTATGATTGACGTCGTAAACATTGTGTGTAAAAATAAACGAATAAGACTAGGAATATTTGGTAATTATGCTCAGTTATACCCGTAATCGTATTTGAACATTCTGGCGTCATTTTACACTTACAATTGAGAGAAAATCCAATTCAACGCCCATTCTATATTCAGATACAGGGGCTTCAGCCACCCTAACATGAAATTACTTCCTACGTGCCTGTTTATGATAGCTAAATATGGTGTCTTTTACTCTTGAACAACTTTATTATTTAAGTTTCGGATGTAAACGCTCAATGCGTATAAAAAAAAGAGACACAATATATACATCCAACACTACATTTACACAACAATCTACAAAGTTCTACTCATTTACCTGAAAATATAATATTCTTTTTTGCATTTCGGTTCCTAATTCTAAGTAATGCAGCGAATTAATCACGAATCACGTTCCTGAAATTAATTGACGTCCTTTCTGAGGCCATACAATTGTATGAAATGTACTGGAAAGGTTATTCATGCATATTACAGCTCAGAAAATATTGAGAAAGGGAAAATGCATTTTTTCTTTTGTTTCAATGTTTTCCCAAGCTATATCTATTAGAGACGCCAAAACCAGATCTTATTTGGGAAAAGGTTTTACTTGTATGAGGAACAGCCTTCTTGTTAGGCTTTTCAACGTAGGCAGTGAGTTTAGTTAGCGTATTTTCATGTCCACATATTTTGGGTATGTATCTGAAGCAGTCCACGAATACCATGAAATAACATGTCTATCTTTAAAGCTCGCTATGTGACCATATCTCCCCGTCAAGTGGGAGTCGCCACACCAGCTTATGTACCACCAGCCGGCCCCATATGTTCCTGCGCATTTCATATTGTTGTCATTGTCTCGCGTAGTAAATACCATACCATCATGTACTGCCCAAGGGTCTGGACCGTTTAGGAGTGAATCCCCGGCTGTCCCGCTGTACCCACTAACATGAAGGATGTAGTTCTCGGATTCCGGTCCTATCTCAAAATGGCTGTACTTCGCATATGCTGTATTCCCGTTATGATCTTCCATATCTATTCGAAGCTCCATCGATTTGGATTTCGTCAATGTATGAATAAAGTCGTTCCCAATCCAAAATTCTCCGTCAGGATATCCAAAGCCGTCCCAATTTCTATTAAAGTTATATGATCCGTCCTGGCGTCTCATAATGACGATCCACCCACCACCGTCAGTGTCGGCGTCACAATATACGGTCCTTTCTCTGGATTGAATATATAGGCCAAAGACACCGCTCCACTTCGCCTTGAAGCAATATGACGTCTCGAACCTTGCATATACGGGTTTATGCAGTGTGCCGTTAACGTAAGTCATAAGCGTGTTCATATCTACGGCAATATCTGAGAGGATATCTTCGAAATTCTTCAGCTTGTTTTGATTTTCTGCTTCAAACAGGTAGAGATGTCGTTTTCGATGTAGCTCAAATCTGCTCTCATTTCACGCTTGAAGTTTCTCAGTTGGTTTACAAAACGTTTATTAGATCGATCACATTGTACCTGAAGTACATTGAATACTGTTAGAATTACTATAAACTTCATTGTCATGGTATCCATTTTAGTAGATTCTGCATATAAAATCCTTCCAATGTGCTTGTGATGTGAAAGAATTGATGAAGTTTTAAGAGCCATATGAAATAATGAACAATAACGCCTTTACCATTTCCAATACAATGAAATATTTCTATTCCAATTTAAAATGTTCTGCACGAAAAGAAAATATAGATGTAAAGTGGTAATTGGTAAGTTTTGCACTATTAATTTTGCAGATAATTTTAGATGACACTAGAATACACTTCATTTCCGCATTTTTCTGCTTTTTGTATTGTCGTTTTGGTGACTGTCTTCTTAATGACATAAAAAGCATGTCCTGTTCAGGAAAGTGTTAAAATCAAGCTCAAGTAGTTTAGCCACTTCACAACGTAACATAATTAGTATTGCAAAACAACAAACTGTAAATACTGTGTACAAGTTCTCTTTGACTTAGTTTGGACATCCCTATTAGCTTGGTTTGGGAAAGCATTGAGACAAAAGAAGAACAAATGCTGATAAAAGACTGACAAATTATTTTATTTTATAACGTTTTCTGTCTAATTTCGTACATAGTTCCTATTCATTGGTAAAAACCACAATAGTCGTCTTTGATAAATTGCATTACGATTTACCACTTCCGAAACAAGGCCCGGCCTAGACGTCTCTACCTTAAAAGAAAAGGTTTGAGAAAACATTGACTCAAACAAAGAAAATCTTGAAAATGAGCAGCTGTTCTCAAATAGGATTTGTCTAAGAGTCTGTTGTTTGGAAAATAGTTAATTGTTCCTTTTAACACCCAATAAACGTTTTGGTGGTTTTAAATCATTTCATATTGCAGACATAATCATGTAGATGAGCCCAATTGAATGAAATTTTCTAGATAGTCCACGTCTAATGAGATTCACACGACGTCGTATTCTCCCCGTGCGACGTCGTTAACACTCGTTACGTATCCGAACTTATTCGGTCGACGTCGTGAACAATTTTGCAACATCACAAAAATAATTCCGACGTCGCGTGAATATCACAAGGAGTGGACTACCTTACAAACAGCATTCTTTGCACAAGCACATCGGTAAGCGTAATACAGCAAGAACAGACACATCGGTTTGACTGGTGATTAACCCTTTCCCGAACGACAAATTTTGGGGGTGGTCCGCTTCAAAAGCTATTGCAGATGACAATATTGGTGTTGTTAAAGATAGAATTTGTGTAGAAAATAGATAAGAAAATATTGAGACAAAAGGAGAAACTGCTGGTTATCACCAGTTTCTTCTTTTGTCTCAATGTTTTCCCAGGCCTTTTATAATAGGGACGTCAAAGCCAGGTCTTGTTTGGGAAAGGGTTAAAAAAGTGATAGCTTTCAAGTATGAAGCTGAAGCTTTATCTGTGCAAATACATGGAAAAGTAATTATATCGTATGTGGTATTGTTTCGCGACTTAAAGGTAGTCCGTCTCTAAAGAGATTCCCGCGACGTTCCATGTTTGACGTCCTTAACCCTTTCCCAAACGGCAAAATGTTAGGGTGATTCGCTTCAAAAACTGCCACAAATGACAAAATGGATGTTATTAAAGATAGGATTTGTGTAAAATATGACATAGAAAATATTGAGACAAAAGGAGAAACTGCTGGTTATCAGCAGTTTCTTCTTTTGTTTCAATGTTTTCTCAAGCCTTTTCTATCAGAGACGTCAAAACCAGGTCTTGTTTGGGAAAGGGTTAAGGTATATAACCCATCATTAGCACCAAAGAGCCAGAGGCGAAATTTGAAAAGTGCCAGTAATTCCTCAACTGTGTTACATTTCCATTCCATATACAAACATAAGCATTTTGAACGGTTTAGAACTTTGAATTAATGTATACTTTTGGAAATATTTGACAAAAAAATGTTCAAAATTACCTCCCTTGCATATGAACATAGAGTAAAATGATATTTGTAATGTTTTTTCTTCTTGAAGCATAATCTTGAAAACCGACACGGTGAATCAATTAATGTGAAGTGTATTTACAAGAGCGTGTAATTTGATGCATTTCGTATAGCTAGAAAGTGGTGTTTTTAATGACAGGTCACATACCTTAACATTGGTTGTACACGAATAAGAAAAGTTAGTAATGCTCAATTATATCCGTAAACGCAATTGAACATTCTGGCGACTTTGAAAACTTAAGTGCTGGGACGTTCCATCGCCGACCGTTTACGACGTCGCGCGAATATTTCCGACGTCGCATGAAACTATTTAGGGGTTGACTAAGATAGAGCAACAATTAACGTTACGGTTTTAACTCGTACTTTGTCGATGATAGAATAAAGGTTACTTGAAGTAAATTAAAATAACGGTTACTCTTCTTTTAATATAATGTCCCCACTGTTGTTAAACACGAAATGTTTTAAAGATTGCCACTTTCATTGTAAGAGAATCTCAAGCTTCCAATTTTCCTTATTTTGTGTATGTAATCGATGTTGGGAGGCCCGAGGCAGTCCAAATATTCTCTCTAAAATTGACAGACTATCGTCTTGTTTGAATTGAATTAACCGAAATTTACCAAGGTCAATAACAAAAAGTACATGTTACTTTATATCTACATAATTATGATATCTACATATGGTGTCTTGAACTCATGATCAACTAGCTTATTTAATCATACATGCCTAGTTTGGGTTTCATATGTTTGGTCTACATGTATATTCATAATTTCATTTGAGACAGGATCTGGAAAAACGTCCCTTAAGGCTTTTGAGCACAACATAGATCCAGATCAGCCTGTGCATACGCACAGTCTGATCAGGATCCATATTGTTCTCTAATTGCTTCTTCGAGACCTGTAGTAACTTAAATAGAGCAGCATGAATGCACATTGGACTGCATTTGACAGCAGGCTGATCTTGAAAGTCATTTCTTAAAAAAATGCTATAAGGGACGTTTTTTCCAGATCCCGGCTCATTGATATATTTCGGATAGAAATGCACATCACGTGTAAAGATTCTGTCTAAATGGAGACACTAAGTAGCACTGGTAGTGAACTCGGCCAAAGCGAGGGACGTTTTTCGCTACAACAAGGTATAGATGTTTTGCGTTTAAATGTGAGTTTACAGATTTTTTTCTAATGACAAAGAACTTGTTCTAAAAACAGACCGGGTTTACCGTTTTGTATTGACAAACTGTCGGTGTTGTTATAAAATCTCGTAACTACGGCTTCGATAAAGCCGTAGTTACGAGATTTTATAACAACACCGACGGAATACATTGTTCGCAAAAAAACGTCCCTCGCTTTGGCCGAGTTCACCACCAGTGAGTAGGCCTACACATCAAACCCAACATTTGCGCAATAATCCACGAAGTTCTACTTTTATACCCGAAACTTTAATTATCTCCGTATTTCGGTACTCCCATGGTTCTAAGTAATGCAGCCAAAAATTCATGTTTCTAAAGATGATCGACTTCCTTTCTGAAGTCAATGATGCTAGATGAAGAAGAAGACAACCTACTAAATAATTATAAACATGAAGATCTTCGTTGGAACTTTTACATATCATTTCAATTTACGTTATAAGATTTATCATAGAGCACTATAGTTGTTTAGACCTTCCAAAACTGCAAAATATCAGAGAGTGGTCCACTTCAAAAGCTGTTACATGCGCCAAATGGAGGTTGATAGACATAGGATTTGAGTATTATAATAACAGAGAAAACATCGGGACAGAAGGAACAAATGCTTGTTATTAGCATTTTCTTCTTTTGCATCAACATTTTCTCAAGCACTTGTACTAAAAACGTCAAAGCCAGTCTTGTTTAGAAAGGATGGTTCATATAGAACCTTCCTACCATTGAACAAACGACACAGGAAGTTCTTGGGAAACAGTACAGGAAGGCGGAAAACGCAAATTACGAATCAATAATCTTTCCCCACGGGCTTGTGAAATCTAACTTGCTCCTAAAACCTCTTTAACCAAACAGTCAAATACGGGAGACAGTATCTGAATTTCTCTAACATCCTTTTGATCTTAGCAAAACGATTCATCTGTAGCTTTTTTCAGTTTAAAATGGCGCCGATGAAGACTATTTTTTTTTATTATTTGGGTAATCAGTATTAGATTCCATGCCCTAATAATACAGACTTTCACTGTGGTATCGATTCTGTATGTATGTAAAGGAATCCCAGAAGAGTCTCATATCGTTTCATTTACCACAGATAATTGGCAAGTTGTCTTTTATTGCCCCAATGATGCCGGAGAAGCATTCCAAGAGGCTGAAACTAGTCGAATTCATTTCAACACTCGTTTTTTTCCGTGAAGTTAGGTCTCTGTGAATGTTAAAGACATCGAAAACTTTAATTGACCCTACAGTTTCGATTTTGAATGTATCTAAATAATTCCCAGAATACTCTTCTATCGTCTCATTTACTACAGATAATTACTGGATTGTCTTTTATTGCCCCATTCGTGCCTGAGAATTTTCCCAAGGAACTGTTACTAGTCGAATAAATTTCAACATTAAGTTTTTCATGATATTACATAACGCCACCAAAGACGAATTAATTTGTCGATTCTTTTCAACGAAAACCTCGTAACTGCAGTTTAAAACGATCTGCAGTTACGAAGTTTTTGTTGAAAAGCGACGTTATAGTGGTTTATATTGCTGCTTTTCTTCGAATATCTCGTAACCGCAGCTTAAAAGGAGTTGTAGTCATGGGGCATCCAAAAAATTTATGCCATGTTGCAGTCCTGTAGACATGGTTGGCTAAAGAAGTTTAAAAAGTGGGCAATTAGAAAATAGCAAAGGGAAATATAAAATGTCCGGTTTTTTGTCTCTCCCATTAATGAATAGAATTTTCAGATGAAAAGACTTGACTGAATTCATCCTGAGTTTGGTTTGAAAATCCATATCATTTTGGTTTGAATTATTTTTTTGCTTTTAAATTGTCTTTTTGCACGCTACCCCTTCCTATAGCTCGTTACTATCAAATCGATTAATTTGCACTCAAACTACATTACAATTTTGTTGTTTAAGAAATATGTATCAAAATTATATCGCTCCTCGGCTGTACAGTACTTATTGATTCGGCTAGCGGACTCTCTAGGAAAATGCCAAGAAGGTGGTTTCTCAAACGTGTCATTTACCGATAACTGGTGTATGCATGTAAAGAGGCTAGTTCCAGCTCCAAAAAAGTTTTTCTCTTTGAAGGAGAGATTCGCAGTTTAAATTGTTCACGTTATTTTCTAAACAGGGTTGTCACCTGCAAATAGATATTTGCACACACTTCAAAGCCGTGAACCGTATCGACATAAACACGGTGAATAATCACATGACTAAGAATTTCAGAAAATAATCAATATTTTTGTTAATAATTGACCAATTTGAATTTGGTTCGAAGCAGAGAAGGAGGAAAATGCCAGGAATAAGCTGGGCGTGGTAGATTTTTGAAATATCAACTGATAAAAAAGTTAATAAAGATCAACCAAACTTTTGATTGATCTTCAATAACTTATTAATCAATTGGTTTTTCAAAAAGAATTCACGTCTATCTAATGCGAAACGTCTGTTCACCTTCTCGGCTTCAAACCGAATTCAAATCAGCCCCATATTAACAAAGTCATTGAAGATTTTCTGAAATTATTGTATCCAACATGATAAAGAAACAATATAGCATCTCGCAATCAAAGCCAGTCTGTATGGCGACTTAGTAAAGAAAGAGCAACAGATAAGAGGTGGCGAAGACATTCTAAAATTTGTTTTTCAAAATCCAAACCCTATGTTATGAGTAATCATTTGAATAGTCTCGAGTTCACAGGGTTTTATAAATATTTCGAGAAATATTGCATTTTAGAAAGCCATCATTCCCCGAGCTCTGGTAATGGTGTCCTTTTCCACTTTATCCGTGTTTCGCGTCATATTTTTTAATGACCTCAGTACAAAGGCAAATCCGCCTTTTTCATGGCATCCATTTGTTCAGTCCCGAAATTTGTGTCAGAAAATTTCATGCCTTATTTTCCCCAATATCGATTTCCCAACCGTTATACTCAGTTTATCCCCCAGAATTTGTTTCTCTCCTTCAGTGTCATTTGCCAATAATTGTTGAGATACTACAAGAAAACTCGAGTATGTGTCTGATACATAAGTTTTGTTTGAGTTGGGATCTGGAAAACGTCCTTAAAGCATTTGAAACAGCCATGTTTCAGCATCAGGCTGTGACTAGGTGCAGTCTGACATGGGTCCATGTTACTCTAATATGCTTGCTACTGACCATAACAAAGCTAATGGATAGCAACATGGTTCCTGATCAGACTGCGTGTCTACGCAGGCTGATCTTGAAACGTGTTGGCTCAAGAGCCTTAAGGGACTTTTTCCAGATCCTGGCTCATTTATACACCGACGTGGAGTGAAGCGAAGAGATTCAATGACTTGTGGGATTCGATTAAAGAACAATCGCACGTACTAACCTATAAAATCACATTGTCGATTTAAATGTCCTGAATTAGAATTTGTTGCATCAAAACTATATTTGTTGACATACATTCGGTGTAATGGCTCAAATGTTTGTCGCCAGTTCCGAAATTGTGCCAAAGTTAATTGTTTATTGAACAAGAATCAGACAACTTATTAAGAATTATGTTGTGAAGAACTGTCGTCATTCCGTTATGGCTGTCGTTCATTATTGCTCAATAGCTTAAATATTAACTCCCAAGCACAATCCATATTTTCACATCATATCATTGCATGTTTAAGATCGATGTTGGGAATCCCGCACTCTCTTATGAACAGAGCACATTATCTCTACATTCCATTTCGATAGAATGAGCTCTGTTCTCGCGGGGTCATTTCACGTCTAATCTCGGGGCCTTGGTGGGATTTCAGTATCCAATCGGTGGCGATACACAACAAAACAATTTAAAAAGCTGATACAAGCTTTCATTGGCTGATGCTTCAAATTACCGGCTTCAGCCAAAAATAGAAGCGACGTAATGTATACGTAATCAAACCAGATAAAACTGAATGATTTTGATTCGATAATTCAAATGGTGTGCTATAATTAAATTATGACGACCAAATAGGCTATTGGCGTACCGAAAATTGCAGAGGTCATATTTGATGGTTTAATCAATAGACCTCGGCAATGGAGAGTAGGAATCCCGAGGCAGGTCCAGATTTCTCTCTAACTTGACAGACTAGTACCGTGTTGTTTGTATTGAATAACTCTAGTTTGATACTCAAGGATCAATATTCCAGACGAGTAAATACAAACATGCATTTAGTTTCTTACGCAACCAAGAATACAGTATTTCGGCATTCGGGCATATTTTTTCTGAGATCTTTATTTCCTTTACAGAAAGCAAAGGCACTATTATTCAAATTGTTTGAATAAATATTCTGCCAACTTCATTACTACACCAAATATTATCTAACAACATAAAAGATTACGCTGTAATTGTCGAAGTGCCCTTTTCCAATAAAACTCGTTCATTTTGATAAGCCAGATTTCAATAAACATGTTAAGCGGTTGGCAATGACATCTTTTTTCATAAGGTCACTGATATTGTTTTGGCGATAATGCGCAAAACCCTAAAGTGATTCAAGAAGAATTGTTAGGGCATTTGGCAGAAGAACTAATTTACGCTCGTATACACTGTAAAACTTATTTAACCTAATTTGTCACAGAGAAAGGAATCGCTGTATTTAGCGCATTCCTGCGATTGAACAAACGACACAGGAAGTTCCTTGGAAAATAGTACAGCAAGGCGGTAAACGCAAATTACGAATCAATAATATACTATGGGAAAAAAGTTTAGCAATTTTTTTCGACCAAAATATTTTTGCAATACAAAGGCATATTATTCCTTAAACAAGTATCATTTACCAATTAAAAAAGCAAACTCACTAATGGTGCAGTTCGTTCACGTGTTTATCCTCGCGTAACGCTCTTTGACTTAAAAGTGCTAAAATGACGTCTTGCACGAGCATGTGTATGCGCATGTAATTTATATCGACAATACCTATTCCAACATAATTGTCCAGAAAAAAATAAAGCACAAAAAACTGCTTGGCGATTCAAATGGGCCGTCGCCCAGGACTAACATTAGATCAAGGGTATAAGGCTATCGGCATACTGACTGGTGGGGTGACTGCCAAAGAGGGGGATTAACATTTTGGTGTGAGTCAAAGTGTCATTTCTCAACTGAGAGTAAAGAACTGTCAATAAGGCAACTCCCAAGACAGACCACGCTCTAGCTGGCAGCGTAAAACAAGCCGACGTAAGGACAATTACGTAGTGACGTTTTCACGACGTCATCGTTTCTCAGCAGCACAAGTACAGTCGCTTTGATCAGAAACGCGACGGGGACATGGAATTGTGCTCATGCTGTAAGTAACAAGCTTCGTTCTTTGCGTTTACGTATACGTCTACCTTACGTATACGTTCCTTTGGCTTGTGCTCACAGACAGGCCAGGCTGACTCGGACACGGGTACACAGTCCATTGACAGGATGGCAGTGGAATCAAGTCGCTATTGCAGATTAATCCTGTTTGAACTTTACCTTTGTGGAGGCTTAATTGTGAAAGGAAGATATTAGAACGGGAGGAAGAGGCAGCGATGACGTCAATAGCGTAAAGGATCTCACACGCGTTTTGCTTCTGCAATTTTTGGCATATTCTGGTGGCTTTTGGTTGAGGACTCATAAGAACTTGGTTAACAGACATTGTGGTACTGTTATAAAGGATAATAATGGGCATGCAAGGTACTGATTCCGTGTGTCATTTTGAGAGTGCTACCCCTACCTTGTTCGGCGTCACGCGCAAGACTTGTCAGTTCTCAAATTCAAATCAAAATTTGTAATATTGTTGTAAAGATATCAAATATTATCGTCTTTAAATTTGATTTCAATCCGAACTCAGATAATTGAGAAATAAGCTGCAATTTTCGAAATTGCTAAACTTTTTTCCCTCAGTATATTTCCCCATGGGCTTGTGAAATCTAACTTGAACCCTAAAACTTCTTGTAGCACATGGTCAAAAGCGGCAGATAGTATACCATAACATCCGACCTTCTATTTCAAGAAGTGAGACGTCTTAACTGAAAGGATCCTTACTAAAATCAGTATTTGTGCCCAAACCATAGGGTTTGGATTCACCCTGCTATTACTTTGTCGCAAAAAAAGTTATTCTGAAAAAAAAATGCCATATGTTTCGACCAAAATGTGTTTCAAGATACACTTCCGAACAGAAATATTTAAGCATTTATAATAATTTTATCGCAATTTTAAGCAAAGGAATTTCTACATACTTTTATATTATAATATAGACACCTCGCGGCGCAAGCGGCTTTGTTTAAAATTTCATATTTGCTTAATTGACAATTGGTGAAGTACATTGAAAGCCTTTATTTTACAACATTTTCTTGTCTCATACTTTTACATGTTTGTGCATCGACGGGACAAATGTTTGTGTTTTTAATTGGTGAATGGTAAGTAATACCAAGTTCTCAAAAAGTTTTCTTTAAAATCACGGTACTTAGATATGTGCATCTAGTCGACGTTATTATTTGTCATGCCATCATTAGTATAGATTATTATATCAGAAGGAATTCTAAAGAATCTGTCTTCAAAAAAGTCATTTACAGTGTATAATTGGGAGGTTTGCTTTCAATGTCCCCATTCTAGATTTGGTAATTTCTCCCGAAAACCGCAAGTAGATGCATATTTTCTGGTAGGTGATTAATTATAAGTAGTCCTTCTTGAATGGTTTTCCTTTTGATTTTCATTAAATAAATAACCAAAACGGCATAGAACGTTATTTTTCATTGCCAACATTACATACGATTTCATTTTGACACTTCGGACAATATTATTGTAATACCGAAGCAAAAACCGAACCGTGGATAAGATTGAAAGTCATTGGTAAAGATGCAGGTAAATTGTGGAGTGTTTTGATGAATCTACTAAAATGAAGATCGAGAAAAGAATCTCCTTCCACCCGCTGCCTTGGGAATTATCGTATAACGGCATGGCCTAAACGCCTTTATACTACTTAACCGCATGGGTATACATAGTTTTTCCTCTTTGAAAGCAGTACAATGTTTTGCGACAGTTTAAATGCCTACTATTAACGGTGTTGGTGTAATTGGAAATGACTCTATTTGAGAAAATCAATCATATTGCTTTTCACTTAGTTATTTTTGTAACTTCAAGGATTAGGCTAATATCACGATTCATAGTAAATCATTCAGTCCCAAATTTGTTTTGTGTCAGATACATCCCTGCCTTATTTCCCCAATATCGATTTCCCAAATTTTGTACTCAGTTTATCCCCCAGAATTTGTTTTTCTCCTTCAGTGTCATTTACCAATAATTGTTAAGATCCTGCAAGAAAACTCAAGTGTGTGTCTGATACAGAGATCGTCTTTATTTAACGGCGTGGGCGGATATGGATGAATAAATGTCCCTAAATGATGCCACCGAAATCTCTGGTTTAAATGATTGGATGGTACACTTGACCGTGTCGTGTTTATAATCGACGTGCAGAGTACGCATGCAGTCCCAAATTGTTTAATCCTTTTCCAAACAAGACCTGGTTTTGACGTCTCTGTTAGAATTAGCTTGGGAAAACATTGAAACAAAAGAAGAAACTGCTGATAAGCAACAGTTTCTCCTTTTGTCTCAATATTCTCTGTGCCATATTTTTCACAAATCCTTTCTGCAATAACATTCATTTTGTCATTTGTGGCACTTTTTGAAGAGAATCACCCTAAAATTTTGTCGTTTGGGAAAGGTTTAATTGACAGACGACCTACATACACTAAAGCTAGAACAAAAATACAGGAAAAGGAAACGAGTGAATAGATAACAGGACTGTTGTTGGAAATGTGTTTTTATACGTTCTAGCTATATTAAACCACATGTGTCGTACAGAGCGGAACGTCATTTTTTTGAATAGTGTATTTCCATCATTTAACAAACGACACAGGAAGTTCCTGAGAAAATAGCACAGGAAGGCGGAAAACTGCTAATTACAAATCAATAATCATTCCCCAATGACTTGTGAAATCTTACTCGCTCTCAAAACATTTATTTAACAGATTACATTTAAAAACGGAGACAATATCTTATTCCTTGTAACTCTATCTTTAAGACAAATGTTGGTGCCGAAAAGAGTTTTTTATCGTACACAAAAAAAGGCGGATCCAGGATTTTTTCCAGGGGGGGGGGGTGTCAAAGCCCAAATGATGGCTTAAAATGTGTTAAATATGTAAAGTTATATAGTCAAATTTCAATTTTCGGCCAATTCCAGGGGGGTCATGACCCCCTGACCCCACCCCTTGATCCGCCCTTGACAAGTACTGCAAAATATTTTGTAATATATATATGTACAAAAAAATTAGTAAAGCAAATCCGAAAATGAACCTGTAGAAATATAGATAGAATTTGTATACATATAACTAAAATGTACGATACGTGTATGTTTGTCGGCTAATTTTCTTCATCATTTGGATACACAAATCTTTAGGTTTTCACAGTATCATTAGTATCGATTGTTTATATTTCTGAAGAATACCTAGAATGTTCTTTATCAACTATGTCATTTACCACATAAAATTCATCAATTGGCGTTTATTGTTCCATTCAAGCTCCAATAATTTAGCAGATACCAGAAATAGTCGCTTACTAGTATGGACGATAGATTATCACAATTCTACCCCGCATAGTATTCTTCGCCAATTATAATAATCACTCGTCATCCTTTAAGTCAAATTATCGCTTGTAAAAGAGTGAAGAAGTAATACACTATGCATAGAGTTCAGCAATGCCGTCCCGAAATTTGTATTGTGTCAGATACGTTACTGCCTTATTTCCCTAATATCGATTTCCCAACCATTATACTCAATTTATCCCTCAGACTTTGTTCCTCTCCTTCAGGGTCATTTGCCAATAATTGTTGAGATCCTACAAGAAAACTCACGTGAGTGTCTGACACAGAGGTCTTATTTATTCACCGGCGTGGAGCGGATATAAATGAGTTAATGGCTTATAAGGCTTCCACTGCGTAATTGGTGTTCACCGATAAGACAATGGAATTTCTTTTGTTCTCATTTTTCATTTAATTTGTAATAGTAATAGGGTATATTGTTAAAAATATTTTGTTTTGGAGCTTTGTAAACACCACCAAACTTGTGGTAATATAATCGATATATCACACGATCAAAATGTTGTTTATATTGATATAATAATTTGCATTAAAAAGGGCACAAAAGAGTCTTTAAAACACATATAGTTGGAGATCTGCCATAATACGTCCACAGATATTTAACCTTATTTGTTATGTAGAATAGATGGTCATTATTTTACAATAGTTCATTACTACGATTGAACAAACGACACAGGAAGTTCCTTGGAAAATAGTACAGGAAGGCGGAAAACGCAAATTACGAATCAATAATCTTTCCCCATGGGTTTGTGAAATCTAACTTGCTCCTAAAATCTAACGTATCTCAGTCAAAACAAGAGAGCAATGTCTGGTTTGAAGACCCTTTAACCCCTTTCCAAACAAGACCTGCTTTTGACGTCCCTATTAGAAAAGGCTTGGGAAAACATTGAAACAAAAGAAGAAACTGCTGATAACCAGCAGTTTCTCCTTTTGTGTCATTATTTTCTATGACATATTTAACACCAATTCTATCTTTGATAACTTCCATTTTGTCATTTGTGACAGATTTTGAAGTGGACCACCCTTAACTTTTGTCGTTTGGGAAAGGGTTAAGTCACCGAGACAGATGTTATTAGTGGAATAGAGAACGTATTGTGAATCATAATATGTAACTGCATGTACTGCAAATCCTGTTTATGTAGCCAGTTTAATTTTTGTATGCAGACTTTATGAAGCAGTTCAGGATATGAAAAAGGATATGCATTTCTGAAATTACTCATACAATGGTCGAGTAACTCTGGCAATCACATTACAATGTTTACCTTAAGAAACGACAAACACTTAGTTTCTTCATTGGTATCTTATTCATTTCTAAAGTAAACTTGTTGTTTTGTAAGATCCGATCTAAGTAATAAAAAGATTACTGTCACGAGAATGTGGAAATATAATTACCCGAAAAGGTAAATTTATATTATAAATATCTTTAATGTGATTATTGAGCAAGAGAAATCTAAGATAAATATTTTCGCAGCTCCAATAACTGTAACAGAAAAAAAAAACAATTCGAGATTCCCATTCTCATTTCCTTTGGAATAAAGTATTTAAATTATGGAGAAGAATATACTCCCATCCTATCATTAGTATCGATTGTCTATGTATCTGAATGAATCCCGGAAGATTCTTCCTCAAACATGTCATTTACAGCGTATAATTGGTGTTTTTTGTCCTATCCCTGTGTAGTCATAGTTACTTTCCACGAACCATAAATTGATGCATTTCCTATCATATATCAATTACAACTAGACATTTTTGAATGGCATGTCCATGTGGTCTTAGCTGCGACGAGTGTTTCCTTAATAGCCAACACAACATGAGTGTTATTGTTATCTGTAAAGAGAGTGTTCTGTTTATTTCTTGAAACTTATATGATTGAACAAATACAAATGTTACTTAAGCTTAGGAAGGATCATTGACAATGAATGACCAGTCATAGGTAAATGCCCACTTTAAAAATCAAGAAAAGTAACGTACTGCTGAAATTGTTTGTGTTCCTCTTTAAGGGAAAAACGAATCTACATCACATAGCAAGGTTCATTAATTTTATATTTAAGTTGGCACACTGCTTGATCATAATTTCTATTATTATTTGTTATGTAGT
This sequence comes from Fragum sueziense, assembly GCA_963680895.1. Classification (NCBI taxonomy): domain Eukaryota; kingdom Metazoa; phylum Mollusca; class Bivalvia; order Cardiida; family Cardiidae; genus Fragum; species Fragum sueziense. Next base: position 67,931,839 of record OY804596.1, on the reverse strand, counting down.
TATCTAAGTTACTGCTATTACCGCCCATCAGAATTAATGAAGGTTAATGATTGACCTATACTTATTTTGGAAGTCACATTGCAAGGTTTTACGTCGACAGGTCCAATTTCCAACACGCAAAGATGCTAGTTATTGACAATGAATGACAAGAAAACAATCATATTACATTATTAATGAATATTACGAAAGAGTTAACGGGTGATTTAATGAGTTACGGCTTTCAGATAGTTTTTGCCCGAACTTGTCATGCGTCACTTACAGTACTGCCCAATTTACCAAATATCGATTTCCCAACCATTATACTCAGTTTATCCCCCAGAACTTCTTTTCTCCTCCAGTGTCATTTGCCAATAATTGCCGAGATCGTACAAGAAAACTCAAATGTGTGTTTGATACATATGCCTTATTTATTTACCGGCCTGGGGGCGGATATAAATGAATTAATGTCACACGAGGGTTCCTCATCTCTCGATTGCTTAACCCTTTCCCAAACAAGACCTGATTTTGACGTCCCTAACAGAAAAGGCATTGGAAAACATTGAAACAAAAGACGAAACTGCTGATAACCTGCAGTTTCTCCTTTTGTCTCAATATTTTCTGTGCCAAATTGTACACAAATCCTAACATCCTAACACCCATTTTGTCATTTGTTGCAGTTTTTGAAGAGGATCGCCCTAAAACTTCGTCATTTGTGAAAGGGTCAATTGATCCGATGTATGTATGCTGTATTTTCGTTTGTTATATGTGTGTAACATTCTTTTACTCGCCCTGCCATTCAGATGACCGCAGACTGAGGTGGAATATGGAATATTTCGTCGCCTTTCTCGTTATTTAAGCGTGTTTAACACTTTCCCAAATAAGACCTTATAGAAGGGGCGTGGGAAAACATCGGGTCAAAAGATGGAAATTCTGACTTCTGCCTCATCATTTTCTGTGCTACATTGTACACAGACCCTATTTTATTCACTAAAAGTTTCTCTTCTGCAGCTACTTTAAAATTGGACTACCCTAAAATTGTGTCGTTTTGGAAAGGTAGTTGGAAATCAGTCACAATACGTTTTTAGATATAAAACCTGGTTTGTCAAACAGAATAAAACGTCATTATTTTATACATTGCTTTCCTACCATTGAACAAACGACACAGGAAGTTCCTAGGAGGATAGTACAGTAAAGCGGAAAACGCAAATTACGAATCAATAATCTTTCCCCACGGGCTTTTTAAATCTTACTTGCTCCTAAAACCTCACGTTCTGCACTCAAAAAATGGAGACAATTTCTGTTTTTTAATATATTTAAAGAACCGAGACAGATGTTCATTTGTGAAAAAGATAATTATCGTTTTTAACATCTGAAAAAAATATTGTGAATCATATGTAAATATATGTCCTCAAAATCCTCTTTAGGTAGCCAACTTAAATCTGTATACATACTAATTTAAATCTTATGATGTAAAAAAGACACATAGTTTTTATATTTATGCTACTGAAATCAGTCATATAATAACCTGGTCATTCCGAACATCATTAAGATGGCGATGTTTATCTTAACAGAACGAAACACGCGATTTCTTTATTGGTATAATAATAGTCATTCACATATTTACTGTTACTTACTTATTTTCGGGGTAATTTGCTGTAAAAATAACTGTGTATAATTAAAATATGGCCTTTAAATTTTCTCTGTGCAAAATTTCAGCTCTGTCTGATCTGTATTGGCTTAGATTACGACGGATTTAAACCCAATATCACATCATTTCGTAAACACTATCAACCCACTTTGAATATTTTACATACTTTTACACCGCTGCATGATTATCGATTTATGTCATTTACTGTATGAATCTTGAATTCTGTCATTATAAAGTCTATAAACGGTGCGACTACATGCTAAAAGCCAACTTCTGTGGATCATCAGGGATTTAGGCCTGTGGATATTAATGTCCCTTTAAACAAATTAATCTTTTCGTTAAATCATGTCTAAGCCAGTATTCAAAATGTGAAATGTGCAAATGTGGATATGTTACGTATTTTAAAAGGTAAATTTAAAGAAAACAGAAACAAGAGAAGTCCAAGATAATCCGTTTCGCAGCTCCAATAAGTGTAAAAGAGGAAAAATTCGATATTCCCATTTCCATGACCTTTTGAAAAAACGTATTAAGAGCACGAAGAATACGTTTTTGCCATCCTATCATTAGTATCGATTGTGTATGTATCTGAAGGAATCCCGGAAGATTCTTCTCCAAACATGTCATTTACCGCGTATATTTGGTGGATTGGCTTTTTGTCCTATCCCTTTGTAGTCATAGTAACTTTCGAAGAACCACAGCTTGATGTGTGCTCTATCATATATCAATAGTCACCTGACGTTTTTGAATGATATTCCTTTTCGTCTTAGTTGCGGCTTACTTCCGACGAGATTTTCCTTGAAAACATGAGTTTATTGTTTTCTTTAAAGAGAGTGTTTCGTTCATTTCTTGAAAAAAATGATTGGGAAAAAGCAGATGTTTTGAAGCTTAGACAGGATCATTGACGATGAATGACCAGTTACAGTAAAATGCACATATTAAAGTTTAAGAAAAGTAACAAACTGCTGAAATTTGTGTTCCTCTTTAAGAGAAAAAGGAATCTCCATCATCTAGTAAGGTGCCCTGTTTTGTGTTTTAAGTTGGCACTCCGTTTTGAAGATAATTTCTATTATTATTTGTTATGTACTTATCGTATTTACTGCTATTACCCCCAGTAGAATTAATGAAGGTTAATGATTGGACTATACTTTTTCTGGGGAGTCACATTGCAAGGTTCTACGACGACAGGTTCATTCCCAAAACGCAAAGATGCTAGTGTTATTGATGATGTATCATAAGAAAACAATCACATTACATTATTAATGAATATTACGAAAAAGATTTAACTGGAGATTTCATGATTTACGGATTTTATAAATTTTGACCCGAATTTGTAACGCATCACATACAGTACTGCCCAATTTTCACAATATCGATTTCCCAACCATTATACTCAGGTTATGCCCCAAAATGTGTTTCTCTCCTTAAGTGTCGTTTACCAATAATTGCCGAGATCGTACAAGAAAACTCAAGTGTGTGTTTGATACATATTTATTTACCGGCGTGGAACGGATATAAATGAATTAATGTCACAGGAGGGTTCCTCATCTCTCGATTGCTTAACCCTTTCCCAAACAAGACCTGGTTTTGACGTACCTAACAGAAAAGGCTTTGGAAAACATTGAAACAAAAGACGAAACTGCTGATAACCAGCAGTTTCTCCTTTTGTCTCAATATTTTCTGTGCCAAATTCTACACAAATCCTAACATCCTAACATCCATTTTGTCATTTGGTGCAGTTTTTGAAGAGGACCGCCCTAAAACTTCGTCATTTGTGAAAGGGTTAATTGATCCAATGTATGTATGCTGTATTTTTGTGTGTTATATGTGTGTAACATTCTTTAACTCGCCCTACCAGATGACCTTAGACTGTGGTTGAATATGGAAGATATCGTCACCTTTCTCGTTCTTTAAGCTTGTTTAACCCTTTCCCCAAAAGACCTAATAGACCTAATAGAACGGGCTCGTGAAAACATTGGGACAAAAGAAGAAAATTCTGACTTTTGTCTAAACATTTTCTGTGCTACATTGTACATAGACCCTATTTTTATTCACACATATTTTGCCGTATGCAGCTGTCTTCAAATTGGACTACCCTAAAATCGTGTCGTTCTCTTGAAAGGGTTTAAGTTGTTGTTATGAGTTTAAAGGAAAATTAGCGATATTCTATGCTTCGGGCAGGCATGAAATCTATGTACAATATTTAGCACCATTACTATATTGAATGGGTTAAAGCGATGCTTTCGGCAATTTCTAAATTATGTTTCACAAAAACACGTATTGCTGGAATTCCTGACATTTGTTCACTGTACTAATACAAATCCCAAATTAATCTAATGGATTGATTGATTATTCTTATTTCTTGCATGTCACAGAAGTCCAATGAAAAATGATTCTATTTTAATTGTGTTCTGAGTCGTATTTGGTCGGGAGTATATCTTTGAAATATTACAGGAATGACTACACAATTTCATTGGTGGACAATTTCTGTTTTGTGTCTATTGTACTTAAAAGTTTACTATTTACGGCTTTTCAGTTATTTTGTACCAAATTTGTATTATGTCCGATTTATTGCCGTATCGTTCCCCCAATATTGATTTTCCAACCATTATACTCAGTTTATCCCCCAGAATTTGTTTCTTTCCTTCAGTGTCATTTGCCAATAATTGATTGGATCCTACAAGAAAACTCAAGTGTGTGTCTGGTACAGAGATCGTCTTTATTTAACGGCGTGGAGCGGACATACATGAAATAATTACCCGCAAGGATTCCACTGCTTATTTCGTGTTCTTTAATATGACAGATGAATTTCTCTTGTTCTCGTTTTCCATTTAATCTCTAATGTTAATAGGGTATTGTTAAAAATGTTTCGGGACACTTAACACACACCCAAAGTGTCAATCAAATTCAAGTATTAATTCAAAATGTTGTATAGATTGATATGATATTTTGTATTTATACGGGGAATAACGGAGTGATTAAAAACGCATGTAGTTGGAAATCGGTCATAATCGTTGTTAGATATAAAACCTGATTTGTAAAACAGAACATAACGTCATTATTTTATAAAGTGCTTTTCTGCCATTGAACAAACGGCACAGGAAGTTCCTGTGAAAATACTACAGGAAGGCGGAAAACTCAAATTACGAATCAATAATCTTTCCCCGCGGGCTTGTGAAATCTAACTTGCACCTAAAACCTCATATATCGCAGTCAAAATATGGAGACAATTTCTGTTTTTTAAGATCTTTTAAAGCACAGAGAAAGATGTTATTTGTGAAAAAAGATAATTATTGTATCTAAAACCTGAATCATATGTGGCTATATGTACTCAAAATCCTATTTAGGTAGCCAACCAAAATTTGTTTGCATACCATTTTAAATTTTGTGATGTGAAAAAGACACATAGATTTAATTTTTACACTACCGAAATTAGTCATATAGTTATCTGGTCATTCTGAACATAAGATATACAATGTTTATCTTAAAAAACAAAACATGCGATTTCTCCATTGGTATAAAAATAGTCATTCATGAAACAAATTAATCATTTTGTTAAATTATTTTTAAGCAAGTATTCATAAGATTACTTCAACGCGAATGTGGACATGTTAGGTGTTTGAAAAGGACAATTTAAAGAAAATAGAAATAATTCAAAGATAATCCCTTCGCAGCTCCAATAAGTGTAAAAGAGGAATAATTTGAGATTCCCATTTGCATGTCCTTTTCAATAAATGTATTAGGATCACGGGGATTACGTCTTTGCCATTCTATCATTAGTATCGATTGGTATGTATCTGAAGGAATCCCGGAAGATTCTTCTACAAACATGTCATTTACCGCGTATAATTGGTGGGTTGGTTTTTTGTCCTATCCCTTGGTAGTCATTGTTCCTTTCCACGAACCAATAATTGATGCATTTCCATTCATATATAAATTATATATAGACATTATTGAATAATATTTCGTTGTCGTCTTAGTTGCGTCTTAGTTGCGACGAGTTTTCCTTGATAGCCAACATAACATGAGTGTTAATATTATTTTTAACGAGATTGTTCTGTTTATTTCTTGAAATATAATTGGAAAAACAGCTGTTACTGAAGCTAAGACAGAATTATTCACGATGAATGACCACTTATATGGAAATGCACATTTTAAAATTTAAGGAAAGTAACGAACTGCTGAACTGTTATGTGTTACTCTTTAAGAAGGAAAAATCATCATCGCCTTATACTAGTAGCCAGTTTTTATGTTTCAGTTGACGTACTGATATGTACTTATCTCAGTAACTGCTATAATTGTTACTGCCATGAATATCAATACAGATTAATATTTGACCTTTATTTATTCTTGGAGGTCACATTGCAAGGTTTTACGGCGACAGGTCCAATTCCCTACACGCAAAGATGCTAGTGTTATTGATAATTTATCATTAGAAAATAATCACATAACATTATTAAGGAATAATACGAAAAAGTTTTAACGGGAGAATTGATGATTTACGGTTTTCAGAGAATTTGTCCCGAATTTGTCATGCGTCAGATACAGAACTGCCCAATTTTCCCAATATCGATTTCCTAACCATTATACTCAGTTTATGCTCCAAAAATTTGTTTCCCTCCTGAAGTGTCATTTATCAATAATTGCCGAGATCGTACAAGAAAACTCAACTAATGTGTTTGATAGAGGTCGTCTTTATTTACCACCATGGGTTTATGATGCTTCGTCATTTTGTCCCGAATTTGTCTTGTGTCTGATACATTCCTGCCTTTTTACCCCAATATCGATTTCCCAACCATTATACTCAGTTTATCCCTCAGAATTTGTTTTTCTCCTTCAGTGTCATTTTCCAATATTTGTTGAGATCCTACAAGAAAACTCAAGTGTGTGTTTGATACATAGGCCTTATTTATTTACCGGCGTGGGGCGGATATGAATGTGACCCGTCATGCTAAAAGGGACCTTATCTCATAACTCATAAAATCCACATTGTGACAAACTTGTTAGACTCAGCACAAGTCAACCAGATCCCGTATGCGCAAAATGAACATAAAGTAAGATATGGATAACATTCCGGATTTAGAAAATTACATATAAGTAAAAAGTGTCGGCCCTAGTCTTGCTGACTAGGATCGATATTTTCACACTTCCTATAAGATCCCTTTTAGCGTGGCGGCTCACAAATAAATTAATGTCACAAGGGGGTGCCTCATCTTTCGACTGCTTAATTGATCCGATGTATGTTCTTGTATGCCGTATTTTCGTGTATTATATGTGTGTAACACTCTTTTACTCGCCCTACCATTCAGATCACCTCCGACTGTGGTGGAATATCAAAGATATCGTCGCCTTTCTCGGCTTCTTTCTCGTAATTATACCCCAGCAAACGAAGTTTGGAGGGGGTATACTGGAATCGGCCTGTCGGTCCAGTGGTTGGTTGGTTGGATGGTTGGTTGGTTGGTTGGGTGGTTTGTTTGTCCGTTGGTCTGTCTCCAAAACTTTGTCCGGACAACTCCTCCTACACTTGTTGACCGATTTAGTTCATACTTGGCACAAGTGTTCATTGTGACCTGTAGATGTGCAAGACGCAAATTTCACGAAAATCAGACCGATAATTTTTGAGTTATGGCCCCTGATTTGACCAAAAAATGCTTGTCCGGACAACTCCTCCTACGGTTACTGTCCGATTTGCTTCATACTTGGCACAGGTGTGCATTAGGACCTGTAGATGTGCAAGACGCAAATTTCACGGAAACCCGACCATTACTTTCTGAGTTATGGCCCCTGATTTAACCAAAATGTGCTTGTCCGGACAACTCCTCCTACAGTTACTGTCCGATGTGCTTCATACTTGGCACATATGTGCATTAGGACCTGAAGATGTGCAAGACGCAAATTTCATGGGAATCCGACATTTATTTTTTGAGTTATGGCCCCTGATTTGACCAAAAATGCTTGTCCGGACAACTCCTCCTACAGTTACTGTCCGATTTGCTTCATACTTTGCACAGTTGTGCATTAGGACCTGAAGATGTGCAAGACGCAAATTTCACGGAAATCAAACCATTACTTTCTGAGTTATGGCCCCTGATTTGACCAAAAAATGCTTGTCCGGACAACTCCTCCTACGGTTACTGTCAAATGTGCTTCATACTTGGCACAGGTGTGCATTAGGACCCGTAGATGTGCAAGACGCAAATTTCACGGAAATCGGACCATTACTTTCTTGAAAAGGTAAATGTAAAGAAAACATAAACAAGAGAAGTGCAATATAATCCCTTTCGCAGCTCCAATTCGTGTAAAAGAGAAATAATACGATACACCCGGTTTCATGTCCTTTTGACTAAATGTATTTAGAGCACGGAGAATACCTCTTACCCATCCTATCATCAATATCGATTATGTATGTATCTGAAGCAATCCAGGAAGAATCTTCTCCAAACATGTCATTAACCGCGCATAATTTGTAGGTTTTTTGTTTGCCATATCCCTTTGTATTCATAGTTAATTTCCAAGAATCGCAACTTGATGCATTTAATATCATATATCAATTATAATAAGACGTTTTTGAATTATATTTCTCGGCCGTCTTAGTTTTGTCTTAGTTATTGTTTGACCAGATTGAACTGAGACTCCTTGCATATTCCGTTAATATTCGGGTCTTTCCGTATTGTCTACACCGTGACTATAATCTGTATAAGTAATGTTATACACTTCGCAATATCTAACGAATAATAGTGGCCTAGTGTGTAAGGCGACTCTTCTGTAAACCAAATGTCCGTGGTTTGAATCCCAGTAGCGCTTTTGTTTAAATATTTTTACTTTCAACATTTATTTTTTCTTTTTTTTCAAATGCATGCATACATTTTGTTAACCTCAATCAGTTCACTTGAATCCTTTCACTTTAAGTAGTCATTCAAGAAATGTCGAAACCGTTTAGATAAGTGTAATATAAAAACGTGTTTGCTAATGTTGCAACTTTTTTAGACAACTGGGAACACAGAACCTTTTTCCTCGCTTAACCATCAATACAATTGGAGTAAACAGGGTCAATGTCTTTTTGATTCCAGAGAAGCTGCGAGAGACCAACACATCAGCAACGTTCAAGGGAAGATTATACATGTAAATGATAAATGAGCGAATAAAGATTATGATAAAAAAGAAAAAAGATATTTAGTGAACTATAATTATTGTGAAAATTTAAAAAAAAATAGCATTCCATCATTCAATAAATTAATACATTAATTAAGTATTCCATTTCATAGGAAAAAAAACTAAAAAAAAGTTTCATCAGTAAAATGCTGGGTTCGATCTTGAGTCTCTGTAAATGAAAGTCCGGCGTCTTTCCACTACGCTAGTTCTCTGTTCAATGAGATCATGCAGAAATAAAGTTAACCTTTTTTACAGCGCATGATATAAACACGCGGAAACTATCGAATACGCCGATGAATGCCGGAAAACGCTTACGGAAAACGATGAGTCTCAGGTAAATTTGGTCAAACAATACGACGAGTTTTCCTTAATAGCCAACATAACATTGAGGGTTATTTGTATCTTAAAGTGACATTTCACAATTATTTTACATACAATTTTACTTTTATTCTATCTGAAAGGCCATCTTTTTTATGAAAATTCTGAAAATTTCAAGTCAAAATATTGAAATGTTTGCGAGCAATAAAATCGTCTATTGAAAACCAGACCATACTAGTATCTCGTATTTTTTCAAAAAATATTTTTTTGCTTTATTTGGTGAATAATGCTTTGATCCGTATCTTCTCGAAATTTCAGCCCTTTATCTTAAATGCTTTTTAAGATATTGAACAAAGATCAAACTGCGTATCGAGAATTGAGCACAGGTTCTAGAAAAAGAAGAATGTATTTTCAGATACGTTTATTTTCTTCAGTTTTAGCAACAAATTGTTCAGCCAGATGATAGCAACTGTAAATACAGCATTATGGCTTTTACGAATTAATGATTTTTTCACGGAAATGTCCAGCCAGATTGTATCATATAATGATACACTGTTATGGTTTTCACGTGTCAAACATTTATTCCCTGTTTATGTCATGCCAGAACATAGTATCTAGCGATAATATATGTTTGTTAGAGTTTTAATCTTAAATGGTCCAGACCATACTATATCATTTAGCTATAGGTGGCTTTGGCTTTGTCATATACTGTGATTGAAACTACATTTTCTCCAAACCAGTCAATTTTATCTGTAAATAATATGTTTTTCATTCGGGATATTTCATCGCGGACAGCTAATTGGTGTTGATAACAATGTATCAGAGAACTGATGTAGCAGGACATCAATTTATTTTCATGACCATCTCCGTGAAATGACAGCTGCATTTATAACTAATATAACCGACATAGGGTCATTACATGTAAACAATTTATGACTTTTTTTCAATAACGAGTAAATTTTCATTTTACAGTCATTTAGGGAACAGTAACTGTTATGCTATTAGTTAAAACAGAACTTTGCAGAAAAGGGAATTTGGTATACATTTTACAAGAGAGGGTTCATAACTTTAAGGTAATGAATCTAATGCACAATACTTTTAATTTGTTATTTTCCTTTATTTATATAATAATTGTAGCGAAGCATTTTTTTCCTTCTTTTTTTTTGGGGGGGGGGGGGATTCTTATGAGGAGCCATATAAATCGTACAACAATATCCGTAATAATCTTATTTGATATATACTATGGGAAAAAAGTTTAGCAAATTTTTTCGACCAAAATATTTTTGCAATACAAAGGCATAGTATTCCTTAAACAAGTATCATTTACCAATTAAAAAAGCAAACTCACTAATGGTGCAGTTCGTTCACGTGTTTATCCTCGCGTAACGCTCTTTGACGTAAAAGTGCTAAAATGACGTCTTGCACGAGCATGTGTATGCGCATGTAATTTATATCGACAATACCTATCCCAACATAATGGTAATTGTCCAGAAGAAAATAAAGCACAAAAAACTGCTTTGCGATTCAAATGGGCCGTCGCCCAGGACTAACATTAGATCAAGGGTATAAGGCTATCGGCATGCTGACTGGTGGGGTGACTGCCAAAGAGGGGGATTAACATTTTGGTGTGAGTCAAAGTGTCATTTCTCAACTGAGAGTAAAGAAATGTCAATAAGGCAACTCCCAAGACAGACCACGCTCTAGCTGGCAGCGTAAAACAAGCCGACGTAAGGACAATTAGGTAGTGACGTTTTCACGACGTCATCGTTTCTCAGCAGCACAAGTACAGTCGCTTTGATCAGAAACGCGACGGGGACATGGAATTGTGCTCATGCTGTAAGTGACAAGCTTCGTTCTTTGCGTTTACGTATACGTCTACCGTACGTATGCGTTCCTTTGGCTTGTGCTCACAGACAGGCCAGGCTGACTCGGACACGGGTACACAGTCCATTGACAGGATGGCAGTGGAATCAAGTCGCTATTGCAGATTAATCCTGTTTGAACTTTACCTTTCTGGAGGCTTAATTGTGAAAGGAAGATATTAGAACGGGAGGAAGAGGCAGCGATGACGTCAATAACGTAAAGGATCTCACACGCGTTTTGCTTCTGCAATTTTTGGCATATTCTGGTGGCTTTTGTTTGAGGACTCATAAGAACTTGGTTAACAGACATTGTGGTACTGTTATAAAGGATAATAATGGGCATGCAAGGTACTGATTCCGTGTGTCATTTTGAGAGTGCTACGCCTACCTTGTTCGGCGTCACGCGCAAGACTTGTCAGTTCTCAAATTCAAATCAAAATTTGTAATATTGTTGTTAAGATATCAAATATTATCGTCTTTAAATTTGATTTCAATCCGAACTCAGATAATTGAGAAATAAGCTGCAATTTTCGAAATTGCTAAACTTTTTTCCCTCAGTATATATTACAATATTGTAATAAGTACATGTACTAAAGCAGTTTGTTACATTTCTTTTAAAAATCGCCAATCAGAAGCTATATACTAGTTTCAACTAAACTTGTATAAAAAGAAGCTATTTCCTTAATCTAATACACTTTGTTATTTGTTTAAGAAACATGTGGCGTGAAGCTGTTTAAATTTGTAGATGTGTTCTGAGAAGGAAGACTATGATCTTGTTAAAATAGCAACGCAAATTGAACAGAACATCCTTGAGACAGAACTAACCTTTTCACTGTCTACCAATGATGCTGAGAGTATATACAAAGACAAAATAGATCTCGATGGAAAAAGGAATGTGCGACTTGAGCATGACTTGGTTACAGCATTTCTTGGAAAGGAGGATGATTTAAAATACATTAAAGAAAATGAATAAAAAAATATGGAAAATATGAATTGCTTTCATAATACTTTAGAGAAAATGAAGAAATTGATATATATTCAAAACAAATGACAATGCGGGAATGGATTCTCTGCTTTGTGAAGATGTTTTAGAGACTGAAAATATAAACGATGTAGTTGATGTTGATATCCTTGAACAAAATGGAAATAAAACTGGTTCTAAGGAACCTTCTCTGAAAGAAGACAATACAAGATTCCGTAGATAAAAGAAGGATAGTGTGACTGTAATTTCAGACAACTTACAGACTATCAAAAATGTTCTTCACAGTACAAAACGTGCAACAAGGCAAGCACAAAAGCACTCGCTGTAGGTCGGGTTCAAGTTTTGATGTTGATGATGATGATGATGATTACATGTGTCTCTTTGTGCTCTTGATAATCGATTTACTGAACAAAGTTACGCATCTAATTCCGAGGATGAAACATATAACCCAGATTCTAAAGAGCTTTATTCAACTGACTAAGAAGGAAAGCGATGATGCATTGAGAAAGATGTGGACTAACTCCGTGTTTAAAGTGAAATCAAAACCACCAGATATTTCATGTTACAAGCATGCCACTACGTCAACTGGACCGATCATGAGACCACCAGAGATGAGCAAGAAATTGGTAGGCAAAACGGATAAGTTACCAAGAGGAAATTATCAGAAACACTCTGATAACGGAAAATAGAATGCCGACTAGATAACATCTTGAATAGAGAAGTGTTATCCTAACCTAACAAAACCAGTGATCTTAAACTTACTGAACTGCAATGCACATCTGAATACCAAGAGGATGGATGAAGAATATGTATCCCAATGTCAACAAAAACAGACGGAACCAGCTAAGGAACCTATTTACTGACGAGATACAATCTGTCCTTTCATGTACCAAAAAGGATCAGTGTAATGTTTGCAACAGATAAAACGAACGCAAAATCAGACAAAACTCTTGACGAAGCAAAAGTAAACCATTCACCAAAAAGGAAGATTGTCACTCGAGAACAAAAACTTAACGATAACATACTGACAAGGGAAAATCCAAATGTACACACATGCACATTCGATCTACAGTAGGTTCTTTACAATGCATGTTCATTGGTAAATATAATGTATGAGAAAACTTTGCTGTTACAACTTGTCGGTGTACAGTGCAGGTGACAAACGTGCTTCATGCTATCTATAGCCGGAAACAGACGGTAAACGTGGATCAAATAAAACTTCAAATTGATTGAATCTGTCTGTATCTTGCTAGCCTTGATACAGAGATGGAACATGTTATACTGTATTCAGACGTGTGTACATGGCCAAATCGAAACCAGATCGTGGCTACAACTCTTTTATAGTCCTTGTCAGCAATTCCACATCTAAAGATAATCGATCATAAATTCCTTGAAAGTGGACACGCCCAGATGAAATGCGATTTTATGCACTCTGCTATTGAATTCGCAAACACAAAAACGAAGATCTTCGTGCCTAGTCAAAGAGAAACTGTGGTTACAATGTCGAGAAGGAAAATTCCATACAACGTCATTTCCCTGACATTATACGGCTTCAAAGACTTAAAGACTTTAAATCGATGAGATTTAAAAGCACGAAGACTAGCAAAGCGGAGGATAGGAAAGGGTAAGATCGACCTGCATGAGGTGGATGAGATTCGTAAAAGAAGAAGCAGAAATGTGCCTGTTTCAATATGAACTTGACAACGATGCAGATTTTCTCACTCTGTTTTATCAAGCAAGAAGAGTATTGAAACCCCTTCGTCCCTTTACAAAACAAAGCACAAATTTTAAGTGCAAAGAAGAAGGACTTAGTTCATTTGTGCAAACAAGGTGTTATTCCCATGGAATTTTATGAGTTTTACAAGGGTCTTCCATCCAGCCAGAACGTTAAAGAAAGGCTCCCAGAGTCAGACGTGGAAGAAAGTGAAAATGAAACTGACACTGACTAAGAAATATGTTAGATAGTCTCATATCGAATATAGATACTTTACTTTATTTTTGTGTTGGGTGATTATATAGGAATATTTTGAGTACCAGATGATGCTAAATGTAGATACTCTATTGTTACTCATTTTCTCTTTACCTTTTACGTAGTTTAGGAATACCACATGAATGTATAGATATATAAGAGTGTGTGGCAAAACAAAATTTAGACTTGCGTTTTGTTTTACTTAAAGCCAGAATACCTTACAGCTATATACAATGCTTTTCCTATTTTACATTTTACAAATTCGACCCATTTCATGAAAACCATACTCTAGTACATCAAGATACAATGTTCTGGTACAATATTTATTTGAAAATATCAATAATATCCACAAGCCATAACCGTGTACCTCAATATGCGATAGTCTTACTGTCTTGAAATGTAACAAATTGTATGTTTGTACCAAAACCAGAATCTCTTATCTCGAGAAGAGATGTTTTAGCTATTGGGAAAATGCAAATTTTAGAGCTGTATTTCATTCTAAAAGCAAAATTGACTAAATCTCCCTTTAGGTAATGTACAATGATTAAAATGATTTATTACTGATTTAGAATTATATCAGAGCTAACCATAGTGGAATATTACCTTGAAATACCGTTCAGTAAAATTTTGCGAACGTTTTTCCCTTCTACTGAAAAAAATGAAAATAATGAGATACGAGGGTCTGGTTTTAAATAGACGATATATATTTTTGTGCTAAAATTATTAAACACATTGCTGTGGACAACACTTCAGATTTATATAGAATTTGTCATTTCTGTCTCAACTTTAAAGGCGTATTTTTTGCTTATAAATAACAACTTCAAAAACTGATAGCATTTATACGCATTAAAATAAACAATATTTGCACCAAGACATACTTTTCAAAAATGAAATAAATGTGAAATGTCACTTTAAAATAGGGTGTTCTATTTATTTCTTGAAATATGATTGGGAAAAAAAGCAGATGTTATTGAAGCTTAGACAGGATCATTGACGACTCATGACAAGTAACAGGAAAAGGCATATATCAAAATTTAAGAAAAGTAACAAACTGCTGAAATCTGTGCTCCTCTTTAAGAGAAAAACGAATCGTCATCATCTAGTAATGTACCCTGTTTTATGTCTAAGTTGGCATACTGTTTGTTACTATTTATTATGTACTTATCTTAGTTACTGCTATTACCCCCATTAGAATTAACGAAGGTTAATGATTGGCGTATACTTTTTCTGGGAAGTCGCATTGCAAGGTTTTACGGCGACAGGTTTAATTCCCAAAACGCAAAGATGCTAGTGTTATTGATAATGTATCATAAGAATATTACGAAAAAGAGTTGATTGGAGATTTCATGATTTGCGGCTTTTGTATATTTTGGCCCGAATTTGTAATGCATCACATACAGTACTGCTCAATTTTCCCAATATCGATTTCCCAACCATTATACTCAGGTTATGCCCCAAAATTTGTTTCTCTCCTTAAGTATCATTTACCAATAATTGCCGAGATCGTAAAAGAAAACTCAAATGTGTGTTCGATAGAAGCCGTCTTATTTACCACCGTGGATTGGTGGTGTTTTGTCATTTTGTCCCGAAATTTGTTTTGTGTCAGATACATTCCTGCCTTATTTCCACAATATCGATTTCCCAACCATTATACTTAGTTTATCCCCCAGAAATTGTTTTTCACCTTCAGTGTCATTTGCCAATAATTGTTGAGATCCTACAAGAAAACTCAAGTGTATGTTTGATACATATGCCTTATTTATTAACCGGCGTGGGGCGGATATAAATGAATTAATGTCACACGAGGGTTCCTCGTCTCTCGACTGCTTAATTCATACGATGTATTTTCTTGTATGCCGTATTTTCGTGTATTATATGTTTCTCACATTTTTTACTCGCCCTACCATTCAGATGACATCAAACTGTGGTGGAATATCAAAGATATCGTCACCTTTCTCTTTATTTGAGCTTGTTTAACCCTTTCCCAAATAGACCTTATAGAAGGGGCTCGTGAAAACATTGAGACAAAAGAAGAAAACGCTGACATCTGCCTCACCATTTTCTGTGCTACATTGTACACAAACCCTATTTTTATTCAATATAATTTGTCTTCTGCAGCTACTTTAAATTTGGACTACCCTAAAATTGTGTCGTTTGGGTTAAGTAGTTGGAAATCGGTCACAATACGTTTTAAGCTATAAAACCTGATTTGTCAAACAGAACAGAACGTCATTATTTTATATAGTTCTTTCCTACCATTGTACAAACGACACAGGAAGTTCCTGGGAAAATAGTACAGGAAGGCGGAAAACGCAAATTACGAATCAATAATCTTTCCTCACGGGCTTTTGAAATCTAACTTGCTCCTAAAAACCTCACGTATCCCATTTAAAACATGGAAACAATTTCTGTTTTTAAGATGTTTTAAAGAACCGAGACAGATGTTATTTGTGAAAAAAAGATCATTATTGTATCTAAAACCTGAAACATGTTGCGAATCATATGTGGCTATATGTACTCAAAATCCTCTTTAGGTAGCCAACTAAAATTTATTTGCATACTTTTTTTATATATTCTTTGATGTAAAAAAGACGGATAGATTTGATCTTTACACTACTGAAATCAGTCATATAATTATCTGGTTATTCTAAACATAAGATAATGATGTTTATCTTAAAAAACAAATCATGTGATTTCTCCATTGGTATAAAAATAGTCATTCATAAAACAAATTAGCTATTTTGTTAAATCATACTTAAGCCAGTAATAAAAAGATTGCTTTTACGCGAACTTGGATATGTTAGGCGTTTGAAAAGTTAAATTTAAGGAAAATAGAAATAATTCTAAGAAAATCCCTTTCGCAGCTCCAATAAATGTAAAAGAGGAATAATTTGAGATTCCCATTTGCATGTCCTTTCAATAAATGTATTTAGAGCATGGAGAAGACTATGTTGCAAATGTATTAGGATCACGGAGAATACGTCTTTGCCATCCTATCATTAGTATCGATTGTGTATGTATCTGAAGGAATCCCGGAAGATTCTTCTCCAAACATGTCATTTACCGCGTATAATTGGTGGGTTGGTTTTATGTCCTATCCCTTTGTAGTCATAGTAACTTTCGAAGAACCACAACTTGATGTGTGCTCTATCACATATCAATAGTCACCTGACGTTTTTGAATGATATTTCCCTGTCGTCATAGTTGCGACGAGTTTCCTTGATAGCCAACATAACATGACAGTTATTGTAATCTTTACACATGGTATCTGTTTATGTTTTGAAATATGATTTAGAAAAAAAGCAGATGTTACTGAAGCTTAGACAAGATCATTGACCATGATAGACCAATCATAGGCAAAAGCACATCATAAATTCATGAAATGTAACAAAATTGGAAATTGCTGAAATGGTATGTGTTTCTCTTTAAGGTAGAAGACCCATGATTAGCACCAAAGAGCCAACGGCAAAATTTGAAAAATGCCAGTAATTCCTAAACTATGTTACATTTACATTCCAAATATAAACATAAGCATTTTGTACGATTTAGAATTTTGAATTCATGCGTAATTATGCAAATATTAGACAAACATGTTCAAACTTACCTTCCTTGCATATGAATATAAAGTAAAAGGATATTTGTGAATTATTTTCTCCTTGGAGCATAATCTTGAAATCCGGCACTGTGATTCAACTTATGTAAAGAGTATTTACAAGTGTGTGTAATTTGATATATTTCGTATGGCTAGAAAGTGGTGTTTTTCATTATGGGTCTTCTACCTTAAGAGAAAAAAAACGAATCTCCATCCCCTGATACTAGTAGCCATTTTTATGTTTTAATTGACATACTGTATGATGATATGTATTTATCTTATTTACTGCTATTACTGTTACTGTCATGAGTTTCAATGAAGTTAATAATTGACCTTTATTTATTCTTGGAAGTCACATTGCAAGGGTTTACGGCGACAAGTCCAATTTCCAACACACAAAGATGCTTGTGTTATTAAAACAATGTATCATAAGAAAACAATCACATTACATAGTTAATGAATATTACGAAAAAGAGTTAACGGAAGATTTAATGAGTTTCGGCTTTCAGATATTTTGGCCCGAATTTGTAATGCATCACATAGAGTACTGCCCAATTTTCCCAATATCGATTTCCCAACCATTATAACCAGTTTATGCCCCAAAATTTGTCTTATTCGTCTTATTTTACCACCTTGCGTTGATGGTGTTTCGTCATCTTGTCCCGAATTTCGTCTTTTGCCTGATACACCCCTGCCTTTTTACCCAATATCGATTTACCAACCATTATACTCTGTGATTCGCCCAGAAATTATTTTTTTCTCCTTCAGTGTCATTTACCAATAATTGTTGAGATCCTACAAGAAAACTCGAGTGTGTGTCTGATACAGAGGTCGTCTTTATTTACCACCGTGGAGCAGATTAATGACTCGGGATATCGTAATTTCTCGATTGCTCAATTGATCCAATGTATGTTCTTAGTTCTTGCATATTTGTGTGTTATATATCCGTCCTACCAATAAGTAGTTTTTCTTGACCCTTGTCACGCTGATCCCGGAATATTCCGGTTTCTTTGTCTGGCAGAATAGAATACAAACATGCCGTCTGACCTTATTCTATTCTACCAGATTTTATGATATCAGCATCGAAAGAGATAAAAAACTTGTAAATACAGCTCGTTTTAAATTGTCCATTACAGTTTTAAAGAACAAAAACCAACAGTATAATATGCTTCGTACACGGATGACCTCTGCATTCAACATTCAATATCAATAGTATGTTTAATGGTGTTTAGCAACTCATTCGGCAATTTCCAATTTATTGCGCGGAGGCTGGTGTAGATAAACATGTATTACTAGAACTTCCTACATTATGTCAATGTATGTAACTATATTAACACAACGCCCAATTGAATCTGATAGAATGATTATTCTTATGTCTTAGAGAAGTGCAGATAAAAAGACATAACTTGAAGGGAAAAAGAATTTTTATATTGTATTTTGTTGGAAGTATATCTGTGAAATATAATTGCTAAGACTACAAAATTCCATGGGCGGACATATTTGTTTTTGTCTATTTCAGAATGACGTGCCTACTTTGCGACAACATGCCTCTCTTTTTTGTATTGTATTTCAATCTACAAAGTCTTGGAACTAACACTTGTCTAAGACTTTTGTTCTGGAAAAGGTTTTCTGTAATTATTTGCTGCAGTTAGAGAAAAATACAATCAATAGATGATCCCTAGGGAAAAGTCTTTACAAACCTCTCTAAATGATTCCATCTAAAATTCCGACATTTATGGATGTATTGCGTTTTAGCCCTTTTCCAAAACAAGATCGTGTTATGGCGTGATATAATAAAGGATTGAGAAAATATTATATAGCAAAGGAACAAAATGCTTGTGACCAGGATTTTCTCCCTTTGTCTGAAAATGTCCATTATCATGTTGTACCCATATACTATCGTCATGGCTGTCAAATTTGTCGTCTGCATTATCTTTTTAACTGGCATTGTCAAAATTTTCGTCGTTTGGGAATGGGTTAAAGTTTGAAGGCATGTAATCGGTCTTCGCATCTTTTGAGAGAATAATTGCATTTTCTCGTGCAACAATTACAGTTTTATCCTTCCCTTACGACAAATGTTAAGGGTGGTCCAATTTGAAAGCTGATGCAGACAGAATTGATGTTACTTAATGTATGATTTGTGAATGATGTTGCTTAGAAAACATTTGGGCAAAAGGAGAAAATGCTGACTGTCAGTATTTTCTTCTTTAATCTCAATGTTTTCCAAATCATTTTGTATTAGCGACGTCAAGATCAGTTAGATCACTTCTTGTTTTTGGAAATGGTTTAACTTTCCCGTGTTGTTACACATTGCATCAGACATGTGTAAAACTGTCCAACCTTATTTTCTAGTTACATGTAAACCTTTTCTAACCAACGCATTGCTCTAACGCCAAATACTTGTTATGGTTGAACTGCATAAAAACAAAATGAATAAGAATTAATTCCTTATCAAGCCTTTTCAAACCAAAGTGAATAATTCAATATGGTTGAACTGTATAAAATATCTCAAATCATAATAAATTCAACATACTATATCTTTTCACTTAGGTGGTCTTATTTTTAGCAACCGAATTATCTTGAAGGAAAAAGTAATCAACGTTTGAGAAATGGTTGGAAGCAACCGTAATTAGGGGGGCGACGTTCGAAATTAAGTACTTCTCTAACGCATTTTAACTTTAGACTATCGACTGTGCTTCATCCTTTCCTAAAACAATCCTGGTCTTGACTTCCTAGTAAATATTAGATTAAAAAAATTATTGGCTTAAAGGAGAAATTACTGATAAATCTTTAATCTAAAGGATATCTCTGACATGAACAACACACTTTAAGTAATATTAGGCCTATATTCTTGTTTTTTCAAATGCTCTTATTTTAGACCAGTCCAATCTTGTCGTTTTGGGAAAGAGTTAAAGCAGCGAACAAAAAGGCAATTACAGCATTAAATATTGATACTCGCATCTTGGTTTCCTGACAATTTTAAAGCTCCCAGAAAATCGTCTCAGAAACACGTTATTTTGAATTTTCTTGGAGTTTTACGACCCTGCATCAAAAGACTGTGGTATATTGTTTTTCCGTCGTCTGTCTGTCCGGCCGTCTGTTTGTCTGAACAATTTTATCACAATACGTAGTGAAAATTACTCGGTTAAAATGTTCATTTGTGGTACATATACATTCAGTATGTGCCTGTCGTCGCTTTTCAACAAAATCCTCGTAACTGCAGCTTAAGCATGTCAGTTCCTACAGCCATCGAGGCCTAATGTAAGTTACGTACATAAGCTACTTAAAGCTTTTATAGGCCTAAAACAAAGCTCTGGATCCGAGTTTTTTTTTCTTTTTTTTTTTTTTTTGAAAAAACATCGGTGTTTGGTATCACTCTCAGTGTCGTTAGAAAGTACTGCCATACTTTTCCATACTTTCGCATAATCGCTGTTTTAGGGACATTTCCGTTTCCCGAAGAAGCTATGTTGTAGGAAAACACTATTAACCCATTACCACACGATGAATCTTTTTGACCCACCTCAAGAAAAAATACTTTGGAAAACATTGTGGAAAAAGAAGAAATTGATTGTGACACGCAATTTCTTCTTTTTCCACAATATTTTCTAACATGAAATGTAAAGATTTTTAAAATTTCATCAACTTGAAAATGTCGTCTGGAAGATATTTTGATATGGACAGCCCTAAAATTTTGTCATTTGGTAATGGGTTAAACCCGTTCCAGATGCTTTTAGACTGACTCTTGTTCAGGGTCTGGGATGAAGACAAAATAATGTACTCTTGCGGTATAGGGAAAGATGACAAAATTCTGAGTATAGCATCATTTGCTTCAGTATTTCAAAAATATACTTAGTACATTTAAAAACGCAGAGTTTTCAAAACCTTCTATCAAGATGTTCTGAGATGGAACAAGAAATGGAAATGCTTGTTATGAATTTCCCATAAGTTTGGAAGCGTGAATAGAAAAGATTAAAGTTAGTAAATCTGGAACATTTTACAGCGCCGTAGCCAAAGCGTTAAACACGTTGTTGCTGTGTGAAGTTGATGCACATGAAACGCGAGTTAAATTTCAACATGTTCATAAAGTTTGTCTATAGGGACACTATAAAAACAAGTTTTATCGAAAGAATCTCAATTCTGTCAATATGAATCGTCTTCCTGAAAATGTGAGGAATCAAGCTATTGTGACGCATTTGCTTGGTTCTTCAAACTCGGACATTTCTCGGCGCGTAGGATGCCAGAATTCAACAACATCACGACTAGCGACACGATGGCTAAGCCACATTATGTGGTTACAACTACTGACCTGGTATGTACCCTATAGAATAAGCTTGGAATGGCCTGAAGAGACGCGTGATTTCACGTACCTCACCACCCAAAACGTTGCAACAACTTCGTATTGCTGTTTCACAAGAACAGAACAAAATGCCACAATAGGTTTCATTGCGAGAAAAGTTCTTTCTATACGACGAAGCTGCAAGGCTTTAATTCAAGCTTTAGGTGGGCACACTCGCTATTATTTGGTTTGACCCTTCTCAATTTAAAATAATCAAATCTATTCCGATGTGTACTTAATACATTTTCTACGTTTTAAATGATGGAATTAGATAAATGAACGAAAATGAATTCGAATTACATAACATTTGTGTGTTATTGCCATCCTATCAGCTAACGAAGTACCTCTGCGGAATTAAATGTACTTAGTATACATACATCAACCATGCGTAATTTTAGAGTGTTTTGGATATCTAGACCACAATTTCTTTCATAAGAGTGTTTAGTTAGACTATTTTCTTTTTTCAAATTATAAATTTATATATGCTCAGTCAAAACAAAAAAGTGTGCACATATATTAGTTGTATTTCTATTGTAGTTTTCAGAACATCATAAAATTGCTAAGAAATCAAAGTTTATTTTATTGCATACATTATGTGGCATTGTTTTCTAATTGATATTTCAACCCAGGACAAATTCGTGTCTTTCAAGAAATTCCTCCAAGCCAAAGTAATTATCTAAGACTCTATTAACAGATTGAGTTCGGAAAAGGGTTGAATTAATGATGGCTCTGTGAGAAAATTATTTCCTTGGCGATCAGGCATTAGAATATCGTGACAATACATGTGCTCTAATGCATTCCCGAGGGATAATAAATTCTAGCATGATGTAATGGAATCGTGTTATAGCATTTTGATTGATATTTTTCTCGTGACGAAATCGGATTTTTCCATTATCATTTCCTTAACGAGGTCTGGTTTTGGCGTCGCTTGAAAACAAAGACTTGGAAAACATTAAGACCAAAAGAAAAAAAAAATGAAAGAAAAAATGAGAGAAAAAAAATTCTAGTAACCAGTATATTTCTTATTGTCCCAAATACTTTCAGTGTTATATTACACATACATCCTGTCTTAATTGACACCCATTTAAACATAATGATATGTAGCATTTTTGAAGCTGAAACGGTTGAAATATATTTGTACAGATATGGTTTTAACAAACATAAGTCTAGCTACCACACGTTTTGTGGACGCCACAGTGGACGTTAGTTTACATCCAGATGTCTGCAGTTCAACACATGCGATGTTTTGTGTGTTTAATCGTGAAGAAATTTGGCAACATTCGTTTCTGTTTTATGCTATTTACCATTCCCTGGGGGCAATCAATTCTAGCGTTATGTAATTGAATGTATTATAGCATTTTGATTGATATTTTAACCCATTACCACACAGTGACTCCTTTTGACTCCCCACAAGATTATTGCGTTGGAAAAGATTGTGGAAAATGAAGAAATTGCTTGTGACAAGCAATTTCTTCATTTTCCACAATGTTTTCTATGTAAAAAGACCGAAAAAAGTAAAATTTCATTTACCTGAAATTGTCGTCTGTAACATCTTTGAATTTGAACCAGTCAAAAATTTGTCGTTTGGTAATAGGTTAAGCCATGAAAAAATCAGCTTTGTCTCTAAGCCAACCTTTTCAGATGGATGGACTGAGGCTTCAACAATTACTCATGTAAAATTTGGCAGTTGGGGCAACTCTACTTTATGGTCTGGGAATTTCCCGCACAACTACAATCACAAGGTCAAATATCTTCTATCAACGAAAACCTCGTAACTGCATCTTAAAATGAAGCTGTAGTTATGAGGTTTTTGTTGAAAAGCGACGGAATGTGATTCACCAACTGCTTATCCGACGTATATGGTTTGTTTTTTTCCCGAATTTTCCGCTGGTGGATCAGATTGGATGTTGTGATTGAATTGGTGTAAGAAATGTTATCATAAAATTCCAAGTTTGATGTGATTCACTTCTCCGTAAATTTTATTGAAACTTTAAGAGAAAACCCAAAATGCTCCAAAATGCTTCTTTTGACGACCCTACATGAAAGGCTTTGGAAAATATTGAGGCAAAAGAAGAGAATGTTGATAATCTGCATTATCTCCTCTGCCCTCAATGTTTTCTGTGGCATATTGTGAACAAATCCAATCTTTATCAATGTCATGTTTTGTCATTTGTAACAACTTTTGAATCGGACTACCATAATGTTCAATAATTTGGATAAAGAATGATTCATCATCACAAATCGACATCTTTTTACTTTACTTTTACTTTACTTTTTACTTTACAAGTTTGAAATTTTAAAATCTACGACAATTTTGAAAGGTGTGCATTATCTTTTCCGTGATATCTAATTACCACGTATGCTTAATTAAAGTGTTTAGTATCAAAAACAAAACGTTGTTTAGGTCTCATTTGAGAACAACATGAACCCAGTTATAGCTCAAAATAAATTATCTTGCAGAACATCTCTAGCTAATAGCTAGAATTGATCTGCCAGTTCATTTATTGTGAGCTAGAAAGTTGTCTGTACAAACATCTGCAATTGGCTTAACTGGTTTAAGAAGCTATCAACACTTTCCCAAACGACAAAAATTCGGACTGTTCCCGTGTTAAGACGTCTGCGAATGACAAAATAGGTGTGGATAAAAAGTGTATTTGAGTATACATTATGGCACAGAAAATATTGAGACAAAATGAGAAAATGCTGATTATCAGCATTGTCTTCTTTTGCCTCAATATTTTCCAAAGCCTTTCCTATAAGAGACGTCAAAACCAGGTCTGGTTTGGGAAAGGGTTGTGGCCATTTTGACTTATGCCAATACAATGCAAAACCACACAGAAAATTGCAACTCAACCCTCCAAAGTCATTCAACTCTACCAGTTTGGTGCTAATTTTTGCCAGAATGTGGAAAGTCAAAATACAGTAAGGAAATACAAATTAAAAATTCGATTCAAAATATGGAAAATATGTACGAGTTGTACCGATTCATCTTAAATCCACAGGTTAAGGTCTCTAAATGATAATAAACGAATTTAAGATTAATTATTTTGAGTGAGCTAGTCTCAAATTCGTTTATTTTCATTTAGAGACCTATATCTTGAGAGAGCTAATCTCAAATTCATTTATTTTAGTTTAGAGACCTATGCTTAAAACATCTAAATCAAATTGATATGATAATTGAAATTTAACCCAAATGGTCGATGCTGAAATGATAGACCTATTTTCCGACTATGTCAGTGCCAAAACATCAGTATGTTTAGCCGATTTCGCGCGAGAAGAGCTTTTCGATTGGTATTGTCAACCAAAATTAACCCGGGACAACTTAATTCCCGAGTGCAAAGTCTGTTAGTTGAGCGTCCTAACAAAACATTGCCAAAGTGGGGTCACTACATATGCAGATATCCCGGGTTAATCTTGCTGGACTATACACATTTAGTATTATTATGCATACAAAGACACGTGCCGCCATTGAGTATTTTATCTGATTTTTTGGCATAACATTCCTTTCTTGAACAAGACATTATCTTGACGTCCCTACTACAAACAGCTCGAAAAAGAAAAACAGTTTGTAAAAAGAAACAAGTGTAAATGGGCTGCATTTTCTCCATTTGACTATTTTTCTGTAATTTATCGTACACATATACTTATTAAATCAACATCAATGTCTATATAATTGAACCAAGATCTTGAAAAATGCCACTAAAGGTTTTTGAGCCCAACATGGTTCCAGATCAGCCTGCGTATACACGCAGTCTGATCAGAAACAATGTTGATCTCCCGGGTCAATTATTTATTCATTTTGAATTTCTTTATCATTTTGTTTTCATTTTTGAAAACTTTACGATCCAGGCCAGTCTTTGCAGTCCGCACAATCTGACCACTGCCAAGACAGGAAATTTATCATTAGAAAATAAACACAAACAAAAGCAAAAAGGAATACGTTTCAATTAGATATCTTAAAGTGAAATAATACATGTATGAATTTTACATTTTTGACAATTCTATTCTTGTATTTATTTTCAAAAGACGTTAGTATAGATATGTTATAGACATACTTACCGATTGGGAATTCGTTGGCAGCGTTTACAAAATTCAACAAAACTGGCAATAAAATTGCTATTTCCACGTAACTTTTCCGTCGAAACTTATCCATGGTTACTGTTAAGTCCAATTATGAAATTTTATCCGATTTCAAAAACACATTTTTAACGAAAAACTAGCAATATTTGGAAATATCTAAACAAACATATTTCTCCGACATACCGAATATTCACAACGTGCTCACTGCGCATGCGCAGAGGCATTAACTGATTCTGGCGAGTTCTTAATCAAATAATTCGGAAATAAAGCTGAAAAGCGATCCATTTTAGTCTCGCATTGTGATTTAAATTCTCCGCACTGATGACTGGGGACTAACGGACTCCAATTACACTTTTTAGGCGTTTATCTGTTTTTTCTGGCCGATATAAGAGATCATGAAAGGCAAATACAAGCACATGAATTGGAATCCAATCGACATTGCGATGGGAACAGCTTCTAGACGTTCTTCCGATGGCCGTAAATGGGGTTTTTAAAAATGTATCTCGGCACGCAAAAGGAGACCTTCTGGGAATTAGAAATATTGTCATAGAAAATATTCAAGAAAAAGTTTAAACGGCTGCAAGCAAGGTTTCGTTTCGAAAAAATTATACAAAAACAAAAAACGCCACCTACAACGCCACTTTTTCGTGAATTGATTTTAACAAAATGAACTGCTGTAAAATTGTTTAATTTCTTGACTGGCGTGTCTCTCAATTGTATTTCAGTTATATGGCTTCGGCTGGAGCACCTCAGCATGGATTCCTGTCGTTTCACTCACCAGTACTAAAACAACATCCTTTTCAGGCCTCTAGATGCTCTTCTACATAGGTTCACGAATCACGAGTGTCCACCTAAGGACATTAGCCGCGAGCGGAGATCAAACCTTGGACTAAACAAATACAAATATAAAATACAAATGTGCAAATACTATTATTATGAAATGATTTTTATCATAAAGCATAGAAAACATTTACACAAAAGGAGAAAAAGCTGACTATCAGCATTTTCTTCTTTTGCCTCAATGTTTTCCCAAACCTTCTTGTATTAGGGACGTCAAAACCTTGTGTTGTTTTGGTAACTGTTGAAATAGTTTATGCTATTCCAAATTGAAAGGATCTGAAGACGACAAAACATGTGCTATAAACTTTTGTAGAAGTCTACACACAATAACATAGAAACCCTTGAAGGAAAATCAGAAAAAGATTACTTAGTATCTGATTATCAGCCTTTTCTTTTTGTTAGGATTTGTAAACCCATACACAGTCGGGTGTCGAAAAGAGTCACTGTTCGTGAATTGGATAAAAGATCACAATGTCCCTTTTTGTCTGATAATTGACACATGGGGAATTGTTTTCTAAGTGCGAGTAAATCGTCGCTTTTCAAAGAAAACCACGTAACTGCAGCTTGCTGTAAACTGCAGTTACGTGGTTTTAATTGAAAAGCAGCTAAATGTAATGTCAAGGTTTTTGCGTGTGGAACACAATTACTGTAACCTAATGGAGGGTTAAGCTCTGTAGTCGAGATGGATTCTCGGAAAAATCTGAATTGTTTGATTCTTATCTTTTTCTTTTGTTCGAAATCGTTTGTCTCCCCACGGCTTCATAGTAAAATGATGTTTGTCTCTTCAATAATCGGAACTTTTAAAAGATTTCGTAACTGCGTCTTTTACAAGCTGCAGTTTTGAGGTTTTTGGAAGAAAAGCAGAGATACCGGTATCAGTATTGACCTCGAAAGAGCGCTTTAAAATCTTAGAGTAATGGTTATGAATATAAATCATTTGATTTAGGTCGAGAACTATATAAGAGATGGAAAATATATTCTAATTTGGTTATTTTATAACAAACCCTATGTTGTGAGTTTAGTTAATAACAAAGGAAATATTTCATTTTGAAAGTCCTTTACTCCCTCTTATCCGGCACTCACTTTACGTCCATGTTCGTACATCTGAAAATTTCATTGTAACTTTTGGCTTTGCCATTCGTGAAATTTTAAATTAGTTGAGCTAATTTCAGTATGTCCATAGTTCGTTTGTCCGTCCATGTGTCGGATTTTGTAGTTTGTAATTTAAATATCACTTTAAAGCTTGTTTCAAAACAATACCTGGTTTCACGTTTAAAGATGAAAACCAACAAACATTTGAAACTGCTAATTAATAATCAGAATTTTCTCTTAATGCTTCGAATTTCTTTGGATTAATCATATCTTACTCAACCTACAATCTTTCATCTGCAACGGCTTCCAAATTAGAAAAGTCTGAAATTATCTCGTTTCGGTTAAATTATACACGTATGAGTTTGATTGTATGGAACTTGGAACTTTCCGACTGTGACATGAATGACGTGAAAAGAGACCTAGGTTATCGAGCTGTCACAAACGCGTTCAAGTATACAAAAACTTCATCCAGAATCTACGATTTGGTAGAAGTCTTATATTTTGTATTCATCTTTTCAGCAAATACCTCGAGACTGTAGCTTTTTAGCAGCTGAAGTTACGAGGGTTTTGTCGAAAAGAAGCGGTTTCTTTGTCCTTAACATCTTCCAAACAATACCTGACTGTAAAGATTATTGATTATTTAAAGCTTCGACAATGTTTGTTTTGTGTGTTCCTTACCGGCAGCTATGAGCAATCCGATTTTCCACTGGTTGCCATCATGCATTGGTATGTATCGCCCGCTTTAAGGTCGTATACCCTAATGAGATTAGAGCGACGTCGGAATTATTTGGGTGACGTCGAAAACATTCGGTGGTGGAACTCTCCACCGCCGAATGTTTACGACCGCGCCCGAATAAGTTCGGATACGTAACGACGATGCTGGAAGAAAATCAATGTTTTATGAATCCCAAAATGGCCATATTACGGGCGTTCTACCTTAAGTTATAAAATAATAGCTTGTAAACACGTTTCAATATCAAAATGTATCTTATACACCAGTGTGCACATGCTCATCTTTGAATCTATATGCTTTAAAAAGTTACATTTAATTTTGAAGCGGTTGTCTAAAAGTCTCTAGGAAATTCCGCAGCATATTATCGAAAAATAATTGTGTCTTTCTCGGATGAATGTATCAAATGATAATTATATCTTATAATTGAATTTCCATCTCCTAGTCTTGCGGGCAATTGAAGAAATCCAATTGTTCCGTTAATGGAAATGACGCATAACGAGATCCTAGAAACACACTTGTAGAACATAGAGCACAATTGTTGTTCTTATGAGAGACTTGGAACATCTCTATGTAGCTGATTTTCAACAAAAAAACTCGTTACGTAACAAAATCGGAATCTTGGCAAAAAGCCGATACAAAATCAAGCAATGATAAAATTATATATATTTCGATAGACGAGAAAACACTCTATGATCAGAGCAGAAAGGTATACAAATTTGCACTAATGGACACAAAGACCGTGTCATCAAAAACCGTGTTTGTGTTCCTTTGATTATTATCAGCACTGTATAATGAAGTATACTTACACCCTAAAATATAGCAGTGGTTATTTTATATCAGCGGGAATAAATTGAGACTATGAGAGATACAGCGCAGATATGGTTGAGTAATGTCATTGAATGGTTCTTGAGCAGTTCCCCCAAATACAATTATACACCATTTACCATAGCCCTCAGTAAATATCGCTCATCTAACAATTGAATTACTTAAACCCTCCAACATAGCGGTGATTATTCTACATTAGTGGGGACAAATCGCGACTATTGGAGATGCATAACAAATAGCTTGTATAAAATCCTCGATCGATACTATCTAACCAAATCCTGTTAGATGACAAATGATAGCTTTGTAGGGCCCAAATATTTGGAGCATAGCTTCACTCATTTACATTTATGAGAAAATTGAAAATGTTTCTTTTTTATTCAGGAACATTTAATGAAAATTGACAATGGAGTTGCATTCATCAATTTGAAACCAAACCTAACTATTGCATTAGTAGCTGTTTTGTTCTTCCCCGACAAATGAAATTTATTTTCTAACTTCAGATTGATATTTGTTAAAAGTATGTCTTTGAAGTTATATTTCGTTCGCATTCCAATCGAAAAAAAATATGTATATATAACCAATTTTGCTTTAAGTCATTTCTAAACTGATTTTGACATTGTCATTTTACTGACAAGTTGATAATAAGAAAAAAAGAAGAATTGCTGGTAATGATAGTAGATCTACATACTCTTTAAAAGAGTTACATATATGGTTAATTACACTGATTTCTTTTATTTAAAATAAACATCCACGGTGCTTGGGAAGTGACAGTCTATCGTCGCTTTTCACAGAAAATCTCGCAACTGCAGTTTGTTTAAGTAAGATATTTTGTAAGATAAGGGTTTCTTTTTTCCGAGAAAGTTTCTGTAGAACTGACTGTAACCAAAGACAGAATCGATCCATTTTTCTCTATGTAGCATAAAAGAAAAACGAGCCTCCAAATATCTCCCCCTAATTTGGCAGCTATATTCCGCAGTTTTTGACAGCTTCCAAGCGAAACATTTTCTTATGAAAAACGGTCTCTCCAAAACCCTTCTATCCGATATCGCGGAAGAAAAATCCTCCTGGGAATCATTTGACAATGATTGTTCTGTATGATACTTGGTATGTTCAGAATAGGTAATCACATACGTCTTTTAAAGATTATTGAAAGACATTGCGAGACATTGAAATAGTAGCAAGAGAAATAGCTTTGTCGACTACGTTTTTCCAATTATTTAACCTAATGTGCTGAAAGAGAAATATGTATGAAAAAAATCACATGAAAAAGTAATGAAGGAATGCTTCCTGAAAAAAAATCATTCGTCGTAACATACACTTGGTGAAGTTCTTCTGTTTTAGTATTGTTAAAACTTTGTTAAAGTATAACATTTTCTGAAATCATATTTCTATCACATATGATGTAGTCATTGAACCTTTTACTACAGTATTTCATATGGTTATTGCCATTTTGAAAGTATTCTATCGGCACATTGTGTAAATGTTTTTCTTTTTTCTTTTTATTAAGAGTTTCGATGTCTTCTCCTTTTGAATGTATCAGATGCTTATTATGTCTTAAATTTGAATTTTCTTCTTCTAGTCTTGCAGACAAGGGAAGAAATCAAATTGTTCGCTAAATGGAAATACACAAAAATATACGAGGTGGAAAAAGAACATTATTATTTGCCTTCCTAGAGACTTTGTGATTATGTTTAGCCCTTTAAATAATTGCATAAACTGAGTTGCTTGTACAATATTTCTTATGAGAGACTAAGTAAAATCCTGTTTTTGCATGGGAGAATTTTGACAAAAGAAAAACGCTCTATTTATTTTCATCATAAAAACTTTACTTCTTTCTTTTGAAAAAATTGATTCATGTCGGCTTACATAAAGACAGATGCTATTACTCGTCATGCACTTTAAGTATTTCTTGGAATGTAAAAGCATCTAATATATGAAGCATTATTGACCGCCAGAAATGCAGAGAAAATCCTAAAATGTAACTTTCCGTTTTCTATTATTGAGGAATGATTATGTCTTGTTCGTTTGAATGTATCAAATGCTAATCTTATCTTATAATTGAATTTCAATCTCCTAGTCTTGTGGAGAATTGGAGAAATCCAATTGTTTCTTTAATGGAAATGACGCATAACGAGATCATAGAAACGTACTTGTAGAACAAAGAGCACAATTGTTGTTCTTATCAAAGACTTGGAGCAAACTGACACGTTTCAAAAACGCATAAAGTACTTTAACAGATGATATCTATTACATTCTACATTATCGATGTATAACTTTGTATAATTGTGTATGGAAAAAAATAAAATATTGTTAACATAACAGGACAGCAAAATGAGTTTTAAAGACATAAGTAATGTCTTAAATGGACGTCAGTTTATGTCCAAATGCACGTTGAGTCAATAGCGCGTCAACAGCCTAGCATCGAAGAGGACAGCGACAGCGAACCGCGTGTTCTCGCAGGGGATTTATCACCGTGTCATGATGTACAGGGTGTCCCAATAAAAACGGAACCCATTTTTGAAAGTGAATTGCTCATGTATTAAGTGATATGTCTCCACCAAATTTAAATATACAATAGAAACGACAGTTTTCTATCAGCAGTAAAAATTTGGTTGAAAAACGTTTATTAGTTTCAACAACATTGGTATTCAAATGAATGCACTCGGAAAACCATTTTAACGCGATATCGATCTTTCCGTTCGCAGCGCGCTCCTACACTTGACTCTTCACAATTGTTTAATACAATACAAAAGTGATATTGAAACATTTTACTTACAATTTAGTGCATATTCGTGTCATCTTTACCGCTAACAAATAAACTGTTAAAGTAGAGCTGCGGTGTAACCAAAACAAAAAATGAATACAAACAAAATTTTAAAGTGTATCAAAGATTCATAATACATGTAATCATATGCAGTTATTTTGTTACTCTACAACTTGCCGGTCAGCGCTCAAATGGTAAGTACTTTAACCCTTTCCCAAACAAGACCTGGTTTTCACATCCATGAGAGAATTAGCTTGAGAAAGTATTTAGACAAAAGAAGAAAATAATGGTCACCAGTATTTTCTCCTTTTGCCTCTATATTTTCTGTGTAGTCTTTTACGCAAATTCTGTCTTTATCAGCGTCAATTTTGTCATAAGCAACAGCTTTCAATCCAGTCCATCCTAACTTTTTGTGGTCTGGGAAAGGGTTAAAATTCTTTCAAACAACCACCTTACGGACTAAATTTGCACATGCGGCACTTTTATATCAATGAATTTTGAGAAAATTGGTAGACTCTACGTACTTGTACAACGGTAAAGAACTCGACATTTGACCGTCAGTGCGCTTTTACGAACAAACAGGATGCAAAAATCAATTTCGTGTTAAAACGGTTTTTTAGTGTCTTTATTAAATTTCATATAACTTTTGAACCAATACATATTTTGAAGTGAAATTTAGAACACATATGCAAAAATAATGTATCTTTAGTACTGCAAATTCAAAAATTAGATTCTATGCTTTCGCACTAAAATATTTGACTTTTGAAATAGGGTTCCGTTTTTTGGACACTCTGTATAGGCCGCCCGCGATTACCAACCATAAAAATTGCCGTAGACTCAGTCGTTATAAGCTGTTGCGTTAGTGACGTTGACGTATATAATATTGTTGACGTGCAGTTGTTACACGCGGCTGACCGGGACGTTGGTGGCCCGTGGGTGTTCCCGTGTTGTTTACACGTCTCATTAACCTTGAGAATGTGGAGTCGGCTACATTAAAGCGTCTAAGTACATCCGTTTGCGAAACACGACCAACCTAAAACCCCTAAAAACGTGATTCCTTTTTGCCAAGGTTAGCCTCGGCACTTTGCATACAAAAAATAGCCGCATTTCATGTGTGTTTTCAATAGGTAAATCAATGTGGTAGTTTGTACACAAAAATTTTCGTGATTAAATACGTGGTCTGAATGCACGTGACACACAAGCGTTTTGTTATGGGAGGTTCAGATGTCCGTGTAGTTTACAGAGGACACGACAAAATCGCTGGGGCGTGAAGAGTATATATTGTCTCATACATGCCCCGAAATATGGTGCCGATCGAGGCTGCAGGAGAGAAATGGTTGATGAAAATGTCTTTTGCGTTTTTAAATCGTGTCAGTTTATACCGCTGCTTTTCAACAAAACAATCGTCTCTGCAACTTGTTTAAAGTTGTAGTTACGAGGTTTTTGTTGAAAATCGACCATATGTCATGATAGATCTATAGAAATGCAAAACTAATGCTTTACTAATGAATTTTCGTTTCATATTAACGACTTCTATGCATGTTTTATCTTTGAAATGTATCAAAACGCTAATCATGTCATATAATTGAATTTCCATTTCCTAGCCTTGTGGGCAATTGAAGAAATCCAATTGTTCCGTTAATGGAAATGACGCATACCGAGATCCTAGAAACATACTTGTATAATATACAGCACGATTGTTGTTTTATGAGAGACTTGGAGCATCTGTATATCACTGCTTTTTAACAAAAAATAGCTGTACGACGAGGAAGCATTGTAAAGTAATAGAAATGCAAACACATCTAAAAAGGACGAGTTAACGGTTATAGTCCATTATACGCATTGGCTTACCAAGTTTTGAATATGCTCTTAAGTGCAAATATTTGTATGCTTTTTCAGTTTATAAGCAACACTTTGATAAATATTATAAAGCTCATTATCGGCAATGTTTGTTTCAACATAAAGCATATTAAGATTAAATCATCATAAAAAGTATTTTTAAGTGATAACTAATTGATGAAAAGACCTACACTCATGGAGGGCTATCTGACATTACAAAAGTGGGATCTTTGCAGAAAGCTGAGGAACAATTTAGCAAAGGTAAATAGTTTATATTTCGACAGACGAGAGAAAAAATACGATAAGAGCAGAAAGGCATACAGATTTGTTCTTACGGAGACAAATACCGCGACACCATAAGCCGTGCTGATATTCCTTTTACTAGTTTGAGCAGTATAGAATATGAATATACTTAAACCTTACAGCAGATTGGCCACTATGAGAGATGCATAGCAAATAGGTTGAGTAATGTTATTGATTAGTCTCAAATCTGTTCCCCAAAATACAACTGTACACCATTTACCATAGCCCTCAGTAAATATCGCTCATCTAGCAATTGAATTACTTAAACCCTCCAACACAGCGGTGATTATTCTACATTAGTGGGGACAAATCGCGACTATCAGAGATGCATAGCAAATAGCTTGTATAAAATCCTCGATCGATACTATCTAACCAAATCCTGTTAGATGACAAATGATAGCTTTGTAGGGCCCAAATATTTGGAGCATAGCTTCACTCATTTACATTTCTGAGAAAATTGAAAATCTTTCTTTTTTATTCAGGAACATTAAATGAAAATTGACAATGGAGTTGCATTCATCAATTTGAAACCAAACGTAACTATTGCATTAGTAGCTGTTTTGTTCTTCCCCGACAAATGAAATTTATTTTCTAACTTCAGATTGATCTTTGTTAAAAGTATGTCTTTGAAGTTATATTTCGTTCGCATTTTAATCGAAAAAAATATATGTATACATTAACAATTTTGCTATATGTCAATTCTAAACTGGTTTTGACATTGTCATTTTACTGACAAGTTGATAATAAGAAAAATGAATTGCTGGTATTGATAGTACATACTCTTTAAAAGAGTTACATATATGGTTAAGTATACTGATTTCTTTTATTTAAAAAGCATCCACGGTGCTTGGGAAGTGACAGTCTATCGTCGCTTTTCACAGAAAATCTCGCAACTGCAGCTTGTTTAAGTAAGATATTTTGTAAGATAAGGGTTTCTTTTTTCCGGAGAAAGTTTCTATAAAATTGACTGTAACCAAAGACAGAATCGATCCATTTTTCTCTATGTAACATAAAAGAAAAACGAGCCTCCAAATATCTCCCCCTAATTTGGCAGCTATACTCCTCAGTCTTTGACAGCTTCCAAGCGAACAATTTTCTTATGAAAAACGGTCTCTCCCAAACCCTTCTATCCGATATCGTGGAAGAAATATCTCCTGGGAATCATTGGGCAATGATTGTTCTATATGATACGTGATATGTTGAGAATAGGGAATCACATACATCCTGTGAAGATTATTGAAGAAGATTGTCCTATTACATACCTCCTTACGAAGTGTTATACATTTTTTTTGCAACTGACCGTTTGCGAGTCATTGAAATTATTTGCAAGAGAATTAGCTTTACAGACTACGGTTCTTTCCAATTCATTAATGTAATATGACGAAAGAAAAATAAATCATAGGTAAAAAGTGATCAAGGGATGCCTCATAAAAACATTCACCTTATTATGGGCTTGGTGACGTCTATTAGTTCAGTATCTATAAAACTGTGTTACATGTACAGACATGATATTTTATCACATATGATGCGATCCTTGCATTTCAACTATAAATTTCATATTACAATTGCAATTTTCGAATGCAATCAAGAGTCCACTTGAGTATTCTATCGTGGATGAGTACATTCAACCTGCGTTAGAAGCGTCATGCTGCATGGATCTTAAACATGGGTCACAACAACTTCTACACTGGACCGCCTCCAGCGAAATGACAGAGCAATGATTCGCTGGATCTGCAATGTAAAACCTATAGAAGACGTCAGCTCAAGTTCCGTGCTCGCAAAGCTTGGTATTAAAGATCTAGTTGCAGTCCTTCGTACCAACAGAGTAAGGTGGTTCGGCCATGTTGAGCGCAGTACAGACTGGGTTTCCCGGGTGCGGCCACTATAAGTAGCTTCACAAAAAGGTTCAGGCCGATCGAAAAAAGCTGGGAAGAAGTAGTGTCGAATGACAGAAGTAAACTAGGAATGATTTCCACTGACCCTCAGATCCTGTCCGAATGGAGAGGACGACTGCGAAGTAGACATGTAAGACAAGTTCAACCCTCGGTTGGAAAACAGACTTTAAAAGGATATGTTGTTGTTAAACTTTATGTATAATGTTTAAATACATTTCTATTTTCTCTGTTCGGAAAATAGTATTCTCTGTTCGAATGTATCAAATGCTAATCATGTCTTATAAAAATAAATAATCGAATTTCCATCTCCTGGTCTTGTGAGCAATTGAAGATATCCAATTGTTTTTGTAATTGGAAATGGTGCATCAATGAGACCACAGTAAAACACAAACCAAAGCTTCGTTCAAGTTGATACTTTGCCTACATAAGGACGATATGTTAGTGGTCATGTGTGGCGAAAAGGAAGAAAATCGGGCTTGGTCACGGAAAGGGCCTTATTGAAACTCATCCTTTGTTATGAGAATTGACAACTAGAAATACGAAGGCATCTCTATGTTGATAACCATTAAGGATTAATTATGTCTTTTTCGTTTGAATGAATCAAATGCTAATTACACCTTAATATAGAATTCCCATCTCCTATTGAAGAAATCCAATTGTTCCGTAAATGGAAATGGTGCATAAATGAGATTTTAGAATGCACGAGAAGAAGAGAGAGAACAATAATTGTCCGTCTGAGCTCCTTTTCAAAGTTACTTTTGTTTCTTGATACTTGTGAACACGAATTCAACGTTATAAAGAAACATTCTTACCCAAAGAAAAAATGTTCACCCTTTTCCCCCAAATACATAGCGTTTATGTGAAGCTACATCGCAGTCTAATTTGTTTAATATGTTATTCAGATATGTAAAAGAAATTGTGGTCATATTTAATATGACGAACAGTTGCAAGAAAGTGTATTGCCTATTTACTCTGGTCTTTGACCCTTGCTTCTCCGGTGAATTGAATTGCTCCCATATTTAGCGAAGTTCGTCGAGAGAAACCCTTCTTCGCACAACATTTGTGGCTAGTCACCTACAAATTGGATTCGTCGAACACCATTCACACTTTTCCGGAAAACAGAGATACATGCAAGTACATTTGAATCTTAAAGGAGCTGCTAATGATAACAACGCTACTTTAGATTTTAGAAAATCCCGTTACTGCAAGTTGTGTTAAGCCGCAGTTTGAGGTTTTAGTAGAAAAGCTGCGATATGTTTGTTGACATCAAAGATCAGTTTTAACTGTCGATGTAATTGTCTTAGTTAAAAGTCATTTAATCTATCCCCATTCTCTCTGAAACTCTTTTGCTGTCTATCTCTCTTTCCCTGTCTCTTTCTCTTTGTTTCTTTCTTTGTCTCCCACCTACCCAGAAAACGTGCTACATGTTCTCTGTATGTTATAACCCCATGTTGTACACACTTGTACCTGGGTGAATAAAATACTTGTTATGTTCTGATCTGTTCAGACACTCGTAGATTCTGATGTTACATAGGGTTGGTTTATTTTCAAACTTTATTTTCCAAACATTAACTTGTTCTTGACTTGTGTGTCCCCAAATGAAAAGGTTTATGAAGACATTTAGAGAAAAGAAAAAAATGCTGATAATCAGCAATTTCTGATTTTACCCCAATCTCTGTCTTAAAACAAATAAATTCCATTCTCCAGATATCCTATTCAATTATGATGTGGTCTAGCACGTTTTTTTTTTAAATTCGAACAATCTAACATTTGGCAGTTTGGGAAAGGCTTACACGGTGATACTGATTTCTGCATGGTCGAACTCGTTGGTCTATCTGTGTGTCATCTTGGTTGTACAATTGGGTCTAATTGTAGTTCTAAATTTCACGTTTAATAATAGCCAAATATAAATTCGATTGAATATAACTTGCAACTTTCCGACTGTGACATGACTTATGTGAAGAGAGACCTCTAGGTTAACAACCTGTCACAAACGCATTCAAGTATATAGAACATTCGTCCAGGGTCTACCGTGTGATAGAAATCTTAGATTTTGTAATCAGCTTTTCGACGCTTTTCAACAAAAACCTCATAACGGCAGCTTGTTTTGAGCTGCATTTAAGATGTTTTGTTATAAAGAAACGTTTTTATTGTCGTTAACATCTTCCAAAGAATACATGACTGTTACGATTGTTGATCATAAAGCTTCGACAACATTTGTTTTGCATGTTCCTTACCGGTAGCTTTGAGCAATCTGATCATTCACTGGTTGTCGACGTGTCTTGAATGTCGTCTACCCTTTATGAGATTCGCGCGACTTCGGAATTATTCGGGCTCGGTCGAAAACATTCGGCGGTGGAACTTTCTATCGCCGAATGTTTGCGACCGCGTCCGAATAAGTTCGGATACGTAACGACGACGCTCGAAAAAAAAATCAGATGTTTTATGAATCTCAAAATGGCCACATTACGGATATTCTACCTTAAGTTATAAAATAAAAGCTTGTAAACATGTTTCAATATCAAAATGTACCTTATACACTAGTGTGCACATCTTTATCTTTTGATTTTAATTCAAAGCGATAGTCTACAAGTCGCAAGATGATTCCGTCGCATATTATCGGAAAATAATTGTGTCTTTCTTGGATGAATGTATCAAATGCTAATTATGTCTTATAATTGAATTTCCATCTCCTAGTCTTGCGGGCAATTGAAGAAATCCAATTGTTCCGTTAATGGAAATGACGCATAACGAGATCCTAGAAACATACTTTTAGAATAGAGAATATGTGAATGATTTGAAGCATCAGTTTATATCCAGATAAGAGGGGGTGATGGCTTGTAAAAATGCAATGTTTCTTTTATTGTTCATCAAACCGTAAGTTGTGAGTTCTCATTGGAATCGTCTCTTCGAGACAATCCAAATTTGTACCAAGAACATAGGGTTTGGATTTAAATGATCAAATCTGGAGTGCATTCACCCCCTATTATCTGTTGCTCTGTATATATACCGTGATAGAGCCATAAAAATGAAAAAAAAAATCCTAAAAGATGAGTTTACCGTTTTAACTTACAATACTCATTGGCTTACTAAGTTGAGTTTGGTCATCGGTGCAAGTGTTTGTACGTTTTTCAAGATGATAAGCCACACTTTGATGAATATTATGGTGCTTTTTTCCACAAGGTTTAGGTTGAAAATGTGGTATATTTCATAATCATCTAAAAAACATTTAACGATCTGGAACCATAATAGACACTTTTGAAAATACAAAAAGTATTGTTATATATTATTTCTATGATATAAGACGGAGGTAAAATGAAACTTAAAACAATTTTTACCGATATGTTGGAATTTTATATATTTTTTTAGTTATTGACCCCCTTTTACAAAAAAAGGCGGGAAAAGGGGAAGCACCAACTCCGTAAATCTCATATTTTTCCCCAGAAGATGATAATATCTGACATTTTTCAGCTTGTATGATACAACAGATATGTATGTAACATAAATAAGCTAAATACAAATCTATGAAAAACAAAATTGAGAAAAAAACACTTGATTATACATAAGGTTTATGATTTTGCGACTGAATTTTTTCCATGTTTAAGAAAAATGAACATTTTTCTTTGATCTGTAATTTTTCTAATATTGACTGGCAGGGTGTGAGACCTACACCAAAATTATCTCTAATTTATACTTGTGCAAATAAAACAAGAATGGGAAAAAGTTACCGTTAAATTTTGGTTTTTTATGAATTCAAACTTAGTAGGGGGGCATAAAACAAGGACAAAATTATCCAAAATAGGTCATTCAATTCCATCAAATATTCATTGTAAGGTCAAATGTAACAACACATTATTTGTTATAAAAACTTATATAAAGAACTTATTTTTATCAAATATTCATTGCAAGATTTCCCTGTAGTTACTACATAAACTATTGTTAACAAAACAAGGGCATTATATACATCGGTGGGGAATCATGTGACACTAAATTTCAAGAAATCGTCAATAATTTTGTAAATACTTGACCAATTTGAATTCGGTTTGAAACAGAAAAAAGTGTAAAACGCCCGATATCAGATGTGTGGTAACTCTTTTACAAATCAACTGATAAAAACGTTATTGACGACCAGATTAAGTTTTGGTTGCTCGTCAATAACTTTCATATCAGCTGATTTTTCAAAGATTATCCTTGGCATTCAGCAAAGTCATGGAGTGTTCCCGCTGTCTCTGCTTAAATTCTTCTTTTCAAATCGGTCATCTTTTGACAGAATTGTTGGAAAATATCGAAACTATTATGTCATGTGATTCCCCGCCGTGATATAAGATTCTGGGGTGGAAGAGGGTTGACATTGGTCTCATGTACTACTGTATAAGAATGCCCTTTTTTAATCAAATTAAGCTAATCTTACACGAACATGTATCTTTGATTACCGGGTCTTTACATACCTATAGTCCTTTAACGATATTATGGCACATGTTTACAAAATTTACCCTTGCAAAAAACGCAATAGCAAAGTCATAGCTACTGTAAATTTGCATGTGATGGTTCGAATCTTGCAGGTCCCTTACACCTTCAAGATTTGAACCAAGACATGCAACGTTGAACTGAAAATTAACAAGGATTACCTTTTGTTTATTACTGTAAAATTTGTAAACATGTGCCATTATATTGTGACTGGACTATAATAAAAACAATCAAGGCAGAAGACGCAATATTCATACTATATCAAATCCTGGTCTTTAGCATTTATTCGTATAGATCTTTAATCAATCAAGTGTATTGGTGTATACATAACCCATTCCCCCCCCCCCCCAAAAAAAAAAAAAAAAAAAAACTGTACCAGTCCAAAAGAACAGAAAACACTGAGGAAAGGGGACACATTGATGATAACACATTGATGATAATCAACAACCTCTTCCTTTCTCTCAATGTTTTCTCAAATTATTTCTACAATGGACGTCAAAACCAGACTTGTTAAAAGAAGGATATATCAGTGCTTTGCTCTTTATAACCAAAACAGTAAATTCATAACAATTGTAGGCCTATTGAAACAGATATTTCTTCATTTCTCTTAGTGTTTTTCTGTTATTTCTACCAGTGATCTGGGCCCCGTTTTATCAACGAAATCACGCACATTATTTTCGTAGATTTGAACGGAAGTTCAAATTTTTTGCTCAAGTGCGTTTTACAAAAACATGTTCGCAGCTAAGATTATCTAAATTTCCTAAGTTTTTTCCGTAACTTTACGATCAAAAATAGATGACGTAAATCTGTTCGTCACCACTGACGATGCCTAAATTTACCGTTTAAAGCCTTGATAACCCCAAAATTACTGAAAATATCAAAATATCTATGAAAGGAAATGTTGAAATTGAACAAACCACGGAAAATTCATGTGAATAACAATGGATTTTGTGCTAACAATAGACTGGGTTTAAGGTTATGTTTTGATAAACCGTCAGTGTTGTCATAAAACATCGTAACTACGGCCTGATTTAAGCCGTAGCTACGAGATTTCATAACAGCTCCAACGAATTACTATTGTATGCCCGAAATAACGTCACGATTAAATGGATAAAATCGTTCCCTATTTCGCTGTACTTTCACTTTCTTTTTTGTTGCTATTTATAGAATACAACATGAAAAAGTATTTTTCATGTATTTCCTATTCTAATGGAATGAATGTACGTTTAATATACGTTTAACCGCATGAGTGTTCAGAACGATAATATTAAAGCATTTTTCATGCTACTAACAACTAGAAATACGAGAATTATCTCTATCTATGCAGAAAAATACACTTTAAATAGCTTACACGGTCGATATATATTAATATTTACGAGAAAGTAAACCGAGGTGAGAACAAAATCGAATCTTTCCGAAGTGCGTTTCACGGAAATAACCGAGTGCCGTAAATACCCGATCATCGGCGATAATAACCGAAATCCATTATGGTTCCAGATCGTTAAGTGAAAATCATTGATGAAATTTAAACAGGTACACGCTCATGGATGGCTTCTACCGACGTACGACCAGAAAGGGCTACGTGACATTACAAAAGTGGGATCTTGGCAAAAAGCAGATACACACTCTAGCAATGTTAAATAGTTTAAATTTCAGCATTCGAGAAAAGAATCTATGATCAGAGCTGAAAGGTATAATTTGTGCTTACGTACACAGAAACAGTGCCATCAAAAACCTTGTTTGTGTTGTAATTGTTGTAGTCATTTTAAACAGTGTATAATGTACATACCTAAACCCTGCAACGTTAGCGGTGATTATTTTCTGTTAGCGGAAACAAATTGAGACTTCGAGAGATAGCTTGAGTAATGTCATTGATTGGTTCTAGAGCGGTTCCCCCAAATACAATTGCACAGCATTTACCACAGCCCTCAGTAAATATCGCTCATCTAGCAATTGAATTACTTAAACCCTCCAACACAGCGGTGATTATTCTACATTAGTGGGGACAAATCGCGACTATTGGAGATGCATAACAAATAGCTTGTATAAAATCCTCGATCGATACTATCTAACCAAATCCTGTCAGATGACAAATGATAGCTTTTGTAGGGCCCAAAAATTTGGAGCATAGCTTCACTCATTTACATTTCTGAGAAAATTGATTTTTCTTTATTTCGGGAACATTAAATGAAAATTGACAATGGAGACGTCTTTTAAAATTTCTTTCATCAAACCTAACGTAACTATTGCATTGGTGACGGTTTTGGCTTCCCCGACAAATGAAATTTAATATCCGACTTTAGACTGATCTTTGTTTAAGGTATGTATTTGAACTTCATTGTTTTGGATGCTAAGTTATATTTTGTTCGCATTCTTATCCAGAAATGTATGTATGTATATACATTTTGCTTTATGTCATTTCTAAACTTGTTTTGCTTTAGTCATTTTACTGACAAGTTTAGTTAATGTATAAAGATAAAAATGGTGTTATTGATAGTACATACCCTGTAAAAGAGCCACATGTATGGTAAAGTACACTGATTTCT
Organism: Fragum sueziense; assembly: GCA_963680895.1. NCBI lineage: Eukaryota > Metazoa > Mollusca > Bivalvia > Cardiida > Cardiidae > Fragum > Fragum sueziense. The sequence goes on along the minus strand of OY804596.1, from coordinate 67,888,620 downwards.
TCTTTTTCAAATCATCTGCGGTACTCGGAATATTCCACTCTATATTCTGAAAGATAAGGGTTTCTTTTTTCCGGAGAAAGTTTCTATAGAATTGACTGTAACCAAAGACAGAATCGATCTATTCTTCTCTATTAACATAAAAGAAAAACGAGCCTCCAAATATTTCCCCCTAATTTGGCAGCTATACTTCACAGTCTTTGACAGTTTCCAAGCGAACAATTTTCTTATGAAAAACGGTCTCTCCCAAAACCTTCTATCCGATATCGTGGAAGAAAACTCTCTTGGGAATCATTGGGCAATGATTGTTCTATACGATACGTGGTATGTTCAGAATAGGGAATCACTGGCATCCTGTGAAGATTATTAAGGAAGATTGTTCTATTGTATACCGCTGTACGGTGCGTTATACATTATTTGCAGTTGAACGTTTGCAAGACAGTTGCAAGAGAAATAGCGTTATAGACTACGGTTCTTTCCAATTCATTAACCTAATATGAGGAAAGAAAAATAAATCGTATGAAAAAGTGATCAATTAATGCCTTATGAAAAAAGTAATTAACCTTGTCCTATACTGTACAATAGTACCGGCCGAAATTGACAGTGACGTGGGCTAATGTTTACTACTTGACAACCAATCAAATCTGTTCGTATTTGTAACGGTGCAAATCAGACGAATTGATTGGTTTTGCAGCAGTAAACATCAGCCTACGTCACAGTCATTTTCGGCTGGGACACTTGTACTTGGTAATGTCCTTCTGTTAAGTATGTATAAAACTGTGTTCATGTGATGCAAGTACAGAAATTGTATTTTAATCACATATGATGCAATCCTTGCATTTTAACTTAATATGGTAATTGCAATTTTAAAGTTGAATCAAGTGTCTACTTGAGTATTCTATCAGTATAATGTCTGAATGTATCTTTTTGTTTTTTCTCTGATGGGGGAAATTATGTCTTCTCCGTGTTAATGTATCAAATGTTAACCATGTCTTATAATTTAATTACCCTTTCCTATTCTTCTAGGCAAATGAAAAATCCAATTGTTCGGTAATTTGTAATGGCGCATCAGTGAGACCACGGTAACACACACATTTAACACAGAGCACCATAATTGAGTTTCAGACAATACTAAGCCATTTAAATACATGTAATTGCATAAAATAATGTGTTATTACAACTATTTCATAAGAAATTGTGTAACGTTTATAAGTAAATCATTTCAGAAATGTTTACATAAAACGAGAAGTGTTTGGCAAAAACCAAAACCTTTAATTATCTGGATTATGATATTACTAAGGATGCCCATTCGAGCTTTAGAGCGAATCAAACGCCCGAAATGAACTCTGTTAATCACGATAGACCAATAGAAATGCGAATAAATTTCTAACTTTTAGTTATTGTGGAATAATCATATTTTTTTTCGTTTGAATGAATCAAATGCTAATTATGTCTTATAATTGAATTTCCATCTCCTAGTCTTGTGGGCAATTGAAGAAATCCAATTGTTCCGTTTATGGAAATGATGCATAAATGAGATTTTAAGAATGTACGAGAAGAACAGAGAGAACAATAATTGTCCTTCTAAAGACTTTCAGGAGCCCCTTTTCCAAGATATTTCTTGTTAAATTAATCATTTTTCTTAATACTTGTAAACACGAATTCAATTTTACATAGGAACTTTGGCTATGGACGTTCTAACTCAAAAAATGTTTTTCATCCTTTCCAAATACATACGGGTGTGTCACAATCAGATGTGCAAACTATGTTTCACCAAAGGTGATTTTTCAAAGTCATTGAATACAAAAGAGACAATATTTTCCTGAAAGCTAAATAATATATCTTCATGAAAATAATAATATTTCTTCCACAGATTTAAGGATTTAAATTATTTTACATGCTAAACTTGGGATTTTAGAGAGAAAAAAGTAAGTTGCATTTATAATTTCTTACACATATTTGGAAATATCATTTTCATTTGAAATGCAGAAAACATTTTACATCATAACACTCACAGACTAAGCTTTCAAATGACATGCAAAACAAAGTGACCATGACGTATTTATTTTGAAAAAAATCTGATTTTCTCACATTTTATCTAAATTAGGCATGAAATGACATCTTTCAGTTTTCTATTTTCATTCAGTATTGTCTGTACAGCCCTGAAAGTAATAAATATTGACAGGAATTTCAATTTTCTTTAAAATGATATATACATGTGTTATCCTAATACGAATACTTAAAGAAATAATGACTGTTGAAGTTGGTCGTATTTGCATTGAACATTGTCTACGGACTGGACATTTTAACAATGATTACAGTTCAACGGTATTAATATCATATTTAATTGACAATAAACAACACCAAAACTTTTCATATTTTAAGGGAATAAACTTTAAACAAGAAAGATACAAATTTCGAGCAGTTATTGAACTGTTGAACAGACATTCGGACAAACTGACAGACGACGGACATTGATAGCTCGCAATACCTTAACTAGAGCACTATACGGCCAGATGAGCTACAAATACTTAGCTATTGTTTAAGACACAATCATAAAATATTCACATATCAATTTTAACTAAAAAATGCAGCATTAATTATTTTAATGAATATGAATGTTAACCATTTCCCGAACAAGATTGGGTTTTGACGCCTGTACTAAAAGAGCATGAAAAACATGACAAAAGAAGGGAGTGCTAGCAAAACAGATTATTTCTTATTTTTCATCAATATCTTCTTTGCTATGTTTTTATACAAGAATTCCAACTAAACGATTATATATCATATCGTCGTCTGCAGCAAAAAGTCAAAGTTGTGATTTTTTGGGTTATTGTAAATAGAATAGCGTTTATGGGAGTTGGAATTTTAATTGAGATACATGTATGGTAGTAAATACAGGGGGGGAGGAAACCGCTGGTAAATAATCTATTCAATATGCTATTTATTTGCCTTTGGTGTTTCAAAACCTTTCTCCTTTTCTCTTTTAGAGACCCTAAAACATCAGGAAACATTTATCAATTTATATAGTTTATTATTAAAAGTTTAATTTAAAAAGATAGAAAAGGTTAAGAAAGCAAAATATGGTGTTTATCAGCATTAAATTGATCTTTATACCTCAATCTACAGTACCCAATTTGGAAAATGGTTCTTGTGAAGGTTTCTTTTTATTGATTTCGACTGTTGGATGCAAACAATAATGAAATACACATAAAAAATGATGATTAAAATGCGGCATGAGGTACTCATAATATCTGTTATGAAATTCTGTCTTGTCCGTAGACGCATTTAATTTTGCCTGTGAGCCTCTATTTGACCTTACTTTCACTAAAAATACAGTTCTTTCAAGGAAAAGCACAATTATTTAGCAGAAACATGTCTACAATATCAGCTAACAAAGACTGTGTCCATTTAAGAAGCTATTTTACACCTGTCTACGGACAAGACATTTTGTCTACGGACAAGACATTTCTGTTATTGTACATAAAAAATAAAGTACTCAATACAATTTGATAAAATTTCATGCCATTGTAATTTTATAGATTTGCTAACAGCTAAAGAATCTTTTGTCACAATCTGTAGCGATATTGCTTAAAAATCACGTTGTTAAAACGTGTCTACGGACAGGACATTTTAGGTCAACGAACTTCTTGCCGAAATAGCTTAGTTACCCTTTGATTCATTATGAACATTTCAATTTAAATTTTTATTTACATGTCTTTTTTCAAAAGAAAAATGAAAATAAGAAAATTCTGTAAGTCATAAGTTAACTTTTTTTCGCACTTTAAAAGACCATCTACGAAAGTGAAATTATATAACGAAAGGGTGGTCTCGGTATTTTTGTAATAAATCAATCAATTCTGATTACATCTTCATAAAATAACCTGCAGATAAAAGCTGAATAATTTCTCTAACTGAATGCTGCATGTCGTGTAAAATAATAGAACAATTCCATACAAAATTCTAAAGTGTAATATAAGGAAAATTCAAATGAAACATCATTTTTTCATTTTTACCCCATTTTTTCAATATATTTATTGCAATAACATTTTTACCGCCAATACATTCTTCCTAAGATTTGGTACATAACATAACAATCATTTTGCGATTAATATAAGATCAAATTTATGTTGTTATATTGATTTGTTTGTCAACTGGAATCCTGTAACATGAGACAGGTACAGGATGTGCATCTGATTGTGACACACCCGAAAGCGTTCATGTGAAGTTAAAAATGCATAGCGTTTATGTGAAGATAAATCACAATCTTATTTGTCCAACGTGTTATTCAGATTTCTGATAGAAATTCTGGTCATATTTAATATGAAGAACAGTTGGAAGAAAGTGTATTGCCTGTTTACTCTTGTATTTGACCCTTGCTTCTCCGGGGAATTGAGTTGCCGCCATATTTGGCGAAGTTTGTCGGGAGAAACCTTCTCCATAGGATATGTATAGCATGCCACTTACAAATTGGATTCGTCGAAGACCATTTACCCTATTCCATTATTTAAAGCTGCTAGAGACCGATGTTGTAGAGGAAAGGATTTGTGTACAAAATAGCACAGAAAATACTTAGACAGAAGGAGAAAGTGCTGGCTATAAGCATTTCTTTCTTTTGTCTCAATGTTGTCCCAAGCATTTTCTATTATGGATTAAACGAGCTGCTGTTGATGACAACGCTAATTCAGCATGAAAAAGGGAACATATTTCTTTAAAAGCCAATGGGGAAATGAGTAAAAAGATATTGAGAAAATATTCAATCAATTGAATATTATGCTTTATGCTAAAATGAAATTACAATTAATCCACGTAATTCTGGCTTGCTACAATCGTGCTACACAGTAAAAAAAACTGTTCCGGGACATCTGCAAATGCAATTAACATACTTCTTTATTTTTCACAATGACCATACTTTTGTAATCTTTTTCAACGGGTCATCTAAACGGACAATCGCCAAGTTAGATATTTTAGTCTTGCTTGGATAAATTTCGGTGCACTATCAATTGGAATTCTTCTTCTTCGCTTTATTCATTAAATGTATTTAGTAGTAATACATACACCACTCGCTTGTGAAATGATGTCTGATGCATTTTTGATTAAACATTTCGATGTATGATTGACACGTCTTTGAAAGGCATTGTTGCAAAGTCATTCCGATACTACTAAAATGGTATTTTCCCATAAATACCCCTCTCACCTATGCTTTTGCTTATTTGTAACGGTAGCATATTGCCATGTAGAATGATTTCATGAGCCATTCGGTAATCGCCTTTTGAGCCATTCTTTAATCGCGTTTTTTCATGTGATTATTTTAAGACGGAAGCCTTGTATGATGGTACGGAATCAATACAAATGTACAAATTTGGTTTGTTTTTTTATGAAAGAAACTTTTAAAGGTGTAATTCTAATTTTGAATTGAAATAAAGGATTTCATTGTGACAACAGTTCCACTTTTCGCAGAAATGTAAATGAGAAATACTGCATTTTGGGATAAAGGGGGGGTCTCACCCTATTAGAAATTCCCATAGGGCTGTGCCCACGCTCGGAATTTCATGAAATTTGGTATGAAGTTAGTATTCTTTATTACCACGTTATTCACGAAATGTTTTTAAAAAATCTTTTCTGGAAAATATTTTTTTAAGAATTTTAAGATTTTTGCTTAAAAATGGGGGCATCCTTACTTAACGAGGCCATATACACCCAGCTTTGTCGTATTCGAGCCAAATTGTCCCCAAAAATAATGTCTAATAATTTTTCATCGTGTATAAACCAGAATAGTATATATTACTCAACAAAAAACAATTTTCTATAAGATTTTGTATGACCTCATCGCCAAATTTTTTAGTTTTTAAGTATTTCGACCAAATTCAGGTCTTAATTTCACCTAGTTCCAGTTTTTGTCAAGCTATAAAATTTACATAAAAATTGCCCTTATATATGCCCATGCTTATGGTAAAATATGAAGAAAAAATAAAACCGGTAACAGTCTTATTTTTGAATTTAAGTGTAAAGGGATCATATTTCTAAGAATGTAAAATCTAAGATTTTACTTAATTATTTTCAAATACATTTGTAAATAGCTCATTATGCTTTGTTGTGTCTTTATTTAACATATCCAACTTACACATGGCATCAATTTTAACTTTTTTCATGATTTTAAAGAATAATGGGCACATTGTCGTACCCCACCCACCAATAATATAATGGAAGAAAAAATCCCAAACAGCAGAGTAAATTATAAAATGTGGGGATGAAAAATAAAGGAGATGCATAATGTTACATATTTAATCTATTATGTCACCCTTTTTAACTTTCCTTTGTGGCTTATCAGCACTTAGACTACTTTCTTCTTCTTCCGGTTACAGTGCTGGGCCCTTATAAGAGCATTATGGCAAAGTTATTAAAAATATAAACAATTTTTCTTTACTACACTGCTCAAGATAATAAAAAGAACACAAAAACAGTTTTTATTGTACATTAATTGTGCCTTTGAATGCAAAATTGCTAATATTTCTATTGTAATGATGAACTAGCCACTACTTTGTTGACATATTAACTTTTTGATAATCTCAGATTTGAGAAGAGCATGCATCATTTTCGCATGTTTGTATCAACAATATTGATCCAAAAATGTTGCACGATGACTCCTCTTGTTATTCTGATTTAAGATTGGGGACTGATATCAATACTATGTAGGCAATACTGAGCTTTTGCTAGATGGGTACCATTAAAATCCGGGAGCATTCTAAGGTGCCGTTGTTCATAATTCTCATTATTTGACAATGTTACCGGTTTCAAATTTTCACCAAATTCTGCATACGACTAGGAGACATATATGGCTAACCTTTTTATCAATTTCATAGGTTGACAAAGACGGGAACATACAAGTAAAATTATTTGAATTGAAGGTTTTGAAAATTTCTCGGCTGTTTTTCTGACAATTCCTGACCAAATAAATTTCTGAGATTTTTTTTTTTGCATGTTGGCATCAACATTGTTGGTACCAAAATGTTCTTCAATGACCCCTCATGCTATTTTGATTCAAAATTTGGGACTGATATCAAAACTAGGTAAGCAAAATTGGGCTTTTGCTAGACGGGTACTATTGAAATCCAGGAGCATGTTAAGATGCCGTTGTTCACAATTTTTATAATTTGACAATGTTGTCGGTTTCAAATTTTCACCAAATTTTGCATGCAAACAGGGATCATATATGGCCAACTTTCTTATTAATTCCATTGGTTGACAAAGACGGGAACATACAAAAGAGTTTGATTGAATGTTAGGTTTCATATAATTTTCTGGGTAGTTTTTCTGTCAATTTCTGACTAAATAGATTTCTTAGAAATTATGTGGCATGTTGCTATTAAAAATATTGGTCTGAAAATGTTCTACATGTTCTACAATAACTCTTCTTGCTATTCTTATTTAAAATTTGGGACTGATATCAAAACTAGGTAAGCAACATTGGGCGTTTGCTAGACGGGAACCATTGAAATCCGGGAGCATCTTAAGGTGTCGTTGTTCACAATTCTCATTATTTGATAACGTTACCGGTTTCAAATTTTCACCAAATTTTTTATGCAAACAGGGGACATATAAGGCTAATTTTCTTATCAATTTCATAGGTTGACAAAGACGGGAACATACAAAAAAAATTGATATATTTTAGGTTTTGAACATTTCTCGACTACTTTTCTGACAATTTCTGACTAAATAAATTTCTAAGATTTTTTTTGTTCATGTTGATATCAACTTTATTGGTACCAAAATATTCTATAGTGACTCCTCTTCCTATTCCGATTTAAAATTTGGGGCTGATATCAAAACTAGGTAAGCAAAATTGTTCTTTTGCTAGACAGGTACCATTGAAATCCGGGAGCATCTTATGGTGCCGTTGTTCACAATTCTCATTATTTGACAATGTTACCGGTTTCAAATTTTCACCAAATTTTGCATACAAACAGGGAACATGTATGGCCAACTTTCGTATCAATTTCATAGGTTGACAAAGACGGGAACATACAAAAATATTTGATAGAATTTTAGGTTTTGAAAATTTCTCGGCTATTTTGCTGACAATTTCCGACTAAATAAATTTCTAAGATTTGTTTTGTTCATGTTGATATCAACAATATCGGTACCAAAATATTCTACAGTGACTCCTCTTGCTATTCTGAATTAAAATTTGGGGCTGATATCAAAACTAGGTAAGCAAAATTGTGCTTTTGCTAGACAGGTATCATTGAAATCCGGGAGCATCTTATGGTGCCGTTGTTCACAATTCTCATTATTTGACAATGTTACCGGTTCCAAATTTTCACCAAATTTTGCATACAAACAGGGAACAGATATGGCCAACTTTCCTATCAATTTCATAGGTTGACAAAGATGGAAACATACAAAAATATTTGATAGAATTTTAGGTTTTGAAAATTTCTAGTCTATTTTTCTGACAATTTCTGGCTAAATCAATTTCTAAGAATTTTTTGCGCATGTTGGGACCAACAGTATTGGTATCAAAAGTTTCTACAATGACTCTTCTTGCTATTTGTATTAAAACTTGTGGATTTATACCAAAACTAGATAGCCAACATTGAGTTTTTGTAAGACGGGTATAAATGAAAACAGGGAACACTTTAAGGTGCCGCGTAAAGACCTATATGCACTCTTTGAGTAAAACGAATATATTTTTGTAGTTCATAGGTCAGGGGCATTCTATGAGTAAAGTTACAAGAAAATCTGTGTGTGGGCGCAAATGAGACCCCCCTTTAGCATAATCTGACATCTAACAGGATTGGCAATGATTACATCTATTAACGATTTTACAAAAGCTAGTTGTTATGCATCTCTGATTCCACTAATGTAGAATAATCACCGCTGTGTTGATGGGTTTAAGTAATTCAATTGTTTGATAAGCGATATTTATTGAAGGCTATGTCAAGTGTACAGTAAGGAACGATTACAAGATGTCAGAATTCTCAAACAATAATTTTCGCTGTATTGTCCTTAATTAGTGTTGTCATCAGCAACAGTGGCTTTAAGGTTTAAATTTATTTGCATGTATTTTTGGGTTTTTTTAAAGGATAAATGGTGTTCGACAAATTAAATTTATAATTAACACGCCATACATATCCTATGAAGAACAATTTCTCCCGACTAACTTCGCCAAATACGGTGTCAATTCAATTCCCCGGAGAAAGAAGGGTCAAAGACCAGAGTAAACAGGCAATACACTTTCTTACAAATGCTCTTCATATTAAATATGACTAGAATATATATTAGATATCAGAATTACACATGAACAAAATTAATTAGAGTTTGATTTAGCATTCACATAAACGTTATATATTTCGAAAGGGTTGATATTGTTTTTTTTCTCTTTTGTTAGAAACGTCCTAAACCAATATTTCTATGCGTCCCATGTTAACACAATTTTCGTGTAAGTATCAAGAAACGGAGAAATGCGGAACAAGAGTTAACTTAGAAAATCGGTTCTTGAAAGTCTGTAGAAGGACAATTGATCTCTCTGGTCTACTCGAGCATTCCTTCAATCCCAATTATGCATCATTTCCATTAACGGAACAATCGGATTCCTTTAAGCATACAGGACTAGGAGAACTAAATTTAATTATAAGATATAATTAGCATCTCAATTATTCAAACGAAAAAAGATAGCATTTTTCCACAAATATTTAAAAATAGAAATTTATTTGCATTTCTATGGACCAATCGTGATGAAAAAGAGAATGCCTTTCAGGTCTTTGATTCTCTCTTTAATTAAATCAAATGACCATCTTCAGTATAGTAATAGAAAAATGGTAGCAAATAAAGTATAGCTATAAATTATTACAGGAAAATTAGTCAATTTATCAATTTTATTGACCAATAATCGTGATCTGTAATCAGCTCGTGTGTTTCCATGATCTCATTTCTGTGTCTCATTTCCGTAATGCGCTCTTTAAGAACTTTAAGAATTGTTTTTGTTTTTGTTTTGGTCAATAATGCTGAACCAGTACAAATAAGATGCTTTATTTATATTTTACATAATTCATACACTGTGTTATATTATCCGTCTACATGAAAGCCTACAAGTATATTTTTCCACCCGATAGTAATAAAGTATATATCGTTATGAAAATGATAAAACTTAATAGACATTTATCAAAACACTTCTCACTTCATGTAAAAGTGTTTGAAGGAAATTACATAACAACGTCACAAAACCTTTTATAAGAATAGTTGTACAAACAAATTAATAATATGCATTTAAATTAAAGGGCTTATTTTATGATGAGGTGAAGGATTTTTTTCATAATTCATTCCTTGATATCTTTTTACATTGATTCTGTTCTTTCACTACACAAGGTAAATGAATTTGAATGAATAATATGCTATAAAAATATTTATTTTGCAAGTATTTTCAATGTCTCGAAACGGTCAATTGCAAATAATGTATAAACTCCCGTATAACGGTATATAAAAGGCCGATCTTCTGCAATAGTCTTCAAAGGACGTCTGTGATTAGTGCTGATTACCTATTCCGATCGTACCACGTATCATTTAGAACAATCGTCGTCCAATGATTCCCAGGGGATTTTTATTCCGCTATATCGGACAGAAGGGTTTGGAAGAGACCGTTTTTCATAAGAAACTTGTTCGCTTGGAAGCTGTCAAAGACTCCGGAGTATAGCTGCCAAATTAGGGGGAGATATTTGGAGGCTCGTTTTTCTTTTATGTTACATAGAGAAAAATGGATCGATTCTGTCTTTGGTTACAGTCACTTTCTAGCAAACAGAAACCCTTATCTCAAAGAATATAGACTGGAATTTTCTGAGCACCGAGGATGTTTCTTTCATTTATAACAGAAATCCGGATAGACTACAATGCTGGTACCTCGCTTACAAATCGTGTAATATCTATCACAACCGTTATTCATATTTTCTATTTTCAGTTTTAAATTTTCAGTAAATCGTTAAAAGTCAAATTCAGTTTTAGAAAAATAAATGAAACGTAAACATATTTCAGTGCATGAAAATTAAATATTTCCATGTTTGTCTAGAATGCAAACAAAGTTCAACAAATTGTTCAAAAACATTTTACGTATAAGGCAAGCGTTTAAACAAATATCAAACGACAAAACATATTTCATTTGTCACGGAAGAACAAAAACCGTCACTAATGCAATAGTTAAGTTTGGTTTGATGAATGAAACTTTAAAAGACGTCTCCATTGCCAATTCTCATTTAACCATTTCCCAAACAAAACCTGGTTTTGACGTTCCTATATGAAAATGTATTGACAACATTGAAGCTAAAGAAGAACATGTCGGTAATATCTTTTATTAGCTATATGCACATATTTTACCTTTCTCAATGTTTGTATTGTTGTTTACAACAGCTTTCAAATTTGGAGAAGCTAACATTGCACTGTTTGGAAAAGGAATAATTGATAATATCTATGAAAAACATTTTCAATGATCTCAGAAATGTGAATATCGGGGAAGCTATGCTCTGAATCAAACAGTTGGGCCCTACAAAGCTATCATTTGTCATGTAACAGGATTTGGTTAGATAGTATCGATCGAGGGTTTTATTCAAGCTATTTGTTATGCATCTCCAATAGTCGCGATTTGTCCCCACTAATGTAGAATAATCACCGCAGTGTTGGAGGGTTTAAGTAATTCAATTGTAAGATGAGCGATATTTACTGCGGGCTATGTCAAGTGGTGTATAATAGTATTGGAAGAAGACGAATTAGAGATATTTGACAATATATGTTTACACAGAGGCGACAGAATTGTCTTAGTTCCTTACCATACAAACTATCTTCGCTCTGCTAAGCAATATCTCCATTTGCATTAGTTACATATTGCTGCTTTTCATCGAAAACAAGCTGCAGATACGCGGTTTTCGAGGAAAAGCGAGGATATTAAGTCAAGCACCGTAGATAGGTGCTTATCTAAGTGCCGTATATTTGAACGTCAGCGTTCATTAAAACTTTTTGCAATGATTTTATATGTCTGTACTATAAATTTAAATCTGATTAAAGGCATCATTCAGAGTATCACTAGTCTTGGATTTGTTTGTTATTTAAATTACCATTTCTTGGATCGATTTCTGCACTTGAAAGATTGAAGCTGTGAAAGACGGATGCAAACTTGTTTATGTACATCTGTTCTGTTTGATTTTGATGCTTGGAAATTTTACAGGCATCCACTATGTCAATTCACATTTTAAAAAGAATGAAAATATTCCCATGAAAATATGTTCAAGTCTATCAGATATCTGATTCAGAGAATATGGGTTCCGAATAACTAAAATTTTGTGAAAGCTTTCATTTGTCTTTTTACAAGATTTAGTATTATCTATCGAAGATTCGATACAAGCTGTTTGCTATGCACCTGTTATTGTCTCGACTTGTTCCCGCTAATATTGAATAATCACCGCTTTGTTGAAGTAATTCAATTGTGACCCGTCACGCTAAAAGGGACCTTATCCGAACTCCAAAAATCAAAATTTTGACAAACTTGTCAGACCCAGCACAGGTCAACCAGATCCCGTATGCGTAAAATGGACATACAGTAAGATACGGAAAACTTACCGAATTTAGAAAATTATATAAAAGTGAAAAGTGTCGGCCCTAGTCTGGCTGCGCGGACTGCGCAGACAGGCTAGGGTCGATATTTTTCACACTTCCTATAAGGTCCCTTTTAGCACGACGGGTCACAATTGTTTGATGAGAGGTACTTACTGGCGGCTATGTCAAGTGTTCTATGGCTGTATTGAAACGAAGAGATATTTATTGTGATATCTGTGGACACAAACACAAGAATTATTTTCATTTCTAAACCATCCAAAATATCCTCGTGCTATCGGACATAGATTCAAATTATATATCTTAAATATCGTACCGTAGATATGTACGTGATCGTTTTTAAACGTCAGCATTCGTTAACCCGTTTTGAATATTTTAAATGCATGTACTCTTTTAATCTGAATGGGACGAATATAATTGTTCAGAGTATCACTGGTGTTATGGTAGTTATTATTATTTCAATTATCTTTTCTTGGCACCAAATAAGCACCTAAAAGACCTATGTTGTGTTCAACGTACGACACACATGCAAATGTTATATTTGATTTCAAAGAACGTCCCACAATTGCCAATTTATCTTTTAAAAATCGATAATTTTCCCGAGCAAAACATTTTCGAATCTTTCAGATATATAATGGGGATAGAATACGTTCTAAATAACTTAAGCCCGGCAAAATTTCTCATTTGTCACTTAACGGGATTTAGAGATAAGATCGATCGAGGATTTGATACAAGTCATCTGTTATGCATCTCTCTCGCTGTCGATTTCTTTTCACCATCACAATACAATCACCACTGTGTTAGAGGGATTTTCTAATTGAATTATTTTGATGATAGATATTTACTGAGGCACATGTCAAAATGTACACTAGCACTTGAAGACATACACGCAAGGATTATGTCATGGATCCGCACAAAAGCTATCATTCGGAATCTTACAAGATTTGGTTGATAGTATTGATCGAGGATTTTATACAAGCTATTCACTATGCATCTTTAACAGTTGAGATTTGTTCCCGCTAATGTAGAATAATCACCGCTGTGTAGAAGGGTTTAAGTAATGCAAATAATAGATGGGAGATTTTTATTGAGGGTAATGTCAAGTGGTGTATATTTTTATTTTAAGGGAACAGATCTAAGACCGACCAATGTCATTTAATTTATACAAACTATTCACTATGCATCTCGGATAGTCTCGATTTATCCCGATTAATACAGAATAATCACCGCTGTGTTGGAGGGTTTAAGTAATTCAATTGTTAGATGAACGATATTTACTGAGGGCTATGGTAAATGGTGTATAATTGCATTGGAAAAATACGAAAGAGAGATGTTCGATATATGTAAACACAAACACGAAGGAATCTTCTTTGTTTTTTATCCACCGAAATTATCATCGTCTTGTCAAGCATTGTTTTCATTTTGTATGTATCTCATATTTCAGTCAAACACCAAAGGCCTTCGAAAATAGGTGCTTATCTAAGGGCCGCATATTTGTACGTCGGAATTAACCCATTACCAAACGACCAAAATTTAGACTAGTCCAATTTGAAAGATGTTGAAGACGACAATTTCAAATGTATGAAATTATTTTTTTGTCTTTTGAGATAAAAAACATTGAGGGAAGTGAAGAAATTGCTTGTCACAAGCACGTTCTTCATTTTCCACAATGTTTTCTAACGCTTTTGTCCCTTGGGGAGTCGAAAAAAGTCAATGTGTGGTAAGGGGTTAAATATATGCTCCTTAAGTTTCAATGCCAAGATCGGAATTGTTCAGAAGCTCATAAGTATAAAGTTTTGTTTACCATTTCAATTATTTTTCCATGCACGTGAAAGATGGAAGCCTTGTACGATAGTACGAAATCAATACAACTGTACAAATGAGATTGAATTTGGTGAATTAAACTTTCAAGGATGTCCCAAATGTAGATTTTGATATAAGAATTAATGAACTCACGTTGGAACCATTTTAAATGTGCTCAGAAATGTAAATGAGAGTAACTGCATTCTGAATGACTTAAGCAGTATAAAAGCTAAAATCTGTCACCAAACAGGATTTGGTTAGATAGTATCGATCGAGGGTTTTATTCAAGCTATTTGGTATGCATCTCCAATAGTCGCGATTTGTCCCCACTAATGTAGAATAATCACCGCTGTGTTGGAGGGTTAAAGTAATTCAATTGCTAGATGAGCGATATTTACTGAGGGCTATGGTAAATGGTGTACAATTGTATTTCGGAGAACAGATCAATGACAGTATACTACATGTATTTGTTATGCGTCTCTTATAGTCTCGATGCTTCTCCGCTAATACAGAATAGTAATCGCGTTGTTTGAAGGTTTAAGTAATTCAACTATTAGTAGAGATCTTTGTCAAACGGTCTTCTATTGAAAACGAACGAAAAGTTAATTTCCGATATATACATACAAGAAGGCCTATTTGACTGTATACCATATTGAATATGTTTCCTTTTTATTTTTATTTACCTATTTTACTGAACAATAAAAGCTCTTAATACCACATGTCCACAAAAATCTTCTAAAGTTTCGAAGCTTTTTATTTATTATTATATTCCGCAATACAATCCTTGTATCATTTGTTAAGATCAAATTTGCCACTTCAATTATACATATTTAGTTAGAGTCATTTACTTTACAATACTTCAATTTCTTTCCATTATTTTATTTCATTTACAATACTTCAATCAATTTCCATTTTTACTTACTTTACAATACTTCAATCATTTTCTTTTTTTTTACTTTACAATACTTCAATCTATTTTCATTTTTATTTTACTTTACAATACTTCCATCTGTTTCCATTTTTTATTTACTTTACAATACTTCAATCTGTTTCCATTTTTATTTACTTTACATGCTTAAATCTATTTTCATTCTTTTATTTACTTTGCAATATTTCAATCTATTTTCACTTTCTTATTCATTTTACAATACTCCAATCTATTTCCATGTATTATTTATTTTACAAAACTTAAATCTTTTTCCATTTTATAATTTACTTTACGATACTCCAATCTATTTCCATTTTTTAATTTACTTTGCAATAGATCTACTCCAATCTATTTCCATTTTTTTTAAATTTACTTTACAATACTCCAATCTATTTCCATTTTTATTCATTTTACAATACTTCAATCTATTTCCATTATTTTATTTTACTTTACAATACTTCAATCTATTTTCATTTTTATTTTACTTTACAATACTCCAATCTATTTCCATTTTTTATTTATTTTACAATACTTCAATATTTTTCCATTTTTTTCATTTACTCACTATAATTAACTTGCAGAGCATTTCTAGCTTATTTTTTTAGCTGTGCATGTATCACAACAAATTATGCTTTCCTTGTGAATGACTAATTTGCGACTCACAAAATTGCCCCTATGTAATTTAGACGATTATGACGCTGACAAGTATTGCGTGTTAATGGGATGAAAATGCTAGAGAGTGACGTGACATTAACTCTTTCCCAAACGACAAAATTTTAGAGTGATCCACTTCAAAAACTGCCAAAAATGACAAAATGGGTGTTATGAAATATATGATTTGTGTAGAATGTGGCACAGAAGATATTGAGACTAAAGTAGAAACTGCTGGTGATCAGCAGTTTCTTCTTTTGTTTCAATGTTTTCCCAAGCCTTTTCTATAAGGGACTTCAAAACCAGGTCTTGTTTGGGAAAGGGTTAACGCATGCTTTATTTTCAATTCGAACGACTTTGATACATTACAGTATGGAGCCAGGTCAGCTCAATTTAAAACAAAATCGACAGGTTGAAATTTAAAACATGGCAAAACATTTTTTTCCAGATCGATAAATGACCCGGCAGAGCATCTCTTACTACTATGTAAGTCATTATAAACAACCATATTTTCGGCTTATATTGTTGCTGAAGATAAACTACTCGTAAAGAAATGAAGAAATTTTTATTCATACATGTATAGGAGAAAAAACATCCAAAGAAATGAAAGCATGTATGTTTAAATATTTTCTTCTTTCCACTTAACTTTCCCAAACGGCAAAAAATGCAGTCTTCCAATTTTAAAGTTGCTGCAGACGACAAAAGTGTAGTTGTTAACGATATATTGTCTATATAAGATGACACTAAACAGCTTGAGACAAAGGAGAAATTGCTGGTTATCAGCAGTTTCTTCTATTTCTCAATGCTATCCCAAGCCATTTCTATTAAGGAAGTCAAAGACCTGTCTTTTGGGGTAAAGGGTAGAATGGTTTTTAATGCCTTTGCTGTGAGGAAACTATTTTAAGCTATGCAATGTTTCGGAAAGAGTGAAACATTCGAAAGAGTCCACACAATTACAAAGAGAGGAATTTATGGATTTGTGACCGTGAGTTGTCCACAATTGATTTTCCTAAATGTTATTTGAATATCAAAGTCTCTGGTGATATCCCACCGGACTGACTTGATTTTTGGTATTCATATTTTTGTTTTGGCATAGATAAAAGGGCGATCTTTTGGTAAAGGGAAACTAGTACAAGCAGCCCCTTATCTCGACATCAGTTTGTCGAATGGCAATGAATTTTGTGCTGAAAATAGACTAGGTTTACCGTTATGTTTTGATAAACCGTCGGTGTTGTTATAAAGTCTCGAAACTACGGCTTGAGTCAAGCCGTAGTTACGAGATTTTATATCAACACCCCCGATATTTTGTTTGTTCGAAATTACGTCACGGTAAACTGTATAAAATCGGCCCCTATTGCTGACAACATTACCTCTTCTTTTCGCTTGACCTACAAAGTTTATATTCGTTATTAATGTTACAAACAACAGACATTGAAGAGAAAAAATTGTTGGTAAATTTTGCTAACCCGGATCTTCATAAAGTGGTATATCTAACACAGAGAAAAATTAATGCTGCTTGTTCTTCCCAAATATTTATAACCCTTTTGAGAACAAAATTTCAATTTTGCACGGCGCTTCGTTCCTTTTTGTCTTCCAACTCCTTTGATTTTTACTGATGTGATTTGCGCCGATTGTTTTGTCTTTTTTTAGTTGTTGATCACGTGATATTGTACTGAAAATTAGGAACATTTTCCCCCTTCTCACAATTATAAAATTTGTAAATATTTGCTATATATCTTGACTGCACTATATCGGTCACAAATTGGTCACAAATATAACTGAGCGTGAATTTGCAAAAAGGTCCCTTAATGCTTTGGAATCAAACATGGTTAAAGATCTGACTGCGTATACACGCAGTCTGATCATGAACCATGTTGGTCTCCAGTACATGTAGTCACTTTATGACTTGTAGCAACTGTGAGACAGCAGCATGGATCCCGGTCAGACTGCTTTTAGGCACAGTCTGATCTTGAAATATGGCTGTCTCAAATGCTTTAACCCATTACCACACCGCAAAATTTCAGACTTATCCAAATTGAAAGATGTTGCAGAGGACAATTTTATGTGTATATTTTTTCTACTTTTTTGGGCCTTTTTAGGTAAAAAACATTAAGGAAAATGAAGAAATTGCTTGTCAGTTGTCACAAGCAATTTCTTCATTTTCCACAATGTTTTCCAAAGCCCTTATCTTGAGGGGCATCTAAAAGTGTCAATGTGTGGTAATTGGTTAAGGGACGTATTTCCAAGTCCTATTATGAATTTGCTACGTCATTTGTCGTTCAGATTTGGTTTGCGTTTTCTGACAGGTAAAGGGAGACAAGTCGTACAGAGGAGTCGTTTTGGAAGTGGTTTTGAAATATTCCCAGTTATTCTGGTATTTCTTAGAAGTATTTTATGACAATCGAATTCCCCGCGAGCCATCATGAATCATCATAGACATAGAACCCTTTCCAAAACAAGAATTTATTTGACTCATGTGAACACATTGGGAAAACAGTTAGGAAAAATAAGGAAATGGTGATAACCAGATTTTTCTCGTTTTGTCCTAATGGTTTCTGTGCTAATTTGTACACAAATTCTTTCTTTATCAATATTTGTTGTGTCGTCTGCAGAAGTTTTCAATTTAAAACAGTCGACTGTTTTGCCGTGTAGGACGGGTTAAAGGCAGTTTAAGGTAGAATACCCATAAAGTCGCCATACTGAGATACATAAAACATCGAGTTTTTCGGGCGTCTTCGTGACGTATCCGAACTTGTTCGGAAGCGGTCGTAAACATTCGTCGGTGGAAAATTCCACCGCCAAATGTTTTTAACGTCACCCGAATAATGCCGACGTTCTGTGAATTGCATTAAGGGTAGACTACCTTAAAAATGATTTATCTTAGAACACAATATAGATTGCTTTCTTAGCATGTGTCTCTTAACCCTTTCCCAAACAAGACCTGGTTTTGACTTCCCTAATAGGAAAGAGTTGGGAAAACATTGAAACAATAGAAGAAACTGCTGATAACCAGCAGTTTCTTCTTTTGTGTCAACATTTTCTGTGCCATATTTTGCACACATCCTAACTTTAATTACGTCCATTTTGTCATATGTGGCAGTTTTTGAAGTGGGTCACCCTACAATTTTGTCGTTTGGGAAAGATTTAAATATTTGTGTTGCGATCTGCGGAAAATGCATTTATAGCATTTAACATACTCCACCCTTTTTTAGATATCAACCAGTTCGTGCAATTTCGCGCCAAACTTCGTTTTTCGCGACAACGGAATTTGACGAGGGTATCCAGATGTTTTTGTTTAATGCGGATGACCCCGACAAATTCCGTTGTCACAGATGACACCGAAGTTGCACGAAGTGTTTTGTATTTAATGATGGATTAAATTACCAAACAGCAAAATTTTAGGTTACTCCAAATTCAAAGATGTTGCAGACGACAATTTTAAGTGATTGAAATTTCGCATTTTTTGGTCTTTTAACGTAGAAAGCATCGTGGGAAATGAAGAAATTGCTTGTCACAAGCAATTTCTTCATTTTCCTCAATGTTTTCCAAAGCCATTATCTTGTATGGAGTCAAAATGAGTCACTGTGTGGTAATGATTTAATATTTTGTCAGTTTCAATGCGTATTTGGGGTCGTAACAGCCCTTTGGCAAACTCTATAAAGGAAGATATTGTAAAATATTGAAGCAAAAGAAGAAAATACAGACAATCGGCATCTTGTTATTTTGTCCCAACATGTTCTATTACATATTTTACACAAGCCCCGTCTGCATCAATATTTGTGACTCGTCACGTTAAAAGGGACCTTATCGGATGTGTGAAAAATATCGACCCTTGTCAGTCTGCGCAGTCCGCGCAGCCAGACTAGGGCCGACACTTTTCACTTCTATGTAATTTTCTGAATCCAAAATGTTTCCCCTATCTTACTATATGTTCATTTTTTTGCATACGGGATCTGGTTGATCTGTCCTGAGTCTGACAAGTCTGTCAAAATTTAGATTTTTGGTGTTCGGATAAGGTCCCTTTTAGCGTGACGGGTCACATTTATCTTGGCGTCTTCAACAGCTCTCATATAAGAACAGACCAAATTTGTACCGTTTTGGGGGCGTTTTTAGATTATAATATTGACAAATGTATTGATCGTAGCTGTCTAAAAGCTTCCAGAAAGCCACGCACCATTTTAAGCCTCTAAGTGCTTTTTCGTCCTAATGCGTAATGCGTCTCAAATAATTGGTCCAGCATGGAATTTTGATGTATTCTTGTCCTAGATTTAGTTTTGAAGAATACTTTTTTACATGTTCTACATTTGATTTTAGATGTCGTACACGCAGATAGAACTGTTGACGGACCGCGAAACTTTGAAACCTTTGGATTATTGTACGATTTGGCCGGCCGGCATCGATACTCATCACCTTTCCGAAGAGGAAATTCTTTGGCATGTATATTGTACACTTTTTAAAATTGAATAGTAGACCTATATAATTATTATGTTCATTTCATTGTGCTATAAACTATATACAAACAATTACAAATGTACTTTTCATATTGGCTTTCAAATACTTGTTTTTATAGAATTACCACGTTTTGTGCAAAACTTTAATTGTATATCCTGACCACCCTTGGCAGTTCACAAAGATTTAATGGCATCGATCCACAAATCACAAGTTACACTGGAAAGAACGCAGTACACGCCCATTTCCTCTTGCATTAAACAATGTATCAGTTTTATTTCATCAAAGTAGACCAATAATTATTTGGCATGTATCGTTGCTTATTGCGTAATTGGTTCAAGAATGTCTTTTGGAAAATCCGTATGAATATCAATACCGTCAGTCTGCATATTTTTCTTTTCCAGGAAGTTACATTTTCGCGTGACGCGTCGAAATCGTTGCCCTTAAACACAGTATATGCTCTCTCCATCATGATATCAGTAATATGTCATAATTTCCACTACCAAGTAACAATTGTGGTGTCATTTTACGCGTATCAATATTTTATGATCATAATGTGTCTGTCATATAACAAATGGGACCCATTTTTTCTGCGAAAATCCGCCACTTTTATGGGGTCGCTTTATGGTAGAGAATTAGGTTAATTTTTCACATCTGTGGGCGTATAAATTGTTTGAGTTGTGGAACATTTGACGTTGTAGTGCCTGTAGAATTATGTAAATATATGAGGCCAATACTTGTTTGTACTATAGCAACAATTTTCAGTGAATACTTAACTTTCTCTATTTTCTTTCTACCTATGGCGAGTTAATTAACATTTTATTAGTTATTGTATCACGGTGGCGTCTAGTTATGTCTACTCTCTTAAAACAGAGTACATTACCTCTTCGTTTAAACTATGATGAAAATATAAGCCCTACTCTGCTCCCACGGGGGCATTTCATGTCTAATCTCGGGGTATTGGCGGGATTTCGTTATCCAATAGATCTATTCCGGAAGTTCGTCACTCTGGGTTTTTCCCATGTGAAGTCACGTGATGTAGGTACAAACAAATGGCTGACAGTTAGTGACGCGGCAAATTTTAAACTAGTTTATTTTACAAAATGCCTACCAAACGGTGTGCTTGGGGCCAGTGTAACAGTGACAGTCGCTTCAAAGATGCTCCTCATATGTAAGGAGTTTCGTTTATTTCTTTTCCGAAACCAAAAAAAAAAAAAAAAAAAAAAATCTGGAACAGTGTATGTTATGGGTGAAATTATGTGGACGACCTTATGAACAATTAAATCCGTCTCTGATAAAACGACATACGCACTACATTTGTTCTAGGGTAAAATATTAAAGCCATTTAACCTTTTTCCAAACAAGACCTGGTTTTGACGTCCCCAAAGGAAGTGGAAAACATTGAGGCAAAACAAGAAAATGCTGATAACAAGCATTTCCAAATTTTACCTCAATATTTGCATAGCTATAATGTACACACATTTCCCCCTTATTTACTGCAATATTGGCGTTTCAGCAGCTTTCAAGCACAGGGAATCGAATCATACTTTTCTAGGCCTATTTTGAATGATTTCTGACCAAAATCAGATCCCGTGACTGAAGATAGGTCTACACAAGGGTAAGGACTGTCCCAGGGCCGAATTGAATACCGACCCGATTCGAACAGAGGTTAGCTCAGCGGAGAGAAAAAAGAGAAAACCCATCACAACATAGTAACAACACACTAAACGCTTACATATCAAAGTAGATCTAGATCTAGTCTATTTAGACAGAAGGAGAAAATGCTGGTTATCAGGATGCTCTTAAATTTTCCAAAATGTTTCCCAAATTATTTTTAGTCTACAGCCTGCTTCAAATTTGAATTAAATTTGAAATGATGGCTTCTTATGCTAAGTTGTTAACCCTTTCCTAACCAATTCGGTTTTTTTTTTTTTTTTTTTTTTTTTTTTTTTTTTTTTTTTTGATGCACACAAATAGCAAAATAAGAATCATTCTGATAATTAGCAAGACTTACTGGTAATTTGGAAAGGACCATAATTTGTTGTTTGGGTAAGGGTTAAAAAAAGATCCATCATTTTTTCCGCACATTTGAAGACGAATTCTTTAATTTTTTAAACCCTTTTCTTTTGTATTTAACCTCAGTAGACTGTTTGGAAAATCATTGAGAAAAAGGAAGCAATTTGGTGATAGACAGAAATATCGCCTCTTTCCTCAATATTTTCTGTGCTCTAACATTCACTTATCCTATTTTCATTTATTAATCGTGTTCCGACAGTGGAAAACCGTGTGGAGCGGAATGTTCTTACAAACAATTACAAAATATTCGTTTGGAAAAACTCGCTCACAGCGTACATGTGTATGTATATATACATGTATCTATTTTCCCCAAAGTCGCCCCTCTTTTTATTTCTCTGACGTCATATGACTAGAGTAAGTAATGCAAAATCATGACGTCACAAATCGACACTCGCCTGATTTGAGGCACACCACGGGGAAAAATGTTCAATGATAAACTATCATCGGATTATGGGATATTTCTTTTGTTATAAGATCTCTGAATGGTTAAAAAATGATGGAAGGTGCAGAGGTATTATTAGATTCCATTATTAAGTTACAATAAAATTCATTTTCATTTTTACTCATGATATGATTCGATTTCCTGTGATCCTATCTGGATCAATTTCAATGTTTAAAAGTGCCACTGCTTCACACAAAGAAGCTAGATCTGCTTTCTTTTGGTTTGAAAAAGTTACTCCTCTAATTTTCAAGAAGCTTTGAAGCTCACACATGGAATTACTGGTGAAATTATCCGTTCTTTTTCCAGTTGAACGACACTATTTTATAACTTCCGCTATGATTGTTTGTACCTACATCACGTGACTTCGGGTGGGAAAAACCCAGAGTAGCGAATTTCCGGAAAACGACTATTGTTGGTTGTAAACAGTAAAACAATTGAAAAATCTTATACAAGTTTTCAAATTACCGTCATTAGCCAAAAATAGAAACGATGTAATTATGCAGAACAAATTGCATAAGCGGCGAATAGGTAAACAACACGGCGTCCATCATGGAACAACACTTCGAGAAAACAGAATAATGCCTAAAAGCAACTGCTAAAAAGAATAATAAATTAAGTTTGTCAAATATATTGCCGCCATGCACTACTTTTCACTAAGTTAAAAAAACTAGATGGTATTTTATCAGGATTAAACGATTACATTATGAGTTGGTTTCAACTGTTCGACATATAGACGAACTTTGCACGGCGGGGATTATGCATGCTGGGATGGGTAAATCTACGGACAAATTTGCCTCGCTTCTGGTAAAACATTTTGCAATAACTTCCTTATTTCTGAGTCAATTTAAAAACGGTTTGTCGCATGTACCCCGCCTTACTGAGCACTTTCCTCTGATGTATGCCTTACACGAAACCTTTTTGTACTTTTTGCAAAAATTGATCCCAACCGACCAGAAAAACGACAAAAAATTCTGATCGTTTTCAGGTCAGTTGGGATCAATTTTTGTGAAAAGAATGGGGAGTTTTCAAATAAGTAATACACATGAGTAAAGCACTCAGTGAGACAAGGTACATGCAACAAACAGCTTGAAAATTGACACAGAAATAAGAAAATTATTACACAATTTCCTACCTGAAGCGTGGCTTATTTTGCCGTAGTCGTTATCATTTCGTTTTCTGGTCAGTTGGAATCATTTTTTGGAAAAACTAAAAGGATACCACAAATACTCCATGTATCTGAGGAAAGAGATTTTTGAGGAGGGGTACATGCAGTAAACCTTTTGAAAATCGAAAAAGAAATAAAGGAGTTATTGCAAAATATTTGACCAGATTCGAGGTTTTTTTGTCCGTGTTCGTTATCCATCCGATGATGCACAATCTCCACCGTGCTTTGATCGACCATCCGACATAGATATTATGGAAAGCTGGCACATCTAATTATGTATGCCTACGAAATAACGACGAAATACGGTGTCTCGTATGTGAATACAGGGGCGTGTCATTTTGACAGGAAACTATTGATTAGAACTGAACCTTGTCTAGAAATTTTCTGGGAAGAAATGCTAAATAATAAAGTTTTTAGGTGGCCCTAACAATATACTGTCTAGCAATGGTGTGTTGGTACACTATATGACCATTTACTTCCAGATAACAAGAGTACACTGTATATATGAGCGCATGGGCATAATACTTTGACAGAATATCTATTGATTAGGCTACAAAATGTGTTAGATGAAATGCTAAATAATCATGTACTAAGGTCTAACCTTACTATAAATCAAGTGTTCTTATGTAATATTCGGGCTATTGATAGCGTCTTTCTATTCCCTATATAACCATTGACTTCAAGATAACAAAAGAACAATATTTACACCATCTTCGCTAGAAAAGGGTTCTACGTCCACTTTGTTCCTTACGTAAGGAACAAAGTGGACGTAGAACCCTTGGCTTCCGAAGATGTATATACAAATGAACACAGGAGGGTATTAATTTGACAGAGAGCTATAGATTAGAGATAAACATTGTCTAGATATATTGATTGTCTGGGAGGAAACGCTTAATAATGAAGTCTTGACGTTACCCCCAACAATATACCGTCTAAATATTAAACGTCAGACTGCTGTGCAATAGTCTGGCTAGATAGTGAGTCGTTTGTGTACATTGTAAAAAATGTAAGCACGGGGGTCATTTGGAACACCTCGGATAATTCTATCGAAGATCGAATCATCGACTCGGAAGTATGTGTATGAAGAAATGTTTAAAAATGTGATTTCTTAGCCGGAAGTAGTAACGCTTCATAACGTAGTTTTTGGGGTCATCCAAATGAACAACCATGGCAGCTTGCGGGACTTGTAGGTTGTAATCATTCTAAAAAGGGAGGACACTGGAACTGCAAACAATTTATTTCACTATCATTGTCATTTCATTGTTGACACTAGTTACAGACGAACGTTATAAACGTGTTGTTGATCTATTCTATTCAATTCATAGTCTGAAAGTCGATCCACGATTTACATCCAAGGTATGATTCGACAGAATTGTCCGTGGTGTTCTAAATTGCACAGGGGTGTATCACTTTGGCGGATAGCTATTGACAAGAAATTGACAATGTCTAGATATTTTGATTAGAACTTAACGTTGTCTAGAAATTGTCTGGGTGGAGGCTTCATAATGAAGTCCTAAGGTCTCACTAACTATATACATGCAAGATAAAACTGATTGATTTTGATTCGATAATTCAAATGATGTGCTATAATTAGATTATGACGACCAAATAGGCTGTTGGTGTACCAAAAACGGCAGAGGTCATATTTGATGGTTAATCAATAGACATCGGCGTTGGAGAGTATGGAAGCTAATGATTAGATCTAAAACTTGTCTAGAAATTATCGGAGTTGCATTGAGTTATACTTAAGCATTAAGTTCTTCATAACAGTGTATTTCTAAAAATTATGTGTTTGTCTCTTGTTTCAAAACACACGTCCTGGTTTTAGTTTCCTAATAGATCATTCTTAGGGAAAAAATGAGACTGAAAGACTAAATGCAGAATCAAGCATTTTCGTCTTTAGCCTCATGATTTTCTGTGTTATATTGTACATAACTTGCTTCCTTTCAAATTGAAAGTTTAAATTTTGATTTTTTTAAGCGAAAAACACTGTACGCTAGACATGAGAACATGGGGTATTATTTTGACAGAGATCCATTGATTAGAACCGAACTTTGTCTAGAACATGTCTGGGATAAGATGCTTAATAATGAACTACTAAGGTCTCCCTAACTATACACTGTCTAGAATTTTGTGTATATTTACAGTAGGCTGACTGACCAATGTATCTTTATATTATGGATGGTTTGCTATAGTAACAAAGAACCGATATTAAAATGCAGATATTCAATATTTTTCCTATTTGTTAGGATTTGTCTTTTACTGTCAGTTTTATTGGGCCAGACATGATTTGCCAATCGGAATAGTAAACTCACACTGACATAAGAAAGAATATGGCAAAAAATGAATTTTATCGAAATATATATCGTCGCTTATCTTCAAAAACCTTAAAATAAGCTGCAGTTACAATGTTTTTGTTAGAAAGCAGCGATATATCATGGAAATATGACCAATTTGAGCATGCAAATTCGTTTGTATCTATCCCTCTACTACCATCAACATACTATTCTAGACTCATGTAAGATTAGCATGTCAATCAAATAATCAATAAACTCTAATGTATGTTGAGATGTACTAAATTTCGTTAATTCTGTTAGGGAAGTACTTTGTCTGACATCTACTCACTATGCAAAACGCAAATTGAGATCTGAATAAGTTTTCCTTTATTGTATCGATATACTGTTCTGGACCCAGACTTTTTTCATCTGCAGTAAAACGAAATGTCGGACGGGATGTAATACATTCATTAGCACCATTTTGTTGGGGGCGAACTTTGTCTGACAGCTACTCGACGCTTTCTTCAGCAGAAATCGTCATTATAGATTGCTCTATGCTTTGTCACGTTCTTTATTCCCATAAGCCAAGTATCTGTCATTTATACCCTTTACGACATTATCTGGTTTTCATTACCTCATTGTGAAAATTATAAAAGATCTATCGGAATGCACACATTTCCGTTCTCTCCGATTTTTTTCTCAATGTTTCCATTTACCATACAAATTATAAATATTCAAGTTACAAATGTACTTGTCCCCTGCATCTTCTATGATATAAGGTGCGATATCTATAGTAATCATCGGCTTGGAAAGAGTTAATCGAGCTAAGTCGACTTCTTTTGTCGAATAAATTATTCATAATCCCGGAACATTTATTCGTGTTTACAGGTTTTCTTGTAAAAGGTCCCGAACTGAAAACAATTTGTGCGTATCAGCCGTTCAGGATTTTTCAAAAGCACACCAATCCTTTCTCAAAAGAGGCCTCAATAGACATAGCGTTTGAGAACATTGATGCAAAAGAATAAAAATGAACTGCTAGGAATTAGCATTTTTGACTTTTATTTCAATATTTTATGTGCTATTTTTTACAAACAAAATTATATATATATTCATCAACATCCATTTTGTACTCTACGGAAGCTTAAAAATTTGAACAGCACACTTTGAGAAAGTGTTGAATATTGAGACATGTCGCAAATGTTATTTCTAGTTTTTGTTTTGACCAAGTAGACTAGCCTCAAGACAAAGGTTGTCATCGTTTCTTTCTTCAGATGTCCAATGTCTCTTGTTCGGTTATACTAGTCTCGGATTGATGTTATTTCTCTGTTCTTTTAGGAAGAATGATTAATGGGTTAATTTGTATGTCTAGGAATAACGGGGAGATACAATGTATCCGTTTGTATTGCATGTTATGTACTCTCCAAAGCCGAGGTCTATCGATTAACCATCAAATATGACCTCTGCCGTTTTTGGTACACAAACAGCCTATTTGGTCGTCATAATCTAATTATAGCACATCATTTGAATTATCAAATCAAAATCATTCAGTTTTATCTTGCATGATCATTACGTATACATTACGTCGCTTCTATTGTTGGCTGAAGCCGGTAACATTTGAATTATCGAATCAAAATCATTCAGTTTCATCTTGTTGGATTACGTATACATTACGTCGCTTCTATTTTTGGCTGAAGCCGGTAATTTGAAGCGTCAGCCAATGAAAGTTTGTATCAGCTTTTTAAATTGTTCTGTTGTGTAAAGCCAACGATTGGATACCGAAATCCCGCCAATGCCCCGAGATTAGACGTGAAATGACCCCGCGGGAACAGAGCATCATTATATCATAATGGAATGAAGAGAGAATGTGCTCTGGTCTTAAGAGAGTACATGTTATGGTGATCGATTCAACGTTATACAAATATATCTATACAGCGTAGAAAATAATCAATTATCAACACAAACAATAAAGGCATCCAAAATATAAAACCATAGGTTGTTTAAACATATTTGTTTTTCGGAAAATATTCGTTGTCTGGCAATAATATGGAGTAGGTATCGGTCGATCTTTTAAGTGACTTTTCACAGATATTTTTTCATAAAGTTTACTTATATTTTATCTGAAAGAGTATAACTTCTTATGAAAATCTCAAAATTTTAAGACAAAATATTGCACCGCTTACGAGAAATATATTTTTGTGTTAAAATGAAATAAATTGATGTGGAAATCACATATTATTTCTGTATCAATTTTAAAGGCTTAATTTTTGCTTATAAAACAAATTAAAAAAACTGATAGCATTTTTATGCATTAGAATAACCAATCTTGGCATTAAGATATACTTAAGAAAATGAAATTGGAATGTTATGTCCCTTTAACCCATTACCACACAGTGACTCATTTTGACTCTCCAAGAGATAAAGGCTTTGGAAAACATGTGACAAGCAATTTCTTCATTTCCCACAATGTTTTCTATGTAAAAAGACCGAAAAATGTGAAATTTCATTCACTTGAAATTGTCGTCTGCAGGATCTTTCAATTTAGATCACGCTAAAATTTTATCATTTGGTAATGGGTTAAAGAAATTCAAAGCTTCTGAACCACATAGATACGAGTGATGTTGTTTCTTTGTTCTTGTATGAAATGAATAATGAGTCAATTTGTATGTCTAGAAATAACGGGGAGATATACATTTGCAATGCATGTTTTTGGTCAATGCTTGACTAGTCTTTCTTTATCGTGTAGAGCACTATCGACCAATAAAAGAAAAAAATCGTTAAACATCTAGTCTAGGAGGTAGATGAGGTTTAATTGCGGTAGAAGCACCATACAACTTTTAGACTGATTCTTGTAGCAAATTGTCTCAGGAGTTCGGAAATGCGCATCTGACGCGCATCCGCCTAGATATAAGGGGAGAAAATTGAGGTTAAAGTTGTCTGCCCTTGGATTTTTAAGCCAAAAATGGAATCTTACTAGGCATTTCTTTTAAGACATTGATTTATTACAAATGGTTTAAAATTGGTAAATATATGCACATATCATCTCCACACATATTTTAATGAAGTTTAATGAATGTTTTTTATCCATAAAAATCCAAGATGGCCGCCAGAATGTCTATTTTTAGTAACAAAAAGGTGTTTTTCTTTAAAATAAGATTTTTTGGGGGATGCATTTTCCCTGATTTGAAATTGTATGCATGTATTTAATAAATATAATCTTGGAAATTGTCTCAGGAGTTCGGAAATGCGCGTCTGACGTGCATCCGCCTTGATATAAGGGGAGAAAATTGAGGTCAAAGTTGTCTGCCCTTGGATTTTACGCCAAAATGGAAATCTTACTAGGCATTTCTTTTAAAGCATTGATTTATTACAAATGGTTTTAAATTGGGAAATATATGCACAATTCACCTCCATACCCATTTTAATGGTGTTTAATGAATGTTTTTTATACACAAAAATCCAAGATGGCCACCAGAATGTCTATTTTTAGTAACGAAAGGGTCTTTTTTTTAAATAAGCTTTTTTCTGGGATGCATGTATGTTGATATGAACTTTTATGCACTTATTTAATAAATATTAACCAATTGGAACTTACAAAATTCGGAGAAATAAGTTTTGGATAGTATTTGAAACGGATTTTAAAGCTTAAATTGCATTTTATTAGCCTGAGAAAATTTACGAAAAGCGTTTCGAAGTATTCCTTTTAAGGCATTGAATTATTACTACTGGCATTTAATTGCGAAAATATGCACAATTCATCGCCATTCATATTTCAATATGATGTTTAATGAAAGTTTTTGATCCAGAAAAAATCCAAGATGGCCGCCATAATATCTATTTTTAGTAACAAAAGGTCTTTTTAATAAGATTTTTTGCTGAGACGCATATATATTTGAATGCTAATATGAATTTTTATGAATGTATTTGATAAATATTGACTTTTGTAACATAAAAAAGAAAGGAAAATAAGTTTTGGATAGTAGGAAAATAAGTTTCGGATAGTGTTCTAAACACAATTTTAAGCTGAAATTGCATTTACATAATCCTTAGGATTTTGCCAAAAGTTTTTCCGAGTCATAACTTAAACACATTTACAAACAGAGTTATTCTTTTCAATATATACACGTGTACTTTACATTGTATATGCATTTCACATACTCACTAGCTTAGTGGGAATACTTATAACCATTAAAAATTATGTAAAGCCAAAATGAATGCCAAGATGGCCACCATTTTATGAATTATGTTGTATAAATGGGTTTACTCACGGGAAGTTTTCCTAATCATACAAAATCGCATTTTGTTGATGCAGGTTTGCATGTTATTGCTTCATATCTGGCTGAATCACAATTAGAAACAACTAATTCGAGAAGCAATGAATCCGGTAGAATTCTGTTTTTCGTCGTTGTAAATGCAAAACCTCGTATCTCGATTTTGGAAAACTTTAATGGGGAGGGAAAAAGTACAATACCTTTTCCAAAACTGAAATGCATTACTTGAAATTTGGACATATTGTTTACCAATAATGTGTCATTAATACTGATCAGTAAATATATCTCAAAACCTACAAGAATTGTCTTCACTGGACACACAAGTTTGTACTTTGAAAATCGGAAGAATCGACATACGAGGTTTTGCATCTACACCGACGATTTGTTACACAAAACCTTGGTATATAACCTTTTCCAGGATGTGGCCCTTATAAAGTTTTCAAATGTACAATGTATCCTATAACCTTTATAACAATAATTCTTTCTGTTGCCCAGGTACACACGTTAATTGATATAATGCTGTAAACTTTGAAAGACATTAAAGGAGGTCAACATGTCAAGGAATAATACTTTACATCTTGTTCAAAAATTATGACCTGGGGAAGTGAAATCCTTTGATGAAAATACATGATTAAAAGCCTAAACATGTGTGTCACTTAGACAGTCCAAAGCTAGTTTCAGGCTGTCAACCGATTCCTTTTTTCCTCTAAATCCCCTAAATTTTGGGCACAAATCATTTATTTTTAAGTACCTCATATACTCCCTTGTACAATTCTCCTATATTTTGAAACATTTCCTACATTTTTTGGTAAAATTATTGTCGATGAATGATAAGATGCTATTTGTTTCTTTAATTTTCAGGTAAGAGAATTTCTGTCTTCCATTATAGCATTAACATACTGTATAACGTTCTGGTGTTTTCGTCTGTTCATCATCACTGATTTGGTTACCTACAAGGTTATTGAAAAGGACAAAAACCTTTAAGGTGTCAATACAGATGATGAGAATCATGAAATGCTACATATAGTAGCCTACTTTCTGGATTGTGATGCTGTGGATATGAAGTGATTACTTTATTAGCTCACCTTAGCAAAAAGTGTTGAGGGTGAGGAATCATGATCACTCGCCATCCGTAGTCCACCTGTCTGTTCACAAGTAAAATTAATACTCTCCTCCCATACCATAAGGCCTAGAGTTTTGAAATTGTGTATGTAGAATCTCATCGTATGAAGGCCCTCTACGAAAACTGTTTCAAGTGATCGTGGTACAATGAAACTTAACCATATGTTGTGGGACCTGTATCAAACTTCATATATACAAAGAAGGAAATCCTGTACAATCTACTACACTTAAATCGTTTGATTGACCTAGGGCTTTGAAATTTGCTCTATGGAATTGTCTTAAAGCACCCCCTAAAGAACTTAAAATCATTATGTTATAATGAAGATTGGCCCTGTGTTGTTAGTATTAGATTACATGATGAGACAAAAACTCTGGGCTTATTTTTACCCCTGAATTGTCTAAAACCCCTCTGCCAAAATGCTTTTAATTATTGCGCTACAATTAAATTGGGTCCTATGTTGTGAAATATCATATTCTATGTAGAGACGGGGGAGCAAATCCTTGACAATCTTCTACTCCGTATGTTTGACATACAGCTTTGAAATTTGGTTCGTATAATTGTCTTATGGTCTTTTATCAAAATACTTGAAAGTTTTGTGCTGCAATGAAAACTGGCCCTTTGTTATTGGATATTGTATTACATATGGAGGGCAAGAATGAAATCTTGTACAATCTTTTGACAAATGTTTGCCTGAAATGAAAATTGGCTGGAAGTTGTTGGTCTGGGATGAGGCAGAAGGTATCTGATACATACAAATTCCTCTTAACCTGAGTGTTGTGCGATTTATGGCTATCTCGACTTTCTTGTCT
The DNA here is from genome assembly GCA_963680895.1 of Fragum sueziense. Taxonomy (NCBI): domain Eukaryota; kingdom Metazoa; phylum Mollusca; class Bivalvia; order Cardiida; family Cardiidae; genus Fragum; species Fragum sueziense. The sequence continues at coordinate 67,856,036 of OY804596.1, read as the reverse complement.
AGATTAAACACAAATGCATTAACATACAACATACTAGACTGGGTAAGAACTGTTGGTATAACACAAGGCTGTCAGTGGAATTATGGCCATGGCTGTAATATTTCTTTGGCTTAATGTATTATATATATGTTTAATGAGAATGAAAGCCAAAATGGGCCTCTCGGAGCGCATTCAAATTGATTCTAATGTCAAAATTTTCTTGGGGGAGAACATTCATCCCCCTTTGTTCAGAGATATTGTCTTTCATGTGCTCTCCCCCACTTGTACATTTTGCGCTTGTTTGAATCAGCATTTTCAATGCTGCACCACTTTCAATAATAGCGTGAAAGCCTCTGTGAATGCTTGAGACAAAAAACTGTACTTAAACTCCTATATTTTAATTCAAAATTGGCTAAAAGCTCCTTGGAAAATATTCCTATTACAACTCCTTTTTTAAGAAGACTTGGTTGACAGCCTGCAGTTCCTCTAAGCATGTCTTAATTCTCAATTCCCAGACTTGTTTGATGATACAATGGGATATCACATCAGTTGTTACAGCAACTTCAATGCCATAAGGGGTTCTATAGGACAACCTTATATTGTAGATGAGTCGAAATCATACACAATTTGCTCTAATGAGCAAGGGAAAGCTGGTCCATAGAGTACATCTAGTATATTCCCTGCACCCTGTGTATTTTGTGACTGTCCTGCGAAATCGAAAAGCCAGTTCAAAAAGGAATATCCGTGGAAATGTGAAACTGAAGATGCAGCAAATGTCACTATATATGAATTACCGTAGGTGTGAGAAAAGATGATAAAAACTATTAGCAAAAATCAGTGGCATTGGCATGATAGCAAAAGAAGTCAAGTATCACCAAAGCTGCAAAGAAACCTGCATCATGGCTAGGGTCTGTTTGAGGAAGCCTATCTAATGGTCAAATCACCTCCAGCTGATGATAATGTTAATTTACTAAAGAATCTCATTCAGGAATCCGTAGTAGAGTGCGATGTAGCTGAATTCTTGGCATTCCTGCACAAACTTAACATCAGCTTCTTGGTAGATGAAGCTCAACAAATACAGGTTAGCAGTCTTGGAGAAAAAATCAGTAAGTGTTGCCCTGATTTACTGCTTGAGAGGTTTAGTGAAGGATTTAGAGAAATACCTCAAGGACCTGCCTGAACCTGTAACAGTGGAAGCCCAGTGGGTACCCTTACAGTTTAAGATTGCTAGACCCTAATCACCCTACAATTTTGTCATATAGGAAAGGGTTAAATAATAGGGATGTTTTAAGACTTAACCTCCTAAGTAGTAGGTGGTTTCAATAATTGAGTTGTGATCAAAATCAAAACTAGAAGGACTAGCTTTCTCTGGCACATAATAGCGCATTGTGTATGATTTCGACTCATCTATAGTATTCGGTTGCCCTGTACAATACCTTGGTGAAGTTGCTGTAGCAACTGATATTATATACCGTGGTATCATCAAACGAGTCTAGGAGAATAATCGAGGCATAATTTAAGGAACTACCTCTAGACACTCTAACAGACGCACATGTTTGTGCTTTTAACCAGGTATTTTCGTCAAAAATGGTTTCACTTCCCCAGGCCAGAAGTTTTGGCCAATGTATAAAGTACAATTCCTTGACATGTTGGCCTCCTTTTGTCTTTAAATTTTGCAGCATTACCGTATATCAATTATTTTGTGTATCTGGGAAACAGAAAGATATAATAATTATTATTATAAATGTTATAGGATACAGAGTACGAAACGCGTACATTTAAAACTTCACAAGGGCCACATCCTGGAAAAGGTAATATATAAAGTTTCTGTGTAACAAAAACAGAATTCGATCCAATTCATTGCTTTTCAAATTTGTAACATGGAATTCATGAGTGTGATTCTGCCAGATATGGAGCAATAACATGCAGACTTGAATCAACAAAAAGCCATTTAGTATGATCAGGAAAACTTCCTATGAGCCCATTTCTACAACAGAATTCATCATGTAATTCTAAATTAACCAAAATGGCGACCATCTTGTAATCCATATTGGCTTTAGAAATTTTTTCGGGTGGTTATATTTGTCCGAATTAATTGATTATGCGTAATGCATATTCAATGTATAATACACATGCATATTAAAAAGAATAAATCTGTTTGAAAATGCGTTTAATCTACAGATCGAAAAGCTTTTCGCAAAATTATCAGAATTATGAAAATACAATTTGAGCTTAAAGATTAGTTTAGAATACTATCCAAAACTTATTTTCCCTACTTTTCTATGTTCGAATAAGTTAAAATTTATTAAATACATGTATATTCTTAAAGATTCATATTAGCATAATATAAATGCGTCCAGAAAAAAATCTTATTTAAAAGAAACACCTTTTTGATACTAAAAATAGACATTTTGGCGGCCATCTTGGATTTTTATGGAACAAAAACTTTCATTAAACATCACTAAAAAATGTATGGAGATGAATTATGCATATATTTGCCAATTAAAATCATTTGGAATGAATCAATACCCTAACAGATATGCATCGAAACGCCTTTTCGCAAAATTCTCAGGATATGAAAATGCAATTTAAGCATAAAAAATCATTTCAAATACTATCCAAAACTTATTTTTCCTAATTTTCTAAGTTCCAATTGGTTTATAATTATTAAATATGTGCATAAAATTCATATCAACATACATGCATCCCAGAAAAATCTTATTTAAAAAAAGACCCTTTTGTTCCTAAAAATAGACATTCTGGCGGCCATCTTAGATTTTTATGGATCGATAACTGTCATAAATCATCTTTTAAATATGTATGGAGATGAATTGCGCATATGTTTGTCAATTAAAAACCATTTGTAATAAATCAATGTCTTAAAAGTAATGCCTTGTAAGATTTCCATTTTGGCTTAAAATCCAAGGGCAGACAACTTTGATCTCAATTTTCTCCCCTTATTTCTAGGCGGATGCGCGTCAGACGCGTATTTCCGAACTCCTGAGACTATTTACTAGTTTATATTTATTAAATTCATGCATAAAATTTCAAATCAGCGTATATGCATCCCAAAAAAATCTTAATTTAAAGAAAAACACCTTTTTGTTACTAAAAATAGACATTCTGGCGGCCATCTTGGATTTTTATGGATAAAAAACATTCATTAAACATAATCAAAATATGTGTGGAGATGATATGTGCATATATTTACCAATTTTAAACCATTTGTAATAAATCAATGCCTTAAAAGAAACGTCTAGTAAGATTCCATTTTTGGCTTAAAAATCCAAGGGCAGACAACTTTAACCTCAATTTTCTCCCCTTATATCTAGGCGGATGCACGTCAGACGCGCATTTCCGAACTCCTGAGACAATTTGCTACAAGAACCAGTCTAAAAGTTGTATGGTGCTTTTACCGCAATTAAACCTCATCTACCTCCTAGACTAATCGTATCCCAAATATGAAACCATAGATTGTTTAAAAAACAGATTATGTTTTTCGGAAAATATTCATTGTCAGGCACCAATACGGTGTACCTATCGGTCCTCCTGCTAAAAGTATCAAAGCCTTATTGAAACAAATATGAGTGATGTCGGTTCTTTGTTCTCTTTGGAAATGATTAATGTATCAATTTGTATGTCTAGGAATAACGGAGAGATATACATTTGCACGTGCTTATTTTTTGGATGATTTTTTTAAATAATCCGCCTATATCTCGAAAAAGGAAATCAGCCAATCAATAAATAACAAAAGTAATTTTTAGAAAAGGTACTACAAACATGAAATCACATATTGTTAAAAAGTCGTCAGTTGAACATCACAAACTCGTTTTGAACTTCAAAACTTCAAGTGTAGGCATATTTTCATAAAAAAATACCAACTCAAACGTCGATTTAAAGAGGAGTTATCAGGCATTGTACCAGGTACCTTTCCGTTTTCCTTTTTAGAGTTTCAGAGCTTCCTTAACGCAGATACGAATGATATTACATTTCTTTGTTCTTCGACAAATGATTTATGGATGAATTTGTATGTCTAGAATTAAAGAAAGAGTCATTTTTTTCCACATCGTATTTGGGTATATGTCTGTTTCTATAGATCTATACCTCATAAAGTAAAGTTAATCAACAAAAAATAGATCTCTTTAGCTCTCTCCAAAACAAGACCGGATTTTGACGACCTTAGTAGATATGGCTTGAGAAAAAATTTAGACAAAATAAGAAACTGCTGATAACCAGCAGTTTCTTCTATTGCCTCAATATTTTCTTGGTTATAACATAAATATTTTGGCATTTTGTGATCATTTACTTTGTCGTCTGCAGCAGCTTTCAAATTGGTCCGACTTAAAATTTTGCCGTTTGGGAAAGGGTTAAAACAAAACCAAAATAGAGGTACTGTTGTTGTATCACGTGGTTTCCCTCCGTGTTCCTTGTCTCCCTTTCTTTTTCAGATTCTTTGTGTTTATCTTCCTGAAATACGAGTATTATTGTTTCTGTCTCCTACTATGAGTGATTTATGGGTCAATTTGTATGTCTAGAAATGAGGGTATGGTCATTTATCTTCGAGAGCATAATTTGGTTTATGTTTATGCATATATCTACATGTAGTTAGTAAAACTATAATTAGTCCAAAACTATCAGGACATAAATGTACGTTTAGCTATTTACTTACCCACATTAAACAGGCGATTAAGTCACATATTGTTTACATGTCGAAGGCAATCTTGGGACTAAGCAGTTTTAAAACTGCTGAAATGGTACAAAATTCATTGAGCTGTCGTGAAAGTGCTCAAAATAGCATTTATATTGTTATTTTGATGTAGAACCACGTACGCACTATGCATCTTAAAGATATCTCTTATGGTAAGGGAACTTAATAAAAACAAATTAAATTATATTGGTATGTTTTTATCAAAAATAAATGTAACAGAGAAGAGGGGGAAAGGCCGAGGATTTTCTGATTATGAATAATCTTATAAAAACCAACTGATTAAAAATTGTTGACAACCAACCGAAAAAGAAGCGTTTTATCAGTTAATTTTCAAAAGATCTACTTCATTCATCAAGTTCTGGTATTTCCCACATTCTTTTCTTAAGACCCAATTCAAACGTTTCAAGTAATTACATAATTTGGCCGACTTTGTTAAATTGTTGCTTCACGTGATATCCTATGTACTATGTACATATACTCACTAATATTTCTATCAAAATGACAATAGCGAAAATTTGGAACAAATGCAGTAATATCATTTACCTTTTGCTCCTGCGAAGATATCCGATCCTCATCTATTGAACTGATAGGTAAAATATCCGAAGTTGGCCAATTTGGGTTAAACCACCGTTTACACGAGGACACTTGTACTTTGTTGGGGGGGGGGGGGGGGTACCTGCATGAAGATGTATGCAATTTAGAAAATATAAATTGGTCCGACTAGCTTGTTCTCCAAGGTCCATAAATTACTTGTTAGCAGAAAAAAATACGAACTTTATTTTTCTCCTGAGTGTCTGGTCTTGGCTTAGACTCCCAAATATAACACCTTGTACGTTAAAAGTAATTCCATATATTGCTTCTTGCTTAATGTAATCGGATCATGTTCAGATAGAATGTATACTGACGTCACATTAGTATATAACTGATGTAATTCGTAATATATTAGTCGACAATAACTTTATAGAAATACCATATGAAGTACATTAAACAAGATCTTGGTCTGCAACATGAAATACAGTTGTTGTGTCGAAGTCGGAGGGGCCGTCAAAATACCTCGACATATCCGGAATTCGACTCTTCCAATTTTGTTCGGCTTCCATAAAGTTGTTATTTGACCGTTTTTGAAAGTAATCAAGTACTATTATTTTTGAAATATTGTAGGAAAAGGAAAGAAATTGCTCGTTTCGAGCAATTTCTATCCTTTTCCTACTATATTTCAATAGCTATATTGAGTTCAAAATCATTTTGTTTGAAAAAAATTATGCCCATTGATGAGGACGGGACCAGATTTGAACTTCGACTTAAGCGAAAATTCTGCTTATCCGATGTCGACATAACGAGTGTCGACTTTAATAAATTCAACAGTATTTTGTTTCATTCAGTGCTAATGTACACGTTTGTGTCTTATTCCAGGAAAATTACCTCGTCCATGTCATCATTGCGATGGTATATTTTTCGATCTATCTAAACCAGAATTATGAAAATGGGTATGGTCCAATTTTTTTGGCCGATATCAGTGTATTGTCGAATTTTCAATAGAACTCCTTTGAACTGACATGATATTACATTTCATTTTCATTAATTAATTAGGAAAATACTCGCAACAAAAACAACAACAAAAAGAAAAGATAAACTACGGTCTTATATGGAAAGAAAACATACAAAAACAGAATTTCACAAGCATTCATTCTCTGTAGAAATTGTTAGATAATTCATAGATCTATAAAGTATGAGAATTGTCTTTGGACATTTCGCAAATTAGAAAAATGGTTTATTATATAATAAAGAGAATCCTAAACAAGTGGGCTGTAAATCTTCGAGTTTTATAGAAAAGAAACACCGCGTCACGCAAAACCCATCACGGTGTTTCTTCAAAAACCTAGTTACCAAAGTTTTAAACAAGATGTAGTTACAAGTCTTTTTATGAAAAGTGACGAAATATTTAACTCTCAAATACAAAATTCTGATTCAGACTACCAACATGGATATCGCAAAGGATTTGGTTTATTGGAATTTGATATATCGCAAAGAATGGATGTCTGTACAATAAAACAGAGAAAATATTGGTGTAAAAGGAGAACGTGCTTACCCAAGGATTTTATATAACAGGGACGCCAAAACCCATAAGTGTTTTAGAAATTACAAAGAGGATAAAATCGAGAAAGAACAATAACTAAAGGTAACATAATAAGATAACGTCATGCTCCCTTCGTCTAATATTTCATTACTTATATTCAATGGATTTCTTTTCGCTAAATATTGGTTTAATTTCTTTATAATAATAGAATTTGTAAGAAAGTGAACAAATTATTACAACTTTCATTCTAAATTGGGTTCTGAAATGCGAAACAAAAGAGCAACATTTTAGAGGTTCATTGTATCCTTTTAGGTTGTAGCTGTTTTAACGTTTTCAAAAATGTTTTCTAATCCTTTTTATTCATACAGATTTCTTAAAATTTCAATGAAATGTAAAATTGATGTAAAATTGATGAATATCTGGGTGATTCTTGTACATATACCTTGTAGGTTAAGCCTGGTTAAAATTGACAAACAATAAGAAATATACACAGTGTAGGAGCGGAAGTGTGTGAAAGCTTGTCTTTGAGTGATAGCTTGTGTGTCTGTACATCGAGGAAATGCAACTTGGTAAACATCAGTGGTTGACATAGGTAAGAAAAAGTTTATGAATGATAATTATTTCGACATATATCTTATATTTTGTTGTAATGTCGTAATCTTGAATAAACATGGAAGGCATCGTCCTAATATGCGCCCTGTCTGAGCTGTTTAAACCATACAAAATGCCTTGATCATTTGGATCGGAAAATTGGAGCATGATTTTCACCACATAAAATTGCCATTTTTATCGCTGTTTTAACATTCATCGTATTGTTTTTCCCAAAATTAAATGCCTTTATGTATGTATTTTTTCACTAAGAACATGATTCAGACGATGTGACGTCCATTCCAATAAAATTCCCGATTTAAGTGTCCGCATTTTGACAGTTTTTATGTACAATCGTTTGGCTTATGACAATTCCCTTATGAATTCATTGTACAATCGCTTACAAGCAGTTTGTAATGTCACTTGCCTATATTTCACACGGATTACAATATCAACACAAACACGAAATTTCGGTTTATCTTCTTTAATTTGTTATCCAATGTTCCACAGGGTAGGCTTCTTTCTTTACCTATATTTCAAAATTCATTTTAGAGTGATGAATGAGTTTCTATAATAGCAACGAATTTTGTGCTAAACGTGTAGACTTGGTTTGTCAAATGTTATGTTTTGATAAACCGTCGGTGCCTTTTTGAAAACTCTTGACTATGGCTAGAAGCAGGCCGTAGTTACGAGATCTTGTAACAACACCTTCGAAATAATATTGTTTGTCCGAAATTATGTCACTGTTTACTAAATATACTCAGTTCCAAAAGAAAGTGTGCACTTTCGCCTTTTGCTTTTACCTTAATTTTCACAAAGTTTATGACAATTTAGGGAGTCAAAGTGATATCATACTTCAGATTAGACCTTAAAGAATATTGACAACAAACAGGTGTCGATAGAATTGTTCATAATGCATACGCGCAGCCAGATCATTATGGTGTTGATGGTGTTGAGATTTGCACTCCCTACAACTTCTTTTGTGGAAAGAGTTACACGCTTAAATGCCGTTGTAAGGCTTGACTAGGCCTTCAAAGCCATTTCCGCACTAAAATTTGAACTTTTATGTAGACGTTACGTGTGCCTCAACGTTAGTAATCGCGTCGTTAGTAGTCTAGTAAATTGTCGTCGAACGGTTCAACAACTTTCTACAACAAATGTGTACGCCTTTAAGGTCCCATTAAAAAGGACACTTGCTCTTAGAACATAAATACCGTACAAAATCAAAATTGTTGGGGGCTTTTGATTTCACCAGGTTCGGTCTTGTTCATCGATGTTAATTGTAATTCGTTTCACGCTAATACGCCATGTACAAATGTGATTAAGGTTTACGAACTGAGAATGAAAGCACAACTTTCTAGCCAAACGATATGCATCAAATTACACACACATGTAAATACACTTCGCATTAGTTGATTCGCCGTGCCGTATTTCAAGATTATGCTTCAAGAAGAAACCATTTACAAATATTATTTTACTCTATCTTCATATGCAAGGGAGGTAATTTTGAACATTTTGTCTAATATTTCCATAAGTATGCATTAATTCAAAATTCTAAACCATATAAAATGCTTATGTATGTATTTGGAATGGAAATGTAACACGGTTTAGGAATTACTGGCACTTTTCAAATTTCGCCTCTGGCTATGCATTTCATTCTAAGTTTCTTAAACTTAAAATGTGATTTTATGATAAGGTCTGCCAAAAGAATTGCAGTGAGTGTAATTTCAGATCGGTAACTCATCCAGCACGTGAGGCATACGTAAAACACTAATAATGCAAAGTCGCGACAAAGCCGAAAATCCATGTGTGCTATGTGATTTTTTCATCAATATATCGTTTTTCAATAGTCTTGAGATTTGTCATACAAATCTTTCTGACGGTAGACGGTATACTTTTCGAGATATTCAAAATTCAAAAGTGCACACTTTCTTATGGAACTGAGTATATAATTGTGGCCTATTCTACATCGAACCATGTGCCGTGACGAAAGGTTACTGTATATTCCAATATATGTAAATTGGCAGAGAAGCATAAATCTTACTGAACGATGGCGAATAATGACACATTTGCTGTCCGCAGTGGCCGTGACAGTACAGTAGCTGTCTACAGATAGTATTACGTCGATTTATTTAAGGATAGTGGGTTCGAAACACATATTTCTATAAATCGAAATCCCTCTTTTCCTCGCCAATTTAGACTCGCTAATTTTTTATCATTCACAGGTCGTTGTCATATTTCACAACAAAAGACACTATTAACCCAGCTTGCTGTCCATGGAAAATGTCACGTGACTATACCGCGTGTATACTCAACGGATTTGGTGGGATAAAGTGTACAGTACGCGCATTTGATTGTGTCATTCGCCATGCTAGGCACTTTTAAAAAACGTTAGGTATGCCTCGTTGAAATCACATTTCAGTGCAAAATCGTGTGTTTGCGATTGTGTTTTGTAAAATTATATATAACAGGAGATCCAAACAGGAGATCTGTTTGGTTACAGTAAAAATAATCTATTTTGGATTTCCCAGGGTCATGGATGATGACTATTACAGTTGGCGCCACATCGTATGGCACAATGTTTATATTTTGTTCAAATGTAATTGAACGTTAAACAGAACATAAACACGTGCCATACGATGTGGCGCCAACTGTAATTGGTCCCTGTTACATGCTGATATCGGTTAAAGTCGGATTTTAAATAATAGATTGACAAAGATTGAGACTTTAATTATACTTTAGTATAGTATTTCGTCGGTGTAAATCAAATATTAGGTTAGTTATGGAATATTTTATAAAATTATGTCACGTGATTCTCCATCATGCAAAAATGTCTTATTTTCCCGACATGTTTTCTCTGTATCTTTTACGGGCGAGCATAAGATCATGAAAATATCAGTCGAATATAATGCAAAAGGAGGTAAAGACGCATTTATTGCAATCAATATGTCACATATGCAATTCAAGCCGTTGTACAAAAGTAAATATTTCTTGTCAGGCTATTGTACAGGACTTGACAAACGATTGTACAAAAATTTACTTTTTAAACGGCAAAAATGGGAAGTTTTAGACGATTTCCTAACCAAATAATCATATAAATCTCAACACACACATATGCACGAGCTGTGAATGAAAATTTTGTCGCGAAATACCCTACAGTATGCATCTATTCGAATGAAAACTGCGATTCGTAACAGCTAAATGACCCGTTTTAGTTCATACCCAAGTGAATCGGGCCTAAAATGACTTAAATCTAGAACTAATGGCTCCGATTGCTCTAAAAATATTACAGGGGATAATGAATAAAGAGATTGGTACAATGATCTGACAAAAGTGTCGTGTTTATCCAGAAAAAAACATAAATTCTTACCAATGTCAACAGCTGATGTTTACCAAGTTGCATTTCCTCGATGTACAGACACACAAGTTATCACTCAAAGACAAGTGTTCACACACTTCCGCTCCTACACTGTGAATATAGATAACATTTTCATTTCTCACAATATTTTGATATTGGTAAGGTTCACGCAAATTTTTATTGACGACATTAATATTTACTGAACAAGCTTTGGCATAGTTTTTGCCGTTTGAAGCAACTTTAAAATTGGAAGTTCAACAATTTTATAACCTTTTTTTGTGTGTGTGACGAGCAATTTCTTCATTTCCCACTATTTTCTAACCAAAAAGTTCCACTAATTTTCAATTCTATTAATTTGAAAAGGTCGTCTGCAACATCTTTGAATTTGGACTAGTCAAAAATGCTGCTGCTTGGTTATGGGCTAATACATTAGACCAGTCAATGACCGTTTAGGAAGGGTTAAATTGGACATTCTTTCCCACGACGCGAGCAAAATGATTGCCTTAGACAGAACATTATTCCAACATAATATTGGAATTGCAGCGCAGCCTCCAACCAAGAGCGTTTAGTTTCCTATTCACAGAAATATCCGAACTCTGAACCGGAAGTGATATCGATTGAACGTCGTGTAACACAAAATGTATAACGGCTAGTGGAGAAAACCCAATTAGATAAAGAAAAACGATGTATTGAAATGAATTTTAGGGACTTTTTTGGTTCGTTACTAGTGAGCGTAATTGGTTGTGAAGACAAACGTGGTGATTAGGACGGTACTTTGTTTTAAACAGATAGAGGTTGACTTAATTATTTCACCAGGGAAGGTTGGATATACAGAAAAGTCACCGACGAGACATGGATTAGAGGTTATCTGGTTAACGGCTTATAATGCCGCCTTTTTGGAATGATTATGCGCTGGTTTGACCGACGGCCAATTTGATAATGTGGATTCTAAACAGAGCATAGAACGATTGAATTGTTTTGATTCAGACATATTTGATATCGGATGCAAATAAGATGCTGAATGTATCGCAATGTGAATTGGTTAGAGTGGTGGTTTTAATTCCTTGGATAAATCGTTTTAATTTGTAAACAAAGGGCTGATATTTTTTTGGGAAGAGGATATATTGTAGCAATGGCACGAACGATCCAAATCTTCACTTTACAGTGTCTGTATATTGTATGCGTAAACATGCAAATGGGAGACAGGGATTTGTTTCGAATAGGTGAGTAGAGAAAGGTATTATATAATATATTATGAGTCAGGACCTTGAAAAGGGTCTTAACAGCACTGTAGACTACCATGATTTCAGATCAATCAGTACTTAAGTGCAATCAGACATGGATCTATGCTGCTGTCAAATGTTTGCTACAGATCATGAAGAATCTATTGGAGAACAACATGATTCCTGATCAGACTGTGTGTACACACACGCTGATCTGGAACCATGTTGGGCTCAAAAGCCTGAAGGGACCTTTTCCAGATCCTGGCTGATATGTATATGGGCTATAATCTGGTCAACGGACTTTTCTGATAATTGAATTGAACATGAATCTAAATGATCTTGGGCATATTTGAAGTCAGATCAGGGTTCATGATGCAGCTACAATTACTTATGGTCAAAACAATAAGATGACAGTATGGACGTCGGCAAGAATCAATCAAGGCACATGCTGATCTGGATTGAAGTTGGTCCCCAATGCCATCAGGGCAATTTTCTAGATTCATGCTAATATTTGTATTATATATCAGGGGTAGATCAGGGGTGGGTATCAAGAAAGGACCTAATGATTTATACGGTACTAAATGAGTTGATAGACTTACAAATCAGCATGACTACAGCCTAGCCATGCTTAGATTTAGTAGCCCTCATCCATGTGGTATATAATAAAATTTAATCATGTAGTTGATCAATCTTAATGCACACTCGCTTCAGTAGGTCATCAAATTCGAAACATTTGTCAAATTTAGCAAATTAAGTGTTAGAAACGTTAGAAAACCTCGCTTCAAGATCGGTCTGCAAAGAATCTGAAAAAGGTCAATATAAGCCCAACACGTTTCAAGGTCGGCCTGCGTATACACACAGACTGATAATGAGCCATATTGTTCCATAATACCACTAGCTTCGGCGTGATATGTAGCAACCGTAAGGCAACAGTATGAATTCCGGCCAGACTTCACATATGTACATAATGATTTTGAGACATGGTTGTCTCAAATGCTATAAAGGACGTTTTTTTCCTGATTCCAGCTCAAATATGGCATACACATTGACGATGATTTGGATCCTTACTTACCCCTTACTGCACAACAATGCCTTTTGACTCACTTACAAGAAAAGGCTTCGGAAAACACTTAGATCTATTTGGTGAATGAAGAAATTGCTTGTGACAAGCAATTTCTTCATTTTCCACAAAGTTTTCTGACTCAAAATGGGACTATTTTTAAATTTTTCACCAGCTTGAAATTGTCGTCTACATCATCTTTTAAATTGGAACAAAGCAAAATTTTGTCATCTGTGTTAACGCTTTTCAGCATATTTGACGACCAACATGCAGAAACGAAACAGTATCTGCATCGGCGAAACGAATAAAAAGATACGCGTACGAGATGTTATGAGACATGTAGATATGATTTAAGGGAGAATGCTCCAGTTTTTTTCGGAACACTCGGCCATAACTGTAGAAAATTAAATGGTTCGTACAATATATGATTCACTACCATATTTTCGATAATATGAAACGTCATTACAATTTACTATTTTCGACTGTAAGGGCGTATTTGTAATGCGAAACTGGTTTCCTCAAAATGGAAATCGGTGATTTAGAGCAAGAGAGTTATAAGCGTGTATGTACTTACCACTGTTTTTCGTCATTTTATTTATGTGTAGCCGATAAAAATGCCGTAATTCACTAATAAGTGCGATGACCTATACATTTTTTCTTGAATTACTACCAGGACATATTGCTTAATACAATGAGGGAGTTTTATCAAATGCTAAATATTAAGTAGAACTCGAAATATTTCCAAAAATATGCAAATTTTGACATAAAACACTCCAGCTTTGTTGACCTAACTGAACACGTGAGCATGCTGATTTATACATTTACGCTTTCATAACAGCGTATATTTTGGATTTTTCTGTTCTGTTCTTATTAAAGGTATGTCATTACTTTATACCAAATTTCGGGACTAAACGATGATTACACAGCATTTATTTAGCATTTAAAGGACCTTTGTCAGGAGCCAGAAATTAGGCATTTTTTCGTTGTAGAGGTATGTTATACGATTGACAATAAAATTCTAACGAGATCGATGTCCATCCATTTTCATTTCATTTTTTAATTGGTGATAAGATTCACTTTCAAGAAACAAAATATGATTGAATTATATTATTAAAAGAAAAGAAATTGTAAACTGGAGCTTTCCTCCTGAAGACAGAAGATGCATAAAAAGTTGACATATTCGATTTATGCCATGCACTGCATTTTGTCGTTCCCCCAAATATACATTTTACAATTAGACTTTATTCTTCTATGCTCGACTGATAATAAAATGCAAATGCACTTTGACTTTTGGCATACGTTTGTTTGCCATTTCCGCCTATCGATGCACAACATAAGGAAGTAAAAAACAAAACCGAATAGGCCTAAATGTCACCGAAAATAGCTGGCTATAAATACACTCTCGGATATATGGCCCTCTTAGACCTTTTATTGAATTTGTTCTGGGAGAAAATTGTCCTAATCTACAATTACATGAAGCCAAGTCAACATTTTTGTTCCTCTGAGATGGTAAATAACGACACTGTCGACATTAACGACCTTACCAAATTACCGCTCGATAATCAGTTCTTCGTCGCTTTTCAAGAAAAACCTCGTAACTGCAGCTTGTTTTAAGCTGCAGTAACGAGGTTATTGTTGGTAAGGCACTTTTTTTCTTCGTGTGACTTTGGTGTTTTTTGCTCTGAGAGAAAATTCCTGGCTATAAATACACTCTCGGATATAAGACCCTCTTAGACCTTTTATTGGATTTGTTCTGGGAGAAAATTGTCCTAATCTACAATTAGACGAAGCTAAGTCAACATTTTGTACCTCTGAGATGGTAAATAACGACACTGTCAACATTAACGACCTTACCAAATTACCGCTCGATAATAAGCTTTTCTTCGCTTCTTAACAATAACCTCGTTACTGCAGCTTGATTTAAGCTGCAGTTACCTGCAGCTTGATTTAAGCTGCAGTTACGAGGTAATTGTTGAAAAGCGACGTTTTCGTCTCTTCATGTGACTTTGTGTTTTGGGGTTTTTTTTCTTCACTGTTTATATACGATGCACGACCTATTGACACGTAATTATCCCATTCACACGTAATGATGCTTTCTGCGCCCCATAGTTAAAGATTTTGGAAAACAAAGAAGAACTAGACTTTAAAAACTCCTTCTTTGCTTGACTTGTAAAAAAGAGCATATGGACTTTTTCTTGTTTGCTACTTCCTCTATAGATGAAAAACATTAATAAGTTTAAAACAAAACCGAGTCTAAATGTAACCGAAAATAGTTGGCTATAAATACACTCTCGGATATAAGACCCTCTTAGACCTTTTATTGGGTTTCTTCTGGGAGAAAATTGTCCTAATCTACAATTAGATAAAGCAAAGTCAACATTTTTGTACCTCTGAGATGGTTAATAAGGACATTGTCGACATGAACGCTAACCTTACGATCTTACCAAATTACAGTTCGATAATCAGTTCTTCGTCGCTTTTCAAAAAATACCTCGTAACTGCAGCTTAAAACAAGCTGCAGTTACGAAATTATTGTTGAAAAGCGACGGTTTTTTTTTCTTTGTGTGACTTTGGTGTTGTTTTTTTTTATTCAGGGAGAAAATTGTCCTAATCTATAATCAGATGAAGCTAAGTCAACATTTTTGTACCTCTGAGATGGTAAATAACGACACTGACGACATTAACGATAACCTAACGGTTTTACCAAATTACCGCTCGATAATCAGTTTTTTGTCGCTTTTCAACAAAAATCTCGTAACTGCAGCTTGTTTACGAGATAATTGTTGATAAGTGACTTTCCTTTCTTCATTTGACTTTGGTGTTTTTCGTTCTGAGAGAAAATTAGTGGCTATAAATAAACTCTCCGATATAAGACCCTCTTAGACCTTTTATTGAGTTTGTTCTGGGAGAAAATTGTCGTAATCTACAATTAGATGAAGCGAAGTCAACATTTTTGTACCTCTGAGATGGTAAATAACGACACTGTCAACATTAACGACCTAACCTAACGACCTTACCAAAGTAACGCTCGATAATCAGTTTTTCGATGCTTTTCAAAAAAACCTCGTAACTGCAGCTTGTTTTAAGCTGCAGTTACGATGTTGTTGTTGATAAGCGACGGGTTTGTTTCTTCATTCGTACATTTGTTGTTTTTTGTCCTGGGAAAAAATTGTCCTAATCTACAATTAGACGAAGCTAAGTCAACATTTTTGTACCTCTGAGATGGTAAATAACTACACTGTCAACATTATCCTAACGACCTTACCAAATTACCGCTCGATAATCAGTTTTTCGTCTATTTTTAACAAAAACCTCGTAACTGCAGCTTGTTTTAAGCATGTGACTTTCATGTGACTTCATGTGACTTTGGTGTTTTTTGTTTTGGGAGAAAATTGTCCTAATGTACAATTATCTGAAGGTACGTCAACATTTTTGTACCTCTGAGATGGTAAATAACGACACTGTCAACATAAACGCTAACCTAACGATCTTACCAAATTACCGCTCGATAATCAGTTTTTCGTCGCTTTTCAACAAAAAACCTCGTAACTGCAGCTTCTTTTAAGCTTCAGTAATTAGGTTGTTGTTGATAAGCGACTTTTTTTCTATTCACGTGACTTTATTTTTTTCTTCTTTTTTATATGAAATACTCAGCCCATTGTCACGAATTGTTGCTTTTTACACCCAAAAAGTAAATATTTTGGAGGACTTTGAAGAAAACGAAGACTTAATCGACACCTTCTATGACTGACTGGTAGGAAAGAGTAAATGCATGTTGATTTTGAGCGTGAATTTTCTTGTTTGCAATTTTCTCCTATCGATGCACAACATAGGGAAGTAAAAAACAAAACCGAGTAGGCCTAAATGTCAACGAAAATAGCTGGCTATAAATACACTCTCGGATATAAGATCCTCTTAGACCTTTTATTGAGTTTGTTCTGGGAGAAAATTGTCCTAATCTACAATTAGATGAAACTAAGTCAACATTTTTGTACCTCTGAGATGGTAAATAACGACACGGTCAACATTAAGCTAACCTAACGACCTTACCAAATTACCGCTCAATAATCAGTTTTTCGATGCTTTTCAACAAAAACCTCGTAACTGCAGCTTGTTTTTTTTCTTCGTGCGACTTTGGAGGTTTTTGTTCAGGGAGAAAATTGTCCTGGCCCCGGTTCCACGAAACGAATTGAGTAATAACTCAGTAACGGACTCAGTAAAAAACTTAAGTCCAATAACCAACTCAGCTGAGTAAAAACTGTTGAGACCGTTCCACGAACCGATTTGAGTTATAACTCAGCTGAGTGGCTTAAATCACAAATTCCTCCAGTCTAATTTGATAAAAACCCGACGTCTAAAAATAACTCGATACATCGATTTTGTACAACATTCTTTAGTTTTGTTAGTACAGATGGTCGATTCGGTTCTATTTCATGCAATTTATAGAATAAAGTACCAGATTGAAACTGCAATATGTCGTTTGACCTTTTTCTATCTATTTCATGTCTTATTTTGCTACTTTCAGTGTTGTTGTGCCAGCGGCTTTTTTCAATTTTCCAAGCGGAAAGCGAAAGTACGAAAAACAGGTTTCACGAGTTTGTTAATGACTGATAAGATTTGTTTTCCTCACCAAAGTTAATCTTTAAGACACAGTTTGCATTGCCAAATCTTATTCATTTGCCATTAGAGTATGCATATGTAGAGTGTAGAATTTGTTTAAAAACATTACTATTCCTGTATGGAATTGTTGGAACGTTGGCCGAGTGGTTAAGGCAGTTGAACTCGTAAACTTTATTGAACGACTATTTTTTGGTTTTCGTGTGTCCGAGTCCTGCCGACACCATTATTTATTTATCTATTTATTTTTATTCATTATAGATCTTCGCGAATTAACAATTAATAGACCTTGAGCCACCAATAACCCCTGCTCCCCCCCCAGAGGGAATTTTGAAGGGTATGATTTTCTGAAAGCTTATAACAAATGCTACAAGATGAGCATTGTTTGCACTCTGGCCGTTGGGGCTTTTGGCTGTAACCCTTATCTAAAACCCTTAACCCTTTTAAATTTTTCATTTAAATATTCAGACAAGTATTTGGTCATATCTTGATTGAATTTTAATCTACATATGTCAAAATGGTATCAAATGAAAGCTTATGACTTGCTCTTCAATTTGGAGTTATTTTATGCAAATTAGCTCATTTGCATATTCATGAATATTAATGATTTTCCTTAAAATTGCTAATTTTGATGAAAATTTGGTTAATACTTTCTAAAAAATGAAGGTGTTTCTGTCCAGAGGGAATTTTGTAAACATGGTTTATCTTAAAGTACATTTTATCAGAAACATTTTGAGCCTTGTTTGCACTCTGACGGTTGGGGCTTTTTGCCGAAACCCTTATCCAAACCCTTAACCCTACCAAATTGTTCATTTAATTTTTGAAAATGAATTTGGTCATATCTTGATTGAATATTTACACACAGATGTCAGAGTGGTATCAAAGGAAAGCTGATGACTTGCTCTTTGATTTTCAGTTATGTTATGCTAATTAGCTCATTTGCATATTCATGAATATTAATGATTTTTCCTAAAATTGCGATTTTCGACGAAAATTTGGTAAATACTTCACAGAACAAAGCATTTTTGTGCAGGGGAATTATGTAAACATAGTTAATCTTCAAGAAAATTATATCAGAAACATTTTGAGCGATGTTTGCACTTTGATTATTCAGGCTTTTGGCCAAAACCCTTATCTAAACCCTTAACCCTATAAAATTGTTCATTCATTTCAAAATGTTTTTGGTCATATCTTGATTGAATATTGACCTACAGATGTTAGAATGGTATCAAATGAAAGCTTATGACTTGCTTAATAATGTGCTTTAAATTTTATGCAAATTACCTCATTTGCATATTTATGAATATTAATGAAATTACTTAAAACTGTGACCTTTTTTGCGAATATTTGGTAAACACTTTCAAAAACATTGTGTTTCTTCTCAGGGGGAATCACGTAAACATGGTTTAAATTAAAGAACAGTTTATAAGAAACATTTTGAGCAATGTTTGCACTCTGGCGACGGGGATTTTGGCGGTGACCCTTATCTAAACCCTTAACCCCATCAAATTGTTCATTCAAATTGTAAAAACGTTTTTGGTCATATCTTGATTAAGTATTGACCTACTGATATCAGAATGGTATGAAATGAAAGCTTATGGCTGGCTCTTACATGTGCTATTATTTTTCATGCATATTAGTTCAGTTGCATTGCCATATACATGTATATTAATGATTTTCCTTGAAATTGTGATTTTTCAGCGAAAATGTGTTAAATACTATCAGAAACAAGGCATTTCTGTTCAGGGGCATTATGCAAACATGATTCATCTCAAAGAACATTATATAAGTAACACTTTAAGCAATGTTCACACTGTGTCATTTGGGTCTTTTAGCCAAACCCCTTATCTAAACCCTCAACCCTATCAAATTGTTCATTCAAATTTTCAAAACTCTTTTGGTCATATCTTGATTAAATATTGATCTACAAATGTCAAACTGGTATGAAATGAACGCTAGTGAATTGCTTGTATATTTGCAATTACTTCATGTCGAATTGCTCATTTACATATTCATAAATACTATTGATTCTTAAATGTTTGGGACGAAAACACATTTATTGGGAAAAATCCATAAAATGTATTCCATTTGACAGTGCTATATGTTATATAGTAATCCTGTTATGTTATGTACATAGTAACCCTGTTATGTTTAGTAAAATAAATGTTGATGATTCTTTGCATTAAATGGACTTTCTAGTATTGATCTATGTTGGTTACCATCATGATAAACGTGCCCAACTCCCACAGTTT
The DNA here is from genome assembly GCA_963680895.1 of Fragum sueziense. Taxonomy (NCBI): domain Eukaryota; kingdom Metazoa; phylum Mollusca; class Bivalvia; order Cardiida; family Cardiidae; genus Fragum; species Fragum sueziense. The sequence goes on along the minus strand of OY804596.1, from coordinate 67,836,174 downwards.
GAGTAATTTCAAGATTGCCACCAAGTGCGATGTGAATCATTTTTGGTCAAATTGCTCTAGAACAGTGCAATAAGCAATAAGTAAGTGTCTTAATATGGGATTTCACATGCTGATCTAAACCTGGTAGCATAGTTGTAGCATTTAAATATCAGGAAAGTATTGAACTGAAGATATCTATGGCCATCTAATGCCATCCTGGAAAACATATGCCATATTGAAAGAGATTGTATGTGTATCGCAAGAGAACTATTTTCAATTTACTGTGAGATGGTACTATGCTGAAAGCACATATAAGAAATATGTGTAGGAAGAATATGAATATACATTCAGCATGGGCTGTCAGTAGTATGGATCAGTTCACATCTGTTCTGATCTGATACAGACAAATAAATGCATTGTAATAAATGTAATAATCTTTTGATCACAACCAGTAATTGTCTGTACTCTAGCAACATACATACATCGCGTACATCTCTTGATTTTATGCATCTGATACATATGCTTTACATATGGCACCCCAAGCTTAAATTATCTGAATTGAAAATGCCTTATAAGAGCATAAAGAAATGTGGACACCAGTGTCCCTGATCTGTCAGCTACATATCAAATACCCTTAAGGCCAACAAATTGACTTGGCTATGAGGAAAATGAAAGGAAAGGGCTCTCCAGATGGAGAAAAACTATGCTGTTTTCACCATGTGAATGGCAAAAAAATAAGGCCTTGATAATTGCTTAACAATGTTATTTTGCTATATGTATGCAATTTGTCTACATTCCAGGATCTCTGTTCAGCCATAACAATTAAAAAAAATATTTGGAATGATTAATTTTATATGTGTATTAGAATAAAGTCCCGCAGTTTAGACACATTTTGTATCATTCTATGGCATATGATAAAATGTTTATGTTAAAAGTCCTGTTATGTGGCAATTTTGGATTCATGTAGCAGTTTTACAAAGGATAACATTTTGTCAACTAAACTAGATATAAGCAAGAACACCTATACAATAAAAGAAATCAATTCAACTTATTTGCACTCAAAACAATAAAGATTAAAAAGATCAAATGGGAACTAAATACATACATTGAAAATAACATTTATAGGAACGAAATATAATGGTTTGCACACTTTAAAATCACTGTAACTTCCAAACAAAACATGAAATAGATTTCAAACAAGGCTTAGATGTTGTTAAAAGAGTGATCATGGATAATAAATGGTTGAAAACTCACGAGAAAGAAACAATCGGACCTTTTTGTACGTATTTAAAATAAAAAAAACTTGCATAACAATCAAAAATTTTAGACAAATCATTAATATGCATGCTTATGCAAATGCGCTAATTTGCATAAAATATCTACATATCAAAGAATAAGTCATTAGCTTTCATTTGATACCATTCTTACATCAGTAGGTCAATATTCAATCAAGATACAATTTTATAGGGTTAAGGGTTTAAATAAGGGTTATGACCAAAAGCCCTAACCGCCGGAGTGCAAATATCTCTCAAAATGTTTCTAATAAAATGTTCCTTAAGATAAACCATATTTACATGATTCCCCTAGAACAAAAACCCAATGTTTTTGAAACTATTTACCAAATATTCGCAAAAAGGTCACAATTTTAAGTAAAATCATTAATATTCATAAATATGCAAATGAGGTAATTTGCATAAAATTTATAGCAAATTATTGAGCTAGTCACAACCTTTCATTTGATACCATTATAACATCTATAAGTCAATATTCAACCAAGATATGACCAAAAACGTTTTTAAATGATTAAACAATTTATAGGGTTAAGGGTTTAGATAAGGGTTTTGGCCAAAAGACCCAACGTTCAAAGTGCAAACCTCGCTCAAAATGCCTCTTGTATAATTGTCTTTAAGATTTGCTGTGTTTACATAATTCCCCTGCACAAAAACCCCTCGTTTTGAAAAGTATTTACCAATTTTTTGTCGAAAATCGCAATTTTAGGAAAAATCATTAATATTCATGAATATGCAAATGAGCTAATTTGCATAACATAACTGAAACTGACAGAGCAAGTCATAAGCTTTCATTTGATACCATTCTGACACTTGTGTGTAAATATTCAATCAAGATATGACCAAATTCATTTACAAAATTTAAATGAACAATTTGGTAGGGTTAAGGGTTTGGATAAGGGTTACGGCGAAAAGCCCCAACCGCCAGAGTGCAAACAAGGCTCAAAATGTTTCTTATAAAATATACTGTAAGATAAACCATGTTTACAAGATTCCCTCTGGACAGAAACGCCTTGTTTTAGAAATTATTTATCAAATTTTCGCCCAAAAATGCAAATTTTAAGGGAAATCATTAATATTCATGAATATGCAAATGAGCTAATTTGCATAAAATAACTACAAAATGAAGAGCAAGTCATGAGCTTTCATTTGATACCACTTTGACATCTGTAGGTCAATATTCGATGAAAATATGACCAAATACGTAATGTAAATTTTTATGAAAAAAATGATAGGGTTAAGGGTTTTAGATAAGGGTTACAGCCAAAAGCCCCAACGGCCAGAGTGCAAACAACGCTCAAAATGTTTCTAAGATAATGTACTTTAAGAAAAAACATGTCTACAAAATTCCCTCTGGGGGGGGAGCAAACATGTTTCTAGCTCAGGGTCTATAACCCTTTCCCAAGCAAAACCTACTTTTGACGGTCATAATGGAAATGGCTAGGGGAAACAATGAGATATAAGAAGAAAATGGTGAAAATCAATATTTTCTTCTTTTGTCTCAATATTTCTTTGGTAAAGTGTTCATTGACTCTATCCTCCAGAGATAAAGTAGGCATACACCGTATGCGCCTTTGAGAGGGCCATTCCCGATTCAAAATCACTCTGTACCAAATCCCATGGTTTCCTCAAACATGAAAGCAAACGCATTTCTTGAATGTTTGAAGAACCCATGGGATGAATAAGAAATAAAGTTTGGTGATCGTTTTCTAAACTAAAAAGACAGCGTAAAATGAAATTACTGGCTGTTAGCTTGTTCCTGTTTATCTGCAATGATTAACTTCATTATCTACGCAACCTCAACAAGGGTGGATCTAGAGGGGGGTTAGGGGGGTCAGGAGCCCCCTGGCATTGGTAGCTTGAGCGATGCAAATGAATGTTTCTTTTAGTTTCAAGATAAATAGCAGACTCAAAACCAATCAGAGGAGCGAAGCATATGCATATACATGTTCCATTGCCGTGATCTTAAATATAGTCGATGAGTTTTAATGCAATATGTTTATATGCAGAGTATTTTCAAACTAGGTGATAAAACGAAACCCAACCTTGCGTCCTTGACACTGTCAACATCCTCTACCGAGAGTAGTTTCCCTTGACTATAATTCGTCATAATGACGTACTTTCATAACAAATTTAGCACCACACATTTTTCGTACCATAATCATTCTACTTGTCATTGTTTACAGTAAATTTTGCCGTAAAAACTTACTAATTTGGCGATTATTTACCTGTGTTTCAACGAAACTTTGCATCCGTTCTGTTCGTTCTGTACCCGTAAACAGGCTCCAATTTACGTATAAGATCGTTCATTCCGATCTTGGACACACGATATCAATGTTGACATTTCTCTAGACAACTTATTTTAGCAGTTTTGGCCTTTCAAAATTTCATTTTTTCTCGCTTCGAAAGTCAGCCATTTTTGAGTCAATAATTCTGTTTTGAGACAGCTCTCGAGGTGTCTCAAAATAACGGACTCAACTCAAATTTTGAGTAAAATACTGAGTTCGCTAAATCTTCGTGGAACCCATCTCAAATTAACTGACTCAATTTGAGATGAAACTTGAGATCGTTAGCTGATTTGAGTAAAATAACAGACTCAACGTGTTTCGTGGAACCGGGGCCTGGTCTACAATTAGATGAAGCTAAGTCAACATTTTTGTACCTCTGAGATGTTAAATAACGACACTGTCAACTTTAATTATCTTACCAAATTACCGCTCGATAATCAGTTTTGTCGATGCTTTTCAACAAAAACCTCGTCACTGCTGCTTATTTTAAAGGCTACCAAGATTGGCAGTTTATTGCACCGTATATTGGAAGAAAAGCATTAAATTAACTTGTTTTATAAAAGATCCGCCAAACTCGGTCGTTTTAAAAGTTTTATTTGCTTTTCTTTACATCGTTGAAAAACTGATTTTCGAGAAAATAAAGATCGGCAATTTCCGTAAAATTGCCACGGATTGACGTCATCAATGTCTTGACTCCGCCCCCAATCTAGAGCATGAGGTATCTGACAAAGATAATGTGTTCGACTTTTCCGTCATATAGCGAAGTCTCAGTTTTTATCCATTTCTCGATCGTAAGAGTAATACAGACAAACTTAAACCGTTCTTTGGCACATTCCTTAATTCACTTACGACCTATTCTTTGACTGTTTTAAGATTTTTTCTAACATTTACTGAGGACGAATTCCATGTTTTGAGTATCAATTGGGGAAGTCGCTTTATGACAGAAAAGTCGGACATTTAACTTTTTCAGAAATTTCAGACTTTCCGGGAAATGACCCATGACTGCCCGTTTTTCCCGCCATGACGTCATTCAGTGGCCAGTATGACGTCATAATTTCAAGTCGGAAGTTTAGCGTATTTTCTTCGGCAAAGATCGGAAAAGACCAAAATATCCAATTTAAAAGACGAAATAAAAACACTTCTAATGTTGGAAAATTGCAGAAACTTTGATATTTGGTTAATAGTAAGGTGTTCTTTCGACACAAGACTTTAATTTTGTCAATCATCGGACACTTTAAGCTACAGTTACGAGGTTATTGTTGAAAAGCGACGTTTTTAGCTCACCTGAGCACGAAGTGCTCAAGGTGAGCTATTGTGATCGCTTTTTGTCCGTCGTCCGTCTGTCCGTATGTCCGTCCGTCCGCTCTCACTGAGTTGACGGTCCGGGGTGATTCATGAGTACAGAGAAGGTTTACGGTTTTTTTTGCGTAAGGGGTGCACCCCTTAAAAGATTGATTAAAAACGTGTTGCATTGGTCCTAAAACCCCTGTAAAACAAATATCACTAAATCACCCCAGACCGTCAACGGACTCTCTCTGCCGTCCGTCTTTAACGGCTGAGATTATAAATTTTCCATTTTGCTTTATTTTGTAATCGCACATGCGCACTTGTCTCTTATGGCTATTAACAGTAACAGGGGATTTCCACAATACTTGGAACGTGTCATTCAAAATGGCGGACTTCCTACCGACCAACTTTCAAAACAAATCTTCCGATGAAAAAATGGCTGGTATTTCGTCAGATTCCGAAGAAATTCATTCTCAACCAGGTTAAAGAGATATTATTAAAGCTGATTTCAATAGAATCGATAGGTGAGTCGTAATTATTAGAATTGCCCTTGACAAGTATGCGGAAGATCGATCCGAAAATTCGTCTGCCCGAAAATTCAACTCACCGAATTTTCTCAATCTTTTCGTCGCCAAGGAAAGTTTGTCACCATGTAAAACGAAATCAATCGTCATTTAAATGATATTTGGCAAACATTGTATGGAAATAACACTCTATGATTAATAATCGGGCCGAAATACCCCCCCCCCCCCCTTGAAATGAAAATGAATTTGACCGGACAATTTTCGTCACTATTTTCAACCAACTCGCCAATAAAAATGAATTAATTAGGTCAGCTTAACCCTACTCTTTAGTTCATTTATGTCACGGGTTAGTTTTTTGCATCTTACGTTTTTGTACCTTGCCAATAAAGAAATCGCGATCAGAATGGGACAACAAAACCCTGAAATAAGGTTTTTGTATTTTGTCACACCTGGACAGGTAAACTAACAAGAAAGTGACAGGTGGATAACGAAATGTCAAATGAAAATGTGATGCATCCAGTCTTAGTGAAAGAACCATTTCACTGTTTAATCATACTAATTTTACCCTATTTACAGTTTGTTTCTCTGCAGAGACTTCTATACAAAATTGTTTTCTATACCTAGAATTCAATTAGAAGAATTGTTCAGGGGTGATCAGGAATTCCGGATCTAGAGGCCCCCAAAAATCATTCTTGAGTTCAATGCAAATCCGAGGAGAAAAGGGGGGGATGGAGTTGAATCGGGAGAAAACTGAAAGAAAAACATAGCTCTTGAGAGAAAACACACAGAGTCTGGAAGTATGTATCCTTTTTATATCTATCTAAGGTTATTTTAGGAGGAAAGGTTGTGCATTGGACGCTGACACTTAGTCAAGACTCTTTTAGTCGATATGAGCCACTGCACTTACCCCACCTTCCCTCTTTCTTCTGTCTTGCCCATATCTTTAAAAAGCCTTGGTAAAAAGAAGAAAATGCAAAAGAGGGGGGAACCCCTGCCCAATTCTTTTAGTGTTGTTTTTTTAGGGGGGGGGGTAGTGAATGGGGGGGGGGGCATTTTAGGTTGGTAAAATAACACCTTTAGATATGATTGTAGAGTGATTTTTTTAAGGGTTTAAAATCACTGATATTCATTTTCGGCCGAGGGCTGGGGGGGGGGGGCATTTTAGGTTGGTAAAATAACACCTTTAGATATGATTGTAGAGTGATTTTTTTAAGGGTTTAAAATCACTGATATTCATTTTCGGCCGAGGGCTTCCCCCCCCCCGGGTCCCCATTGTGGGGGCGCTGCCCCAGACCCCTTGCTTCTTCTGATTGGGATCTTCAACCTGTTATCACCCCTGATAGTTCTTACCTGTGCTTACCTGAGGCTCAGACTTGATCTGCACCGCTTTTAAATTTGGATATTGATGGTTTTTGGTGGAAATCACAAGACAACGCAAACGAATATCAGAGTTTTTGTTAGTTTTATTAAACCCCCCAAATTCAATTTGGGGGGTATATAGGAGTCAGCTTGTCTGTCTGTTGGTCCGTTGGTCTGTCTGTTGGTTTTTTCTTCAAACATCTTCTCCTCCTCAACCACTGGGCCAATTCTTACCAAACTTGGCAGAAATGTTCCTTAGGTGACACTTGTTTGTGAATTTTTGATTCGTCAAAAATTGTGGGCGCGGCAGTGTGGGGCTTATCGGACTTAGAGAAATCATGTGAAAAATCTTTAAAAATCAATTATCTGGCCAATTTGAACCATACTTGGCAGAATTGACCCTTGAGTAATTGTATTCAATGTGTGTTCATGATTTTTTCATTCGTCAAAAAATGAGGGCGTGGCAGGGCGGGGATTATCCGACTTCAAGAAATCGTTAAATAATTCTTCAAAAATCTTCTCCTCCTGAACCACTGAGTCAATTCTTACCAAACTTGGCAGAAATGTTCCTTGGGTGACTCTTGTCAAAACTTGTTCGTGAATTTTTTATTCGTCAAAAATTGTGGGCGTGGCAGGGCGGGGCTTATCGGACTTAGAGAAATCATGTGAAAAATCTTTAAAAATCAGTTATATGGCCAATTTGAACCATACTTGGCAGGATTGACCCTTGAGTGATTGTATTCAATGTATGTTCATGATTTTTTCATTCGTTAAAAAATGAGGGCGTGGCAGGGCGGGGCTTATCCGACTTCAAGAAATCGTTAAATAATTCTTCAAAAATCTTCTCCTCCTGAACCACTGAGCCAATTCTTACTAAACTTTGCAGGCATGTTCCTTGGGTGACTCTTGTCAAAACTTGTTCGTGAATTTTTGATTCGTCTAAAATTGTGGGCGTGGCAGGGCGGGTCTTATCGGACTTAGAGAAATCACATGATTTTTTTTAAAAAATCAATTATTCGTCCTTTGTGAACTTAAGTTGGCACAAATGTCCCTTTAGTGATTGTATTCAATGCATATTCATGAATTTTTGATTCGTCAAAAAATGAGGGCGTGGCAGGGCGGGGCTTATCCGATTTCGGGAAATCGTCAGATAATTCTTCAAAAATCTTCTCCTCCTCAACCACTCAGCCAATTCTTACCAAACTTGGCAGTAATGTTCCTTTAGTGACTCTTTTCAAAACTTGTTTGTGAATTTTTGATTTGTCAAAAATTGTGGGCGTGGCAGGGCTGGGCTTATCGGACTTAGAGAAATCATGTGAAAAATCTTAAAAAAATCAATTATCAGGCCAATTTGAACCATACTTGGCAGGATTGACCCTTGAGTGATTGTATTCAATGTATGTTCATGATTTTTCCATTTGTCAAAAAATGTGGGCGTGGAAGGGCGAGGCTTATATGACTTCTTCAAAAATCTTCTCCTCCTTAACCATTGGACAATTCTTACTAAACTTTGCAGGATTGTTCCTTTGGTGACTCTTTTCAAAATTTGTTCGTGAGTTTTCGATTTGTCAAAAATTGTGGGCGTGGCAGGGCGGGACTTATCGGACTTGGAGAAATCATGTGAAAAATCATTCAAAATCAATGCTTTGACCATTTTGAACTTAAGTTGGCACTAATGTCCCTTGAGTGATTGTATTCAATGCATGTTCATGAATATTTGATTCGTCAAAAATTGTGGGCGTGGCAGGGCGGGACTTATCAGACTTGGAGAAATCATGTGAAAAATCATTCAAAATCAATGCTTTGACCATTTTGAACTTAAGTTGGCACTAATGTCCCTTGAGTGATTGTATTCAATGCATGTTCATGAATATTTGATTCGTCAAAAATTGTGGGCGTGGCAGGGCGGGGCTTATCCGATTTTGAGAAATCGTCAGAGAATTCTTCAAAAATTTTCTCCTCCTTAACCAGTGAGCAAATTCTTACCAAACTTAGCAGGAATGTTCCTTGGGTGACTCTTTTCGAAACTTATTCGTGAATTTTTTATTCGTTTTTTTTTTATCAAAATTGGCAGGAATGTTCATTGGGGGACTTATTTTAAAATTTGTTCATGAATTTTTGATTTGCAAAAAATGTGGTAAGTGCAAGGCAGGGCTGATCAGACTTAACGAAATCATGAGAAAAAAAGCAATTAAACAGTAAATTTGAACCAAATCGTACAGGAATGTTCCTTGATTGACTGTCTTCAATGCATGGTTGTGAGTTTTTGGTTCATTGAAAAATATGGGCATGGCAGGTTGGGGCTTGGGGATTGTTAAATGTGTTGTTTGGTCTGTTGATTTTTTGTTCGCTCTATTTCCCAATTGATCAGCTCACATTTCAAATGAAATCAATTTCTCAAAATGCACAAAAACTGCGCTTTTGGGGGGTATGATCACTTTCAGTGATATTCTAGTTACTCTCAAAACATAGCTTAATAGTTTTGTTACATTTACCTGTTTTTACCTACAGTCTATTAGGTAACAAGTTTCAAAAAATACTTTTTCATATTACAATCACAACGTAAAAAATTGTACACCTTTCCAATGATATATATTATATAATATTACAAAATTTCACAGAAACAAGCTTAAATACAAAGGCTCTAAAGTTAAATAACCATAATTTGCAATTCACTCAAAAAATATTCAGCTAACACTACTGGCTCTATATAGAATATACAGCATGACAAGGGTTAATGTAAATTACTTCCAACATAGAAAATAAGTTATTTTTCAATTCAATGGTACAGTTCCAGTTTTTTTAGCTGCTTAACCCATTACTGCTTAGACAAATTTTGAACTTTTTTGAAACTTCAAAGGATTTACAGAAGACACAATTAAAACTGTAAACAATTTATTCTGATTTTCTAATGGGATAGAAAACATTGTATGAAAGGAGAAATTGACAGAATTTTCTCCTTTTCTCACAATGTTTTCTCAAGTGGTCAGCTGCAGACCAGTAAAAAGAAGACATTGACCGGTAAACTTTTAAATACCGAAGATCACAGTTTTGAAAATATGGAACAGGCAGTTTCAATATGGAAACATAGGAGGTTGCACTAGGATGTCTTTTAAACTTGGTTGCAGGAGAAGCCCATAACTTAATTATGGCATTCATGCCCCACAAGTTAACTGGTCCAATATTTTGGTTATTTAACCCCAGAGAGATACAGTTGTAGTATAATTGTCATTGTTCCCATAAGGTTTAGTCATTACATCCCACAATGGTATATTAGAGTATTTTGGTTATTTAACCCCAGAAAGATACAGTTGCAGTATCATAGTCATTGTTCCCGTAAGGTTTAGACATGACATCCCACAATGGTATATTCCAGTACTTTGGCTATAGTATTTAACCCCAGAAAGATACAGTTGCAGTATCATGGTCATTGTTCCCATAAGGTTTAGACATTACATCCCACAATGGTATGTTCCAGTATTTTGGTCGTTTAACCCCAGAAAGATACAGTTGCAGTATCATGGTCCTTGTTCCCATAAGGTTTGGACATTACATCCCACAATGGTATGTTCCAGTATTTTGGATATTTAACCCCAGAAAGATGCAGTTGCAGTATCATGGTCATTGTTCGCATCAGGTTTAGAACTTAAGACATTACATCCCACAATGGTATGTTCCAGTATTTTGATCGTTTAACCCCAGAAAGATACAGTTGCAGTATCATGGTCATTGTTCCCATAAGGTTTACACATTACACCCCACAATGGTATATTCCCGTATTTTGGCTATTTAACCCCAGAAAGATACAGTTGCAGTATCATGGTCATTGTTCCCATAAGGTTTAGACATTACACCCCACAATGGTTTGTTCCAGTATTTTGGTTATTTAACCCCAGAAAGATACAGTTGCAGAATCATGGTCATTGTTCCCATAAGGTTTAGACATTACACCCCACAATGGTATGTTCCAGTATTTTGGATATTTAACCTCAGAAAGATACAGTTGCAGTATCATGGTCATTGTTCCCATAAGGTTTAGACATTACACCCCACAATGGTATGTTCCAGTGTTTTGGTTATTTAACCCCAGAAAGATACAGTTGCAGTATCATGGTCATTGTTCCCATAAGGTTTAGAGATTACATCCCACAATGGTATATTCCAGTATTTTGGATATTTAACCTCAGAAAGATACAGTTGCAGTATCATGGTCATTGTTTCCATAAGGTTTAGACATTACACCCCACAATGGTATGTTCCAGTATTTTGGTTATTTTACCCCAGAAAGATACAGTTGCAGTATCATGGTCATTGTTCCCATAAGGTTTAGACATTACACCCCACAATGGTATGTTCCAGTATTTTGGTTATTTAACCCCAGAAAGATACAGTTGCAGTATCATGGTCATTGTTCCCATAAGGTTTAGACATTACACCCCAGAATGGTATTTTTCAGTATTTTGGATATTTAACCCCAGAAAGATACAGTTGCATTATCATGGTCATTGTTCCCATAAGGTTTAGAGATTACACCCCACAATGGTATGTTCCAGTATTTTGGTTATTTAACCCCAGAAAGATACAGTTGCAGTATCATGGTCATTGTTCCCATAAGGTTTAGACATTACACCCCAGAATGGTATTTTTCAGTACTTTTGGATATTTAACCCCAGAAAGATACAGTTGCAGTATCATGGTCATTGTTCCCATAAGGTTTAGAGATTACATCCCACAATGGTATGTTCCAGTATTTTGGTTATTTAACCCCAAAAAGATACAGTTGCAGTTTCATGGTCATTGTTCCCATAAGGTTTGGACATTTCATCCCACAATGGTATAGTTAATGCATTCTGACAATTGAAGCCCATAAGTTAACTGGTCCAATATTTTGGTATTTCAACCCCGGAAAGATACAGTTGCAGTTTCATGGTCATTGAACCCCATAAAATTTTGGACATAATACCTTACTATTGTTTAGTACATGTAGCACACACAAATTCAGTTTAGAGGCGCCACCTCTGTCGCCGGTATTTATCTTACTGAAGACACGTATTGCATTAAATTTTGATGGTCCTTACCATTAGTACAGATCACTTCACAACTTTGTTAAACATTTCAAGAAAATTGAGAGACTTGTTTCTTCAAAATATCAAAAAATAGGTCGTATTTTTAAACTTCCGTTATGTCGCCAGACGCAGTAGAGTAAATAAATGTGGTACTTTCTCACAAATAGATACATTTTATCCATTGTATATGCATTTAAAAACATCCTTCAATGAACTTTAGTAGTTTTTGATAAGTACCTCTTTTGTTATTTGTCCGTCATAAAAATAAAAATAATTAAGGTCAAGTAATTGTCGCCAAAGTTCCAAAGATTGAAGAAATGTCCGTTACCTTAATTTGACACTTGATTAAAACACAGTTTTTTCCGATAGATTTGGTTGTCATGTTCTGTACACTTTGATTTATATTATTATTTTTTGAGAATGACATAAACAAGGTTGATATTTTACGAAATAAAATTGCTAAATGCTGCAATAGCGAGGTACCCCTCACGAAAAGTAAAAACATGAACTTTCCGTTATACTAAACTAAGTGTTCTTTTGGCAATATGGTTTGATAATTCATTGATTAAAGTGTTAGTGCTATCAGGGAAATGGTATACTGCTAAAGTATTTGTACATAATGGCAATATAATAGAAAACACAGGACAAAATGTGACAAATTTGAAATTTCCGATACCAAATTTATGATTACATTTTTGAAATTTCCAATACCAAAATTAAATTTGATGGAAAACAGGTGCGCAATTTGGTGCTAATGATCTATAACGTAGTGTATGATGATCAAATCATTGAACTAACAACATAATACTGTAAACGCAGTTCAGTGTTCATGTTTGGAAGACATATTTCATATTTAACCCATAACCACACAATGACTCCTTTATACAAAATAATGGCCACGGAAAACATCATGGAGAAAGAAGAATTTGCTTGTGACAAAATTAGTTTCTGTGTTTTTTGAAAATAGATAAGATCCCAATGTAAGCATGCTTGGGTGAAGCTTCATAAGCAAGGGACCAGAAAGATCTGCAAATTGATGATTCATTATACTAATTTTAATTGTTAATTCTTAATTATTTGTTAGTAAATTTTAAAGAATTCCAGTTATCTATTTCTCGAAAATCTTAATAAAAGATTACAAATAAACCAAGTGTATTGTATGTATTGTTAATTAGCCCACAAAAACTTATGACTGTTTTCACCTCATATGCACGGACAAAACTGCAACCCATAAACTTTTGATTGTTTTCACCTCATATGTACGGACAAAACTGCAACCCAGAAATGTAGCTTGTACTCCGCACCCCATATGCAAATGTTCCCACAAGTGTACTTCAGGGAGTCCGTCCGTCCGTCCGTCTGTCCGTCCGTCCGTCCGTCTGTCAACAATTTGGTGTTTACACTCTAGCATCTACAAATATAAGCCAATCTTAACCAAACTTGGTCAAAACATGTATGACCATGAGATCTCGGATGAGTTTGAATTTGGGTTAGATCGGACCAGAAAGTCAGGAGTTATCTGCCCTTGAATGTAAAAAATAGCTACTTTTGACAAAGTTTACACTCTAGTATCTACAAATATTGACCAATCAATACCAAAGTTGCACACAATATTGATGACCATAAGATCTCGGATGAGTTTGATTTTGGGTCAGATCGGACCAGAAAGTCTTGAGTTATCTGCCCTTGAATTTGACAAAATTGTCGTTTTTGACCGTTTTCGACTTTGTTTACACTATAGCATATACAATTATTGACCAATCAAGACAAATGTTTAACACAGTGTTAGTGACCATAAGATCTTGGATGAGTTTGATTTTGGGTGAGATTGGACCAGAAAGTCAGGAGTTATCTGCCCTTAAATGTAAAAAATAGCTACTTTTGACAAAGTTTACACTCTAGCATCTCCAAATATTGACCAATCAATACAAAAGTTGGACAAAATGTTGGTGAATATAAGATCTCGGATGAGTTTGATTTTTGGTTAGATCAGATTAGAAAGTCCTGAGATATCTGCCCCTGAATTTGACAAAATTGCCATTTTTCACTGTTTTCGACTTTGTTTACACTATAGCATCTACAATTATTGACCGATCAAGACTAAATTTGGACACAATGTTAGTGATCATAAGATCTTGGATGAGTTTGATTTTTGGTCTGATCTGGCCAGAAAGACGAGAGTTATGTGCCCTTGAATTTTACAAAATTGCCTTTTTCGTCTGTTTTCGACTTTGTTTACACTCTAGAATGACCAATCAAGACAAAATTTGAACACAATGTTGGAGACTGATAGAACTCGTATTAGTTTGATTTTTGGCCTGATGGGATCAGAAAGTTTAGAGTTATCGACTTTGTTTACACTCTAGAATCTACAATTTTTTTATCAATCAAGACAAAACTTGGACACAATCTCACAGATCTCATATGATCTGCCCTTCAAATTTTACCCGGACAACCACAAATAGTGACTAATCAGAACAAAACTTGACACAATGTTATTGACCATAAGTTTGTTTTCGGTCTTAAAGTCATGAATATTAATTGAATTGAACAAAACTGTGCCTAATATCATTTTAGTTCAGGTGAGCGATGTAGGACCATCATGGTCCTCTTGTTTCTCTTCATGTGACTTTATTATTTTTTTTTTTTGGAGGGGGGGGGGGTCTTCACTCTTTATAAGAGATACTAGTACTCAACCCATTGCCACGTAATGATGCTTTTGACGCCCAAAAAGTAAAGATTTTTGAAAACTTTGAAGAAAACGAAGAAACAATTAGACTTTTAAAACTCCCTCTATACTGGACTGGCCGTAAAGAGCAAACGCAGGTTCATTTTCGGCTTTCATTTTCATTGTTTTCTTCTTCTCCCTGTCGATGCACAAAAAAAGGAAGTTAAAAACAAAAGCGAGTGGGCCTAAATGTCACCGAAAATAGCTGGCTATAAATACACTCTCGGATATAAGACCCTCTTAGACCTTTTATTGAGTTTGTTCTGGGAGTAAATTGTCCTCATCTACAATTAGACGAAGCTAAGTCAACATTTTTGTACCTCTGAGATGGTAAATAACGACACTGTCAATATTAACGCTAACTTAACAACCTTACCAAATTACCGCTCTATAATCAGTTTTAGATGCTTTTCAACAAAAAAAAACTCGTAAATGCAGCTTGTTTCAAGCTGCAGTTACGATGTTATTGTTGAAAAGCGACGTTGTTTATCTTCATGTGACTTTGGTGTTTTTGCTCTGGGAGTAAATTGTCCTAATCTACAATTAGATGAAGCTAAGCCAACATTTATGTACCACTAAGATGGTAAATATCGACACTGTCAACATTAACGATCTTACCAAATTACCACTTGATAATCTTTTTTGTCGCTTTTCAACAAATACCTCGTAACTGCAGCTTGTTTTAAGCTGCAGTTACGAAGTTTTTGTTGAAAAGCGACGGTTTCTTCTTCATGTGACTTTGGTGCTTTTTATTCTTGGAGAAAATTGTCCTAATCTACAATTAGACGAACCTAAGTTAACATGTTTGTACCTCTGAGATGGTAAATAACGACACTGTCAACATTAACGACCTTACCAAATTACCCCTCGATAATCAGTTTTTCGATGCTTTTCAATAAAAACCTCGTAACTGCAGCTTGTTCTAAGCTGCAGTTACGAGGTTATTGTAGAAAAGCGACTATTTTTCTTCAAGTGACTTTGGTGTTTTTTGTTCTGGAAGAAAATTGTCCTAATCTACAATTAGACGAAGTTAAGTCAACACTTTTGTACCTCTGAGATGGTTAATAACGACACTGTCAACATTAACGCTAACCTAACGATCTTACCAAATTACCGCCCGATAATCAGTTTTTCATTGTGTTTCAACAAAAGAACTCGCAACTGCAGCTTGTTTTAAAGCGCAGTTTTTTTCTTCGTGTGACTTTGTTTTCTTGTTTATTTTTTTATTTTTCATTTTTGGGGGTGTTTTTTCACTTTTTGTATGAGATACTCGGCCCACTATCGCGTAATGATGCTTTTCACGCCCCAAAGGATGAAAGGTTTCGATAACTTTATGAAAACCAAAGAAGTTGCTCGTTGGTGTCAACGCAGAACCCCGTAATTCCAGGTTAATTAAAGGTTGAACTATGGTAGTGTTCAATAATACAGACGGGCATATGATAAGCTCTTTCTTCATTTCCAACAATGTTTTCTACCCAACAAGACCAAAAATGTGAAGTTAAATGTTTCATATTGCTGACTTAAAGATATTTTAATTTGAAAACGTCTACGACTTTGCCGTCTTGTGATAGGTTATACAAGAATAATTGTCATCCACTTAATATATTACTGGGTGCAAATGAATTCAAGGAGAACAAAACGCCTGGAGTGAAATGACACCACAAGAAGATGGAACCTAACTTAACGACCTTGCAAAATTACCACCATGACAATCAGCGGGACCCTTCTTTTGTGTTAGTTTCTTTTTTATGCGATACTAAAATGGACCATGTCATTCGATTACCCGGTGTTACTGTCTGGGGGAAATTATGTTTGATTCCGAAGAATATATGCATATGTCTATGCCTAAGTCTGTATTCGAAACAAGTCAAACCAAACGCTGGCAACGTAACATATACACTCGCAATGGTTTTAGATACTAAATGCAATAGAATCATGTTGTATTCTTAGATATGTAAATTTTAGCAAAAGCTAAACCGGAGGGTGTGTGGAGCTCTCCTGATGTCGAAATGTGTTTCAAAGAATCAAAGTCTATGTCAAATATCCATAGACCTGGGAATGGTTTACACTGTTTTACACAAGTATTAGATACTTTCATAAGGGCGGGTTAAGACATTCTAACTTTGTTATTACATGTCCAAACCCATGGTGTGGGTACTCATAGGAATCGTCTCGACAAAATTATTGTGAAACATTCAATGAAAAATTTCCTTTAACTTAAACAGGGCTCTTACCCCCTCATTACTTAAGATCAGACGAGACTTGTATTCCTCGTTATCGATTAACGCCGAAATATTTCCCGTAAAAAAGCACTTTGCTTTTTTCTGACATTCGATTGTTTTCGAGGATATTACGCAATAAGCATCTCTCTCTTGTGCATTGATGCAGACAAGTCTCCCAATTTCGGAAGATTATTAGACAAATGAGATTGTAGCTGGAAAAGATACCATTTTAGCAAAAATCAAACCAAGTGAGCGATAGGATATTATTTACCAGCGTTTTGTAGCAATCGGTTGCAACGAATGTAATTGATTGAAAAATGAATTATGTAACAAATATAATTCAATGTGTTTGCCTGAACGCTATTTCCAATTTCGAAATATCCATTACATAAAATGAACGATATATTTGCGATTGCTTGGATTAAATAAACACATTTAATGCAAACTACAGTTACAAGACAGTAATAAGAAACATAAATACTATATGAATTTACCAAATAGGAATTTTGCTAATATCCTGTTTTCAATTGTCGTAGAAAAACTACCTTTCATCTCATAATAAGCTCGGAGCGTCATTTTTGACGGGTCAATTCGGTTTTTCGGCATAGCACTAGTTTGGGAATTGATGATTTTTGTATAATATATTTTCTAGGAAAGGAAAAACAGAAAGGTAGGGGTTAATAGTTCTGCCAGTATATTCACCGGCCGGAAGATTTAGTATAACATAATTATTGTTCATTATGGTTGACATTTTGTCAATATCCCGAGTCCATTCATCCTCGAACACCCAGCGGTCATAGCTACGCTACATGACCATGTAGCGTAGCTATGACCGCAGGATGCCCGAGGATGGAGTCCTTTGGACCTCTGCCAGATTTAATATTCTGTGATACATATGGTATAGGATTCTTTGTCAATAATAGTCATATCAATTATCCTAGGAATCCGGTCATTTGTTGGAACCCCAATATGTGTTACGTCAATGATACTCAAGCTGGATAGATAGTCCCTCGTATGTCCTCTCTTAATAGCACAATGTCTTGTGTGTTGGGTCGTATATCTTAATCAGCACAAGGGGTTGTGTGTAAGATAATGGCTGTTTCCACTGGTCACATCGAGTCATTGTGTAGACCTAGAGCATATTCTAATGCTAGCGATACCAATTCGAATACAAGAATAAATACTGAAGGGATCCTAAATATAATTATGTTTACCATTTCTTAGCTGCGCTATGAGCTCCTGCACAACAACGATATCAAAACTGGTTGGCAAATTGAACTTTAAATTCTATCAGCGGTTACTTGCCATTCCAGCCACCAATGCAATACCGTGCGTGATGTCATAGTAAATATCATATAATATGCACTAAAACAGACATTATGTATTACTTTGAATATTATGACAAAGCAAGATTTATAGTATGTTCTATTTAGTTGCTAGACCTTAAAACGTAAACATGCCCGTAGTATTTGTCAACAAAATCTTGCTATAAATAAGGTATCGCAAATAAGACCCACTAGGATCGTTAATTGAGTTTGTTGGGAGAGAAAATCGTCCTAATCTATAATTATCTGAGGGTAAGTCAACTTTTTTGTATCAATGTGATGGTAAATTACAACAACGTGAACCTTAACGCTAACCTAACGACCTTACCAAATTACCCGTGGATTATCAGTTTTTTTCTCTTACAGTGACTTGGGTTCTTTTGTATGAGATATTGATACATGAGCAATTTTCATTCATTTACTGGATACGAATGAATTTAAATTGAACTAGAAACGCTTTGATTGAAATTGTAAGCAACGGATCCTTAAGACCACCTAAATAACCGACAGATTTTCAGCCAGTGACATAATTTTGTCTTTTTCGGGTTGAAGTTTAAATAAATTTATTCAGGATCTATTTTGATAATCTTCACCATACGGTAGGCGTATAATAATGTTTTCTAGATAGACTTTTGTGACTAATTCATTAATAAATATGTTTTAGTAAAAGAGAAAGTTTCGACAGTTTGGGTTCACAGCGAATTCGAAAGCAACAAGTCCTACGTTGTTCATATTCATCCATAAAGCGTAAACAGGCACGCTCTATCTCCACCCTACACCAATTTATAACATTAAGCACGTTTCGTAGCCTTCGGTCATTTAGACAATTAGGCCGTCATTTTGAGTTACCGTTCATTAGTTACAATTTTCCTAGAATAATGCCTGACGTGCCAGAAAATTCTGAGAAACATTGAAATGCAAAATGTTGTGACATTTTAAAGGGGGAATGGCACTTAAAATCATGCAAATTGTCCGAAAACTTCGTACAAAATAAATATGTAATATGAAAATATGGCATTTAAATTGCATCTATGCCAAATCTTAGCTTTCTATCTTGTGTATTGGCTAGGATGTCGACGGATTTAAAACCCCATATGTTCCATTATTGTAAATATTATCCCCGGGACAACAAATCATGGGGTTTTAAATCCGTCGACATCTAAGCCAATACACAAGGTAGAAAGCTAAGATTTGGCATATATGCAATTTAAAGACCATATTTTAATAATATATATTTATTTTTTTTTGTACGAAGTTCTCGGAAAATTTGCAAGATGTTAAGTATTATTCTGCCTTTAAAGCATTATGTGTTCATATATCGTCTCTTTTCTTCGAAAAACTGCAGCTTGTTTTAAGTTGCAGTTGCAAGGTCTTGGTTGAAAAGCAGCGATATCTAGATATTCATTCTTGACTTATTGTGTGTGAATATCTAGTAAAATGCTCATTTGTGGTGATATACGTGTATAACATGAAATGGAGGTAGCTCTTGTAAAACTCAAATAATCCCTTTGTTTCTATCTCCTGCCACGAACTTAGAAATAGAAAACTTTTTTTTTTCAAAACAGCCTATTTGTCTTTATTTATCCCAAATAGATAGGTTGGCTTCTGGAAATGGGGGCTCGTGTGACTTATAATTCTAACACGGGAACATGTCACATGTGTGGCAGTCTGGGCAGGGAACATTAAACTATCCTTCGGTTTGCATGGGCTGTAAAATAGTTGTAAGGAAACGACCAGAATCTTGTCTGCACATAATGCCAGACCGGTCTTCAGGAACCAACAGATGTTCAAATATCAGAAGATCCTTTCTCTAGGTCCCAGCTTAAATATTTTATATGTAGTTACGTATTTTGATTTTTTGACTTATGAATTACAAATAAAACATCAAATAAGAGTAAGCTATTCCGCAGACCATTTTTACTTTATCGTACGTCAGGTATCTGTCGAACCCTTTCCCAAACAACAAAATTTTGGACTGATCCAAATTCAAAGATGTTGCAGACGACATTTTATAATCAACGAAATCTGAAATATTTTGGTCTTTTTGGGGTAGAAAACATTGTGGGAAGTGAAGAAATTGCTTGTCACAAGCAATTTCTTCACTTTTCACAATGTTTTCCAAAGCCATTGTGTTATAGAGCGTCAATAGGCGTCACTGTGTTGTAATGGGTTAACAAACTAAATTGGATGATGAAAGTCTGCAATTATGTGAGTTAAGATCTGAAAAAGAAGCGCTAATGGCATAAAAGATTGTTTCAATAATTCTGCACATTTACGCAGCTTGATCATCAAGAATCAAATCATATGCATACTGGGATCCTATTTACGTAACATACATTTAAGTATCATATCAAACGGTTGCAAGCACTGTTAAATAATTGATTAGAAAACGCAGGGGGAAACAAAAAATGAATAAATCTGTTTGCATAAACGCGTTTTCCAATTTCGAAATATCCATTAAATTAACTGAATGAGATATTGAGGTCGCTTGGATTAAACTAACACTTTTCATTGATGAAAAAATTAGCTGGTGTAAAAAACAAAAAATAGACTATACAAATATCTTAGATTAATGAACCAAATAAAAACAATGTGAGCAAATTGAAGAATGCTGAAATATATATCAACACTGTCTTTTGTGTATATTGTTCTTAGAAAGTGTGCCTGTATTTACAGAAAAATGCCGAACACTTACGCAAAGTATAATAGTATCATGTTTTGATAAAGGTACACTATTTCCATGTAACCTAATATCATAGGCGTATCAACCGGTATGCAAAAACGCAATTGCGTACACATCGCAAAAGAATAAGGGAAAAAATATGGATTTTTGTTTAGTTTCTCTTAAAATAAACACCCGAATCGCCATTAGAATTCATACCAAATACATACCAGGAGCCACGAATGATCATGGTCATTCGTGGCTCCATGTGAGTATTTGGTATGTGCTTTATATTTCAACAAAATCCAATGAGATGCCCGTAAGGCCCACCCAGCAGTATGTGGATACCCACTTCTCTGATGCATTTGGCATTCATTTTGCTTACACTTTATTTTCGGCTAGCTACGCCGTTGCCTAATATTCACGTTCACTGTGTACACGTACACGTTTTTTCTTTCGTGTTCGGTAGCTGTGTTTCTACCCATCGGACTGACGATAAAGAAAGTGGCGTACTACTAACTAAATCAGCACAAACACAAACTAAATCATGCGAGTGCGTCCATTTGTAATCAGATATAAGGTACAAACGGAAACAATTTTGAATATAACACACTATATATGAAATCCTTTTATGGGCCATGAGTACATGTATCTTTCTAAATATATTTGTCGGTTCTCCTGTGATTTATATGATCAGAGATTAGAAAGGGGTTTCCATTATTAAATCTTATCCGAACAAATCAAGGAAAGTATAGTGTCTACATGTTCATATTTTCTAGAGAAGGAATAACAGAAAGCTAGAGGTTAAACTTCTGACCAGTACATTTACCATCCAGAAAATTTGGTATTATATGATTATTGTTGATCATGGTCGACGTGTAGTCAATTTTGCTGATCCATGAGACATCTGTCTGTAGATTACCATTCATTTGTTTCAAAATTCCTGGAATAACGGTCGATTTACCAGATAAGTTCGCGTCAAGAAATGTTCGCGTTTTCATGCACTCGGGCTTGTTCGCGGCATTTTAAGTTCGCGCATCAATGCTTTCCGCGAATCTCGCGAAACAAAATATGCTATGGGGGAATTGAAAAATTGATATGTTGAATAATATGGGGAATTGGATAATCGGATGATTACATATTGAATTAAGACTCAATTTACGATATTTTAGTCGCCATTGACAGTTTGGTCGACGCATTGTTTTATTTCACACTTTATAATATACTGGATTACAGTTTGTAACACAATGCATAGAATTTGAGCGTTACATTAACTTCACACCTATTTACCTATAGCGTCAAGAAGCGATAATGACAGTTTTATTCAATATCATCGAAGGACGATTTAAACCTCGTAGATTGGCTAATGTAAAACTACAGTTACGAGGTTTTAAACGTCAATCGACGTTTGCTATCATACTCGGTATTCGAATGCCAAACGACCCCTTTTCTCAATTTCAGACAGGTATGTATATCTAATTGAATCAGTTGGTTTATTTAATGTCGTGTTTTTCAATATCATAATATCTATGTATTTTTGGATAAAAACGAAAGTAGTCTGAAATAAAGAAAACTTTTCACTTACATCCTGTTATGAAAAAGATATTTCCCTTGTTTATATAGTTAGAAATACGTGTAGTGTAAATAAAACATCTCCCCATAGCTTTTCCCGAAACAAAAACTATCAAAGCGATTAAAGTTCGCGTTTTTATTGAAAGTAGCCTATTCGCGGCGTTTAAAGTTCGCGGATCACACCCACCCGCGAAATACGCTAACTTAAAAAGCGCGAAATAATTTCCTGGTTTACAGTACTCCAGAGAAAAACTTAAACGTTTAGATAATATGTTGACTTTTTTTTAG
Source organism: Fragum sueziense (assembly GCA_963680895.1). Taxonomy (NCBI): domain Eukaryota; kingdom Metazoa; phylum Mollusca; class Bivalvia; order Cardiida; family Cardiidae; genus Fragum; species Fragum sueziense. The sequence continues at coordinate 67,813,585 of OY804596.1, read as the reverse complement.
AAAAAAGTACATGTATCATCTTTCCAGATACTTTTATTAGCTGTTGGTTTTTAAAGTGCAACATTAATGGATACATCAATTACGTGTCAACTATTTCGAAGACCATTTTACTTTATCGTATTTCAGATATCTGCCAACAAAGCTATATTGGATAATGGTTATTTGCAAATATATGAGTTAGGTTCTAAAATAGAAGCCACAATGGCATTTAGGAATGAGTTCAAATAATTCTAAGCATTAACGCAGTATCATGCACATCAACCATCAAGAATCCAGATCTGGGACGTTATTTACAAGAGCATCATATCAAACGGTTGCATGCAATATTATATAATTGATTGGAAAACGCAGAAGGAGACAAAAAATGAATGAATCTGTTTGCCTAAACGCGTTTTCCAATTTCGAAATATCCATTAAATTAAATGAATGAGATATTGAGGTCGCTTGGATTAAACTAACACTTTTCCCTGATGAAAACAGTAACTGGTGTCACAACAAAAATTAGACTAAGCAAATATTTTTTTAATATCTTAGATTAATGAACCAAATAAAACAATGTGAGCTAATGGAAGAATGCTGAAATATATATATCAACAATGTTCTTTGTGTATATTGTTATTTTGTCTTTAGAAAGAGTACATGTATTTACAGTAAAATGCTGAACACTAACTCAAAGCAAACTAGTATCATGTTTTGATAAAGGTATACTATTTCCCGGTAAACTAACATAGACTTAGAAACCGTTCTCTTGAAGTAAACACCTGAATCGCCATTAACATATATACATACCAAATACCATGGTCATTCGTGGCTTCATGTGGGTATTTGGTATATATTTTATATTTCAAAAATTTCTCGTGAGATGCTCGTAAGACCCACCCCAGCAGTATGGGGATACCCACCACCCAGCTTCCTCTAATTAACCTTCAATGGGCATACATTTTGCGTACTTTATTTTCGGCTAGCTACGCCGTTGCCTAATATACACGTTCACGGTGTACACGTACACGTTTTTTTTTCGTGTTCGGTTGCTGTGTTTCTACCCATCGGACTGACGATAAAGAAGTTGGCGTACACAAACACACAACTAAATATATGTGTCGGTTCTCCTGTGATTTATATGATCAAAGATTAGAAAGGGGTTTCCATTGCTAAATCTTATCCGAACAAATTAAGGAAAGTATAGTGTCTTCATGTTTATATTTTCTAGAGAAAGAATAACAGAAAGCTAGAGGTTAAACTTCTGACCAGTACATTTACCATCCAGAAAATTTGGTATTATATGATTATTGTTGATCATGGTCGACGTTTAGTCAATTTTGCTGATCCATGAGACATCTGTCGGATGTAATTTTCATGCTTTATGAGATACAAAGGGTAATGCCATAACGTACAAACATCAAATCCGATGAAAGTCCCGATCTAAAAGTGCTCATGCACGATACACTGTTCATTATTTGACTAAGAATTAAATCCTTAATTCCCAACGGAGGAGACTTGCATTCCTCGTTATCGATTATCGCCGAAATTTTCCCCATAAAAATACTTTGCTTTAGTGACTTTCGATTGTTTGGGAGGATATTACGTAATAAACACCTCTCTTGTGCATTGAAGCAGACGACTCTTTACCAAATGGTGTAATGTAGGGAAAGAACATAATTTAGTTTATCTGTATATTTTGTTGTATAAAGATACAATGACACAACTTTTAGCCTAAACTAATAATTACAGTTCCTAATAATACCCGAGATGTAGTAGATCTAGCAGAAAGTCGGCCTCCAAGACCAAAAAATCAAAACTGATATTTCTATATAGTTATGTCTAATCAGTTCTTACCAATGTCGACTTGTATGTGGACAATGTATGCCTCTCATGGCGCCTCATGATATATTCGCTGTAATTTCTTACTGATGTTATGCATTTGGCTAGTAGGCCTACAACTGTCGCAAACACAACTAAATGTTCAATGGAGTACACGCGATATATGGGATAGATACATTATAAAAACAGGGTTCAAAGGGTATATTTCAAACAATTTAAAATGATTAATATTGACGAACAAATGTCGGTCTATACGGACAAGTAAGTCGTAACTGTTTATGGATCAAGATGAGGAACTTTAAAATGCAATAAAACTTGAAATGCACATCACAACGAATTTCTCTATAATTATTTCGAAGGCAAATCGTTTGAGGCGAGGTATTCCCGTTTGTCTAAACGCCATAATGATGCAAATACAGTGCCGCTCAAAATGACCTTTACACTCCATGTATTTTAGTTTTACTAAGGTAATTCCGAGTGATCCTTTTAAATTTTTTGTTCGTTTTTGTTTTTCTTTTGTTATGCCCCCATATCGAGAGATCGGGGGCATACTGTTTTACTTTTGTCTGTCTGTCCGTCCGTCTGTCTGTCTGTCCGAAAACTTAACATTGGCCTTTTCTCCAAAAGTATTTGACAAACAAAGCTCAAATTTGGTTTGCAACTTCCTTTCAATGATACCCATCTGTTCCATGCAGTTTGACCTTCCTCAAGGTCACCCTTATCAACCCTTTACCATACGAAAACTTAACATTTTAGAAAAATGATCATTTCGGGGGTATTGGTATTTCAAAAACACATCTTGTTGTGTATGCATTAGTATATTGATACATTACATAATGCAAATCATGAGTATTGTTTGTTTATCAGTTATATAACAGAATCTCACAGAAATCAGTTTTTTTGTAGAGTGTAAAGGTCATTTTGAGCGGCACATGTACATTAGATTTTGGGAACGGTTTATAAATATTTAAGTGCTTTGTTCCAACTATAATCTAAGTGTAACACGTTTCATTAATCAGTTACATCCTATACACGTGTCACTATTGCCCTGACTCAATCGACGAAATGTTGTCAAAATTGAAGAATTATGTTGACGTCGGATTGATTTCTGAAAAATAGTCGGATTTTTCGATTTGCATATCTTGATATATTTTATCATACTCAATTTTACTTTAGAATATTTGTGCTACTACGTCAAAATCAGACAATCAATGTATATAATTGATCATGTTGTTACGAGGTTTTTGTTGAAAAATAGCGATGTATTTTTTCATTCAAAGGTACATTAACCAGAGATCTTCAAGGTGATATTTTCGAGGGTTCCGTACTCTATTTTAGCCCTAAAATAGTTTATAACATTTTGCACGTTTTATAGCCTTGGGCTATTCAGACAATTAGGCCGTCACTGTAGATTACCATTCATTTCTTACAAATTTCATGGAATTACGGTTGATTTGCCAGATATTTCTGAGAAAATTCTAAAAGTTTAGATAATACATTGACTTTTTGAGAAAAAAGTACATGTATCATCTTTCAAGATAGTTTTATTACCTGTTGGCTTTTAAAGTGAAACAATGGAAACATCAAGTACGTGTCAGCTATTTCGAAGACCATTTTACTTTATCGTACGTCAGATATTTGTCAACAAAGCTAAATTGGATAATGGTTATTTGCAAATGTATGAGTTTAGTTCTAAACAAGAAGCCATAATGGCATTTAGGAATGAGTTCAAATAATTCTAAGCATTTACGCAACGTGATGCACATCAATCATCAAGAATCAAATCATATGCATACTTGGATCTTATTTATAAACGTATCATATTAAACGGTTGCAAGCAATATTATATAATTGATTGGAAAACGCAGGAGGAAACAAAAATGAATAAATCTGTTTGTCTAAACGCGTTTTCGAATTTCGAATATCCATTTAATTAAATGAATATGAAGATATTGAGGTCGCTGAGATTAAACTTACACTTTAAATTATAAATGACAAATGGTATCAAAACAAAAGTTACAAGGAGCGTGATTGTATGTTATACCAGTATTAATGAAATGAATTTAAAAACCATGATTGTATCTATGCCTTTGAAATGATACGCGTATAAGAGCCCTGTCTTCTGTGTGTTAAAATGCAATAGTGCCCATTTCGCTTTAAACCCATCAGACTGACAATTCCGAAGTGGGTGCACTGCCAACAAAGTCAGCATAAACGCATACTAAAAGATATGTCCATTTGTACTCATCTATATTTAAGGTTAAATAAGGAAACCAAAAAATAAATAAGGAATATCAAACACACTAGAATGACATCGACTTACATCAAGAAATCAAATCTTTATTGCCAGCTTTTGCCTACTCTATTTATCTCTCTTTAAAAAAGAATAAATTTTCTCTATTGTGACTTACGATTATCGTTCTCACCTTACTTGTCGGGATCTTCTGTGATTTGTGTGATCACCGATTAGATAAGGATATCCATCATTAAATACTTCAACAGAAATAATTTGTCTACATAATGAAGGTGGGGGAAGTGATCGTATCTGTGTATCTTATAGAAAATGAATAACAGAAAGACAAAGGTTAATTTCCTGGCCAGTATATTTACCGTCCAGAAAATTTGGTATATGTGATTATTGATAATTGTTGTTGACGTTTTGTCAATATTGCTGATCTATCAGACCTCTGTCAGATGTAATTTTTCTACGTTGAGAGATATAAAGGGTAATGTCACAGCGTACAAACACCAAATCCGATGAAAGTCCCGATCTAAAAATGTCGATACAAGATCCCGTCGCTTTTCGTCGAAAACCTCGTATATGCAGCTTGTTTTAAGCTGCAGATACTAGGTTTTCGATGAAAAGCAGCGATACACTGTTCATGATATCACCAATAATTAAATCCTTAATTCCCACCAGAGGAGACTTGCATTTCTCGTTATCGATTATGGCCGAAATTTTCCAAATAAAAATACTTTGCCTCAGTGACTTTCGATTGTATGAGAGGATATTACGTAATAAACATCTCTCTTGTGCATTGAAGCAGACGACTCTTTACCAAATGGTGTAATGAAGGAAAAGAAAGTAATTCAGTGTGTTACCTACCTATTTCTGCATAAAGATAAGATACAATGACACAACTAACCACCTTAGACTAACACTTACAATTTTAGGTAATACACGAGATCTAGTATTACAAAGTCGGCCTCCAAGACGAAGGTTTTCAAGTCTAATGTTTGTACAGTTACATGTATTTCTTTACATTTCGCACCACCATCAACATCTATGAAAGCATTGTTTGCCTGTTTTTGCGCGCTATGATATCTTCAGTCTGGTACTTCTAATTTGCGTTTGTCTTGTGCGACTGTTGCAAATACAATTAAATATTCCAGGAAGTACAAGTGATATAGGGGTCAGAGAAAAGCATGTTTTAAAAGCTTTATAAACAAATCAGATCGATTAACATTGACATTCACAAACACAAGTTGGACTACACAAAATGTAAAATTCTTGTTTGAGAAAATAGACTAGGTTTGTGAAACGAAGATCTTGTAAAAAATGAAATAAAATTCTCCAACATCGCACATTTTGCTTCGTATCTCTAGATTTCGAACGCAAATCGTTTGAGGCAAGGTATGTGCGTTTGTCTAAAACGCATAATGATGCAAATACGTTCGAATTTTGGAATCACGTTTATAAATATTTAAGTCCTTTGTTCTAACTTTAATCTAAGTGTAACACATTTCATGAATCAATTTTAGATTCTCGTACTAATTCTAATAGTCAGATAGTCAATAGTCAGATCCTTTATAAAAGAGTAATGTAACCATTGATGTTGTCAAAATTGAAGAATCGTTTTGAGGTTGGTATTTTCTGAAAAATGACATTTTGTCCTTCTATCTAACTTGGAATAACTCATCATACTCAATTTTTACTTCATAGTTATTTTTTGCCACGATTTAAGATTCAGAATAAACTGTATAAAATATTTGTCTTCATACCTGGTTCTGAATTCTGTCACACCACTCACGACATTAGTTCGTCCATTCCTCGTAGTCAATGATATCACTCAAACAACAAGATGTGTTTGTGAAACAGGAATGCCCCGAAATGGCCAATGTTAAGCTTTCTGACACAGGCAGACGGACAGATCGACGCACAGACAGGGGGCTCGAGTAAAACGGTGCATAAACATCAAATGTTAAAGTGACATTTTACATTTATTTCATTTTTTAAAAATATTTCTTGATGCAAAAATTGTTTATTCTAATGCGTTGAAATGCTATCAGTTTTTTGAAGTTATTATTTATAAATGAAAAATACGCCTTTAAGGTTGAGACAGATATGACAAATTCTAAATAAATCTGAACTGTTGTCCACAACAATTTGTTTAATTTTAGCACAAAAATATATATTTCTCGTAAATGGTTCAATATTTTGACTTGAAATTTTCAGAATTTTCATAAGAAAACATGCTCTTTCATATAGAATAAAAGTAAAATTTATGTAAAAAAATCGCGAAATGTCACTTTAATTCAAAGGCGTGATATTTTGGATGTTTTCATGTTCTATCTAAGTATGCTCTTAAATAGTTCGAAACATTTTGCACGTTTTTTAGCCTAAGGCCATTCAGACAATTAGGCCGTCACTGTGAATTACCTTTCATTTATTACAAATTTCCTGGAATAACGGTCGGTTTGCCAGATATTTCTGAGAAAACCTGAAAAGTTTCGATATTATGTTGACTTTTTCAGATCAACGTACATGAATGTGTCATCTTAATAGTTTTGTGACATGTTGGCTTTTTTTCTGGATCCATGCTTATACTCATTGATTGTCTTCCCATCGATGGACAAAAGCTTTGGAACGGGGGACGCCAACACCAAAATACTCGACCAAGAAATTGCTGCAAAACAACAAGAAACCTGAGACAAAGCTTTTCCCTGTGGTAGGAGTCGTGCAACAAGCAGAACTTACATTATAATGTAAACGTTACTTGAATATCTTTTTTAACAAAAATCTCGTAACTGCAGCTTGTTCAAAGCTGCAGTTACGAGATTTTTGTTGAAAAGCAGTGATATACTGAGTACCATGTGACAAGAACATCATCTCATAATCAGTTCACAGCAAGGAATTGTCAACTCATTGACAACTCGTATCTACTCTATCGATTCGTGATCTCTCTTCCTAATAGAATTGGTTTCCTTTTGTGACCCACGATTATCTTTTCCGATATTTTCGGCGGGGTCTATCGTAATTTATATGGTCTATGATTAGATAAATTTATCCACATCTAATTCTTGTGAATATATGATTACTGACTTTAACCAGTTTCACGATATTTGCTTAACTCTGAATCACATACTTTCAGAAGCCATTCAGAAATACGTGTCATTTTCGACAGTAAAGGACTCTTTATTTTTCGTATATTCACTAGCGGAAACATATAGGTTTATTTTAACAAAAATGAAAAAAAAATTGAACTAACGTCTTGACCAATAAACAGCCCGTATTAAAATATTGTTAACGTTTTGTCAATAGTGCGAGTTTATTAATTAACCATTTCTGGACACATGTTCAGTGCCTTCCGCCGTTCTTTTGACGAGTCCATCAAATTGTATATAGCTGTCGAAAATATTGCTAAAAAATGCTGCTAATCAAAAAAGACTACCTTGGGCACAAGCTAATCTAAGCCCTAGTTTCGATTTTTAAGCTTTTAGAGCGACTATACATTGATTGTCAGTATATTTAAGATGGAGAACATTACGCCACGTGTTATTAATATGTTCTGTAAGAAAGGACTACGGATTAATTGGTTACTTTAGTTTATTTACCACCTGGTACATTTCGTATATTATGTTTTTATTGTATATCATGGTTGACGTTTTGTCAATATCCCGGGTCCATTAGACCTCTGTAAGATTCAATATTCTTGTTTTATGTGTTATACGGGGTAAAGGCCGACTTGATGGTAATGGTTATATATATATATTCAATATATTCAATTTTTCTTGGAAACATCCATTGGTTTGACGACATAATCTTAACTTCATCATCAGAAGAGATGGTTTGATCATTACAAAGCCTATAAATCATATCGTCGCTTTGTAAACAAAACACCTGGTAACTGCACCTCAATACAAGCTGCACTTACGAGTTTTTTGTTGAAAAGCGACGATATTAACCTGGGGGACGTGACGGCACGTGTTATTAATATATTTTATAAGAAAGGACTACGGGTTAATTGGCTGACTAGTTTATTTACCGTCCTGATAATTCCGTATATTATGTGATTATTGTATATCATGGTTGACATTTAGTCAATATCCCGGGTCCATAAGACCTTTGTCAGATTCAATATTCTTGTTTTATGTGTTACATAGGGTAAATGTCATCTTGGTGGTAATTTTTATTTAAACTTGTTATTAATATGTTCTGTTAGAAAGGACTACGGGTTAATTAGCTGCCCAGTTTATTTACCGTTCGTAACATTTCGTATATTATGTGATTATTGTATATCATGGTTGACGTTTTGTCAATATCCCGGGTCCATTAGACCTCTGTCAGACTCAATATTCTTGTTTTATGTGTTACACAGGGTAAAGGCTAGCTTGGTGGTCATGGTTATCTGTATTTTCAATTTGTCTTCGCTTCGTCTCCAGAACAGATATGTTGATAATCATAACATCTATATATCATATAATTCCGTTTCAACAGAAACCTAGTAATATAGTATAAAGGCCGCTTTCGTGGTAATGGTTATCTATTTTTTCTAAATTTGTCTTGGAAACATCCAGAGCTTAAACGACGTCATCCTCGCTTCATCACCAGAAGAGATGCATTGAAATAATGCCTATATATCATGTCATCGCTTTTCAAAAGAAAACCCTCGTCGGTTTGGTCAATATCCCGGTGTAACAGTTTATCTTGCCCCCCCCCCCCCCTGGGCAGCTTGGCCCCCGGGGGGCTAAGCTAACCGCGGGTAGCTTGGCCCCACCCTGGGTAGCTTGGCCCCCACCTATAATCTTTTCCAGAGTCCCCCAAAATACAAAACAATGTCTGTAAATGTTACACCTACTTTTAAATGAAAAGAAAAGACAAAGTTTAATGTGTTTAGGTCAAATTAATTTTTCGCCTTTTTTGGCTTTGATTAGGGGCGGGGGCCAAGATACCCCGGTCTGGGTAGCTTGGCCCCCACCTAAAATCTTTTTCCAGAGTCCCCCAAAATACAAAACAATGTCTGTAAATGTTACGCCTACTGTTAAATGAAAAGAAAAGCCAAAGTCGAATGTGTTTTGGTCAAATTAATTTTTCGCCTTTTTTGGTTTTGATTAGAGGCTGGGGCCAAGATACCCCGGCCTGGTAGCTTGGCCCCCACCTAAAAACTTTTTCTTGAGTCCCCCAAAATACAAAACAATGTCTGTAAATGTTACGCCTACTGTTAAATAAAAGAAAAACCAAAGTTTCATGTGTTTTGGTCAAACTAATTTTTTGCCTTTTTTGGCTTTGAATAGGGGCGGGGGTCAAGATACCCCGGTCTGGGTAGTTTGGCCCCCACCTAAAATCCTTTTCCTGAATCCTCCAAAATACAAAACAATGTCTGTAAAAAAAGATTTAAGGTGGGGGCCAAGATAAACTGATACTTCGGGTCCATTAGACCTCTGTCAAATTCAATATTCATGTTTTTATGTGTTACGAAGGGTAAATGTCATCTTTGTGGTAATGGTTATCTAAATTTTCAATTTGTCTTAGAAACATCCAGTGGTTTAACGACGTTATCTTCGCTTCATCACCAGAACAGATGCGTTGATAATCATAATGCGAATATATCATACCATCGCTTTTTAAAAAAAGTCTCGTAACTTTAGCTTAAAACAAGCTGCAGTTACGATGTTCCTGTTCAAAAACAACGATTTGCTGGAGATACATTACGCCACATGTTATTAATATGTTCTGTAAGAAAGGACTACGGGTTAATTGGCTGACCGGTTTATTTACTGTCCGGAAAATTCCGTATATAATGTGATTATTGTTCATCATGGTTGACGTTTTGTCAATATACGGGGTCGATTAGACCTCTGTCAGATTCAATATTCTTGTTTTATGTGGTACACAGGTTAAAGGTCAACAAGATGGTAATGGTTTTATATATTTTCAATTTGTCTTGGAAATATCCAATGGTTTCACGACGTAATCATCGCTTCTTGGTTAATCTATTACACAGGGTAAATGTCAGCTTGGTGGTAATTGTTTTCTATATTTTCAATTTGTCTTGGATACTTCCAGTCATGTTGAGACTTAATCATCGTGCAAAGCTTATTCACACTCATCTTCGCAAGCCATGGATTCTGCCCCACTTTGTTCATTACTAACAAAGTGGGGTAGAATCTTTGGCTTGCGAAGATGATCCACTCTGAACTTAAAGCTTAATTTTGCGACATTTGGAAAATAAGTGCAGCATGCCGTTGCCCATTTCTGGAATTAAATAGCCAGAACAATAATACAGTGGTAAATTGCATGGCAACAGCGAATTCTTTAGGCAATTCTGGATATGTGTCTAGAAAACCTTGCACGAATATGAGAATACTATAATCAACGATATTTTAAACATAAGCATAATCGTGTCATTTCAGCTTGCTTTCAATTTAGGAATCCATGAAATATTATCGTTTGGTAATAGATCTTTTTTTTTCAGATTCAACATCCCTGTTCTATAAACATTACTGGTTTAAGATCGCGTAGTTTGTGTTGGTCATAATGATCTTACGGTTCATTATGCAGGAAAGGTCCGTCTGGTTTACCAACTGCAATATGAGCTTTACTTATTGGTTTTTAATGATCATATCGATGTATATACGATGTTTCTCCTCACCACTCATCGCATATACTACAAGTACTTCTCTTGTCAATCCATCTTAGAGTCGTTCAGGAATGCTGTATCCATGACTTGCTCAAGTAGTGGATACAGCGTTCTTCGAGCGATATCATAAGAGCAAAAATGAACAAAGCAAATATAAAAAAGATGCAGAAACAAAAAGTTCAATCATAAAAAATGAGAAAAGATATAAACATAAATGAATATCTCCCGCTTTTCTCCAAACTTCTGAATAATTGGTACATGTTGTACCTCACAATTACAAAACTATTATTCTATTTAATTCTGTATTTATACCATCACCACCGGAACAAATTAGTTTATATTGATAATTGTAAAACTATTGTACTAGCATGTATTATGGACAATTGTCTCATACAATAAAGAAACTTGAAAACTTGAAACTTGATTAAATTAAAATCCCGTTGTTTTGCGCCAATTCTTTTGACACACCAGTAATTTAGTATACTGAAATAAATCTAAGATTGGTGTGAGAGTTTCACGTGAAACTAAAATAAATCATACATCGGATCTTGTAAAATGACGATTCTCGGATTTTTTGATAGACATAATCAATGTTCTCTTACATGTAACCCATTCCCAAACAAGACCTGCTTTTGACGTCCCTAATAGAAAATGTTTTGGAAAACATTGAAACAAAAGAAGAAACTGCTGATAACCAGCAGTTTCTCCTTTTGTCTCAATATTTTCTGTGCCATATTTTACCCAAGTTATATCTTTGATTACCTCCATTTTGTCATTTGTGGCAGTTTTTGAATAGGATCACCCTAAAATTTAGTCGTTTGAAAATGGGTTAAGAACAAACGAGAATACGAAGATATATCTTTTATAGTGTGGCTATCCGACGTGACATTTTGAAAACATAAACACGCTCTCTTTAAGGTAATGTTTTCTATCTTGGCTTATACGAGGGATGTTCAAAAATTATCCGTATTGTGTCTACAGAATTTAAATGGGATATCAAATAGCAACGGTACTTCACTCATCGGAAGTTAGATTTAGTACGGACATTTCCGTGAAATCATTTGAAAATCCGATCACGGATAGGGAAAGTCGTATAGGTACGAGGGACTGGCGCACGTCACTTATCACAAGGTGACGCCGACGACGTCGTCGGAAAGTATAAACACAATGTTGCGTATTCTTTTATCAAAGTAATTGCCGTTATGTTCAATACAGCGTCGTTGACGGCGCAACTATTGCTTGTAAATATCACCATATCACTCAGACCCGTATTGTCTGGTAATCAAACTTGTTTAATTTCGCAGTTCTGGTAATAATGAAAATCTTTTACCCATCAGTTGTGCTTTTATCGTTGGGAATATGGCGAAGTCAAATGGTGCTAAATCTAGAGAATATGGTGGATAGGATACGGGTTCGAGTCAAAGTAAGCTAACAACAGATCGGTAACACCTGCCGTATTGGGGTAATATGCATTGGGCCTAATCATTTGCAGTAGAAAAATCATAAGTTGGACTCGTCTAAATTTCGCCGTTCGGTAAAAAGATATAACGGAAATTTTGGACAGTTTGATTAAAGTAGTAAATTAGGCTACTACTAGTTTTGAAATTGAAAATATTAAAACAAAATTACCTTCGTAATTTTCAATTCATTTATAAGAATCAAATGAATGATGCCTACACTAATATAAAGTTCGTCTGACAATGTCCATACCGTCATCCTCCGATTTCTACATAGCGCACCCGCAATGGTCGTAAGTGACGTCGTCATTATTTCCTTTTCCGGTCTTGTTCAACTAGCTTCAATGTTTTCCGCTGCGTTCTTAAAACGTCTGTACCAATTTAAAAATAGGGCCCGTGAGACTGAATCTTTTCCCTTTGCCGTGGTGATCTTTTTGTATGAGTTTGTCGGCGTTTCTTCGAGGTATTTGCAGAATTTTATGACAGACCGAATTTCCAAACAATCAAATGACGCCATATTTAACAGTCAGAATGCCGACCCATCGCTATTCAAAAGTGCATGTCTCGTGCATTTATTCACTGAGTGATGTAAAACTTGGACATGATGTTATACACACCAAATTACGTATTCTGTGAAAATTCCGCACTGTTCGCAATTACAGTGGAAAAAATATGAACAGCAAAAGGGATTAAAAAAATATCATATTTTGAGCTGCGCCGGGTACACGTTACCATGGTAATTCAGAACGTAATTGTACGCGCGTTTCTTTAGAAAAATAATTCAAACAGGTAAAGACAGGTGTGTATTGAATTCCGATATAAGATGATACGAAAATTGGTAATATTGCGTAGCAAATATCTTTTTACTGGACACAGTCCGGATAATTTTTGAACAATCCTCGTACTCGGCGGACTTTTGACGTGATACAGCACAACGTAATCGCCTTCGATGGTGCCGTTCCCGATTCTAACTCCCTTACAAGAAACATCATGGATTTTGTTCGCGAGATATGTAGACATTTCCTACTTTCCTAAACTTTGCTTGCATTTTAATGTGTGTAAAAGAAACACACACACTCGAGGTTTTGTGTATAATGAAGGTGGACAGGTAATGGCACACGCAAAGATGCCCACGGTGCACTTTATCTCATCACAATATAGATATTAGTTGAATGTGAGCCGGACAATTAGAAATGAAAACATACCTTGAAACTAGCATTTTATACTTGTGTTAGTTTCCGAAAGGTCACGGGGGATAGCCACCCTATAAAATTGCAGTTGTATTTTAGATCTGATTTCATACATATGTAGTTAAACAAAATACTTTACATCCATTTATTTATTCATCGCCTTGTCATTTAGATTATCTTACAAAAGAAAACATAAGTCAGAAAAGCGTTGCCTTTAAGATGTATTTTCTAGGTTTGTTTCAGTTAATATACTAACAAAGAAAACTAGTTCCCTTTCTGAAACGACTTTATTTCAAACCCAGGATGAAATAATGTCGAAAGTAATGATTGATATTGCCAGCATAATACCATACAAATATTAATAAACACAGAGCAAATGTTATTCACCAACCTCTTCTTTTGCTTCAGTATTTTCCAAACTGCTCCTACTTGGGACAAAGTCAGAAGTTTTCAGTAAAGGATTGAAAGTTGGAAATTTCAGTGATACCACTAGACCTATCTATGCTAATGAAATAAAATGCTTTTTATAGGAAGACAGTAAAAGCTTTTTTTCGGGAAATCAACGATTATTACACACTTGAAAAGGAATTTGTCTTTATTGCTTCCACTATGTGTCCTAGTTTCGAAAATTGTCTTTTTATATCATACTATAATTTGAGCAACGTTTGTCCGTTTGTCCGTTTGTCTGTTTGTTCCCCTACTCCTCCCAGGTCCTTGGGCCGATCTTCACCAAACTTGGAGGGAAGGTGGAGGGCGGCCCCGGATATTAGCTTGAGGGGTTCATTTTTTGAAAGGTCAAGGTCATCGAGGTCAAAGGTCAAATTTATGTTTTTACGGGTTACGGGTATCGTTTTTACGGGTTACGGGACGGGATTGCTTACGGGTTACGGGACGGGATTAGGTGGAGGGCAGCCCCGGATAGGTCAAGGTCATCGAGGTCAAAGGTCAACCCCGGATAGGTCAAGGTCATCGAGGTCAAAGGTCAAATTTCGAGACGGGTAAAATTGCTAGTATCTACAATGTTACGAGAATTCCAAAAAAAGGAAAAGTCATTTTCTTCAAGTTTCCGTTCGTATTCATATGGTGGTATGCCATATCTCACCGTTGAATATTAGATAGTCTTAGATTGTGTTGTCTGTGGAGGGATTAGAAGACAAAAAGGTCAACAATGTAGGTTCTTTATAACATTAATCCGAGTGACGAGTATAGAATCGTTAATGGATCAAGAAAATAACACAATTCTCCAAATCCTAGAGGTATTGTATTTCCATGTATTTCCATAATAGAGCGTCGAAAGGGCATCTGTAATGAAGGAAGTTTAAAGGGAAAAAAGAGGTTAAGAGGGAATGCTAAAAACCATAATTTTTACCTTTTATCTCAATATCTGTAATGCTTTTTAACACAAATTTTCTTCTATCTCAAAATTACATGGGTAAGACATCGTTGAAATCAGAAGAATCCGAAAGAAAAAAATAATGTCTTGCGATATGGAAGACGGTAAATCGTCCGAAAAAATACCACAATTTACCCAATCCCAGAGGCAATGGATTCCATCTAAATAAGGACAAAACTTCATAATGTAACCTGACAGTTCTGACCAATTTACTCGACCCCAATCAATTTCCCAATTATCAGAGTTCTCCTACTATTGATATAGTTACTTGCCATCTATACCATATATCAATGGCTTCGTGGAGTATCACATCATTAACCCATTACGAAACGACAAAATGTTAGGGCAGTCCAAATTGAAAGATCCTGCAGACGACAATTTCAAGTGAATGGAATTATTAATTTTTAGGACTTTTTGGATGGAAAACATTGTGGGAAATGAAGAAATTGCTTGTCACAAGCAATTTCTTCATTTTCCACGATGTTTTCCAAAACCGTTATCTTGTGAGGAGTCAAAAGGAGTCACTGTGTGGTAATGGGTTAACACATTCCCAAACGAGACTTTGTTTAACGTCCCTTATAGGAAATGCTTTCAAAACAGTCAAAAGAAGAAAATCCTGATAACCAACACCATATAATAATGAGTATTATTTGACAGAGAGACACTTTTGTACAAAACCCATAATAGTCATACATAGATGTATATTAGATAGAGTCTGTTTAGTAGATTCAGTGAGAAAGAAACATTCAAAATGTGCACAGCGCATCGAATGTTTATATCCCGTAGAATCTACTATACAGATTCTACCTCACCTAGTGTTAGCTAGCAATTCATTAGAGACGGGGCGTGGATATTTTATAGAAGGCATTTAAACTAGCCGACAGTATAGTTTATGAGAAATATAGCGGCGACAAAATATGCTGCAATTTCATTGGTCCAAATAGTAGGTCGAGCACTAAATAATAGCAACAACATGAGATTATATTCATTTTTCAACCATGCCATTTTTCAATGGAATGCATACTGTTTAATGTCTGGCCTGAAGTAAGCAAAATGAATATGAGTTTATATAAATATTATGCGTCTCTCTATTGACATATCGTTTCAAATCGACACTGATCAAACAAAGATCTAGGCTAGATATCCATTTGTCGTCTACAATAGCTTTCAAATTAAATAATCTTAAATTTTGTCATTTCTTTGGAAATGTTTTTAAAAGTTTGATAAGCACGAATAAGCCACATTTTGTCACAACGCAAACCACACAGAAGAATTATTTACATGTTCGTTTTGACAAATTATACTTTCTGGTATTTTACAAAGATAAAAACATAATGCTGTAAAAGTGCTCTCTACATTTTACAAATATAACAATTTAATGTTGTAATCTTGTGTCCATGAGTGGGGAAATAACCGTCTGCATTTTTTTACATATGTAATTTCTGTCAAGAACCAATTATTTCAAGAAAAAACTGAGTACGTGTTGACAGTAATATGTAGGTTACTTTATATCCATTTATCTTTTATCTCGGTAAATAATATGCTTTGAAAAATATGTTGCCCGCTTTTTTACTAGTATAATTATGGAAAAAGGATGGGAGGAGCAAGCGTTTCCAAAACAGTTTGATCTACTTTTATTGTTCATCCTTTTGAAACATGACTGACGGAAATCTAAAAAACTAAACTGAATGTCAGTTTTACTTTGAAGAACAGATTGGGTAACAAGTATGACGCAAAGGTAGCATTTAATAATTGCAAAACTGTTGAATATGATACTTAACCCTTGTCTCACCATTTCCAGGCGTTATCCTCGACGAGGAAACAGATCGCAACAAAGTGTTTATATTTGCCTGTGACAATTACAGAGAAGAACTCGTGATAACCAACACTATATACGATCATATAACGTGTGCAATTCGTTCAATATACACGAAAAGGTGTTGAAGACGATTTAGAACCCATTCATCTTTTCTCTTTCAGGCGTTATCCTCGATGAAAAATCTGAGCGCAACAAAATGTTTCTATTTATATGGAATCATTACAGATAAGAACTCGGGATAACTCTCTTTATGTACTATGCGAACCTATAATTATTATGTGCACACTTTGTTTAATATACACGAAATGTTGTTGAAGACAATATTGAACAAATTGATGTTTTTTTCTCTTTTCAGGAGTTATTCTCGACGAAAAGACAGAGCGTAACAAAGTGTTTATATTCGCCTGGGACCACTACAGAGAAGAACTCGGGATTACCAACGCTATATACGATCCTATAGACCATATAGACGTCAGTGATAACCATAAACTTATAACTAGCAGTAAGTCAACGTTTATAATATAGTTAGAACTACAGACAAGAGGGGTGAAGTTTTTTTTTAAAGCAAAGTATTATCAATTGTTGATTAAACCCTATACTATTGTGGATACTCATTGAGACGAGACGATTCAAATGAGTACCAACGTCATGTCGTCGGTGGGAAGTCAAGCTGTAGTTACGAGGTCTTGACTCCCCACCAACGATATGTCATTTGAATTTGAAATTAAAGATTTGGAATGTATTTAACCCCTATCATCGGTTGATCTGTGTAATTCATAATTTAACATAAGCTTGCCCTGCCCTCTGTATTTTAATCCATTGCATAATTTCCAGTCTAGATCATAGACAGCAACAAGAACAAACGTGTTAACATACAACCATCCAGGATAAAAAGAGTATCCTTTCTGAATAAAAGGAAAAACTACAATCTCAATTCTCAGAAATGTAGATCTAGATGTTATTTAGCATGTGCGTGTTTAATTCTCCCTGGGATTTTCATGGTTTAATTCAGATGGAATAACACTTTAAGAAAAGACATTTTGCTGCATTAGATCAAAATCGACAGAATTTCAGACGCCATTCGGGAAATTAGCAAATCTTGTATTGTTTCTGATATATATTCTTGCATGTCGTTTAAATTTAACCCTTAACGTCATTGATTAGTGGTACCATTTCGACACTCGACAGTAAGTGAAAGTTTGAATATTTGAAACCATTCCACACAACCGCCTTTCTGGTCCATATATTGTCGCAGATAAACCCCTGATATTCAAAATCTGTGACTACTTTTAGTTTGGAAACCTTACAAATTTCGGTTAAGATGAAGAATTTCAAAATAAAACACGAAAGAAGCTTATCAAGCAGTACCAAGTGTAGAATTTGGGAAAATTCGTCATTTCCCACTAGGATACGATCGGCGGCGTACTTAAAAGCCAGACGTTAAACTAAAACCTCATTTCTGACCTTTTATGGAATTTAGTTGTTTCTGTCATCTTTGTAATAAATGTTATTTCAGGAGTAAATAACATTATCTGTCTGGACCCAGCAAAATGAAGATTTATTGTTCGATATGTATAGATCGGCTTACTCGTAAAATATTTATTGTTTGATTGACATTTTTCCAATGTTTTAGGACCCAGAGAACTGAAAATTTATTTTAGATATGTATGATCAAGAGCTACTAATAAGAAGATTTTGGCTTTTCAAAATGCAATATTTAAGGGGGAATGCTTCAGTTTCCTAAAATTTTTTCCTAATAATAGAATTTATTTATATTTTGTATGTTGAAATAACATGTTATTACCAATTGAAAAATAAAATAAAAATGAATGGTCAGTGATCTTGTTTGAATTTCATAGGCATTCGTATCACATACTTCTACATCGAAAAAATGCACAATTTCTTGCACCTGTCCAAGGCCACTAAAATGCTTATAGAATGCTGTATATTCATCCTTTAGTCCCGAAAAGGGATTTAAAGTAACGTCTTACATTTATTAAGAACAGAAAATCCAAAACATGTGCTATAATAAACGCGTAAATGTATAAAACAGCATGCTCACGTGTTCGGTTAGATCAACGAAGCTGGAGTGTTTTATGTCAAAATTTGCATATTTTTGGAAATATTTTAAGTTCTACATAATAGAATTTGATAAAACTCCCTCATTGTATTAAGCAACATGTCCTGATAATAATTCAAAGGGAAAATGTATAGGTCAGCGCACTTATCAGTGAATTACAGCAATTTTTCTCAGCTACACATGAATAAAATGACGCAAAATAGTGGTAACTGCATACACACTTACGACTGTCTTGCTCTAAATAATTGATTTACATCTTGAGGAAATCAGTTTTGCATGATAAATACACTTTTACCGTCGAAAATGGTAAATTGTAATGCTGTGTTATATTATTGAAAATATGGTAGCGAACCATATTGGTGCGAAACATTTAATTTACTACAGTAATGACCGAGTGTTCCGAAAAACTGGAGCATTCCCCCTTAATTTTTGTTGATCAAACCCTATGTTATGGATTTGGATTTGAAGTAACAAATTTAGAATGTCCTCAGCTTATCCTATGTATTTCACTGATGTATCTGCTTATGACAAAACTTTTTTTTACACTTTTGTCTGACAATTTTCATGTGGATCTAACTATAACGTATTATGTATAATTTGATTTTTTCCTTGGGTGTAAGTAGAAAACTTTCTCCATTGAGTTATTAAACCTGAAATTTCTTACATGGGTCCTTTTAGCAAACCTTGTATTGTTTCTGATATATATTTCTTGCATGTCGTTTTAATTTAACCCTTAACTTCATTGATTAGCGGTTGTACGACATTAAGTGGAAGTTTCAATATTTTGAAACCATTCCACACAAGCGCCTTTCTGGTCCATATATTGTCGCAGAGAACCCCCCCAGATAGTCATAATCTGTGACTACATTTAGTTTGGAAACCTTACAAACGGCTAAGATGAAGAATTTCAAAATAAAACACGAAAAAGGCTAATCAAGCAGTACCAAGTGTAGAATTTGGGAAAAATCATCATTTCCCACTAGGATACAATCGGCGGCGTACTTACAAGCCAGACGTTATAATAAAACCTCATTTGTGACCTTTTATGGAATTAAGTTCTTTCTGTCATCTTTGTAATAAATGTTATTTCAGGAGTAAATAACATTATCTGTCTGGACCCAGCAAAATTAAGATTTATTGTTAGATATGTATAGACCGGCTTACTCGTAAAATATTTATTTTTTGGTTGACATTTTTTTTCCAATGGTTTAGGACCCAGAGAACTGAAAATTTATTTTAGATATGTATGATCAAGAGCTACTAATAAGAAGATTTTGGCTTTTCAAAATGCAATATTTAATTTTTGTTGATCAAACCCTATGTTATGAATGTGGATTTGAAGTACAATCGACACTCGTTATATCGACATCGCATAAGTCGAATTTTCGTTTAAGTCGAACTTGACATATTGCCCGGTCATCATCAATGGACATCTAAAATGCTAAACAAAATCATTTTGAAATATACTGTGCACAAAAAGTTTAGCACACTTGGAAAATGTCCTTTCCTAGTCAAAAACTATTCCAAAATCCATAAAAACAAAACTCTAATGTGTTTGAAAATTCAATTTTCTGTCGCTTCCTGAAAATTTTGTTTCAAAATTCTTAAGCGTTAGTTAGGTATCTTACGTTAAAATGCACAGGGGTCAGATATCGAAAGTCAAGGAAATTTCAATGACGCGAATTTCAATGACGCTGCATAAGCAGCTAGGACCGCCATTCAATGTCTTCCCATGTTGCAGCTCTAGAAGCTTCCTGACCACACAGAAAGGAATTTTGCCCATTCATACTGCAGATCACGCTCATTGCCATTGACGTTACAGACGTCATTACTTTCTCTAGCCTGACGTCCAACAATGTTCTTTGTGTGTTCTTTTGCTGGTGATTAAGCAGTTCAGGCGTATATCATTCTGTATGTTCCTTGGAGTAAGTGGGTGGTGATTATCTTATTGAGATATCATAACGTTGTGTCGTTATAAGACGGTCCTGTGACAGGTTGGATAATTTCATTGCAGTGCCCTTCCACCGTTTGGTTGCCATTAACTGAAATGAGGTCTGTTTAACTGTTTCCTGCCTAAAAATGACGCTGCACTCGACGTAACAGTCTCAATGATGACGTTATTGGTATCAAGCCTTACGCATCTTCTCCAACCACAAATCCTGCCGTCAGTTAATGACACGTAAATGAGATTCGTCCGGACATCAGTCCAATGTCTCCTGAATCAATGTCGATGTGTCAATACCCACTGACGCCTTGCCTGTCGATGCTTAACGTCTTTGGAGTAAGATCGGAGGACCCTGTTGCAAGTTGTGTGGAGCCTGTTCCGGACAGTCTTGTCACTAACGGTATACCTTGTGACATCCTGGAGGAGTAGCACTAAATTCTTACTAGACAGGAATTCGAAACGTCGTCAAGACGTCGCTGTGAAACGATCCTCCCTGAACGTCGTTTTACACGGTCTACAAGATTTAGGTCGGTCGTTGGTGGCTAAAGTTGCATTAACAAAGTGCCGTAGGCGCGTAATTGTCAATTGGAGACAATTGAAATGCAAAGCGACATCTCTAACAGACATACCTGCTTGGAGCATGCAAAGAGCTCTCTGACGTCGAATTTACGTCATCATTTATCGCCTTCACATAATCAATTTCAAAGAATTTGTAAAAGTTAAATTGATTCTGCTAACAGATCTGTGTAATCGTGTGTTTTTGGACAAGCTAGACATTATCGATGTCACTGCACACGTGCCGCACGTGACTTTTGCTTATCTCGACTTTGTCCAATACACTGAATGTTCACTCTACACATGCACTGTATGCGTAATGGTTGTCGATCGGGACAACTGAACAGCACAAAGTTATGTTCATTTGATTATCATAAACTGAAAAAATAATGTGTTAAAAAACGTGCTAAACTTTTTTTTGTTCAGTATATAAAGAGCCATTGAAATATAGAAGGAAAAGGATAGAAGTTTCGAGCAATTTCTTTCCTTTTCCTACTATATTTCAATTATGAACGTACTTGATGAACAGCAAAATGTCCTAATATTATTTCAATAAAAATGAACAAAAATCAGATGAGTCGAACTCCGGATATGTCGAGGTTTTTTGACGGCCCCTCCGACTTAGACACAACGAGTGTCGACTGTATTTAATTTTTCTTGATCAAACCCTATGTTATGGATGTGGATTGAAGTAACACATTTAGAATGTATTTTGCTTCTCCTATATGTTTCACTGCTGTATCTGCTGATGACAATTTTTTTTTACACTTTTGACTTACAATTTTCATGTGGATCTAACTATAACGTATTATGTATAATTTGCTTTTTTCCTTGGGTGTAAGTAAAAAACTTTCTCCATGGAGTTATTAAACCTGACATTTCTTACATGTGTCCTTTTAAAGCAGTATTTTCAGGATCGATACACTTTAAAGGGGGACGAGCTAGGCTGTCGAAAATGCAAATGGCACAATAATTACAAACCAGAAATAACGTATGAAATTACCAACATGAAGGAGTAGATCATTTACGTCCATTGTTAGCACTCATCGAGCTTTATTAAGTATTAAAATCCAAGTCAATTAATAACATGCTGGTCGTCCTTGTTTTTGTTTTGTAACGGCTACATATGCCTAACCTTCAAAAATCAATTACGTCAGAGAAACGTCATCTGTGCTCAGCGAGATTTAACACACCGTACAACCGGCTGCGTCGAAAGTCAGCGAAGACAGATCCGGCATCTGATGTCATGTGCATGGTAGGTCAAATGAATTAACTTTTATAAATTAACGAAAGGATCTTTGGTATTCTACAGTTGATAAATACGCGTATAAATATTCAGTGTTTGTACAAAATAAACATTTCCACGTATCCCTCGCAAATAAGGTCACAGTCATCGACACAGCCGGTTGTACGGTGTGTTAATATCGCGGAGGTGTATCTCGTTGACCTTGACCTTGTCTTGTTTTGAAGTAAAAATAGAATGTGTAAACACGCTTGTAAAGGATTGATCTATAGCAAAGGAAAGATGTTTTTTCGCCGAGATTGAGGTTTTTATGCATTGCTAATTGTTTTTCCATGCACAAATATGAGTTCCCGAACAGTTCGGAAGCATAAAAACATAGAATGAGCCCCTTTAATTTCTTTGACTGTGTGATTATTTAATAATATGTGACCCGTCACGCTAAAACGGGCCTTATCCGAACTCCAAAAATCCAAATTTTAACAAACTTGTCAGACTCGGTACAGGTCAACCAGATCCCGTATACGACAAATGAACATATAGTAAGATAGGGAAACATTTACGGATTTAGAAATTTACATAAAAGTGAAAAGTGTCGGCCCTAGTCTGGCTGTGCGGACTGCGCAGACTGACTAGGGTCGATATTTTTCACACACCCGATAAGGTCCCTTTTAGCGCGACGGGTCACATATGTATCACGTCGTGGCTGGACAAAATGATTTTACACAAAACGTCAAATGCCACATTCAGTCCATTGCCCTTTAGCAGTGGTATTTTGAAAACATAACTCATTTATCATTATTTCTTATTTCCCTGGATCCCGCAATTTCTAAAACAACCAATCACTCACGTTGTCCCCGATCTCGCGCATTCTTTAAAGTTCAGGGAATCAATCTTTTAAACATGTCACCCATCATGTCGGATTGTGACGTCTCTTCTGATTTTTTTCCTTCTATATCCCGAAGGAAAATGCACTGCTCTTTCGATAAGCTCATCCTCGACATTTTGTGTCAATTTCTTTTTTTATTTTGATATTTTAGTATACTACGTTTCAAAAGTGATAGAACAACATTTTAAAATCCTTAACGCTATTTTATTCCTACCCTTCAATGGGTTCGAAAACCACAATTCTATCTCATCACATTATTGACGACCAACCTGAATTTTGGAAGGTCGTTAAAACCATTTTAACGGTGGGCTGTTTTATAGATCTTTTGCATTCAGCAAATCCTTGACATTTTCCCTCCTCCTCTGCTTCCAATCTTTTTAAATCGGTCAATATTAAAATAAGTATTGGGAAATGTCGAAATATTGTGGTACGTGATTCTCTGACATCTATATAGACACATTAGGACACAAATGTCTAATATTAAATGAAAACAAGATTTATGAGGAATACAAAATACTTCCTGTGTTTATCAAATTTGAAAAGACACAATTAAAATCTTTATTACGTACAATTTCCAGTTATATTAGCTCTGGATATTAACATGTAACAATGGCGCCGGAAACAAACACAACAATCACGTGACCTGTCAAAAAGATGGCGGAGTCATCGCAAACTTGGAAATAAAGTTTTAATTCTTCTCTTGAACTGTCAATCATTTCTCGAAAATAAAACCAAAATATTTTTGTATATATCTAAGATTACTTCCCTTTCCATATTATTTTTTCTTTGCTTTAGAAACATGATAAAAGTATACAATACCAGGTATACTGTTACACGTACAACATCAGCTTTCCGGGTAAAATCGAAACAGTGTACTTTATACGTGAGGACTGTTAGTACATGTACATGTAAAAGTCAGTTATCTATAAGGTTGAGACTCTCTGCTAGGTCATTCATCGAGACCAATATAATAATAACCTTATATTCAGTAACTTTTTAACACAGACCACTATTAAATACAGGGGATATTAAGATCAAACAATCTAAATTATGTCGATAATTACGAATGTCCTATATCTAACTATACTTGATGAAAAATAGATACTATTTTGAAGTATAGATAGCTCTTGTGTGTGAATAATATTATAATGCTTTATAATGCTTAATGCTTTACTTACGCGGTTAGAAAGAAATGAACCTCGTCTTGCCTATTGAAGGGTTTCAAAGAAAACATGTAAATAAAAACATTACGGATTCCCTTGAAGAAATTCCGGCTTTTCCATTTGATAGCATGCGACATGCAAATTTGTGATCTTTTGCCCTAGCAACAACGGTTTTTCCCAACCAATTTCTAATTAAAACCAGGCTTCATTTAGAGGTCAGAACCTAAATACGAAAAATTACACCACATCTCTTCTATATACATTAATGGTTATAGAATTAGACATTTGAGACCAAATGGGTCAGAATAAGCTTGTACATAGATTAACAGAACGGAGTCTGACTTATCTTTACTTTCGCAAGAGCAAACCTTATTTTAACAACCAAGCCTGATCTCAAAACTGACAATAATATCCTCTCTCATATCTATAGGACAACCCATGTATGTTCTCGAAGTATGCTAATATATACTTCTTTATTATACCTTCTCATGTAATAATTACTTACTTAAAATGGTGCTATTGCCCTGATTGGTATGTGATATTTAAATAATATCGACTGGAAGGCGACGCTCATCTCAAAATGATTTGGAGAAGAATTGTAAACTATCGGTATTATTTGTCGCCACATCAACGTTGGAGAAGGATCTAGGGCTCCTTCTCATATATTAAACATCTTTTTGTCACAAGAAAAGATATTAAGTAAACGGAGACAGTCTCCAAGAATGATTAACTGAACCCAAGATGACCCGAACCTTGACATTCGTCCTCAAGTCAAACAGTCAAGAGACTATTCAATTTGTGATAGACAGAACTTAAACAGAAAGACGATTTTCAAACAAGGTCCTTGTTTAAGACGATAGACTATTGTTATTGAGGTTTTTCTTTTCTGGAAAGTGAGAATGCAAATGTACCTTCATTATACCCACAAAACTTCTATTTCTTATATAAGAGTCAAGTTGTCAACCTGTTGGCTTTTCTGTAGCTCTGTCAGTAGCTTTCTTTGCTGTAATTATCATAAACTAGCCGACCCGTTATTTCAATGTTTATGTGTCGAGTTATATCTACTGTGAAGTTTCTTGACTGACTGAGCGTTGTAAAACATTGTGGTAAATACCTACAGATGACACTAGGTCTGTCATCCTTTCTGCCGAATTAGAACTATAATTTCGGTCTAAAACATTTAGTTTATAAGTGCCAATGAAATGTAAATGATGCTTGTTTAACCATCTCATAGACAAGATCTGGTTTTGACATTTCTGATAGAAAGGATTTCGAGGGATAAGTGAGACAAAATAAGAAAATCCTGATAAACATCATTCTCACTTTTTGTCTCAACATATTTTTATACTGTGCTGTGTTTTATACAAGCCCTTCTGCCATCAACACACATTTTGTCATCTGTACTCGTTCTCAAATAAGAGGAGTTAAATCTTATGCCGTTCAGGAATTGATTGACAATACCTTGAAGTCCATTTCGTTCTCGTCTGCCAGATGTTCGGGTTTAGTGACCCGATATATCGACTGTCGGGAATCTTAATTATTATGGTAAGGCTTGTTTATCTCGTCATTTCTCAGGATGGAGAATGTTGTTTAAATTTCAACATCCACTAAAACAAATGGTCCGAGAAAGGATGAATGTCACTCTAATTATTTTCTACAAAATTCTTACTTTTATCATCCATCATTTAGGCAACCATTGGCAATAGCAATGAGTTTTGTGCTAAACATAGACTTGGTCTGCCGTTATGCATTGATAAACTGTCAGTGTTGTTATAAGATCTCGTAACTACGACTGGAATCAAGCCTCAGTTACGAGATGTTTTAACAACAGATACGGAAATATTGTTCGTCCGAAATAACGTCACGGTTTAATTAATAATGCTGTTCCCTATTTTGAGAAATAATGAAAAAAAATAGAACAGGTTAATTCTAATTGTCAACATTGTCATTTGTAATTAACAAAAATTTGCATAGTTATTTTCTGAAACCTTTGAAGGAAGTCACCATGATTTAACTATAATGCTTCCAATTTAGAATCTGGGAACGTGTTTTGGCTTAAAAACACATCATAACGTCATAAGTGAAATTGTTCGTCATTTATCAGTAATTGGTTGAAAATTGATTCTTCTAAAGATAGTTCGGCCTTTAAACCTTAGTTAAACGTGCTTTTTGTCAATTTCAGAAGCTTAATAAAAATAAGGTGTATTCTAGTTAAACATCCTGAGATGATGATTCAGTTCAAGTAATTTTGAGACTCCATATAGTATGTAGCCTATCAGACAACGAAAAATAGTTTTCTTCTATTTAGATTTTGTAAAATACCTTTCCGAAACATTTTTTCCATACTTCAAAATCAAATGTTGTTCTGTCAACAGATTAATTGGTAATATTAAAGAACACATTGGCTAAGAACTGCAATTTGCTGATAGGGATTTTATGATTTATCCGTTTACAATATCTCTTTCCTTGGGGTCGTCAAAACTTGTTAGGGAAAGGCTTTAATGGTACAAATTGGTAAATGGCATTTTTTGTTCTATGTAAAATGGTTATTACCTGTCGATGAAGAGAAATGGACCAATCAAACGATGAATAATTATGCTAGTAAATTGATCTATACATATCTAATAATAAATCTTCATTTTGCTGGGTCCAGACAGATAATGTTATTTACTGCTGAAATAACATTTATTACAAAGATGACAGAAACAACTAAACATTAAAGGTCAGAATTTTTTTTTTTCAAGTCTCAGAAATGTAGATCTAGGTATTTTTAAACAGGTGAGTATTGAATTCCCTCTGGGAGCTTCATGATTTAATTTAGATGGAATAATAGGAGAAACACTGTAGGGTAAGACATTTTGCTGCATTAGATCTGAATCTACAGAATTTCGGACGCCATTCAGGAAATTAGCAAAGCTTGTATTGTTACTGATATATAATCTTGCATGTCTTGTATTGCGTCCGTTGTAATTCAACACGTAAACCATTACCAGACGGCAAAACTTTAGTTGTAAAAATTCAAAGATGATGCAGACGACAATTTTATAGTGTATTTTTTATGTTTGCTTTTTCGGGATGGGTTTCTTTATTTTCCACAATATTTTCTATGTGCATCGTCAAAAAGACATCTCCGGGCATGGACGGGTTGAATATACTGCTTAGTGATTGCGCAATATTTGTTAAGAGATCAAATTTCTTATGTAGAGAACTTACTTACTTTACTTTGGTCGACCTCCTGGTCTAGCAGCTCTGATAAAACCTCTCCAGACCTCTCTGTTGCTCATGGCTTCATGTAATTCTTTTGTGGTAATGAGACCAGTGCCTCACTTAAGTAGGTCAGTGTAGCTGATGTACTTCCTTCCTTAGTTTGAATGCCCGTGCGTGTGAACCCATGAAACAAGATTGACGGCAATGTCCTCTGTGTGGCGTATACAGTTGCCTGAAAGTCTGAGTCGACGTTGGGCGATCTTTTCGGTGACACTAGGTAGGTTACCATATAGTTCGTCGTTGGTTAGGTATTGTTTCCAAGACAAACTAGCGCCTTCTGCAACAATCTGGTGAAGGGAAATGATGGGTTAATATTATTGATAAGTGGAACTTAAAAACTTTTTCAAAGTATCGTCTGTTTTCTGCGAAACATTTGCAACTATAGCTTTTTTTTTAAAGTTTTCGGGGAAACGTCGATATAACATGGCGTATGTAAAAAGATATACGAACATATCTATGAAAATAAACATCGAAATCCATTTTTGTTCATGTGACGAATGTCAAAATGAAACACAGAAAATGCTAATTGATCAGCACAAAGTACAGTATTTGGCAAAACTCATCACTTCCCACCGGGATACCATCGGCGGCGAATTTATAAGCCAGACGTTATAATAAAACCTCATTTGTGACCTTTTATGGAATTTAGTTGTTTCTGTCATCTTTGTAATAAATGTTATTTTAGGAGTAAATAAAATTATCTGTCTGGACCCAGCAAAATGTAGATTTATTGATATTGTTATTGTTTATGCAATAGATCGACTTACACATTCCCATTTTGACTCTGTTTGACTCCCATTAAGATGAATGAATTAAGATAATTGCTTTGGAAAACATGGTGGAAAATGAAGAAATTGCTTGTAACAGGCAATTAATTTTTACACTGTTTTGTATCAAGAAATTCCCACAAATGTAAATGTTCATTCATTTGAAGTTAACGTCGGCATAATTTTTTGATATTAGAACAGTACCAAACAATGCTGTATAGTATTTGGTTAACATTTCTGTGAATTGCATAGATCAGACTTTTCCCCATCTTCGCTAGCCAAGGTTGAACCCCACCTACGTTTGTATTCACCCTTGGCGGATTTAGTCCGATTTTCTTGAAATCGCGAAGCGCCGCCTAGCGGTTGTTCTGCTGGTTGTTTACGTCCATTATTGATGACGTCATTAACGCGCGTTGTCTTTCGCGTCATACGTCACGCGGATTAGGTAAAAGTTAACTGCTTCTTTGGTCGAATTGTCGAAAGTATTATAATTCGTCGATTAAAGTTAGGGAATTCCTCTGTCTATTGCAGTGAACTTTTTAGGAAAAATCGCCCATCTTCGCGTTTTTGAGTTGCAAATGCAATGCTTTTTCCCGCCCGTTGTCATGATTTGGTCACTCATAACAAATGTATCAGTCGACAATCTGATTGGTTTCAGCGAGACCTCGCTGGAACCACTGAAAACGCTTTCCAGGAGACCACGAAAATCGGACTAAATACGCCAAGTGTGGATACAGAAACAACGTTACGTCGTAAGTGTCACCCTTGGCTTGCGAAGATGACTTTTCCCGAACAAGCCCATTTTCCGATCCTACAGATATACGGCTTTTTGTGATCATTTCGGTGAAATTAGAAGATTCTGATGACAATTGTTCGAAAAATGGCCTTAGTATAGTAGCATTTAGACCAATATGGAGCAAGATAGGTCTGTCACTATGCATAATTGTGGTTTATGCTGTTCTGATATAGCTTCTTTGTAACAATTTGTACTAGTATGAAAGTATAATCGATCATGATTTATCTGTAATCGTTAATAGACTATTTTGGCTTAATATTGGGTATTAATGTAATGATACCATTTTTTAAATCACTGTAAATTTCCAAATTTTCCGAGGCTACTTATTTCCGGAGTCCAAAATTCCTTGAATGTCATCGTAATTTCGGAGAGCCAAAGATAGAAGCATTTTAATAAGGCTTTTTAAACTTAGATGAAATCCATTATACTATGCTTAAAAAGTATATCCATTTTAGTGGAATCAATTTTCGAGCCAATTACTAAAGATTGGCTGGTAATTTGAGTGGTGTTATGATATCTTTTACAACAACGCCGTCGCGGAATGAAATTGCGACCACGGTGATACAAAATATGCGAAACGCATGGCATAACTTTGATAAAATCGAAGACATATAACAAACTGCGTAGAACCAATGCTTTTTATAAGTAGTCCAAGCCAAAATTTGCTATATTTGAGCACCTTAAATAAATAGTATTATCTATTTGGGGAGGTTTAGAAAGACATATACCTTTGCTTGGTACTCTTCATTGAATGTCATTTCATACGATTTTCAGTCCAGAGAAAAGTCAATAAACACGCATAGTTAGTTAATAATTATTACAGGCTCTGTTTTTGGTGGGTGGCTAAACCTGAAAGTTTGATAGACAGAAACTTTATGGTATAGTGCATCAGATTTAACCAGGGACAACTTTATTTTCGTCAGTAAAGTCCGTCAGTTAGGCGTCTTTATTAAGAAAAATATTGCCGAAGTGGGTATCACAGTTATGCAGCATGTCCCGGATTAATTTTGTTTCACTTTATACATGTACAATGATATTTTCAAACCAGCCAACTTTGAAATCCATAGACCTTTACAAATTATTTATGCTGTGGTTTGGTTTTAACCCTTTCCCAAACAAGACCTGGTTTTGACGTCCTCAATAGAATATGCTTGGGAAAACATTGAAACAAAAGAAGAAACTGCTGATAACCAGCAGTTTCTCCTTTTATCTCAATATTTTCTGTACCATATCTTACACAAATTCTATCTTAAATAACTTCCATTCCTACACATTCATCAAATCCCTTGCATTTTCCACCTTCTCTTCTTCGAACCTTTTTCAAATCGTTCAAATATTAGCATAGCTATTGACAAAATAGCGAAACTATGGTATAACTATGGTATAACGTAACTCTCCACCGCGTTTATATCGACATAATTGTAGTATAAGGGTTTCTTTGATGACAATTGTTTCTCTGTATCACAAATTGAAAAGTCTCTTGACTGTTTGACTTAAAGGAGAATGTCTAGGTTCGGGTCATCTTGGGTTCAGTTAATCATTCTTGGAGACTGTCTCCGTTTACTTAATATCTTTTCTTGTGACAAAAAGATGTTTGATTTATGAGAAGTCCCAAATAGAAAGTAGACAAGATCTGTATCAATTTTTGAAAGTAAAGAAGATTATGTTTTGGTTTTCATATTCAAAAAATGTTCTGACCTTTTAAATTAAGTCTGCCTTAAATTAGAAATTGGCGGGAGAAACCCATTGTGGCTGGGACAAAAGATCACAAATTTTCGTGTTGCATGCTATCAAACGGAAAAAGCGGAACTTCTTCGAAGGCACCCGTGATGTTTTAATTTGCATTTTTGAAACCCTTCAATAAGTAACATCATTTTTCATTTATGCCTAACCTTTTTAGAACAAGCAACAAAGGCAACTCTGTAATACAATATCTTTTATTTACATTATCTTCCTTTTCCAAACCAAAATTTCAAAGTTTTGTAAATATAAAGTTATGGTAAGATAACAGACTTAACATTTACCATTTTTGTCCTCCCAAATAAAGTTCATTGTTTGATTTGTTTACCTAAAAGCAGATTTTGTACACCTAACGATGTATGACTTGGTAGGGCATGTCTATCTGATAGCTAGAGTAGGTCTGCTAGGTCATTTATCTGGAGCTTTATATCGCTGGTGGGGAGTCAAAACCTCGTAACTACAGCTTGAATAAGCTGGAGTTACGAGGTTTTGACTCCCCACCGACGATATGTAAACCTTGTGTTACACCCTTTTTCGTGCTTTCCAAGAAAAACTTATATAAAAATGAAAGGAGTTTTTAATATATAGAAAAAAATATCTTGGTTTATTCTCGACTATGATTGACAGTTCAAGAGAAGAATTAAAAATTTATATCCAAACTTGCGATGATTCCGCCATCTTTTTTGACAGGTCACGTGATTTTTGTGTTTGTTTCCGGCGCCATTGTAGGGTAAGGAGGGGCAAAACGCCCAGGTGGGGTCAAACGCCCACCCCTATTATTTCGTCACTCATTATGTCAATTGATATTTGTCTTGATTTTACACTTGAAGTATTCTTTTAGAAAGATGCCCATGAAATTTTTACATCTAAACGTCATTCAATTATCAGTATGCGAATAATTGTTTATTTTGCATATGTTTGATCTAATATTTGGGTAATGTGTTTTCTTGTGTATCTTATTTCAGTCCGAGTATTCAATCAACCAAAATGCATTTTATATTCATATGTCCAATTGGTCGCCTACACAAAAAGATAAAAAGAAAAAATAATCAACACATTTTTTTCTCTGGCCAAATTAAATCACCCACCCCCTTTGGGGCAAAACGCCTATGCTGCTTTGGGGCAAAACGCCCAGACTGGGCGTTTTGCCCCTTCCAAGGGCTAAATAGTGGGCGTTTTGCCCCTTGTATGGATAAGTAGGTATTCAGAAGTACTAAAATTTTCCTTTGAACTCGAAGAATGACTAAGGTTGGTACATATGACGAAATCCATTTACATTTCGTTGTCTACAAAAGAAAAACTGGCAAAAAAGACCGACTTTTCGCGAATATATCAAACTTTTATGTCACCTGATGGATCCATGTGGGGCAAAACGCCCATGAAACGTCGATTTTGTGTTAAAATGAGACAATAAGACCTTTTAATCTACTTTAAAGGGGCCTTATAAAGAACATAACATCAGTATGTTGTAATTTGACTGATATGAAGATGCTGCAGACAAAGGACAGTAACACATAACCACTTTTATAGACAAGTAAATTATGCCCAAATCTAGCCTTTACGCTTGATAAAAAATGTTGAAAATATGATAAAACCCATCCAAAATATATTTTTCCTAGTATATTAATTACAAACTAATTATATTCCTATTTTCCCCCCAGATATTTTCAAAATAAATATTTTATTTTTATATGGGGCATAAAGCCCAGTGGTGGGCTTCATGCCCCACCCCCAAAGGCGTTTTGCCCCGAGGGTGGGGCAAAAAGGCCAAATTTCGAGAAAAATTGTTTTAACGACAGTCATTTTTTAAATCAAATGACAAAGCTGTTTTGTGTATAGACATTTGGGACAAAGGTCAAAGTTTAATTTCACGTTGAAACATTTACATTATACTTTGTTTGTTTTGTGCTACAACGCTCTTTCCTTAAGGGGGGCGTTTTGCCCCTCCTTACCCTAACATTTTAATATCGAGAGCCAATATAACTGGAAAGTGTACGTAATAAAGTTTTTAATTGGTTATTTGCAAATTTGATAAATGAAGGGAAGTTTCTATTGTCATAAATCTTGTTTTATCAGTTAATATTACATATTTGGGTCCTGAAGTGCCCGTATACACTACGTGGAAGCACGTTGCACAGCATTTCCAATATCATTCAATAATTCTGTTCATAAGTGACTTTTTTTAATTAGAAAGCAGAGGAAATGGAAAAAACGCCAGATATTTGCTTAATGTCAAGGAGCTTTTTAACAGTCCATGATAAAACAGTTATTGGTGTTTGGTTGTCAGAATCGTTTGGTATCTAACGATGGGTGGTATACCTTGATGATAAAAGGTAACAAATACAATTGAGCCGGGATCTTGAAAAAGGTCCCTTAAGGCTTTTGAGCCCAACATGGTTCCAGATCAGCCTGCGTATACACGCAGTCTGATCAGGAAACATATTGTTTTCCAAATCTTCTTCGTGGTCTGTAGCAACCATATGAGAGTAACATTGAACCAGGTCAAATTGCACCTAGACAAAGCCTGATCTTGAAACATGGCTGTCTCAAATGATATAAGGGACGTTTTTTCCAGGTCCTGACTCAATTATTGTTCGTGATTGAGTAATGACTTTCGAACAAAATGAAGGATAGGAATGAAAATGATCTTAATGCCTAAAAACGTAAGTCTGTCACTTAACAAACGCAATGTACTAAAATTTCAAAATCGAATTTTTCATAAAATGAAGATGAGCCTATTACGAAATATTTTCCTCCGGGATATAGAAAAGGGAAAAAATAAATCCAAAAATCAGAAGAGACGTCACAATTTGACATGATGGGTGACATGTTCAAAAGATTGATTCCCTGAACTTTAAAGAATGCGTGATATCGGGGACAACGTGAGTGATGGGTTGTTTTAGAAATCGCGGGATCCAGGGAAATAAAAATAATGATAAATGAGTTATGTTTTCAAAATACCATTGCTAAAGGGCAATGGACTGGATATGAAATATGGCTTTTGTGTCGCACTACCACTACTCCTTGTCCAAAGAAGCCAAACCATTGTAACGATGAATCATATCAGTATAAACTGGGGAGCTCGTCACGCAGACGTGTATGTATCTATAAACCTTCAATACTAATATAATTGTGACCCGTCACGCTAAAAGGGACCTTATTCGAATCCAAAAATCCAAATGTTGACAAACTTTTTATCCCGTACGCGAGAAATGAACATATAGTTAGATAGGGAAAACATTTCGGATTTGGAAAAATAAATAAAAGTGAAAAGTGTCGGCCCTAGTCTGGCTGCGCGGACTGCGCAGACAGGCTAGGGTCGATATTTTTTCACATAACTGATAAGGTCCCTTTTAGCGACGCGTCACAATTATAAATATCTCGCACAACCATACAGACAGTCGTTTCTACCGAAGTCGAAATGCATCGGTTTTGAATAAGACTCATGTTAGCCCTCCCAAGACGGCAGATCTTCTTTTCCCTCAAAGTTTCTCAAGTATTATTTTTAGCGAAGTCAAAACCAGGTATTGTTTGGATCGAAGTCAAATTATTTTCGCACTTTAAAAGATACATGTACAGTCAACACTCGTTGTGCCGAAGTCAGATGGGCCATCAAAATACCTCGACATATCCGGAGTTTGACTCATCCGATTTTATTTTGTTTCGATTTAAATGACATTTGACCATTCTATTGTTCATCATAAGCATTCATAAATGAAATATAGTAGGAAAAGGAAAGAAATTGATCGAGGCGAGAAAAATGGTATATTTATTTCATAACATTTTTTTTTAATTCGTTAAAGAGGACGGGACCAAACATTCAATTCTACTTAAACGGAAATTCGACTTATCCGATGTCGACATAACGAGTGTCGACTGTACATAATATGTCAAGATTATTTATTTATCATTACTGTTTAAGACGAATGTTTGAAAAGACAGATATCGAATAACACAAAGTAACAAACTGATCTATGCATATCTAACAATAGATCTTCATTTTGCTGGGTCCAGACAGATAATGTTATTTACTTCTGAAATAACATTTATTACAGAGATGACAGAAACAACTAAACTCCATAAAAGGTCATAAATGAGGTTTTATTATAACGTCTGGCTTATAAATACGCCGCCGATCGTATCCTAGTGGGAAATGATGAGTTTTGTCTAACGGCAACAAAAAACTCGTAACTACAGCTTTAAACAAGCTGTAGTTACGAGGTTTTTTGTTGAAAAACTATGAGATACTGTATTTGGTATTGTATGGTTAGCTTATTCTGTGGTTCATTTTGACATTTGGCACATTTGAGCCTCAAGAAGTCAAGGTGGACCATTATTCCTGTGGGAGAACGAACTTGTTATTCTTCTTTCTTCTTTTCTTCGTATGAACTTCCTCTTGTAGGAACACCAAAACCATACACATTGATGGCCTTGTAAATCTTCTTTAGTAACTTTCGAACAATTAACTTTAACTTATATACAGTTTGTTTTGCTAGGCGTGGTTTTTAAAGTTTATGCTGATATAGGTTTTTCATCTAGATAATTTCCGGAGTCTTTTTGTATGAATATGGTAACACAAGTCGGTCGCGAGTTTCTCGATTACTGAGCCATTTTTTGATTTTGATAATACAGACACATTTCCGCAGTCCAATATAATCTTCACTAGATTTTCATCGTTGTTACAGAAGCGTCTCCAGTTAACAGTACCAATGGTTTTCACTATGGTTGATTTTAATTCCTGTAGTATTGGTTTCCTTATGTGGTAAAAGGCTGGGCAGTTCAGTAAAACGTGAGATATATCTTCATCCTGTAGTCCACAGCATTTACACAGTGCACTTTGAGTTCCTTTGCTGTATTTATGAAATTTGGATTGTACCATATAGCAACCTACTAACATTTTACACTTCACTGCACCTTTTCTAGTGTCACTTGTTGTAGATTGAAGAGAGTTCCATATAGTATGTGGTCTACCGATTGTGCAAGACTCAATGTCGAGAAATTTTAACGATGACTTTGACTTCGCGTCCTCTTTGAGTCGGTTTAGCCAATATGAATGAATTGATTGTTTTACAGAGCTTTTCCACACTGACTTGGAGATTGACTGGTATCTTAGTGTCTCAATGGGTGGTAGATTATACATGTCTAGGGTACTTTGTACTTTACCAAAGAAACTGAGTTGATTATCTGTGTTCACTGCACATTGTCTGTTGGTTAAAGTGGCAATGGTTTCATTTTCAGTATATAAAATGTTGTACAGGAGACTCAGCTGTCTTTTGTGTAATTCTCCCTCGATTGGTAGTGCCCCTAGTAGTAGATGGGCTGCGCAGTTTGCTGATCTTGCAGGTAGAGATTGGATACGTTTAAGTGTCTGTATATGAAACTTGGAGATATGTTCAAGTTGAGTGGAAGTAAGCGGGATAACTTCTAACCCATATAACAGTCGTGGTATGACATAACACTGGTAGATTTTGTATGAAACCTTCGGATTAAGGCCATTTGAACCATGGACACCAACTTTAATCAGTGAGTATAATGTTCGTCTAGCCAGTTTGAGTCTTTCTTCTATGTTGGCCATATTTTCATTGGTTTCTGCTCTCAGGAGTCCAAGATGAGTTGTGTTATTTGATAGGTATATGTCTCTGTCATCCAATTTCAGACTAAAAGGTTCTTTTTTACGCGAGTTTGACTTTGAGAGGCGTACTGCATTGGATTTATCCGGATGAATTGTAACTCTGTCTTTACTCGCATGACGGCTGACAATATCTGTCATCAATTGAAGCTCTGTTTGGTTGTCTGACAAGAGGGCTAGATCATCCGCACAGGTCGGGCAGCCTACATAAGTGTTACCAATGTAAAATCCTGTTCTCTGTTGTTCAAGCTCTTGTAAACAGGGGTTGATGTATGTTTTATATAAAAATGGGGAGAGGATTCCACCTTGTCTAACTCCTTGTTGTACTTTGTATGGACTGCTTATTCCGTTGAGCCATTTGACTTTTGCCGAGAGGCCAGAGTATAGGTCTTTAATAAGAAGCCATAGGGAAGGATGGATTTTCATCTCATATAATTTGTCTAGCATAATAGTGTGATTCACCACATCGAAGGCTTTCTGGCTGTCTAGTGTTAGGAGGAATAAAGATGATCCAGTATTGGTTTTTGCCTCAGCTCTTGATTCTGTGATCATTAAAGCTGCCATTATAGGTGATAGGTTGGAGGTAAAGCCAAACTGTAACGGAGACTGTTCAAAATATCTTGTCAATCTTGGTAATAGGATGCACTCAAGTACTTTGCCCAGAATGGGTGTAACGGTGATTCCTCTGTAGTTATCCAGGTCTGTGGGGTTTTTCGATTTCTTCAGTACTGGTGTGACTATCCCTGATTTGAAAGTACTTGGGATTTCCCCGGAAGTTAGGATGAGATTAAAGGTGTCTGTTAGGAAGGTAGCCAGACAGGAATCAGATAGTTTGATATGTTCTGCTGTTAACCCGAATTCGTCTGCTGCTTTCTTATTGTTTAATGAGGCTATGGCCAGTTTTGTCTCATCTACTGTGATTGGTTCAATGGGTTGGTTTTGGTTTTTGAAGAAGTCTTCAATAAGCCCTTGTCTAACTTCACACAGTTTAAGGTGATTACTGTCATAGTTCTTCTCTTTTGGTGTAGATAGATCCTCAAAGTAGGTAGCAAATAGCTGTCTTTGCTTGTCGTGACAAAATATCGAGTCTCCATTCGAGTTCAAACATGTGGTCTGGTTATCTATTGTCCTGTTTCTCCTGATGAGTTGATAAAATTCGTTCTTAAGACAGTGTAATGGTCTGGAACCATGTTATTTGAGTATTATCCGTAGGCTTATGTATAAGATGTACAACTTTAAACTGATTTTGGCTATCATTTGCAGGCCTAATCTACTTGTACATCTGTATACAATTTACATAACGCCAAGAATTTTGTAGACTTCATATGAATACATATACGTTTCACATAGGACCTATACATATTTTATGATCGTGTGTATCAATGATAAAGCAGGTATCTAACAAGCATAGCGTCCTAAGTTTCAGGATCAAACTGGTTGTGTTTGTTGTTCTGTGCAGAGTGTTTTAGGCAGGACCATGATTACCATATTTCATTCATCAATAAATATCAAACTTCGAGTGTTGTCCGGTGAAACGGAAATTGTCGAAGGTATCGCTCGTCAATTTCGATTCTCATGGATGAGGCCCGGATATTGACGATTGTCTCATATCGTCAATATCCGTTTGCACGGATGGCACCCGAATTTACACAAAATGTTCAGGACCTACTGATGCATGAAAACCCTCGTTCTTAAGACAGTGTAATGGTCTGGAACCATGTTCATCAACGATTCTAAATTGATTGTCTTATTCTAAAGTACATAACAAGCCATATGATTGTGCTTAACGTATGTCCTGGCAAATCAGAGTGTTTGTTATATAACTTTATAGTACAAAAATGAGTAAGACAAAAACATCTCTGGTCATCTCATCTCAGTTAGCAAGTGCGACCAGGATAGAGCAAAAAATATTCAATTTACGAGTCCTAAAGGACAGTTTGTTCAAGATTACTTCAGTGATGTGTCTCAAGGGACTTGGCAATTCTCGAATATTGATATACATGTACACGATCAATTGTGTTTTGTTCTAAATATTCATGTGATATGTTGTGATTGTTATTATATTTTTATATACTAGACATTTACTGTTTTGCTGAAGAAGAAAATTGTGAAGATTCTTTCAAAGAGTAAGATACGTGCTTTGGTTTAAAGCTTTGTTTCATTATCCGTTTTCGTTTAACAATTATAAATGTAGACACATTCACTCACCTTATCAATGAACAAATGTCTCACAGGCCATAATCCAGCTAGTCTTCTAAAAATGGACGTAGGCCTGTCTACAGATAAAAACTGTTCCAAAAATTCCACCAACAGGCAAAGAATCGCATAATGGACCATTATGTTTTCAAATAAAAACAATAATTACATTTCCCGGATTGGTGAGATTATGCACCCATATTCGTTTTTAATTCATTAAAGTGTCGCATTACTGAGTGCTTTAACAATCAGCAAATGGATTGGTGTAGTTGTCCACGCTTCAATATAATGGATATTTAACATTTTTCTCACGTAAAAAAGGGGAATTTGCAACCATTTAGACGTAGTTTTAGTTACTTTATGATTGGTACCAGTTTGAATTATAAAAATGGAAAATAAATGACGAAGAGAAAACAATCTACATAATCCTTTAACGGTCGTTAAAATATACAAAGACACTGGTTATAGTGTTATCTGGTCTTTCAATATACATGTATACACAGGGAAGACAAAATGTTGAAAGGGAACCCCTTTTTCGCGCAACGGGTCGCGAATCAGGCCACGGTTTCTCGAAAAAACTTAAGTACGTTCTCATGCTCAAGTCTGAGCACCGTGCTTAAATCGCACGAAATGCACGTGAACTTCAATCGAATACCCTTTAACGTTGGAGAGTATTCCTTTGAAGTTGAGCATGTTCTCATGAGAATATACTTTAGTTTTTTCGAGAAAAACCCACTGTCCTATCAGCAGGCTTATATAATATTGTACAACGTATTATGTAATCATACAATTGGACCAATGCAAATATTAGAAATAAAAACCTTTTGACGGTTCTGATTCATCCTTTCCTCGTGTCCGCATTACTTCGTTTCCCCGCCACAAGTATCGACATGGTATTTAAAACATCTTAATTTTACTTAAATCTTGTTTGGGATTAGTATTTGTAACATTGACATGTCTTTGGTCACTGGTTAGTAAGAAACCATGAACATAAATTGAGCTATCCTTAGCAAATT
Organism: Fragum sueziense; assembly: GCA_963680895.1. Taxonomy (NCBI): domain Eukaryota; kingdom Metazoa; phylum Mollusca; class Bivalvia; order Cardiida; family Cardiidae; genus Fragum; species Fragum sueziense. The sequence goes on along the minus strand of OY804596.1, from coordinate 67,773,761 downwards.
CTGAGAGGACTACGTCTCATAAATCAAACGTATTTTTGTCACGAGAAAAGATATAAATTAAACGGAGATGGTCCCCAGGAATGATTAGCTGAACCCAAGATGACCCGATCCTAGACATTCGTCTTCGACAAGTCAAATAGTCAAGAGTCTATTCAATTTGTGATATTGAGATCTTTAAGAAGTAGACAATTGTCAAACAAGAGGCTACGAGAGACCATCGTTATTTCGTGTTAATTTTTTCCCGAAAGCGTCAACACAAAGATGCCTTCATTGTGTTTACTACCTAGAATTTTAAATGTATTTAGGCACTTTTCTCGAGAGACCTCGTTAATACAGCTAGTTTGAATGTGTTGTTGTATATAGCCCTATATCTCTGGGGCCCATTACGGTCCAGTCTATTAGGTTAAGTGATCCGATTTATAGGATGTCCGTATTCTTAAAGCTGCTATTTCCCAGATTTGGACCCAAAATTTGTCAAAAACAAATGAAAAGTACACTTTTTAAGCTTTATATGACCTGTTTAAATGATTACGACAAACTTTTGAAGCAAAGACTCATTTTTCGCAATTTGATACCAAATTCATGAAGCGATGTCAAAAAGGTCAAAGTAGGTCAAAAACAGTAGGACATGCGAGTTTCTTAAATGACGTCACAACATACATGATGAGTCATATTGAAATTCAAGTATGAATCTCGTTTGAATCTTGGTCCGCGCTGTATGCGCATGCGTGACAGCTAGAAAATAAATTCAACCGCATCTGTGACGGACTTGAATTTGGGTTTGGATTCTCCCTAAATTCGGCTATCTCTCTTATAATTACGGCTCAATCTCCGTCTGAATCGCATATTATTAACCATTCTGAGGTGGCCAACACAAAAGTTTTGCATATCTTTTCAAAAAATTTCATTTTTTGCAATTAGACCATCTGTTACCCTCCAGCTTTAATTATTACTGTGAAGATTATTTATCACGACTTTTCTATAGACAAAGAATTATCTTTTCTATATCTGAAGCACTCATAAAACTACCGCTCCTAAAAATAGGAATCGTTTTTTTTTTTTTAACATTTTACAAGTTTTTTACAATTTAACGTCCATCACATTTGAATCCTTATTAAATTGAATAAATGACGGGAAACATTACAAAATACTGCTTTTCACCATTTTTGGCTGCACTAGTATGGTTATAACATATGCTACATCTTTTACATTACTTTGTATAAACAATTTCTTCACCTTCTTCTGTTCTGTTTTGGTGAAGTAAAGAAGAATGACATGAAAATGTTTTCAGATACATATTGCCTTGAAGTTTTGATCTGCGAACATTTACTTAAAGGTCACATAATAACGTAAGCCCAATTACTTTCCATTTATAAGTAATTGGTTGAAAATTGATTCTTCTAAACACGGCTTTGCCGTTCTAGTTAAGGTGATAGTCCGTGAGCCAGACCCCGAAATTTTGACTTTCGGTACCATCTGAGGTGAACATTGCTATCATGCATTTTTGAGTACCTAAACTATCCTAGTGTTGGAAAATATGTGAAAGCATTCTGTAAGCGGTAGCTTTCTATGATTATTTACCCTTTTTTCAAACATACCCTTTATTCACTGAATTCAAAACTTGGTAACCAATAAAATTGTCACGACTTTCAAAAAAATACAAAAAATTAAATATGGTAAGATATCTTTATCCTATGGCTATATATCATAGTGTAGGATATTATCTATTGAATAAAATCATTTTGAGGCCGTTTTTATGGGAAAATGTATTTTTCGTTGCATTAAAATGAATGCTTATCAATTGATAAAAGAAAATCAAATTAATTTTGCTTTTTAATGCCATAGATTCTATCTAAAACTTCCTTCATTGACATTTTTCTAACAATTATAGTAATTGGGTGACACATGTGTTATAGAGAATTATTTTTATAATTTAATTTTGCGCTTTATCATTCTTGGTGATGGCATAAAGCGAAAACTTGTGAATTACCCCACCCACCACTTAATGCATGGTTTTGGTCAATTTCTCAAATTTTCAAAATATTCCTTCTTTTAAAGACTCTGACAATCTTAGAATCCTACTCTGCTGATGATATGCAACATTCATTTCACAACAAGAACTATCCTGGAGACATACGAGATACTTTAACCCTTATCATTACCCTTAACCCTTACTGTAGTCCGTGAGCCAGAAACGGAAATTTTGACTTTTGGTACCAATTCTGAAGTGAAAAACGCTATCATGCATTTTGAGTTCCTTATCTATCCTAGTGTTGGAAAATGTGTGATAGCAATCTGAAAGCGGTAACTTTCTATGAAAATTTACCCTTTTTCCAACCTACTCTCTTTTCATATAATTCAAAACTTGGCTACCAATAAAATCAACTCGGCTTTTAAAATGAAGAAGAAAAGAAAATATAATATGCTGAGGCATCATCCTTATCATATGGATACAAATCATACTGTAGAATAGTCAGCATAGGATAAAACCATTTTGGAACTGGCCTTTCAGAAATATCGTGCGTTTTGCTTAAGAAGAAGCGCTCATCAAATGTTATGATACATTCCAACAACTTTTACTTTTTTACTTTAACCTACAACTGCTTTACATGATCTTAATCTAGAAATATAGCAATATGCTGATATATACGACAGAGGATTATCTTAGTAAAACTACGGGTAGTCTGTCTTTCATCTTTATTGGTGAAGGTATTAAGCAAAATGCAACTTACCCCACCCACCACTGAAAGCATGGGAATGATCTCAGAATTCAACTTTTTATGATATTCCTTATTTCAAAGACCCGGACAATTTAAATTTTCACTCTTGTTATGATAAGCAACATCTTTTTTTAGAATTTACATGAAGACAGATGGGGCATTTAACCCTTAGTTTTACCCTTAATTCTTAAATTGTTAAAAACGTAAGGTCATTCAACATGCATAGGTTACCATTTAATTCAGTTTGAATATAATTGAGCATTACTTTGCAAAAATCATATGGACTTATCCGAAACTAATAAGTATAAATGGATAAAGTTGACTTGTAACATATATTGATTGATGACATTATTCAAAACTACGTGACATAACTTTAATGTTGTTGTTACTAATTATGCTACCCGTAGGGTGAGCATAAAGCCGGTGGTTCTTCTGTCCGAAAAGCGATTCTTCCATAAAAACTTGGCAAAAGTTGGAGAACGTTTCCTATATGAATAACTGCGATATTGCGCCGATCTTTTTGGCTTCATCATGTAAACGTGTGACTTCTTGGTACTATGTATTTTTAGCAAAATGCATTTGTTCGTTTGGAAGACATCTTTTCATCAAAATGATAGGCTTCAAAAGCAAATTTAGTTTAACAGAATTTTAAATTCAGCAGCTTTGGCGAAAAACAGATCAGACGCCAGCTTATATATGTATGTATCCAATGTATTATAAAAAAAAGAAGTCAAAACTGAAACCTACTACATAACCATTTCACCCTTCAGATATTATATAAAATTTAGAAAACCTAATCTGATTAAAGTCTCGATCATTATGGAATAATAACAACATTGGACAAGTCGAGCATGCATACAATGGAAAATGAATCACACCATGGATGCAAAATGTCTTACTCACCAATAAAGGTTGTTCCTCATAATTGTTATCATTTTTAAATGCGGGTAGTACAAACGGGCATGAGCTTAAATAAGAATGCATAAATCAACTAAGCGAAACAAACGGTCAATTCTTATTTGTTGACCAGATAATATGACATTCCTTGTATATAATTGTTTGCATGTTCGACTGCTAAGCATGTAATACACATTGGATTAAAATGATTCGTCCTTAGACTTTTAACAGGGGATCCTGATTAAATCAATCATGGAAGTAAAGCTCATGGCTAGATCCAATACAGTAGATCAGCAAAACAATGGAGTTTATTCTGTTAAAGAATTTATATTCAAATTGTCAATAAGATATACACGGACAATCTATATTTTATATCTTTGAATAAACTGTACAACTTTCTGTGTCCAAGGGTTAGAAGCAAATAATACAAACGGTCAGATTTTTCATCTATCAATCGCTGTGTACCATTTACAAATCTAGCATCTATAGGATAATCATGTGTGGATTCAGACTTTTTCCGGAGGATAGATCTGACTGAATTGGCACGTGAAAAGTTCATAAAAAATAATTTGGGTAAACCTACGTTTAAAAATTCGAGAGAGGATCTCAGCATGATTATGTATTCAATTGTCTTGGCGTGAAAGGGTTCCATTTGCATAGACAGAATACCGTTTCAGGCAAGTATTTTCAAGACTCTTCTTCCAGAAGCAGTTCAAGACGGAACTGCAACATCGAAAAGCTGAAGGAAAAGTCTGCACAAGCATAGGCCTATAGATAATGGAGAATTAGAGGTATCTATTGTCGAATCTACCAACAATGAATACACCAGCAGCTGAACGTTGTACCGTTTTTTTCAAGTTCTGAACAAAATAAAAACTATCTGGAAAAGCAGTCTTAGAAAGAAGTTTGATTTTATCAATCTTGATATGCAAAGGCAACGAAGATAGCGAGGGAACAAAATACTGTTTCTCCAGTATTCTCTTTAAACTAGGTGTATTTCCTACTATCTGCAATGCTTCGTCATTCTTGGTAAAAAATGCCAAGATGCAGGATTGTGGATCATTTGTTTAGAGTCAGCAATAGGTGCAGAAGGTTCTTATAATGTAGTGTTTGGTGGAAAACTTGACAACCGATTTCCCAAATACACATTTATAGGTCTTTATATGTTTGCGAGGTCAAATTTGATATGGTTAGAACTTAGTGCTCATACAAAGCACAAGTAAAATACACAAATAGGAGTCAAGTATCCTAGAAGAATAAAGAGAATTTGCACCTTACGTAGCACAGGGTAGTTTTGACATTCTGGTTGAGCACGGTTTGTCTTATGCAATACTGTTACATCACTGAATTAGTGCAATGTTCCTTTCAAAACCGAATAATAGACCATTCGATTGCATTCCTATTAAACATAGGGGTAACTGTAAATAAGAAACTTAGTGGTGCTACAAATACACTCTAATTGTATTAGCTGTTTAAATATATAAAACGACGACAGAATACAGGAAATCACTCTTAATCAGACAAGACTCACAAAGATCTTAATAAATCTGAAAGGAAAAAGAAATTGTGAATACATTAAAAACGTTACCATGGCATTGATATGTTTTTTGGGTTTTTTAACAGATGAAAACAATTTGTTGGATATTTCTGCAGCTGTAGAATCTACTAAAGCTACAAGTATATGTCCTGATCAGCAAAAGTAATATTGAAATTATTGAATAAGAAGTTTTTCAATCTGAACGACTTCAATTGATCCACGTGCAGAAATTTCTTGATCACATGCAATCCAGTAGAACATTCCTTGATCAGTGACAATGACAGGTCTTCATCTGGTTGTAACGTGATGACACAATCAACAAATCTAAGAGTGGAAGAAGTACTAACACAAAACACACATGGTTCAACATAAGGCGCATTGATAGCAAAACAAACAAAACCTGTCATTGCTCGTCACTACAGATAACATGGTAAACTAGCTGATAGAATTGCTGACTATTGTACTGCTAATTAGTAGATTGATTACTTGGAACACTCCATACATTATAATGAACATGTTAATCGAAGTGAGCAGACTGGACATCAGTTGAAAAGTATCAAAATTTGTTGAACAATAATTTAAATTACTAGAGGATTTCCATATTCTTGTCCGATAAATGTAAAAATACCCATATATAGTCAAGCTTAACGCAATAGTTATCTTTGTATTTGCCAAAGAAGTATATTTATATAGCTTCGTCATAATGAGATGAATAGATTTGTACAGCGCAAACTGGTGCGATCCGAAGGCGCTTACTACACGCGTCAGAGGATAAGCAAGTGCCGGAAACTTTAGTTATCGGTTCGAATGACACATATGTCTTTGTAATGTCTCAATGAAATAGCTACTACTTGTCTTTACCAAAGGTGTGGACAAAGATCAAGAGTATATTAATTGAAATAGATAGAAATAGTGCGACTTCAATGTTATTAACAAAAACATAAAGCACTAGTTGGGATACATAACTCCTCTCGATTTGACACAGTAAATAAATGTTCTAATACTGTGCTAATAACAGAAAGCAGGGTGGCGGGTGGCTATTTCACATGACCTTTTGGAAACGTACACACATAAAAAGCGCTCGCTTCAAAGTAGTTTGCTCTATGTTTAGGCTTACACTCAACGGATTTTGAAGAGATAAATTTCACCATAAGCGCCTTTGATAGCCCTATCGTCAGTTTGATCTCACTTTACAACAAACACCATGTCTTCTTCAAGCATACAAACGCAAGCATTTTCCGAGCCCAAAAAGGCAGGAAACGCGCACATCTCTTAAAGCCAATGCATCAAAACTTTGATGGGGTATGATAACACCTTTCATGGGCTTGACAGGAAGTAAGACCTTTCATAGGATCTCGTGGAAAAACTAAATGCGTTAACACGTCATATTCATTCATCACTAAGTGATACAAATAAAGTTGGTTACCTTATGTACAGTGAACTGCATGTACATGTCGTACATGTAGAAAACATTAAATTGACATTCTGCTCAGACTGTTCGAGGAAACACTGTCTATGAGATAACTGCCATGCTGATATTAAGAGGAAGTTGTTTATAGCAAGTACCCAGTGTAGCTGGTAGAGGTTGGAAAAGACAGCTGACCTTTCCACATACATGTATATATTTTACTCTTGAAAAATTAAACAATAATTAGGAAAGCTATAAGGACATAATTCCACCAATGTATATATTTGTACATATGTTTGCCATTCTTCATGCATATAGAAATTGTGTTAAGACGAGGAACCGTAGTGTTCAAGTCTTTATTTACCAATTAAACTGTTCTGTTCTGTATATGAAATAATTTTGACTTTATCTTACCCCTCCCACTCTGTTCTATCCTATTTATGAACATTTTTTTTTAAAAAAAAGTTAGAAAATATGTCTGCAGTAGGAATTATAAATATGTAGCATAAATAATGACAAAGAACAGTATCTCGCTTTGAAAATTAAAAAAAATAGCCTGTCCATTTGGTGCAAATGAATTGGCATTTTGTGCCGCAGAATAAACACAAAGTCTACAAATCACGTGCCGGTATCACCTTAATGTTGCAATTTAGAGCATTTGTGTATCAGAGAGGCAAAACTTCGAAGTTCCTTACCAAGAAGTAAAATCTTATACTCATTTTCACATTATGTAATAAGCGAAGATAACATGGGGATATAGTGGGTGGGGTAAGATAATTGTGCTTATTCTATTAATTTTTACGATAAAAAAGTGGAAACTGCTGTTACAAGAAGATATTTGAAACAACTGAGCATAAAGAGCAAGACTTTCTTCAATATGGGTTCAGTGTTGTTATCAAAGTTAAAAATATACATATATTTATGTATAATTTTCTAATAAAACAGGCGCACCTATAGCTATCTACTCAGATTGTCATAAAATATTAATTTGAAAGTTAAATTTATTTTTTGTTTTGTAAATGATACTACAATGACTCTAACTTGTGAGAATTGTCATAAAAAGAAACATTGTAGCATGTATAAGATAAAAGAATGTGTTCTAATGTCAACCAAATTTCGAGATTGAATTGTTCATAGTTTCATTGTGTAAAGGGTACATATACTAAAAGGGTGACAAAATATAGAAAGCTACCGATTTCAGAATGCTATCACATATTTTCTTTAAGTGGACATGTCAGGCTACTCAAAAACATCCATGAACCTTTTTCACCTCTGATGGTACCAACCGACCCTCTGGCTCACGGACTATATTATTGGATGACTTTTCCATAAGTGGTACAATACATCTTCAATTGTTATGCTTTTCTAGGTTGGCTTTATCTTCATTCTTATTAATATTTACTATTTCGCTAAATATTTTTCGGTCATGTGCGCCTCGAGATTCATGTAAAAGTTAAAAATTCTTGTATGTGCCCATTCCATAATAGCGTTTATTTTATTTATATGTACCGTTCGAAAGACGGTCAGTATGTTGGTCTGATCACCCATTTTGAATGCGTACCCTGGAAAACTAATCCCCCGCTTAAATTACACTGAGCCAGCAATAATCGTATCCTTTCTCAAATCAAAGCTTAAAGCTGAAGTCAAGGTAGACAGTCCATCATTAAAAACACTCCTTTCTAGCCATAAGAAACGCATCAAGTTACACACACATGTAAATACACTTCACATTTATAAGTTGATTCACCATGCCGGATTTCAAGATTATGCTTCTAGAAGAAAATAATGTACAAATATTAGTTTACTCTTTATATTCATATGCAACGGAGGTAATTTTTAACATGTTTGTCAAATATTTTCATAAATATGCATTATTTTAAAATTCTAAACCGTTCAAAATGCTTATGTTTGTATCTGGAATGCAAATGTGTCACAGTTTAGGATTTACAGTCACTCGCCTTCTGGCTTCTTGGTTTTAATGATGGGTTGCATACCTTGAAAAGTTTTGGAAGATAGCGACGATACGTGATTCTGAGAGAGTAGGGAAATAATAATCGATTTACTAGTCTTACAAGACAATTTGTAGATTATTTCAGTATCGCCTCTCTAGAGAATTGATGGTACTCAAATGTTGATATACACAATCAAGTGTGCTTTGTTTAGATATTTGTCTGTAATATTTGACGTCCATTGGTATATCGGTATTTAAGACAATCGCCGATTGCATGTATCTATTTAATGCAATGTCCATCCTTTAGGTTTGTTTCTAGTAACCAATCGTTGCATTCACTCAGCTGAATGAAGATTACATGATCTAGCATTTAACCCTTTCTCAAACAGACCTGGTTTTGATGACCCTAATAGAAAGGACAAGGGAAAATATATTTAGATAAAAGAGGAATTGCTGAAAACCAGCATTTTCTCCCTTTAAATCAATTATTGTCTATGCTTAATTTCTACCCAAATCCTAATTCTATTGGCTCCATTTTGACGTCTGTAGAAGATTTTGTAAAATTTAGCCGTTTTGGAACTGACTAAAAGGACCACTACAAAGTCCTTGTTAACTTTCACAGGTACACATCAATGATTTGTGCATAGTAAGCGTGGTTGGAACAGTCTTTGGATTGTACTTCGACCAGCCTGACCTAATGAGCTTTTTGCAGAAATTACAATGATGTAGCTTTTATTCTTAAAGGCATTAAATACTATGATTAAAGAATTTGAATTTAAATTCAGTTTTATCTGAAAAGTTTTCTATGGTCTTTATTTTTTATGAGACTACTTAGTCCCAAACATGAATTGATCTCCATGGAAGGAAATACGTGTATAAGGAAACACTGACTCAAAAGAGCTAAATGTTGATCGACATTTAGAGTAGAGTAGAGATTTAGAGTAGGTTATCGAGAAGGTTATCGAGAAGTAATGTGCAATCAAAGACACACAAAATAATGTCACGTGTTATTAAGGATGACCTTATAAGGGATGCATCTATGATAAAGCCATGTACATGAACTTTCCAAACATGATTCTGACATGATTTCATGTAAAATATGTCATTATTGTCCTCTGAATTATGAGATTATGCACCCATATCCGTTTATAATTCATCAAAGTGTCACATTACAGAGCGTTTTAACAATCAGCAAATGGATTTGTGTCATTGTCCACGCTTCATTCTAATGGGCGTTTTAGTTTTTCATGAAGTCATAATATGCATGAAAATGAAGTCTACATGAAAAAACTGTGCACAATCTTGTCTGGATTTGTGGCTGTCTCAAATGTTTGATGACACATTTTCCTGGTACATGTACTAGTTCAAACTATTTAGCCTCGATTATTCTGTGTTCAGCTTCTATTGATTCAGTGTGTTATTTGATATTCCCAGGGACTCTAGGGATGAACTGACGGCAGAAAAATTGGGAGCATCGGTCTTACAGCAACGATTAATTCAGTTTGTTTTATTGTTTCGGTGTGTGCTTAGAGCATTCACCTTTTTCCTATATCCAAATAATCTAACCTTCATTTAACTGTTTTAACATCTCCTTATTTTGACGAAACCAGAAAAGGTCCCATTGAAAGTATGGGAAAAGAAGGGACTTCTCATACACAGCTTAAATTTCGATGCAAAAACATCATCTTTGCTTTTCGACGAAAAAACTCTGTTTTAAACTCTAGTTACGAGGTTTCATATGAAAATCAGTGATATGTGCCGAGATTTAGAACAAAGGGGCTTGCAATATTCGGTTGACCAACTGTTATATCGCGGCTGCTGGAGGATCTAACCGTGGATCCATGTGATATACATACCAGTACTACCACAACACCCTTAACGAACTTCTTGCTGCTCGCCCACATAACTTAACAATACCAAACAAATGCTTGGAGACTATTTTGTCGGATAGGGTGCTTGCCGTGGTCGCGGATCAATGACTGATAGTCCGATGCGATACCAACTGCGTTTAGTGCGTTACCTGCTCTTTTACAAATAACTGTTATGAAGGCGATATTAGAGGACAAACTTGGTCTTGATCAGGCTACGAAAACAAATTGTTGAAGCTCTCAGTTGACTTTAGATGCGGTGACCACCTTGCGTCATTTCTCGCTTTTTAACTTGTTGAACACACCTACTTTTGTGAACACTACGAATAATTTTAACTCCGTCTGAAAGTCAAAGTCAATCTTAAACAGTAATCTTGCAATACCGAGCAAACGTTGCAAATTACAAACACACATGCAAATTTGGGGAAAATAAGCAATAGTAAATCCATTTATCAGGATTATTTAGATCCGAATGCCAGAGATTTCACAAATAAGAAATGCGCCGATATTACATTTACATATCTTTCAGATTTATTTCGCCGTGTATGCACGCTTAATGAGATTTTACAGAAGAAATTTTAGATCTGTATTAAATCTATTCTTGAAATTGGGTTTGACGACGAAGTAGATTTTCACTCAACTGAATGTAGGTCCTTTCAGTCGGTGAATCTTTTTCCAAACACGTTACTTGTTACGAGGACTGTTAAACATAGAATGCACAAAAAGAGCTATTGATATGCATCATTCAATGGCTGCTTTTTCCGCAATGCTTCCTATCGGTGATAATTGTCCAGTTTGAAAAATCATTTCTCTGTCTTCTTTGGAAATCTGCCTTTTTAGACGTATGATTATGCTGTGAATCTCTTGAAATCATCTGGACTACATCAACACCTGGGTTGCAATACTTATATGTCCAAATACGATTTAATGGCATAAGCTTACAAATGTTACTTAAACATGTTAATTGTAAACAATGACGAAATCGTATAATCTCAGTATAACTTTGCATGGTTTGAGTCTTGCATGTATGAGGCACCTGCAAGATTCGAACCTTCGCATGAAAACAATAAGTATTTTTGAGTTTGATATAATGATACTACATAATTGTGACCAATCACGCTAAAAGGGACTTTATAGGAAGTATGAAAAATATCGACCCTAGTCAGTCTGCGCACCCCGCACAGCCAGACTATGGCCGACACTATTCACTTGTATGTAATTTTCTAAATCTGGAATGTTTCCTCAATCTTACTATATTATGTTCATTTTTCGCATAGAATATCTGGTTGACCTGTGCTGAGTCTGACAAGATTGTCAAAATCTGGACTTTTGACTTCCGATAAGGTCACTTTTAGTGTGACGGGTCATAATTATGTAAAGTTATCGGAATCAAGGATTAAAACGACCATATTAAAAAGAGCGTGGACAATTACACAAATCCATTTGCAGATTGTTAAAACACTCTGTAATATGACACTTTGATGAATTAAAAATGGATATATTGTTGCATAACAACGCTTTTCGACAAAAACCTCGTAACTGCAGCTATAACAAGCTGCAGTTACGAGGTTTTCGTTGAAAAGCATCGATAATCTTATCAAGCCTGGAAATGTGATTACGTTTTTTACATGAAAACGGAATGGTCCATTAGGTGATTTGTCGCATTTTACCCATGCCCGAACGACAACAAAGTGGATTTTTTTTTATTTTGAAGATGATGCAGACGATAATATGGATTCTGGTTAAAATGTATTTGGTGAACATACGCCAGAGAAAGCATTTTGGCGAAAGGACAATCTACTTATTATCTACATTTTCGTATCTTGTCTCAATGTTTTCTCAAACCCTTTAGTTGTCTGCCGTTTCTGTCAAGTTGAACCCATTAAAACTGCAGAATACAAGACTGCTCTAATTTCAGAGATTATGCTTATTAAAATGTCAAGTAAGTGAAATTTCATATTTACTGTGGTTTTGGATAGAAAACTTAGCAAGAAATGAAGCAATTACTTGTCACAAAAGCAAAGTTGGGTCGTTTTCCACAATGTTTCCACAGCCTTTATATTGAGATCATCGGATGGGCATCATTATGTTGTATTGGGTTTTAAAGTGTTAATTAACCATTCCCTCATATTAACACGTTTTAAGAATCACGAGAAGTATGCTTTGGAAAATATTGTGGAAAATAAATCAATTGCTTGTGGCAAGAAGTTTCTTCATTTCCACGATGTTTTCTTACGAAAATAAGGAAAATATGAAATTTCTTACACATGAAATTGTCGCCTGCAGCATCTTTGAATGTGGGTCTGTCTTATTTTTGCCGTTAGTAAAGAGTTCAGATTATGACTGAGTAGATCACAAGTAATCTATAATCATTAGCAACGATTCCAAGCTTAATATAGGATCATTTCGTATTCAAATGACTCAAAACATGCTATAATGTAATCCTCGGATATATCAAAGGCAGTTATTATACGCGGATAAATCATTGCATCGGTTGGAAGGCTTTCATCGTAGCCATGCTACGAACAGCGTTTTTATATACACTTAAAGACACTTCTAACGCAACACTTACCTTTTTGATAATAACTTGAAATTTAATGAACCAGTTTTCATCAAATTTTCAACAAATTTAATTCATTTACCATTGCATGATATCTGTAATTTACATAAAGAAACATTGAGTAGAAATGATTAAATTTGCAATTCATATAATATGACTAGAAAACATAAAGTCGCAAAAAGCTGTGCGTAAATTCATGTTATTCATGTAACAGCAGTAAAGTTAATGACATTCTGCTAACATTCTGTGTGTCCGTCATGTACCTAAATAAGACGAAGACACCCCCTTCTCATTGATAAAGCATAATTGATGATGAATCTTTGTGGGATCATTCTTAACTCGTCCCTTTTAAGTTCCTAATCCAGTTGTTGAAAATTTCTTAGAGCAAAAGGGCGAAAAACTTATTAATGTCTGGTAGCAAATTCGATGATTTTGTGCAATATTGACTCCTACAATACATATTTCAAATTTTTCAAAATGGGTGCAACTGAATTCTAGTATTGCTTCGCACGTGAAAGCATGTTATCAAATCTTATGAAGCAGTTGTATGATATATGAGTATGATTTGGTGATGCTATTGAATTCTGCAAATGCCTTGGTTCTGTGACTTTTCGTATTTGATTCTTAGTGTAAAACCTAAATAACTTTTATGTTCGGATCAGTTGATTTTGATGAAATTTACAGAAAACATGTAAACGTAGTTGATTTATATTTGCTGAAAAATTTATAAAATATGCTGCATTATATATTCAATTATGATGAAAAATGTAAGTGTTGCATTGGAAGTGTCTTTAAGTGTAGATTTAGCTGAAATAAGGGAAAAGGAAAAGCCGCCTTTGGAGACAACGTGGACACATATTAACATGAGCACTATGCGTTGTGACCGTAGTTATGTCCTCCTAGCCCGACCATGGCATGGGCGGATCTAGAGGGGGGGGGTCAGGGGGTCCCCCCTAGCATTGGCCGAAAATTAAATTTTGACTATATAAATTTAGTGTAACAATACATATTTATTACATTTTTAGCCATAATTTAAGCTTAAACCCACCCACCCCCCACCCCCTGGAAAAAATCTTCGGCTTGGAGCCCCCCCCCCTGGAAAAAAATCCTGGATCCGCCATTGCATGGTTTTTGTCCTTAGATGTACGTCAACTGTTTCTGGAGTGATTGTGTAATACAGCATTACCATTATTTCACCAAGATTTTACAAAATTTTACATCGCTGCTTTTTCAACGAAAACATCGTAACTGCAGCTTAAACAAGCTGCAGTTACGAGATATTCGTTGAAAAGTGACGACATGTATCAGTCAAATGGACAACCAGTCTTCTCCAGAAACACGCCCTGGTTACCTGGCTCACAAATGACCCATATGAGTGGCTTGAACAATATGCTGGTATGTATCTTTAAGTACACGGAATCCTATCATTGATTAAAAAGGTTTAGATAGACGAAAAATGACGTTTTTGTTTCACAAACCCATTACATTAAGTGGATGGGCCTCGTTAATTGATTTACGGTGCTTTTAAACCTACAGCATTTACCCTATAATTACCGAATAGGGACATTACCAGCTTCCTACCAATTTAGCCCAACGGCAGACAAAACTGCTCTATGTATTAGATAGAGGCTGTGCAGTAGATTCTACGCGAAAAAAAACATTCAAATGCGCACAGCGCATTGCATGTTTATATTGCGTAGAATCTACTATACAGACTCTATCTCACTAAGTGTTCGCTAGCGGTTCATTGAAGACGGGGGCGTGGCTATGTATAGACGTCATATAAACTAGCCGGCAATCCGTTTATAAATGCGAAATATAGCGGCGAGATTTTAAAATATACTTCCATTTCATTGGTCACTAAAGTATGTCGAACACTTATATAGAATATTAACTAAAATAATGGAAAAGCCGCCTTTTGAGAGAACTTATAGACACATGTTAGTTTGAGCACTATGCGTTGTGACAGTAGTTATGTCCGCCTAGCGCGACCATGGCACATGGGCGGATCTAGAGGGGGGTCAGGTGGGTCCGGACCCCCGAGGGCATTGACCGAAAATTAAATTTTGACTATTTAAATTTAGTGTAACGATACATATTTATTACACTTTTAGCCATAATTTGAGCTTTGACCCCCCACCCCCTGGAAAAAATCTTGGGCTTGCCCCCCCCCCCCCCCCACCCCTGGAAAAAATCCTGGATCCGCCATTGCATGGTTTTTGTCCTTAGATGTACGTCAACTGTTTCTGATGTGATTGTGTAATACAGCATTACCATTATATCATCAAGATTTTACAAACATTACATCGCTGCTTTTTCAACGAAAACATCGTAACTGCAGCTTTAAACAATCTGCAGTTGAAAAGCGACGTTGAAAAGCGACGAAATGTATCAGTCTTCTCCAGAAACACTCCCCGGTTACCTTGCTCACGAATGAACCATATGAGTGGGTCGTACATGTGCAAGATACTGGTTTTAGTTCTTAGTACAAGGAATCCTATCATTGATTAAAAAAGGTTTAGATAGACAAAAAATGACGTTTTTTGTTTCACGAACCCATTACGTTAAGTGGATGGGCCTCGTTAATTGATTTACAGTGCTTTTAAACCTACAGCATTTACCCTATAATTACCGAATAGGGACATTATCAGCTTCCTACCAATTTAGCCAAAATGGCAGACAAAACCGTTCTATGCATTAGATAGAGGCTTTATAGTAGATTCTACGCGAAATAAACATTCAAATGTGCAGAGCGCATTGAATGTTTATATCGCGTAGAATCTACTATACTGACTCTATCTGTCTTAGTGTTCGCTAACGGTTCATTAGAGACTGGGCGTGGCTATGTATAGACGTCACATAATCTAGCCGGCAGCCCGTTTATGCGAAATATAGCAGCGACATCTTAAAATATACTACAATTTCATTGGTCCAGAAAGTAGCCTAGGTCGAATACTAAAGAGGAAATTATGAACCTGATAAACGATCTTTAGTTACCAGACAACATTTTTTATCAATCAAAAGTCTGATTAATACCTTCTACAATAACTGAAATGTAACATATAATGATAGTTCTTTCAAGAGAGAGTCACAACAGGTTATTTATTTATTTATTTATTTTTTTATAAATCAGTCGATAAAAATATTGACGACCAACTAAAATCGGTCATAAATATTTTTTTAGATCTAGTTGATTTACAAAAGATTTACCAGTTCCATCTAATCCCGTGTTTCCGCGATCTTCGCTTTAACCGTTTTCAAATAGGTCACATATTAAAGGGTGATGGTAACAGATGGTCTAATTGCAAAAAATGGAATTTTTTGAAAAAATATGCAAAACTTTTGTGTTGGCCACCTCAGAATGGTTAATAATATGCGATTCAGACAGAGATTGAGCCGAAATTATAAGAGAGATAGCTGAATTTAGGGAGAATCCAAACCAAAATTCAACCCTGTCTCAGATGCGGTTGAATTTATTTTTTAACTGTCACGCATGCGTATACAGCGCGGACCAAGATTCAAACGAGATTCATGCTTGAATTTCAATATGACGTCATCATGTATGTTGTGACGCCACTTAAGAAAGTCGCAGGTCCTACTGTTTTTGACCTACTTTCGACATCTCTTCATGAATTCGGTATCAAATTGCGGAAAAAATGAGTCGTTGCTTCAATAGTTTGTCGTAATCATTTAATCAGGTCATATAAAGCTTAAAAAGTGTACATTTAGTTTGTTTTTGACAAATTTTGGTCCAATATCTGGGAAATAGTAGCTTTAACATAGTTAATGAAGATTTTCTACAATTGTTGTGTCACCTGATTCCCCACCATTACCATGGAGAACACAAATCCTTTAACGTGTTTTTCCCTTTTACCAAGAATTAGATCAGTGATGATCGTTGTGCACTACAATATTAAAATTAGAAAAGTGCATACTGCCATTTATTTAAGGTGCAGTTTTAACATGCCTGTACATTTGTATTTTCGGAACACGATGTGAAGATTCGAGGAACTAAACTGTCAGGCCGTCAAGACGTATTGATTTGTAATCAACCCCTATCCAAACAAGACCTTGCTTTGACGTTCCTTATACGAAAGGCTAGGGAAAACATTGAGACAAAAGAAGAAAATGCTGATAAACAGCATTTTCTCCTTTTGTCTCGATATTTTCTGTGCTTTAATGTACATGTAAATCTTTATCAAGACCCATTTTTTCTTCTTTCAAATAAGGTCCTTTCACTTATGTTTTAGTCTGTACCCACAGAACACACTTCCGGAGGCAAAGACGATGGGTTTATGGGAAATCAACACTGTGTACATGAAAATCATTACAAAAAATAGTCAGAAATCGACATTATCAAAACGAGGCTCCCTAAATATGTGGAGAAAAACAATGACGACGCACGTGCATTCAATATACAGCGATAAAGAGCAAGTGCATTCAACACTAAAACGCTTTGGGTTCGAGAGTATTGTTACCAAAAACGCTTTAGGATTGAGAGTATTGTTAATAAAAATAACAAATACTAAACGTTTGTGCGGCGTTTAAGACTCCAAGGACGACTTTCGGGGGCTGTTGTGTTGGACCGTTTTAAATTTTGAATTGGTTTTGACTTCAACATCGTAAAAAACATGATTCTTCTAAAGGTGCAGTTTTAAAATGCCTGCATGTTCAAAACGCGGTGTGAAGATTTGTGGAACTAAACTGTCAGGCCGTCAAGACATATTGATTTGTATTCAACCCGTTTTGACGTTCCTGATACAAAGGGCTTGGGAAAACATTGAGACAAAAGAAGAAAATGCTGATAATCAGCATTTTCTTCTTTTGTCTCAATATTTTCTGTGCTTTGTTGTAAATTAGTCCTATATTTATCAAGACCCATTTTTGTCTTCGGCTACTTTCAAATTGGACCATTTTAAATTTTGATTTGATTTTGTCTTCAACATCGTAAAAAAAGTAATGTTTCTAAAGGTGCAGTTTTAACATGCCTGCATGTACTCAACGCGGTGTGAAGATTTGTGGAATTAAACTGTCAGGCCGTCAAGACGTATTGATTTGGATCTTGCCTTGCTTATACAAAGGGCTTGGGAAAACATTGAGACAAAAGAAGAAAATGCTGATAACCAGCATTTTCTCCTTTTGTCTCAATATTTTCTGTACTTTATTGTAAATTCGTCCCATCTTTATCAAGACCCATTTTTGTCTGCGGCTACTTTCAAATTGGGCCGTTTTAAATTTTCAATTGATTTTGTCTTCAACATCGTAAAAAACGTAATGTTAAGGTGCAGTTTTAACATGCCTGCATGTTCGGCACATGGTGTGAAGATTTGTGGAACTAAAATGTCAAACCGTCAAGAAGTATTGATTTGTAATCAACCCGTTTTGACGTTCCTGATACAAAGGGCTTAGGAAAAACATTGAGACAAAAGAAGAAAATTCTGATACTCAGCATTTTCTTCTTTTGTCTCAATATTTTCTGTGCGTTGTTGTAAATTAGTTCCACCTTTATCAAGACCATTTTTTGTTTTTGGCTACTTTAAAAGAGGACCATTTTGAATTTTGATTCGATTTTGTCTTCAACATCGTAAAAAATGTAATGTTTCTAAATGTGCAGTTTTAACATGCCTGCATGTACCGAACACGGTGTGAAGATTTGTGGAACTTAACTGTCAGGCTGTCAAGACGTATTGATTTGTATTCAACCCGTTTTGACGTTCCTGATACAAAGGGCCTGGGAAAACATTGAGACAAAAGAAGAAAATGCTGGTCACCAGCATTTTCTCCTTTTGTCTCAATATTTTCTGTTCTATGTTGTGAATTAGTCCCATATTTATCAAGACCCATTTTTGTCTTCGGCTACTTTCAAAGAGGACCATTTTGAATTTTGATTCGATTTTGAACATCGTAAAAACGTAATGTAAGGGTGCAGTTTTAACATGCCTGCATGTTCAGAACACGGTGTGAAGATTTGTGGAACTTAACTGTCAGGCCGTCAAGACATATTGATTTGTAATTAATCATGCTGTAGTTTGGGTGTCGGAAAATGTTCCCTTGTATTTTAAACCCTTCCAGAAATATCAAAAAAACGAAATATACATTTTATATATAGTACTGTCACGGTTTTATAACACATGTTTACAAAATTAATTTTATTTATGTAAATAGCACAATATCAAATTCCAAACTACTGTTGCAACCATTCAAAGATTTTGTTAAATGAGAAATGGTGGAACCCCTAATCGCATACTATTCTATACAAATGATAGGAATGGAGATTACAAGAAACACATAAATGAATATTTTGTAGACACTTTTTTATTCTATCAAGTCCTTTCTGTCAGTTTAGGGCCGTAAAAGGATGGATTGCTTCAAGAAAATATTTAAAATCATATTCTGGAACCTAACATATCAAACATGTTTACGAATTTATTTCATTTCCAATTGTACAGATTTCCTTTTTTTAAATCGACGATATCAATTCATCCTGAATCTGAAGCCAGATATCCGTGATCATTTGTACCTATTGTGATGCACCAATGAAAGTTCCGAAAAAGCATTCAAGACGAACAAAATTTAACAAATGTACAAATTACCAACCTAAATTACTTTGTGCGTTCCCCGTGTAGTGCATTAAATATTTCCCAAACAAAGCCTCTATGACGTCCTAGTACGAGGGCTGATTGATAAGTAGTGCGCCTCTCATAGAAGGGTTCAAGCAAGGATGTCTATTTTCAGCCCCTGTATTCTCTGGCTATATAAAGGTGTGCAGCCGAAAACTGGTGTCATTTGATCAGTTTAGGTTGAAGAGGTAGCACTCTAAAGTAAACCGGGCTAGTGGCTTTTGCAAAATGGACAATGTTGCTGAAAGAGCAGTGATTCAATATCTGTAATAAAAAGGGTCTAACTTCGAGGGTCATCCATGCAGATATGGTTTCACCACTAGGGGTTGATGCCCTTTCGTATGCTACAGTAAAGAAATTGGTAGGGAAGTTCAAGCGTGGTGGGCAGAGTCTTGAGGACGAAGTCCGCCCTGGAAGGCCTGTCACCGTTGCAACGCCAGAAATGGTCAATAAAGTCCGAGATATTGTTGTGACTGACGGGCTTATTACAGAGAGATATATAGTCAGTAAAACTGGTATTTCACAGGAAAGAGTTCATTCCATTCTCACGGAAAATCTTGAGATGAAAAAGCTCTCTGCCCGCTGGGTACCAAGGCTTCTGAAAGTTGACCAGAAGCACGCTAGGCGCACTTTGTTACGTGTTAATCTGAGTCTTTAAGGTTTACAGACCCTGAAAAAATCACCACTTTCTAGCCATACGAAATGCATCAAATTACACACACTTGTAAATACACTTCAAATAAATTGATTCACCGTGTCAGATTTCAAGATTATGCTTCAAGAAGAAAATAATTTCTAAATATCATTTACCTCTATATTCATATGCAAGGGAGGTAATTTTGAATATGTTTGTCAAATATTTCCACAAGTTTACATTTATTTGAAATTCTAAACCCTTCAAAATGCTTATATTTGTATTTGGAATGGAAATATAACACAATTTTGGAATTAATGTCACTTTTCAAATTTCGCATCTTGGCTTTGGTGCTTTTGAGGGTTTGGATACCTTAAGAGGCAGACCCAGATGAAACTTGGGTCCATCACTTCACCCCAGAGTCAAAACAACAGTCCAAACAATGGAAGCACCCTGGCTCACCCCCACCCAAAAAGGTAAAGGCTGTCCCATCAGGTTAAAGCTTCGGTTTCCTGGGATGCCGATGGCATATTGATGGTAGATTATCTACAAAAGGGTCAAACAATTAATGGACACTATCATGCATCACTTTTAAGGCAACAGAGAGAAACCATCAAGCTCAAACGCCGTGGAAAACTCAGCAAAGGTGTACTGTTCCACCAGGACAATGCCCCGCTTCACAAATCTACCATTGCCATGGTTGCCATCAATGACTGTGGGTTTGAACTAGTAGACCACCCGCCTTAATCACCTGATCTTGCTCCATAACTCTTTCACCTGTTTCCACAGTTGAAAGAGCTATTGCTGGTACCCACTTTCAGTCAAATGATGACGGCATACATGCAGTGGAGGCCTTTCTGAACGATCAGGAGATGGAGTTCTACAAAAGTGGCATTGGGGCCTTAAAACAACGACAAAGAAGGAGATTGTGTCGAAAAATAAAATCGCTTGACAGTTATAATTCAAACCGTTCAATGTGAGGCTCACTACTTATCAATCAACCCTCGTATATAAGGTTTGAGAAATCATTGAGGCAAAGAAGAAACTGCTGATAACCAGCATTTTCTCCTTTTGCCTCAGTAGTTTCTGTACTATATTGCACACAAATCCTATCTTTATTTCCCCCCATCTTGTCGTCTATTTGACGGCATTCAAATTGGACCACCAATTCTTGTGCAGCTTGGGAAAAGCTTAATAATGGATAGATGTCATTTTTCTCATAGCACAGCGCTTTCATAAGTGACATCAATGAAATCATCTGCAATTTGTTATCCGTTATACAATTTGATTATGATCGCGTTTTTCTCATTTTGATAATCAATTCGGGGCACACATGAAATATTACTGATATTAGGAGTTCCCTGGTATTTTTATTTGTGGCCATTTATTATTGATAACATTTGCGATTCGTTCTTTCAAATCTAGCACAATATTGAAAAATAGTTCTACAAAAATCAGAATGCTCTATTTGTAAAGATTTCATACTGCACAATTACTTTTGCGTTTTTACCTTTACATTACATTTGCTGTATCCATTCACATGGATCTGCAATCTTTGTCGTGATCGATCAAGGCTTGAAAATGC
Organism: Fragum sueziense; assembly: GCA_963680895.1. NCBI lineage: Eukaryota > Metazoa > Mollusca > Bivalvia > Cardiida > Cardiidae > Fragum > Fragum sueziense. Next base: position 67,751,981 of record OY804596.1, on the reverse strand, counting down.
CCATTCTACCTGGTTAATATATATAACATTGTCTTACACCATATGGTGTTTTTTGACCCATGCTTTTAGTGGATATTTATGGCAATTACAATGACACATAGGCTACGTGTATGTCTATGTATTTACGTCCGAATTCCAAAAGCTGTAAGCAGCGTTACCAGCAAAATTTGAAATTAAATAAACAGTCATGTTCTTTTTGTTTAATTTCCAGTTTCCAGAGTGTAACTAAATATCGAAAGACTCGGTAAAATGTATGATGATGTTTCACTATCATCATTTAGATACTATGCACGTAGATGAGCAATGTCTTTTATTTTAGGCTTTGCGGACTAAGCAAAGGTCGATAATTATCGCAATTTCCTTTCAGGTTTCAAAATCACTTCCCTTGACACCAAGAGATACATAGCGTATTGGATACTCCAACTAATCCTTTGTTCCTTTGCAGAAAAATATATGACCCGTCACGCTAAAAGGGACTTTATGAGAAGTCAAAAATCCAAATTTTGACAATCTTATCAGACTCAGAACAGGTCGGCCAGATCCCGTATGCAAAAAAATGAGCATATAGGATGATAGGGAAAACATTCCAGATTTAGAAAATTGCATTCTTAAGTGAAAAGAGTCTGCCCTAGTCTGGCTGCGCGGACAGCGTAGACTGACTAGGGTTGATATTTTTTCACACTTCCTATAAGGTACTTTTTAGCGTGACAGGTCACATATATGTACATAAATTTTATATTTTCAGTGTGTAAAAATATGTCAGAAGACGCTATCATGATATTGGTTGACAAAAATCCATTAAAGGGACATTTCATTCCAATTTCATTTTCTTTAAAGTATGTCTTGATGCCAAGATTGGTTATTCAAATGAGTATAAATACTATTAGTCTTTTTGAAATTGTTGCCATTAAGCAAGAAGCACACATTTAAAGTTGAGACATAATCGATAAATTGCATATAAATCCGAAATGTTGTCCACAACAATTTGTTCAATTTTAACACAAAAATATAAATTTCTCGTAAACGGCGCAATATTTTGACTTGAACTTTTCAGAATTTTCATAAGGAAATATGCTCTTTCAGAGAAAAATAAAAGTAAAATTTATGACAAAAAATTCTGAAATGTCACTTTAAGTTACAGCAGCATTACAGTCTTATGCCCACTGTCTGAACTACATAGAAAATAATGATGCTAGCCGAATCTTTTATTTCGGACGAAAATGTTTTTTGAAACGCATCTTTCCTTGCGCCATGGTGTACATATTTTTGTAAATAATTGAATTGTTCCTTTATTATTTTCAGTGTGTAAAAAGATGTCAGAAGACGCCATTATGATGTTGGTCGACAACCATCCATTAAGTTACAGCAGCGTACAGTCTTATGCCCACTATCTTAACGTCACGACCCTAGTTCCGAGTGGGGGTGGAAACAGCTTATACAACCCCTTTATTATTCCCAATGTATAAACTACAAACAAATAAATTAAATGCTGATGAACATTTATGACATGAAGCTATTTGCTTTGTTTACATACAAAATCTTTTATTTTTGGAGAAATATTTCGACATTTTGTCAGGCTCCGTGGTCCGCGCAGACTGACAAAAGGTCGATATTATTTGCCGTTTCCTTTGAGCTTTTTAACTTATTCTTTTTTTAAATATCAGATACGTAAATGTATTATTTCTTGATATTTTTGGAACCTATATGAGTATAAATTTTATATTTTCAGTGTGTAAAAAGATGTCAGAAGACGCCATTATGATGTTGGTCGATAACCATCCATTAAGTTACAGCAGCGTACAGTCCTATGTCCACTATCTTAACGTCCCGACCCTGGTTCCCAGTGGGGGTGGTAACAGCTCATATAACACAACTAAAATGCCCAATTCATAGACAACAAACAAAAATATGATATGCTGAACATTTATGACGTGAATCTGTCTGCTTTTTTAACATACAAAATCTTTTATTTTATGCGAAGTATTTCGACTTTTTGTCAGGCTGCGCGGAATGCGCAGACTGACAAAAGGTCGATATTTTTGCCATTTCCTTTGAGCTTTTTAACTTTTTTTAAAACTATCAGATACGTAAATATGTTATTTCTTGATATTTTTGGAACCTATATGATTATAAATGTTATATTTTTCAGTGTGTAAAAAGATGTCAGAAGACGCCATCATGATGTTGGTGGACAACCCAATATATAAACTACCAACAAAAATGATATGCTGGCCATTTATGACCTGAAGCTGTCTTTTACTTCATGCGAAATATTTCGACTTTTATGTCAGGCTACGCGGACTGCGCAGACTGACAAAAAGTGGATAGTTTTCGCAAATGAGCTTTTTAAATCAGTTTTTGAAGCTCTCAGATACGTAATTATTACTAGATATTTGTGGAAAATATCTGATTATAATTTTTTCAGTGTGTAAAAAGATGTCAGAAGACGCCATCATGATGTTGGTAGACAACCATCCATTAAGTTACAGCAGCGTACAGTCCTATGCCCACTATCTTAACGTCCCGACCCTAGTCCCCAGTGAGGATGGCAACAGCTCATATAAGCCCTTTTATTATGCACACTGTATAAACTACAAACAAAAATGATACACTGAACGTTTATGACGTGAAACTGTCTGCTTTATTAACATATGGAATATTAACATGGAATATTTTATTTCATGCGAAATATTTCGACTTTTTGTCAGTCTGCGCCGTCCGCGCAGACTGACAAAAGGTCAATATATTTCGTAATTAGAGCTACTATTATAGTTTTTCGTGAAACCATGAGCTGCTTACTTATAATTTGAATACTTTCATATTCAATACCTTGTTCCTCTATCTATCATATTTATAATTGTTATATTTTCAGTGTGTAAAAAGATGTCAGAAGACGCCATCATGATGTTGGTAGACAACCATCCATTAAGTTACAGCAGCGTACAGTCCTATGCCCACTATCTTAACGTCCCGACCCTAGTTCCGAGTGGGGGTGGAAACAGCTCATACAACCCCTACAGGTTCGATCTCAGTCTCCTGCCATCTACTACAAAAGCCATTGTTGATGTGATCAAATTATTCCATTGGAATTCCGTCGTGTATTATTTATGGGATACGAACGATGGTATGTACATTATAGAATTATCAAACAAAGAAAAAGTTATAAAAGTAAATTATATTTTGTATACAGGTTGAGCCCTAGCACAAAATGGGCCTAACGTCATAATTAATAATTTTCTGATATAGAATCGCATTTGTACATACGTAATTTCACGCACCTATCGTTTGTGAACCTTTTTGTAGAGATGTTAACGTTATAACTGAAATAACCCAAGCCACGATTTTCCAGATGTTAAACCGGATTTAAGGTAAACAATGGTTCGAATCCATTTCTTGTAAAGGGAACTCGTACTTTCAATACACAACGGAAATTCTAAACAAATGCAATTCGAGATGCTGAGGACGAATTAAGAGGTATCATATTATTTGATGCATTTCTGGCACTTCCTTTTTAGAACTTTGAGATTAAACTACTAAACACTAGAAAGTGTCAATGTAAGGTCGTTGCTCTTCATCAATAAAATGGATTTAGAATGTCGCCGAACCTGATAGAGCATCTGTACGGAATCCTGTTGGTTAAATTGAACAATCCCCCATGGCGCTTCTCAAACGAAAACAATACTTCCGTTACAGACTTTCGGCTCCAACTCTTCCCAGTGCTATTCTTTTGTTCTATATCAAGCAAGATAAAGGCATTATTACGTTTAAGCATTATCATGCTGTTCATGTTATATTACTATTGTGATCAAGCTTTGGCAGACAGTATAGACTAAGATCAGCCTGCACAGACGTGCAGTCTGATCTTGGCCTAAACTGTCTGCTTTCTACTCAATCATTGTGGATAAAAACACTTAGAAAAACTGATTAAAATGTCAATTTGTTTGAAAATTAAAGCCAGCATGACAAGGATAAATATCATTAACGGATACAATTAAAAGGCGGAGATACTTTCATGGCTTTCAATTTTGTCTCCCGTTATATCAAAATTGTGCTGTCATATTTAAAGGTGTCATCTGAAAACGAGGTCAAAACGAGCTTTACCGAAAATACTGCTTGGAATAACATGACACAACTAAAAAGATAACATCAATTTAAAAAAAATACAATTAAAATGTTGATAAGTGACTGATTTGTACTTGGTAAACGTTAGAAGCAGAAAATATGTATAAACGTTAGAAATTAGTTGGATTCGGTGGATTTTTAACACACTAATTAGTGACTGATTTGTTTTTGGTAAACGTTTGAAGTAGAGAATATGTATATGCGCTAGAAATTAGTTGGATTCGGTGGATTTTTAACAGCACATGATAAAAAAGTTCTGGGCCACAACACAACATTTTGTTTCGTCGTCAAGGACTTTTTATCACATCGTCGCTTTTCAACGAAAACCTCGTAACTGCAGCTTGTTTTAAGCTGCAGTTACGAGGTTTTCGTTGAAAAGAAGCGATATGATGTTTACAATATCCGTCAAATTAAAAAAAAAACATGTTCTATTGATTTTACTTCATTTTTCAGGTTTACTACGATTACAAAAGTTATACGATTCATTTACGTCCAGTGATGTCACGAACCCTACGATCAGAGCCCGGAAAATTACGAACATTTCCGATTGTTACGAAATTTTACGAAAGATAGACCACGAAGGACCGACGATACGAATGAAAAATAACCCCAACACCATTAACCCTAAACGTGTGATATTGGATTTATCGTCGAAGAAAGCTTTTGAAAGTGTTTTGCACCAGGTGGGTTTGTTTCTTTTTAATTCCATTACCAGGCAGCAACGTTTAAAACTGGTCTAAAAATGCAATGTTCAACCTGTTGGAAATGACCGATTTTGCTTTTTGATTTTAAGGTAGAATACCCGTAATGTCGCCATTTTGAGATTCATAAAACATCAGCTTTTTTTCGAGCGGCTTCGTTACGTATCCGAACCTATTCGGGCGCGGTCGTAAACATTCGGCGGAGGAGAATTCCACCGCCGAATGTTTTCGATAGCGCCCGGGTAATTCCGATGTCGTGCGAATCTCATTAGGGGTGGACTGCCTTAAGCTTTTGAAAAATGAATACATCTCGTAGTGGTCAAGCGGGGTCCGTAACTATAAGTTATCTGTTACAAACATGTCCTTTGCCTTTTTGGTGCAGTCTTGGAATTCCTTTAACAATTCCCATAACAATTGATGGTTGTATTGGGTATACGTACACTTCTTTATTTGTAGATACATGTCTTAGTTAGACATAGTTGAAATTATTGACTTCACACAATATATTGGTACAAAGGAAACTGGTAACCGGAGAAATAATTTGTACCAACTGAACGACACTATTCGATATTTTGACACACTCAGCAAAATCGTGCATTCTATATAAGCCAGAAATATAAGTTTTATTAAATATTCTGCAAAATAACCAAGATATGATCTGATTTATGCCTCTGAAAATTGAATTTGTGCACAGAATCGGTTATAAACTGACGATTTCTTGGAAACTGTTGCGATGAAATCTCCGTTTACGTAATTCCCGCATTCACACTGCGAATGTTTTGATAAGCGGGAAATTGATTACATCACGTGACTTTCATTTTCGCAGACAACCTAATGCAGAGCTGCCTTTAATAGGCAGCGATCATCTTTGAAATGAAATTTTTCACTCATTGTTTATCAAACCCAATGTTTCAGGTACTCATTTGAATCGTCTATACATAGGATTTGGATTTTAAGCCGTTACCACACAGTGTCCCGTTTTGACTCCCTACAAAAAAATGACTCTGGAAAATATCGTAGAAAATGAAGAAATTGCTTGTCACAAGCAATTTCTTCATTTGCCACAATGTTTTCTACCCTAAAAGACCAAAAATGTAAGATTTCATTGACTTGGAATTGTCGTCAGCAACATCTTTGAATTCGGATCAGTCTAAAATTTTGACGTTTGGTAATGGGTTAAATAAATAGAATTTCTTCATTCCCTCTTAGCTGTTGCTCTGTAAGCCTAATGCTTTTTTGAGCTACGGGTATGACAGGAGAAATTTCTTTTCAAAATGCCAATTATTATTTATTATTATTTCAACCCTATGTTGTGGGAACCCATTGGATTCGTCTCTGAGAGACGAATTCAATGAGTACTCACAACATAGGATTTTTATTTGATAAAATCATTCTCGAATGCCATTGAAAACAATTTCCTGAAGTTATTCTGCATTCACATGCCTAAATGCGCGTCACTGGTTTATTTTCTAAATTGAACAATTCACCCAATATTAATTCGCATTGTTAGACGACATTTTTTCCCTCTGTGAATTTAGCCAAATACGAGAAATCAATTTAAAGAAAATCTAAATATTCTCGTATAATTCACTTCAACTCTTTATCGAATGTGGTGAAAAACAATTTGTTTACTGACAAAAAGTTATAAAGTAAAGCAATGGTCTAGCAGCAATTGACGAGTTTATCAATACATCTAGGGAAAGGAAATATCCTACTTGGAGTAAATACATAAGTAATACGGAAAATTCAATGAAGGTCACATTAAACATTTGCTTGAACCCGCAATATCACAATTTAGATTGGTATTTAATTACGCTTTTGCGTAAATCCCCCTGAACTTTTTAATATTCTTTCACTTCTATTTATTTCATATCAGTAAAAAGGCGAATGAAGGAAGATCACCCCAGTGACATTTCAGATTAACTTTGATTAAAGCCCGCCTTTGCAGTCTGATCAAACCCCATCTAGACCTTTCGTAGGCCTAACTTCTTCATTTTTACGTAGACGCTGTGGCAGAGCACCTAGCGCGTGTTTACATGTACACCCATGCTACTCTGAACCACGTCAGTTACAAATACTAAAGATGTTTTTATTTCTTTTCGTAGCTATACTTACAAACTGGATGTGACGCAACAAGAATAGTCATGTACGCACTAATAGAATTATCCAAGACGTGTTGCTACAACACTGAATTGAATACATTAACTTCGATTGATTCTGCAGACATGATGCATATTTATTAGCCTGCTTCGACATGCAGTCTGATAATTCATGCACATACTCGTAATTGAAATAGACTGAAACGTTCTAACGTTGATATACATGTATGTATACAGTAGTTGATTTCCTTTGACCTGACAAATAATCTAATATACAAAAATTAGGAGTAGATTTATTTCATAGCACACAGATATGAAAGGAATATTACTGGATCATTTTTTAGGAAAAATTGCAGGTGTGTAATTTGCGATAATAACATCTAAAGCTGTGCCATGTAAAATGAAATCTGCTATACTTATTATAAAAGAAATTATTCGTTCAATATATATAGCTTATATGAAGTGTGTCAGTTGTAAGATATAAAGTATGCTAGAAATAGATGTATAAATCCAAGATTTACAGGTAATGACAAAGTTGGAAATATCTTTATTTGCGCCGGGATTTGAAAAGTGGGCCTTTATGGTATTATCAATCAATATGGATAAAAATCAGACTGCGTACACACACAGTCTGATCGATCCTCACTGTTATCTGATACCTTGTTCATATATTATATAGCAATAAATTTTGTGCTAAAATAGATTAAATTTACTATTATGTTTTAATAAACCGTCGGTGCTGTTATAGAATCTCGTAACTTCGGCTTGCTTCAAGTCGTAGTTACGAGATTGTCCGAAATAACGTCACGATTAATGAAATAAAATCGCCCCCTATTAAAGCAAATCTATGAGAGCAGTAATGGTCCCGATAATACTGCAATTAAGGTCAAATAAATAGAGAAGTGGTCAAATGCATGTATGGTCCTTTATCAAGAACCATGTAGCCTACATTTGTAACATATTAATGCCATTTATTGATGGATTTGCCATTTTTTACCTTTTTTTCAGATTGTCGACGTCGGTATGAATCGTGAAGGATATCATTATATATTGGGTGGGCTGGTAAGTTATATATTCGTCCATCTATCCCGCTATATTGTATGTTTTAAATTTGAGAGAAAACGTTCACCTGTGGGAATTTCGAGAGAATCCATTCAAACAAAGAAATCTGTGTATAAACAAGAAGTATAAATTGCAAAAGTATTTAGTCGGTGTAAATGCAAAAGCTCGTACGTCGATTTTTGCGATTTTCAAAGTACAAACGTGAATGCCCAGTTCAGACAATTCACGCAGGTTTTGGGATATTTTTACGTATCAGTATTTTAGAAAGACACATTGTTTGTGAACAATTATGTCCGAGTTTCAAGTAAAACCCTTCAGTTTCGGAAAAGTTATTAAATTCTTTACTTCCATAATAAAATTTTCCAAAAAACGAGATGCGAGGTTTTGCGTTTACACCTATTCTTAGTTTGAGGTATTGTCGTTGAGTCAACTTATCCTTCAAAAGCTATAACTGGATATGGCGTTTGAAACTCTTTGCAGGAATAGAAATAAACGCTAGCTAATCATAATTCTTCTCTTTCTTCAAGTTTGTTTTTCATTGATATATCTTTAATGGATATTTTCTAATTAAAACAACATACAATTTGTCTCTTGCACTCCTTTGGAATTTTGACTTGTCTAGAATATTGTCTCTCTGGATTGTCTAATTTGTTATATGTTACAGGGTATAGACGAGCTAGATTTAAGCACGTTCGTGTACGGAGGTGTAAATATTACGGGATTTAGCATTATAGATAACCTTACGAACGACAATCTAGAACTTATACGGAAAGCTAGAAATTATCCTATACATCCAGTGGGCGAAATCACGGTTAGTATTACCAAACTTGGGTTGGAAGGGAGAAGTTCAGAACTAAGCTGTAGTTATGATTTAAACATAATTATGCTTTAGTATTTGCTATATACAATTATAGTTAATCTAACGAACGATAACCTTAAACTTAAACGGAAAGCTAGAAAATATCCTATACATCCAGTGGGCGAAATAACGGTGGGTATAAGCAAAGTTTTGTGTTTTCATATAAACACGGTGTATAATCACGTGACTCAAAATTTCCGATAATCTTTAATATCTTTTTTAATACTTGACCAATTTGAATTCGGTTAGAAGCAGAGAAGGTGGGAAAATGCCCAGAATAAGCTGGACGTGTTGGATTTTTGAAAAATCAACTGATAAAAAAGTTATTGAAGATAAACCAAAATTTCGGTTTATCTTCAATAACTTTTTTATCAGGTGATTTTTCAAAAATCAACCACGTTCATCTGATGCGTGACGTCTGTCCACATTCTCTGCTTCAAACCGAATTCAAATCGGTCCAGTATTTGCAAAATTATTGAAGATTTTCTGAAAATATTGTATCACGTGATTATCCACGGTGATAAACATATCATCAAGGAGTTTCTTGTGAAACAGTCTAAGTAAAATATGTAGCCAATTTAAACCAAATCCATACGCCGAAAATATAGTTGTATCTATATCTTAAATTAAAAAAAACTGTTCTTTGGTTTGAACGATGGCTTGCTCAGTATTATAACACTTCTTATACTTGAATAGGGTCATTAATTAATTTTCTCAATTTCACAACAAGTCGCATGATTGAACGGGGACTTACATATATTATGTCTTAGCTATTCAGATCGAATGTTGTTTGATTTTCGAATTAGAGATAGTCCTACAAACGATGATAGAGAGCCTTTGTAAATCCTCTTAGTCAATCTATTTGTTTCATATGAACATCTAACCATGGCCAAACCGCAGACGGTTGTCAGTCAATATCGTCACCCTAATAAGAAGTAATTGTCTCGCTTGGCCAACGACAGACGTCTGGTCGTATAAACTTTTCGCTTTTGGGAAACGAAACGAATCTTTAATATTGTGATTTTAAAAAGAGTCCTTCTTTTCAAGTTTTCAAAAGATTCTTTATTTTTTCTTTGAAGTTTGTATATAGATATCATGCATGGTTTAGAGGACTCCAACATTAATATTAAATTTTGTTTAACCTAAAATGGCCATTTAAAACTTTTTCTGTTATTTTAGGATTTCGTTTCTTGGTTCGGTCGTTTCTTGAGTATTTACGTAGATTGTTGCCATGGTTTTCTAAACGCTTGCTTATATTTCAGACAGAGAATGCTTTAATAATTGACAGCGTCCAGGTGATATTGCGGGCCATACAAAAACTGACAGATGAATTATTAGATCAGAAAACACTTAGTCGGAGAAATAGGTAAGAGTAGAATTAATTTAACACATATGTCCAATCTTGGCAAAAAAAGGCTTTTTTGGAAGAAAAATATAACTTTGTTCCATGATTTTTCAGGAAATTTTATTATATAATTTGTTACACGTCTATTCTTTAGACTTTCTGTGGCACACATCGGTGAGACGGTTTGAATTAGTACAACAAAATGGGGCTTGATATAGAGCTAATTCGCGTTTATAGATTGAGGTCGTTAACATTCGCAGAGGCCCAAGAAATACGTTAACGCCCTAGTGCGAAACACGAGGGTCGTTTTCGTATTTTGCGGGCATCTGCGAATGTTAACGACCGAAAGATACGTGAATTGACGCTATTATTGCATAAAAGTATAAAATTTCTAATGATTACTTACCTTAAACCCCGTGATATTTGCAAAAAATGAAGCGAGGTGAGATCAAAAATGTCCACCATTGTTGTTTTGTTCTGATAATTTTTTCGAGATTTTTTTGTTATGCGTGACGTCGGTAAAACGACGTTACGTCATAATTTGGCGCCAAAGTCGAGCGTCGCCGTAGAATTTTTTGGGAAAGAGACAATTATTCATTTTGAAGGGTCAAATCGAGAATATTTGAGTACAAAACCGGTCCGATATCGCACGAGAATCTCCCGATTAACGACCGTTTTTCACAGATATCGGCCCGGTTTCGTATCGTTAAACAATGCTGATAACGGCCCGAAAACACACATTTCATGCAATAATATAATTTATTATACCTCACGTGACCTAATCATTAAATAATTACAAACCTAATATTTCGTAATATTCACCGCTCAGATAATATTAACCGGTTAATATTTTTTCATATTACCCGCTGAGCGTACTATAAATAGAAATTCTGGTTTTTTTATGACGTCACCGTGACGTCACATTGTTTCAAAGCACAATATTTGCTGAATCATAGTTATTGTATCGCGCCTATGGCGCGATACATATTGTGGTATACATATTCTAATTTTAGAAATTACGTCATGAGGGATAATTATTTGTACTTGAAAGTCGTATATATAACCTAAACATAAACTGTTTACACGGTTTGATTTTTCCAGCAGTACTTTAAGTATACATTGAAGTTCGTTTAATCTCAGACTACGCTGAAAATTCGTGTAAACAAAATTCTAGTATAGTTTTATACTCTACATAGCAATGGAAAGTCCCTACTTCCGGTTTGCCCATGGTGGACATGTATTTTTCCTACCTGTTTAAATGCAACGCATTTATGCATACCATTTCGGGTTGGACTAAAACACGCAATGGACCTGTTTTTGGCGAAAAGGACGCAAAGGACATGAAGGTGACGTAAAGGAGATTTATATCAGTCCAAACTCCTTAATCATGATTTTTTTTATCGCATTAAATTGTTATATTCGTGTATTTTACGATTAAATCTAGTCAGTAATCTTTGTTTTGGGACATAAAGTGTCTGATTTTTGTGTTGAATCCGATTTAATAGGCTACTCACGGACGAAAAGGAGCTGGCTGCGGCGCAAAGGAGATTCATATTAGCCCAAACTCCTTTATCATTAATTTTTATCGCATTTAAATTGTAATTTTCACGTATTGTAAGATCATATCTAATCCATAATGTTTATTTTTTTGACAAAAGGTGTCTGTTTTCTGTATAAATTCCGATTTTCATATGCTAATCACAGGCGAGAAGGAGATTTGTGGCGCAAAGGAGATTTGTATCTGTATAAACTTTTTAATCATAGATTTTCGTCACAATTGATTGTAATATTTATGTATTATTAGACCATAGCTATTCAATAATAATTATGTATTCTTTAGAAAAAAGTTTCTGTTTGTTTTATTAATTCCGATTTTCATAGGTTATACTCACGGACGAAAAGGAGCTTGCGGTGGCGCAAAGGAGATTCAAATCAGCATAAACTCCTAAATCATGAATTTTTATTGCATTAAATTGCTATATTCATGTATTGTAAGATCATATCTAATCAATAATGTTTATGCTAGAACATAAAGTGTCTCGTTTTTGTATTAATTCCGATTTTCATAGGCTATACTCGCGTGCGAAAATGAGCTTGCGGTGGCGCAAAGGAGATTCATATCAGCCCAAACTTCCTAATTTTGAATTTTCATCGCATCAATTTTTTTAGCCCAACCGTACCATTTCGAATCGCAATAAGAAATCAAAGAACGAGAAGTACCTTACTATTGAATGACCACTACATGTTGAATTTGGACTGGTCAACTTGCATTGTTACAAGGAATCGTCTTATCTGACTAGATATGTATATTGCTAGTAGAACAAATGGGTTTTCTCTTGCGTTTTTCAAAATTGCATTACAATGTGAATTCCTACTTTCGGTTTGCCCATAGCCTATCCGATTCACTGCATCGCTTCCTAAGAAATCAAAGCACGAAAAAGACTTACCCGGTAAGTATTAAATGAACACTGCATGTACAATTATGGATGATTCGATTCCATAATTTCAAGGGATCGTCTGAACTAAATAGGCATGTGTATAACTAGTAGAACAAATAGGTTTTCTCAATTATTTTTTTCTAAAAATTACAAACTGTTAGGGTTTTCACATAAAAGAGCAACCCAATTTTAATGTCTCAACAGTTTTTGACTGGATGGATTTCAAAACCGTTCAAAAGAATACTTTATGCGCAATCAATTCGCCGCCACAATCAAAACTTTAGTCCTGTACTTTTTGTTACACTCTAGTAAATCTCCTCGTATTTGTCGCTCGTTCTTTGTGTTTTTTGTGTGTGATAAGTAAAAATATAGGTCCCGATTTATGACCTGGCAGAGATGATCTGCCGGGTGAATTATTGAGACATATTCATGGTATTGCTTGTATTGTGTTACAGCTTAAATACTAAATATTAGCGGCTGGTAGTTGTCACTTTATATGGCATTTCTGTATTTATCTGTTTTACATTTAATTTATTGCTCCGCCGGACAAAAGTAATAAGGATCATATCCGTGGCATTTTGGCTGCTGTGCGTTCGTTCATCTATGTCTGTTATCATAAACGTTTCATATTCCTGCTGTTATCAAAGCATTTTTAGATTCCATGGACTAAGATTAGCGTGCACTCTGATCTATTCAACACAGTCTGTTCTCTATTGAATGATTATACGAAGAACAAATAAGCTATAGTGGTCAAAATGTTCCGGTTTGGAAAATTTACTTGATACGATTTTTATATTCAGAAGGCTAATGGATAAACAAGTACTTTTTTTTCTATTTAAGGCAAAAAGGGCCTAATTAGCACCAAAGAGCCCGCAGGGAAATTTGAAAAGTGCTAGTAATTCCTAAAGTGTGTTACATTTCTATTCCAAATATAAACATAGGCATTTTGTACGGTTTAGAATTTTGAATTAATGCATATTTATGGAAATATTAGACAAAAATGTTCCAAATTACCTCCCTTTTATATGAATATAGAGTAAAATAATAATTGTAAATTTCTTTCTCTTTGAAGCATTTTTTTGAAATCAGGCACGGTGAATCAACTTATGTGAAGTGTTTTTACAAGTGTGTGTAATTTGATGCATTTCGTATGGCTAGAAAGTGGTGTTTTTAATTAGGCACTTCATACCTTAATTAAAGTATTTTACCTATTCTGACCAAAGGCTAGCGGGGCTTATGCCACGGTCCTGTTTCCGGCGTGCGTTCATGTGAAAACTTCTCCAAAATTACTAGGCCAGTTTCAATCAAGATTCAAACAGGAATCTTCTAACATAGGAATCTAACAGGAATCTTCCTTGCATGGAGCCTTTCGAATTGTTTTTGTTTTCTTTTTTTTTTTTCGAAAAATAATTTCATAGTGAATAATTTCATAGTGAACTGTGGTTACTATGGTGCACTTTCAATTTTTTTGTGTGTGTCTTTTTTTCCTTCTTTTTTTTCCAAAGAATAATTTCACGGAGAAACGATTCACGACCATCTTGGCCCTAATTCCTTGCTGAAATATTCGGTTTCCTTTCTTGTTTAAGTTAATTTTAATCCCCATTTATTCAACTGCAACATTTAACACTTTTGTTTTTGCTTACTTCCCCTCCTATGTTGTTTGATTAATGTATAATCTGGCTGAACACACAAAAATAGATTAGATCTAGCACCAGCATTATGCAGACATGCAATCCTGTTTCGGTTTTCACTGCATGCTGACTTAACCAGACACTTGTACCATTCAGTACTTTGGTATATTTTTTTAAGCGCGATACAATTCATTTTGCTGTACATTACAGCAATTTTTTACTTGGTTGAACATAAATACGCTTAAATGATGTGGCTTGTTACGCAAAAAGGGACCATCTAGTCAGTCTGTGCGAACTGCACATGCTGATCAGAATCGACACTTCATTCCAAGCTAATTTACTGAAACTAGATTTTTTATTCTGTCTTACTTTATGTGTTCTTTTTTCCAAATGCAGTTTACCTCTGCTTAGCCTGATCTCTTTCTCATCTAGATATAGATCATGGAATTAACCAGGCAAAATGATGACATGCCTGCCTTTGCGTGCATGTCACAAATACGAATGGATAAGGCATTCAGTTGATTTTAACATTTTTTGATTAACGGTGAAGGACTTATAAAGTTAGATAAATTGCAGATTAAATCTTTTGTGTTGTTTCTTTTTCGGTATAATAAAATGAATATCACATGCCTCTCAGGGCAATAGTACATATCGTCTACCCTCGAACCAGTAATATTGACCTCGGCTGAAGCCTCGGTCAATATTACCGGTCTCGGGTAGACAATATGTACTATTGCCCTGAGATGCATGTGATATTTATATAATATTAAATGAAATATTGCCATTTGAATAGCAATGACTCTCCCAAGATCATCTGTAACTTTGCATGGTCATCTGAAATGGCGATGCATACCTCTAATATGTCTTTTTATTACAGCTCCGCACTGAAGGAATTATTTGATTGGTCAATCCATCGTATATTTATTTCAGGATAGGCAAGACTATATCAGATGGTATGACAGATTGTTGTAATTGTACTGGTACATATCTGAAACCACGGTTTGACGGAGACCATGTTTTAAAGGCGCTTAAAAGTGTAAGTCCTGGTTTAACCCTTTCCCAAACAAGACCTGGTTTTGACGTCCCTATTAGATAAAGCTTGGGAAAACTTTGAGACAAAAGAAGAAACTCCGTTTGTCTCAATATGTTTATGCCATATTTTACTCAAATCTTATCTTTAATAACATCCATTTTGTCATTTGTGAAGTTTTTGAAGTGGATCACCCTAAACTTTTGACGTTTGGGAAAGGGTTAATCATTTCTAGAACGTCTTAGAATTGGAGAATCGTCGAATGAGAAAGGTGGTAATTTGAATAAGTGCTGATCAAAGTAGAATATGATTTCAATACAACATAAACAAAATTTAGACAACGGGAGAAAATGCTAATTATTGATATATTTTCTGCCTGATTGTTTCCCCAAGATTTGTTTAATCTTATTTAGGTTTGTTTATACATTCGAGTTTTGTATTTATCCTTCTACAAGTGAAACAAGTTGAGACTGTTCTAATAGGAAAGCTGGTGCAGACCACTAAATGAATCTTTATAAAGGGTTTGTCAACAATTTAGCACCAAAGTTATTAAGACATGAGAAAATGCATTGTTAAAACACGTTTTCGTTTCTTCGCTTTCTTTTGTCTTCATGTCTTTTTGGTAAAGGGTAAGGCGATTTTTATCAATTTGTACCTTTTCCTTGAAATACTTTTACTTTCAGGTAAAAACCTATGGTTTAACAGGGAATATAGATTTTGACGAGAACGGTATGCGGCAAAAACACTATTTTAGAGTTTATCAATTAGAACATAAGAAACCACTTAGAGATGTGAGTACCTTTCTAATAAAACATTACAAAAATTATAAGCCGAAGTTTGCTCTGATAGCCCACAAATGTGTATGCACACTCGCATTCTAAAAAGACACTTTTTTTTTTTTGGGGGGGGGGGGGGGGGGTTGTATACATTTTAACTATCATCTCCATTTTCGACAAGTATAGGCTACTTCCCTTATCTATATAGTATAGGTCGGTATGTACAAAATTTGGGGTCCTCGTGTTTTGATTTATTATTTGTGCCAACACTTGTTTTTGTACGCACAATAGGGTCCTGTAACGGGAATCAGTTGTTGGCATGTCTAGTTCCGCGTCATATTTGCTAAATTTAGTCATTTTCCAGAAATGGTCGAAATTTACATTTTTACTTAAATTTTGTGTTCATGGTAAATATGTACATTTTATCACAGTTTTCCGAACATAAATTAATTTGAATATTTCAATTATACATAATGTAATCATTTGTGTAAGTTGTACATGCTGTTCCGAGTCATTTATCAAGGGGTCAAAGGTGAAAATGCAACAATCCCTAGATAGTATATGTCGGTATGTTCAAAATTAGGGGTTCGCGTGTTTTGAATTATTGATATTTGTGCCAACAACTGTTTTCGTAATCATAGTAGGGTCCTGTAACAGGGATCAGTTGTTGGCACTTCAGGTTCCACGTTGTATTCGCAAAATAACGTCATTTTCCTGACACAGTCAAAATTGGTATACATAGTAATAAGCAACAACGTGTAAATAGATCTCTAAAAGCAATAGTATGTTTAAAAATCAAACGTTTATCAGATTGGTTATCAGCAAAGAGTACAAACACAAGCATTTTATACCGCTATCACGTGCGTCTCATATTTCTGGTAAGCATTTCCGGTTTCTATGCCCACCATGGCATTCATGTATACCAACCCTTATTCTGTAGAATATTTTGCTGTGAACTTGCTCTTACTTGTTTTTGGCTATTAAGTTGAAAGCCATTCAAGAATTTGTCAGAAACCATACGAGAATACACCATGGACTTCCGTTAAAAGTGCGTTATATCGCTGTGGTAGTGTTACGTGGCAGAACCAGCGCTAAAGAGTTTTCATTTCGTTTTATGTTTCTCAAAGCATAAGTAACCATTTGAGAAAACCTTGTGAGACATTCTTGTCCTGGGAAATACATGTAGGCCCGTTCAAGGACAAACGCCACCACATGATGGCCGTCATAACTTTACAATAGCATCACAATATAATCGTTCCATATCGGCACCAGCACTTGCGAGTGACTTCTTCATGAATTTCAACCTAGATTATCCACACAAATCACCGGTAATCGTCTGTGCAGTCGGGTGTGTGCTCGACGTTGACCGGACGTTGTACGTAGTGCCTTTCATGCCACACCATGCAAGTGCCAGACTTGACTGGGCTGGAGTCAGGGATATTCTACGTGAGACCAACGTTGATGTTCTCCCGTTTCGAGCTCGCTACTCCGATTTGTCATCTAAAGAGCACATGATAGGACATTTTGGGGTGGGGTTGGGAAGACGTGTACGTGTTCGTAATGAATTGAAAACGTTGATGGTGTAAGCAAACGTTTTATGTAACTTAGAAACAGGCCCGTAGGAAGCAATTTCATATTGGGGTGGCTGAATCTCTGTGTCTGGATATTGGGGGGGGGGGGGAGCTAAATTGGATTTTCCCTTAATTTTCAGTGTAAAATAAGGGACATTCGGCATTTTCGACCCTAGCCCCCGCCCCTACCTGTTCCTACGGGCCTGAGAAATGGTTTCACAGTTATTCTTGTTCGAAAACAACTGCATACCGGTATCGAAATTCCTTGTAAAATTCTGTTGTGACCCTTCAGCAACGTTCAGATATTATGGAACGTTACTAAAAAGCGACATTTGAATGTTGCGCGTCAATGGAATTGACTGCAATGTTGCTGAGGTTATCCCATCTGTAAACGTTTTTATCGGTGCAGATAATGCAGAGTCCGATTGTGGAAAAAGAAAGACGTTTTCATGGAAGGCGTTTCAAATGGCAGACGCTGGAATCTAAACGCGTTTAATGCAATTGCATGTGGTCATACACTGTGTGTAATAGTATTTGCTGCGAGGGAACGTTTCGCATATCAGTTGTATCATCCAGATTAAGATATTTCTCCTCTTAAAGCTTTGAGGTGGTGGTTGTTCCACCGAAAACAGTTTCAGTCAGAACCAACTCCCTCCTACAAAAGCAGTCTTTCAGGAATCTGTGTCATACCAATGCGTCATTTGGAATTTTGATATTGTTCCACACCAGATACTTAGCAAAAGTTCTAACACTCGACTTGGATCTTTGATAGTATTCCTTGGGCTAACCTGTATATTACATTCAAAATTTCCGCATTGGCTTCAACCTCGGTCACATAGGCAAGATGTTAACCTGGTCTATTTCTCATAATTATATGAGATCGAGTCTATATATTACCCACGTGGATAGCTTCTGATAAGGCCTTTCCTTTGAGCCCATGACCTTTGACCTCGTGACTGTGTTGTTTGATCTCCTTTTCAAAATAAGTACCCATATTACACATAGAACTTTGATATTTCATTCATAAAATCCTATTGTCAGTGCCTTTCATTTTGGACCATGGTTGTTGAATTCGTGACCTTGACCTCGGAGTTTGACCCACTTTTCTGACACTTTAACATAACATATATCTTACGCACTATTAGAGATACAACGTTCATATTTCATCCATGGATACCTCTTGCTAAAAGCTTTCATTTGAGACCATGACGTTTGACCTCCTGACCTTGAGGTTGAAGTTTGACCTATTTTTCTTACAAAGTCCGGTATAGGCGAGTTCAGTTGTTCGCGTAAACATTTGCGTTGTTAGATAATGGCTCGGCGTTTTCTGCATTTTATTAAACAATTAACTAGCTTTAATATTCAATTGAAATAAAAACAAATAAGACAGATCTCGAGCTACACGAGCCGAAAAACTGTTTTTACACCCTTTTTGCATGACGCGGTTATCATAGAAAGTAAACATACAGCAATTACATGGTGGTGTGCAGAATCATATCGGATTTATGATATGCTAAATCTTAAAACTCAATCGTTCGATTTTATCATTAAATTTGATTTTTATATCTTAACTTCACCAGGGAATGGCGTTCTTTACCGTGACGTCACGAAAATCTGACGCCGGTACATGGATGCCAACAAGCAGTTTCTTTCACTCCAGGGTACACTCTTTCCATTCCACACTGTTGGCATAAATAATAATTCAAAACACGCGGATGTACATACCGACCTATACTAATAAGCACATTTATACTTTTTAGAAGCACTGTTCTAAAAATGTAAATGCAAATCACAAAACAATTTGTGTATTTTCGGACGTCATCCGTAGGAACGAAAGTTAACGAGGGTATCCCTCGTCAATTTCCATTGCAACGAATGAGACCCAGAAATTGACGATTGTATCTTTCGTTGATTTCCATTGTCTCAGATTACGCCCGAAGCTGCACTAACTGTTTGGCATCTAAGGATACATGTGTTGTAGACCTTAAATATTAGGTCGTCAGATTGACTGTTTTTTTTTCATAAATGCACGGTACATTTTCACTCATCGTATTACGAAAATAAAAGATATAAATGCGTCTTTCATAGACATACCCCCTTTTTCATGTTGCTTTGTGAAATGATGTATGATTGTCTTTACATTTTGTTTATGTAGTGTTTAATTCCTACATTTTCAAACATTATTGACTTAATTTGCTCTACTTTGCAATACTTAATTCTGGACAATACTTGTAAAATTGAATTTTAATTCTTTTTTTTTTAAATTTAACTGTTTGATTAAATTTGTAGGTTGGCCATTGGATACCAGGTCGTGGATTAAATACAACTCTACCCAAACTGGAAGATCCTTTTCCGCAGGTCAACAATAACCCAAATAGAACGCTTCGGATTGTTTCAATCAAGGTAATTCAAAACGACAATATTTATACTACTCACAATTAAAGGCTACTGAAAACCAGAGATAGATGTTGATAAAGATGTTAACTATGTTAAATATAATGACACGGTATTTTTTTTATGTCTTTTGTTTATCGTATGGCACAGAATTAATCTAATAAAGAGAAAAATGCTTATTATTCTAAACGCGGTGGCTAACCCACGTGGTTTTTCGAAAATTTACACAGTCACCTAAAAAATCGGCCATTTCATGGTAGCCTTTTTTTTTAATTTCACAGCTTATACCCCACAGATTTTGAATAGATAGAATGCACTAAAGGCCCTACACGCCTTTGATGGGACTATATCCGGTTGTACCTCACTCTACAATAAACCTCGAAGCATTTTTCTGTGCCTAGAAAAAGTGGAGCACGTACACATCTATCGTGTATAACAGGGAACGATTTTATCAAGTAAACAGTGACGTAATTTCGGACAAACAAATAGTATTTCGTAGGTGTTGCTATAGAATCTCGAAACTAAGGCTTGATTCAAGCCGTAGTTACGAGATTTTATAACAACACCGACGGTTTATCAAAACATAACTGTAAATCCATTCTAATGAAAGCACAAAATTCAATGCTATAGTGCCACCATCAACATTGAGACTCAAATGTACTTTTAACCATTGAATGTCCTACTTGAGAGGGGTATTGTGATTACATCTAACGGTAAACGCCTGCTTAAAACCACGATGTTTACATATAACATTCCCACGATAATGTGATGTTTACAAACAAAGCTATAAATAGAATGAACTCGGCCTACAGGTAAGAAAGACGTGTTATATACGATTAAAATGTTATATTTTACGCTGAATCATAATTTTATAGACATACTCGATAGCGCAGTGGATAGAACACCGGCGCTTCGTCCATTTTCTTTTAGCAAACGTGGGTTCGAGTCTCATAGAACGATGGGTAATTACATATTTTGTTTTACAAATATATTTTGTTTTATCATTTTAGAAAAAAAAGATGTGAAGAAAGCAGACGATTCTGACACAGATACTGCAGATGAAATAGTGGGATTATAACATTTAGCATGTGTCATCTCTCACCTCTGTTTCAAGTGGGAAAGCAGTCAGTGTGTAAGAAAGAATACATGTGCTAGTACTGGTATAAGTAAGCCAGGAAAACCATGTTGTAGTGAAATGATTTGATGAAATATTGAGGTTAAAGGAAAAATGCAGATAACCAGTATCTCTACGTTTACCACAACATTTGTTTTATTACCCTATAAATGAATGTAACTTCCATTCTCGCCAATTTCAGTACAGAAAACTTTAAAATTTGAGCAGTCTAAATGTTTGCCGTTTGGCGACAGTAAGAGTTCCAAACCTTTATTACTTAATTTATGTTTTGTAATGTATTGCATCTTTATATATTGTGAATAAAAAACATTTAATCCATTTCCACATAATGACGCTTTTTGACAGCCCACAAAATAAAAGATCATGACTTTTTTTTCATTTATTTATTCGAAAAAATGAAACTGCTTGTCATAGGCATGTTTTCATTTCACAAACTTTTTTCTACATAGAAAAGCATAAAAAATGTGAAGCTGCAATTTTATTCAGCCTATTTTACGTTTGACAATGGTTTACATTGAAAATAAAGAATATACATCTCTTTACAAATATGAAAGGAACAAAAACAAAAAAAGTAAAACGCAAATAAGGAAAAAGAATACATGGCTATGTTTGGAATCGAACCCACACAGTTAAAAAAGGAACTCTTTATCTATTGCCAAGCGCCATCTGTTTAACCATTAGACCACAGACACATGTATCTAGAGAGAGTCATACTTACATTGTAATCATTGTTTTCATTGCGATATTTGCGATAATTGTGTTTTGATCTGTCTAACCTCTCATTATGAAATGGGTATAGCCTATATTTTTGGCGGGAATCTGATTATCGTGGGAGCACTATACCTGGTTTACCTGTTCAGTTTGACTCGTCTGTCCAGAGGTCGTGGTTTATTTATAGTGCGTTTAAATGTTTGAAAAAAAAGCACTGTGCTTGATGTAATGCGAGATAAAACCGGGAATGGTGCCGTAAAGTCTTTTGCGGTGCTCTTTCCCTTATCGAAATCTGTTTCGTATATGCCGAGAAATTAGAAGAAACTACTTTGAAGCGAACGTGTATACTTTTCCAAAACGTCACGTGGGTAAGCCATGGTGATACAGAATTTGAACTATTTCAGGTAGAGCCGTTTTTCCAAGTGAAACAATCCATGGATAACAGCGGTGCTCCTTTTATCGATGGAAAGTATTGGGAGGTAGGGACTTTCAACCTTGAATATAGCTATACAAATTTCTGCCTAACTTTAAATTAAATTTTATGTGAAATAAGATTTTAAAAACAATTGTAAACAATTTTTGTGGAAATAAATTATGCGTAAGTAACATACGTCAGCATCAAGGTGATTATGCTTCAAAATCGAAATTCGGTGGTGTAGGATATCACGGTGGGGATTGTGCATGATGGGATGGATAACGAATATGGAGTATACGGACAAATTTTGTCTCGCTTCATGTAAGAAATTGTGCAATAATTTTCTTATTTCTGCTCCAATTTTCAAGCGGTTTGTTGCATGTACCCCTCATTAGTGAGCTCTTTCCTCGGATATATGACTTGTTTGTAGAATATTTGTACTTTGTCCAAAAATTGATCCCAACCGACCAGAAAAACGACAAAAAATTCAGGCCCTTTTTCTAGTCGGTTGGGATCGATTTTTGAGAAATGTACAAGGAGTTTCCCGATAAGTAATACATCTGAGGAAAGGGCTCAGTAAGACGGAGTACGTGCAACAAACCGCATGAAAATTGACGCAGAAATAAGAAAGTTATTGCACAAATTCTTACCTGAAGCGTGGATAATTTGGCCGTAGTCGTTACCATTTCGCTTTCTGGTCAGTTGGGACAATATTTTGGAAAAAGTGTCATGAGATATCTAATATGTCATACATCCGATGAAAGAGCTCGATAAGGCGGGGTATGTGCAGCAAACCGCTTGAAAATTGATACAGAAATAACAGAGTAATTGCAAAATGTCTTACCTGAAGCGAGGCGAGTTGGCATCAAATTTTGTGCAAAAAATAGACTGAGTTTACCGTTATGTTTTGATAAACCGTCGGTGTTGTTATAACATCTCGTAACTACGGTTTGATTCAAGCCGTAGTTACGAAATTTTATAACAACACCAACGAAATACTATTTATTTGTCCGAAATTACGTCACGGTTTACTTGATAAAATCGTTCCCTATTGTCGGTAGTCGTTATCCATCCCATCATGCACAATCCCCACCGTGGATATAATGCTTTCCATTAACTAAGTGCACTTTGAACAATGATCATACAAAGTGGCAGTAACCAATGCCTGTACGGAAATCACCATATGATGGTATAATATCACATGACTGCGTCCAATATCTACCAATAGATGTCGCCAACCGTCGATTATCATCTATCTATGGTGGGCATTCTGGGTAAACTACTTTCAAGATGTCAGCGCCCATAAAGTGCACGCACGTGGTACTTCCTGTCACGCGGCACATTTGCTTCACATGCTTGTATAAAGTAAAATGAATAATCCGATTTGAATTAATTATTTTATTCGATAAAATTGAGACGAAAATCAAACTTTATTTTGCTGCAAATGTTGTTTTTATTTCAATTCTCTGCTTGCTACTTTTTGGCGAAAGGATTTTGGAGTTATGCGCAGCGCGTAGTGATTTATCCAAAAATGGATAAAGTGATGCGTCAAATTAGTCAGTCCGAAAATAATAAAAAAAAATAGACTGGAAATTGTAGACTGGCTACTTAGTCAATGGACTGCGTCAGGACGGGGGATTGAAGACTGGTACCCGTTCGTGTATAACTGAATGTCCCTAAACCTGTAGTAGATTTCAGGGGCAGTAACCAGTCTCACGCTATGGGAGCCTGACCAGCGGCACCTATTTTTTCGAGCAAAAATGGCGGACATAACAAACCTGCAAGAAATAGATGCTGCAAACAAAGGAAGATTTGTCACATTTATACTCAATTTTGCACGTTCATACTCATTAATATTTGAGTACATATATTGCTTTACCACTTTTGACTCTTAAATGAACTTATTAATCTTTAGATTATCTAAAATTGTGCCGACAATCTTCACGGTGTGCTGTGCTCACCATTTTAAGCGAGAATTGCTTTAATGAATCAGTCAAAAATCACACTTTACTGTTTCTACTGGTTTTATTTTCGTGTGTGGACATAGATTTCTGTATGACAGAACCTTTGCGTAACTCTGAGTAGTGAGAGATGTGTATTATTAGAAAAAAAACGAAAAAAACGAAACTACTGTACGAGAAAAACTGAACTTTTTTTCCGAGCAATGTCACAATCCACTGTATGGGTAGTTTGTTCATTGTTTACACGATTTTAGTTTGGAAATTCTAGTTTTTTTTCTGAACGCGTTAATCGAGCAGTTGAATACTGAGAGACGTAACCTAGTGGCCAACATTTTCAGTTAATCAACTGCATGAAGGATTAAATCTCTTTAAGCAGATTCAATCTAAATGCGCATTTAAATTATTTTAACCCTTTTCCAAAGGGTAGATTTCAATTCAAAAGTAGCTGTTTACCACAGAATTGATGTTGAAAAATATTGGATTAGTGTGAAATAAAGCATTGAAATTATTGATGCAAAAGGAGGAAATGCTGGTTATAAATATTTCCTCTTTTGCCCCAATGTTTGCTCAAGCCTTTTTTGTTAGGAACGTGAAGACAAGGTCGTGTTTGGGAAAGGGTTACTATAGTTTTTGGAACTTGTTCATGCAAATTAAGCTATCTCGAGTAAAAGGAATTACAACACTGTCTTGATGATGAAATAAATGAACAAATAAACTAAATGGTTAATATAGAACCTACTCATCAAAGCATATTATTCACGAAATCGACAATAAATATTGATTTAAAAATGAAACATGTCTTTGAAATAGTATTCAATGTATATTTTCTCCTAACACTACTCATGTTCTGTCTTCCTTATACTGTCTCTTGTTTTTCTTGCACGCACTCTCTCATTGGCTGGTTATGACCGCGGTTATCGCAAAAATGACATCGCGTTGCACTTTCACATTTGATGTCCCGGTTTCGATCCTAGGGCGCGGCATATATCCTCTATGACATCTGGTACTTGTTTCATCAAAATATTGAAGACGTATTTCTGACTTACTGATGTCTTACGAAACAACAATCAAATTACCTAGGACTTGATGGAAGGGGCGATACCTGACTCCTTTCCTAAGCGTGTAGACTGTAAGACATTGGTACTTAAGACATAAATACACCTTAAATCCTTTGATGAAACTGGCTACAGTCTCCTACCAAATGGGTGGACAATCTTAAACCTACGTGGTATGAGTAGCTTCATTCTCGAAAACATCAAATGTAGTTGTGCTAGAGATGTTGAGAGAAATACAGGAATATGTTGGTAAGTCGTTTTAGCTTTACTTTTCATACATGTAATATAGTGTCGAAAGAGGCATTTCGCCCATTCTAATGGAACATTTTGTAGATACCAGGCCGCAGCCATAGCGCAGTCATGTGCTCCAGTCGCAGCGATATTACCATGTAGTTTAAATAAGCATTAAGGGGGAATGCTCCAGTTTCCTAATTTTTTCCAAATAAAAGAATTCATTTATATCTTGTATGCTGAATCTATATGTAATTACCAATTCAAAAATGAAATAAAAATGGATGGTCAGCGAACTTGTTTGAATTTTATAGGCATTTGTATAACATACCCCTACAGCGAAAAAATTCATAATTTCTTGCACCTACCCAAGGTCACTAAAATCCTTATAAATGCTCTATAATCACCGTTTAGTCCAGAAAACGGATTTAAAGTAACGTCTTACATATGATAAGAACAGAAAACCCGAAACATGTGCTATTATAAACGCACAAATGTGTAAAACAGCATGCTCGCGTGTTCAGTTCGATCAACGAAGCTGAAGTGTTTTATGTCAAAATTTGCATATTTTTGGAAATAATTCAAGTTCTACATCATAGACTTTGATAAAACTCCATCATTGTATTAAACAACGTGTCCTGGTAATAATGCAAAAAGAAAGTGTATAGGTCAGTACACTTTTTAGTGCATTACAGCAATTTTTATGAGCTACACACGAATAAAATGACGTAAAACAGTGGTAACTGTGTATACACTTACAACTGTCTTGCTCTAAATAATCGATTTCCATCTTGACGAAATCAGTTTCGCATAATAAATACGTTTTTACCATCGAAAATGGTAACTTGTAATGACGTGTTATATTATTGAAAATATGGTAGCGAATCATTTATAGTACGAAATGTTTAATTTTCTACAGTAATGACCGAGTGTTCCGAAATACTGGAGCATTCCCTCTTAAACCCCACTCATTCCATCGATATGTCTAAACCAATAACAATATAAATATGAGATTTCGTACGCAGTGAACCGTGTATAGTGGTACCATCAACATTCAGACTCAAGTGTACTTTAAACTATTGACTGTCCTGCGTGAGAGGGGTGTTGTGATTACATCTAACGGTAAACGCCTTCTTAAAACCACGACGTTTACATACCTGGTTTACATTTGTACCTGTTCAGTTTGACTCGTCTGTCCAGAGGTCATGGTTTATGTATATTGCACGAGCGTAAAAGTTAATATGAAAATAAGGCAGAGCCTCTAACCGGGGTCAAGATATAGGTCTAGTAGTTGTTATTTTCTATCATATTCATGCATTTGCAAGGACGGATCCAGGATTTTTTCCCAGGCGGGTCCAAGCCCAAGATTTTTTTCAAGGGGGGTCCAAGCCCAAATTATGGCTTAAAATGTAGTAAATATGTAACTTTACACTGAATTTATATAGTCAAAATTTAATTTTTGGCCAATGCCAGGGGGGGTGGGGGTGGGTGGGGGGGGGGGTCAGACCCCCCGACCCTACCTCTAGATCCGCCCATGCATTTGTGATTCTTTAATGATAATCTGGTAGTAAAAGTGATTCAGTGACGTGAAAAAATTTAGCTTTTGAATTAGTAAGAGAAGTCGTTTAGTGGTGTAGGTCCCAAGCCATAGCCTAATTATTATTGTATTTGGCCAAATGCAAGGGAAAAAAAGAAACCTCAAAACCTTGTTTCAATTTGAGTTCTCAAGACAACATTCTACGTTTGTCTGGTCTTTTTCATAAGCCTTCAGAATTGAAGAAGACAAAGACAGATCTATGATGTATTGGAAAGGGTTTGTTCATGATTGACGTGCAAAGTCCTGACATATTAGTTAAAATTAGAATACGTTCAGTTTGGTCTCAATTTTCTTTTCTTTCAAATAAAAATAATAATTAAAAAAAAAAAAAAAAAAAAAGAAGAAGAAGAAGAAGAAAAAATCTAGCTTTGCAAAGTTCAATCCGGTCACTCATGACTCATTGTCGTCCAAGGTGACTTCTTTGACCCTTTCAAAACAAGACATGATTTTGGTGTCCCTTAGAGACGACAAAACGAAAAAAATCAGACAAAAGATATACTTGTTGAAAATCAAACATTTCTCACTTTGTCTGTATATTATCTGTGCTATATTGTACATTGATCGTATGCTATCTTTATCAACGGCGAATTCGTCGTTTGCAGCAACTTTCAAATTGAACGACCCTCAAATATTGTCGTTTGAGAAAGCGTGAAATTGGACCAGTAGATCTATATACTTCCATTATTTGGCCTAAAAAACGTAACCCTTACTCAATTCATCGATATTGTATGAAAGCTTAACGGAAAATGTCTATAGTTACTAAAACGTTGAGACAAGAGAAGAAATTTCTGATAACTAGCATTTTCTCCTTTTGTACAAATGTTTCCGAAGCCTTCTCCATCTCCATGATAATCTTCAAGAAGGTCTTGCTTGGGAAAGGGTTGACACGAGATGCTGAGATCTATGTATATTTTGCTGTGAAACCTAATAATGAAGAATTCTCAAA
Source organism: Fragum sueziense (assembly GCA_963680895.1). Classification (NCBI taxonomy): domain Eukaryota; kingdom Metazoa; phylum Mollusca; class Bivalvia; order Cardiida; family Cardiidae; genus Fragum; species Fragum sueziense. The sequence goes on along the minus strand of OY804596.1, from coordinate 67,723,902 downwards.
ATGATTAGATCTATAGATCTTTTCCTTCATTTTCCCCCAATATTTCCTTCTAGTCTATATCTAAAATATTTTTTGGTTAAAAAATGGAAAATCTATTTTCCTTTCAAATTAGCTGGCGCTTCTAGCTCCGATATAAGATAAACGGGTTTGAATAATAATTCACAAATCCTACACCCCGCAGACAGAATTGACGTGGACTAAAAAACTTCTAACGTCGTAGTCATTTGATAAAAGACGCGCGTTTCCAAACAACGCTACTTGACGTCTGATAACGCGCGGGAAATGGAACGTCGCGAGAACGCAGAAAAATCCATGTTGACGTCATATCGGCTAGTTATATGACGTCACAAAGTCAAAAACTGACTGGTTCACTAAACTCGGATATTTCAATGTCACGGGACCCCAGACAACGGAGGTAATTAGCACTAAACCAATTCACAATCTCAGTATCTTGGATAAAGCCTGGCAAAAGGACAACCGAGGGTGTCCGAAAACCGGAAAAAATTCAGAACGAGACTCGTGCAACTCAACCCAAAAACACAATATAACAAGCACTGAAATCTATACGCCCACAATACCGTAAGCCGTGGTCAATTCCATTGACCCCGGTATGAATGTGTATTTTTGGACATGGGTTGATGGAAGACTGTTGTAAATACCTATAAGATTAGGAAAAAAGGCCACAAACACGATTATATTAACAGTTTTGTCTTTAATTCATTTCCGACGTTTCGTCCTTATGGGCTTCTTCAGGGAGAATGATTTAAGAACGGATATGACGTCACGCGCCGGAAAACGTAACGTTAAAAAGCGCGCAACGTCATATACGTTTAAACAAATTAGCGGAAAATACATGTATACAGTAACAAGGACATATTTTATCCTGTCACTAGCTAAATATTCTACCCGATAACAGGGGGTATGATAAACTTAGCTTTATCATACCCCCTGATCACGTGACATGCTTTATTATGCTACATGATCACGTGATCTGCCGAAACTACTTTTAATTTTATCCGGAGGTTGGGCAGGGTCGATCTCGAAATCCCCGTTTTTATGACAAAACTTACACAAAATCTTCGCAAAGTCTCCTGTTTTGAATAACAAAAATCATCCCAATCAAATAATTCTGCGTATTTAATCAATATTCTTGCACCGAACTTACAAAAATGCTAAGTTTAAGTTTACTCGTAATCCGAGGCAAGTGGTCTACAGAAAACGAGAAATAAAAAGCACAAAAGAAACTTTTCCATTCCCTTGTCTAAACAATGGACTAAATGCCCCACTTACAGAATCCGCCCCTGGAATATTGACCTAAATCTTAGAAATCGATGACGTAGATTAAAGTTTGGATGACGTAATACACACCCGTTGTTGTCTGGGAATCGAAGCGATATTTGTTTACAACAGGACAGTGCAGGAAAAAACAAGGAAGGGTTTGGATTTACATGAGGTGGAGATATTTGTGGTTTGTTATCGACTTATCGTATTTCAAAACATCCGTAGTACCTGTTTTTACACGTCGGGCTATTGTTATTTTGAAATAATGTCTTCATTACCACGCACAACACAAGCTTGCTTCGTTGGAGACTGTCTAAAAATGGACGACATCGGAGAAAGTGCAAAACACGTTAGATTTTACAGCTAAATCCAGGACTGAGGAAATTAAAGTTGGGACGAATAGTGAACTGAGTCATTTGTGGTAGGCGCTTCATGTTCTTGTTACAGTTTGACCTTTTCGAGTTTTAATTTAAACGTTGAATCTGTTTTTGTTAAAACCGATACGGATCCTTCCAATCCCAATCCACACACAAAGAAACGGTCAGGTCAAGACACAGTCGTCGACTCGCGTCACTTTCTAGTTCTTTGCTATTTGAATTACACTGCATGGTTATTATAGCCTATTTGAAAATTGAAATATAACTTGCTTGTTTTTACCTCGGTGAAATTATAAAATGCTGATGGGAAAGGAAAATTTCCACACGGATTACTTTCTGACGCTCATCAAACGTGTGCGCATTCAAACATTTTGAAAGGGTGACATCGCTTTAAAAAAATAATAATCCATTGATTTCAATGGATTATGAATATGTTTCTGTAATTCTAAATCGTTTTAAGGTTGTAACAGGATAAATAGAATAGATGTTTCATGTCTTGGATGGGTCAAGTTTATTTGGCTCGGCTGAGGAATTTATCATGTTCGCCTTCGGCTCACAAGATAAATTCCTCCGCTCGCCAAATAAACTTGACCCATCCAAGACATGAACCATCTATTCTCTATTTAGCATGTAAGATCATGGTCTGGAAAGAGGCTGTGAAAGCCACTCAGGACAATCCGTCATAGATCTGGATCAGACTGCGCACATACACAGTATGATCAAGATCTATACTACATCATATACATGTAGACAAATCTTACCAAAACAAAACATAGTTATAAAGCAGATACAAAGATCATCGTGGATCTCGATCAGACTGCACATAGGTACAATCTGATCCAGGTCCACGTTGGTCTCAAAACGCATCAAAGGTCTGCAAACAAGACCACGAACCACAGAAATACATACTAAAACATGAAAGCCCTAAGAGTAACAGCCATGTGCATATTATAGGATCATATTGATACAATAATTCCTATACAAAAAATTTACTCACAAAAAAAGTATTAATAGGAACAAACAATAATATACCTTAACGCTACTCTATACTGTATAACAATTTCGAATTCATACCTTTTGGATACAACGTATGAAGTTTATGTATCCAATAGGTTTCTTTACACAAACGTGTCATTTCATCATTAACAATATCAATAGGTAAAAAACTAAAATCTGACAAAGAATAAGATCCAGAATTAAAATGCTGGGCAACATTTGATGCATAACTCTCATTATCATAGTTGTTTATATCAAACCTATGGCTGTTCATACGCTTTGAGACTTTTTGGTTAGTTTGACCTACGTATTGCATGTTACAACGTTTACATTCGATTAAGTAGCCTAAATAACATTCTGGGATGTGCAATCAGTAGAAAAACGTAGAATGAACGAGTCTTGAGAAGAATTGCTATTGAAAACATCAGTTTTAACAATATTTTTACAATGTGAGCATCTTCGTCTGTCACTGTCACATGACTGAGAAGAATGACTTTCACTTTCCTTTAATGAAGAGTGTACAAGAAAATCACGTAAATTTTTAGGACGTTTATAAGCCAGAATAGGTTTGAAGGAATGTACGTTTTTGACGCTGTCTTTGCGTGATAGTTGCAATAAATCCCAGTATTTGTTTAAGATAAAACCTATATTGGGTAGGGATGGGTTATACTCGACGACAAAAGGAATAATATTTTTGTTTTGACGTTCCTGCGTTGACTGAAGTGCCTGATCCTGTGATAAAGAAGATACTTTCTCGAGTGCACGATCAACAATTTCTATAGGGTAATTCCGCTCAAGAAAAAGATCTCGCAATTGAGAAATGCTTTCATTTAACGGACCATCATCAGATATTATTCTTCTATAACGTTTAGACTGACTGAAAGGAATGCCGTCTTTGCATGCTTTAGGGTGGCACGAAGAATATTCTACATATTGATGAATATTTGTGGGCTTGATATAGACATCAGTAGCAAAATCTAAATTGTCAGATTTTGATACGGACACCTCATACGGACACATGTAAATACCTATAAAATACTACGTATTTATCATTGTCTTGCATAGTTCGTTTCCATAGTCGGTGTAATTTTACGCGATCCAAACATTTTCCGTTCGTAAAATCTTTATTTTGACGTGCAAATAAGAAGCACTCTTTTATTGTTCAGCTGGCGTGTGGGTGCTCAATTGTTTGAATACGACAGAAAGTTACCGAAATGTATACACTTGTCCAACATTATTAAATCTATGAGTCCTTATGTATTTCTCTTATACATGTATGTATTTCCGTGTGATATCCTCTGTATGTCCGTCTCTCTTTCATCTCACCCTCTCTTCTCTGTCTACCTAGGATTTAAATTCTATACTGAACAAAAGTGAAAACGCTACACCTACTTCGCTTGTCATATTTTTTTTCTAAATACAACAAGTAAAAAATTCAAATGAAAGTGTTTCGCATTGTTCATTGACTTGGTTGTGCTTAGCGCTTTACGTTTTGTGGATCTTTATAACGGGGATGAAAAACGGACCTTTTTAATGTGACAGGGGTCCGTTTTTCAGGTGTACAATTTGAACGGAAATTTTACACAATTTCAACCTTCAGAAATTCAAGCAGAAGAATGCAAACCATGCCGGACTGCATGGAATGGTAGTCCGTCAAGTTACCAGTCAGGAAATGTAAAGAAGCGTACATAACATTGTATTAGCGTTTAGAAAATGATGTTTGAAAAGCAGAATTTTCAATGTGTTCCAAAGCTTGAAAATTTTACAATGTAATCTCCCTAGGAAATTGAAATCGCTATTGCATGGACATCTGGGAACAATCCTAGTCGAAGAAAGGGTTAAAATATGCCCTGTAAAGTCAGCATTATGTTGCAAAAGCCTCCAATCGAAAACCTTGATAAATTTGTGAATATCAAACATTTCAAATTCCCTATTTGTTCATGTCAAAGGGAGGTAATTCGCAAAACTGACAGATTAGACCTTGATTTTAGAGCTTGCTACAAAAGATAAGTGTGATTTTAAGTGCTTTTTTTGGGGGGCAATCCGGATATGAATTCCAATCACTGTATCATTTTATCATCATAAGGATTGGTGGAAAGAGAAACAAATGTGGAATCAAATATCTAAACTGATTTACACCAAAGATTTTTGGTCTCCGTACAGTGAATAAAAACATCAATATTCCAATTCTAACATTTGCGATCATCTTTAGGCTATTGGATTTTCAAAGAATAATGTAGTCAGTGTAATTTTGATAATATAACGTGTACCTTAAATATCTGTTTTATTTCTTTTAATCGTTTAAAAGGTGGACAAATATATGCATAATTCACGAGCAACGCGTCTTTATCACGTTTGCTTATCGTTTACGTTATGTATGCCAGTCCGATGAGCTAAAGACAAAGACAATAACGAAGTTGAATCATAAACCGACCTATTTATGCTTCGAAGTTGGTGTTATAGGACAAAAAACACAACTTGCGTCCAAATAACTGCTGGGACCGTCAGAATCCACTTCCTTGTCCGCCATTTTGTTTGCTCGAAAAAATAGTTGCCGCTGGTCAGGCTCCCATAGCGTGAGTCTAGGTAGATTGTTTAGGTACTCGCGTGTTGTCGGGTTCACCATATATATTTCTTGATTACAAATCTTCAGGGGTATTGTGTGGATCTAGCACGGCGAATCCAAGCGAAATCTCAGTCGCCCTTCGATTACTACATGGACAAGGTCAAGGATAATAACTACGGTAAAAGTAGTTCCGGCTGTTGGGACGGGATGGTCGGTGAATTGATAGATACAAGAGGCTGTGATGGTAAATGGAGACCGGTAAATATAGTATCACTTTTACAGTGGCGGATCCAGGATTTCTATGAGGGGGGTTCGGATTATATGCAAATTAGGGGGGTTCGTTTTTCGAGTGTTGCACAATTTTGACTGAAATTCTGCATGAAAATGAAATAATCAGGCTACAGAGGGGGGTTCGTTCGAACCCCCCGAACCCCCCCCCCCCCCCTGGATCCGCCACTGCTTTTACAGCTACAGATAAGATCTTTTCAAAATGCAATACTTCGTTTATTGTTCTTCAGACCTTGTGATATTAACCCTTTCCCAAACGACAAACTTTTAGGGTGATCCACTTAAAAAATGCCACAAATGACAAAATGGAAGATATTACGGATAGTATTTGTGTGAAATGTGACAAAGAAAATATTGAGACAAAAGGAGAAACTGCTGATTATCAGCAGTTTCTTCTTTTGTTTCAATGTTTTCCCAAGCATTTTCTATTAGGGACGTCAAAACCAGGTCTTGTTTGGGAAAGGATTAAATGAAATGATGCCTTCAGAAAAGACTATTTCCCCACTTAAATGTAGCTCTACTTTTAACAGTAATATTTTAATCTGTTCCAATTAAACAACAAAGAAACGAGAAGAAAATGTTTAGCAGATGTAAGATATAACTTTACCCCGAGGCTCGTGAAATACCGGGCGTCACCCGTGGCAACGGCAATTGACAAAGAAACCGCCAATTTTCGTTGTCATGGATGACACCAAAAGCTTTTTGATAAAATTTAATAATAATGAATGGTATATTCCGTTTTTATTCACCTGAGAGGGTGTGGCTAAGTAAAGAGGTTATTCGACGAGTTTACTTCTCGATACCTTGGTTGATAGAAGAGAAAAAACGTGCGGCACGAGCATGAGCATATTTCAAATTGAAACAATGCGCGATTGTAAAATGTGTTGTCATAAAACGTCGTATAGTGCCACCACTGACTTGAGACTCAAATGTACTTTTAATTGTTGACTAATCCACGTGAGAGGGGTTGTATGTTTATACTGTACGGTGTGTTTTTGTCAAAGTTATTTAATACTGCGAAGGAAACACAAAGAAACCGTGGTCGAGTGGTAAAACAGCGTTACCAACAATTACAAATTGTAATATGTGGGTTCGACTCTCACATAGTCGCGTTTTATTTACCATTTTTTGTTTTTATTCTTTTTATTACTTTATTATTCATTTTTTCCATCACCTTAGATACCGTTCTAAATGATAGCTTTGTGCGTAGTTCTGAATGATTCAATTTAAGTAATACAAGTTTTTAAGTCATAAATGTCTGACTTGTAGGCTTACATATGTATAACCTTGATGACAGAGAAATCATTTTAATTTATACATAATTCTGTATGGACGAAACATATGAAAAGAAAAAGGCGCACTGCAAAGATAAACGAAAATAGATCGAATAATAATAAAAAATAAATCATGAAAAAATATAGTGGAATTTTCTGGTATCGAACCCTGGCTGAAATATATCGTTAGATTGGGGACCACCACCTTACCCACTTTGCCACAGAGACTATCAATTAATGCGACCCTTGATTTTAAATAAAATATTTTAACAACGGTTGAATTGAAACAAAGGGGTTCCGAAAACCTGTTTTACCTTCTTAATTGGACTCGTCTGTCCAGAGGTCATGGTTTATTTATAGCTACAGATTGATTCACGCTGTAGTTATAATGTTTTGCAACAATACCGACGAATTACCGCTAATCGAGAAGGCTGTTTCTCCCCAAGTTTAAATGGAATGAACCGTTTACTAAGCTCCGCCCTGTTTCCCGAATAAAAACAGAATATATACCTTTTAAAGTGACATTATCTTATTATTGTTGTTAAAATATACACGTACATGTATTGTCCAGCAAGATTAACCCGGGACATCTGCATGTGTAATGACCCCACTTCGGCTTTGTTTTGTTAAAACGGTCAACTAACGGACTTTGCGCACGAAAATTAAGTTGTCCCGGGTTAACCTTGCTGTACAATACTTGTTTACATTACGGAATCAGCATTATGAAATAAAGTGGCGTATTCTAGTTCATGTATCCCTATCTAACTCAGTGTGGGCGTGTAAGATGGTGGCCTTCGTGACTGTGAATCTCGTGTTCCTTTCGGGAACCGGATGTCCCTATTAGAGGTGCGTTCTTTAGAGCGAGATTTTTAAGATTTCTTAAGATGTTTTTGATACAGCGTTTTTGAGACCGAGATTTTAAGCCAGGTCTTCCGAATGTTCCATACTTCATAAAAATGACGTCATCATGACGTCATTTGTATGAAGTATGGAACATTCGGAATTCCGCGGTTTATGAATCATGGAGCATTCGGAACAACTCGGTCAATTCTATCCCATATAGATTCTACAGAATTTACCGAGGGGTTCCGAAAGAAGTATAGAGCAATGGCGGCTCCCAGTGATCGTCTTAAAAATCTTGCTCAAAAGAGCGCTTTATCCTAAAACATCTTAAGAAATCTCAAGATATCTTAAGAAATCTCGCTCTAAAGAACGCGGCTTAGGTTGTGCTTCATGTTATGCTGCCTCTTGAAGCAATTTTGTGCTTGTCATTCTAAAATCATAGGCCTACATTTACTTTCTTTACGTTTTTCAGAAAGCCGACATTGCCATAGCCCCACTTACTATCACCCGAGAACGACAGCGTGTTGTAGACTTCACTAAGCCGTTCATGTTAACGGGAATCAGCATTATGATAAAGAGTCCGGACAAGGATAAACCTGGGGTGTTCTCGTTCATGTACCCCCTGTCTAACTCCGTGTGGGCGTGTGTAATGGTGGCATTCGTGACTGTCAGCCTCGTGCTCTTCTGTGTGGGACGATGGAGCCCCTACGAGTGGTCGGATACAGAAACCAAGGGGGCATCACCAATCAATAATTTCACGCTTTTTAATACATTTTGGTTTTCTCTGGGTGCTCTAATGCAGCAGGGCTCTGATACTTTCCCAAGGTTGGTAGGGGTGCTTTTAACAATTTACCTTACTATACGTCTTAACCCTTTCCCAATGGGAGGGTGGTCCAATTTAAAAGCTGCTGAAGACAAAAAGATGATGTCAATAAAAATAGGATTTATATACAATACAGCCCAGAAAATATTGATGCAAAAGGAGAAATTGCTGATCATCAGCAATTTCTTCTTTCGTTGCAATGTTTTCTTAAAACTTCTCTATTACAGATGCCAAAAGCAGGTCTTATTTTTGAAAGGGTTAAGCTCGAGTCCAAGAACATACATTATAGGCCTACTCTTTCCCGGACTATAGAATTATGGTTGCAAACTGAATCTTTACTCTCAGTGTCTTAGACCTCTCAAACTTCCTAGCAGCCGCATATCCCTGTGAGAGTATAGATTCACAAGTACTTACTGTATTATTATATAGATATCACACAAAAGCACTCTTGTTTATTTAAGAACATCCATCTTTAACAATTCATGGCCATTTTTCATAGCTTTTTGTCATTTTAGACATAAAAATGTAGAAGATGCACATCATATGATTGTTATAAGCATGTAGATCTACAGTTTCGTGTTTAATTCCGTTTACAAACACTTATGAAAATAGCGGGAAACGTTGCTATAGTTATCATATGTCCAACACACTATTCGAGAATTGTCCTTTACAATTTGTTTCGAAATATAATAATTTTGTACATATAACATAATGTCCTGTATGGAATAGTAAATCATAGAATATCTCCAACTTCACATCCATTTGCAGAACTTTAAGAATGTTATTCGCTGACTGTTTCAAAAACCAAGTCAGGTCAAAATGGGGAAGCAAACTTGTTTGTAAACGGATTTTTTACTAGTTTCTCTTCTTTTTTATTGAGAAAAAAGAAGAAGTACATGCAGACAAAGTGCATGTGTGTATTTGTCATACCTTTAATTTGCAGAGTCGTCAAAAAACAAATGTTTGTCCAACGACCCCTATACTTACTTTAATTTCCTGTTTGTCGTGTAATTGCACTTAAAGTGACATTTCAGATTTTTTTGTTACAAATTTTACTTTTATTTTTATCTGAAAGAGCATATTTCCTTATGAAAATTCTGAAAATTTCAAGCCAAAATATTGCGCTGTTTACGAGAAATTTATATTTTTGTGTTGAAATTGAACAAATTGTTGTGGACAACAGTTCGGATTTATATGCAATTTATCGATTATGTCTCAACTTTAAATGCGTGTTTCTCGCTTATTGGCAACAACATTAGAATAACCAATCTTGGCATCAAGACATACTTCAAAAAAATGAAATTGGAATGAAATGTCCCTTTAATTTAGATAGCCTACATGTATGGGAAGTGTCGAATTTCATCTTCGAAATTATTTGTAAACAATCAGTCTCTCTTGCATACTTTTTCTTCAACGTTTTCTACACACATGTACATGTATATTGTTTTTTATCCCGGAACGTCTTCTCAAAACGTCTTAATTGTCCTTTCACTGATGTCATTTAACCCATTACCACACGGTGACTCCTTTTGACTCCCCACAATATAATGTTTTTGGAAAACATTGTGGGAAACCCGAAATGAAGAAATTGCTTGTCACAAGCAATTTCTTCATTTCCCACAATGTTTTCTACCCAAAAAGCTATAAAATCTCGAAATTTCATCACGTTGAAATGTCGTCTGCAACTTCTTTAAAATTAGAATACCCAAAAATTTTGTCGTTTGGTAATGGGTTAATCAACATCATAGTCCAGTCACGATATACTGACACATGTTTGCAGAATCTATGTAAACTCCAGAGGTGCGTTCTTTAGAGCGAGATTTCTTGAGATATCTTGAGATTTCTTAAGATATTTTAGGATAAAGCGTTCTTTGGAGCAAGATTTTTAAGACGCTCAATGGGAGGCGCCATTACCCTATACTTCGTGCGGAACCCCTCGGCCAACTCTGTACAAACAATATAAAAGAGATTTGACCGAGGTGTTCCGAACACTCAATAATTCATAAACCGTGGTGTTCCGAATGCTCCATACTTTATACAAATGACGTCATGATGACGTCATTTGTATAAATATGGAGCATTCGGAACAGCTCGGTCAAAGTCTTGGTCTTATAAACGCTTTATCCAAAACACCTTAAGAAATCTTAAAAATCTCGCTCTAAAGAACGTGCCTCAGAATACAAATGTATTGAGGTTTAGACTATCGTAATTTTGCATATGATGGTTTTAATCTTGCAAGTGTCATACATATGTAAGATTTTAACCATAACATGTAAAATTGCATTGAAAATTAAGAACGCTTTTTCATATATAGCTTTGATTTGTAAACGTTCGCTTTAATTTCATGACTTTCAAAGACTGTTTTTAACTCCCATATTGTGAGGAGTTAAAAATGATCTCGGTATAACGAAAGTTATATATATCAATATTTTACATAGGTCGAGATTTTCTTTCTGATTAATCCTATTTATGTCTACTCTAAATTGCACGTTCCGTCCCCTTTCTTTGTGTTTGCACGTATTTTGTCTCTTATAAGATAGAAGTACCCGCATGCATTGGGTCCCCTTTGATTTGATCTAGCGACCTCAGTTCTCTCATAAGTTTAACGAAAACTGCAGCTTGTGCATATTGCTTACTTGTTCTACATAACCATTTTTCTTTCCTTTGAACTGATCCATAAGCGTTTATTGTAGGCATCATTCAAGTTAGAAAACCATAAAAATTTAGTTTCTTTGTTACAGACCAGTTTGAAGGATTTTGGGACCTATTTGTTATGGCGGTCTCAGATATTGAAAAGTTGGACACTACGCCAACCACTATGTACAAACGTTTACGTGGGTTGTTCGGAGAGTTTTGAGACAAACATCATTTCATAATTATTTTTGAAGATCTCTTATTTATTCTAATTCTGCACAAAGTTTAAAACATAACGAGTTAAATGCAATTATTTTTTCAAGATTTGGATTATTGGGTTGCTGCTAGTAGTAACCATAGCAACACAACCATCATGTAGCCGGCGCACGGCTCGCAAATGAGAAATATTGTTTTATTATGTTGGCATAAATACACTATTTTTGTGAGAAACTTTGATACAACGTATTTAACATCATTTATGATTCATAACATTATTTGTCCGCTAGATTCAAACGTTTAGCAATGTGACAAAATTGTGACCCGTCACGCTAAAAGGGACCATATCCGAAGTGTGAAAAATATCGACCCTAGTCAGTCTGCGCTGTCCGCGCAGCCAGACTAGGGCCGACACTTTTCACTTTTATGTAATTTTCTAAATTCGGAAAGCTTTCCCTATCTTACTATATGTTCATTTTTCGCATACGGGACCTTGTTGACCTGTGCTGGGTCTGACAAGTTCGTAACAATTTGGATTTTTGGAGTTCGGATAAGATCCCTTTTAGCGTGACGGGTCACAATTTTGTTTTATCGGTGATAGGAGAGCAATTTCTGGCGACGCCGTCAAAGACAGAATAACTACAGTCGACACTCGATGTGTCGAAGTCAGATGGACCGTCAAAATACATCGACATATCCGGAGTTCGACACATCCGATTTTTCTTTGTATCTTTTTCAATATATTTTAACCGTTTTGATGCTCATCAAGTACGTTCATGATTGAAATAAAGTAGGAAAAGGAAAGAAATTGCTCAACATGAGCAATTTCTTTCCTTTTCCTACTATATTTCAATGGCTACATTTATTTTAAAATAATTTTGTTTAATATTTTTGATATCCATTGATGAAGACGGGACCAGACTTTCACTTCGACTTAATCGGAAATTCGACTTATCCGATGTCGACACAACGAGTGTCGACTGTAATTGTTAAGAACGTTTGTCGTACATGCCAGAAAATTATAAATTCAAACAAAATAATTTTGGAAGGTGTCAGTAAAGGACAGAAATTCAGTTGTGCACTTTTCTACTGCTAACACAATAAGTTTCAGGAGGCAATGACCTCATCTGAGGATAAAGAGAGATGCTGTCGCTTTCCGTCATTGATAGAAAACTAGATTTACGCGACGTTCTATCGACGAATATGGCCGCATCACTATTAGAGGCTTGCAACAACTACGTATCCTTGTATAGAAGATTGTATCATCGTTATTATGTGACTTGAATTGTTGCTGTTCAGTAGATGGGCACGGAGACATGAAAATGCATTTAGTGTGAAGGAGGGTGCTTTGAGAAATAACTACATTTGCACTATAGTCAAATGACGTGACGTTCCTGGACGGCGGCGTGTACCGCCTATATGTCAGTAGCTATTTTTTGATATCCATGTTGTATAAGAAGACGGTGTTCAATTTACATGAAATTTCATATTGGTATAGATTAAAGATTACAAAAAACGTATATCATAAAATGGTGTGTATATGCCTTGTTTTAAACTGTTTATCAAAGTTGTCTCAAAACTTTCCGAACAACCCTCGTACATCACTATAGACCAAGAAATCGATTATTGCGGATTATGGAACGCCTCGACTGCCTCATGTTGTTCATATCTGATTCGTTATGTCTGAAAGTCAGGTTGTTATGTAAACTCGACAAGTCGTTCTGTGCATTTCTAGTTCGTCTTGATCAAAAGTCATTCTGTCTTGTGCAAATATTAGCCTGTTGTGTCAATATGTCAATTCGTTATGTGCACTTAATAGTTTGTTATGTGCATTTCATATTTTGTCCTGTGGGAAAATCAATTCGTCTTGTGCGCTTATTAATTTGTTATGTGCAAAAAACAGTTCATGATGCAGTCAAAACAATTTGTCATGTGGACTTTTTAGTTTGTTATGTGCATTTCGTATTTTGTTATGTGTATTTGTAGTTTGTCTTGTACAATAGTCATTCCGTCTTGTGCAAACGTTATTTTGTGATGTCTATATTCTAATTCGTTATGTGCAGTTGATAATTTGATATGTGATTTTCATATTTTGTCCTGTTGGGAAACCAATTCGTCTTTTGCGCATATTAATGTGTTATGTGCAAAGAACAGTTCATGATGTAGTCAAAATAATTTGTCGTGTGGACTTTTTAGTTCGTTATGTGCATTTCGTATTTTGTTATGTGTGTCTGTAGTTTGTTTTGTTAAAAAATCATTTCGTCTTGTGCAAACATTAGTTTGTGATGTCTATGTTTTACTTCGTTATGTGCAGTTAGTAGTGTATTATGTACATTTTGTATTTTGTCTTGTGGGGAAATCAAGTGAGTATGGTTCTCCCTGTCAATGTTTTAAGTCGTTATGTGCAAACGTCAAGTCGTTATGCGGTCCTTTCTCGCGAGGCGATATTTTATACCAGCACCGGTCATTTGCCTGATAAATAGTGTAGAACCAGATCTGGGTCTCCCGTAAGAGCCAAAATCTTCAGGTTCTACACTCTTTGCTTATTTAGAAATCGGAAATTTTAAAGTAAACTATCATCTTTTTAATACAAAATTAGCTCCTTTTGCAGTGCAAATGTGGAGTATACAATTTGGACGATTCCACTACAAAATATTAGCAAAGTTTTGAGATAAAAGAAAAATTTACATGCCGACTTTGTTCACAATTTATTCTCCCTTGAATATTTTCCATTCTAAACCAAACATTTTATGCCCCCGTTTCGAGAGATCGGGGGCATATTGTTTCACTCATGTCCGTCTGTCTGTCTGTCTGTCCGAAAACTTAACCAAAAACTTAACCTTTGCCGTTTCTCTAAATGTATTTTATAAAGAAAGCTATAATTTTGTATTTAACATCCTTTCAATGATATCTATGTGTTCCATGCAACTTGACCTTCCGCAAGGTCATCCGTTAACCCCTATCTACCCTTTACTCTACACAAAACTTAACATTTTTAAAAATGGCCATTTCGGGGGCATTTGTGTTTCGCCAACACATCTTGTTTTCTTTAGAAGATCTACATAAACTGACGTCCAAAAGAAACGCCCCAATGAAATTTGTCGTTATTTTCCTTGTGCCTGTTACAATGTTAGTAAAATGTATACTGTATTTTATCATTTAGACAGACAATTACGGCAAATGAAAAAATGTGCGTTTTTATTCGCCAATATGTCCATTTCCGGTGACTGGTCACGTTTTCTACGTGCGTTTCGTGTATGTTTATCACGTGATGAAATGGGTCACATTTTACACAGTGGCATGTGTTAGTGGATAGGCAACCACGAGTTTCAAGATTTTCTATCGAAACATTGAAAGGATACCAAGACTAAATTCTGAAAAGGGAGCGCGTAATATGGCATTTTTTTAATGCGACGAATGCACAAACAAGTTGCAAGATGGTTTAACATATTGTGTTTCTCGATTCGGTGTCTTGATCGAGGCGTTAGCGTTCCGCAAACATCTATCGATCGGTCACGATCAAGTAGACCTCATTTAACGCCTATAAAGCATGATAATTCTCCACGTTAACGTCATGCACGTTTCAGGTTCGTGACGTTGGGATCGATGTTCTGTCGACTAGTCTGTTACTGTAGTGGTCAAAAAAGATTTTTTGGGGTAACTGTTGTTGTTGTCATTTACGTTTGAAATAGACACACTGCTTGGAAAATAGAGCTCGTAGATAAGCCATTTTCGAATACGGGGAAGAGAAAAACAAGCCGCCTGACGTTTTAACGTCTTTCATTGCACGATCTGGCATCTTGGTTGACGAGTTAGAGTTAGAGAAACATTTGCCAATCACCCAAAGTCAGGTAGACCTCGCGTAACGCTTGTTATACTAAAAGCCGTCTTACGTTAACGTCATTTGCGTTTCAGGTTTGAAACGTTGAAATCAACGTCGCGTTTAGTATTCAATAATTGTGGTCACCAAATAAGCCGTTTTACGGTATTTTTTGTCGTCGCAAATAAAGTATGAACCACGTGCTACAGATTTTCAAATAAAAATTCTGATACCGCTCTGTTTAAATGTGGCGTTTTTCTGAACTGTTACAATTTGGTTATTTCTTTATCACCATTTTTCAACAACAGATAATCAAATTTACAGATGGAAATAAGTTTTTGTAATTTCAAATCAGATTTACTGAATAATTGGACATTTATTAGGACTGGGGCGTTTCTTTTGGACGTCAGTATATCTTATAGTCTAAAACCTGCTTTAAATTGGTTATAAATTTGAAATGATGTTTTATTATGTTAATCCTTTCCCAGCCAATTCTTCGTTTTGATGTCAACATCATAATCACGGTGGAGATTGTGCTTCATGGGATGGAAAACAACTACGGACGAAAATAATCTCGATTCTGTTCAATTATACAAGCATACCATCCCACAGGAACGACAACTCATGTAGTAGACCGACCGAAATCACCGGTGCTGGTATAAAATATCGTCTCGCGGGAAAGGACCGCATAACGACTTGACGTTTGCACATAACGACTTAAAACATTGACATGTAAAACCATACGCACTAGACAACTTGATTTTACCACAGGACGAAATAAAAAAATGTTCATAACAAACTAGATTATATTAATTGCACATAACGAATTAAAACAAAGGCATCACAAACTCAACTTTGCGCAAGACGAAATGACTTTCGTACAGGACAAACTACAAACACACATAACAAAATATGAAGTGCAAAT
Source organism: Fragum sueziense (assembly GCA_963680895.1). NCBI lineage: Eukaryota > Metazoa > Mollusca > Bivalvia > Cardiida > Cardiidae > Fragum > Fragum sueziense. The sequence continues at coordinate 67,707,859 of OY804596.1, read as the reverse complement.
AACGAACTAAAAAGTCTACACGACAAATTATTTTGACTACATCAAGAACTGTTCATTGCACATAACACTTTAGTATGAGCAAAACACGAATTGATTTCCTCACATGACAAACATAAAATGCACACAACAAACTATCAACTGCAAATAACGAATTAAAACATGGACATCACAAACTAATGTTTGCACAAGACAGAATGACTTTTGTACAAGACGAACTACAAAAACACATAACAAAATACGATTTGCAAATAACGAACTGGAAAGTCTGCAGGACAAATGGTTTTGACTACATCACGAACTGTTCTTTGCACATAGCACATCAGCATGCGCACTAGACAAATTGATTTCAGCACAGGACAAAATATAAGATGTACATAACAAACTGTTTATTGCACATAACAAATTAGAAAATATACATCACAAACTAATATTTGCACAAGACATAATGACATTTATACAAGACAAGCTACTAACGCACATCTACGAAATATAATTAGTGTTGACTACATCACGAACTGTCCTTTGCACATAACAAATTAATAAGCACACAAGACATATTGATTTCCCTACAGGACAAATTTCAAAATGTACATAACAAACTATTAAGTGCACATGGCGAATTGACATATCGGCACCACAGACTAATATTTGCACAAGACGGAATGTCTTTTGATCAAAACGAACTCGAAATGCACATAACGACTTGTCAAGTTTTCATTACAACCGGACTTTCAGACGTAACGAATCAGATATGAACAACATGAGGCAGTCGAGGCGTTCCATAGCGGATCCTAATGTTTTCTTTGCTTTTTTGCATGTGAGTCAATATGTTTTCATTTGTGAATTACACGTATGTGTTTTGCATGCAGTTGTCTTAAAGTATATTAAATCATTTAAAACCACATTTCACACATTTACACAACTTTTTCCAACTATGGAGACCTATTTACGGAATGGAATGGATTGCAATGCTTTTGATTTAACTTTTGAAAGAGGAAACTCTACACTTCTGTTTTTTAAAACTTTTCAAAGGCAAACTCTGTGAAATGCACGCGAAAGACTTTGGATAAGAATCGTAGGTGGAATTGCTTTGAAAAATTGTCGTCTGAAAGAGAATAAAATTACCAAGTGGTGTCTAAAGGTAGTCCACCCATAAAGAGATTCGCGCGATGTCGGAATATGGCCACATTACGGGTATTCTACCTGAATTCCTTTCTTGCACAAGTGCTGTCTGAATACCGATACCTCTGATAAAGTCCAGCTAGATTTTCAAAGAGTTTGTCTAAATTACCCTTTTTAACAACGTTGAAAAATTGCCAACAAGTCAAATATAAAAAAATTAACTATTCACAAGAACAATGGAATCGCTAATGTTGAGAAAGTATCAGATCCTGGATGCATTTACACCTTTATATGTATTACATGTCCGTACGTCCGTTGGTCTTTCTTTCTGTACTTCTGTTTAAATACTCTGTTCTGTTGTCCGACTCTTCCTCTCTATCTTCGATTCCATGTCTTTTATCTGCCTTTAACTCTCTTTTCTATGGCCCTATTATTACCGTATGATTTAGATTAACTTGTTTTGAAAGTAATGCTTTTACTTAGACAAACAATTCAAGTTAAGTATCGAAGAGTTGTATTTTCAAAATTGATAATTTTACATTTTCAAATAAGGTAGTGTGTACCTTTTGATATCTGTCCAATCTTTCGAATTGCAAAAAAACGTTGTTCATCTGTGTTGTTAATTTCTTGATTCCAGCGAATTGCATACGAAAATAATCTGATAATCTACATTTTCTTATAATTTATATACTTGTTCCTTCGTCCATACTCTAGAGTAAACAACGCGATTTCTTTCTTTTTCAATTTTTGAATTCATAAAATTTCATATTTCGATATTTAAGTCATCCTTCCAATTTCAGATCATGTTCCGGCAGAATAGTTGGAAGCGCGTGGTGGTTTTTCACGTTAATCTTAATCTCGTCCTATACCGCTAATTTAGCGGCGTTTCTCACAATAGAAAATCTTACCCCACCAATTAAATCTGTAGACGACTTGGTGAAACCGAACAACAAGATAGAATATGGAACTTTACGGAGCGGGTCAAGCAGAAAATTCTTTGAGGTTTGAAATTGTTTAAGGTATTATTTTTTGGCTGATTTATGGCCCTTTGTTAGAAATTAGCATGTTTGCAAGATTTTTACATGTTTTGAGACAATGTACCATTAGTGGTATGATCACTGTCAGCGCTCTAGTTACATTATCTTTTATTACAAAATACATTATCCATTAGTTTTTCTCATGAACTTATTCAAAATTTCTGTATTTGATAACACTATCAAGAAATTAGATTGTGGGGTACTTTTGAAGTTGTAGTGGTATTACTCTGATTTACTTGAAGGTGAAGTGGACACGGTAAGGCAACTGCAGAGGCAGCGCCAATTGTTTTACATAGGATAATGTGGGGAGCGTCTCTGTTGGTACTATATTAGTGCATTTGTCACTTTGTTGGCCAATTATCTTCATTACTTTTTTTTAATTTTTATCGGGTCAACTCACGGCTACAACGCTTCGAAATGTTTAAACCGAGAGAATTAGAACAGACAAATAAATAGGCATATATGGTTGAAGCGAGGCATAACATTTTCATTTTTTGCTTTTAAGCACCAAAAGAAAAGAATTGGACAACAAAGTAAAATGTATTAAAAACCATGTCCATAGAGACGTTCCCCAGAGAAATTTCTGTAGGTAACCTTTGGTTTTGTTTGTGTAGTTTCGTCATCATGGTTGAGCCACTACAGCTTATCAGTCTGGTGAAAACGCTTTTTACATATAAATACATGTAAGATGTTATTTTAGGAAAACAAGGTTGAAGTGTACAAAAAGTTATGGAGCTTTATGAGCCAGCACGAAAGCCGTGTACTGGTCGGTGAGGTGGAACAGGGGGTCGAGATGGTTCGAAACTCTAAAGGCCGATTTGCGTTCTTCCTGGAGTTCGCCATGAACAATTACCACAACCAGCGGAAGCCTTGCAATACCATGATGGTAGGGGGAATGTTAAATAATAGAGGCTATGGTGTAGCGACGCCTTTACACTTCCACCTTAGGTACGTTACATGTAAAGCAAGAAATTGAGAGGTTAATGCAGACAGACATACCGACAGACAAGCGGACAGAAAGACGGAAAGAGATTAAAAAGCGCAGCAATATCATAAATCGTGATGGTCGGCGGGGTGTTATTCAATTAGAGGTTATGGTGTAGCAACGCCTTTACACTTTCATCTTCGGCATGTGATATCTAGACACTAAAAGAAGCAGACAGATAGACACATATACGGACAAACGGATAGACAGACAGTAAAAAACAATCTGCAACGCTAGTTTTGTCGCCGTAATTGATGCTGAATAACAAAGGAAATTGTAAGACAATGCCTTTGCAATTTCATCCAAGGTATGATGTATTAATAAAAGATTATGCTACATGTACATTGCTTTCTGAAGAATAACTTGTTGTTTGGAACTGTTTTAACACTCTTGGTAAATGAATCATAAACCGTGGTTGCTTTCTCTTGCCACACAGGGGCCCTTTAAACTTGGCCGTTTTGAAGTTAAGAGAGACGGGAGAGTTGAAGAAATTACAGATGAAATGGTGGTATGATAAGGGCGAATGTGGAACAGATTCTAAGGTTAGTCAGCATGGAATGTAGACGAACGATAGATTAAATACCTCAAGTATAACTCATGGACACCAATTTAACAAGTTAAGCCCGATTGTATGAAAGGCATATCTTTGTGATGTTACAGAAAGCGATAGACATCACGTTTTTTGCCATTCTGAATTAATTAAAACAAACGAAACAAAAATTGTAGAAAAGGCTCAGACATGGGAACGATGTGATTTTGTTCTGCCAGATAAGTTGACCAGAGTAGCCTAACTGTATTCAAACATCTATATAATAACGGTTACGTAAATTTTTATGGCATATCATTTTTATGTCTTATTATCTCCTTGTCTGTACTGAATCCTATCAAGACTTGAATTTGTTTCATTTGTTGTCTTTTCAGGATGCTTCCACTAGTGCGTTAACGTTAAGTAATGTATCTGGAATATTCCATATATTGGTGGGTGGACTCGTCCTCTCCATGGTAGTGGCCTTGTTAGAATACCTTATACATCAGAGAATACGCAGTTATAAACGACGATCAAGGGCTGAAAAGGTATGTGAAGGTTCTCATTGTTAGAATATCTTATACATCAGAGAATACGTAGTTATAAACGACGATCAAGGGCTGAAAAGGTATGTGAAGGTTGCCTTGGTAGAATACCTTATACATCAGAGAATACGCAGTTGTTAACGAAGATCTAGGGCTGAAAAGGTGGGTCTTAGGTGTAATTACTCCAGCTTGTAAAAAGCTGTAGTTTTGATGTTTTGCCATTACACCGACGATATGAAAGTTGCCTCGTTAGTCAGCGAATACGCAGTTATAAACGAAGATCTAAGGCTTAAAAGGTGGGGTATTTAAGAAATTATGTAATTTTCAAAAGTCTTGTAGAACATTTTGGAACCGTATTGAGATCAACACCCATGAGGGACCTACTTCCAGATCCTGGCTTATTTTATTGTTATATTATTTCCCTTCCAAATGTAAAGACCTGTTATGAATCAATATTTTAATAATCTGATTTGAGCCAAGTTGTAATCGAAATATTGAATCCAAAATGCTGTTTGTTATTTGATGTTGTTTTTGTAGATGAAGCCACAGACTGTCCGTATTGTTAAAAAACAGACTTTAGAAGCTCTCAAAGAGGTCGGTTACAGCGAACGAGAAAATACCACGGTAAATGATACATCTTATCACAATTTACCTTTCATCTGTGAATTGATTGATTGATTAATTAGGTTTTAACGCATATCGCAACTGCCGTGGTCATATCGGGGGATTGGAGCGCCTATCCATATATTCCTGATATTGTCTCACCATTACTACTACAAAATATTCTCTTGGCATCCAATGTTCGTCTGCATAGGTTTACGATTATTGAAGTATGAATGCAAGACAAATGACAGAAAGGATATTTGTCGCGGCCGTGTATCGAACCCGGGACCACATGGTAGAATGTATTTTTACCTGACTTTAACCCTTTCCCACGACCTGGTTTTGACGTCCCTATTAGAAAAGGCTTGGGAAAACATTGAAACAAAAGAAGAAACTGCTGATAACCAGCAGTTTCTCCTTTTGTCTCAATATTTTCTATGCCATATTGTACACAAATTTTATCTTTAATAACTTCTATTTCGTCATTTGTGGCAGTTTTTGAAGTAAATCACCCTAAAATTTTGTCGTTTGGGAAAGGGTTAAGGGCATTTTCAAAATGCCATATCTGAATTGCTGACCTCTCTATAAAGGGTCTGATCTGTTTTGTTTTTTTTTTTTTTGGGTTTTTCCCTTTTTAGGTCATATATTTATACATGTATTGCTATTTTGTGGAGTCTAATTATGAGTGAAGAAAAGTCCATTCTTTTCATTTTATAATGGTTAACTATTATATGTTTTTGACATATTTCAGTATTGGGACTATACATCACCTTCAGAATCAACGACCGCCTCACCTAGAGTAAGCATTGGAAAATTTTGTTGATAAACAACATTTCTTTTTATTGAACACTCTATTTCTAAAGAACTTTTAATACTTAAAAGACAGAATAGGTTATAGTCCTTGTAACATCGGTAACTAGAGATAAGAGGGATCCGTTCAAAATGCAATGTTAAATATTTATCAAACCCTTTTTGTGGGTCTCATTCAGGCGATTCAAATGAGTACCCACCAACATGAGATTTGGACAAGAAATGATAAATTCAGAATGTCTTTACCCACACTTATAAAAAAAAATATTTTGTTCTGATACTTGATACACCGGAGTCGCCTTATACGCTACATGGATGTAACGTGCATGGCAAGATTCCCTATTTCCAATGATGCCAAGAATCAATATAATTTCTATTTATTATTTCATTTATCTTTCAGTATTGGGACTACACGTCACCTGGACCCACAGCCGCCTCGCCATTAGTGACTTTTGATAGTGGTCCTACTTATAATTATGGAGATCCTTCTGTCCATTGATAGTTGATAACATCTGGATGTAAATACTGACCGGTCTGCACAGTCTTCGACCACAGACTCCCAAAAAAGCCTGCAAAGTTTCCAGCTTCATCGCCGGGAACAACGGTCGCCTCGCCATTAGTGAATTTTGATAGTGGTCCTACTTATAATTACATGTGGCTATCCTTCAGTCCATTGATAGCGTGTAATAATTTGGATGTAAATACAGACCAGTCTGCACTGTAATCTACAGACCAGAGACCGCGACAAAGGTTCCAACTTTTGATAGCGGTCTGTACATTGGTACATAATCAAATCTGGGATATAAATATAGACCATTCAGCATTGCTTTGAATCAAGGACCAGCTATGGACTTTCGACTTTTAATGGCGATCCTTTCTGTTGGTTCCACTATCGTCGTTTTTCAACGAAAACCTCGTATCTGCAGCTTACAACCTGCAGATACGAGGTTTTTGTTGGAAAGCAGCGATATATGGATATAACTTAATTATTTAAACCATTGATATTTATAAAGATAATTTCAGTTGGGCCGTCAAAAGCAGGTCTTGTTTGGGAAAGGGTTAAACGACCGTCTGCTTCTATAGTTTACCTAAATCAGCAATATTTGCAGCCAATCGTTGCCAAAGTTCGTGTGCGTCTGTTCATATGTGTGTGTGTGTGTGTGTGTGTGTGTGTGTGTGTGTGCTTATCTTTATCTACAATTCAAAACAACCATTATTGGTTTGTTTGTTCTCTAAGTTAATAATGAATGTTTATGTAAAATTACGCGAGCATTTCTACGCTTCACATTCAAATTAAACAGGACTAAAGGAGGGCCACAAACATTTAGAATTGAGCAGCTTTTGTTACATCCTCAAGTTCTTTAAAAAAAAGTCATATTGGTACTTATGTTTCCAAAACATATTTAATTACAGCTTTGAACAAGCTGTGGTTACAAGGTTCTCGAAGAAAACCGACGGTATGATAATGGAAATCTAAATTTGTTATTAAAAACCAAATCTAGTAAACAATGTGGTTACTCATTCGAATTGTCTCGATTCCAATGAGTACTCACAGCATAGGGCTTGATGAAAAATGTGTGGTATTGTGTGTTTTTAGAATGCCTTCGTCCGGTCTAATCTGAATATCTTTCCTGATTGGGAGAATTGATAAGCTGTGGTTATTTTTTCATCAAGACACATTCATGGCATGCTGGGAAGAAGCAGCTTTAGATTGTGGGAGGCGTGATTTTTCAAAGCGAGGGAGCTCTCAAACATTGTTTATGGAATAAAAAAAAATACGCAGTCGCTTTTCAATATAAAACTCGTAACTGCAGCCAGCTTGAAACAAGCTACAGTTACGAGATGTTTTCTGAAAAGCAGCGGTATCAATTTTGTGTTAAATTTCAGGAGACCGGGGCTAGTTGATGCATTTTTCAGACTTTCTTGCATCACTCATGATCTGAATGGCCAATTTCCATTGTCTTTGTATAATATTAAAGCTCAATTTTTCCTGCATGTAAACTGATATAGAAATCATTGAAATGTAGTATATTTCTTCCTTTTCCAAGTATATTTCTTTGGTAGGTCGAGTGCATCAACTTGCCCCATGCGTGGGGCAAGTTGATGCAACCCATGGGGCATTTTGATGCATATTTTCTTCATTAACTTTTAAAGTCTGTGCGCTAGAAATAACAGTAAATTTGTCGTTTTCATGGCTTAAAATTACGCTTAATTGACAGAAAAAATGGTTAACTTGTTGTCAGGTAACATTCTTACAACATTCAATAGCTTTATTTTGAAGTTTGACTAGCCTATGCTAAACTTGTGGAGTGAATCACTCAGGAGCGTGCTCCAGTGCAACAAATAGGACGAGATTGTACCCGAAACCTAGATCAAAATTTGAAAAGATTTCCGTTACATTATCGCAACTATATGTCTGGACAAATCAAACAGTTTAAACATGTGCCCACATGGAATATCAAACAGGTCCTTAAGCTAAACAAGGACCGTGTCTGTGTTTAGGCTGTATTGAGTAGGGAGACCGGGGCTAGTTGATGCATTTTTCAGACTTTCTTCCATCGCTTATGATCTGAATGGCCAATTTCCATTGTCTTTGTATAATATAAAAGCTCTATCCTTCCTGCATGTAAACTGATATAGAAATTCTTCATTTCTTCTTTTTTCCAGTATATATCTTTGGCAGGTCGAGTGCATCAACTTGCCTCGGGTTCATTGCATCAACTTGCCGCGACCACCCCACGTGACATGAAGCAATGTAGACAACTTGTGCAAAGTATTTCCTATAGAAAGAAGTTGCTTGTGAGAAGCAAAATCTTTTTTATCCACAGTGTTTCCAAACAGAAATGCAAAGATATTTAAATTTCAATCGTATGCAACATGTTTGAAATTGGAATAGTCCAAAATCACGCACACTGGTAATGGGTCAATCCATTACCAGACGGCAAATTATTAGACCAGTCCAAATTCACACACGATGCAAACGACAATATCAAGTGAATTAAATTATACATTTTGTGGTATTTTTACGTAGAAAACATTGTGGGAAATGAAAAAAATACTTGTCACAAGCAATTTTTTGCTTTTTGTGCGATGTTTCCCAAAGCCATTATTTTGTGGGGAGACAAAAGGGGTCACCGTGTGGTAACAATATTTATCTGTAACTGTGTGTTACGTGTACTTCATTATAAAACCAATGTACAATATACTCGCATGTGTCCTAGAATGATCTAGTGTGAAAATGATCATTATGTTTGTTAAGAAATAATCTGAACTGATGATTGTAAAATTTTGTGTCCTCTAGATTAGTGTAAATATATAATTGCTGTATGTGTATAATATTTATAACATTTCACTTCTCTTTCATTTCAAGTTGTATTTCAAGTTTCATCATTACAATTGACCATTATTTGTATTACATTTAGTTGTTATTTTTTATCATACCTCTCAGCCTATAGAACGAAGACCTATAGTCGGGTCACGATATTATTGCACTTATTTATAATTGTGACCCGTCACGCTAAAAGGGACCTTATTCGAAGTAAAAAAATCCACATTTTGACAATCTTGTCAGACTCAGTATGGGTCAAGAAGATACCGTATGCGAGAAATGAACATAATATATAGTAAGATAGGGGAAACATTCCGGATTTAAAAAATTACATACTGTAAGTGAAAAGTGTCGGCCCTAGTCTGGCTGCGCGGACTGTGCAGACTGACTAGGGTCGATATTTTTCACACATCCGATAAGGTCCCTTTTAGCAAGACGGGTCACAATTTATTTACCACGGTGGATAATTACCGGTACGTCATACAACAATTTCACAAAATGTGCAATAATTTTGTTAATACGGGACCGATTTGAATTCGGTTTGAAACAGAGAAGGTGGACAGACGTCACGCATTCGATAAACGTTGTGGATCTTTTTTTTTTTTCTAAAAAAAAAATAGCTGATAAAAAAGTTATTGTAGATCAATCAAAATATAGTTGATCTTCAATAACTTTTGTAGATCTATCAGCAGATTTTTCAAAAAAACTACCTCGTCCAGATTATTCCTGGCATTTTCTCACCTTCTCCGCATCAAACCGATTTCAAATTGGCCAAGTATTTAAAAAAAACTATTGATTATTTTCTTTAAATTCTGAGTCACGTGATTAATCACCGTGTTTAATCGCGCTTTGAGGATCGCATGAACACTACCACTGGTGGTGAACTCGGCCAAAGCGGAGGACGTTTTTTCGCAAACAATGTATTCCGTCGGTTTTGTTATAAAATCTCGTAACTACGGCTTAGATAAAGCCGTAGTTACGAAATTTTATAACAACACCGACGGTTTGTCAATACATAACGGAGAACCCGGTCTATTTTTAGACCAAATTCATTGTATTTAGAGTTAAAAATCTTTAAACTCACATTTAAACGCAAAATATTTGTACCTTGTTGTAGCGAAAAAAGTCTCTCGCTTTGGCCGAGTTCACCACCAGTGACTACGCGGAATCTTGTGACACAACAACATGAACAATAGGGAACGATTTTATCAAGTAAACCTTGACGCAATTTCGGACAAACAATAGTATTTCCTAGATGTTGTTATAAAATCTCGTAACTACGGCTTGATTCAAGCCGTAGTTACTAGATTTTATATCAACACTGTCGGTTTATCAATAAATAACGGTAAACCCAGTCTATTTTTAGAGCAAATTCATTGCAATTAGAGTTAAAAATCATTAAAGTCACATTTAAACGCAAAATATCCGTACCTTGTTGTAGCGAAAAACCTCCCTCGCTTTGGCCGAGTTCACCACCAGTGACTACGAGTAATCTTGTGACACAACAACATGAACAACAGGGAACGATTTTATAAAGTAAACCGTGACGCAATTTCGGACAAACAATTGTATTTCCTAGATGTTGTTATAAAATCTCGTAACTACGGCTTGATTCAAGCCGTAGTTATTTGATTTTATATCAACACTGACGGTTTATCAATACATAACGGTAAAACTAGTCTATTTTTAGCACAATTTTCATTGCTATGACAGCAAGTCTTCAACAAATCTGGTAAAACTTGAGGGAATTTTTTCTAAAGCAGAGAAGGTGTAAAAATCGCCAGGGACTTGTTGCATGTAGTGAATCTTTTGAACAGCGCATGGCAAAAAGTTATTGACAAGCAAACAATTTTTATCGGGGGCTGTTAAAAAGATCATCCATGTCCAGAAAAGCACTGGCAGTGTTTGTCTTCACTGCCTCAAATCATATTCGAATCTTACAATTATTAACATAAATTTTGAAGATATTCAAAAAATGTTGTTGTTGCTGTTGTTGTTGTCGTTGTTGTCGTTGTTGTTGTTGTTGTTGTTGTTGTTGTTGTTGTTGTGGTGGTGGTGGTGGTGGTGGTGGTGGTGGTGGTGGTGGTGGTGGTGGTGGTGGTGGTGGTGGTAGTGTCACGTGATTCCCAATCGTATATCAATACCTCTCCGAGAACGTTTTCGGAAACTTTCAACCAATTTACCAGAAAATCCCACATGTCAGTCAGAATTTTCTTCTTTGCTCTCAATACATAAATGAGCAGATATCTGGAAAAGGCCGAGTTCCTGATAGCATTTGAGACGGTCGTGTTTCCAGATAGGCTAAGCTTCCGTCTCAATGCAGTATGATAGGGATCCATGCTGCGCTCTTACAGACGCTCGCTCTAACTCACTCTCGGTCTTTTGATTATCGTGCAGGGGGGCGGGGGGTGTTCCTGCGCCAGTGGGATCTCGTCCAGATGCCTGGCTAGCTGCACGCATGGCAGATTTCACTTCCACTCTCCATCTCTTCCTGTCATGGATGTTGGTGATTGACATTCCCCAATCTCTCGCATCTGTTTCTGCTAGGTCTTTCCAGGATGCCTTCGGTCTTCCAGCAGCTCGCTTTCCGGTGGCTTCGAGTTAGTATGCCGTTTGGATTGCACCATTGGATCTGTTGACATGTCCATACCAACGTAGTGGTCTCGCGATATCTCGTAAAAATAACGACAGGTCATCAATGCCGAGACGCACCAGTAACTCATTTGACCTGACAGAGGCTATGTCTCGGGGTTTTATGTTACACATATGTCGAATCATAGCCCTGTCATTTTATTGCATGTACGACAGGTTTTGCTTTGTCAAAGCCCAGGTTTCACTGACATGGAGCATTGCGCTTCTTACACATGTGTTGTACACGCAGCCTCTGGTCTTGTGTGGCAGGTGACGTTGAATATTCAAACATTTTCTGGGAGATGCCTGCAAGACCCACCCCAGCAGTATGGAGGCCGCCATCAAACCTCCCCTGATACATTAATTAGGCATGCGTTTTGTGTACCCTTTACATGGGCGGATCTAGAGGGGGTCGAGGGGAGTCCGGACCCCCTCTGGAATTGGCCGAAAATCAAATTTTGACTATATACGTGCTCGTAACGTTACGTATTAAAGCCACCATTTGGACTTGGACCCCCCTGGAAAACTCCTGGAGGGCTTGGACCCCCCAGAAAAAAATCCTGGATCCGCTCTTGCTTTATTTTCGCCTAGCTACGCCAGTGTCTCTCAGCCGTGGATGGTTTGTTTTTTAATCATCTAAGTTGGATGCGTGTAGCTGGAGGCTCGGAATGGATGTTATTGAAATAAGACGGCATAGTGCAAAACTATTGTAACTACATTTTGTAAAATTTTACAGGAGAGGGAAAAAACTTAATGACTTTCTCAAAGTTAAAGAGAGAAAATATTTTTGAAATTCTAAATATCATTTTAACCCATTACCACACAATGGACGCAATCCCAGTTAAATGGGACAATTGATGTCTCCGGCCTTTAATATGTACTAGCTGCAAATAGTCAACATTATTTAAATGCCCATCACATTTATTTTCATCCAACACCTATAACTAAAATATTCATCAATAATTTACGTTCGTAAGAATTCCATTTCTTATGAAAATCATGTGACAACCAAACTAGGGGGTACGAAAAACCGATGTCTCCGTGTATAAATTAACTTTCAAACCAAAAATGTCAATTTTAACAATAAATTATCCTAACAGAACTGTCCAAATCTTGTACAGAAAACATAGAGCTCCAAAACGATACCAAGATTTATATGGAAAATGTAATCCAATTTTTTTAGAATATCCTCGAGTGGTTGTCTCCAAAATTCAAAAACGTACGGGACACTTTCTTTAAAGGTAAGAAACACTGACATATATCTACATTTAATGCATTAATCTAGCGTAATGTACATTAGTAAAATATATATTATCAAAATAAAGTCGTATTTTGATATACCTTTGTCAATATTTTTTAAAAATCAACCTCATTCTTAAACAATTTACCGTAATTTTAACCCCGTAACGTACGAGGCATGAACTAAAGTAGCTGTAGTAAAAATTGGGTAACTATAAATAGTTTTATTCTTCAAGTAACATCACTATTCGAAGTGTCTTCAAATATGATAAAAAGAATTATGCCGATTACTATAATAGCATTGATACAGCAGGCCAAATAAAGTTGAGCACACATCAAAAAGTGACGCACGAGTCCATAACGTTCGAGGCAATTTTTAGTTTTCAGTTTTTAAATTGCTGAAATGGAACGTTTTCTTTGCTTTATTTACGTGATTTGGGTTCTTTAAGGACTCCAGTTTAAGCAAAATAGACTTTTAATGCACATAATAGACTGTACACGTACTCGTACTAGTCTCGTAGGTTATGGTATTATAATTACGCTTAATTGATACTATTTTTATAATATTGAGGAAAGTTCCACAAAATATGCCGGTGTTTTGTTGATATATAGGAGTATATTCATACCCATATACATTACACTAGATTGATGCGTTTCTTACCCTCAGAAAAATTGTCCCGTACGTTTTCGTACTTTGGATGTCCAGCTTTATAACATTTCACTTTAATTAAGAAGTTATTTCACATAACTCATGTGTCATAACAATACGAACATCTTAACTTTTATAAATTGAAATTTATTTGGCTAGGAAGTTTTAATTGGTAAAACAACACACCAAGATAGCTTATAGGCTTGTATTTATTTTCATTTATTCATTTCATAATATTTTTTTTGACAAAGTGTCTGGCAAATGGATATTGCCTTATAATATTGATATTTCATTGAAAATGTTATTATACAGCGGCTGGGATGTTAAAGAAAAGAAATCATATTACGTACGGGACAAGCTCTAGTTACGTTCGGGACAGACCAGTTTTAAACTATTGTTGATTTGTAATAAGTCATTGACTTTCCATTTCCGTATATCGATTAAGGGAATATCTCATTGCTTTTGTTTAACATTTCGAGAGAAAATTAAAGGTTGATTGGTGCATTTTAGAAGAGTTGGAAGTAGTCAACGTTCTAAAATAAAGGAATCGTACAAGGATGGCCGTTTTGTATTTTCATTCTCATCGGTACAATTCGCCATTTTCACCCATATTGTCAATTGATTCACATTTTACACACAAATACTCATCAAAATGTATCGGTTTTGTTATCCTTTAGACATTACTTAATGTGAAATTAGACACACATTTCACAAAGGGGTCTATTTAAAACACGTAGTTTTTGATGCACACATTTGATCATTTAACATTCTATAAATCCCAAACTAAGCAAGCCAAGTTGACAAAACTAGAGAAATTTGCGCAGAAGATGTGATCCATGAAGAAAATTTGTCCAGAATGAGGGTATGGTATAATGAAAAAATTCGAAAAAAATTTAGCCAATTGTCCACTTTAACTGGGATTGCGTCAATGACTCTTTTGACTCCCTACAAGACAAAGGCTTTGGAAATCATTGTGGAAAATGAGGAAATTGCTTGTAACAAGCAATTTTTTCATTTCCCACAATATTTTCTACATAAAAAGACCAAAACATATAGAATTTCACTCACTTTAAATTGTCGTCTGCGTCATCTTCGACAAGTCTAAAATTTTGTCGTTTGGTAATGTGCAAATTATACAGAACTGAAACCCAATTATTGAATAGATCTATTAGAACACATGATACATTGTATATTCCTTCTAAAAGATTAAGAAAATATAAAAAATGAATTTCTGAAAAAAATATATAGTTTCAATAATTTTGCACTGCGTCCCCGTATAGACCTATGCCTACGTATAAAAGAAAATTCTGAAATGCCAGTAGTCCATGATTAGGTGCTACAACTAGCGAAATACAGTTATGAAGTGTCGTTATCACTCTCCAGGACAAAACCTGCTGGTTTTGTAGTCCCTTATATAGCGTAAAATAGGCTTGGGAAAACATTGACACAAAAGAAGTCAGCATTTTCCCCATTTTCGTCCATGTTATTTTCACAAATTTCACTTATATACCCCGGTAGTAGTAGCCTACTTATCCATTTTGTCGTCTGTGAGGCAGCATTCAAACTGGAACACTCTAAAATGTTGTCGCTTGTTGGAAATGTAGAAATTGCTTGGACATCACGAGCAAACTCTCCAATTTTTCTCAAAGGTGCCTTCCAAAGTGTGGGGCGTCAAAAGTTCAAAAAGCTTCAAATTTACAATATAATTATGTAATTCTACGATGTAGGCTATTTTCAGAGCTTTCTAGCTAGAACTATTGTCCTTTTAACCCTTTCCCAAACAAGATCTGGTTTTGACGCCCCTAATAGGAAAGGCTTGGGAAAACATTGAAACCAAAGAAGAAACTGCTGATAACCAGCAGTTTCTCCTTTTGCCTCAATATTTTCTGAGCTATATTATACACAAATCCTATCTTTAACAACATCCATTTTGTCGTCTGCAGCAGCTTTCGTGTTGGAGCACCCTAAAATTTTGCTGTTTGGGAAAGGGATAATTGCGTTATATAACCCCCCTTTTCCTCAATATTTTCTAGTTGATAGATTCTAATTATGGGGAGTCAAAACCTCGTAACTACAGCTTAAATAACCTGGAGTTGTAACGAGGTTTTGACTCCCCACCGACGTTATGTAGATCTAAATTGATTTTTTAACATTTTGTCAGAAACACATAGGCCTAGAATCTACATGTAGTCCTACTGTCTAGCTACACTCCCAATCCACTTACTTTTTTGCTATACGGAGTTTTTCAAAATGCCACTATAAGGGCCATTCTATAGAAATTGGGCAAATTGGAGTCGCAAAAACTTCAAATTCAGCTTTTAACCTAGTATATTATTTTTATCTTACTACCTTCAATAAACTTCCTGGAACCCATTCCTGCAATTTGCAAAGATAACATTCACTTACTTGTAAACGCAGATATTTTAGTTTAAACTTTGCGACCGACATCATATTTTCACTACCGTAACGAATTTGTAAAGTGGCACAATTTCTTTTTTTGTGATCCGATTAACATGTAGCTTTTGCATATTATTTGAACGTTTTTCATTTAAACATAATTTCGATGTACTGGTGTTTCTTGTATTTTTCCTATAGAAATATAGCAGACGAGAATCGACCTGGCAGAGCAGCCCATGCTAATCGAATGGAATGCTCTGCCAGGTGAATTCTCGTCCGCAATAAGTCTATGTTTTTTCCAATATCGGCGAAAACTACTTATATTGATAATTGAGAGAGACACTACAAATTCAGTCATCCACAGGTTTCAAAAATCATTTTGCAGTCTGAATAGGCACAATTTGTATTTTTCATTGCATGTATTTACTCCTATATGTGAATGACAGCTTAACTGTTAAACCTCAATTGTCACAGTGTTACGGTAGGGAAATTGGTGTTACGGTAGGGAATGAAATATCAGAATTCGAAAATTTGAGATGTGAATAAAACTGGACAGAGTGTCTGAAAAAACTATGCCACAAAGTCATCTCAAAAATCATGTTGTAGACATCCTGTTTACTTTTCAAAAACCAGTTAAATCGTTCATATTCTCTTTGTTTTGTTGCTCTAAACATGTCAAAAATGTATGTTGCTACTTTTTCACTACCGTAACACTACATTCCCTACCGTAACACTAAAATCGTTGAGCCATATCTCCTAAATTGATACATGATAGCAACTTGAAATTTCTTGCATTTGTAGGTTGCATATCGGAGAAATGTAGTAAACAAGAACCAATAATCAGAGACCCTTACTTATCAAGTTATTGTCCATTTTTATTTCCAAAATAGCCCAGACTTTATGTGCAGTTTTCTCATTGACCAATGGAAGTCTTGCTTTGAAATTGTGCAAATATATGTATGAGACGATCACACAAAGTTTTGTACTAAGTTTCATAACTCCTACCATTTGTTTCAACAGAGTTATGTCCCTTTTCTACTTCCGATTTCACTACGGTAACGAACAATTCACTACCGTAATGAAGTTTGTATCTCAACAACCTCTGATGTCATTGCTTTGAAACTTTGCAAATGTGTGTTGGATCACAACACAATATTACAGATCAAGTCCCAGAACTCTGACAATTACAGAACCAGAATTATGTCTGGTTTTGTCTTGCAATTTCACTACCGTAACAAAGAGTTCCCTTCCGTAACGATAAGAAAAAGGAACGAGGGCGATAGACAATGGTACGAGAGCGAAAGACTATTGAACGAGGGCAGCAGACGATGGCACAAGGGCGATAGACGATCGTACGAGGGCGATAGACGATGGAACGAGGGCAATAGACGATGGAATGAGGGCAATAAAAGATGGAACGAGGGCGATAGAAGTTGGAAAGAGGGCGATAGACGATTGAACGAGGGCGATAGACGAAGGAGCGAGGGCGATAGACAATGGAACGAGGGCGATAGAAGATGGAACGAGTGCGATAGACAATTGAACAGAGGCAACAGACGATGGAATGAGGGCCACTGTACTGTCAATAGAACTGAAAGCTATCAATGGCGACCTAGATTTTAATTAGTCAACATATATTGTGTAAACCTAAAAACATATATACTCTACATATTTGTAAAGAGGGATATAATATTTAAGTGAAAAAGGTGATTTTTCATGTTTGTTGCACAATCAAAATATTTGACATAAATTCAGTAAAGCTATATCTGTGATTTTTTTTTTTTTTTTTTTTTTTTCATTTTTTTAAATATGTGTTGTGCAGCATCCATTTGGATAATTTATTAATCATTTAATCTGTGGTATAGGATCTTAAATATATGGCAGGATGGCAGGATTTGTGATATTTATTTGTGCTAATAAGATATTATAGTGGATGTATAATCTTTTAAAATGGTTGATTGATTGTGTTGTGCAGCATTCATGGGAGTTTCATTGAAATAGTGATTTCTCAATTCTTGACAACGTTGGTGAAACTTCTGAATGAATAAAAACTTTAAACACTGTCCCTGCATGGGCTTTTGGCAGCATTCAGGAGCTATAAACTTCATCAAAATAGTGATATATACTGTATATTTGTGTAAATAGTTTATGATGTGTTCATATGCATCACATGTTTTTTAAAAAAATTGAGTATATAATGCTTTAAACCATTTTCATATTCCTTTTCCATAATTATGATGGTAGTTTTATTTCATTTGATAATTCTTAGATTTCATGTCTAGTTGTAAATCATCAGTTAAATCTTCATCAATATTATCTATATGTTCATGGAATGTTGGTGGCTTAAGCTCCAAGTCTTATGATAAATTGAAAGACCCAGATTTTATCAATCAAATAACCCCTTATGATATTGTATTTCTGTGTGAAACTCACACTGGTTTAGATACTAATGTAGATGTAAGTGGTTTCCACGCAATTAAAGTATGTAGACCTATTGCTGGTAACAATAGGTATTATGGTGGTATTGTTATTCTTATAAAAAAGTCTATTCGTAATGGCATAAAAGTCATGAAAAATTCCAGTTCAGAATATCAATGGCTGAAACTTCAGAAAGGCTTCTTCACTTTAAAAAAAGATCTTTATTTATGTTTTGCATATGTTTCACCGTGTAACTTTCAAACAAAATCTGATGACGATACAATTGAAGCTATCATTAGAGATATAAATATTTTTAAAAACGAAGGGAACATACTATTATGTGGAGATTTGAATGCAAGGACTGGGACTGAAGATGATTTCATTAGAATTATGACTGTGATAAACATATACCTATAGATCCCACATATATTATCGATACTAATATAGAATCAAGATGCAGTGAAGACCATAAGTTAGACGAGAGAGGTGAAATATTAAATAATCTTTGCATTTCATCGGGGATGAGAATACTTAATGGAAGAATTTTGGGTGATTCACTTGGTAAATTTTCATGCCAGACTCCTAATGGAGCAAGTGTTGTGGACTATGCAATCGCATCAGAAGATTTAATGGGGGATGTAGTTTATTTTCATGTCCATCCTTTCATGCCAATTTTTTCTGATTGTCACAGTAAAATTTCTGTGTCATTAAAAGTAGAATTTACAGAAATTTCACAAAAAGCATATGAGAAAATGCCAAAAGGCTTTAAATGGAATTAAATGTCCTCAGAAAAATTTCTACAATCTCTTAAAAAGGAAGTAATTTCAGATAGAATTGATTCCTTTTTGAAAAGAGAATTTAAAACAGAAGAGACAGATATCAATTTTGCTTGCTCCCTATTTGAAGATATTATTTATGATTCTGCAAGGAACAGTCTCTCAAAGAAAATAACAGGTAAACAAAAGAAAAAAAGAAAACGGTCAGGTATGATCAAGATTTATTTGACAAAAGAAGTACAATTAATGCAAAAGCAAAACAAATGTACAAGTATCCCTACAATTTATCCTTGAGAAATAGTTATTACAAGCATTACAGGGAATATAAAAAACTTTTAAAAAGTAAAAGAAAATATTACACAAAAAATTTGTTGTCTCAATTAGATGACCTTGAATGTAATGATCCAAAAACTTATTGGAACATAGTTAATTCTTTGAAAAATGAGGATGAAAAAACAAGTGGAATGGAAACAAATATTGATACGGATACTTGGTATGATTATTTCAAAAAACTTAATACGGTTAAAGATAAATTTGAGAATAAAGTAGAAAATTTGAAAAATAATCTCAACAGCTCTAACACAGCAAAGACATTTAACTTACTGGATATACCAATTAAAGAGAAAGAAATCTCAGACTGCATTGGAAAATTAAAGAATAACAAAGCTTGTGGCTTAGATAATGTTAAAAATGAGATGATAAAAGCTGGTGCTTCTGTTCTTCTTCCATGTTTGAAAAAGTTATTTAACCTGATTTTTTCATCAGGTTTCTACCCAGATTCATGGGCAGTGGGTTATATATCTCCGCTTTTTAAAACTGGAGACAACTCAAATCCTGAAAATTATCGAGGAATTACTATAAACTCAAACATTGGAAAACTATTCAATATGATTCTTAATGATAGATTAGACACTTTTTTAGAAGACAATAAATTAATTGAAGAGGTTCAAACCAGAACATCAGATCATATGTTTGTGTTGAAAACTTTAATTGATAAATATACCTGCTCTAAATCTGGCAAATTATATACATGTTTTGTTGACTTCCAAAAGGCGTTTGATTCAGTTATCCATCCTGGTTTGAAAGTCAAACTCCAAAATTTGAACATAAATGGCAAGTTCTATGATATTGTATCTAACTTATATTCTAAAAGTAAATTATGTGTTCGTAATGGGGATTGTAGGACTGACTTCTTTGATTCAAAAGTTGGTGTTCGCCAAGGTGATGTTCTTAATCCAAATTTATTTAAAATCTTTATTAATGATCTTCCGACTCAACTATCAGGATCTCTAGACCCAGTTTATTTGAAAGAGAAGGCATTAAACTGTTTGATGTATGCTGATGACATTGTGTTATTATCTTCTTCGGCTGAAGGATTACAAGACAAACTAGATAAACTTTTCCAATTTTGTCAATATTGGTGTCTAGATGTAAATATCTCAAAAACAAAAACTATGATATTTAACAAGCAAGGCAAATGTTTGGAGAATATATTCAACTTCGGCAATGATAGAATAGAAAGTGTCAAACATTACCGGTATTTAGGCGTATATTTTTCTATTAATGGTAATTTTACTCATGGACAAGCAGATATCTTCAATAGGTCACTTAAAGCATCTTTTAAAATTACAAGACTGACTACTTCTGGTGAACCAAGTATAAAAACTAGTTTACATTTATTTGATCATTTGATTAAGCCAATAGTCTTATATGGTTCAGAAATATGGGGAGCGTTTAAAACAAACAATGCATCCTGTAGTAAAAACAGCGATTTTTTGTTTGAGGAAATATATCGTAATAATATTGCTGATAAATCGCAGATTAAATTTATCAAATTCATTTTAGGTGTTAATAAACATTCTTCAAATTTTGCGATTCTTTCTGAAACCGGTCGCTGCCCTATGTACTTCTCTATTGTGATGTCCATTATGAAGTATTTGTATAGATTAGAACATATTTCAGATGGTTTGCTTAAAGATTCATATATGTCAGTTAGACAACTTCATTTTCAAGGTGTTCAAACCTGGTATTCTTCAGCAGTTTATATCCTTAAATTATTAAATCTCAATATTACATCTTGTAGAAATTTAGGTGAAACACAGTTTATTAGTGTTATAAAATCAAAATTATTGAAAGGATTTGAATCTTTTTGGCGGGATGAACGTATTAAGAAATTAAAAGAAGGTAAACTTGATACATATTTCACCATTAAACAACAATTTTGTAGAGAAAAATATTTAAATCTAGATAGTTTTAATCAGAGAAGGGCTATATGTAAAATAAGAATAAGTTCTCACAATCTTTTAATTGAAACTGGAAGATACACAAAAAATAAATATCTGGCAAGAGAAGAACGCATATGCAAGTTTTGTAATCTAAATATGGTAGAAAATGAGTTTCATTTCTTAATGCAATGTCCATTTTATACAAATGAAAGGTTAATACTTTTAAACGAAATTGGTAAAATAAACAGCAACTTTAATTTATTACATGATTCCCAGAAAGCAAATTGGATGTTGTCGGCAGAAAATTTAAAGATGTTAGCATTATTAGGAGATTTTATTAACTGTGGTTTTGAAAAAAGGAAAAAACATATTATATAGAAAATTGGGTAGATCTAAAATTAAGAAGACTAGCTTGTCACCAACGTTCAAAATCATCACCAACATAATCATCATACATCGTCCTCGTTGATGTCATCATCATCATCATCATCATCATCATCATCATCATCATCATCATCATCATCATCATCATCATCATCATCATCATCATCATCATCATCATCATCATCATCATCATCATCATCATAAGTATAACATCGTCATAAGGAAAAGAAATTTTCTCGTGGAAGCAGGGGTCAAATTTCACTTTTTTTCCAGGTTTATCTAAACTTGCTAGATTGAAAAGGGTTTTTTTTTCTCCAAAATGTTTGCGAAGTCTGAAAAGCAAATTTAGTTTATTACAAGATAGAACATATTAAGGGGAAAGGGGAAAGAACTGATTTTGTGAACATTCGTCTTTTCCCTTAATGATTTTCTAAGCCCACCTAGCAAGTCATCAAGTATTAAATTTGAACCCTGGTTGCGATAGTTATATATAAATACATGTATTTTTTTTTTTTCTTCTTCAACCAATCATTGTATTTCTATGTTTGTTTGTTTTTATTGCCCGTGAGGGTCCTTAATTGGCATTAAAATATATTCTATATTCTATTCTATATTCTATATTCTATGGTAGTGAAAATTATCGTTACGGTAGTGAACGTTACGGTAGTGAAAATCCATCGAAAATTCGCCGATTTCAAGGATTAGCAGCCTTTTACTTTGACAATTGTTATAGTCATTGGAAACTGGGTCGTTTACTGATTCTTGTGATGGTGAAAACTGTCATTTACTTGTGTGTATTCACATCATAAATGGCGTTACGGTAGTGTACACGCAAAAGTATACGGTTGAAAAAATTTTGCATTCAAATTCTACTTTCTCAGTTATCACACAAAATTTTAGGGATGTTTTTTTCGCCATGACAAGGCCAAGTACTATGTCTACATATTACTTTTAAATTCATTGCTTAAATCACATGCAAGGTGTGTTTCATTTTCAATTTCGGTTCACGTGACGGTAGTGAACTGAAAGCAATGGGACAACTTTCAAAGCGTGAAAAAATCAACAAACTTAAAGAAAGAGGTTGGGACATGGGGTTTTATGCCACTCAATGACATATCTTCATAAAAAAAAGCATCTAAATGAAAGCAAAAATGTTTTTGTTTCATTTCAAAGTATGTAGAATTGGATGATCCGTATATTGGTCAATTTTCCAGAATCATATTGC
This sequence comes from Fragum sueziense, assembly GCA_963680895.1. Classification (NCBI taxonomy): domain Eukaryota; kingdom Metazoa; phylum Mollusca; class Bivalvia; order Cardiida; family Cardiidae; genus Fragum; species Fragum sueziense. The sequence goes on along the minus strand of OY804596.1, from coordinate 67,684,959 downwards.
ATGTAATTGTCTATTAATTCAATTTCAAAGTTGTGGGACACGTTTTTCCCAATTTCTGTAGAATGGCCCATGAATCGAAGAAATTAAGGTGCAGGTATTCAAGTCTAAATATGGATGGAGCTTCCAGTCTAGTTTGTATAGTTGCCGACCAAAATTGTGCAATGGCATTTTACTTCCAGCAACTGAAACTGCTTTGATCACATCACTCTGGGGGTAAATATGAATATTAATTATAGTTTACTAAAGATTTTGATTATGTCCGGCAATTTAAACTGACCATGAAACACATTCATAGTTCGTATAGTCGTTTGTGCAAACCTCGCGGTACTTTAAACCTCGCGGTAATCACAAAATTTACCTTGGCGCAAAACTGTGCTATCTACGAGAATTATCCTCGTAAGCGTTGATTAGCCTAAAACTCAATCTTGACAGCTGACACCAACTAGATGAAAAAAAATAACTAAATTGGTTAGCAAAACAAATTTTCAGCGACGATACAAAGAAACTGACCTCAGTGGCGTCGCGTGCGGGGCGGCAGGGGCGGCGGCCGCCGCCCCAATAATTCGGCAAGTAAATAAAGGCATTTTGTCGTTTGGGGCGGCGAAAATGCAATCGGTTAGGTTTCCTTCTTATCGGTTTCCAGGGAAACGGTCACAATTTAAAAGCAATAAAATAAGAGTGAAAGCGTGCGGTATCCGTCGAATATACATTCAGTGATTATCGCAAGACTATTGTAGGTGTAGGTAAAATTTATCGCACTTACAATAGTTTCGCGATTAATCCTTTACCTTATTTAGACGAATTTTTGACTGAATGGGTCAGCTTATCAAATAATTACTCGAAAGCAAACTGATTTTGCGCATTGGTTATCCAGAACTTTTTGAACATGAAATCATTACATGCATATGTTTTTTGTGATTTAATAAAAAGACGGCGACTTTTAGATGACTTTCGTCATAAAAGCATGTTTTGTTCGAGGCCATAATCAAAACTTATCAAGAGCTGTCCGAAAACACCGCGCTCGACTTTCTAAGTTGCTTAGTATAAAGGGGTCATAACTCCAAATATAGTGGAGCCAGGGTCATGGGCCCTTGTAGTAAGGTAGAGGGTGTGATGGTGAATAATTAAAGTATTCCAAGTTTGGGTTGAATCCCTTTGATAGTATGGAAGTTATTGATGTTTGAAAAAACTTTAAGCTTTGTTGCAACGCCGACGCCAACGCCGACGCCCGGGTGACAGTATAAGCTCTCATTTTCTTCGATAAGTTTAGCTAAAAAATAAGCCCACTTTCTTCTTTCCCTTCTAACGCTATCCCTTTCTATACTGTCTGAAAGTAGACATGTCCAAAGCTAATCAGCCTCTTAATTTTTTCTTCCCAAAACGTTCCTTTTGCTAAGAAGACATCAGAATCGCGATTATTCATCGCACTATGGTCCAAACAATACTGATTACTCCATAGATGTACCACAACGCGGTACTATTCAATTTCTGTCTGTAATTTGAAATAAGACGGAAGTAATTGGATTAATACTATCAACATTGCTGGACAATTCATCTTATCGCGTTTATGTTACGCAGATATTAAAACGTTTAAAGATCACGGTGGAGATTTTGGATCATGGGATGGGTACCGAATACAGACAAATTTGCCCCCGCTTCAGGTAAGAAATTGTGCAACCACTTTCTTATTTCTATGTGAATTTCCAAGCGGTTTATTGCATGGGTTTCCCGTTGCATGTGCCCGCTTTAATTGAGATCTTTCCTCAGATATATGACTTGTTTGTGGAGTGCTTGTAAATTTTCCAAAAGTAGATCCCAACCGACCAGAAAAAAACGACAAAAAATTCAGATAATTTTTGTGGTAGCTTGAAATTAATTTTTCGGAAAATACAAAGAGTTCTCAAATAAGTCATGCATCAGAGGAAAGAGCTCAGTAAGGCATGGTACATACAAAATTCTTACCTGAAGTGGGGCTTATTTGACCGTAGTTGTTACCATTTCGCTGTCTAATCGGTTGGGACAATGTTTTGAGAAACTTACTTATAATTTTCTATGAGGCATATATCCGATGAAAGAGCTGAATAACGCGGGGTACATGCAACAAACCGTTTGAAAATTGGTGCAGAAATAAGAAAGTTATTGCGAAATATACTACCAGAATCAAGATTATTTTGTCCGTAGTCGTTAACTATCCATCCCATAATGCACAATCTACACCGTGAAAATGGACAGATTTAAAAACTTGGGCCAAGTTGGGGGTAAACAAAGTGCATACGTTGTATAGAAGGAATTTTTTAAAATTGCTACATTGAAATCGGGTTTTAGCCTATTTTGCTAGTGTTTTCAAAAATCGTCTGACCGATTCTTCGACTGTGGAAAAGTAGATGATGATAAAGTTAAATTGTATGTCGATTTTATTATATCAGACAGACGATGTTTGCTTCTGCTTTTGTATGTCGACGGTGAAGGATGGCAAGATCTCGAACACGAAGGCTAAAAAGACTTTCATCTCGGCTTCTGCAACTTGAAAGAAGCCAATACGAATAGATAATTGTCTCTGTGTTATACTCGATTCTACATCGTTAAAATAAGCCAGAAATGGGATTTAAAATCCAGGAAATGGCGCCATTTTGTTTACTCCCAGACAAAATTTTCTTACTAAAAACCCTCCCCGTCCGCCGCCCCAATGTTGAAAACCACGCGACGCGCCTGGACCTTTTCCAAATTTTGCTAATCCCCTGATATGAAATGGCTGGTGCAATAAAAGCGCAAAGTGAAGGATTTTTGCTGAATTTTGTGAATAATTTCTGCCTTTTCTGCTTCTGTCAATTATGATTTCAAAATGGAAGATGACGCGTCATTGATGACGTCACAGCTCTTCCAAATAAGGGAGTGAAATAAGGAGGCACAGACAGAAGTTCAGAATGTGTGTCTTAGGTAGACTAAACTTGATAATTTCAAAACAGTTTTTTTCAGACCCCAAAGTAAAAAATTCTTATCACAAATTGTAGCTTATTCATTTTTTTAAACATTTGTAAGTACGCAATTTTTTTTAGATTGTTATAGGGGCCCAGAAAGGGGTTTTCTTACTGAGAACTATCTAAATATTGTAAAGGTTTGGCGTTCAAAGCAATTCTTTCCTGGGATCCATTTTGAACCTTTTTTTCTTTTTTCACATTCATCGGATGTTGGAAAAATATTAACAGAAATTATATTCTAATCTAGATCTGACAAAAATATCCCTGCTGATATTCAGTGGTACACATTGCAGGGCCTCAAATGAATACCGCGAGGTTTCCAAAATACCTATTTTTAGTAACTAGGCCAACATGCCTAAAGTCACGTGGCACAGAAATCAATATTATGCAGTACACGAAAAAAATCTCTGAGTAAATAAACTCAAGAGATGTTGATGCAACCATCGAGTAACAGAAATATTGAAAGTAAGGAGTTGTTATGGAAAAATTTCATTCCGAGATGTTAGTACCGCGAGGTTCGCAAGGCCAATCCTACCCTAGTTGTGTCGCACCCAATCATATTTTGGCATTTTCTCGTATAGAATCAGTCGGGATGACGTCATAGCCTCACTTTCATTTTTTCATCGAGGGTACAACCTCGGTCTTTATCGTTACGGGATACCAACTTTGAGGCAGATTATTTCAAAAATCCATCGTTAAAACTCATAAACAAAACTCTTTCTTTAAAGAATGTGATTTAAACTTTCTAACTACCAACGCATTTTTAATAATCAGGCGTAGTCGTCGAGATATTAATGCTGAAAGTTGGTTATGCTTCAACGAAAAAGACCGAAGCTTTCACCTCCACCGAATGAGTGCAGGTCCGCTGACGACGTTTTTGATTGGCTGAAAGAATTGTGCCGACCGGGTCAATCAGGAAAAGGGTATGGTAGATTGACAGCTCAATTATTTCTTTTCAAAGTAAACGTTTTTTAGTTAGGAACATAGAAAACGCAAATTGAAGAGCAGGCATTTTGTGTCTGTGGTCTGTTGAGAGGTGGTCTTGTTTTTGCACATTTCTTGCACATATGAAAATGATTTGTGGTGTCCGTAGTTGAGGGGTAGAGCATCGGCCTTGCAACTTAGAGGTTCCGAGTTTGATCTCGGGTAGCGGTGGTTGTTCAAGGCTTCTCATTGGCCCACACATTCGGCGTGAGTACTGGAGGATTTCCAGGAAGCTCAATCGAGCTCAATCAAGCTCAATCGAGAGGGATTAAAATAAGAAAAAACTTGCTTTCTGAAAATTTCAAACACAATAAGGGCCTTTCTCCAAGATCAATTACCTTCTCTTCCACAGAAAAGGTACAAAGTTAGACAAATAATGGAGGGACAAAGTAAGGAAGTAAAGCAGCTGATGCGACTCCGACAGAGCAGACCTTCATTTGCCCGGATGATATCATGGGAGTTCAGTAAAGTATCAGAGGATGTGCAGCGAAAGAAAAGTAAAAAGAAATCAAAGGTAAATAAGTAATCCTTTATGTAGTTAAATCTTTCAAGCTTAGTCTACAATCTAATTTGAAATGTATCTAACTTAGACAAAGTAAAAAAGAAGTGCTGTTCATTTGTATCTAATGACAAAGAAAATGGACAGTTTTCTTTTTAATGTTTTCAATGCTCATTTTTCTCCTTTTGTCTTAATTTTTTCTATGCCATACCGTATAGCACTTTATTTCTGCGGGGTCCAAATTCTGGGGGTTTTCCAGAAATCAGGCGGGTTAAATTTCTGCGGAACATATTTTTGCGGTCTCTCATTTTGCAAAATCAAAGAGTTTATTTCTGCGCTAGTTTTAGTCAGTATCAGACATAGTTTGAAAGACGATGCTTACCAAATAATCTAATTATTCCGTTAGGGTAAAGGGATAATCCCACTCATTTACCAGTGCATATAAAGGCGTAATGGGAAACAATGCTGTATACAGATAGGCGTGAAAAGAAAGACGTGTCAAACTGTTACTAATCGATCAAACTTGTTAAGTCTTTGTTTATTGATGAACTAAAATGTCTTATCTACACCTAAAATTAATGCCGTAGTTACACCATTTTTGAATAGGAAAGCACTCCATTGTTATGATATTGTTCTATCCATCGGGTGGTAACAGTTTAACTTGTCCAATTACAGACAAAAACCTCTACATTTAGGATTAATATTCTGCGGATTTTATTTCTGCGGTGCTGTCCACGACCGCAGAAATAGCAGAAATAAAGTCCCCGCAGAAATAAAGTGCTATACGGTATTTTACACAAATCCTATCTTTAATAACATCAATTTTGTCATTTGTAGCAGTTTTTGAAGTGGATCACCCTAATATTTTGTCATTTGGGAAAGAGTTAATTGTACATAGCTCTAAATCTATGATTTACAGAGGCTGAGTGGAAGTATGGGAGCTGAAGGAGATACAAATGTAGCAGATGATCTTGGTGAGATGGACATTGCTGACGATGATGACAATGATGATGATATTGTAGATGACTCGTCTGATCCAAGTGAATATGACACTGCTCCTGAAGACGAGCATGACCAACTTAGCGATCAACTCGGTGATTCTATTTCTACTACGGATACATTCAGGACTCTGCAAAATGAGCCTCCAGAAGTACTTGTTGAAGGTGAAGCTAATGTTGATGATTCAAAACTTTCTGGTGATTCAAATGAAGATGATGATGATGACGACATTGTTTCAAAAAGAGCTGGAAATTATAATCCAAATGAAAGGAGACGTCGGCCAAGCAAGAAACAGAAACGAAAAAAAGCTGAAACAAGTCGTTTGGTATTTGCGAATGAGTTTTTGTGTATGATGAACGTTTTTGACGTCGAAGGAGAAGTTGAGGATGTTTTTGAACAGATGAAGGAGAGCGGGAGTCAAGTTGATGTGAATCGACGTGTACCGAGCTTGGTTGAGCTGTGTATGAAGGCAACACGACGCCGGCGGCATACGAGCTCACAGAGTAAACCTTCATCAACATCGTCCCAGGTGTTACCATACGGTATCAAGCGACTGTTAACCAGTCTTCACCATGACCAGAGGATGTTATCAAAACAGCTGTCATACTTACAGAACTTTATTTTACCGAGAATCTCTGTAGAAAAAGAGGCAGAAGATTTTACTAAACTTCACGTAAATGGTCGCTACAAGTTCAAGATTCCAATGAGAAGTGTTTGGACCTGTTATCCCTTCCCAGTCAGCACAACTGACACTCATGAAGAATTCCTTCGTTCTGAAAAGTCTGCAGCCTTTCTGTACGCCCCAACATGCCATTATTTTCATAACAGCATTGACTTCAGTAATATGTACTATGAAAACAACCAGTTTTACCAATATTATATTTCATCATCATCAAGTGCGTTGTCAGGTGGGTAAAGTTTACATTATTTCTACTTTATCAGCCAAAGGCATTTTATAAAAATCAAAATTTTGGGCTGTTCCAGATTCAAAGATGTTACAGGCAACATTTTTTAATCAATTAAATCTACATTATGTTGGTCTTGGTAGAAAATATTGTGGGATATGAAGAAATTGCTTGTCACAAGCAATTTCTTCATTTTCCACAATGTTTTCTCAAGCCATTGAGTTATAGAGCGTCAATAGGCGTCACTGTGTTGTAATGGGTTAAGGAAAATATTGAAAATAAATCTACAAAGGCATTTTATAAAAATCAACTTTAAGGAAAATATTGAAAATAAATCTACATCACTATTGCCAAATGCAATCTGGTAATCAGCGTTTCTACTTTTCACACAATGCTTTACAAAGCCTTATACTCTATTGAAGATTCCAAACCTAGTTGTTGTTTGGGAAAAGGTCAGTTTTTATCAATGTCGAATAAGTTATTACAATTACTTATTTTGACAAATTCCAAATTGATAAAAATCTCCCTCTTACAGCATTAGCGGTCACAGTGGACCTGATGCTACCTAGCACCATAAGAGAACCGAAGTACATTGCCAAAGACCAAAGTGAAGACATGGCCTTTACTAAAGGCTTTACAACCACACTTGTTAGAGTCAAGCTAGCACTGAAAGCCAGGTAGGTACTAGTTAACCCTTTCCCAAACCACAAAATCTTAGGGTAGTCCAGTTTTAAAGGGGGAATAACACTTAACATCTTACAAATTTTCAGAGAACTTCGTGCAAAAAATAAATATATATTATGAAAATATGGCCTTTAAATTGCATCTTTGCCAAATCTTAGCTTTCTATCTTGTGTATTGGCTAGGATGTTGACGGATTTAAAACCCCATATGTTTTATTATTATAATTTTTATCCCCCGACAAAAAATCATGGGGTTTTAAATCCGTCGACATCTAAGCCAATACACAAGGTAGAAAGCTAAGATTTGGCATATATGCAATTTAAAGACCATATTTTAATAATATATATTTATTTTTTTGTACGAAGTTCTCGGAAAATTTGCAAGATGTTAAGTGTTATTCCCCCTTTAAAGCTGCTGCAGAGGACAAAATGAATGACCAGTACACTAAAGGCAGAATTTGTGAATGATATAGAACAGAAAACATTGAGGCAAAAGTAAAAAAAAAAGATGATTGTCAGCATTTTCTTCTTTTGTATCAATGTTTTCCCAAGCCACATAAGAAATATCACATCATGCTTTATACTCAGTAGACGAGTACCAACAGGCATGGTTACCTACTTTAAGTTTTTAAGTGCAAGTTTGTTAAAAATCTCTGTTTCTACTATTGCTATTGCTTTGGAGTTTTGCACATGCCTCTGTGACCATAATATCAGCCTCTAGACAAAGATTCATTACTCTAGTATGTTATTTAGTGGAATTTTTGCCCTTTTGTACATAGAACTTCTTGTTTAAATTTTCATGTGCAACTTCCGTATATCTGTGATCATGTTAGCATTTATTTATCACAAACATATGATGGTTTTGTTTGCAGGTATCCTCATTTGATAGACCAATATTTTGACCTGGTAATTCCCTATGTAATGTGGGCTAGAGGCAATGTGTTGATGGCCACAGATATGTTTCATAAGCTTGTTAGAAAGGAAACTAAAAGTGAGTTATATTCTTTGCTTGCCTATTAGGTTGGATAATCATGTGATACAACAATTTCAGATAATCTTTAATAATTTGTTAATTCGAGACAGATTTGAATTCGGTTTGAAGTAGAGAGGGTGGGCAGATGTCACACATTAAATAGACATGATGGCTTTTTGAAAAAATCAGCTGATAAAAGATTGAAGATCAACCAAAATTTTGTTTGATCTTGAATAACTTTTTTATCTGTTGATATTTCAAAAATTCACCACATCCAGCTTATTCCTTGCATTTTCCCAGCTTTATATTAAAGATTTTCTGAAATTGTAAGTCATGTTTTGAACAACCATGCTATTATGCAGAATTCTGAATGGCATGTCTTTCAAAATTGTAGAAGTCCTAGTTTGCAACTGTAAATCTGTTTGTAGGATTATGTTATGCACTTTTATTCTTAGATGAATGATATAAAATTATAGCAGCTGGAGGCACCGTAAGGATGTTGTGGTAGTGCTTGTATGAGAATAGACAGGAATCCATGGTTAGGATTGTTACTACAATTAATTTCTAATTAACCCTTTCCCAAACAGTGAAATTTCAGACTTGTCCAATTTGAAAGTTGCTGAAAATGGCAGAATTGGTGCTGATGGATAAAGGATTAATGTACAGTATAGCCCAGAAAATATTGAGGTGAAAAGAGAAAATGCTGATCATAGCCTGTATTCATAGGGACGTCAAAACCAGGTCTTGTTTGTGAAAGGGTTAAAGTGTGATTTTAAAAAAGGGTTTATATGCTATTTTGTGGCCAACATGTTACCACTGTGCACTCTGTCAATTGCTAGAGGGCATGCAGTACTAATAAGAGAAAAACATCGATCTTGATCAGACTGAATGTATTTTGCCGTTTTTCAACAAAAACCTGGTAACTGCAGCTTAACCCTTTCCCAAACAAGACGTCCCTAAAAGAAAGGGTTTGAGAAAACATTGAGAAAAAGAAGAAACTGCTGATAACCAGCAGTTTCTACTTTTGTCTCAATATTTTCTGTTCCATATTTTACCCAAATTCTATCTTTAATAACATCATTTATGTCATTCGTGACAGTTTTTGAAGTGGATCAATCTAAAATTTTGTCGTTTGGGAAAGGGTTAAAATAAGCTGCAGTTACAAGGTTTTTGAAGAAAAGTGACAGTATGCAGACTGATCTAATGGTATGCTAGGTTTCAAATACCAACAGGGCCCTTTGTGCAGACTCTGCTCATTTCTAACTATGTTCCAGCTAGGAGAAAGGCTGTGTTTCTCAGTGAGATAGCCAGGATGTTACATCAATTTGGAGATGACGAAGGGGCGTGCAAATTTTACAGAATGGCTGCAGAAGTTTCTATCACGTCCCGAAAAACGAATGACAAAGGCTCGAAAGAAGTATCGGAACAAACTCAAATTTTAATGGCAAATGTTCATGATACAGGGTATGATAAATTATGTCACTTATATCACAGTGTATAATCATGTGACTCAGAATTTCCATTAATCTTCAATATCTTTTTTAATACTTGACCAATTTAAATTTGGTTTGAACCAGAGAAGGTGGGAAAATGCCAGGAATAAGCTGGACATGTTTGATTTTTTAAAAATCAACTGATAAAAAGTATGGAGAAAAATCAAACATGTCCATCTAATGCGTGACGTCTGTCCTGATTCTCTGCTTCAAATCGAATTCAAATCGGTCCAGTATTTACAAAGTTATTGAAGATTTTCTGAAAATATTGTATCACATGATTATCCACTGTGTGTATGGTTTGAACATTTGTTATGCTTAATGTAATCCCTTCTGAATGCACCACTAATGAGTTGTTACGTGAAGTCAGAATTTTTCAGGCGACTTTGTAAACATTCACCAGTGGAATTAAGGTACTTCTAACCATTCTGTATGTGTGTATAACGTCTCGCAATAAATTCAGATGTTGCGTCAACCTCTTTTGGGTGGACTTCCTTAATTGATTTTTAGATTTGATTATATTGAAAATTAGAAGTATTTACCCTTATTAGAATGCTTGTACTGCCGTGTCTGCCCAGGGTAAATGCCAATCATCCTGACAGAAAGCTCCGTTGTTTATCAGGGTTGTTATTGCAAGGATTGATTGATTGAGTAAAGCAGTAGTTACAAGGTTTTTGCAATAACACAAAGAATATTTTCTATGATATTCATTGATCTTATTATAAAAGTACTTGTATAAGTGTTGTCTTTACAGAGTGCTAGACAGTCAGAAGGCCCACAAGTCTTTTGCTTGTTGGAGTTGTGCAATGGGTATGTCAAACAGCAAGGAGGCTACAGTTTTAGCTGGTGTGGAGTCCATGCTATCTTACCATGGAGCACATGTTGAAGGTAGGCTTAATCAGGCCCCCTTTCAAAGGAAATGGGATTATATTTTTATGCCCTTGTATCAAAAGATCAGGCGCATATGACTGTACTTGTGTTCCTCCATTCCTCCGTCCATTACAGCTTGAAAAGTATTCAAGGTAGAATCATGAAACTTCATCAGTGGATGGATCTCATTATAGAGAAATGCATTAAGTTGATTAACAAATTGGTAGCTATGCTAACCTTAACTCTTTGCCAAACAACAAATTCAAATGTAATCAAGAAGATGAAAGACAAGACAAGACCTGTTATTTAGACGTCTCCAGTACTGTGAATCCCTTTTACAGGTGTTCTACCTAAACGGCAAAAAAAATCAAACAACTGGCATATATTGTGACTATGGCTCTTTTATTTCAGACTGGGTAGATAGAGCTTCAAAGAAAATAGATGAGGTTTCTACTAGGTATCCCAGTCTACTTTTACACCGGTCCTTCATTGAAGCATTTAGGGGTTCAGAGACAGATTCTAGAAAGTTCTTTAGGGAGTACAGAATGAGGTTAGTTTATTAGTTTTCTCTGACTTTTAGCGAACCAGACTTAGAGTTTATGGGAGTCAACATTTTCCAAAATGATGAAATTTCAGGATGGTCCTCTTTTAAGAACTGCTGCATAAACCAAAATTGAAGTTAATTCAAATGTTATTTTGGTAGATTATAGCTCAGTAAATAATTAAATATTGAGACAAAAAAAGAAAATGATGGTCACCATTATTTCTTATTTTCATTCCTTTTCTTTTTATAAAAGGGAATTGCTGATTTTAATTTTATTCTGTGCATATTTTTACAGAAGTTTTCAGCAAGTGGGAGACACAGTTTTAGGATATATGGATGTGAGAGAAAGAAATCCATGGAAACCGTTTGTAGAAATGATCAAATCCCAGAAATATTTAGATGTTAAACCCCTGGATGTAGTTTGGAGAACTCAGCTATTGCCTGTCAGTCTTACAAATGAAAGGTAAACATGACTTATACACTTTGACCTCCAAATTTCCTGAAATTATCTTAATTCCAGTGATCATTACAGGAAATTACATAAAACGGGGCTTATCAGTATAAAATGGTATAGAATCATTATTTGATGAATATTAAGCTGAAACTTTCTGGAATGACTGCACATACTCTATTTTGAATAATAGCAAACTATTTAATGGCTAATCTGATCAGATGACCTTGACCTTGAATAACTTAATTTTCATTACAAAGCTGTTGTTTTTGAAGTCGCCAATCAGCGACATTAGCAAAACATAGCATGCCATAGAAGTTTAGCCAGTTTTGTCTTGGATTCATTATTACGATGTTCCCAGGCAACTGTGGCAGTCAAGGTTGTCCAAAATGTAATTTACTGTACAAATCTGAACAGTTTTGTCTTGGTAATCAAGTTTTGTTTTAGTCGGATGACATACTGTTTGTATTCTTCCCGTTTTACAACAGTCTTTTAACCCATTACTGCACAGTAACTCTTTTTGACTCCCTATGAGATAATAGCTTAGAAAAGCATTGTGGAAAATGAAGAAATTGCTTGTGACAAGCAATTTCTTCATTTCCCACAATGTTTTCTACCCAAAAAGACAATAAAATTTTATATTTTATTCACTTGAAATTGTCGTCTGCAGCATCTTTGAATTTGGACCACCCTAAGATTTTCCCTACAACTCCAGCAATCACAACTTGAAATATCCAATGATTTTGGGAGTACACTGGAATCAGCCTGTCTGTCCGTCCATAATGTCCATCTGTCCTTGTACAAAATAATTGTCTGGAGCATACTTTTGAAACTAAAGTTGCTAAAGTTGTGGAACTTACCATGGGTAGTTAGATCTTACCAACGAGAAGTGCAGTGTACAAGGAGCATAACTCTACTTTGGTTATTTTGTGAGTTAATGCCCTTTGTTTTCAACTAAAAGCTTGTCCGGGCAAATGTAGTGGCGGGGGTATTTTTATCACCTTTAGTGATAGATTTCTAGTTATGTTGTGTATCCTATACCCCTGTCTATCATGTCTCATAGTCACCCCATTAGCATGGTGTATAATCATGTGACTCAGAATTTCCGATAATTTTTAATATCTTTTTTAATACTTGACCAATTAGATTTCAGTTTGAAGCAGAGAAGTTGGGAAAATGCCTGGAATTAGCTGGACGTGTTGGATTTTAGAAAAATTAACTGATAAAAAACTTATTGAAGACAAACCAAAATTTTGGTTTATCTTCAATAACTTTTTTATCAGTTGATTTTTCAAAATTCAACATGTCCATCTAATGCGTGATGTCTGTCCACCTTCTCTGCTTCAAATCGAATTGAAATCAGTCCCATATTAACTAAGTTATTGAAGATTTTCTGAAATTGTTGTATCACTTGATTATACACCGTGATTAGGCTTCCCTGGCTGCAGGGAATAAACTGTAACCCTTCATTTACAGCCATGTTTTTCTTGCAGGGCCGTGGAAGCTCATATAAACAGCAGTGAATTAAATCTACACATCAACAACTCGGGCCATCTAACAGGAGATATGCAGATGTTACTACCACCACAAAGGGACATAACTCTAGATCCATATACAGGGTAGGTAATCCATGTAACAAAATATCCATTTCACCTGGAGTGTAATAATGCTTATTTTGGTATGATAAGAAACTTAAAAGAAAGGTTTTGTTGAACCTGTTTAGGGCAGCATATCTGCATACAATATTTTCTACCTGGAAAGACCAATAAATGTAAAATTTCATTCACTTAACCCTTTCCCAAACAAGACCTAGTTCTGATGTCTCTTATAGAAAATGTTTGGGAAAACATTGAGACAAAAGAAGAAACTGCTATGCTATATCACACATAAATGTAATCATTATCAACATCCATTTTGCTGTCTTCAGCATCTTTTTAATTGGAACACCCAAAAATTTGTTGTTCGGGAAAGGGTTAAACTATCGTCTCTAACATCTCTGAATTTGGATCTGTCTATGATTTTGCAATGTGGTAGAAAGCTTTAGTGCGTAAACTTTCACCTGAACCTGACGGATATGCCATGAGTTATTGTGACGTGAAATAATCAATACTTGCTAGCAATCGCTGTCACTGTCGATCAGGGTTGATAGCTTTCATAAGCATTGTGACCTTGTATTCTGCATGTGCTCCTCGTGTCATTTTACCACAAACTGGCTCGAAGATATATTTAGAAAATGATTTAACCGTGTAACTAGCTAGGCTTAGGTTCAGGTGATAAATTACGGACTAACCCTTTCCCAAAAAAGACCTTGTTTTGACGTCTTTAAAAGATTAGGCTTGGGAAAACATTGAGGCAAAAGAAGAAAGTGCTGATGATCAGCACTTTCTCCTTTTGCCTCAATATTTTCCAGACTATAGTTGACGCAAAGTCTTGCATTATCAACAAGAAAACTTTTTTGTCTGTAGCAGCTTTAAATTGGACAACCCTAATATCTGGTCGTTTGGGAAAGGGCTAAAGCATGTGTTTTGTATACATTTCAGATCAATGGTTGTGAACAACTGCCCTTCCTTTATAGGAGAGTGGTACAGCGCTTACAGAGGGCCAGATTATTAGCTCACCTGAGCACGAAGTGCTCAAGGTGAGCTATTGTGGTCACTCAATGTCCGTCGTCCGTCCGTCCGTCCGTCCGTCTGTCCGTCCGTCTGTCCGTCTGTCTGTCAACAATTTGGTGTTAACACTCTAGCATCCACAAAAGTTGGCCAATCTTAATCAAACTTGGTCAAAGCAAGTATGGTCATAAGTTCTCGGATGAGTTTGATTATGGGCCTGATCGGACTTGGAAGTCTGGAGTTATTTGCCCTTGAACGTAAAAAATAGCTAGTTTTGACCTTGTTAACACTCTAGCATCTACAATTATTGATAAATCAAGACAAAACTTGGACATAATGTTGGAGACCATAAGATCTCAGATGAGTTCAATTTTCAGTCTGATCTGACCAGAAAGACGAGAGTTATGTGCCCTTGAATTTGACAAAATTGCCATTTTTGGCAGTTTTCGACCTTGTTTACACTCTAGAAACTACAATTATTAATCAATCAAGACGAAATTTGAACACAATGTTGGGGATCATAAGATATTGGATGAGTTTGATTTTCAGTCTGATCTAATCAGAAAGTCGAGAGTTATGTGCCCTTGAATTTGACAAAATTGCCATTTTTGACTGTTTTCGACCTTGTTAACACTCTAGAATCTACAATTATTAATCAATCAAGACAAAACTTGGACAAAATGGTTGGGATCATAAGCTCTTGGATGAATTTGATTTTCAGTCTGATCTAATCAGAAAGTTGAGAGTTATGTGCCCTTGAAACTTGACAAAGTTGCCATTTTTGACTGTTTTCGACCTTGTTTACATTCTAGAATCTACAGTTATTGACTAATCAAGACAAATTTTGGACACATTCTTGGAGACCATAATATCTTGAATAAGTTTGATTTTCAGTCTGATCTTTCCAGAAAGACGAGAGTTATGTGCCCTTGAATTTGATAAAATTGCCATTTTCGGCTGTTTTTTTATCTTTTTTGCACTCTAGAATCTACAATTATTAATCAATCAAGACAAAACTTGGACCCAATGTTGGGGATCATAAGATCTCGGATGAGTTTGATTTTCAGTCTGATCTGACCAGAAAGTGGAGAGTTATGCAGACTTTTCCCTGAGCATGAGAATTTGGGGGTCATTGTGACCCCCTTGCCTTCAGAGTTAGGGGTCATTTCTACTATTTTGTGGGCCAAATGCCCAAGTACTCAAGTATGATAGAAAAATCTGGATTTTGAAACTTGCGTCATTAATGTCCCTCAAGTCAATTTCTCAGGGGTCATTTGTATTGAAATTGCGACAATGACGCATGATTTGTGCGTCATGGAAAACCCTGGTTATGTGTCCTTGAATTTGATAGAATTGCCATTTTCGGCTGTTTTCGACCTGTTTTACACTCTAGACTCTATAGTTAATAATTAATAAAGACAAAACTTGGACACAATGTTTGGGACCATAAGATCTCAGATGAGTTCGATTTTTAGTCTGATCTGATCAGGAAGTCGAGAGTTAAGTGCCCTTGAATTTGAAAAAAAACTGCTTTTCTGGCTGCTTTCGACCTGTTTTACACTCTAGACTCTACAATTAGTATTTAATATAGACAAAACTTGGACACAGTTCGGCACCATAAGATCTCGTATAAGTTGGATTTTCACAACGCTATTGACCATAAGTTCGTTCTCAGTCTTAAAAGTCATAAATATTAATTGAATTGAACAAAAGTGTTGCTCATATCATTTTGGTTCAGGTGAGCGATATAGGACCATCATGGTCCTCTTGTTTGTATTGTGGTGAGTGTTACTTTAATCCTTTCCCAAACAACAAAGTGTTAGAGTTGTCCACTTTGAAAGCTGCTGCAGACAACAAACGGGATGTTGCTTCAGGTATAATTTGTGAATAAGAGAGTACAGAAAACTTTGAGGCAAAAGGAGAAAATGCTGATCATCAGCATTTTATGCTCCCCGAAAAAATTTCGGGGGAGCATATAGTCGCCATGCTGTCCTTCCGTCCGTTCATCCGTCCGTCTGTCTGTCAGTCCGTTCCCCCGTCCGTCCGTCCGTCCGTCCACAGTCAGATCTCAGCAACCCTTGGACCAAATTCAATGAAACTTCACATGTGAACTCCTGGGGTCAATCCCTAGGCACCTTTTTCTCTGTTTCTCAATTTGAGGCTGCGTCATGGAAAAAGGGGCCTTAATATAAAAATTAGTTTTTCTCTAATTTCTCTTCATCTAATGGGCAGAATTTATTGAAATTTTGTATGTATGTGATGAAAGAGATGTTCTAGACTATATTCTATGAATAATGTGTGTACAAAAAATCCGTCATGTTAAAGGGGGCTTAATGTAAGATAGGTTTTTTTTGTGACAAACACTTATTCGGGGAGCATAATCCGTCTATGGCTCTTGTCTTCTTCTGCCTCAATGTTTTCCCAAGCCTTTTCTATTTTGGATGTCAAAACCAGGTATTGTGGTGAGTTCTACTGTAATAATCATTCCTAACCCTTTCCCAAACAAGACCAGGTTTTGACTCCCCCAAGTGAATAGGATTGGGAAACATTGAGGCAAAAGAAGAAAGTACTGATAATCAGCACTTTCTCCTTTTGCCTTAATATTTTCTGAGCTGTATTTGACACAGATTGAATCTTAATAAACATCAATTTTGTCATCTGCAGCAGCTTTCAAGTTGGACCATCTTAATATTTTGTCGTTTGAGAAAGGAGTCCGCGGCCTTAGCGCAGTTGGTAGCGCATCTGCCTCTCATTTGAGAGGTCCCAGTTTAGATACCCGGCGGCGGCAGATACCCTTTCTGACAAAATTGTCACCCACCAACAGGTTTGAAATCGTTAAACTATCTGGGCGAGCAGCTGGAGGCTCAGTAAGGGTGTTGTGGTAGTACTGGTTTGACAAACATCAAGAATCCATGGGTATGTGCTCCAGCCGCCTCGATATGACCCTGGCAGTTGAAAACGGCGTAAACCCCCAATAAACTCAAACTCAAACTTGTCACAAGCAATTTCTTCATTTTCCACAATCTTTTCCCTAGCATTTCCTTGTGAGAGAGTTGAAAGGCGTCAATGTGCAAAAATGGGTTAAGAATCACATATCTACTTTTGTCCTGTCTCCATTATGATCATAGGGTGCCACTTGAGTGGGACGTATATTTTTATTCAATCCAATCGATCCCTGGCAATAGCAAATGTCCTTTCTGACATTTGTCTCCCACCTATGGTTTTATAATGGTTAACCTATATGTGGGCGAGCAGCTTGACACTTGGTACGGATGTTGTGGTAGTACTGGTGAGTGAAAAGACAAGGTTTTGACATAATAGCAGAGTCTTGGGAAAACTTCGAGACAAAAGAAAAAAATACTGATAACCAGAATTTTCTCTTTATGTCTCAATGTTTTCTTTGCTATATTGTAGATAAATTTTCTTTCTATCAAGATCTATTTTGTCAGCTGCTTTTGAAGTGGGCCACCCTAAAACTTTGTTGTTTGCACTCAAACAATATGTTGATCAATTTCTCCTTTATCTTCAATGTTATAGGTTATAGTAGTGTAGACCAACTACTACTACCAACACCAACCTTGATATACTCACAAGAGGGCGGGGCCAGTGTACATTTATTGTTCTGCGGTCATAATGCTATTACACTTAGTCAGTACTATGACCCAAGAACCGTCACAATGCTGTTATACTGGACTGGACCAACTGGACAAGTGGCGAAGTTTAACCTCCTCAACTGTATCAAAGATCACCTGTATAAGGTTTGTGCATACCCTGATAAAAGGAGTTTATCGTCGGTGTTATTGCTAAACCAATGTAACTCCAGCTTGTTATACCCTCGCAAACAAAGTTTAATTGGGGTATACTGGAATCAGCCTGTTGGTCTGTCAGTTGGTCTATCAGCGAAACCCTGTCCGCTTTACTTCATACTTGGCAGACCTGTTCATTGGGACTTGAAGATGTGCAAGATGCAAATTTCATGTAAATCAGACCTATATTTTTAGCTCCACTGGCCTTCAGGCCAGCGGGCTATTGTCATGGCGTTGTGTCCGTCGTGCGTCCGTCCGTCCGTGCGTCCGTGCGTCCGGTCGTCAATTTTTTCTCTAAAAATCTTCTCCTCAGACACTACTTGATGGATTTCAATCAAACTTCACAGGAATGATCCTTAGGTGGTCCTCTATCAGATTCCTTCAATTAATTCTGATTGAACCGTAAAGTCTGGAGTTATCTGCCCTTGAATTAAAAAATGGTTGTTTTCACTTGTTTTCACTCTAGCTACTACAAATATTGATCAATCAAAACAAAACTTGGTCAGAATGTTGGTGCTGATAAGATCTTGCCTGAGTGCAATTTTCAGCTTGATCTGAGTATTACGTCTTGCGTTATGTGACCTTGAAATTGGCAAAACTACCATTTTTGACCTTATTTTTACCCAAACAACCATAAATATCCACCAATCAACATAAAACTTTCACATTATCTTACTGGCCATAAGATCTTGTGTTGGTGTAATTTTCAGCTTCATGTGAATCTTAAATCATGATTTATCTGCCCTTGAATTTGACAAAATTGTTGTTTTCGTCTTTGATTTTACTCTCTTTACACCAACAAATATTGAATAATCAGATCAAAACTTAAACAAGATGTAGGAGAAGTTAGGATCTTGCTTTAGTGTGATTCTTAGCTAGATAGGAATATAAAATCATCAGTTATATTCCTTTCAATTTGACAAAATTACTAATTGTGACTTTTTTTTCACTCTAACAGCCAAACTCACTCTAATAAAGACTGTTGCAAAGCTTGGTAACTAATAGATCTTATATGAATGTATTTTCAGCTTTCTAGTTACTTTGTAATTGCTTTAAGAGCAACACATATTGAAAAATCTAGTGAAAACTCGTACTTGATATTACAAGAAATTCAGGTTTGACAGCCATTTGCATTATTTTTGGAAAAGGGTTTTTCCCAGAATCTATTTTTAGCTCAAAATCTATTTTTAGCTCGACTTTTCGAAGAAAATGAGAGCTTATACTGTCACCCGGGCGTCGGCGTTGGTGTTGGCGTTGGCGTTGGCGTCGGCGTTGCAACAAAGGTTAAAGTTTTTTCAAACATCAATAACTTCCATACTATCGAAGGGATTCAACTCAAACTTGGGATACTTATTCACCATCACACCCTCTACCTTACTATCAGGGCCCATGACCCTGGGACCACTCTTTTTGGAGTTATGCCCCCTTTATACTAAGCACTTAGAAAGTCAAGCGCGCTGTCTTCGGACAGCTCTTGTTAAGAAATATGAAATATTTTGGAATAATCAATGTTCTGTTAATTTAGATCTGTTGGGAAGAAGGAAATTTTTAATTGCTTGTGACATCCTAAGCTAGAATGTTCTCCCATTTCCTTTCACCCTTTCTCAAATGGCAAACATGTAATTTTACTTTCTTTGCTTCAAGAACCACACATTTTGAACTATCTAGTTTTGTTACTTTCTTTTGGCTCTATGAAACACAAGCATTGAACAATCTAATCAAAACTTGGATTAAATATCACATGAAATTCAGGCCTGTGGAGCAACTGAAGACCTTCAGGTCTTCTAGTTTGGTTATTGCCCCTTATTTGACCAAAAAAATGCTTGTCTGGACAACTCCTACAGTTACCATATGATTAACTTCATACTTGGCACAAGTGTGCATTAAGACATGAAGATGTGCAAGAAGCAAATTTGACAAAAATCTGTTAGTCCTAAATTATGGCCCCAGTGCTCTCAATAAGCGGACGTCGACGTATATTACGTCCGATTTTCGCGAAAAAACGTCCGGAATTTTGAAATTGGGCGTCTCGCAGACGTCCCAAAAATATTGCTGACTGCCAAAAATTTAAACCCGGACGTCTGTAAAAAAAATTGTAAAGGGTAAAAATCGATAATCACCCAGTTAAAGCACCCGATAAGCGTGTCGAGAAAATTGCCGGGAGGCGTTTATGGTCCCTAGAAGTGACAAATACACAAGGCATATACCGGTGTAATCAGTCCAGTGTGTATCCAATTATGTATGATTAGCGTAATCGTTTAATTGCTTTGACAGTTATGAATTCGGTAAGTAATCAACCGTCTTTAAATATACTACAGGTACATCACATTAACTGACAATTTTGATTAATTAGGCATGCAATCAAAGATCGAGGAATGTTGTTATTTTCAAAACATTTGTGATTAAAGGAGACGAAATAAACGAGTAACTGCAATTAATTCATTCTAAACTTTCTAAGCCCCATGATTTATTGTATCGAAGCTCATTGGAAAGAATCATGCAGTGCATTTTGATTTTGGCTAGATCTTGTGTCTTTTCTAATTCATCCTACGATGTCGCTGTCATAACGGAAACATCCGTCTGTTTCAAAATCACCTAAACATAAAAAAAAAAAAAAAAAAAAAAAACCAAAAAAACCCGCACAAATCGCCTGAGAAAACAAAATCTGAAAATCGGTATCACAAATCAGTACAAGAAAGATGGTTTGCCATGTTTTCGTGGCTTGAAACTAATGAATCCAAAAACAGACTTCTTTGCACAATTTGCCGTGAAGCTATAGCCTAATTTTATCAAACAAATTTGCCACAGAGGGCGCCAATATGTATATTTTGAATTTCATAAACTATTTATTTGACTTCAACAAAACTAGTTTTGAAAATATTGAAGGAAAGCACTGAATGCAGATCTTTATATTTTCTCATTCACCAATATTTTTACTAGTCGCAAATTTCTAAACAAATCGTCGGCTACGTTCTATATACAAATTCTCATTCATTATGTTAATTTATGCAGATTCTTTGTTTGTCAGTAGAACCTAAGTCCATGTCAAAAATCGTATTTAAATCAAATAAAGAAATGTGCATTATTTACCCTCAAAGTGTTTTATATCCATTGACAAAGAAAGTCACTCAATACTTTTTTCCTGTTTCATCTACAGTGTCAGAAATAAACACGAATTCTAAAACAAAATGGTTGTTCAATTAACTCCAACCTTTAACTATCCACGAGATTTAAAAACTGTAATATGATTAATCAGCTGTTGATCTATTTTTAGTACATAAATTTGACTGGGATTTTGTTCTACATTCCAGACAGCCTGTGTGACGTCACGCCACGTCATACACCTTTTTAGGTCAGATTCTCGCCAGTTCATAACAAAGAAACCCTTTCCTCAATTAGCTATTCAGTGAATATGCACCAATCTATGTATATCATCATTTCATATGATTATCTTAACCCATTACCAAACAACAGAATTTTAGGGTGGTCCAAATTGAAAGATCCTGCAGATAAATGAAAATTTCAATTTTTGGTTCTTTTTGGATGAAAAACTTAGTGGAAAATGAAGAAATTGCTTGTCACAAGCAATTTCTTCATTTTCCACCATGTTTTCCATGGTCATTATTTTGTGGGGAGTCAAAAAGAGTCATTGTGTGGTGATGGGTTAAGGTCATATCTTGCAGTTATTATGAAGTAACTATATAAAAGGGTTAAAATCAGACTGCCAAGATGACAAATTAAGACTGGTCAAGCTTGAACTGGATTGCCACAAGGAGAAGAGTTGCAACTTGGAGCAAACAATATAAGTCATATTGAAAAAAGGAAGAGATATGTTTGTATTTAACTATTTCTTCTTTTCCTTCATTATTTCATAAAACTTCGAAATCGCGAAAACGCGCTGAAAAATTCCTGATTTTCTGGAAAAATTCCTGAAATTTGGACATGGAAGTCCAAGACTTCCTGAAATTGGTCCTTATTGAGAGCACTGTGGCCCCTGATCCAATGAAAAACTCTTGTCCCGACAACTTCTCCTACAGTTACTGCATGATTTGCTTCATACTTGGCACAAACATGCATAAGACCCTGCAGATGTGCAAGAAGCAACCTTGGCAAAAATCCTTTTGACAATTTCTAAATTATGGCCCATTTCGATGAAAAGACATTTGTCCGGACAGGTCCTTCCACATTTACAGTCCAATTTGCTTTATACTTGGCACAAGTGTGCATTAGGACCCGTAGATGTGCAAAACGCAAAATTTGTGTTATGAGTTATTGCCCCTGATTCCACACAAAAATGCTTGTCAGGACAAAAGAGGTGGCGGGGTTTTCTTGTCACCTTTAGCGATAGATTTCTTGTTTAAAGCTGGAGTTACGAGGTTTTTCTATAACACAGACATTATGTTTTCTAAGTCTGCTATTTCAATGCCTCTGTATCGAAAGATCAGGGGCATATTGTTTTACTCGTTTCTGTCTGTCCATCTGGGCCGCGGCCTTAGCCCAGTTGGTAGCGCATCTGCTTTTCATTCGAGAGGTCCGGGGTTCGATACCCGGCCGCGGCAAATACCCTTTCTGCCAAAATTGTCTCCCACCAATGGGTTTGAAATCGTTAACCTAAGTGAGCGAGCAGCTGGAGTAGGGGTGAGTATTGCCTGCCAAAACCGTATTGCAATATATTGCGATACAGCATTTTCTGTATTCGGATACATATTGAATATGTATTCATTGTATTGATATACAAACACAACTTGGTGTCAGTCATTTCAATGTACCTAAATTTTCCTTTCCAGGTGAAAGAATAAACCAAATCAGACTGTTACTAACTTATACTAAGTGCAGTGTTCTGTTGAGGTAGAAAAAAGTATGGGACAAATGTCTCATGGCTACTCAAAAGTTGGGGACATTTTGGACAAACTAGGGGACACATTTTAAATCCAAAATAACAACAATAATCAAACTCCTTAAACTCCTGTGCACCAAAATTAACCCAAGATATCTGCATATACATTGTAATGGCCCCACTTCGGCAATGTTTTCTTGAGACACTCGGCTAACAGAGCTTGTCCGACGAAAGTTAGTTGTCCCGATTTAATTTTAGTGGTCATTACAGGCATCAGCCGCATGATTAATTTACGAAGCCATGACAAAGCAGACGATAGATCCTGTCTTTCGTCGACATGATTTTCTGTTGACGACAGCCCAGGCATGGGTTTATTTATCTGGTTTGAATTTTTCAAGGATCGAATTTCACCGTGCCTCTAAATATTTACTGAAATAATTCAGGATATTCTTATTTTTCTTCATTTTATTTGGTGGAAAAGAAACTGATGACGGCATATTTAGATTGCAAATGCAGGTGTATTCGTGTTTAAGTAAATATTGATGTTCAGTCATTCAATGATAGACGCAAATAGATATCAAATTGTTTTAAATTCTTAACATGTATGTATATTTGTTTTATTATCAATCTAAAAATCAGTTTCGGTTAAATGAAATTATTCAATTGAATCTGTAATGTTGGTCGATTAAGTAGAACTCCGCGCCTGAAATTACAAACCGAACCCGATCTATAAACAAAAAGGCCCCGGAACTTCAGTCGCATGCAATGGTAAATTGATATGAAATTACAGCGTTTTCGAGTCTAATGCTCATTCAGGGCCTGCGAATTGAATTCTGGGAAGGAAATAATGGACTGCGTCTCGCCTATTTACGTGTTGAAATGCGGAAATATACTGTATGTTAGTGACACAGTCAGTATTACAGACTGGTTTATCGATTTTTCATTTCAATATTAGTAGTCTATATCGAAGAAGTTAGCTCAGTCTACAGTAGTTAAAATTCAATACCGATCCCGCGATATACCGGTATGCTATTTACCGGTATCGATATACCGTACCGGGACGAGCGTACTGCAATTTACTGATATATCGGTATACCGCCTCACCCCTAAGCTGGAGGCTCGGTAAGGATGTTGTGGTAGTACTTGTTTGAGAAACAACAGGAATCCATGGGCAGGTGCTCCAGCCGCCGCGATATGACCCTGGCAGTTGAAAACGGCGTAAAACCCCAATAAACTCAAACTCAAACTGTCTGTCCATTTGTCTGTCCGAAAACGTAACACTGGCCATTTCGGGGCATTCATGTTGCACGAACACATTTTGTTAATCCACATCACATGTTCTTGGTACTTATTGCACTTGCCTTTTGCAATTATCTGGATAAGACAAATCAATTGAGTATCAACAAAATGAGGTTAACTCTTTCTCGAACAGTAAATTTAGGGAAGTCCAATTCAATAGGTTCTGTAGACGGCAAAATAAATGTTGATAAAGATAGCTTGTGCACATTAGAGCATAGAATATATTGAGACAAAAGAATAGAATGTTGTGCACATGTATTTGTTTTCTCAAGCCATTTTATATGGGTCGTCAAAACCAGGATTTGTTTGGGTAAAATTCAAATCCTGTGTTGTGGGTACCTATTTTACAAAACACAGTAAGAAAAGAATTGGGAAAGAAGAAATAACTCAAATTGAGCTGTTTCCTATTCTCCAATAGTTTACATACATGATCATTTGCATAAACAATGTTTGAGGTTTATAATTAAGTTAAATTAACCCATTCCCCTTTTTTATGCCCCGCATGGGAAAACATCGTGGAAAATGAAGAAATTCCTTGTAACAAGCAATTTTTAATTTTCCACAATGTTTTCTAACTCAAAATGGAAAAAATGATTTTTAGCTCGCATGGGAGGAAAGTCTTGGAAGAGCTATTGTCATACCCTCTGACATCTAACCAAGACTTTTCATTTGGGACCATGACCTTGTGACCTTGATCTTGGAGTTTGACATACTTTTAAAAAACTTTAACCTGACCTAGAAAAACTTTCACCGGGCCATATCTTATGCCCTATTACACATACAGCCTTGATATTTCACACATGGACACCTCCTACCAACACTGTTCACATTTGACCATGACCTTGTGACCTTGACATTAGAGTTTGACCTAGTTTTAAAAAAACTTTAACCTGGCCTCTATCTCATGTCCCTTTACACATACAGCCTTGATATGTCACACATGGACACCTTTTGCCAACACCGTTCACATTTGACCAAGACCTTGGACTTTGTGACCTTGACCTTGGAGTTTGACCTACTTTTAAAAAAAACTTTAACCTGGCCTCTATCTCATGCCCTATTACACATAGAGCCTTGATACTTCACACATTGACACCTCCTACCAACATTCTTCACATTTGACCATGACCTTGTGACCTTGACCTTGGAGTTTAACTTGCTTTTAAAAACTTTAACCTGGCCTGTATCTCATGTCCTTTTACACATACAGCCTTGATATTTCACACATGGACACCTCCTACCAACACCGTTCACATTTGACCATGACCTGTGACCTTGACCTTGAAACTTGACCTACTTTTAAAAGACTTTAACCTGGCGTATATCTCATGCCATATTACACATACAGCCATGATATTCCTACATTTAACACCTCGTACCAACACTGTTCACATTTGACCATGACCTTGGACCATGTGACCTTGACCTTGGAGTTTGACCTACTTTTAAAAAACTTCATATATTTCACACATGGACACCTCCTACCAACACTGTTCACATTTGACCATCACCTTGACCTAGGAGTTTGACTTACTTATATGAAACTTTAACCTGGCCTATATCTCATGTCCTATTACACATCCAACCTTGATATTTCACACATGGACACCTCCTTAGTCCTACCAACACTTCACATTTGACCATGACCTTGGACCTTGTGACCTTGGAGCTTTACCTACTTTTAAAAAACTTTAACCTAGCCTATATTTCATGTCCCTCTACACATACAGCCTTGATATTTCACACATGGACTCCTACCAACACCATTCACATTTGACCTTGACCTTGCAGTTTGATCTACTTTTCAAAACCTTTAAATTGGCCGTTATCTTATACACATTGATACCTTCTGCCAAGGGTTTTTATTTTGGACCATGACCTTTCACTTGACCTAGAAAATGACTTTTTCTTTGTGACAAGCTCTCGTTAGGGCGAGTTTTATTGTCTGTGGACAATTCTTGTTAAAATTTCATCAACTTGACCTTGTCGTTTGAAACACATTTCAAATTGGAGCTGGAACAGTCCAAAATTTTGTCATCTGGTAATGGGTTAAGGATTTGATGTCACTTAACCACTACAGTTTCACATTTTTCTGTGGAATAATATTTTGTAATAAATGATAATCAAGTGTAGCAATATAGATCAGTTAGGATCTAGAAAAAAGGTCCCTTGACCCATAACCAGACGGCAAATATTCTTAAACTGTTCCAAATTGAGTAATATTGATCACAGACTTTCTGAAAACTCAAATTTCTTAAATACTTTATTATAGTTTAAGGGCCCTTTTTCCAGATCCAGGCTCATTTCTTTACAGGAATGTGAGAAGAAGATACAAGAAAACAAGGACAAACTGAGGAGCCACAAAGCCTTTACCTTGACCTTTTATATTGTTGCTTTTCAACAAAAAACTGGTACAGTTGAGAACATCATGAAATTGACATTTATACCATTCCTTTCTGATCAAAATCATTCCACTCCAGCGTTCATTCATTCCGCTCACAAAAACATTCAAAACGCTCATAAAACATTCACACCGCTCAATAAACGTTCACTGGTTTAATTGGTTGTTATAAAAAGAAGGAATTTTATTGGCCGAAATATTATCGTGGGCGTTTTATCGATAAATCTTCATACCTATATTATTGGTAAATTTCCAATATCGAGCTGTTACTATTTAAAGATCATGTTTGATTGGTTGAACGGTTATCGTGGGCGTGTTATCAATTTTTTTAGATACACAAAATCATTCCAAATGCTCATTCCATTCATCCATTCATTCACTCATAAAACATTCCAATTCCACTCAGAATGTCAATTTCATGATGTTCTCAACTGTAACTGCAGCTTAAAACAAGCTGCAGTTACGAGGTTTTTGTAGAAAAGCATCAATTTGTACATTTCATTTCTTACAGGATTGTGAGAAGAAGATACAAGAGAACAAGGACAAACTGAAGAACTACAAAGGCAATAAAGATATTTATGATTATATGACAAAGATCTTGACTGAAGCTTACAAGAATAATCTGTGTATGGAGTATGATGTAGGTATAATAACCCTTTCCCGAACATGAACACTTTTTAGCGAGCCGGGTATTTATGTCCGGGGAGCTCATGTCACAGTCCTAGTGTTTATGTTGCCTCGTGTCCTGGTGCGTCTTAATGAAAAACTTTAACCCGGTCAATATCTCATACACTTTTAGAGATACAGCCTTGATGTTTCACACATGGATGCTTTCTATCAAGACCTTTCATTTCAGCCTGCGGCTATAGCACAGTTGGTAGCGCATCTGCCTCTCACTCGAGAGATCCTGGGTTCAATCCCCGTCCTCGGCAAATATCCTTTATGATTAAAATGTCACCCACCAATGGTTTGATATCGTTAACATATGTGGGCGAGCAGCTGGAGGCCCGTTAGGGTGTAATGGTAGTACTGGTATGAGAAACAACAGGAATCAATGGTTAGGTGCTTCAGCCGCCGCGATATGACCATAGCAGTTGAAAAAGGCGTAAAACCCCAATAAACGAAACCTTTCATTTGGGACCATGACTTTACCTTGTGACCGAAAAGATTTCGGTGGAGCATATAGTTGCCATGCTGTCTTCTTCCGTCTGCCCATCCACAGTCAGATCTCAGCAGCCCTTGGACCAAATTGAATGAAACTTCTTTTATAAACTCCATGGAATATTTCCTAGAGACCTTTTTCTCTGTTTCTCAATTTGAAGCTGTGTCACTGAAAAAGGGGTCTTATCATAGAAACTAGTGACAAACACTTATTCGAGGAGCATAAGCCATCTATGACGGCTGTTGTTGTTTTATTTGGGAAAGAGTTAGATCTTTTTTTATTTCAGTTATTGGTGTCAACCTCAGAATCCAGGTATTCACAAGACAAGAGGATAAAAAAAGACAAGCGACAAACCAAACAGCAGACCAAGACAAAGCCCCATATGCACAATCAAGGACTTAATTTCGTATTGTCTTCTTCACCTGTCATATTTGGCAAAACTGTGATGATGAAATTTCAGATAAAGAGTTGGAGAAATAGAAATATTTTAGTGGTAAGAAAAAGTCCTTTTTATGCTCCTTGTAGAAAGATCCGCTGCATATTGTTTTACCATTGTCTGTCTGTCGTCCGTCCATCTGTCTGGCAGTCCAAAACTTAACATTTGCCTTTTCCGGGGCATTTTGTGCTTCACGAACATATCTTGTTCTATGCTTGAACAAATGAATGGTTATATGCCAAAGCTACATGTAATAGGGGTTGAAGACATTTTAATTTTGTTATTTCAATAAGGTCCCTTCACTTTCATGTTTTAGTCTGTACCCACAGAACACACTTCCGGAGGCAAAAACGATGGGTTTATGGGAAATCAACATTGTATACATGAAAATTATTACTAAAAATAGTCACAAATTGACATTATCAAAACGAGGCTCCCTAAATATACTAACCCAAAGAGCCAACGCAACACGAACTTTTGATTACAATATTTTGATTATTTGAAATGTGAATTTGCTGATATTGACTTCATTTTGACTGTTGACCATTATGAGATCACCAGGAACAAACAAATGGATCTAAATCGATTCCGTAACGCAAATAACGTTACAAACGTAATGCAGGGGTGTGTTTCAAAAATGAAACCAAGATCAGTATCTCGTGTGTCCCCTTGTAGCATTGAACACAGCACAACATCTCTGTGACATCGAACGTAACTAACATCGACAAACGTTTATGGGAATATTCTGTCACTCTTGAATTAACGTATGCCCCATTTGACGCAAGGTCTGTGGTTGGACTGGGCCTTGACGTAAACGCATGTCAAGCAGGTCCCATATTTGCTCAGGTGGTCAGATTACCACTTTTGGGCGTTGCACGACTGGAGACAGACTCATGTGTGCATAGTTAGTAAATTGGGACCCACATAAGGACGTCGAGGTCGGAACCCATGTTTACGTAACTTGTTACGTGTCTGTGCATATATACGGCGACCTTGGTTCCCAGCATTTGCAGCAACATTTTTGTTGCTAGCCGAAACCGGTCTCTGCAATTTTGGGTTCTCAACCTATTGTCCTTTGCCGTGGTCGTTACACGACTTCTGAAGGCTCTTGGCATCTCATAAACATTACCGTAGACGTCAAAACAAACGTAAGCAAGAAAAGTAAATGATCGCGAAAATAACAAAAAAAAATGGAATTATTAACCCAAATGGAACTTCTAAGACATTCAGACATGATTAATGGGTAAAATTGATTGAACATACTGGTTTGCTGAAACATCCGCTATAGTCATGCTATTGTAGACCCCGCAAAGTCTAATAGGCGCGTTAACAACAGTCAGCCAGGAGCAATCCAATCACCTGCGCCTTTCGGGACAATGCTAAATTGCGGCATTTTTGTCTATTGCCAGACAGATTTTTTACCTAATCTTATCGGGTTATCTTGCGACTTTCCAAAAATGCACGTGCGCTGGTTTATTACACGCACTGTTGCACGTGCAGCGCGGATTTAGGGGTTTGAACCAAGGACTCTGTGTTCAGCGAAGCATAACAATTCTTACATTCTTATTATACGGACAATGAAATCACTATATAGAATGATGAAATCTGAAGTTCCGTTGTTTTATCATATCTCATTAAACAGTTACAACAAAAAATCTTGTTGCGTTGGCAGTTTGGGTTAGTATATGTGGAGAAAACAATGGCGACGCATGTGCTTTCAATATACAGCGATAAAGAGCATGTGCATTCAACATTAAAACGCTTTGGGTTCGAGAGTATTGTTACCAAAACGCTTTGGGATTGAGAGTATGTTACTAAAAATAAGAAATACTAGAAGTTTGAGTGGGGTTTTAAGACTCCAAGGACGACTTTCGGAGGCTGTTGTGTGTGGGGGGTCTTAGATGAAATAACCTAATTCCAAACCTTATGTTGTGGGTACTCATTTGAATCAGCTTGGCGATTCCTCCATTACTATTATGATGAATCATCTGACTCATGGAAATTCTTTAAATATGTGATCAATTTAAAAATGGGTTCAGGCAGAGAATATGGGAAAACACAGAGTTTGTTGATTGCAAATGATCTTTCAAAAATCAGTTGAAAAAAATGTTATTGATGACCAACCAGATTGTTTTTACTGGCTATCTTCTTTTAAAAATATAACATTATTTGACATTATAATTCCTGGCGTTTTACCACCTCTGCTTCAAATTAAATCTAAATTGGTCAAATAATAACATTTTTTTTGGCAATTTTCTGAAATTGTTGTGTCACATGAGTCCCCTCTGTGTTTACTTGCATTCTTTTTGCCATCTTTAGCAGCTTCCAAATAGGAACATTGCAAACATTTGCAATTTGGAAAAGGGTTAACTTTCAAGTTATATTTTCTATCAGTTCATCAGAACGACAGATAAGTCAGAGTTCCAGAATGTGCAGTTTTTAGACATTAAGAACTATGATTTTATAGTGTAAACTCACAACAAAGATGAAGTTATTATTGGCCTTTTGGCTTGGCTAGACATTGTTGCTTTTCAACAAAAAATGCATAACAGCTTGTTTTAAGCTGCAGTTATGAGGATTTTGTTGAAATGCTATAATAAGCGATAAAGGGTTGCATTTATCGACTTAAAGCAAACTTCAGAGATCTATACATATCTCTAATTATATTTTCTTTCAGTTCATCAGAACGACAGATAAGTCTGAGTTTCAGAATGTGCAGATTTTGGACACCAAGAACTACGATGTTGTGGAACAAACTTACAACAATGATGAAGAATTTATATGCCTGTTTTCTGTGGGGGATATGTGGTAATGTTTTAAACAGTTTTCATTTATAGCTCAGTGTTCACTTCAGCCCAGTACGCTTTATCAGTCCCACTACAGCTTCATATAAATCAGTGTAATTACCCTACATCTTCAAAAGTACCCCACAGATTAATTCCTTCAAAATAGTCACCAACTAGGGGCATTTTGATGTTTTTTATGTCAGAAACTGATAAATAATGCATTATTATAATTTTAAATGTAATAATTGGTTATAAAAGTAATTTCTTCTTCCGTCATGTTTTTATGCTCCCCGAAAAATTTCGCGGGAGCATATAGTCGCCACGCTGTCCGTCCGTCCGTTCGTCCGTCCGTCCTTGTGTCCGTCCGTCCACAGCCATATCTCAGCAACCCTTGGACCAAATTCAATGAAACCTCACATGTGAACTCCCAGGGTCAATACCTAGAGACCTTTTTTTCTGTTTGTAAATTTAAGGCTGCGTCATGGAAAAAGGGGCCTTAGTGTAAAAATTAGTTTTTCTCTTATTTCTCTTCATCTAATGGGCAGAATGTAATGAAATTTTGTGCTCATGTAATAAACAGAATGTTCTAGACCATATTTTATAAATAATGTGTGTACAAAAAAGCTGTCATGGGAAAAGGGGGCTTAATGTATGATAGTTTTTATTTTGTGACAAACACTTATTTGGGGAGCATAATCCGTCTGTGACGGCTCTTGTTATTCACAATCATTTGCCTCTGACTTTCAACGTTTATTGATACTTAGATAATTTGCCACTACAGCTTCAAATTATCTGCAGAGAACACTGTAGCTCTTCCCAAACATTTCCAGGTAGACCCATATTGCAATCTGATTAAACTTTGATGTCGGCTTTTCGGTGACATCTGAGATGCACCCATTAGGGGTCATCTTCCATGTCCTTTCTTTGTACCAATCTTTAGGTTTGGAAAAAGAGCAAATATTTTAAATGGTAAATAAAGCCATGAGGACTTGACATATTTGTGCAGAACCATGTGTTTGTATGGTTTAAATTTGATGTTATGCTTGTTTTGTTGTGAGAATGGAAGGATTTTCCACAATGTAAGGTTTGGATTTTAATTAACAAATTTAGAATGCCTTCCCGAACAGCAACAAATTATGGTGGCTGAGTCAAAAGCTGTTAGTGTTGCAGATGACAAAATTGATGTTGATAAAGATGGAATCAGTTTACAATATAGCACAGGAAATATTGATTCAAAAGGAGAAAATGCTGATTATCAGCATTTTTAGCTAGCCGGGACTTTATGTCTGGGGAGCTAATGTCACAGCCCTAGTGTCATGTCGGAGTTGGCGTCGGTGTCGCGTCTTCACTTGAAAAACTTTAAGCTGGCCTATATCTCATGCACTTTTATAGATAGAGCCTTTATATTTCACAGATGGATACCTCATGCCTTGACATTGAGACCATGACCTTTGCCCTAGTGACCTTGACCTTTGACTTGGACTCCTTTTTTTCGCGAAAAGCTTTCAACAAGCTCTCGTATAGGCGAGCTATATTGTTTGCGGACAACTCTTGTCTTCTTTTGCCTCAATATTTACCCAAGCCTTGCAGCTCTGGTAGTTATCCCCCGCCGAAAAAATTTTTCGGGGGGGATATTGTTTTTGCCATGTCCGTCCGTCCTTCTGTCCGTCCGTCCGTCCGTCTGTCCGTCCGTCCGACATTCCTTTCCGCGCTATTTCTTGGAAACTATAGACCGGATTTCGATGAAACTTGGCACACAGCTTCACTACAATGAGGACATGCGCATATCGTTGGGGTTACCCGGTTCGACCATTGAATTCAGAGTTACTGCCCCTGACTGTTTAAGCCATATACATACAGAGTGATATTCGTTTCCGCGCTATTTCTTGAAAACTGTAGACCGGATTTCGATGAAACTTGGCACACAGCTTCACTACAAAGTGGACATACGCATATCGTCGGGGTTACCCGGTTCGACCGCCGAATTTAGAGTTACTGCCCCTGACTGTTTTAGCCATATACATACAGTGATATTCGTTTCCGCGCTATTTCTTGCAAACTATGGACCGGATTTCGATGAAACTTGGCACACAGCTTTACTACAATGAGGACATGCGCATATCGTCGGGGTTACCCGGTTCGACCGCCGAATTTAGAGTTACTGCCCCTGACTGTTTTAGCCATATACATACAGAGTGATATTCGTTTGCGCGCTATTTCTTGAAAACTGTAGACCGGATTTCAATGAAACTTGGCACACAGCTTTACTACAATGAGGACATGCGCATATCGTCGGGGTTAACCGGTTCGACCGTCGAATTTAGAGTTACTGCCCCTGACTGTTTAAGCCATATACATACAGAGTGATATTCGTTTGCGCGCTATTTCTTGAAAACTGTAGACCAGATTTCGATGAAACTTGGCACACAGATTCACTACAAAGTGGACATGCGCATATCGTCGGGGTTACCCGGTTCGACCGCCAAATTTAGAGTTACTGCCCCTGACTGTTAATCGTTTCCGCGCTATTTCTTGAAAACTGTAGACCAGATTTCGATGAAACTTGGCACACAGCTTCACTACAAAGTGGACATGGGCATATCGTCGGGGTTATCCGGTTTGACCGCTGAATTTAGAGTTACTGCCCCTGACTGTTTTAGCCATATACATACAGAGTGATATTCGCTTCCGCGCTATTTCTTGAAAACAATAGACTGGATTTCATTGAAACTTGGCTCACAGCTTCACTACAATGAGGACATGCGCATATCGTCGGGGTTACCGGGTTCGACCGTCGAATTCAGAGTTACTGCCCCTGACTGTTTTAGCCATATACATACAGAGTGGTATTCGTTTCCGGGCTATTTCTTGAAAACTGTAGACCGGATTTTGATGAAACTTGGCACACAGATTCACTACAAAATGGACATGCGCATATCGTCAGGGTTACCCGGTTTGACCGCCGAATTTAGAGTTACTGCCCCTGACTGTTTAAGCCATATACATACAGAGTGATATTCGTTTCCGCGCTATTTCTTGAAAACTATAGATCGGATTTCAATGAAACTTGGCTCACAGCTTCACTACAAAGTGGACATGCGCATATCGTCGGGGTTACCCGGTTCGACCGTCGAATTTAGAGTTACTGCCCCTGACTGTTTTAGCCATTTACATACAGAGTGATATTCGTTTCCGCGCTATTTCTTGAAAACTATAGACCGGATTTCAATGAAACTTGGCACACAGCTTTACTACAATGAGGACATGCGCATATTATGGGGGTTACCCGGTTCGACTGCCGAATTTAGAGTTACTGCCCCTGACTGTTTAAGCCATATACATACAGTGATATTCGTTTCCGCGCTATTTCTTGAAAACTATACACCGGATTTCAATGAAACTTGGCACACAGCTTTACTACAATGAGGACATGCGCATATCGTTTGGGTTACCCGGTTCGACCGCCGAATTTAGAGTTACTGCCCCTGACTGTTTTAGCCATATACATACAGAGTGATATTCGTTCTGTTGAAGCCATATACATACAGAGTGATATTCGTTCTGTTGAAGCCATATACATACAGAGTTATATTCGTTTCCGCGCTACTTTATTGACAATGAAAATATGTTCGGCGGGGGATATCAATTCAACGAATTTGCTTGTTTGTCTTATGTTTTCTATTTTTCCTAGTTTACAGCTGTACAATGAGTTTGGCACGTTCATTGAGAGCATCAACATGACCGGATATACCTCGGATGATGGGAATGGACTGAGAATATGTGATCCATGTATTATCGGTCCTTATCTGTTTGGAATTAACAAGGAGAGAAGCAGGTATGTTTTGTGTTACATTTATGAATTCATAGTAAGCTCCAGAGGTTGTTCGCCTAAGCATGAAGCATAGACAATTATCAGGCTGCACATATGTGTAGTCTGATCAATGTATATGTTACCTACTTGTCATTGAACGGTAAGAAGTTTCATATATGATTTGTTTTGTCTTTTTGGGTAGAAAACATTTTGGGAAATGAAGAAATTGCTTGTCACAAGCAATTTCTTCATTTTCCACAATGTTTTCCAAAGCCATTATATATGAGCTGGGATCTGGAAAAAGGTCCATTAAGGCATTTGAGAACAACATGGATCCGGATCAGCTTGTGAATATGCACAGTCTGATCCAGATCCATTTTATTCTCCAATTGCTTGTTTATGACCAGTAGGCTACGAATTGTGAGTTAGAAGATTGTATTCATTTTAGACTACATTTAAATACAGGCTTTTTATGAAACTTGATTTTCCAAAATGCTGTAAGGGACCTTTTTCCAGATTCCAGCTCATATATACTGAGAGGCAAAAGAAAGTATACACTTTTTGTTTGTCAATATCTCTTTTAATTTCCATCATATCGACTCAAATTTTTGAATTTTCAATATCTACCCATAAACCAATTATACAGAGTTGATAAATTTTACCTAAAACTGCTTGACTACCCATAATCGTGATACATGCTGATTTTGCAAACTTTGCACGTGTGACTTAGTGGTACGTCAAATGTTGCCGTTAAACTGTATTTGATTTCTTTATTTTTTACCACAAAAAATCACAACATTAAATTTTCTCTTACATTATAACCCAATTTTCTCGGTGGCTGGTAGAAATAGACAAATAAGCCACTTTTGTTATTAAGACCCATTTTCTATGACGCAGCAGGATATGAAAGAAATTTGACACTTTATACACTAAGTCAGGCGTCTAGAAACTTTCCAATGTAGATGCGTAAATGTTTATCAAAATCGATCAATAAATTAAGAAGGAGTTATGTCAGATAGCTTGTTTTCAACTAGCCCCTTTTGCCATGATGCATCGTAATAGGGAAAAACACTAACAATGCATGTACGGTCCTAGGTGACTCGAAACTGTCTGTGAAAGGTTTATCCAAATCTGTTAATTAGTGTAGGGGTTGTGTCACTGTAGAAGCTTGCATTATTTAATTCTTTTCATCCCCTTTTTCGGTGACGCTGTATGCCATGAAAAAACCTTCACAACGGAAGGAAGAACAGATACATGGATGGCGGAGAAGGTTACATCATTAAACAGCAACCTTCATTGGCAATTAGAAATCGTAGATACTAAATGAATCGTTTTCTCAGAAAATGTGGAATAACTAGGGTGTATACTTATTTTTGCCTCTCAGTATATATTCATTTCTATCACCAGTATCTGGAAGCACATGATTGGTTCTGGAGAAGATCCTGAGGCGGACATCACTTTTGCCATTGTTCCATACTGGTCCGAACTTGGTCAGCCCGGGAGTAAGAACGAGGTCAAACATGTGTACACGGTCGGACGGATGGTCACAGGAAAGTTGTTGTTGTTACAGTTGTCAGTTGGTATTGGGTTCATGGACACAAATATGATGGACTTTGTTGGAATTAATTTACCAGAAGGGTAAGTGGTTTACTTAAATTTGTCATGTTGCGTATAAAATAAACTTTTTTGAAAATGACAAAAATAGTAGCTTTGAAAAGAAAAGTATGTGTTGATCTGCGAGTTTTACTTCCTTTCCTTAAATCAATATACATGTATGTCACTTACAAGTATTTTTCAATGTGTCACAAATTGACTTTATTCTTTTGAATCTTCTACATGTATATTATAAGTTATACATTCTTTCTGAAATTTATACCTAATGAAACAAGCTGAATAAGATTAAAAACATACATTGGCTAATTTACAATTTTTCATCAATTTATCAATGCTTTTTACCTTTTTGTCACAAATTTTCTTTATCTTTCCAGCCTAGACCTTCCACTTTCAGAGGACAAAAAGATTATAAAAGGAAAGTTTGAAGAGTTTAAAATATTGACAGAAAAGTTGCATGAGTCAGACGGTAGCCAAGTATGTAAGACTGTGATAGCCTTGAACAATATGGTGATGGTATTAGAGCTTGTGCGGGCACCCAATACGGACAAACCCACAGTCAATGTGTTGTTCAAAGTTAGCTTGCCTGGTATAGCAAAGGAAGCTTGTGTAGTTGGAAAAGGAGGCAAGTATTTACTCCTTTCTTTGAGTAGATGTGTTTGAGTAAGTTTTGCACTTCATAATTAGGTTTCTTAACCATGGCCAAATTTGCCTCGCTTCAGGTAAGACATTTTGCAATAACTTTCTCGTTTCTGTGTCAATATTCAAAGGGCTTGTTGCATGTACCCCCACCTTAATAAACTCTTTCCTACGATGTATGACTTGCAAAAAACTTAGTTGTATTTTTTGGAAATAATTGATCCCAGCTGACCAAAACAATGACAAAAACTTCTGAATGTTTGTCTAGTCCATTTGGATCAATTTTTGGGAGTTATACCCTGAGGAAAGGGCTCAGTAAGGTGGGGTACATGCAATAAACTGCTTGAAAATTGACACAGAAATAAGAAAGTTATTGCAAAATTTCCTTCCTGAAGCGTGGCTAATTTGGCAGTAGTCGTTATTTCGTACTCTGATCGATTGGGCTCAAATTTTGGAAAAAGGTAAAAGGATTACACAAATAATCTAGATATCTGAGGAAAGAGCTTAGTAAAGCAGGGTACATGCAACAAACCTTTTGAAAATTGACCCAGAAATAAAGGAATTACAAGAATCGAGATTATTTTTGTCCGTAGTCATTAACCATCCCATGATGCACAATCTCCACCGTGATATTGCTGCTTTTCTTCGAAAACCTTAACTGAAGCTTAAAACAAGCTACAGTTATGAGGTTTTCGATGAAAAGTGATGAAATTTTAAATACAGTCCTGTCTGTTAAGGATGTGCATAAAAGTCACAGTTTGGGAAGGGTGAACATATTTTCAGTTGAAAAAAGAACAAAGACAATTGCATCATCATGTTAGTTGATTCTCACTTCACGTTTACTCACCTTTCGTTTGACTACCAGTATGTTCCTATGAAGTGTCATGATGCTACCATGAAAAAAGGATTGATGTATACTGACCACATAAAGTAACGCAACACTCATTAACCCTTTCCCAAACAAGACCTGCTTTTGACGTCCCCAATAGAAATAGCTTGGGAAAACATTGAGACAAAAGAAGAAACTGCTGATAACCAGCAGTTTCTCCTTTTGTCTCAATATTTTCTGTGCCATATTTTACACAAATCCTATCTTTAATAACTTCCATTTTGTCATTTGTGTCAGTTTTTGAAGTGGATCACCCTACAATTTTGCCATTTGGGAAAGGGTTAAATATCAAATATCTTAAAACTTGTAAATAGATTCAATGATATTTTTGTTTTGACATCAAATGTAATATTTCATCAAACAGTAAACGAAAGATCATAAAAATGCTTAGACATTTACAGACAAAAATTTCTATTCAAAGACACATGGTGTAAATTCAGAAGTCACAAACAAATTGATAGTTATAATCATCCTCTGTATTCATAAACAACTGACATCTTCATCACATTGACACCTTTTTGAACCGATGTGATGTTAAAGAAACTTAGTTCACTCATCCTGACGGGTTGTTCGTTCGCAAAAACAGGTTTGTTGGAGGATTAAGACCACTAATACAAACACGCCTTTTCAGACAATATTAAAAGTGTTCAATAGCAGACGTGTCCTGGGATAAGTTTGTTTGTCAGAGCCGACCTGCCTGGGCATAAGCGTGATTTCCATGACTTTATGCAAACATCCGAAGCACAGAACTGCAGCTTTTTAACTGGATCAGGCCGTCTTTGGATGGATAAGTTGTCTTAAATAGCAAAATTTATCCCAAAATTTAGTCAATAACGGATATAAAACGGTTAGCTTCTGGTTGAATCGTTCATTTGTGATGGCTTATCCATGTCTGCCAATGTTCATTTATGTGGAATCTGCTGCTATTTGGAATCTTTTCCAATGTTCATGGCTCTTTGACTAATATCCTTCCGACTGATAGTAACTTGTCCAGTCGATGATCTGGATCGATCATACACACTGGCGTTTGCTGTAAAATGGTATTGCAACCTTGAAGTTAAAGACATTTTGGACGCCAAGCTTTTTGATCCGTGCAAATGGAATTTTCCAGAACTCGAGTTCAAGTGGTATGTTGACGGCTGTTTTCCAGAAGTTATGACATGAAGCTAAGTGCGCACAGTGACAATTTTTTGTGTTTTTACTGTGTAACTGACTACACACTATCAATAAAACTATCTTTTAGGATTGTTTTTTAACTTGCAAGACCTTAGGATGTGTTTAACGTAAAATAATAAAGGGACATAATTCTGACATGTTCGTTGGAAATTTAAATATTTTATTGAAAATAACTATAAAAAACCTTCCTTGCGAACTATAGAAAGTATCATTGTAGATCCTGGTTTGTTTAAAATAGAAATATTGAAATTTGAAAATGTTGCGTTACTTCATGTGGTAAGTGTACAATATGGAATAGAAAATATTAAGTTAAAAAAATAAAAAATTCTGTTAATCAGCATTAATTTCCTTAACAGAATGATTTCCAAAGCCCTCTCTTTTTGGGAATGTGAAAAACATGCCCTTTTTAGCTCACCTTAGCAGGAAGTGCTGAGGGTGAGCTATTGTGATTGCTCATCGTCCGTCTGTCTGTCTGTCCACAATTACTAAAAAATCTTCTCCTCCCGAACTATAAAGCCTAGAGTCTTGAAAATTTGTTTGTAACATCGTCTCAAGACCCTTTACCAAAATACTGCAAATTATTGTGATACAAGGAAAATTGACCCTATGTAGTGGGTATCGAATTTCATATAGAAACAAAGAAGGAAATCTTGTACAATCTTCTTCTCCTAAACCCTTTGACCTAGAGCTTCGAAATTTTGTTTGTAGAATCATCTCAAGGCCCTCTACCAAAATACTTCAAATTATTGTGATGCAAGGAAAATTGACCCTATGTTGTGGGTATCGAATTTCATATAGAAACAAAGTAGGAAATATTGTACAATCTTTTTCTCCTGAACCGTTTGGCCTAGAGCTTTGAAATCTTTTGTGTAGAATCATCTCAAGGCCCTCTATCGTAATACTTCAGAATATTGTGATACAAAGAAAATTTACCCTATGCTGTGGGTATTGAATTTCATATAGAAACAAAGAAGGAAATCTTGTACAATATTTTTCTCCTGAACCGTTTGGCCTAGAGCTTTGAAATTTTGTGTGTAGAAACATCTCAAGGCCCTCTACCAAAATACTTCAAATTATTGTGATACAAGGAAAATTGACCCTATGTTGTGGGTATCGAATTTCATATAGTAACAAAGAAGGAAATCTTGTACAATCTTTTTCTCCTGAACCGTTTGGCCTAGAGCTTTGAAATTTTGTGTGTAGAATCATCTCAAGGCCCTCTACCAAAATACTTCAAATTATTGTGATACAAGGAAAATTGACCCTATTTTGTGGGTATCGAATTTCATATAGAAACAAAGAAGGAAATCTTGTACAATCTTCTTCTCCTGAACCGTTTGGCCTAGAGCTTTGAAATTTTGTGTGTAGAATCATCTTATGGCCCTCTACCAAAAATATTTCAAATTATTGTGATACAAGGAAAATTGACCCTATGTTGTGGGTATCCAAATTCATATAGAGGCAAAGAAGGAAATCTTGTACAATCTTTTTCTCCTAAACTGTTTGGCGTTAGGCTTTTGAAATTTTGTATGTAGAATTGTTAAATCTGCTATGCGTGCAGCCAGCCAGTCATCTGGACGGGATCCCGCTGACGGTGGAACAGTCCCTACACCTGCACGATAAACAAAACACTGATGATGATGATGATGATGAATTGTCTCATAATGATACAATCTTCTCCAATTCTGTTTATCAGAAATCCTTATGGTAAATTTTGAACTTCCCATGGTAGTATAACTCTCTAATACCAGCATTGTTTACATTGTTTCCTTTAATGAACATTGTCCAGAAGTTGTGTATGTGAGATGAGACAAAACTTATCATCTTGGTGATCTCTCAGGTGAGCGATATAGGGCCATCTTGGCCCTCTTGTTTCATAAAAGGCATGTTGTAGTGAAATAATGGAAAAAAATGAAGTTGTGTTGAAAAATAAAAAAAAAATGATAAAAGGTTTTATTTACAATGGCCGTTGGGCCTGTTGAGGAAAGGGTTGGTTATTGATTACCTACACTTTATTTTCAGTTGGGTACCTTATATCTCTGACAATGTTCCCCAACGAACAACAGAAGGGATACCATGAACATGTATTTTATCTAACAAAGGACGGACAGCTTCAGGGGGTGTTACCTTTCCTAGGTCATGGTCCAAGGTCATTCCACTGTACCTATCTCCATGGTAACAGTGATGAAGGTCAAGGTCAAAGTTCATCGAGGGCTGGTTGGTACGCATATATGAGGGACGGCAAAGGAGGAATTTTGGGTGTTAAATTGAGTAGTTGATTGAGAGGGTTCAACTCTTAATCTTATCCTTTTCCAGATACCGGTATAAGGTTTTACTCTGTGTAAAATTGTATGTTTATCAGTGAAATCAATAGAATGATTGGCTAGATTGAGATAATGCAATTTGCAACTGCTTCTTTTGTCTTGATATTTCAAAAAGCTTTGTAAATTAAAACCAGAGTTTGTTTTGGAAAGTTTTGAAACAAGCAATTTAAAGATGCAAGATCTACATGCATTTTGTCAGTGCAGCTGTCATTTGAAGCAGTCTATATAACACTTTTGTTAAGAAAGAAAAGGATTGAAACGTTTTTTTATTCCTAAAGATCATTTATGTCAAGAAATTCAGCTTTGCAATTTTTTAGCATAATACTATTAACATGATTGAGATCATCGTGGAAATCAACTGACAAAAATCAATACTACTGTAAGATATGCTGAAGTGCAGCTAAAGAAAGACAGATACATGTACAACCCATCTAATGTAGTAATTTTCCTGAATATATTTTGTTGTTTCATATTTATGAATTCATTTGAATCAAATAATTATACCCCCGCAAACGCGGTTTGGAGGGGGTATACTGGAATCAGCCTGTCGGTCCACTGGTTGGATGGTTGGCTGGTCTGTCTCCAAAACTGTCAGTACAACTTCTCCTACACTTGTAGACCGATTTACTTCATACTTGGCACAAGTGTTCATTGTGACCTGTAGATGTGCAAGACGCAAATTACACGAAAATCAGATCATTACTTTCTGAGTTATGGCCCCTGATTTGACAAAAAAATGCTTGTCAGAACAACTCCTACAGTTACTGTCCGATTTGCTTCATACTTGGCACAAGTGTGCATTAGGACCTGTAGATGTGCAAGACGCAATTTTCGCGGACATAGAACCGATACTTTTTGAGTTATGGCCCCTGATTTGACTAAACTAGAAAGACCTGAAGGTCTTGAGTCGCTCCACAGGCCTGAATTTCTTTTAATATTAAATCCAAGTTTTGACTAGATTTTTGATTCCAGTTTAGGATGATACTGGTAATGAAAATCTTCCTTGTGCCAAACAGATCTAAATTTACTTATGAATTGTAGATCTTTCTAAATATACCATATTTCTAATAAATGTTTTGCCATTGGGAAAGGGTGAAATTCCATTCACTGTTAAGGTCTTTGAATTTACCCAGCCTAAAAATTTGCCATCTGCTAATGGGTTAACACTTCACTATGACCCACTATTTTATTTAGTTAACACATTTGGGGACACACTGTGCCTCCAAATACACCCCTCTAACCTCTAAGATAAATATACTGCAAGCAGTAACCCTTCCACCTATTTCACACTTTACTCATTACCTGGCTGAGTTTATGCCATATAAATGAGCTCTTAACTCAGGCAATGAAATTCCTATCAAATTGAAATATACACTCATGTTAGATCTACCAGTCACCAACATTCTGTCCAAATTTTCTATCGATTGGTCAATATTTGTTGTTGCTAGAGTGATAAAAAGCCAAAACTGACATTTTTATATTAAAGGGCAGATAACTCCAGACTTTCTTGTTCAATCTAAATTAATTCGAGGAATCTGAAAGAGGGTCACCTAATGATCATTCTTGTGAAGTTTGGTTGAAATCTATCCAGTAGTTTTTGAGAAGAAGATTTTTAAAGAAAAAGTTTACGGACGCACAGACGGACGCACGGACGGACGCACGACGGACGCACGGACGGACGCACGACGGACACACCGCCATGACAATAGCCCGCTGGCCTGAAAGGCCAGTGGAGCTAAAAATGCTTGTCCGGACAACTCCTCCTACAGTTACTGTCTGATTTGCTTCATACTTGGCACAAGTGTGCATTAGGACCTGTAGATATGCAAGACGCAAATTTCACGGAAATTGGACTGATACTTTCTGAGTTATGTCCCCTGATTTGACCAAATTTCAAGAAAATCGAATTGACAATTTCTGACTTGTGGCCCCTGATTCAACAAAAACGCTTGTCCCAACAAAGGTGGTGGTGGGGGTATTTTTATCAC
The DNA here is from genome assembly GCA_963680895.1 of Fragum sueziense. Lineage (NCBI taxonomy): Eukaryota > Metazoa > Mollusca > Bivalvia > Cardiida > Cardiidae > Fragum > Fragum sueziense. The sequence goes on along the minus strand of OY804596.1, from coordinate 67,641,806 downwards.
CTTCAGTGATAGATTTCTAGTTTTGACTGTGATTAATTGGTTGAGATTTAGTGTTTATTTGTAAGCTGTTTTATTTTAGAAGTTTTTACAAATACATAATTGTACTTTGTAGTAAAATGAACCAATATTAACCTGGGACAACTTTTTTTTTAGTTTTGATCGACAAAACCTGTTAGTTGAGTGCCTTAAGAAAAATTGTGCACAATAGACCACTGAAAATATTGAGGCAAAAGGAGAAAATTCAGGTTATTAGCGTTTTTTTCTTTTGAGTCAACGTTTCCCCCAAGTCATTTCTATAACAGACCAAGTATTGTCTATAAATTAAGTCAAACCCTGGTCTTCTTTGTGAAAGAGTTAAAATCGTTGAGTTAAAATTGTTCATTTGATTATCTGCAATGACTGCATTTGAACCATTTTAAAATTTTCTTTGGGAAAGTGTTTTACCCACTGCCAAACAAGACCTCATTTTGACCTAGCAAAAATATTTCGGGAAAACATTGAGAGAAATATGAAATATATCTTTCTCTTAAAATTTTCTATGCTATAACTTGCACACTTTCAGTTTTTGATTCAAATTATTTTTTTGTCCGCAACTCCGTTGAAATTGGTTAAGCCTTTTTTAAATAGCATATATAATAAATATTATATATACCATTCCGATTCTAAAGGATTCTTAAGCTGCCGCAGACAACATAATTGATGTCGATAAAGATGGGATTTGTGTACAATACATCATTGAAATATTCATACAAAAGGAAAACAAGAGCTTTGCAGAGCGGCGCATATACGCCCGAGAGGGGCTTGTCAGTGAAATTGGCCATTTTTTCAATTCAAGGGCAGATAATTCAAACATGAAAAGTTATCAAAATTTTGTTTGCACAATAAGACACCATAGAGATTCATTGTGGCTAGTTTGATTAAATTTTGGTTGAAACTGTAGGAGTTGCGCACAGGAAAAATGGGCATTTTTGAGAAAATTGGCATTTTTTCTTAAATTCAAGGGCAGATAATTCAAGAACGAAAACAGTTATCTAAATTCTGTAAGCAGTGTGCACAACTAGACACCATGGAGATTCATTGTGGCAAGTTTGATCAAAATTGTAGGAGGAGTTGCGCACACAAGAAATTGCTGACGGACGGACAGACAGACGAGCAGGGCCATAACATAATACGACCCTTCGGGGTTATAATAAAAATGTTTGCTATCAGCATTTTCATTTGTCTCAATGATTTCCTAAGTCTTTGTCTTGTTTGGGTTTGATTTATTGGGTTTTAACGCCGTGTTCAACTGCTAAGGTATTTGCATGGGAAATTGCCTGTATTATGAAGGATGGAAACATAAATATACCAGTACACATATTTTTCAAGAAAAAAGATCAAGAACAATATGACAATTTTGTAAACTTTTATACGTTCTACTGATTATTTGTAATACATTTTATTTACAGCATTAATGTGATAATTTAATAAATTATACTTTTGCTTCACAGTACTTTGTTTCAATTATTTCTTCTTCTTGTTTGGGCATAAAATACTCAAAGAGGGGGTTTGCCACAATGTACCTGGCCCTTTCTCAGACAAGTGACGCTTTTGGACGCCCCTCAAAATGGAAAACATTGTGGAAAATGAAGAAATTGCTTGTGACAAGCAATTTCTTCATTTTCCACGATGTTTTCTACCAGGAAAGACCAAAAAATGTTAAATTTTGTTCAATGGAACTTGTCGTCTGCAACTCCTATGAGTTTGGACTAGGCTAAAATTTTGCTGCTTGGTAATGGGTCAAAACAAGCTGCAGTTATGAAGTTCTTATTGGGTTTGAGTTTATTGGGGTTTTCAACAACCAGGGTCATATCGCGGCGGCTGGAGCACCTACCCATGGATTCCTGTTGTTTCTCAAACCAGTACTACCACAACACCCTTACCGAGCCTCCAGCTGCTCGCCCACTTAGGTTAACGATGAAGTTCATTATGGACCAGTAATATATGCATGAAAGTTATTTTGGATGATGGATCAAATCATCTTGTGCAACAACTTTGTGACATATTTTTCGACTTGTGTTTCAATAATTCCATGAATGTCAAGTCCAAATGAAATGGCACAGGAATGTTCAACCTTTTTCCCAAAACCTGATTTTGATGTCCCTAAAAGGATAGGATTAGAAAAACATTGAGGCAAAAGAAGAAAATGCTGATAATCAGCATTTACTCCTTTTGCCTCAATATTTTCTGTGCTTAATTATCCACAAATATTATCTTTAGCAACTGCAAATTTGATGTCTGAGACAGCTTTCAGAATGGGCAAGCCTAAAATTGTGTTTTGTGGGAAAGGATTTAACGATGAAGAAATTCTTCTTGTAGAGTACCAGTAACTCAGGTCAACGCCAAACCATTTGCTTCCATGTCAACCTGAAACAAACCAAAAATACAGATTAATTAATGTGGTAAAGGTTTAACTATTTCCAAAACGGCATTTTTGAAAGTTACTGCAGACAACAAAATGGATTCAAATAAGAATTAATTCAGCGTACGTTATTGTACAGAATAAAAAAAAAGAGGGCCAGAATGGCCCTATATCGCTCACCTGAAAGAAGTTTAAGACACGCCCACTTTTTTGACGAATCAAATATTTGCAAACAAATTTTGAAAAGGGTCACTCAAGGAACATTGTTGCCAAGTTTGTTTCATATTGACCCAATGCTTGATTTTTAAAGAATTTTCTGTCTGATAAGCCACGCCCACTTTTTCTGACGAATAAAAAATTTTAGAGCAAATTTTGAAAAGAGTCACCCAAGGAACATTTCTGTAAAGTTTTCTTCAAATTGGGCCAATGGTTGATTTTTAAAGAATTTTCTTAGAATTTTTCAAAGTCATGCCCTGCCATACCAACTTTTTCCGACGAAACAAAAATTTGCATTTCTTTTTTAAAGAGTCACCAAAGGAACATTTCTGCCAAGTTTGGTTCAAATTGGGGCAATGATTGATTTTTAAAGAATTTTCTTATGATTTCTCCAAGTCCAATAAGTGCTGACCTGCCACGCCCACAATTTTGGACGAATAAAAAATATGTGAACAAATCTTAAAAAGGATCACCGAAGGAATATTCCTACCAAATTTGGTTCTAATTGGCCCAATGGTTAAGGAGAAGAAGATTTTTGAAGAATTTTTTCACAATTTCTCTTGGTTAGATAAGCTCCACCCTGCCACGCCCACATTTTTTGACAAAACTATAAATTTATGAACAAATGTTGGAAAGGAACAATTCTGCCAAGTTTGGTTCAAATTGGCCCATTGGTTAATTTTTAAAGAATTTTCTAAGGATTTCCCCAAGGCCGAAAAGCCCCTTCCTCCCTGCCATGCCCTCATTTTTTGACAAATGTAAAAATTTGTGAATCAATTTTAAAAAGAGAGACTCAAAGAACATTCCTGCAAAGTCTGCTTCAAATTGGCCCAATGGTTAATTTTTAAAGAATTCTCTTATGATTTCTCCAAGTCTGATAAGCCCCTTTCTCCCTGCCACGGCCACAATTTTTTGTAAATGAAAATATTTGTGAACAAATTTTAAAAAGAATGGCTAAAAGCACATCCCTTCAAAGTCTGGTTCAAATTGGCCCAATGGTTGATTTTTAAAGAATTTTCTTATGATTTCTCCAAGTCTGATAAGCATTTGTGATAATTTATCGTCTAGCATTCAGGAAAGATCTTAACAAACTTCAACATCCAACAAGTCCATACATCCTATTTTCATCCAACTGTATCAAATGGAACTCTTCAATTCTTCTTACCACAACATCTGGTAAGGACCTTTTTACATGCCATTCATCTTGATTGCAGTGGTATGTTACAAATATCCAACATCTATAACAAAACTCATGGTTTGCTTCAAGACATTCAAAAAAAGAAATGTAATTTCAATAGTAAAGATATTTCATATTTTTCTATTCTGTCATGTATTTGAGGAGAATGAAATGCATTTTGCCCCTTTTAACTGTTTATTCTATTGTTCCGCAAAAGCTTTTATCGGCGATTAATGATTAATAATCGATTACTTACCCCCAAATTAATGATTAATAATCGATTACTGAGGTATTTTTCAGTAAAAGTAATTTAATCGATTAATAATCAAGGGTGCATTAATCATTAATTTAATCGATTACTTTTTCAAGTAATCAACCCCATGTCTGAATTCTGCCAAGTTTGGTTCAAACTGGCCCAATGGTTGATTTTTAAAGAATTTTCTTAGGATTTCTCTAAGTCTGATAAGCCCCCTTCTCCCTGCCACGGCCACGTTTTTTGACAAATCATCAATCTGCGAACAAGATTTGAGAAGGGTCACTCAAGGAACAATTCTGCCAAGTTTGGTTCAAATTGGCCCAATGGTTGACTTTTTAAGAATTTTCTTAGGATTTCTCTAAGTCCGATAAGCCCCACCCTGCCACGCCCACATTTTTTTATGAATCAAAAATCCGCGAACAAATTTTGAGAAGGGTCACTCGAGGAACATTCCTGCCAAGTTTGGTAAAAATTGGCCTGTTGATTTTTGAGAAGAAGATGTTTGAAGAAATTGTGGACGGACAGACGGACGGTGAGTGACCACAATAGCTCACCGAGCACTTCGTGCTCAGGTGAGCTAAAAATGAGAAAATACTGATTATCAATTCATTGTTCATTACAATATTTCTTTAATCATGGGTTAAACTCTACATTTTGACCAGGAAACAACCATAAAGGTTGAAATTCCTTCACCTTGACCTCAAGCAGTATTGCCTTCAGTGATTGGGAAAGGTATATTTTCAACCGGAAACTGTCTCTTCTTTAATGAAAATTAATGTGGCATAATTGAAAACTGATGTGACAATTATAGATCTAGAGCAGGAACACTCCAATGATAACAACAGGCCCAGGAGGGCCTGAATCGCTCCACTGGCTAAAGTGGAAGAATTATCCCATGATTTCTTGTAAGCCTTGCACAGCCACAAATCTTGAAATTTGTGAATAAATTTTGAAGAGAGACTCAAAGAACATTCTTGCAAAGTCTGGTTCAAATCGGCCTGATGGTTGATTTTTAAAGAATTTTCTTATGATTTCTCTGAGTCTGATAAGCCCCTTTCTCCCTGCCACGGCCACACTTTTTGACAAATATAAAAAAAGTATGAACAAATTTTAAAAAGAATGACTAAAGGCACATTCCTGCAAAGTTTGGTTCAATTTGGCACACTGGTTGATTTTTAAAGAATTTTCTTATGATTTCTTTAAGCCCGATAAGCCCCTTTCTCCCTGCCAAGCCCACTTTTTTTGACAAATGTAAAAAATTTTTAACAAAGGACGGGTTGCAATAAGGGGTCAAAAAATAGATTTTCTTTAAACTTTGTGGATTGATAGGGTTACATAATATCTTTAATTTGTATGTGTAAAAAATCTGGTTTTGGCTTATTTTCCGAGATATGGGTAAATAAAGTGGGTGGGGTAAGATGGACTGAAACACAGTAGGGGTCATTCTAAGTCGCTTATCTTTCTTATTTTTAGCCCCAGATGCGTGAAAATTTGTATGTGTGTCTTGTGATATATGCGTTAAACATTTATGGGCTTATATTTGATATTCCATGTATATCTTTTCCGTAATGCTCATTTTTCTTTCTTTCGAAGAATTTCGCTATTTTTTAACGACCAACTTTACCAAACTATCTCCATACATTTTATTTGAACCCCGATTTCTATGAAACTTTACAGATGTATTATCCAGATATTAATATAACTTTGTGTGAAATTAGAAAGAAAAGCGTTGGCCCGTTGTTGAGATATTTGACCTTGACCTTCAAAATAACATCAAATTCGGGAATGTCCGTTAAAACTACGCATTGTCGGGAAAATGGTTAGGGTTGAATGGCATGTGACAGCCCAGTCATTAAAGAATGCATTTCACATATGATTGGGTTTTTATAGTATGAATTTACCGTTAAAATCGATATACTCAATATAATAAACTTGGTCACCTCTCAGAGTTACCCGGTCATTTCATCTAATGAAACAAGAGATGTTTGTAAAACATATATGCCCCCTCAAGGGCCTACATTTGATGTAGGTCAAAGTCCAAGGTCAAGTTAACAAGGTCCAAGGTCATGGTCAAATATGAAAGGTCTTGGTAGGATGTGTGTATGTGTGAAATATTAAAGCTGTATATGTAAAAGTAAAATGAAACATAGGCCAGGTTAAAGTTTTTAAAAGTAGGCCAAATGCCAAGGTCAAGGTCATGGTCAAATGTGAAAGGTCTTGGTTGGAGGTGTCCATATGTGAAATATCAAGGCTGTAGGTGTAAAAGGACATGATATGTATGCCTGGTTTCAGTCTTTTTAAAAGTAGGTCAAACTCCAAGGTCACGGTTGCAATATTCAAGGTCATGGTCAAATGTGAAAGGTCTTGGTAGGAGGTGTCTATGTGTGAAATATCAAGGCTGTAGGTGTAATAGGACATAAGATAAAGGCTAGGTTAGAAATTTCTAAAAGTAGGTCAAACTCCTGGTTTGTTTAAAATAGAAATATTGAAATTTGAAAATGTTGCGTTACTTCATGTGGTAAGTGTACAATATGGAATAGAAAATATTAAGTTAAAAAAATAAAAAATTCTGTTAATCAGCATTAATTTCCTTAACAGAATGATTTCCAAAGCCCTCTCTTTTTGGGAATGTGAAAAACATGCCCTTTTTAGCTCACCTTAGCAGGAAGTGCTGAGGGTGAGCTATTGTGATTGCTCATCGTCCGTCTGTCTGTCTGTCCACAATTACTAAAAAATCTTCTCCTCCCGAACTATAAAGCCTAGAGTCTTGAAAATTTGTTTGTAACATCGTCTCAAGACCCTTTACCAAAATACTGCAAATTATTGTGATACAAGGAAAATTGACCCTATGTAGTGGGTATCGAATTTCATATAGAAACAAAGAAGGAAATCTTGTACAATCTTCTTCTCCTAAACCCTTTGACCTAGAGCTTCGAAATTTTGTTTGTAGAATCATCTCAAGGCCCTCTACCAAAATACTTCAAATTATTGTGATGCAAGGAAAATTGACCCTATGTTGTGGGTATCGAATTTCATATAGAAACAAAGTAGGAAATATTGTACAATCTTTTTCTCCTGAACCGTTTGGCCTAGAGCTTTGAAATCTTTTGTGTAGAATCATCTCAAGGCCCTCTATCGTAATACTTCAGAATATTGTGATACAAAGAAAATTTACCCTATGCTGTGGGTATTGAATTTCATATAGAAACAAAGAAGGAAATCTTGTACAATATTTTTCTCCTGAACCGTTTGGCCTAGAGCTTTGAAATTTTGTGTGTAGAAACATCTCAAGGCCCTCTACCAAAATACTTCAAATTATTGTGATACAAGGAAAATTGACCCTATGTTGTGGGTATCGAATTTCATATAGTAACAAAGAAGGAAATCTTGTACAATCTTTTTCTCCTGAACCGTTTGGCCTAGAGCTTTGAAATTTTGTGTGTAGAATCATCTCAAGGCCCTCTACCAAAATACTTCAAATTATTGTGATACAAGGAAAATTGACCCTATTTTGTGGGTATCGAATTTCATATAGAAACAAAGAAGGAAATCTTGTACAATCTTCTTCTCCTGAACCGTTTGGCCTAGAGCTTTGAAATTTTGTGTGTAGAATCATCTTATGGCCCTCTACCAAAAATATTTCAAATTATTGTGATACAAGGAAAATTGACCCTATGTTGTGGGTATCCAAATTCATATAGAGGCAAAGAAGGAAATCTTGTACAATCTTTTTCTCCTAAACTGTTTGGCGTTAGGCTTTTGAAATTTTGTATGTAGAATTGTTAAATCTGCTATGCGTGCAGCCAGCCAGTCATCTGGACGGGATCCCGCTGACGGTGGAACAGTCCCTACACCTGCACGATAAACAAAACACTGATGATGATGATGATGATGAATTGTCTCATAATGATACAATCTTCTCCAATTCTGTTTATCAGAAATCCTTATGGTAAATTTTGAACTTCCCATGGTAGTATAACTCTCTAATACCAGCATTGTTTACATTGTTTCCTTTAATGAACATTGTCCAGAAGTTGTGTATGTGAGATGAGACAAAACTTATCATCTTGGTGATCTCTCAGGTGAGCGATATAGGGCCATCTTGGCCCTCTTGTTTCATAAAAGGCATGTTGTAGTGAAATAATGGAAAAAAATGAAGTTGTGTTGAAAAATAAAAAAAAATGATAAAAGGTTTTATTTACAATGGCCGTTGGGCCTGTTGAGGAAAGGGTTGGTTATTGATTACCTACACTTTATTTTCAGTTGGGTACCTTATATCTCTGACAATGTTCCCCAACGAACAACAGAAGGGATACCATGAACATGTATTTTATCTAACAAAGGACGGACAGCTTCAGGGGGTGTTACCTTTCCTAGGTCATGGTCCAAGGTCATTCCACTGTACCTATCTCCATGGTAACAGTGATGAAGGTCAAGGTCAAAGTTCATCGAGGGCTGGTTGGTACGCATATATGAGGGACGGCAAAGGAGGAATTTTGGGTGTTAAATTGAGTAGTTGATTGAGAGGGTTCAACTCTTAATCTTATCCTTTTCCAGATACCGGTATAAGGTTTTACTCTGTGTAAAATTGTATGTTTATCAGTGAAATCAATAGAATGATTGGCTAGATTGAGATAATGCAATTTGCAACTGCTTCTTTTGTCTTGATATTTCAAAAAGCTTTGTAAATTAAAACCAGAGTTTGTTTTGGAAAGTTTTGAAACAAGCAATTTAAAGATGCAAGATCTACATGCATTTTGTCAGTGCAGCTGTCATTTGAAGCAGTCTATATAACACTTTTGTTAAGAATGAAAAGGATTGAAACGTTTTTTTATTCCTAAAGATCATTTATGTCAAGAAATTCAGCTTTGCAATTTTTTAGCATAATACTATTAACATGATTGAGATCATCGTGGAAATCAACTGACAAAAATCAATACTACTGTAAGTAATCCGAATCATATCTGATCAAAAATCGCTTTTTGACATTCGGATAACGCTCATTTTGATCAGAACTAGGTCCTATTTGAAAAGGCAAGAAAACAGCGCCTAAAGTTAGGCGGCATTTCATCGTCTGTTTATGTGTATTATATCCAACACTCGGTAAAATTCTATAGGGTATAGATCAATCAATCATTTTTTGTCATACCTGACCTAAAATTTCAATTCAAATCGGCCTGCTAAAAGAGTATTAGCTTTTGTATCTCGACAACCCCCGATTGTCGCTTCGACTCGCGGCCATTTTTTTGGTAAATCACGTGACCAGATCTCGTTAGAAAATAAACCGGAAGTTAGGAAATCCTTTACTGTCACGTGACCGCCTTTGTTTACGAATTTCTCTCGAGTCACGTGATCGACGTAACCCATACTTTTGCCAAATCCAGTTGGCAAAACTGCTAAAGTGTCCCTTCCATGTAATACATTGTTAATTATCTCGACCTGTTCCGCTCGCAGTTGGAAAAGGTATTTCCTTTCATGCAGAATTTGGTTTATCTCGTCCTCCATGATAAGAGACCCAACATAGTAGCAAACATTATTGGTGCGAATACTACACGGAACGCTTCTGACATATTTTATTTATTTTTTCATAAAATCATTTTTTTCTAACTCGTTGTTTTTATATTAAGCCAGAAAGGGTCCTCAACATGAAAAAAAAAATTATTCTGAATTCTTATTTTCGAAAATTCTTATATTTAGACCGTTACGTCATAGTTTAGGGAAACCCGCATTCCGAGAGCGAGATCTCGCGTTAGTCATGTGGTTTTAAATGGTGGGTCATTGTAAACAAAAGCAGTTCAGGTGAGGGTTGTTGCAAAACATTGCCTATAAACCTTTTTGAAATACTTTTTGGTCTTGAATTTTTTATCATACACGCCAATAAATAGTACATTGATCGGTATCATAAGGCTTTTTGGGGATAGCGTTTAAGATAATTAAACAATCGGACGATGAAATGCTGACATAACTTTTCTCCGGTTTTTGAATAGGACCTAGTTCTGATCAAAATGAGCGTTATCCGAATGTCAAAAAGCGATTTTTGATCAGATATGATTCGGATTATACTGTAAGATATGCTGAAGTGCAGCTAAAGAAAGACAGATACATGTACAACCCATCTAATGTAGTAATTTTCCTGAATATATTTTGTTGTTTCATATTTATGAATTCATTTGAATCAAATAATTATACCCCCGCAAACGCGGTTTGGAGGAGGTATACTGGAATCAGCCTGTCGGTCCACTGGTTGGATGGTTGGCTGGTCTGTCTCCAAAACTGTCAGTACAACTTCTCCTACACTTGTAGACCGATTTACTTCATACTTGGCACAAGTGTTCATTGTGACCTGTAGATGTGCAAGACGCAAATTACACGAAAATCAGATCATTACTTTCTGAGTTATGGCCCCTGATTTGACAAAAAAATGCTTGTCAGAACAACTCCTACAGTTACTGTCCGATTTGCTTCATACTTGGCACAAGTGTGCATTAGGACCTGTAGATGTGCAAGACGCAATTTTCGCGGACATAGAACCGATACTTTTTGAGTTATGGCCCCTGATTTGACTAAACTAGAAAGACCTGAAGGTCTTGAGTCGCTCCACAGGCCTGAATTTCTTTTAATATTAAATCCAAGTTTTGACTAGATTTTTGATTCCAGTTTAGGATGATACTGGTAATGAAAATCTTCCTTGTGCCAAACAGATCTAAATTTACTTATGAATTGTAGATCTTTCTAAATATACCATATTTCTAATAAATGTTTTGCCATTGGGAAAGGGTGAAATTCCATTCACTGTTAAGGTCTTTGAATTTACCCAGCCTAAAAATTTGCCATCTGCTAATGGGTTAACACTTCACTATGACCCACTATTTTATTTAGTTAACACATTTGGGGACACACTGTGCCTCCAAATACACCCCTCTAACCTCTAAGATAAATATACTGCAAGCAGTAACCCTTCCACCTATTTCACACTTTACTCATTACCTGGCTGAGTTTATGCCATATAAATGAGCTCTTAACTCAGGCAATGAAATTCCTATCAAATTGAAATATACACTCATGTTAGATCTACCAGTCACCAACATTCTGTCCAAATTTTCTATCGATTGGTCAATATTTGTTGTTGCTAGAGTGATAAAAAGCCAAAACTGACATTTTTATATTAAAGGGCAGATAACTCCAGACTTTCTTGTTCAATCTAAATTAATTCGAGGAATCTGAAAGAGGGTCACCTAATGATCATTCTTGTGAAGTTTGGTTGAAATCTATACAGTAGTTTTTAGCTCACCTGAGCACGAATGTGCTCATGGTGAGCTATTGTGATACCGCTGTGTCCGGCGTCCGTCGTCCGGCGTCCGGTGTCCGTCGTCCGTCGTCCGTCGTCCGTCGTCCGTCAAACTTTGCCTTGTGTGCACTCTAGAGGCCACATTTTTTGCCCAATCAACCTGAAATTTGCTCAGAATGATTGTCTTGATGAAATCTCGGACAAGTTCAAAATTGGGTCATCTGGGGTCAAAAACTAGGTCACGGGGTCAAATCTTAGAAAAACCTTGTGTGCACTCTAGAGGCCACATTTTTTGCCCAATCAACCTGAAATTTGCTCAGAATGATTGTCTTGATAAAATCTCGGACAAGTTTGAAATTGGGTCATCTGGGGTCAAAAAGTAGGTCACAGGGTCAAATCTTAGAAAAACCTTGTGTGCACTCTAGAGGTCACATTTTTTGCCCAATCAACCTGAAATTTGCTCAGAATGATTGTCTTGATGAAATCTAGGACAAGTTCGAAATTGGGTCATATGGGGTCAAAAACTAGGTCACGGGGTCAAATCTTAGAAAAACCTTGTGTGCTCTCTAGAGGCCACATTTTTTGCCCAATCAACTTAAAATTTGCTCAGAATAATTGTCTTGATAAAATCTCGGACAAGTTCGAAATTGGGTCATCTTGGGTCAAAAACTAGGTCACTGGGTCAAATCTTAGAAAAACCTTGTGTGCACTCTAGAGGCCACATTTTTTGCCCAATCAACCTGAAATTTGCTCAGAATGATTGTTTTGGTGAAATCTTGTACAAGTTTGAAATTGGGTTACCTGGGGTCAAAAACTAGGTCACGGGGTCAAATCTTAGAAAAACCTTGTGTGCACTATAGAGGCCACATTTTTTGCCCAATCAACCTGAAAATTGATCAGAATTATTGTCTGGATAAAATCTCGGACAAGTTCGAAATTGGGTCATCTGGGGTCAAAAACTAGGTCACGGGGTCAAATCTTAGAAAAACCTTGTGTGCACTCTAGAGGCCCCATCTTTTGCCCAATCAACCTGAAATTTGCTCAGAATGATTGTCTTGATGAAAGCTCGGACATGTTTGAAATTGAGTCATCTGGGGTCAAAAACTAGGTCACGGGGTCAAATCTTAGAAAAACCTTGTGTGCACTCTAGAGGCCACATTTTTTGCCCAATCAACCTGAAAATTGCTCAGAATGATTGACTTGATAAAATCTCGCACAAGTTTGATATAGGGTCATCTGGGGTCTAAAACTAGGTCACAGGGTCAAATCTTAGAAAAACCTTGTGTGCACTCTAGAGGCCACATTTTTTGCCAAATCAACCTGAAAATTGATCAGAATGATTGGCTTGATAAAATCTCGCACAATTTTGAAATTGGGTCATACGGGGTCAAAAACTAGGTCATGGGGTCAAATCTTAGAAAAACCTTGTGTGCACTCTAGAGGCCACATTTGTTGCCCAATCAACCTGAAAATTGATCAGAATGATTGTCTTGGTGAAATCTCGGACAAGTTTGAAATTGGGTCATCTGGAGTCAAAAACTAGGTCACGGGGTCAAATCTTAGAAAAACCTTGTGTGCACTCTAGAGGCCACATTTTTTACCCAATCACCCTGAAAATTGATCAGAATGATTGTCTTCATCAATTTTTAGACAAGATTGAAATAGGGTCATCTGGGGTCATAAACTAGGTCATGAGGTAAAATCTTTGTAAAACCTTGTGTGCACTCTAGAGGCCACATTTTTTGCCCAATCAACCTGAAAATTGATCAGAATGATTGTTTTGATCAATTCTAGGTCACGAGGTCAAATCTTAGATAAACCTTGTGTGCACCCTAGAGGTCACATTCTTTGTCCAATCAACCTGAAAATTGGTTTACAAAAAAAAGTTATCATATCAGGTGAGCGCTTCAGGGCCAATGGCCCTCTTGTTGAGAAGAAGATTTTTAAAGAAAAAGTTTACGGACGCACGGACGGACGCACGACGGACGCACGGACGGACGCACGACGGACACACCGCCATGACAATAGCCCGCTGGCCTGAAAGGCCAGTGGAGCTAAAAATGCTTGTCCGGACAACTCCTCCTACAGTTACTGTCTGATTTGCTTCATACTTGGCACAAGTGTGCATTAGGACCTGTAGATATGCAAGACGCAAATTTCACGGAAATTGGACTGATACTTTCTGAGTTATGTCCCCTGATTTGACCAAATTTCAAGAAAATCGAATTGACAATTTCTGACTTGTGGCCCCTGATTCAACAAAAACGCTTGTCCCAACAAAGGTGGTGGTGGGGGTATTTTTATCACCTTCAGTGATAGATTTCTAGTTTTGACTGTGATTAATTGGTTGAGATTTAGTGTTTATTTGTAAGCTGTTTTATTTTAGAAGTTTTTACAAATACATAATTGTACTTTGTAGTAAAATGAACCAATATTAACCTGGGACAACTTTTTTTTTAGTTTTGATCGACAAAACCTGTTAGTTGAGTGCCTTAAGAAAAATTGTGCACAATAGACCACTGAAAATATTGAGGCAAAAGGAGAAAATTCAGGTTATTAGCGTTTTTTTCTTTTGAGTCAACGTTTCCCCCAAGTCATTTCTATAACAGACCAAGTATTGTCTATAAATTAAGTCAAACCCTGGTCTTCTTTGTGAAAGAGTTAAAATCGTTGAGTTAAAATTGTTCATTTGATTATCTGCAATGACTGCATTTGAACCATTTTAAAATTTTCTTTGGGAAAGTGTTTTACCCACTGCCAAACAAGACCTCATTTTGACCTAGCAAAAATATTTCGGGAAAACATTGAGAGAAATAAGAAATATATCTTTCTCTTAAAATTTTCTATGCTATAACTTGCACACTTTCAGTTTTTGATTCAAATTATTTTTTTGTCCGCAACTCCGTTGAAATTGGTTAAGCCTTTTTTAAATAGCATATATAATAAATATTATATATACCATTCCGATTCTAAAGGATTCTTAAGCTGCCGCAGACAACATAATTGATGTCGATAAAGATGGGATTTGTGTACAATACATCATTGAAATATTCATACAAAAGGAAAACAAGAGCTTTGCAGAGCGGCGCATATACGCCCGAGAGGGGCTTGTCAGTGAAATTGGCCATTTTTTTCAATTCAAGGGCAGATAATTCAAACATGAAAAGTTATCAAAATTTTGTTTGCACAATAAGACACCATAGAGATTCATTGTGGCTAGTTTGATTAAATTTTGGTTGAAACTGTAGGAGTTGCGCACAGGAAAAATGGGCATTTTTGAGAAAATTGGCATTTTTTCTTAAATTCAAGGGCAGATAATTCAAGAACGAAAACAGTTATCTAAATTCTGTAAGCAGTGTGCACAACTAGACACCATGGAGATTCATTGTGGCAAGTTTGATCAAAATTGTAGGAGGAGTTGCGCACACAAGAAATTGCTGACGGACGGACAGACAGACGAGCAGGGCCATAACATAATACGACCCTTCGGGGTTATAATAAAAATGTTTGCTATCAGCATTTTCATTTGTCTCAATGATTTCCTAAGTCTTTGTCTTGTTTGGGTTTGATTTATTGGGTTTTAACGCCGTGTTCAACTGCTAAGGTATTTGCATGGGAAATTGCCTGTATTATGAAGGATGGAAACATAAATATACCAGTACACATATTTTTCAAGAAAAAAGAACAAGAACAATATGACAATTTTGTAAACTTTTATACGTTCTACTGATTATTTGTAATACATTTTATTTACAGCATTAATGTGATAATTTAATAAATTATACTTTTGCTTCACAGTACTTTGTTTCAATTATTTCTTCTTCTTGTTTGGGCATAAAATACTCAAAGAGGGGGTTTGCCACAATGTACCTGGCCCTTTCTCAGACAAGTGACGCTTTTGGACGCCCCTCAAAATGGAAAACATTGTGGAAAATGAAGAAATTGCTTGTGACAAGCAATTTCTTCATTTTCCACGATGTTTTCTACCAGGAAAGACCAAAAAATGTTAAATTTTGTTCAATGGAACTTGTCGTCTGCAACTCCTATGAGTTTGGACTAGGCTAAAATTTTGCTGCTTGGTAATGGGTCAAAACAAGCTGCAGTTATGAAGTTCTTATTGGGTTTGAGTTTATTGGGGTTTTCAACAACCAGGGTCATATCGCGGCGGCTGGAGCACCTACCCATGGATTCCTGTTGTTTCTCAAACCAGTACTACCACAACACCCTTACCGAGCCTCCAGCTGCTCGCCCACTTAGGTTAACGATGAAGTTCATTATGGACCAGTAATATATGCATGAAAGTTATTTTGGATGATGGATCAAATCATCTTGTGCAACAACTTTGTGACATATTTTTCGACTTGTGTTTCAATAATTCCATGAATGTCAAGTCCAAATGAAATGGCACAGGAATGTTCAACCTTTTTCCCAAAACCTGATTTTGATGTCCCTAAAAGGATAGGATTAGAAAAACATTGAGGCAAAAGAAGAAAATGCTGATAATCAGCATTTACTCCTTTTGCCTCAATATTTTCTGTGCTTAATTATCCACAAATATTATCTTTAGCAACTGCAAATTTGATGTCTGAGACAGCTTTCAGAATGGGCAAGCCTAAAATTGTGTTTTGTGGGAAAGGATTTAACGATGAAGAAATTCTTCTTGTAGAGTACCAGTAACTCAGGTCAACGCCAAACCATTTGCTTCCATGTCAACCTGAAACAAACCAAAAATACAGATTAATTAATGTGGTAAAGGTTTAACTATTTCCAAAACGGCATTTTTGAAAGTTACTGCAGACAACAAAATGGATTCAAATAAGAATTAATTCAGCGTACGTTATTGTACAGAATAAAAAAAAAGAGGGCCAGAATGGCCCTATATCGCTCACCTGAAAGAAGTTTAAGACACGCCCACTTTTTTGACGAATCAAATATTTGCAAACAAATTTTGAAAAGGGTCACTCAAGGAACATTGTTGCCAAGTTTGTTTCATATTGACCCAATGCTTGATTTTTAAAGAATTTTCTGTCTGATAAGCCACGCCCACTTTTTCTGACGAATAAAAAATTTTAGAGCAAATTTTGAAAAGAGTCACCCAAGGAACATTTCTGTAAAGTTTTCTTCAAATTGGGCCAATGGTTGATTTTTAAAGAATTTTCTTAGAATTTTTCAAAGTCATGCCCTGCCATACCAACTTTTTCCGACGAAACAAAAATTTGCATTTTTTTTTTAAAGAGTCACCAAAGGAACATTTCTGCCAAGTTTGGTTCAAATTGGGGCAATGATTGATTTTTAAAGAATTTTCTTATGATTTCTCCAAGTCCAATAAGTGCTGACCTGCCACGCCCACAATTTTGGACGAATAAAAAATATGTGAACAAATCTTAAAAAGGATCACCGAAGGAATATTCCTACCAAATTTGGTTCTAATTGGCCCAATGGTTAAGGAGAAGAAGATTTTTGAAGAATTTTTTCACAATTTCTCTTGGTTAGATAAGCTCCACCCTGCCACGCCCACATTTTTTGACAAAACTATAAATTTATGAACAAATGTTGGAAAGGAACAATTCTGCCAAGTTTGGTTCAAATTGGCCCATTGGTTAATTTTTAAAGAATTTTCTAAGGATTTCCCCAAGGCCGAAAAGCCCCTTCCTCCCTGCCATGCCCTCATTTTTTGACAAATGTAAAAATTTGTGAATCAATTTTAAAAAGAGAGACTCAAAGAACATTCCTGCAAAGTCTGCTTCAAATTGGCCCAATGGTTAATTTTTAAAGAATTCTCTTATGATTTCTCCAAGTCTGATAAGCCCCTTTCTCCCTGCCACGGCCACAATTTTTTGTAAATGAAAATATTTGTGAACAAATTTTAAAAAGAATGGCTAAAAGCACATCCCTTCAAAGTCTGGTTCAAATTGGCCCAATGGTTGATTTTTAAAGAATTTTCTTATGATTTCTCCAAGTCTGATAAGCATTTGTGATAATTTATCGTCTAGCATTCAGGAAAGATCTTAACAAACTTCAACATCCAACAAGTCCATACATCCTATTTTCATCCAACTGTATCAAATGGAACTCTTCAATTCTTCTTACCACAACATCTGGTAAGGACCTTTTTACATGCCATTCATCTTGATTGCAGTGGTATGTTACAAATATCCAACATCTATAACAAAACTCATGGTTTGCTTCAAGACATTCAAAAAAAGAAATGTAATTTCAATAGTAAAGATATTTCATATTTTTCTATTCTGTCATGTATTTGAGGAGAATGAAATGCATTTTGCCCCTTTTAACTGTTTATTCTATTGTTCCGCAAAAGCTTTTATCGGCGATTAATGATTAATAATCGATTACTTACCCCCAAATTAATGATTAATAATCGATTACTGAGGTATTTTTCAGTAAAAGTAATTTAATCGATTAATAATCAAGGGTGCATTAATCATTAATTTAATCGATTACTTTTTCAAGTAATCAACCCCATGTCTGAATTCTGCCAAGTTTGGTTCAAACTGGCCCAATGGTTGATTTTTAAAGAATTTTCTTAGGATTTCTCTAAGTCTGATAAGCCCCCTTCTCCCTGCCACGGCCACGTTTTTTGACAAATCATCAATCTGCGAACAAGATTTGAGAAGGGTCACTCAAGGAACAATTCTGCCAAGTTTGGTTCAAATTGGCCCAATGGTTGACTTTTTAAGAATTTTCTTAGGATTTCTCTAAGTCCGATAAGCCCCACCCTGCCACGCCCACATTTTTTTATGAATCAAAAATCCGCGAACAAATTTTGAGAAGGGTCACTCGAGGAACATTCCTGCCAAGTTTGGTAAAAATTGGCCTGTTGATTTTTGAGAAGAAGATGTTTGAAGAAATTGTGGACGGACAGACGGACGGTGAATGACCACAATAGCTCACCGAGCACTTCGTGCTCAGGTGAGCTAAAAATGAGAAAATACTGATTATCAATTCATTGTTCATTACAATATTTCTTTAATCATGGGTTAAACTCTACATTTTGACCAGGAAACAACCATAAAGGTTGAAATTCCTTCACCTTGACCTCAAGCAGTATTGCCTTCAGTGATTGGGAAAGGTATATTTTCAACCGGAAACTGTCTCTTCTTTAATGAAAATTAATGTGGCATAATTGAAAACTGATGTGACAATTATAGATCTAGAGCAGGAACACTCCAATGATAACAACAGGCCCAGGAGGGCCTGAATCGCTCCACTGGCTAAAGTGGAAGAATTATCCCATGATTTCTTGTAAGCCTTACACAGCCACAAATCTTGAAATTTGTGAATAAATTTTGAAGAGAGACTCAAAGAACATTCTTGCAAAGTCTGGTTCAAATCGGCCTGATGGTTGATTTTTAAAGAATTTTCTTATGATTTCTCTGAGTCTGATAAGCCCCTTTCTCCCTGCCACGGCCACACTTTTTGACAAATATAAAAAAAGTATGAACAAATTTTAAAAAGAATGACTAAAGGCACATTCCTGCAAAGTTTGGTTCAATTTGGCACACTGGTTGATTTTTAAAGAATTTTCTTATGATTTCTTTAAGCCCGATAAGCCCCTTTCTCCCTGCCAAGCCCACTTTTTTTGACAAATGTAAAAAATTTTTAACAAAGGACGGGTTGCAATAAGGGGTCAAAAAATAGATTTTCTTTGTGGATTGATAGGGTTACATAATATCTTTAATTTGTATGTGTAAAAAATCTGGTTTTGGCTTATTTTCCGAGATATGGGTAAATAAAGTGGGTGGGGTAAGATGGACTGAAACACAGTAGGGGTCATTCTAAGTCGCTTATCTTTCTTATTTTTAGCCCCAGATGCGTGAAAATTTGTATGTGTGTCTTGTGATATATGCGTTAAACATTTATGGGCTTATATTTGATATTCCATGTATATCTTTTCCGTAATGCTCATTTTTCTTTCTTTCGAAGAATTTCGCTATTTTTTAACGACCAACTTTACCAAACTATCTCCATACATTTTATTTGAACCCCGATTTCTATGAAACTTTACAGATGTATTATCCAGATATTAATATAACTTTGTGTGAAATTAGAAAGAAAAGCGTTGGCCCGTTGTTGAGATATTTGACCTTGACCTTCAAAATAACATCAAATTCGGGAATGTCCGTTAAAACTACGCATTGTCGGGAAAATGGTTAGGGTTGAATGGCATGTGACAGCCCAGTCATTAAAGAATGCATTTCACATATGATTGGGTTTTTATAGTATGAATTTACCGTTAAAATCGATATACTCAATATAATAAACTTGGTCACCTCTCAGAGTTACCCGGTCATTTCATCTAATGAAACAAGAGATGTTTGTAAAACATATATGCCCCCTCAAGGGCCTACATTTGATGTAGGTCAAAGTCCAAGGTCAAGTTAACAAGGTCCAAGGTCATGGTCAAATATGAAAGGTCTTGGTAGGATGTGTGTATGTGTGAAATATTAAAGCTGTATATGTAAAAGTAAAATGAAACATAGGCCAGGTTAAAGTTTTTAAAAGTAGGCCAAATGCCAAGGTCAAGGTCATGGTCAAATGTGAAAGGTCTTGGTTGGAGGTGTCCATATGTGAAATATCAAGGCTGTAGGTGTAAAAGGACATGATATGTATGCCTGGTTTCAGTCTTTTTAAAAGTAGGTCAAACTCCAAGGTCACGGTTGCAATATTCAAGGTCATGGTCAAATGTGAAAGGTCTTGGTAGGAGGTGTCTATGTGTGAAATATCAAGGCTGTAGGTGTAATAGGACATAAGATAAAGGCTAGGTTAGAAATTTCTAAAAGTAGGTCAAACTCCAAGGTCAAGGTCCAAGGTCATGGTCAAAGTGAAATATCTTGGTTGGAAGTGACCATGTGTGAAATATCAAGGCTGTATATGTAAAATGACATGAAATATAGGCCAGGTTAATGTATTATAAAAGTAGGTCAAACACCAAGGTCAAGGTCACAAGGTCCAAGGTCATGGTCAAATGTGAAAGGCCTTGGTCGTAGGTGTCCATGTGTCAAATATCAAGGCTGTATGTGTAAAAGGACATGATATATTGGCTAAGTTAAAGTTCTTTTTAAAGTAGGTCAAAGTCCAAGGTCAAGGTCACAAGGTCCAAGGTCATGGTCAAATGTGAAAGGTCTTGGTAAAATGTGTCCATGTGTGAAATACCAAGGCTGTATGTGTAGTAGCACATAAGATATCGGCCCAGTTTATTTTTTTTTAAAAAGTAGGTCAAACTCCAAGGTCAAGGTCACAAGGTCCAAGGTCATAGTCCTATGTGATAGGTCTAAGTCGGAGGTTTCCATGTGTCAAATATCAAGGCTGTATGTGTAAATGGACATGATATATCGGCCAGGTTAAAGCTTTTTTAAAAGTAGGTCAAACTCCAAGGTCAAGGTCACAAAGTCCAAGGTCATGGTCAATTGTGAAAGGTCTTGGTAAGATGTGTCCATGTGTGAAATATCAAGGCTGTATTTGTAAAAGGTCATGAGATATATGTCAGGTTTAATTTTTTTTAAAGTAGGTCAAACTCCAAGGTCAAGGTCACAAGGTCCAAGGTCATGGTTAAATGTGAACGATGTTGATAGGAGGTATCTATGTGTGAGATATCAAGGCTGAATGTGTAAAAGGACACGAGATATAGGCAAGGTTAAGAATTAAGTGTAAAAATCAACAAAGGGCAATAACTCCAAGAATTTGATTGGCAGAGTTACGGTTCTTGTGCACTGCACCTCTCCATAATGAAATCTATTCACCTGTAAAGTTTCATGATTCTACCTTACATATTTTTTGAGTTGTGCTCCGGACAAGAATCAATTTATAAAATCAACAAAGGGCAATAACTCACAAAAGTTGATCGGCAGAGTTACGGTTCTTGTGCACTGCACCTCTCCATAATGAGATCTATCCACCTGTAAAGTGTCATGATTCTACCTTACATACTTTTTGA
Source organism: Fragum sueziense (assembly GCA_963680895.1). NCBI lineage: Eukaryota > Metazoa > Mollusca > Bivalvia > Cardiida > Cardiidae > Fragum > Fragum sueziense. Next base: position 67,620,513 of record OY804596.1, on the reverse strand, counting down.
GTTATGCACCGGACAATAATCAAGTTTGAAAATCAACAAAGGGCAATAACCCAAAAAATATGATCAGCAGAGTAACGGTTCTTGTGCACTGCACCTCTCCATAATGAGATCTATCCACCTGTAAAGTTTCATGATTCTACCTAACATAGTTTTTGAGTTATGCTCCGGACAAGAATCAAGTTATAAAATCAACAAAGGGCAATAACTCAAAAAATTTGATCCGCAGAGTTACGGTTCTTGTGCACTGCACCTCTCCATAATGAGATCTATCCACCTGTAAAGTTTCATGATTGTACCTTACATACTTTTTGAGTTATGCTCCGGACAAGAATCAAGTTATAAAATCAACAAAGGGCAATAACTCAAAAAATTTGATCGGCAGAGTTACGGTTCTTGTGCACTGCACCTCTCCATAATGAGATCTATCCACCTATGAAGTTTCATGACTCTACCTTTAATACTTTTTGAGTTATGCTCCGGACAAGGTTTGGTCTACGGACAGACCGACCGACCGACCGACCGACCTTCCGACCGACCGACCGACCGACACTTGCAAAACAATATACCCCCATTTTCTTCGAAAGGGGGCATAATCATTGATAGGCAGATATTTGTTTAAGGCCTGTCTATACATTTAACATTATTTTCTTTTTGTTGATATTATATAAAGTTATATAAATATTTAGCTTAAGTTAATTAATTGTAAGCACATTTGGTCATTTAGTAAAACCATTCACAATGCGTCTTCTTTATAACCATTTAAGAAATACAATCTGAAAATGATTAGTTTTCTCCTAGCAAATTGATAATTCTTGTCCATCCTGAGATAAGTGAATATAAACTCTTAGACAATTCAAGTTGCATATAAATCTTTGGTAGTTCTAGCAATATTAACATAATGCTAATCAAATATTTAATTTCACTCACCTGTGGTAGTAATATTAATCACAGCGCTTTCCGCGTAGACATGTTTCATGTGCAAGTTTGATAAGAATACTGGGAAGTAAAAAGAATTTCTTTTCTTTTCCATTCTTCCGAATGGGTTGTACGATACAAAAAGTAAATATTGCTACGAAACACATTAGGAACAATAAAAAGAAACCATGCTTCCAATCCTTATGAATAAAATTGGCGCTTTAACTATCACATTTTGGCATTTCCCGAGTTTTGAAGTCATTTTGAAGGTCAAGGTCAAATATCTCAACAACGGGCCAACGCTTTTCTTTTAAATTTCACACAAAGTTGCATTAATATCTGGATAATACATCTGTAAAGTTTCATAGAAATCGGGTTTCAAATAAAACGTGTGGAGATAGTTTGGTAAAGTTGGTCGTTAAAAAATAGCGAAATTCTTCGAAAGAAAGAAAAATGAGCATTACGGAAAAGATATACATGGAATATCAAATATAAGCCCATAAATGTTTAACGCATATATCACAAGACACACATACAAATTTTCACGCATCTTGGGCTAAAAATAAGAAAGATAAACGACTTAGAATGACCCCTACTGTGTTTCAGTCCATCTTACCCCACCCACTTTATTTACCCATATCTCGAAAAATAAGCCGAAACCAGATTTTTTACACATACAAATTAAAGATATTATATAACCCTATCAATTCACGAAATTTAAAGAAAATCTATTTTTTGACCCCTTATTGCAACCCATCCTTTTGAAAAGAGAGACTCAAAGAACATTCCTGCAAAGTCTGGTTTAAATTGGCCCAATGGTTGATTTTTAAAGAATTTTCTTAATGATTTCTTTAAGTCTGATAAGCCCCTTTCTCCCTGCCACGGACACATTTCTTGAAAAATGTAAAAGTTTATAACAAATTTCGAAAAGAATGACTCAAGGCACATTCCTGCCAGGTTTGGTTCAAATTGGCCCAATGGTTGATTTTTAAAAGAATTTTCTTATGATTTCTTTAGGTCTGATAAGCCCCTTTCTCCCTGCCACAGCCACATTTTTGACAAATGTAAAAATTTGTTAACAAATTAACAACGCCATGACTCAAGGTACATTCCTGCTAGGTTTGGTTCAAATTGGCCCAATGATTGATTTTTAAAGAATTTTCTTATGATTTCTTTAAGTCTGATAAGCCCCTTTCTCCCTGCCACGGCCACATTTTTTGACAAATGTAAAAAATTTTGAACAAATTTTGAAAAGAACGTCTCAAGGCACATTCCTGCCAGGTTTGGTTCAAATTGGCCCAATGGTTGATTTTAAAGAATTTTCTTATGATTTCTCTAAGTCTGATAAGCCCCGCCCTGCCACGCCCACATTTTATGACGAATCAAAAATTCGTGAACAAGTTTTGAAAAGGTTCACTCAAGGAACATTCCTGCCAAGTTTTGTCAAAATTGGCCCACTGGTATAAGAAGAGAAGATGTTTAAAGAAAAAGTTAACGGACGGACCCACGGACAGACACACGACGGACACAACGCCATGACAATACCTCGCTGGCCTTCGGCCAGTGGAGCTAAAAACTGCAAAATTCAATCGGGACAACGCCTACCCATCGGCTAAAATACTTCAGGCATGTTACATTTGGGATGTCAAGGTCACGCACGGATCCAGACTTATCAATGTGACTTTTAAGGAATCTTTCATGTGCCAATGTAGTCAGGCCCCTGTGCTAAAATGTCTGGATCCATACTTTTCCAATTACAATGTAACTTGAGCTTTGAATCAAAACAACAACTAGCCTCGTCTGGCGAATCTCGATCATCAATCATGTCAGTTTCTAGTTCATCATCGTTGGTGTCACTTTCGTCATCATCATCGCCATCTTCTTCATCCTCTTCGTCATCCTCATCAAAATTCTGTAAAAATAAAATGTGACTTTGACCTTCACAAAACAATGGCCAATTTCCATTGGTAAGTTGAGGGGCAGAGGAGGTGCAGTGGTAACACCCTGGACTTGATACACTGGGGTTGCTAGTTTGAACCCCTCGCCTCTCCAGTCTTTTGGATGAGACTTTAAACCGAAGTCCAGTCTCCATATGACCTTAGCTGTTGAGTGGGACGTAAAACTCCAATCAATCAATGGATTGTAAGTTGTAACAGTTAACTATAGCTTTCAAGCTCGCAGGCCATTATTGGGAATCAGCACTCTTCTATCAGTTAGATTCACTCCCATTCTTTGTCAGCCAATCAAAATCTTTGTTTACTTTGACTGCTGTTTATCCCAGGTGTTTTAACCCTTTCCCAGACGACAAAATTTTAGTATGGTCAAATTCAAAAGCTGCTGCAGACGACAAAATAGTCTGTGATAATCGGTAATCCGTGTGCATCTGAGTATTAAGAATGCCAACAACGCAAATCAGAGAAACAATTCCCTGGTAATGATGAAACTGCTTGTTGGCATATCTGTAGACGCGTCGTTTTCCTGTGACGTCACGTCAAAAACAACGATGATAAACAACAAAATTGAGATGAACAGTCGATTACAGGGATATTTTACAGAAAGAGTACAAGGAAATAACTCAAATCCTTTGATATAATTATTTTACAGAAAACGCATCATTTTGTAAAACATGTTAAATGTGTTTTAGTATTCAGACGTCACTCTGACGTCAAAGTACAAATATACATGCTTACTGCTTATATGAATAGTTTTAGCAATTTTTTGTTCATGATCACACACAATAAAGTTAAAATCATGAAATTTCTATATCAAGAGTCACACCTAATGACTACGTCAAAAGATAAATAACGTCGATGATATGTCAATTTTATCTAATACATATATTTCACTGTATTACGTTTGCAAAGTGAAAAAACCGTTCAAATGTTACTTTTTAATCTTCCATTATGTGATTTTCCTTAGATATGTTTGCTCTGACGCCTTAACGTCAACAACGTCATTGTAACGTCGTTACTAATAATCATAAATTTTACATCCAAACATCTTGATGATTGATAATTGTGAAACCAGTACATGGACATTAAAAGGTTTAAACTTATTAGGCTTGTTATTCACTTTTCAAATTTGATTTCTAGGTATTTACCGTAATGTGGAATATTTATTCAACTTAACTCTTTTTCATTTTATTTATTTGATTTTCCTTTATAAGTTTAAAATTGTGTGGGAAAATGTAATATACTTTATTTTAAAAGCCGTTTCTCTATTTGTTCGCTCTTTAAAAAATATCCTAAAACTTTATACTAGTCTAGTAGATTTCGATTAGGTCAAGGTTGAACTTTTTTTCATTTTTCTGGCATAAATGAACTGTTGCGTACAACTATGAATAAAAATAGGATACCCATCGAGTAAGAAGAGATTAGACAACGAAATTAAAGTATGATAAAATATAAGGTGTACAAAATCGAACAAAATATATGTCTACTTATAAGGGCACACCACAATTAGCTGAAGTATGGTAGAAGACTGAAAACATTTATTAATCTGTAAACTTTGCTGGATCTTTGTAACCTTCAAACTGCGATTGTGTTACTGTTACAGATAAAGAATGTTAAGGCTGATCTCTGCTTGATTTAATAATACTAATTTTCTAAGGCACTGCAACATCATTGCATCAAGAACTGTAATTTCTCTGTTTCAAGGTCAAAAAGACACCACTTGATATTGCTTTTTCTCTGAATATGGCCGTGAGTAGTGTTTCGTGGCGTTTCTTTGCTCGTTCTTGCAGTCTTTTTTGTAGTACCACTGTATTACTGTTTGCGTCAAGAAGCTTTATTCTTTTGACACAAATAGCTGTCATCAAACATGCTGACACGTTGAGCAATTTCAGGTTTTGTCCCCATACTTGGACATAATATCTACACCCTGAAGTAAAATTTCACAGGAACCTTTTGTTGGTTCACTGAATAGAGTTCCATCTAGAACTTGACATGATACAATTGCTCCATTTGGTAAATATCCCTGGCTTGACAGATAATCTACTCGCCATTATAGTTACAAAACAAAAACTAATGCACACGAGTATTAATTTCACCCACAATAACGTAGGCAATGCACGTCTTTGTACAACAACCATTTCCTCGTAAGTTATAAATAAGAACTAAATACTTATGTGATTGAATATTAAACGTACAAAATATACACTAGATACACAATATTTGGGATTCAATACATGGACACTCGCATAAGGACTGGACATTTTCGACTGACAAAATTACCACAAACTCGTCTTCTCAGTAAAATGATTGAAATATGCCCTCGTGATTCCCGACGACACAATTGCACACTATGTACAATTTTGATTGTGTTAATTCATTACGTAAAAAGGAATGTGACAATTGTCAATAAAAAGAAGTCTGTTTGGAAAATTAAAATACCATGATTTACCCCACCCACCATTTTTCTCTTTTTGCTGTAGTCGTCAGCAATACAAACGCGTCATTCATTTTCTTTCTTTTTCTCCATTGATTGGGTTCTGCTAAAAACCCATGTAACTTAAAATCAATATAAATGCTTTATCTACGACGATTTAGAGCTTTTTAAGCTTTACTCCTATAATATCCTGACATTCAATGATAAATGACAACAAATCATTAAAATTAATCTAATTGATAATACTAATTCGCACATGAAATTTTATAAAGATATGGTAATTATTTAAATAGTTATAGTCATTTGTAATTTGGCGCTTTAGAACTTTCGATCAGTATAGCACACACATGGTTCAAGTACATTTACGGTTCGTGAAATCTATGAAATCGATATCTATCTACCCGGTATATCGTCGAAGACGTCCGATCAACAAAGTTATAACCACTACAACACCCACAGGATTAAAATTAAATGTCAAGATAGATGTCAAGTAGGGCAAAAGTAAAGAATGTTGAATACGTCAGTATTTGTCTCAATATTGTTAACTACGGCATAAATATGCATCATATGGGTTGTTCATTTCAAAGCATTTTATACCTATATCCAGATATCTGTCAATAGAAACACACAGAAACAAAAAACAACATCATTTTCATATGTATCACTAAACTCAGTTTGCAATTAAGCAAATTGACAACGTTACGTAATCGGCGGAATACGACGTAATGACGCGTTTCCAGATATGCCAACAAGTGGATCATGAAATGTGAGATATTGATGCACACAACTGCAGTTGTTGGCATGCTTAATACTCTAATGCATACGGGACGTAATTTCCGGACATACCATCACAGACTAAAATGGGTATTGATAAAGATTGGAATTGTGTGCTATTTATTCAAGAAAATATTGAAGCAAAAGGAGAAACTGTTGGTTATCAGCAGTTTCTTCTTTTGTCTCAATGTTTTCACAGGCCTATTCTTTTAGGGACGTCAAAACCAGGTTTTGTTTGGGAAAGGGTTAAATAGCATGATGGCTCAGATGGCCTGACCAAAAATTTTTTCCGTGGGTCAGAATAGTCTTGCAATATTGATATAATTAGTTCGCACTATTGGTGTTCGATTGGAGCGATAGAACAAAAAACACCTCCATTTGGAATACCTCTTTTTATAATTATCCCCCCACCGACGAAGTAGAGGGGGGTATATTGGTTTCATCATGTCTGTCTGTCTGTCCGTCCGTAGACTTTTTCGTTTCCGTGCTCTAAGTCAAGAACCGGTTGACCTAGGATCATGAAACTTTACACAGTTGTTACCCATGACCCAAGGAGGTGTCCTATCGTTTTTGGGTCACCAAGGTCAAAGGTCAAGGTCACAATCAGACTTTGTATAAAATCCGTTTCCGTGCTCTAAGTCAAGAACCAGTTGACCTAGGATCATGAAACTTTACACAGTTGTTGCCCATGACCCAAGGAGATGCACTATTGTTTTTGGGTCACGAAGGTCAAAGGTCAAGGTCACAATCGGGCTTTGTTTAAAATCCGTTTCCGTGCTCTAAGTCAAGAACCGGTTGACCTAGGATCATGAAACTTTACACAGTTGTTGCCCATGACCCAAGGAGGTGCCTTATCGTTTTTGGGTCAGCAAGGTCAAAGGTCAAGGTCACAATCAGACTTTGTATAAAATCCGTTTCCGTGCTCTAAGTCAAGAACCGGTTGACCTAGGATCATGAAACTTTACACAGTTGTTGCCCATGACCCTAGGAGGTGCCCTATCGTATTTGGGTCACAACGGTCAAAGGTCAAGGTCACAATCAGACTTTGTATAAAATCCGTTTCCGTGCTCGAAGTCAAGAACCGGTTGACCTAGGATCATGAAACTTTACACAGTTGTTGCCCATGACCCAAGGAGGTGCCCTATTGTTTTTGGGTCACAAAGGTCAAGGTCAAAATCAGACTTTGTTTAAAATCCGATTCCGTGCTCTAAGTCAAGAACCGGTTGACCTAGGATCATGAAACTTTACACAGTTGTTGCCCATGACCCAAGGAGGTGCCCTATTGTTTTGGGGTCACCAAGGTCAAAGGTCAAGGTCACAATCAGACTTTGTATAAAATCTGTTTCCGTGCTCTAAGTCAAGAACCGGTTGACCTAGGATCATGAAACTTTACACAGTTGTTGCCCATGACCCTAGGAGGTGCCCTATCGTATTTGGGTCACAAAGGTCAAGGTCACAATCAGACTTTTGTTTAAAATCTGTTTCCGTGCTCTAAGTCAAGAACCGGTTGACCTAGGATCATGAAACTTCACAGTTGTTGCCCATGACCCAAGGAGGTGCCCTATTGTTTTGGGGTCACCAAGGTCAAAGGTCCAGGTCACAATCGGACTTTGTTTAAAATCCGTTTCCATGCTCTAAGTCAAGAACCAGGTGACCTAGGATCATTCAACTTTACACAGTTGTTGCCAATGACCCAAGGAGGTGCCCTATTGTTTTTGGGTCACAAAGGTCAAAGGTCAAGGTCACAATCAGACTTTGTTTAAAATCAGTTTCCGTGCTCTAAGTCAAGAACCGGTTGACCTAGGATCATGAAACTTTACACAGATGTTGCCCATGACCCAAGGAGGTGCCCTATTGTTTTTTGGTCACCAAGGTCAAAGGTCAAGGTCACAATCTGACTTTGTTTAAAATCCGTTTCCATGCTCTTAAGTCAAGAACCGGTTGACCTAGGATCATGGAACTTTACACAGATGTTGCCCATGACCCAAGGAGGTGCCCTATTGTTTTGGGGTCACCAAGGTCAAAAGGTCAAGGTCACTATTGGACTTTGTTTAATATCTGATTCCGTGCTCTAGGTCAAGAACCTGTTGACCTAGGATCATGAAACTTCACACAGTTGTTGCCCATGACCCATGGAGGTGCCCTATTGTTTTTGGGTCACCAAGAATGAAAGGTCAAGGTCACAATCAGACTTTGTTTAAAATCCATTTCCATGTTCTAAGTCAAGAACCGGTTGACCTACAGCACCTTTTCAGTGACAAGGCGCTAGTGGGGGGTATTTGTCCGCTTTGCGACAATTCTAGTTGTCCCAGGTGTTCAAAATGCAATACCAGTAGCTCAAGCTATAGTCTCAGTTGAAGTCGGCAAACGATTTGTACATGTGTGAACAGTAAAGTGCTCTAGATACTTTAGACTGTTCATTGAATTTAAATAAGCCTGATCAGGACTAGGGATGGAACTAGTGCCCGCGGGTAGGGTACAAAATCGCCAGTGCCCAGGTATATTTATATCCTGAGGTGGAACCTTCCAACGACTACCACCAAATGTTTACAAAATCACCCAATGAATGTAAGCAACATAGCACGAAAAATTCTGATGTTGGGGTGCATGAATTTCATTGAAGACTAGAGGTGGATCCAGTGGGGGTTTAGGGGGTTCAAACGACCCCCCTTTTGCAGCCTGATTATTTAATTTTCCTGCAGAAATTCAGTCAAAATAAAAAATTAATAAATTGTGTGATCATACTAGACGAACCCCCATTTTTGTACTTGTAAGCAAACCGCCTTCACACAAATCCTGTATCTGCCACTAAGTGTTTCCCTTTTAAGTGAAGTGGGGTGTATCATTGACCTACCTCAGCTGCTGTCTTGCCAATAGGGATTATGTTTTCACCTTTCTTTGAAATTCCCTCAATCTGAAAATATCAATCTTTTCTTATAATTGACCAAACGCCGACTGTCAATCATAAACATCGATTAGTCAATGGACGACAGTGATTTTTTTACCTGCGCATCCTGCTACTTTTACTCACAATTTGGTCTCTGGGATGCAAAGTTTTAATTCAAGCGAGTCCCAGGATGCAACATTTTTTACAGATTTCCTATTAAAAATAGTGTATTGGACTCACTGAACTAGTAGCTGGACTCATTGATATGGAATCCAGTGAGTCCCCAGGACTCACAGTCTGGAAATTGTAGAAATATCTCTGGGACGATCAGAAAAATGTCATGCCCCAATTGTTCTTTGTTGCACGTGTTATTGTATTGATTTATCGACTGACAATCAAAACAATTGACATGCCAATGGCAAAAAATTTTGTGCTAACAATAGACTAGGTTTACTGTTATGTTTTGATAAACCATCAATGTTGTTATAAAATCTCGTAACTACGGCTTAAAACAAGCCGTAGTTACGAGATTTTCTAACAACACCTACGAAATACTATTTTCTATGTCCGAATTTACATTACGATTAACTGGATAAAATCGTTCCCTATTAAGGATCACATCTCCATTGTTTGTCTTAAATTCTATGTTGGGCGGAGCGATCTGTCGATTGGCGTTTGGTCAATTGTTTTCATGGGGAATTGGTGTAAAAACAATGTTATTTTGGAAAGGATTAAGATTAATATTTAGTTAAAATGTTTCTGAGATATGAGTGATAGGTGAGTAAAGTGTACTGCTGTAAGCCTGAGGCATTGTGGCCCAAGTTGTTAGAATTATTTGAATTTATTGTGTACGAAGTATCCCGAGTACGAATGATTATAGGTAAATTTTACCCATTTCTGGTATTCGTCCTCCAGTTCTGACAACTCATTTTCATCGTCACAAGGTTTATCAACAATAAACCACAGTGGATCGGTGCCTGAAGGGATCAAATTTGGAAATAAAGGCGCCGACATTATTCGTCCTTCCAGTCCACAAAGGGACGAGCTACCCCCATCCAGTCTATGATTCAGAACGAGGCACAGGTGAGAAATCAAAAACAACAAAAATGGCGTACATGCACAGATTTCTGTGTTGGAAGCTTTCGACGGCCACGATCGTCTGTTTCCTGTTTATATCAGTGAGTATTTTGTCATTTTAATCATGGTTTCTTCATGAATAAATCCTTACCTGTAAATTAACGACTTACCTGTTAATTAGATTTTCTTACCTGGACACTCTTATTTCCGGTATTTTTCTGTTGACATGGTTTATGAAACACAAATACAGACTCTAAATTTCGGGCCTTTTAGATTGTTTTAAAATCAAATCAAATCATGTCCTGTATTGTAAATTAATGAGAAGTCCTGTGAGTGTCGGATATAAGATTTTTCAAGAACACCTGTGATCAGCTATCAGTAATTAGTTGATTTTCTTGCTGTCAAAAGTTCAGGTTGGAGATCATGTCCCTGTAGAATTGTTGACCATGGGTTGTCACCTTGTCTACACTAGCTCAGGCGCTATCAAGTATCATTTTCGCGATAGGCCCATCTGGCGGATTTATCTGTTTTAGTTTTCACCCAGAAACTGGTGTCAACCAATCAAATTTTTTTTAAGTTTAATAAACATAGATACTCAAATGTAGCATTACAGCCTGGTTCCCATTACATGTTTTATTTGCTTTCCAGGTGACCACATTTTTCGCGCTGATAATGCGGTTGATTGATTTACTCGCCATAGCAACAGATTTTGAGATCAGTCAAGGGTTCCATACTCCATGGAGATCACATCAGTGGCAAGGTATGATATGTGACCCGTCACGCTAAAAGGGACCTCAGGGTTTTCCCTGAGCATGAGAATTTGGGGGTCATTGTGACCCCCTTACCTTAAAAGTTAGGGGTCATTTCTACTATTTTGTGGGTCAAATGCCATAGAACTCGAGAATCATATGAAAATCTGGATTTAAAATTTGCGTCATTTATGTCCCTCGAGTAAAATTCTAAGGGGTCATTTGTTTTGAAATTGCGACAATGACGCATGATTTGTGCGTCATGGAAAACCCTGGGACCTTTTAGAAAGTGTGAAAAATATCGACCCTAGTCCAGTGTTTATTTTTAATTTTGGGGGAAGGGGGTCAGGGCCCATAGGTGGGGGAAAATTTGCGCGTGAACGCCCCAAAAGGGGAAAATTCAATACATGCTTATACTCTCAAATACAGTGGTATAAATGAATTTAACTTGCTTGTATATCATAATGGGACCTTCAAACAACCATTAGAACTGCTAGAGATGCCTAGAATCTAAATATGATTTGGATTTTTCTTTTCAACAAAAAATCTAGTTCCAGGAGGGGAAAATTTCTCTGAAATTGGGGAAAAAAGTATATTCCTCAGAGAGGGGAAAGGGGCCCAATAACGACCGTTTTTTTAAGAAAAAAAATCGCTGTAGTCAGTCTGCGCAGTCCGCGCAGCCAGACTAGTGCCGACATTTTTTCACTTTTATGTAATTTCTAAATCTGGATTGTTTCCCCTATCTTACTATACGTTCATTTTCTGCATACATGATCTGGTTGACCTGTACTGGGTCTGACAAGTTTGTCAACATTTGTATTTTTTTGGAGTTCGGTTAAGGTCCTTTTTAGCATGACGGGTCACATATGTATGAGTGAGGACCTTGAAAAGGACTCCTTGGGTTACCACTGATTTTTAGCGAGCCGGGACTTTATGTCACAGCCCTAGTGTCGGCGTCGCGTCGCGTCGCGTCCCGTCTTCACTTGAAAAACTTTAACCTGGTCTATATCTCAGGCACTATTAGAGATACAGCCTTGATATTTCATACATAGATCTATACATCTTGACAAGACCTTTTTTTTGAGACCCTGACCTTGGAGTTTGACCTACTTTTGAAAAACTTTAACCTGGCCTATATCTCAGGCACAGAGATACAGCCTTGATATTTCATACACAGATACATCTTGACAAGACCTTTCATTTGAGACCATGACCTCTGACCTAGTGACCAGACATGGAGAAGAACCAGAAATCTTTGTCAGACATTCGGTCTGACAGTGCTGCTTAATCTGTCAGACTGAATAAAATTTTGTCAGACCGAACTATAATCCACTATCTTACAGATTAAAATTTGTGTCAGACAGTGGGACTGACAGTAGCCAAAAAATCATCAGACCAGGGGAATTTTCATCAGACATGTCTGCCGGTCCGACGGTCTTCGCCATGACTGAGTGACCTTGACCTTGGAGTTTGACCTACTTTTGAAAAACTTTAACCTGCGGCTGGCCTATATCTCAGGCACTATTAGAGGTACAGCCTTGATATTTCATACATAGATACATCTCGACAAAACCTTTCATTTGAGACCATGACCTTTGACCTAGTGACCTTGACCTTGGAGTTTGACCCACTTTTGAAAAATTTGCTGTTTTTGTGACAAGCTCCCGTATAGGCGAGCTATATTGTCCGCGGACAACTCTTGTTAAATTTCGGGGTGAAAACAGTCACTTAAAAGCATACAAGTTTCTACCCCCTCTATATGAAACCAAGAAGGCATGTTTGCATAAATTTGGGGTACATTGAGATTCAATTTCAGAGTGAAAAGGTTTTTGGGAACCCGGTGGTCACTCACCCCAACTCTTTATTATAGATTTTAAGGCTTTCCCCAAACAACACTGTTACACAATTTAAAGGTTGTTCGATTTTAAAGCTGCCCTAGATGACAAAATAGGTGTTGACTTAACTCTTTCGCTGCCAATGTCGTGGAAAAGCGACCTATAGGAAGACTGCCAATGTCGCCGATCGGCGACTTTCCAACAATAGCTTAATGAGGTCCTTCGAGGTCAAGGGCAAGGTCATCTCAGGGGTTCTTTTTATGGTTAGGGGAAGGGGCCCGGGGCCCTTAATTTGGGGAAAAATGCGTCGAACAAGCCCTTGTAGGGGTAAAATTTTAAATCATGTTTTTTTACTTAAATGCTGATAATACTTCAAATATTTTAGAAAACACAATAGAAATAGATTTTTATAGCAATTCATAAGCTGATAAACTGAAGATCTTTGATTGTTAACATAAATACTCCCATGGGAGAACATTGTAAAGGTTGAAACATTGATTTATGAGGGGAAAAGTACAATTTAGGGGAAAAATTCCCAGAGGGGAAGGGGCCGAAATTCTGCCCCAATTTCTTAGTAAAAAAAAACCCTGCATCTGATCAAACTGTCTGATAAAAAGTATGCTTTTAGGCAAAACAATTTATGTGCAATGATTCCTGAAATTTTCAGCTTTAAATATTATCAAACAACGATTTTTTACTATTCTGTAAACTGACAAGCCCTCTTATGAAGTTTACAAAAATTGGCACTGGAAATAGGACAATTCCAGGAAATTTGGCAGCGAAAGAGTTAAACATTAGATTTGTGTACAATATATTGAAAAAAAAGGAAAAAATGCTGATCAGCATTTTCTTCTTTTGATTCAATTAAGAGATCGGGGGCCTATTGTTTTACTTGTGTCTGTCTGTCTGTCAGACTGTCCGTCCCAGGTACCCGCAGGCTAGAGATTTTGTACCCGTTTCAGCCCTAGTTTGTCGAGTAACAAGTAATAGTCACCTTGAATTTACAGAGCTACAGATAAGAGCGGCTATTGGCTTTTCAGAGTGCATTGCAATATTGTATGAATTGTTGAATCAAACCGTATGTTGTTAGTACTCATTGGAATCGTCTCATTGAGACGATTCAAATGAGTACCCACAACATTGGGTTTGGATTTGAAAGAACAAAGTTTGTCTTTACCCTTCGTGTCTGTTGCTCTGAAGTTACATTGTGTAATACTAATAATATGATGTTTTCTGTTTTTAGCTTTCATCGCCAGTGATGTAGTGAACACCTTCGACCATATTGTGATGTTTTTCTTCAGTATATACATGCTGATACAAGTCACAAATAAAGTGAGTGTCATATATTTATTTTGTGATAAATTGCAGCTTTCACATTTTTTGCCTATTTCCATGCATCTCTGTGATTGGATTTGGGTGGAAAAATGTGAGACGGCTAGCGCATTTTCAGGCCTCAATCCGCGGGATCGCCGCGATTTTCCACTCGATCACCGCGAATCGCGGTGATTTGTGCGGACAAGTAATAATTGTCTTACCTGACTTTTCCACCCGAATGCGTCATTATATTGTAATGGGTTAAATAAAAGAGGAGCTTATCAATTAGTGAATCACCCTGGAAAAAAAGATTTACTTATCAGTTTTGACAAAATGCATTGTTTAAGATTTTATGCATGCAAGTTGTTTCATGTGTGCCATATTTCGTCTACTTTTAGCTATAGATTGCTTTGATACTTCACATTTAATTTAGTTTAGTACAATTATGTTTGTTTAACACAGAATAGATGTAATAGATTTTAAATCATTATTTAAGGCAATATTATTTCAATTAATTTAAAAAAAAAAGTTTTAAAAATGTTTTGAGCCTTTCCCGGGTAAGACCGGGTTTTCATGTATCTATAAGAAAGGACTTGGGAAAACATTGAGACAAAAGAAGAAACTGCTGATGTCCAGCAGTTTCTCCTTTTGTCCCAATATTTTTTGTGCCATATTTTCACAAATCCTATCTTTAATAACACACATTTTGTCTTTTGTGGCAGTTTTTGAAGTGGGTCACCTTAAATTTTTGTCGTTTGGAAAAGGGTTAAAAATGTAAAACTCTAACCCATTTCAGCATTTTGTGACCTACATCTACACATTGAAGCTGTTCATCATCTGGCTGTGTGTTTACATATTCGTGGAGTTTTGCTTCTCAACCTTCGAGTATTCTTACTATGGCATGAACACATTCGTAAGTATAAACCATTATTGTGTTTACATATTCGTGGAGTTCTGCTTCTCAACCTTCGAGTATTCTTACTACAGCATGAATATATTTGTAATAAACCATTATAAGATGGCGAAATTTTAGGCTGGTCCAAATTAAAAGACAGAGCATTAGATAAGAGGGAGTGTTCAAAGCCATCCTAAATTTGTTATTTGAAATCCAAGCCCTATGTTTTGAGTACTCATTTGAATTGTCTTGACGAGACAATTCCAATGAGTACCCATAACAAAGGGTTTGATGAACAATAAAGGAAATATTGCATTTTGAAAAGGCTTCACTCCCTCTTATCTGTAGCTCTGGAAAGATATTACAGAGTGAGTGAAACTTTACATTCTTTTGTGTTTTTTCGATAGAAAACTTTATTGAAAATGAGAAATTGCTTATCACAAGCAATTTCTTCATTTTCCACAATTTTGCATCAAAATGCATCACTATTTGGAATGGGTTGAATATGTCTTGAACCACAAAACATTATATATGTACAAGCCAAATTTACACAATATACCCTTGATTGAAGTGAAATATCGCAGACTTTTATGAGAGATGTAACAGCATAAGGAAATCGACATGGGTTGCATTATTACACAGATTCAGACATCCAGAGGGGGCTGTGTTTTCCAGGGATGGGCCGACGGCATTGGCACATGAAAAAGTCCTAAAATATCATTTTGAATGAGTCTCTTTTTCATTAACTCTTTTGCTGCCAATGTCGCCGAAAAGCGACCTATTAGGAGACTGCCAATGTCGCCTTTTGGCGACTTCAAAACAATATCTTAAGTAGGTCATCCAAGGTCAAGGTCAGGGTCATCTGATCAAACTGCCTGATAAAAAGTATGCAATTCAACAAAATAGTTTATGTGTAATCATTCCTGATGGTTTCAGCATAGAATTCATCAAATAATTATTTTACTACATTATAAACTGATAAGCCCTGTTATGAAGTTTCAAAAAAATTGGCACTGGAAATAGCATAATTCCAGGAAATTTGGCAGGGAAAGAGTTAACTCAAGGGGGCCAAGACTCCCTTTACTCTTTATCTGCGCCTAACCAGATTTCAGGTTTCACGCATGAACAAGTATACCAAAAGTTCAAAAGTTCAAATCTTTAATGGCAAATTTCGGCAAAGCTTTTTGCCTTTGGCCATAACATATAATACATACATAAATAAATATGACAGTCGTGAAAAAAGAACAACATATACACAAGACAAAATTAACAAACAAACATATGCAAACATATTAAGGAAATTGTCGATTAAAAATGACAATTGTTTAATTTTGAAAAGGATAAGTATTTTCGAACGTTTTATGTAGACATACTATCATTTAGGAATTGCATTCTTTGTTCGGTAGCATATTTGATAAAATTCATCAAATTGTAAAGACGTTGTTTACTTGTAGTGCTCATGATATTTTTAAATTTATTAAGCGTCGGCCATGTATTATCTATGCTATATTTTTGTCTCAGATTTTCATATTTTGGACAGCATAACAGGAAATGATATTCGCTTTCAATGCTGGAAGAGTTACATAATGTACAAAGTCTTTCGTTTATATTCTGTTGTATGTGTCTACTTTTTTCAATATTCAATTCATGTGAAGACAGTCTAAATCGCGCATAGAGTTTTTGTGTAAGCTCATTTTTTGAGATTATAAGATATTTTTCTAATTCGAAATTTGTTTTAAATAGTCTATAGTACCGAAGTTTATTAGACTCGTGTAATGAGGTGTTCCAGGTTTGGATGTATTGGTCTTTTATTCTCTGTATCACTACGGATTGGTAATTTTTTGCTATTGTCAACATTTTGTGTTAGAAAGCCGTATCCTAATCTTTCTAAAAGATATGTGATTTTTGAAGCCCACGTTTTATTAGTTATCAGATTAAGTTGTTCGAAGAAAGCGTTATACATTAGTGAATTTCGTTTAGATATAATTGTGAACCAATATTTTATTGACCTTTCTTTTGCTGTGTTGGAAAGTGGGTACCGACCAAGCTCGCCGTAAACGGCTGCATTTGGGGTTTGTTTATTAACTCCTAACAAATATTTGTAAATTTTCATTTGTAATCTATCTATTTCATTATAACCATAAATCCCCCATGTTTCTGACCCATATAATAAAATTGGTGTCACCATTGTTTCAAAAACTTTTAATTTCGTATTTATATCTAATTGAATATTCTCAAAAAGTGACAAGAGACTATGGTATGCTTTATTTGCTTTTTCTACTAAACCTTTAATCGAGTGTCTTAAATTGCCTGTATAGTGAAAGTTTATACCTAGATAACAAAAACTTGGTACTATTTCTAATTCATGGTTATTTATTGTCCAACTATGTGTGTTGTTAGATTTTCTTTTCTCAAAAATACATATTTTGGTTTTATTTACATTTATTTTTAACCCAGACTGTTCTGAGTATTCAGATATCTTATCTAGCTTCTGTTGTAAGATTTCAGGAGACGTAGAAAAAAGTGCAATATCATCTGCAAATAAAAGTAAATAAAATGATAGGATTTCTAATTCATTTTCCGTTAAATTAGAATTGTGCATACTGCCGCTTAGGTCATTTATATAAAATAAAAAAAGTATCGTTGACAAAGGATCACCTTATTTCAAACCTATATTAACGTCGATGAATTCTGACAAATTGCCATTTGGTAAGCGTATACATGATTTTACATTACTGTAAATAGATTTAAGCATATTAATCATACCAGATGAATAAGAATGTGAATAGGGTGATTAGGATCTTGTTTAATGCTTCAAAATCAACCAACTCTTTTGCTTTGTATAATTTGTGCATGTATTAGTATTTTCTGTAGCTAGAAAACTAGAAGAAGAAATTTTTAATTTGTTCCTTTAATCTATTTCACAGAGACTGGCCTATGTTGTGTGGACTTGGTTGTACTGGCTTGGAAGGACCATTGTAAATGTAAGTAATAAATTATCTCTTTCTATCAAATGATAAACACTTTCCCTAATAAGACTGGGTTTAGATGTCCCTAATAAAATAGGCGTAGGAAAACATTAAGGCAAAAGAAGAAAATGCTGATGATCAGCATTTTCTCCTTTTGCCTTAATATTTTCCATGCTATATTGTACAGAAATTATGTTTTTACCAATATCTATTTCATTGTCTGTTCAACTTGCAAAATGGAACACCCCAAAATTTTGCTGTTTGGGAAAGGGATAAGCATGACAATCAACCAAAATATTGATAAGCCCTACTGCAAACACCAAAGTTTTGATAGTTCCGGTTATAATGCTACAGAACTTGTACAGACATGTCAGATAGGTATGTACAAGTAGATGATAGTTCATTGTTGACTTCATCCTCAGTGGGACAGTGGCGGATCCAGAGGGGGTTCAAGGGGTTCCAATTAACCCCCCTCTGAAGCCTGATTATTTCAATTTAGCAGAAATTCCTTCAAAATTATGTAATGATTTGCATTTTTGAATACCCCTCTCGGAAATCCTGGTTCCACGGCATATGCTGTATGGATTGTCAAGTATTTGTTTCAGAAAGGATTGGAAAAGGCAAACATTTGAACGTTTTAAGAAATTCAGCTTGTAATCAGAGAAGCTTATACTTCATCAAAACACTTTGAACTTGATAGATCTATTGTAGCTTTTGTTCAAAAGACTTGAAACTATTTTGTATACTGTAGTTAGGGATTATTTTTAAGAAAAACAATTATATGTTGCTGCTTTTCAACGAAAACCCTATACCTGCAGCTTGTTTTAAGCTGAAGTTACAAGGTTTTTGTTGAAAAGTGATGATATGATATTTTCTATTTCCTTCTCTTGTAGATGATATTTGTCGTGATCCTGATTGCTCGACGACAAGAGATCAACGAGGACACCGACAGAGAGTTACGATTTGCGGGTGAGAAGAGACGACATGGCCTCGGTTATTATTAAAGTGTCGGACAATTTTACTGCAATCATGGTGTAATGTAAATAGTTTTGTATAAACAAGTGAAAACATATCAATTTCATTTTTAAAGAAACATAAATATATATAATTTATATCACTATGGAATCCTCTTGTACAATATTATTTTCAAGAAACAAATTATATAAAAGTGAAAGTACCTGTAAAACAATTGCAATATTCACAGGATATATTGACGTCAGTCATATCACATTAATTTATTTTTCTTCTTCTGTTTTAGAAATATGGTAAGGAGATTATGATTTTAGATAAGTTATATAAAAACCGGAGATATATTCCCAAAATTCTTTACATGAATGATATATTCTATTTGAATGCCATAATTGCTTTATGGCAGAATCTTTGAGTACTATTGCTCTTTTACATCCTTTGACATTCTGTGTCATTTTGAAAGGAGTAATAATATAAAGCTAAAAGCACATAAAACTTTTCTTTAACCCTTTCCCAAATGACAAAATGTTCAGGTAGTCCAATTTGAAAGCTACTGTAGACAACAAAATCAATGTACATCTACCTAACGGTGAAAGTTAGACAAAGAAAACATTGAGACAAAAGAAGAAAATACTTACCATCGGCATTTTCTTCTTTTGCCTCGTTGTTTTCCCAAGCCTAGTCTCTTCATGGCGTCAAACCAAGTATTGTTTGGGAAAGGGTTAAAGACTATGTAACAAGATCTACATCTTATCAAAAGCTGTAGTTACAATATTTTGAGAGAAAAGCAGCCATAGAGCTAGGATCTAGAAAAATGACCTTTATGAGATTGGATACCATTATAGATACAGCTCAGCCCATGTTTAAATACAGTTTAGCATCTATTACTGCACACTGACAATTGCTACAAGTTTAGAATATTACAAGACTTAAGAGGTTAACATGAATTTAGGACACTGCGCTAATGCACAGGCTGATATGGATTCGTGTTAGTCTCAAAATGCTTAACCCATTACCACACACTCACAGTGACTCCTTTTGACTCCAAACAATATAATGGCTTTGGTAAACATTGCAGCAAATGAAGAAATTGCTTATGACAAGCAGTTTCTTCATTTCCCACAATGTTTTCTATTCAAAAAGCTATAAAATTCCGAAATTCATCACATTGAAATGTCCTCTGCAACTGCTTTCAAATAGGACTACCCCAAATTTTGTTGTTTGGTAATGGGTTAAAGGGCCATTTTTCTAGATCCAAACTCATAAAGATGTTCTACAATAACAATTGCACATACAAAATCATTTCTTGTATTGTCATCCATTTTTCTTTGTTGTACATATTCATATTCATTTTCTAGAATAAAGACATATCAATGTATATTCAATACAATTCTTTTGTGTAAATTCTTATTTTAAAAAAGGGAAAACCTAATTATTTCGATTTTATTAAGAAAATGGAAAATGTATGTCCTAAATTTGTAATGAAAAAATTAAGATGTTTCCCATAGATCTGCAACTATAAGTTTTTGTTTAGATCGTTCAAATAGTGATTAGTGAACATATGACACAAAATGACTGATAATATTTGAAAGATTATCTGACGGTAAATTTTCTTTTTCCAAATGAAATTTAAAAGATTATTATTTAACTTTGTATGTGTACAAATCACAAAATCAGACAAATGCAATTAGTCATTTTCGTCTCAACGTTTTTTGGCTTATGGGAAAGAATTTCCAAAACTGATAGCATTTAAACGCATTAGAATAAATAATTTTGGCATCAAGAAGTATATGTACTTTTAAAAATGAAAAGACAATGTGATGTCTCTTTAATGAAAAGTTATATTAAACAATTACACACACACATTAATGTGCTGTTAATAACGTTTTTTGTGTAATCATCTGTATATAACTTGTACATCAAGAACGCATATTATTTTGTATATTGTGCCTATTTTTATACTAATATTCATTAAAGTCTTTTCTCTATATCTAATTATTCTTTGTTTTACCTGCCAGGGACCCATTGTACCCAACCTGTTGTCTGATTAATTGACAAGAGGGGTTAAATCCATTCTGATATTGTTATTTCAAATCCAAACCCCATGTTTTGTTTACTGATTTGAATCGTCTTGATGAGCCGATGAGGCGGTATGACCGATATCGCCACTGCCATAGGCTACCGTTATTTTGGCATTGCATTGGACCCAATACGGTTTTACTGCCATACCACTTTTGAAAATCGACGACGGCCCCGCGAGTCATCTATGGATGTTGATAGTCAAATTATCGACTAACCCTTTCCCAAACAACACAATTTTAGTATGGTCCTATTTAAAAGTTTCTGTAGACTACAGAATTGATGATAAAATGGAAGAGATTCGTGTACAATATAGCACAGAAAATATTGAGACAAAAGGAGAAACTGCTGGTTATCAGCAGTTTCTTTTTTTGTCTCAATGTTTTCCTAAGCATTTTCATATTTGGACGTCAAAACCAGGTCTTGTTTGGGAAAAGGCTTAACCGATTACAGACAAACAATTGATAATAATAATATTTTTCTAACTTTTTTTTATTTCGAATCCAATCCCTGTATTGTGGGTACTCTTTCTTCTCTGATTCTGTCATAAAATGTAGTAAACAAAATGCGGATAAATTTATTCAGGATGTTATGTACAATTACTTTGACTAGATCCAAAGCTTGATTTCCAAATCACAGCATCTTAGACTGTCATACCCCTTGGTGATTGGAATGTGGGGCAAATGTTTTGCCTTTTAGTGTGTGAGCTTTCAAGAGTCAAAGGATTAGGCATTTTAATGGCTCAGCGCGAAACGGTTGTAACTGCCTATAAACATATATACAGTTACAACTGTTTCGCGCTGAGCCATTGATTTTTAATGCCGATGGCGATAGAGTGGTGTAGTTAGTCAACTACCTATAGTAGTAGGGAACACCGATTTTCGGAAGAGAAATATAGAGAAGCCATCTCTTCTCAAACTACTCTAGCGCCGATAATACAAATGTCTAGGCTTAGTTTCGGGAAAAAAGATGTCAGGAATAAGAATGTAATGAAAACTGAAGAGAATGTGCAACAACACAATATTGGGTGTGTTACTTCAATGTAGGCATTACAAAGAAAAAGAATGGAATAAACTCCCCGTATATCTGCTCCTGACCTGAGTGACTTAACCCATTACCAGACGACAAAATTTTAGGGTGGTCCTATTTCAAAGATATTGCAGACGACAATTTAAACTGAATAAAAATTGATATTTTTTGGTATTTTTTGTGAAGAAAATATTATGGAAAATGAAGAAATTGCTTGTCACAAGCAATTTCTTCATTTACCACAATGTTTTCCCAAGCCTTTATGTTGTGAGGAGTTAAAAGGCGTCACTATGGGAGAATGTGTTAACTGTGACAAGTGAGTTGCAAGCCACTTTTGCAGAAAAATCAACATTATCGTCCGACTCAGTTAAATAGAAATGGGAAATGTTTGTGTCTTCTTTTAATTGCCACAACAGCGATGTGTGCGGGTTTTCAAAGAAAAACAAGTAGAAAACAGTATGATTTCTATTTGCGGAATACGAACGTGGTTATGGTGACAAAAAGGGGCATATTCTAAGGCCCACACAACTCTGTGTTTAGCTTGCAATACTCCAGAGGCTGCTGTAACCATCTCTGTCTACTTGTGAAGCCAAAAGCTGTTTCAAACGTGCTGTATAACATGCTTACACAGAAGCCGAGGGGAATATGCATGCTAATCTATCGCCCTAAGATGAAAGTGTGCTCAATATCTTTCATAAAATATGGTATGTGCTTCCGTAACGAAGAGTCTGTATTTCGTAACGGTCAATTACTGTGTGAATTCACAAATAAGTACAATTAAACGGCATTGTTAGTATTTCTATTCTATATACTTTCTGATTTATTCATATTCGCACAAGTTTTATATGCCTTCCCAAGAATATGATTCCGTAACAGTTTCTACTGGCATATGTGGAAAAGATCATAAAATAGCTCCATTGAGACAGAATTCAACTATACGGACATAAAGAATCACACCATTTGATAAAAATAGATCACATTGATATCCAGGACATGCGACCACCAAATAATATATGCCTCGTAACAGTTATTTTGACCATAAGACAAATAGAGTAGATACGTTAATCGAGCCTTTTTTTAGCTCGACTTTTCGAAGAAAATGAGAGCTTATACTGTCACCCGGGCGTCGGCGTCGGCGTTGGCGTTGGCGTTGCAACAAAGATTAAAAGTTTTTTCAAACATCAATAACTTCCATACTATCAAAGGGATTCAACCCAAACTTGAAATACTTATTCACCATCAAACCCTCTACCTTACTAAGAAGGCCCACGACCCTGGCTCCACTATATTTGGAGTTATGCCCCCTTTATACTAAGCAACTTAGAAAGTCGAGCGCGCTGTCTTCGGACAGCTCTTGTTTTTGGTTGAGATCAAGCATATGCACTTCTATTCGAAAAAGAATCGAGTACGATTAAAGAAGCTTAGTATCGCTAATCTGGAAACAAACTTGTATAATACTGTATTTACATACTTTCACATCAAATTTCACATTTAACATTCCATATTTCTACTTGCAGCATTCGATATAATGAAATTTTAATGGCTACAGTGTATTTTCTTGTACACTGTATTGAAATATTCCTGTTTGTTTAACAGGGCGTCCTTCATCGTTCGTTACGGAAAAATATGCATTATGGAAAAATGGCGACCAAAGGACTTTCAAGTCTCTCACCATTATAAACTCTTGATTATAATTGAAACTAACCCCCTATTTCTACAGTTTGGCAACCACTCTCTCAAAATGTCGCAGATTTATAAAAGTTCGTGCATTATTATGGGCTACACTGGGGTAACGGAAGCATAGTCAACGAAATGCGACAAATTCTATTTGGTCATGTTCTATTTTCTTTTATTTTGTGAAGAAACACTTTAAGGTATTCATACTGCTTAGGGTTATGATAATTAATTATATTAAGCCATTTTTGGACCAAACTACAGTTGTCGCCACATCGCATGGCACATGTTTATATTTTGTTCAAATGTAATTGAACATTGAACAAAATATAAACACGTGCCATACGATGTGGCGCCAACTGTACATGTAGTTTGAAAATCGACAATTTGAGACAAAAGCTGGCTTTCTTTTACATACTAGTAATTGAAAATTCGTTACGGTCTGGCGACAAACCAACAGACATGTTTAAATTCTATTCTTTGTATGATAATGGAATCATACTTTGTTTATTTGTTTTAGTTGGGTTCGGGGAAATAATATCCAAGAAAACAGAGGCTATATATATATATATATATATATGAAAGAGAAAGGTACAGAACTAACCACAACAAGCACTGACTCCATAACCCGAGATTACGACAGGGCGCCTAGCTATCCATATCATACACATCAATACATAGAAGCATCCAAAACCTCATACAGGATTTTTCAACTGTCTATAATATATGATGTAATTTTATGGATAACATATCTACGGGTTAGGATATTTACATACAACTCTCAGTTTGTATCTACAACGGATAGTCGCCATATTTATATGGTCTATTATCTATCATTGTGACACATTCAATCATTTAGAAGCGTTCGAGAAAGATGCTGGATCTATAAGATTCAGAATTGCGTTATTTGTTATATATATTATTAAAGGGAGATAATTGAAGCAATTCAACAGCAAACTTTCTAAGTGTGGGATAGCTTACAGGTTTACCTGTAAGGTATGCATGTTCTGTATGGATTAAATATTATACAGTATATGAAAGAGAAAGGTACAGAACTAACCACAACAAGCACTGACTCCATAACCCGAGATTACGACAGGGCGCCTAGCTATCCATATCATACACATCAATACATAGAAGCATCCAAAACCTCATAGAGGAATTTTCAACTGTCTATAATATATGATGTAATTTTATGGATAACATATCTACGGGTTAGGATATTTACATACAACTCTCAGTTTGTATCTACAACGGATAGTCGCCATATTTATATGGTCTATTATCTATCATTGTGACACATTCAATCATTTAGAAGCGTTCGAGAAAGATGCTGGATCTATATATATATAAAAACCGGCTGATTTGGACAGCAGTTTAGAACAAAAATGTGAGCAGAGACATCAACAATTTGACGTTTTCGCAATTTCCAACACAACCAAGCAAATAAAATTTATAAAATCGTTTAAATAACTTAACAATCATACTGTTTTATTGCAAACTATGTCCCGCGGTGAAAAATATCTTACTTTTTGTTGTACCTCGTTGATTATGTTGTTATTAAATAATGCATTAAAGGTCGGCGACATGCATTTTTAACTACACGGTGGAGGCTGTGCATCATGGGATAGATACCTACGGAGAAAAATAATCTCGATTCTGATATTTTGCAATAACATTTTTTATTTCTGCGTCAATTTTCAAAAGATTTGTTTCTTGTTCCCCGCATTGCTTAGCCTTTTCCTCAGATATGTGGATTATATGTGAAATCCTTTTACTTTTATTCCAAAGATATACTGAACTTTTTCCTCAGATGTATGACTTATTTGAGAGCTCCTCATACTTTTCCCAAAATTGTCGTTTTTCTGGAAGGTTGGGATCAATTTTTACAAAAGGTATGTTTCATGTCATACATCAGAGGAAAGAGCTCAGTAAGACGGGGTTCATTCAACAAACCATTTGTAAATTGACTAAGAAATAAGAAAGTTATTGCAAAATGTCTACATGAAGCAAGAAAGATTCGTCCGTAGATTTACCCATCCCATCATACACAATCTCCACCATGATCTAGATAGTAAAATGATGAGTCAAATTTCGGGAAATGGCTGATACAGCCCGGGGTCAAGCTTCGGCCACAAGCATCAATTTGATGCCACAAGGAAACATTCATATAGAGGCAGATAATGGCAAATCCCGGCCATGTGTCTGGCATGGATAAATATTAGATCTACAGGTTCTGAGAAAATAAAATCCCAAATTTCCGAGAAAACCGTAGATTTTCTTGGCATGATTAACACTCCAGCTTATCTGGGAAGCTAGTAGATTGATCTACAAGTTGTAATGGCATGAGAACGGTCAGTTGTTGTTCAGTTTTAATAGAAGTATAGCAAATATTATCACGATGCTAGGCTTACGTTTTATTTTGTTTTATTATGAAATTTCCATGGTGGTAATGGGAGATGAAATGAAGCAAATGTTGAGGAAAAAGGTGACTGGACTTGAAGATTCGTTATTTATGGTATGTTTTATATTTTGTGCCTCTCCGCATGTCTCTACGTCTGTTATCCTGTTTGTCTGCCTCTAATCCGAATTTTCTCTGATGAAATTCGCTCTTTGATATGTTGATGTCGCTAATTTAAATGAGCGACATCAACTTATCAAAGAGCGAATTTCATCAGAGAAAACTCGGATTAGTCTGCCTCATGCTCTCTGCATCATGTGATTAGGCCTACTCAATATTCAAGTGGATCTCGAATGCTGTACAATTGAGCCGCGACGCGAGAAAATCTGTCTTCGGGAGTTTTGACCAGATCCGACACAAATGAGGCTGTACAGCCGCAGAAAGTAATTAGAGTCACGAAATTTCGTACATGGAAAGAAGAAGAACTAAACTTTCTCAGCAGCGAAAACACAGACGCTGATCAGATTCGCGGTTACCGCGAAGCTGATCTGCGTCTTTGGTTTCGCTTATGCTAAATTCCGCTTTTCTCGCGTCGCGGCTCAGTCATAATAAAGCTCTTTTTCAGCACCTAAACGTGAAAAGGAGGTCGTTACTAAAACATAAGAAGAGAGAGAATTGCATCATTATGAGACAAATCTACAAAAAAAAATCAAGCCCTTAGACCGAACAGTTCAGGAGAAGAAGAGTTTACAAGATTTCCTTCTTTGTCTCTATATGAAATTCGATACCCACAACGAAGGGCAAATTTGCTTTGAATCACAATAATTTAAATTATCTTAGGATAGGGCCTTGAGACGATTCTACGCACAAATATTCAAAGTTCTAGGCCAAACGGTTCAGGAGAAAAAGAATGTATAATGATTCCTTCTTTGTCTCTTTAAGTTTATAAAATTCGATACTCACAACATAGGGACCATTTTCCTTGTATCACAATAATTTGAAGTATTTTGGGTGAGGGCCTCGAGACGATTCTACACACAAAACTTCAAAGCTGTAGGCTAAACAGTTCAGGAGAAAAAGATTGCACAAGATTTCATTCTTTGTCTGACTCTCTATTTGAAATTCGATAAACACAACATATAGGGTCATTGTTCTTGGTATCACAATAATTCGAAGTATTTTAAGAGATAAGACAAACCGTCTGTGTTGTTATAACATCTCGTAACTACGGCTTAATCGATGCCGTAGTTACGATATTTCATAACAACACCGACGTAATACTATGATCGCGAAAAAACGTCCAACACTTTGGCCGAGTTCACCACCAGTGGGAATAAGAACGTGGTTATGGTGACAAAAAGGGGCATATTGAAAATTTAAGGCCTACACAACTCTGTGGTTAGCTTGCAATAATCCAGAGGCTGCTGTAACCATCTGTGTCTACTTGTGAAGTCAAAAACTGTTTCAAACGTGCTGTATAACATGCCTAGACAGAAGCTGAGAGGAATATGTTTGCTAAACTATCGCCCTAAGATGACAGTGTGCTCAATCTTCCATAAAATACAGCATAATTATGCTTCCATAACGTAGAGTCTATATTGCGTAACGTACAGACTATTATTACGGTGTATAATCACGTGACTCAGAATTTCCGATAATCTTTAATATCTTTTTAATACTTGACCAATTTGAATTCGGTTTGAAACAGAGAAGGGGTGAAAATGCCAGAAGTAAGCTGGACGTGTTGGATTTTTTTTTTAAAAAAATCAACTGATAAAAAAGTTATTGAAGATAAACCAAAAAAGTCTCTCACTATTTATGTACTCTTGATTATACTTTTAACTCACCTGAATTTCTACAGTTTGGCAACCACTATCTCAAAATGTGACATATTTATGAAAGTTCCTGCATTATTGTGGGCTACACTGAGGTAATGGAGACATTGTCAACGAAATGCGACAAATTCTGATTGGTCCTTTTTTGAGAGAAAAGTTGGCTTTCTTTTATGTCATTGAAAGTTCCTTACGGTCAAATAGGCATATCTGGCGACATACCAACAGACATGTTTAAATTCTAGTATAGATGATGGAATCATGCTATGTTTATTCGCTTTAGTAGGGTTTGGGGAAAATAATATCCAAGAAATTAAAGGCTATCTAAAATAACTTAACAATCATACTGTTCTATTTACAAATAATGTCCCTTGATAAAATATCTTGCTTTTTGTCGTACCCCATTGATTATGGTGTTAAATAATGCATTGAAGGTCGGCGACATGCATTTTTAACTACACGGTTAAGATTGTGCATCATTGGGATTGATAACAACTACGGACAAAATAATCTCTTGAAATTCTGATAATTTGCAATAACTTTTTTATTTCTGCGTCAATTTTCAAAAGGTTTGTTTCATGTACAGTACTGAGCTCTTTCCTCAGTTTTATGGATTATTTGTGGAATCCTTTTACTTCTTTTCAAAATTTGACCCCAGCCGACCAGAAAACGAAATTAGTACGGAAAAATTAGCCACGCTTCAGGTAACAATTTGTGCACTCCGTGTATAACGAGATCGTCGGGACATCGCTCGATGCCTCGTTATAGCCATGTCTCGCTAAAGCCGAATTGTAACAGAATGCTTGAAAAATGTTCACTCGCCCACGTCTACTTTCGCTTTCACTGGAAGTGAACTATGGCACATTTATAATCACCTTTTTAGAGAGCATGGAGATAGATAACTCTTGATATTTTCATACACACCACTAAGAGTAACATACAAGCATTACTTTTTACAGTTCATAAGTGCGCTAAAAATACTAATGGTTATGTACATCATTAAATAGTTACCTGAAAAACGTAGTGATTTTTCATTGTCATTATGGAAAATCCCTTTTCTAATTTATTCATGATTTCAAATTTCAACTCTAAGGAAATAGCTTTCCGCTTTTTAGTAGTGTCTCCCGTATTTTACGAATTCATCGCATATGGTCGATGTTGGAGCAAACGCTCATAGCTCCAGATGGATTAAAGTTGGAGTTACAATGTTTTGCAATAACACTTTGTCAATATGACAATAGGTAGATCGGAACGTGTTAATCCCATAATTGATCGATAATTACCTTGAAATGTCAGATTGCCGACGGCACGCTTTAGGACCTAGTAAATAGGTGTGAAAAATACTGCCAGGGCTAGGGCAATGTTGTTTGCAGACGACACGCTTTGTGAGGAAACCTCGTTAATGTGTGAAAAATAGAATTGGGACCAAGGAAATAAACTGACGTCCAAAAGAAACGCCCCAATGAAATTTGTCGTTATTTTCCTTATGCCTGCTACAATGTTAGTAAAATGTATACTGTATATCATCATTTTGACCGACAATTACGGCAAATGAAAAAAAAGTGCGTTTTTATTCGCCAATATGTCCATTTCCGGTGACTGGTCACGTTTTCTACGTGCGCTTCGTGTATGTTTATCACGTGATGAAATGGGTCATATTTTACACAGTGGCATGTGTTAGTGGATAGGCAACCACGAGTTTAAAGATTTTCTAATGAAACATCCAAATTGAAGGATACCAAGACTAAATTCTGAAAAGGGAGCGCGTAATATGGCATTTTTTAAATGCGACGAATGCACAAACAAGTCGCAAGATGGTTTAACATATTGTGTTTCTCGATTCGGTGTCTTGATCGACGCGTTAGAGTTCCGCGAACATCTATCGATCGGTCACGCTCAAGTAGACCTCATTTAACGCCTATAAAGCATGATAATTCTCCACGTTAACGTCATGCACGTTTCAGGTTTGTGACGTTGGGATCGATGTTCTGTCGAGTAGTCTGTTACTGTGGTGGTCAAATAAGTATTTTTGGGGTAACTGTTGTTGTTGTCATTTACATTTGAAATAGACACACTGCTTGGAAAATAGAGCTCGTAGATAAGCCATTTTCGAATACGGGGAAGTGAAAAACAAGCCACCTGACGTTTTAACGTCTTTCATTGCACGATCTGGCATCTTGGTTGACGAGTTAGAGTTAGAGAAACATTTGCCAATCGTCCAAAGTCAGGTAGACCTCGCGTAACGCTTGTTATACAAGAAGCCGTCTTACGTTAACGTCATTTGCGTTTCAGGTTTGAAACGTTGAAATCATTGTCGCGTTTAGTATTCAATAATTGTGGTCACCAAATAAGCCGTTTTACGGTATCTTTTGTCGTCGCAAGTAAAGTTTGAACCACGTGCTACAGATTTCCAAATAAAAAATCTGATACCGCTCTGTTTAAATGTGCCGTTTTTCTAAACTGTTACAATTTGATTATTTCTTTATTATCATTTTTCAACAACAGATAAACAAATTTACAGATGGAAATAAGTTTTTGTAATTTCAAATCAGGTTTACTGAATTATCGGACATTTATTAGGACTGGGGCGTTTCTTTTGGACGTCAGTATATGTACGCTATAGCCGATTTTTCGCTCAAACCAATCTCGCGTTATCCGATATAAAACAAAGGGAAAATAGAAGGGAAATGACAGGGACTTTGTACTGTACTCGTTATAGACGGTATCTCGTATTACACGAACTCGTAATACGTGGAGTGCACTGTACATACATTTTAATAGCAATCGACAATAAAATCGCCTTTGGCCATTTACAGAAGAAAAAAGGTATGGCAAAGACATAAATATACAACATATATACATACAAGCAAAAGCACATGGGAAAAAAACAATTCAGACGAAGGAAAACAAAATAGATCTATACCGAAACGGTAGAAAGGATCGAAAAAAACGAACATGAATATGCTTGGTAGAGATTACATGGATTATGAGAGCTGTTTCGTGATATCTTCTCTAATTAAAAGTGCATTGTTAATAAATTTAGCTAATTTTAATTGAGTATTTTTGTTTTTAGAAGCCATTATATTGTAAAATTTTTGGAGAGAGGGCCAATTAATATTTCCAATAAATTTTTTGCGTATTTCGTCATATCTAGGACAACATAAAAGAAAATGATATTCGGATTCAACAACTTTCAAATTACAAATTTTACATAAGCGACCTCTTCTTTCTAGTCCAAAACGTCTGCCTGATTCTATTTCTAATGAATGAAAACTGAGTCTGAAACGTGTTAGATTTTTTCTTAAATTATCATTTGTGATCATTTGTAAATAGGGTTCAAACGCGAATTCAGTTTTGAATTTACAAAAATACTCTAATTTTGGAGTGTCATTAATATAGGCAAACCAATCCTGAATCAATTGGTCTCTAATTCGACTTTTAAAAATGCTTATATGGGGTATGTCATTAACAGAAATAACTAAATTAACATTGTTTGAATAATTATTTACATAATTGAAGCCTAAGTGATCAATTGTTTTCTTCATTTTGTATGCCCAACCATATCTAACATTGTTCACCAAGTGTTCACGGAAGGAGTTAAAGATCAGTGAGTTTGGGTTTTTAAGTATCTTGAGATGATTTTAGCAAATTGCCCTTTCTTTTGCTAGAATATACAGTGGAAATCGCCCCAATTCGCCATATATTGCATAATTTGGTGTCTGTTGTTTGACACCAAGTATTTTCCTACAAAATCGCAAATGCAGTTTTTCGATTGTTTTTAAATTGTAGATTCCCCATACTTCAGAGCCATATAGAAGTATTGGAACTATCATAGAATCAAATAGGGATAACTTACATTTTACATCAAGGTTTGTTCTATCAAATAACGTTAATAAATTATGGTAAGCTCTTAGAGCTTGGTCGTGCAGTGTATTTACTGCATTATTCATTTTACCATTGTAATGAAAATTAATTCCTAGATAAATAAAAGTATCAACTTGTTCAATTATATTCCCGTTTATTTTAATAGTTGAATCTATACTTTCATTTCCTGAACGAAAAATGCAAAGTTTTGTTTTTGCTATGTTTATTTTCAAACCCCATTCTGACGAATATCTACATATATTATCTATTTGAACTTGAAGTGTATCGGGATTTGTCGTGAATAAAACAATGTCATCAGCAAAGAGAAGTAAGTACACCGATAAAAGAGTCAAATCGTTCTCATCAAGGTTGTCTACATCGATTATATTTACAATATCATTTATAAAAAGAATGAAGAGAAGGGGAGATAACGGCTCTCCTTGTTTTAGACCCAATGAAACGTCGAAGAAATCCGATAATTGCATAGAATTACCAAATTTAACACTTGATTTTACATTCTGATACATGGATTTTAACATAGTGATCAATTGACAGCTGACGCCACATTCCACTAGTTTATACCACAGGGCATTTCTACTGACGGTATCGAACGCACATTCGAAGTCAATAAAAACACACCATAGTTTTTGCTTTTTATGAATTATTTTTTTGTATTAATGAGTATAAAATAAATATGGCGTCTACGGTAGATCGGCCATCACGAAAACCAAATTGCACATCATTCAGACATGATTCACTCTCAACCCAGCTGCTCAATCTATTTCTGAGAATGAGAGAGAAAATTTTAGATAAAGTATTAACAATAGTGATACCCCTATAATTAGACGGGTTAGAAGGGTCACCCTTTTTGTATATAGGTACTATCATTCCTCTGGACCATGATTCTGGATACACACCAGATTCATAAATTCGATTAAATAGAATTGTTAAATGGGGAGAAATAATGTTACATGAGTCAATGAAAAAATCAGCTACGACATTTTCAATATCTGGACTTTTGTTCCTTTTTAAACTGCAAATAGTTTTCTTAACTTCCTCCTCGGTGAAGGGTCTATCTAGCTGGTCAACATTTAACGGTGTGTCACGTGCAGAAGGGAATTGGTCTGAGTTAAGGTTAAAATCGTTGTTATTTGCCGCCGTAGAAAAATGTTCTATTAGATCGTTCATCAATAAATCGTCACACATGTTGGATTTTTTACGTTTATGCTTATTTATATACGACCAGAATTTTCTGGGATTACTTTTACTCATATTTGAAACCTTATTTTTTTCAGCAGTGTAATATTTGAATTTAGCCTTTCTTTTAGCTTTGCTATATGATGATCGTGCTTTTAAAAATGATACCTTATTTTCTGATGTCTTATTTTTAGAAAACGCTCTCTTTGTCAACAAAAATACCCTTTTCGCCTCTTTACAATCATGATCGAACCATTCATTTTTCGGATGAGATTTTTTATTACATTTTTTGATTAGATTTAAATGTTTTGCCAAAGCATTTGAGTGATATATTACGAATCAGCTCCGTGAAATTAGTAATATAGTCGTCGATGTTGATATCATTTGATATCAAATTCTGTGATAATGAGTTTAACAAATCTTCGTTTTCATTTAATAAAGAATGAAACTGTGTCAAATTACATGAGTCCCAAATTATTTTATCAAATTCAACTTCCTGAGCATTTCCATTTGGAATGCGCAAGCATTTGAATTTGAAATTTATTGGACAATGACCGGAAAACTCCGAAATATCTAATACCTCCATGCTTGAGATTAACGACAAGGATTCGTATTTTGACATTATATAATCAATGAGGCTACAAACAACTTTATTTTTGTATAGGGAATGATAAGTACATTTACCATGTTCCAAACGACCATTTAAAATGCAAATACCATTCTCTTTACAAATAGTTAATAGTTTGTGACCATAATTGTTCACAATTAAATCATCGCTTTTACGCATCGAGATTGAACAGTTAGAACTTTCGTTGTACGGGAGGTCAACAAAACGGTCAGGGTTAACATCATTCACATAATCCTGCTGCTGTCCCGTGCGAGCATTGAAATCGCCTAATACAAACACGTGGCTCGTGTCCACGTGCTGTCTTATTTCATCGGACACATATTCATAAAAATCAAATTGGTACAAATCAGATTTTGCATTAGAATAAAGACGAGAATCCTCTGGTGGAATGTAACATACATGTATACATAGAAATACATCCTTTTCAGAATTTAAAAGTTCCTTTTCAAATTTACACCAAACTAACCCTTTACCATCAGACTTTGGAAAAGAGATATAGTTACGGTATTTATCTTTATAATACACCGAAATTCCTCCGCTATTGCGCTTAGCACTAGCGTTATATTTTGGTCTCGGACAATTTAGACAAATAAACCCCTTTATTTGAATGTTCGACGCGGCCGATACCCACGTTTCCGTGAATATCAGCACGTCGTACCTTGAAACAAAGGATAAGAAATCTGAATCTCCTAGTTTTGATGTAATACCCTGAACATTCAATAATAAACAAGACAGTTCTCCCAAGTTCAAATCCTACGCATTAAGCGCAAAATTTGAAATTGTGTCAACTGTGTATCTTTTGCCTTCAATAATGATTTTATCGTAAGACAAAGACGCCTTTTTGCCTGCCTTTTAATTAATGAGTCAATTTTCAAGCAGTTCGTTGATCTAATCAGCCATTCCCCGAAAATTGACCCATTTACTAGATCACGGTGAAGATTGTGCATAATGGGGTGGGTAAATCTACGGACAATTTTTCTTCGCTTCATGTAAGACATTTTGCAATAAATTTCTTATTTCTGAGTCAATTTTCAAACGGATTGTTGCATGTGACTCGCCTTACTGAGCTATTTTCCCCAGATGAATGACTTATTTGACAATTCCTCATAAGTTTCTAAAATTTTCTATTTTCTGGTCGTTTGGGATCAATTTTTACAAGAAGTACCAGTATGTCTCATATAAGTCATACATCAGAGGAAAGAGCTCAATAAGACAGAATACATGCAACACACCATTTGAAATCTGACTCAGAAATAAGAACGTTATAGCAAAATGTCCTACCTGAAGCGTATATTTACCCATCCCATTATGCACAATCTCCACCGTGACCTAGTACAAATGGGCCAATTTTCGGGGAATGGCTGATTAGATCTACAGGTTCTGCGAATACATTAAACCCGAATTTCCGAGAATTTTCTTGACAAGGTCAACATTTCAGGTAATCCGGGAAGCTAGATCTAAAAGTTAATTGTAATCGTACGAGAACGTTCAGTTGTTGTTAAGTTGTAATACGTAGTTCTAAGTAGAAGTGGAGCAAATAGCATTATGATGATAGGATTACGAATTACGTGTTTTATTTTATTTCTTATTTATTCTGAAATTTCAATGGTGGTAGTGGGAGATGAAATGATACAAATGTTGAGGAAAAAGATGACTGGACTTGAAGATTCGTTATTTATGGTATGTTTTTACATTTGAACCGGGATCTGGAAAAACGTTCCTTTTTGAGAGAGTCAGGTTTCAAGATCAGGCTGTGCCTAATTGTAGTCTAACCAGCATCCATGATACTCTCAAATAATTGCTACTGATCATGAGGACGCTACCGGTATTTGAGAACAACATGGTTCCTGGTCAGACTGCGTGTATACGCAGGCTGATCTGGAACCATGTTGTTCTCAAATGCTATAAGGGACGTTTTTCCAGATCCTGGCCCATTTGTGTCTCTCCGCATATCTCTACGTCTGTTATCCTTTTTGTCTGTCTGTCTCATGCTCTCTGCATCATATGCTTACTCAATACCCAAGTGGATATCGAATGCTGTCAAGGTCATTCTCTAAGGTCATTTAAATGAAAGGGACTACATTTTATCCTATAAACAACTAAACATTTTTAAGATATACTGAACAAAAATGAAAACTTTACACTTCAAGATTTCTTGTTTCTGGAATACTATCGAACAAAAAGCCTGAAATATATTTTGACGTTATTTCCCAGGCTTTCAGCAATCGTTTTGCCGAAATCTCATTGCCTTGTGTCCTTTAATGTCAGAGTTACGGCCCTTAATGCGTTTAGACCTAATTACATCTAATATCACATATGCGCATGCGCAGGAAACGATTCATTACTTTTCGGAATTTGTCGTATCCGGGTTGCCAAAAAAAAAACACAAAAAGTCTTTCTTATCACTAGTAGCAAGCTCTAAAATAAAGGTCTAATCTGTCAATTTTGTGAATTACCTCCCTTTTACATAAACAAATAGGGAATTTAAAATGTTTGATATTCACAAATTTATCACGGTTTTCGATAGATTTTTTTTTAAAACATCGTGCAGGCTTTACAGGGGATTTTTGAACCATTTTTTCGACTAAGACTTTTCCCAGATGTTCATGCAA
This sequence comes from Fragum sueziense, assembly GCA_963680895.1. Taxonomy (NCBI): domain Eukaryota; kingdom Metazoa; phylum Mollusca; class Bivalvia; order Cardiida; family Cardiidae; genus Fragum; species Fragum sueziense. Next base: position 67,584,427 of record OY804596.1, on the reverse strand, counting down.
TAGCGATTTCAATTTCCTGTGGAGATGCCATTGTAAAATTTTCAAGCTTTGCAACATAATGAAAATTCTGCTTTTCAAACATCATTTTTTAAAAGCTCAAACAATGTTATGCAAACTTCTTTACATTTTCTGACTGGTAAGTTGTCAGACTACCATTCCGTACAGTCTGACATGGTTTGAATTCTTCTGCTCGGATATTTGAGGGTTTAAATTTTGTAAAATTCTGTAAAAATTGTGCACCTGAAAAAACGGACCCCTGTCACACTTAAGGGGTCCGTTTTTCATCCCTGTGATTAAGATCAACAAAACGTTTGGTGTTTGGCAAACCAAGTCAATGAACAATGCGAAGCACATTCATTTGATTTATTTACTTGTTGTATTTAGAAGAAATATGACAAGCAATGTAGGTGTAAAGTTTTCATTTTTGCTCAGTATAATATACACATCTATAGATTGCCTAATAGACACGTCAAAACCAGGTTTTGTTTGGGAAAGGGTTAAATTGAGAAACAATAAACTGATAATAACATCTGTTGATATCTAATTTGAGGTTTAATTTTCCGCTCTGGTCTATTTCTCCCTTGGGTATTGTCCTGCTTAGGAATCTTGACCTTGGATTAATCACAATTTCCCCCATTACACTTTTCTCACTATTTTCTCCACTAGGAACATAATTATGCAGAAAACATTGTCGGGAATGAAGAATGCTTGTCACAAGCAATTTCTTCATTTTACACAATGTTTTCCAAAGCCTTTTTCTTTTGGGGAGTCAAAAGGCTACTAGAAATAGGGAGCAGGCATTCTTATCAGACTGCATTTGACCAGAGTCCGAAACAGAAACAATGCTGTCTAAAATGCTGTATAGGGACCATTTCCAGATTCAGGCACAGTTTTTGTTTTAGCAATGTTTTTGGCGAGCCAAATTAGGCATATATTATAACTTTGCGTCGCATTTAACATGACCTTGAAATGTTTTTGTTTGTTTCCATACACCACAGTGGATAACCCACGTGACTTTTGGGAAGCGTTAACACAGGTAAAAATCGTCCGCTTCACGGTATGTTTTGTTTAATTTCTCAGCTTATACTCTATTGATTCTGATGAGATAAAGTGTACGGAACGCTCATTTGAGAGGGCTATCCCCGTCTGTAACAAGTGAAAGTTTTTTTCGGTGCACGTGAACGCTTCCCACTTTCGTTTTGCACTTACAAATACTTTGGCTCGAATGTTTGAAGAATCCACTGGATTTGAAGCAGAGTTAGTTAGAGCCGGGAATAGCCCTTTCAAAGGCGCGTTCCGTGCACTTTATCTCATCAAAATCAATAGAGTATAAGCTGAGAAATTAAACATAACATACCGTGAAGCGGACGATTTTTCCGTGTGGACGCTTTCCAAATGTCACGTTGGTTACCCACCGTGATACACGTTGAATTTCAAAATATTTGGATTCTTCTTTCTTAACCCTATCCCAAACAAGACCTGGCCCCGGTTTCTCGAAAAAACTTAAGTACATACTCATGAGAACATGCACAACTTCATACGAATACTCTCCAACGTTGAAGGGTATTCGATTGAAGTTCATGTGGATTTCGTGTGATTTGAGCACGGTGCTCAGATTTGAGCATGAGAATGTACTTAAGGTTTTTTCGAGAAACCGGGGCCTGGTTTTGATGTCTCTGATAGAACTGGCTTGCTTGACAATCAATGTTTTCTTCTTCTGCCTCAATGTTTTCCGTGCTATATTATTCACAAATTTTACCTTAACCCTTTCCCAAACAAGACCTGGTTTTGACGTCCCTAAGAGAATGGGCTTGGGAAAACATTGAGACAAAAGAAGAAACTGCTGATAACCAGCAGTTTCTCCTTTTTCCTCAATATTTTCTTATCTATATCATACACAAATCCTTTCTTTTTCAACATCTTTTATCTCGTCTGCAGCGACTTTCAAATTGGACAGCCCTAAAATTTTGTCGTTTTGTAATGGGTTAAATTACATCCATAATACATTTTGTCGTCTGCAGTATCTTCTAATCGTAAAACCCTAAACTTTTGTCGTTTGTGAAAGTGTAAAGCCGTGGTCTATTCTCTCTATTATAGGACATAAAATTCCTGCGCCAAGACATCAAGAGAAACACGGACGAATTTCGACGATTAGAGAGCATAATTGAAGATACTCGAGCAGCAATAGACGGAAATCCTGAATTAAACAGAGAAGCAAACAAAGAGCTCGAATCTCAAACCAAACAATCTGATATAACGCTTCGACTTGAACAAGCGAATCGTCGACTTAGGGGAGCATTCGCTGAAGAGAAAGCCGTTTTGAGGAAAGTAACATCTAGAGTCAAATCTGAAATTGACGATCTTGCTAAGGAGATTAAAGATGCCATCGGTGACTTTAAAGTCAGCCATGTTATGACAAACAACGAGTTTCATGAAAACTTTGATTCATTAAAAACTGATTTGACGCAAGACTTGGATCAATTTATGGCAGATCTAAGAACAAATCTTACAAGTTCCGTTGATACAATGTCACGTGACATAGCTAAAGAAACGAACAAGGCCGTTTCAACAATGGAGAAGACGGTGTCTGGTATGAAAGATACGGTTGGTGATACATCGTCCCGATTAAATGAACTTAGTAAGAAAATGGAGTTATTTGATGCCAAATTTCGCGAAATGAACGCCGCAATCCTCTTCCAACGCAAGATAAGTCCTATGCCCAATATCTTTGGAAATGATCAAGTACGACTTGTAAACGTTAGAAGTATAGATAACACAATCGGAGGAAGACTTGAAGTATATGAACCAAACTATGGAACATGGATGACAGTATGCGGCATGTTTGGTGCGCGTATAGGTACAGCTAAAGTTGCCTGCAGGATGCTTGGCTTCTCAGATGCACATTCTTTCCAGAAGGGCGCGTATGGAAAAGGGACTGGTCGGTTGTCGTTTTATGATACATGTTCTGGTAGCGAATCATCTTTGTTCCGCTGTGGAAATGGCTATCATCCTTGTGACCATTCCGAGGACGTCGGTATTCGGTGTAAATTTTGAAGCAATGGACATATGTTTTCCGAATAAAGACCAAAATTCTTAAGCAACGGACATATTTACAAGACTGTAAAGCTTACCAACACCAGATTTATATCAGATTGTCTCAGAACATCACTCGAACCCTGATCAATAGCTAGAGTAATGATGTGAACACGGGATTCAATGGACTTTTCCTTTGATGCACTATAAGTGTTAAGGTAGTCCACCCTTATTGAGATTCGCGCAACGTCGGAATTACTCGGCTGACGGTGTTTTAACATTCGTTGAAAGTATCTGACCTAATCGGGTGATGTCGTAAGCGTTCCACCGCCGAATATTTTCGACGTCGCCCGGGGGGGAAGGATTTCCGTCATTGCGCGAATCTCATTATATGGGATAGACTACCTTTACACTGATCGATCATCGACAACTATAGTAGGTTAACCCTTTCCCAAACAAGACCTTGTTTTGACGTCCCTCATAGAAAAGGCTTGGGAAAACATTGAAACAAAAGAAGAAACTGCTGATAACCAGCAGTTTCTCCTTTTGTCTCAATATTTTCTATGCCATATTTTACACAAATTCTATCTTTAACAGCTCCCATTTTGTCATTTGTGGCAGTTTTTGAAGTGGATCACCCTAAAATTTTGCCGTTTGGGAAAGGGTTAACGGCACGACATGTTATGAAAACATAACCATGGCTGCCTTCTTCTTTGGGTATTGATACACGGGTGGTAAACGGAGAAACTAGCTCCAAAAAGAGTCAACGGTATTTCGTTTCCTCGACACATATTGGTACTTCCTGGGTAGTTGTATCGAGGGAAAATCGGTAAACAAAGGTAGGTGTCGAGCACATTTTTCTTGAATTATTTCTTTTATGACGAGTTTTGGAAAAATCCGACGATGCTTTAATATGAGAACATGGTCAAAGTTTGTTGTGCACAAGAATATACGGTGTTATTTAGCATGGTTTAAAAATAATGATTGAAAAACATAACCGAATCGAAAGTAAAAATTGCTACTCGGAGATTTTTGCCCACCAATCTCAAAATATTGCCAATAATATATCGATGTAACATGTAATAGCGAACAATTTTTGCGCCAATTTGTGCTAAAAATAAATTTCTAATGGGAAAACCCCCAACAACGTTTGCCGGGTACCAGTCTAATATTTTGTTTATCGGTCATGAATCGGACAATTTTTTCGTAACAGTGTTAGCAAAAAATATTATTTTCAAGCGAGATATAAGTCGATCATAGATAATGCAGGCGGGAACTAAAACTACGAAACATTGCGCATATGCAACATGCAAGATTGCTTCCAGAGACGGAGACAGACCAGAAATGACAAACGTTTTTCTTGAGATTCATCAGTAGCTTAACCAGAAAAAACATCGAAAAGTCTGAAAGTAAAGTAGCTATGATCATGAAACTTCTCGGGTAGATAGATCTCACCAAGGAGAAGTGCAACGCACAAGGAGCATAACTCTACCTTGCTTATTTTGTGAGATATTGTCCTTTGTTGTAGGCCTACATAGTGAAAGCCTTCGGGGATATCAAATCACATTCAGCGACAAATTCTAGTTTTTTTTTCTATATTAACCATTTCTCAAAACAAGACCGGTTTTGACGTCCCCAACAGAAAATTCTTGGGAAAACATTGAGGCAAAAGAAGAAAATGATGATCGACCAAATTGAAGAGGCCTGCTCAGCAGACAAAAATAGCGTGAATAACGTCTTTGGATATTGATGATCATTCTTCTTTTGTCTCAATATTTTCTCTGAGATAAAACACTAAAAGTATTCACATCCGTTTTGTCATCTGCAGACTTTTTTCAATTTGGCCAAACATGACATTTTGTCGTTTTGGAAAGGGTAAGCGAGTACGCACGAGCGACACGACGAAGCCAAGGCAGGACCGTATGTGTAAACATTACTTGGTTTAAAACTGCTTATTTCATAGTTACCGATCTTAAAAAGTACACGACAGTGCAGCAACCTTCTTAACTCTGAATTAGAATGTTTCTCAACAAATGATTACAGCAATCCAGCTCTTAAAACGTCATCTTCGGCAAGTTGAACATGGAAAAACTTCGCGAGATCCACAGCCATATTTGTACGATAGGAGATTCCCAATCTATTTTTAGACCAGTGAGGCGTGACGATGACGTATTTGTTTAACCGAAAAACCGAACGCTATTGACTTGCTACTCCCCAAAATACTTAAAATGATAAGAATTGGTATTTTTCTAATACGTAAATGTTAAATTCTGGTTAAAATTGGGCGAGTGCAAGTTGCCTCGACGAAAGATTAGTTGAAATCGAAATGTTACTTTCGATTTGACGACGTTTTTCAAAGATTGTATTAAAACCCTGCTTACTAACACCGTATATTCTTGTGCACAGCACACTTAGACCATTTCTTCATATTACAGTGTAGCTGGATTTTTCAAAAAATCTCTGAAAAAGAAATGATCTGAGAAAAATGTGCTCGACACCTTTATACCGATTTTCCCTCGATACAACTTGATCTACCCCTTTTTGGAGCTAGTTTCTCCGTTTACCACCCGTGTGATTGAGATGAACATGTAAAACTTTTTGTGGTGTGGTGTAGAATTATGTTTATTAAATGCATTGAAAAATCTCACACTTTTGTTTATCAAACCGCCGCGTACAAAACGCATGACCATTGTATATGTCTGTTTACATGGTATAGTGCTCTAACATTAACCCTGGACATGTAGTCAAATTTATACAAAAGAGATTATAACCCATTACCAAACGACAAAATTTTAGCCTAGTCGAAATTCAAAGATGTTGCAGACGACAATTTCAAGTGAATGAGTTTTAAACATTTCTGGACCTTATATGTTAGACAACATTGTGGGAAATGAAGACATTGCTTGTCACAAGCAATTTCTTCATTTGCTACAATGTTTTCCCAAGCATTTATCTATTAGGGTGTCAAAAAGCGTCAATATATGGTAATGGGTTAAATAAGAATTAGTTACCCTGTAATGGCAGACATCTTTTTTACATACCCGCCCTTTCCGTTTTGGTATTCGTGACCTGTCACGCTAAATTGAGGGAGCTTCTGGAAATTGTGAAAGTATCAATCCTAGGTCAGTATGCGCAGTCTGCGTAGACAAGTCACTGATCATTTTCCCTCTTTACTTTCTCCGGTCTAAATATCAACTCGATAAAAAAAACCGGGTAAATTCGCAATTTTCATATAGAAATGAAGAACTTTATATTGTATGGCTGCCGTATGAGATTTTGGTTGCCATCTCAAGCACAAATATTGTCTTTTTTACATTTGGCATTTATGTCTGAGTGTTTGAAATGAAAAATGCAAGTTTATATTAATTTTAGTGCGTCATATCATTGCACAGGGAAGCTCTATAATGCTCAGATGGCGGCCATCTCAGAAAATGGCCGCCATATTGAATTTCAAGTGGCTAGCACTTTTTTCTGAAAATATACACTTGAAACTATATATATGCCAAATTTCATGCTTGTATCACAAACTGAACGATTATATGAGTTATGCGCCCCACTATTTTGGAGCTAGTTTCTCCGTTTACCACCCGTGTGATTGAGATGAACATGTAACGGGTATCGATCTTTAACCAAATTGTATATTGACGACTGGACCCAGGCTAACCGCAGACTGACTAGGATCGAAACGTTTCACTCTAATGTAATTTTATGAATCCAGAATATGTTCTCTACCAAGCAATGTTTTCGTTTTGCAAATAGGCCAATAACATTTGGTTGGCGTAGATTCTGAATCTGGGCCCCGTATTACTAAACATCTTACGATCAAGAATTTGTGTAAACTGTGTAACAAGACATCTTATTGCACGAGAAATCCTACTGAGCCAATCAGGGCTATTGTTACAAGGAATTATGCAAAACTCAAACGTATGATCGTTAGTAATACGAGCCCCTGCAGGTCGGTTTCTCGAAAGATGAATAACATGGTGTCATGATTATTTTCTTTACTTTTCTTTTTTTGCCGGTGCACCACAAACCTGCTTTACCCATTCCCGTATAGTGACTCTTTTTGACTCCCTAAAAGATAATAGCTTTGGGAAGCACCGTGGTAAATAAAGAAATTGCTTGTGACAAGCAATTTCTTTATTTCCGACAATGCTTCCTTCAAACAAAGACAAAAATCGATCGATCAATAGAAATTGTCGTCTGCAACATCTTTGAATTTATGCCACTCTAAAATTATGCCGTCTGGTTATGGGCAATCTGAATAATATCTGAGTTTGTTTTAAATTAAGGTATATGACCCATCATCAAAAACACCTCTTTCTAGCTATACTAAATGCATCAAATTACACACACCTGTAAATACGCTTCACATAAGTTGATTCACCGCGCCCGATTTCAAGATTATGCTTCAAGAAGAAAAAAATTACAAATATGATTTTACTCTATATTCATATGCAAGGGAAGTAATTTTGAACATTTTTGTCGAATATTTCCACAAGTATGCATTAATTCAAAATTCTAAACCGTTCAAAATGCTTATGTTTGTATTTGAAATGGAAATGTAACACAATTTAGGCATTACTGGCACTTTTCAAATTTCGTCTCTGGCTCTTTGGTGCTAATGACTGGTTGTATATACCTTAACATCTGATAGGCACCGTTAAGGGTTCATCTTCATTTATCTTTCACACTTAATGACGATCGCGGGGGTTCAATCGTGCACAACGTTTTGCGCATCATTATTATGACGTCAACGTCGTTTTTCTGCGTTCCCGCGACGTTGACGTTCCCGCCTTTCATCGGACGTCAAGTTATCTTATTTGGTATTGCGCGTCTCTTACTTTGTAACTACATGGATGCACTGCTTTTAGACTCTTTGTATTTGAAAGGTATTTCAGATAACAAGAAAATAATGTGGTAAGAGGAGAAAAAGTAGATCTAGTTAAAACATTTTATTCTGTTGTGTCCGCGTTTTCCTAGGCTTTTTTCCCACTGAGGTCTTTCAAAGACATACTTGTTTAGGTAATGTTTTAATTTTTGCCAGAATTAAGAACAGAAGTATGGGTGGTTCCAATTTGATCCCAAACTAAACGAGGCCGCGGCCTTAGCGCAGTTGGTAGCGCATCTGACCCTCATTCGAGAGGTCCCAGGTTCGATACCCGGTCGCGGCTAATACCCTTTCTGACAAAATTGTCACCCACAAATGGGTTTGAAATCGTTAACCTAAGTGGGCGAGCAGCTGGAGGCTCGGTAAGGGTGTTGTGGTAGTACTGGTTTGAGAAACAACAGGAATCCATGGGTAGGTGCTCCAGCCGCCGCGATATGACCTTGGTAGTTGAAAACGGCGTAAAACCCCAATAAACTCAAACCCAAACTAAACGACAAACTAAATCTACTATGGTTGTCCAATTTGAAAGTTGCTGCAGGCGTCAAAATTATCGTTGATGAATTCCGGTATGTAAATTGTGTAGCATACGTTATCTAAAGCAAAGACCAAAACTAATGATTATGCAAAGAGAGAAATCGCTGATTATCAACAAAATTCTTCTTTTGCTTCAATGTTTCTCCATGCTTTCGAGAAGTTGCAGTCAATAGAATTAGTATTACTTGATTTATAATTAAAAGATATGTAGTCACGACTGAGATGATATTGAGAGAATTAAAGAAATATAACAAAATAGACGTCAATAAAGATGGGATTTGTGTATTATACGTAGATCTATGGTAAAAAAATATATGGAGGCAAAAGGAGTGAACTTTTATGCTGATTATCAATGTTTTCTTCTTTCTTTTTCGTCATTGTTTTCCCGTCTCTTTTCAGTGAGGGATGTCAAACCAAGTCTTGTTTGAGATAAGGTTTGGGCATTGATATGAACTGAGAAATCGTACATGTATTCATGATGTGTGGTAGAAAATAAAGAGGGAAAAGGGAGGACATGCTTAAAATCAGTATTTTGTTATTTTCTTACTGCAGTAAAAAAACTAATATATTGCAGAAGTAGGGAGCAAAATGTTGAGGTAGAAGGTAGAAGGAGAAAAGGCTCATAATCTACATTGTCATCTTGTTTGAAGTTTCAAATCTAGTTCATATTCAAATTTTAGTGGCTGCATCAGCGTTTGTGTCGTAGATAAAAAAAACTTTAATAAATGTGATCCGTCACGCTAAAAGGGACATTGTGGGAAATACAAATTTGGAGAATTGAGTTTATTGGGGTTTACGCCGTTTTCAACTGCCAGGGTCATATCGCGGATGCTGGAGCACCTACCCATGTATTCCTGTTGTTTCTCAAACCAGTACTACCACAACACCCTCACCGAGCCTCCAGCCGCTCGCTCACTTAGGTGATTTCAAACCCATTGGTGGGTGACAATTTTGTCAGTGTATTTGCCGCGGCCGGCAAATTTGGAGAAATGGATCAGACTTAGCAGAGGTCAAGCAGATGTATTTTGCAAATGAACATAATTAAGACAGGGGAAACATTCTATATTCAAAAGATCGCATTTGAGTGAAAAGTTTCGATCCTAGTCAGACTTCGCCAGCGGACTGTGCAGACTGACTAGGTCGATCATTTACATACTACCTATAAGGTTCCTTTAGGCGTGGTGGTTCACACATTTAAATCGATAAGCGCAGTTTGCAACTAACGCATTGATTTATTGTAAGAGGCATTTAGGCCAAAAACATGATTGGTTAAAAAAATGAGCATTTTGTCCCAATTTTTAGCGATTTGTAGGCCTACAAGAAACAATAGACTTTCGTCCCGGGTCAGCTAAAATGTGGTTTCTGACAAAAATAACAAAAAGTTTAAATTGTTAACCTTTGTTTGCAACAAACAAGTAGATCTATCATGATGTAGATCGAGAAAAGTGGCATAGATCTATTAATTTAAAAAAAATTCTGATTGATTAGAAAAATAGCATTTTCCCAATTTTCACTAATTTTTACATAAAACAACACATTTTTACTATAAGAATTATTAACGCGGAATAAATTATAATGCAAGCATTTTCATTTGGTAGATTTTTTTATTCATCTTTTATTAATCATAATAGTCAATAATCCCTGTTTGGGGAACGGAATATTAAGGTGACACAAGGACAACACGAAATATTGTCGGTAATTAGTGCTTTCCGGTTACTAGGACACTTGGAGAATAACCACAATTTTACAAATTTGAATCAATTGCAGGCTTAGGGTTAAAAATAGCTATTGATAAATTGATATGCCATTTCGTGTTAAACATTTTTATTTAAATAAAAAAAAGCATTGGATAAAATTTATATGGAACAAACTCCCCTTTGAATTGATTTTTCCCCGTTTTGTCAATGCAGGGTGGTCTAGAATTTTGCGATTTTTCAAAAAAAGTAGCACGATGACCATATGTTTTTTATAGCAATATCAAACGAACATATAATTATCTACAAAATATAGAAAAAAATAAAATTTTGTATCAGAACGTTTTTTCAGAATTTGAAAAAAAGTAATATATTTTGAAAATATTCGTGTGAATTTTAGATAGGTCAGATTTGACTCAGGGGAGGAAAATACGATAAAATTCCTAATTTTTACCTTTCAATCGACAATTATGTATTATATTCAGTGCAAACTACTTCAAATCTTTGAAATCAAACTAAAATTGAAATGAATTATACACGTAGATTCCATTGTTTTATAGTTTTATGTCAATACCCAGAAATGAAAATCCGCGTAAATATCGGGCAAAATTTTGCTCAATACCTATGTCTTTCTATGACGTTTTGCAGAAAATCTGATTCGATGACCCCCTTTTTTCTTTTCATTTTTGAAATCGGCATACTTTAATGTACAAAATATCAAAAAATAAAAAAATCCTATCAGAGGAATCTAATTCCCGCGATCGTCTTTAAACCAATCAAACAAACGCTTAACGAAAATCTGAAAACGATTGTTATATTCAATAAAATGTTTCATTGCCTAAGTTAAAACCAAATGTTATCGGTTTTCCCAGGGTCAGTAAAAATTACCTCTAACTGGTGGTTGTAAGATGTTAATGTATGAAATAAGATGAAACATGTGAATTTAATCAGATTTGGTTTATGTGTTAATTCAGAATCACGGCGGGGAACCAAATGAAACCACATTCACGATAACTTTCAATAATTCTATTAAGGTAGAATACCCGTAATGTGACCATTTTGAGATTCATAAAAGATCGGCTTTTTTTCGAGCGACGTCGTTACGTAGGCCTACACAAATCTATTCGGGCGCGATCGTAAACATTCGGCGGTGGAAAGTTCCACCGCCGACTGTTTTCGACTGCGCCCGAATAATTACGACGTCGCGCGAATCTCATTAAGGGTGGACTTCCTTAATATAACTGTCGAATTGAGCAATGGTTGAAGCAGAGAAGGCGGGGGGAAACCAGAGATATGATGAATACAATTATCTTTTTAACAGCATCTGTTAAAAACAGTTATTGACCACCAAAAGAAATTTGTTTAGTGTCGTTTAACAAATTTATTACACCAAATAGATCCATGCTATTTTTACATAACACCTTCTCTGGTCTAAACACAAGCCTCTCTTACAACCGGTCGTAGGTACTCCTGTGTGAGGTCTGCGTCTAAAACTTGGGCATAGTCGTGCGATGCACGCATGTGCAACGTACCGTGCAACGTACTACGATTTCGGTGGACGCAACCAAGACACAGACTGCACGTAGCAAAGAATTGACAGTACAATTCTTTGCTACGACCATTCTGCGTCTTTTATAATGTCAAGAGCACGCAAGACATAAGTACTGAGCACGTACGACAGACGTGCATGTGACGCAGGGAAATTTATACAGAAATTCTAGAAAATTCACAAAGAAGGCGTACTTTCCTCAAAAGATATCCATTCTTTTGACCTGCTTTGAATGTACACATTTTAAGGCGCTCTTACAACCCGTCGTGTGTCTTTATAATTTAAAACGCACGATTTATATGGACGCACGACGGGTTGTAAGAGAGGCTTAACCCTTATATAGACCCGTCTTTTGACCTTAATTGTTTGCCTGCCCAAAAACACCATTCATTCATTTGATTCATAATAGCTCGACTCTGCCTTAGTCTGTAGTTTCAACGTAAATCAAGATGGAAAACTGTCTTGGTTATTCAGTGTTGGGCGCCATCTAAAGCGAGCGTTTCTAAAGAAGCGTCGATGCAACTATTGCTCTCGTTTCATCTCATGTATGGTGAGATTCACGAACGGTAACTCTTCATCGAAATGGCTTCGACAATCTGATTAACATCCTGCGTTGACTTACAGTAACATCTGAAAGGCATCCGTTAGGGGTCATCTTCTATGACCCTGGGAAACCCGATTTCGGTTTTCCCAGGGTTATAGAAGATGACGCCTAACGGACGCCTGTCAGATATTACTGTAAGATAACACCGGGTTAAAATCAGATTTTTGACGGCGATTCATCTGGAAACATCCTGGCGATTGTGCTGCTAAAGAATCTTCGATAAAACTCTTGTCCTCGTTTCATCTCATGTATTGTGAGATTCACGAACGATAACTCTTCTTCGAGATGGCGTCGACAATCTGATTAAAATCCGGTGTGAAATTACAGTAAAATCTGACAGGCAACCACAAGTTTTTGCTACGACCATTTTGCGTCTTTAAGAACGTCAAGAGCACGCAAGACATAAGTAATTAGAACATACGACAGATGTGTATGTGACACAGGGAAAATTATACAGAACATCCAGAAAATTCACAAAGAAGGCGTACTTTCCTCGAAAGAGATTTATACTTTTGACCTGTTTTTGAAAGTAAACATTTTAAGACCTTGTTGATTTCGGTTTTCCCCGGGTCGTAGAAGATGACCCCTGACGGATGCCTGTAAGATGTTACTGTAAGATAACACCGGATTTAAATCAAATTGTTGCATCGATAAATCGACATTTTAGGATGTCTTATTTGGAAACATCCTGACGATCGTTGACTATTGCAAGGTTCGGGACTGGTCCGACTAGCCGAACACCAAATATTCAGAAGTCACATTTTTGGCTTTAGGCTTGCGGATGTTTCTCCGAACTGCATTGTTAGTAGATCTAATACTTCCAGTGTGCATTCCGAAAACATCACAATTTGCTTGTGAATTTCTGTCCAATCGTCAATAATAAATCGTCATTTTCATATTGCCTGAAATTAGAAGGGTAATATTTTGATCATTCGAAAGTGAACCATCTTGTCAAGCCGACTGATTTATAGTAAGTTGGGGGGGGGGGGGGGTCAAAACCCCGTAACTACAGCATGAAAAGCTGGAGTTACGAGGTTTTGATCTCTAACTGGTCAACGGTACTTCGAGAGTCGCCATTGGAATTCGGTTCGCAAAAGAGGAATTAAGCGCGAAGAATGCGTACGACGTAGCCCAAGGATAAGCTTGCCTGAAGCTATTTAACTTTTTACGGCCACTTTCATTTATCTAGCAACCGTTTCAGAATCTAAATAGGATCTAATAAGCGCTACTTTATTCTCTGTGCCCTAAATAACTGATTCAATACAGTAATCTTTGTGATATACGTGTAAATATAATCCGTGTTTCGGGTGGTTTAGTGATTACCTGATTTTAATTTTCGCCGTTTTAAACATTATTTTGGAAGCTTTGGTGGTATCGTTTCCTCTGTCCGTATAATAAACAACTTCTCTGATTCCCGACTGTATTATGGCTTTGGCGCACTCACTGCAGGGCACCAGTGTAACGTATATTTTACATCCGGTCAGGGAAACGCGAGTATTTAAAATGGCGTTCATCTCAGAATGGCAAACTGAAAGCATTTGATTGATATAATAAACGTTTGTATCTTGTAAAAAAATGATGACGTTTCTTCATAAAACATATGGTGCCTTCTTAAGCACAATGAAACAGGTGTGCAGTGACATCACGCCTCGACAATACTTATCAGCTGTGGACTTTAAAATATACCCGATCTTCAGCTAGAAATTCCTAGATTTCTCTATATGCTCACACCTTCCCAAACACACAAAAATGACAAATCCATTTTGAAAGCTGCATGCTTCGAATGACGAAACTGGTGTTCAAAATGATACGATATTCATGCAAAATTTCTTCCTTGTTGACGATAATTTTTCTCAAGCTAACCTAGCCCGAGTCTTATTTTGGCATTAGCTAACGTCAAATTAGTTGAAATTACTTTAAAGAGCTTTAGATAATTAGACCTGGAGACCAAACTATTAGTGCAACGTCGCTACCATCCGTCGTAACGAAAATAGACGAGGTTACCCAGTTTTGCATTCCGGATGACGTTTTCACGGATACCGACTAAGCTGCAAACGAAATTTTACAAAGTAATTGATATAAATTCTAACGGTTAACGGAATACGCAAGAAAGTGGACCATTAAGAACAATGTATTTATTTACTATTTACTTACCGAAGAATGTTTTATTTTTGAGCGGGTCCGGGTTCCCTTTCCCCCATGGCATGATAGAATCGTCGCACCCGTTAGGCATACCATTATATCCAGTACTGACTATACGATTGTCCTGGTTTACTATGCAGGATCCCACCTACAAGGGTATAGAAGAAATGGTAAAATCACTGCTTTGTCAACAAAAACCTCGTAACTGCAGCTTAAAACAAGGTGCATCTACGAGGTTTTCGTTAAAAGCGATAGAATGATATCAGTTTTTCAAGAAAAACCTCGTAACTGCAGCTTAAGACAAGCTGCAGTTACGAGGTTTTTCTTGAAAATGACGCTATGAAAGTCTACATGTATAGTACTTGTCGGCAACACTCGATACCGATGCCTGTTTTCCAACATCTAACATCTAAACATTGAAAACAAGCTGTAGTGACGAGTTTGTAATGAAAAGCAACGGCGGTTGATGAAAGACAGCATTCGTATATGTAGCAAGGGTGGATCTAGGGTGAGGTCTGGGAAGGGGGTCCGAACCCCCCCCCCCCCCCCCGGCATTGGCCGAAAATTATATTTTGACTGTATAAAATTAGTACATGTATAACATTACATATTTAGCACATTTAAAGCAATTATTTGAGCTTCGACCCTCCCCCCCCCCCCCGGCAAACAATCTTGGGTCCGTCCCTGTGTAGTAGTATCAAGCATTTTTCCATCAATGGGAATAGGCTTATGTATCACCTTTTATCACAAAAATAAAACAAAAAGCCTCACAGATATCCAAAGCCTTTTTCAATAAGGGACATCAAACGTTGGTCTTGTATGTGTGCCAAAACGGCTAGCCGATTCAAATGTTAAATTAATATCGTCGCTTTTCAACAAAAACCTCGTAACTACAGCTTAAAACAAGCTGCAGTTAAGAGGTTTTCGTTGCAAAGCGATTTATGTTACCTGCACCCGTGGATCTTTGCTCCTTTGTGACGTAATGAAAGCCACGCCCATAAAATATTGGTCCCATGTCAAACACCATTTTCTTTTGTAATCTGAAATGGAAACAAAATTAATTTGCCAGGATCTGGAAAAGGTCCCTTAAAGCATAGTAGAAAGCTTTATTTCACAATCAGCCTGTGCCTTAATGCAGTCTAACCAGGACCCATGCTTCTGCCTTAAAGTTGCTACATGTCACAAAGAAACTATTTGAGAACAGCATGGATCCTGATAAGACTGTGTATGCAAAGACAGATCTGGATCTAACTTGTCTCAAATACCTTAAGGCACATTTTCAGCTCATTGATGATTTCTACAGATAAATACTTCATATCTTTACAGAGATAGAGAAAAGAGAGTGTATTTGGGTTTTCAAAATGCAATATTCATTACATGTGCATTAGATTCCATGTTGTGGGTACTCATTAGAATCGAGTACCCACAACTTAGGATTTGGATTTGATTTAAAAAAATTGACGTCCTGTTAATCTCATTAAGGGTGGGATACCTTAAAGTTATTTATTATTATCCAACGAGATATATATTCAGTTCCAAAAGAAAGTGTGCACTTTTAAATTTTAAATATATCGAAAAGTATACCGTCTACCGTCAGGAAAGTTTGTACGACACATCTTCAGACTATTGACAAACGATATATTGATGAAGAAATCACATAGCACACACGAAATTTCGGTTTGGTTGTTGATTTTCATTTTTAGTGTTTCATGTATGCCTGACTTGCTGGATGAGTTATCGATTTGAAATTAAACTCACTGCAATCTTTTTGGCATACCTTAGCATAAAATCACATTTTCATTACATTTGTACAGGACGCATTTGCGTGAAACGAATTACAATTATCGTAACGTGAACAAGACAGAACCCCGTGAAAACAAAAACCTGCAACAAATTTGAATTTTTACGGTACTTTTGTTTTAATAACAAGTGTCCATTTGTATGGCATCTTAAAGTCCTACGCATTTGTTGTAGAACGTTGTTGCTCTGTTCGATGACAATTTACTAGACTTATAACGTAGCGATTACTCACGTTGACGCACACGTAACGTATACAGGAATATTCAAACTTAAGCGTGGAAATGGCTTTGAAAGGCATGGTCAAATCCTACAACGGCATTACAAGCGTGTAATTCTTTCCAAAGAAGAAGCTGTAAGGGGAGCAAATCTCAACACCATCAACACCGTTATGTTCTGGCTGCGTGTATGCAGTATGAGCAATTCTATCGACATCTGTTTTGATGCCAATTTTCTTAAAGGGGGACGAGCTAGGCTGTCGAAAATGCAAATGGCACAATAATTACAAACCAGAAATAACGTATGAAATTACCAACCTGAATGGGTAGATCATTTATGTCCATTGTTACCACTCGTCGAGCTTTATTATGTATTAAAATCCAAGTCAATTAATAACATGCTGGTCGTCCTTGTTTTTGTTTTATAACGGCTACATATGCCCAACCTTCAAAAATCAATTACGTCAGAGATACGCCATCTGTGCTCAGCGAGATTTAACACACCGTACAACCGGCTCCGTAGAAAGTCAGCGAAGACAGATTCGGCATCTGATGTCATGTGCATGGTAGGTCAAATGAATTTACTTTTATAAATAAACGAAAGGATCTTTAGTATTCTATAGTTGATAAATACGCGTATAAATGTTCAGTGCTTGTACAAAATAAACCTTTTCACGTATTCCTCGCAAATAAGGTCACAGTCATCGACACAGCCGTTTGTACGGTGTGTTAATAACGCGGAGGTGTGTCTCGTTGACCTTGACCTTGTCTTGTTTTGAAGTAAAAATAGAATGTGTAAACACGCTTGTAAAGGATTGATCTATAGCAAAGGAAAGATGTTTTTCGCCGAGATTGAGGTTTTTATGCATTGCTAATTGTTTTTCCATGCACAAATATGAGTTCCCGAACAGTTCGGAAGCATAAAAACATAGAATGAGCCCCTTTAAAGGTCTACTTTGAAGTTTGATATCACTTTTACTCCCTAAATTGCAAAAATCTTTGTGTAAAATCATAAAAAAAACGAAAGGGCACACTTTCTTTTGAAACTGAGTATAGTTATTGAGGAAGTATTTAAGGGTTTAAGGGTGACAGTTCAACTTCAATCGGAATGAGGAAGAAGTCGATAACAAATGAAATACAATACCTTATTATATATGTGCTTATGATATTAGATTAGATTAGATTGATTACTTAAGGTAGTACATCCCTAATGAGATTCGCGCGACGTCGAAATTATTCGGGCGAAGTCGAAAACATTCGGCGGTGGAACCTTCCACCGCCGAATGTTAACGACCGCGCTCGAATAGGTTAGGATACGTAAAGACGCCGCTCGAAAAAATATCCGATGTTTTATAAATCTCAAAATGGCCACATTACTGATATTTTGGTTTTGACGTGCCTATTAATAAGAAGTAGGCTAGTTTTTTGGAAACTTATTGTGTATATAATGTATTTGAATTTTCTATTTACTCATTTTCCACGCTTTTTAATAGCCAGCGAAATTTTTGTCATCCTTTAGGTAGACCATCCATAATGATATTTACGTGGTTACGCCGGAATTTTTCGTGCGACGTCGTTAACATTCGTTGATAAATGTAACATTGTTGTTGTTAATAAACGTATTGACATGCAAAAGCCTCTTTTCCAGACCACGACTAATTGACCCCCTTTCCAAAATCGTGATGCTTTTAGACGCTACTCAATGTGGAAAGCTTAGGAAAAATTGAGACAAAAGAAGAAATGTTGAACATTTTCTCCCTTTGCCTAAATATTTTCTATGTCATATTGTACACAAAACATTTCCTTATCAACATCTATTTCGTCGTCTACAAAAGTTTTCAATTTGGATCAGGCTAAAATTTTGTCGTATGGAAAGGGTTACAAAATAACAAATGAAGATACATGACTGATGTTAGTTGAGCTGTGAAATATTAGATTGAATATTATTAGTGTAAAATAGATCTACGAAGGCATGCATGAAATGTACAGTAAACCCTCTCCCAAACAATTTCTGTCTTTGACGTCCCTAGAAGATAAGGCTTGGGAAAATATTTGGACAAAAGAAGAAATTGCTGACAATCAGCAATTTCCCTTTCTGTCTCAATATTTTCTGTGCTATATTGTACACGAATCCTGCGTTTATCAACATCCATTTTGATATCTGCATCGGCTTTCGTTCACATTTTCGTCGTTTAGGAAAGGGTTAAACTAAATATTTTTCTGTAGGCTGCACCGACTTGTGTCTCTTCTCAATGCTTTTGACTAAGCACATCGTCGCTTTTCAACAAAACCCATTTAACTGCAGCTTGTATTTAAGGACAGATCCTCCAGTTGTTACTGCGCAACTTACTGCGCATATCCTAAATAACGAAATAAAGCTGTTTCAGTAATTGGCCTTTTCAGCAAATGTATTTTTTACATTTAGTTAATGTTTGGTTGATAAATGACAAAACCCTTTTCGGTTATTTCAATTTTCTCTGTTTGGTCAATTAAAGTGTAATAGTACTCGGATGGTACATGTCGCTTTCTGTTACGCGTTCAACATGTGGCGTTAGCGATAGAAAACGGAGCAACAAAAGCAAAGTGGTGCCTTTATGAGATAGTCCGCTTCAGATGGACACAAAAAGATGACACTTTTTATTATCTGAAGCCGGTAATAAAGACGAAAATGGATAAAAGTAGTGAAACGATTTCGGACAGAACTGCAAAAAGTAAACCAAATTTTACTTCTATAACTAAGAAAACGCTTGGTATGATATATTTTTCTTTTTTTGTTTTGTAGGTATGACCAAGCACTATGTCTGTACCAAAAAAAAAAAAGAAAAAAAAATCTTACCGCTGGAATATTTTTCATTATCAGAAACGTTGCGAAAAAAGAGCAATTTCGACTACTCTTGAAAGAATGTTTTACTAAAAATTTCAAAATCATCACTAAATTTTCCCAAATTGATACTCATTTAGACAGAATAAAGTATATTGAACACAATAAAGACTTACTCATGTAATCCTAGTCATTTCGAACACCTTTTTGTGGGTATTTAAGTGACACCTCATTTTTGCAATTTCAGACACGAGTAGTCTCCCTTAAAATCCAATAACTTTTTAATTCGCTTGGTGACCTATAGTTTTTAAGTCATTTTTTTACTTCTCATATATTCAAATATCAGTACAGAAAAAATAGAAAAAAATCTTACCGTAGGAAATAAATGGGCGATCTGTCCTTAAGCTACAGTTTCGAGGTTTGTGTTGAAAAGCCATGAAATACCGAGTATCTAGCAAGCTTAGTATATCGATGCTTTTCAACAAAATCATCGTTATTGCAGCATGTTTTAAGCTGCAGTCACGAGGTTTTTGTTGATAACGACAATATGTCTAAAAGTGATTGGCATAACCACGGTGTATAATCAGTTATCACGTGACTCAGAATTTCCGATAATCTTCAATATCTTTTTTTAATAATTGACCAATTTGAATTCGGTTTGAAGCAGAGAAGGTGGGAAAATGCCAGGAATAAGCTGGACGTGTTGGATTTTTGAAAAGTCAACTGATAAAAAAGCCATCGAAGATAAACCAAAACTTCTAAAGATGGACCATAAGATGGACTTCCATAACGTCCATCTAATACGTGACGTCTGTCCACATCCTCTGCTTCAAACCGAATTCAAATCGGTCGCAAATTATTGAAGATTTTCTGAAAATATTGTATCATGTGATTATTCACCGTGCTTACATTGGATGTGCACAATGAGAATTGATGGGGACGGGGGTTACTACCCCCGGACCTTCTCTGGATCCGGGCATTGCTACCACTATGGTTTAACCCATTGCCTACTCTCTTATGAACAGAGCACATTATCTCTACATTCCTTTTCGATAGAATGAGCTCTGTTCTCGCGGGGTCATTTCACGTCTAATCTCGGGGCCTTGGCGGGATTTCAGTATCCAATCGTTGGCGATACACAACAAAACAATTCAAAAAGCTGATACAAACTTTCATTGGCTGACGCTTCAAATTACCGGCTTCAGCCAAAAATAGAAGCGACGTAATGTATACGTAATCAAACCAGATCAAACTGAATGATTTTGATTCGATAATTCAAATGCTACCGGCTTCAGCCAAAAATAGAAGCGACGTAATGTATACGTAATGATCATGCAAAATAAAACTGAATGATTTTGATTCGATAATTCAAATGGTGTGCTATAATTAGATTATGACGACCAAATAGGCTGTTGGCGTACCGAAAACTGCAGAGGTCATATTTGATGGTTTAATCAATAGAGCTCGGCAATGGAGAGTACCCATTGCCACACAGTGACTCCTTTTGACTCCCTATAAGATATTGACCTTTGAAAACATCATGGAAAATGAAGAAATTGCTTGTGACAAGCAATTTCTTCATTTCCCACAATGCTTTCTACCAAAAAGACCAAAAGATTTTAAATTTGTTAACTTGAAACTGTTGTCTGCATCATCTTTGAATTTGGACCATCCCAAAAATCTGTTGTTTTGGTAATGGGTTAAACCAGCAAAAACAAATATGAAACAAATTATCTTGAAAACATTTGCTTTCTTATCTCTAAGAGTAGGCCTATAATATCACTTGAGCATAATTTACGACTGCTGAGCAAACACTTTAACCCATTGCCACAAAGTGACTCTTTTTGACTCCTTACAATAAAACGGCTGTCGAAAATATTGTGGAAAATGAAGAAATTGCTTGTGACAAGCAATTTCTTCATTTCCCACAATGTTTTGTAAGCAAAACCACCTAAAAATGTAAAATTCCGTGCACTTGAATTTGTCGTCTGCAACATCTCTCAAATTGGAACAGTCTAACTTTTTATCGTCTGGTAATGGGTTAACTTTATTCCTCTCACAAACGACACACATTTATGGTTGATTCGCTGATGCTGAAGACAAACTGGTTGTTGATGAAGAAAGGCATTGCGTACAAAATGCTATAGAAAATATTGAGGCAAAAGAATCTTTAGTGGTGGGAGAAGATTAAAGCATACTAAATGTGTTTTGCAGTATTGCAATATTTAAAGTTTTTTTTAACCATGACCATTCAGTTACGCTTTCTGACTCCTTTCAAGAAAAGTGCTTTGGAAAACATCGTAGAAATTGGGGGAATTGCTTCTGACAAGCAATTTCTGCATTTCCCGTGATACAATTTCTTCATTTTCCACAACGATTTTCATAGCCTCAATCTTGAGAGGCATCAAAAATCTTTACATGAGAGTCGGTTAAAAAAACAACGATTTGACTAGATGTACTTAAGTTGGGCGGACTGTAGTTCAGAATAACAATTAAGACGCCTTGTAAACGTGTCTATACATTTATATTAAAAAAAATGTAAAGCAATGCACTATGCGCAATTTAATGTCTCTCAAGAACGCATAAAATGGAGAAGAATTAGGGACAGAAGTCTTTGTCAAATATTAATTAATAATATAAATATTAATAAATATAAAGTCTACCTTTCTCCATTATTCAGGTATATACCTTTACAATAGTCCCACAATAACGTGAGAGTAGTATAACAATTACTCTACCCTTGGCAACGTCAATACCGGCTTTCCTATAACCGTTTCCTAAACGACAAAATGTTACTGTGATTCAACTCAATTTATCAGACGATACAATGCGAAATTTAAGGTTAATTCAGCCTGAAAGCTATTTGCAGACGACGAAATGAACATTAATTCAAATCGGTTTCGTGTATACGAGGGGTGGTCCAAAAATTCGTGCAACGGACCCATTACTTCCTTATTACTAGCATAGTCATCGTTTAATTCGGAAATATTGCAGTTCATTTTCTACAGACTGCATAACAATAAAAGTGTTTACATAAAATTTCTAGTGGCCGTTAACTGCGTAACTATAATAACGTCTCTACGCCTAGGCGGGGGAGCATCAAGATTTGATATCAGGCCTTAAGTAGGCCACAGAAAATATAGAGTCAAATTGAGAAAGTGCTGGTGACCGGCATTTTCTTCTTTTGTCTCAAAGATTTTTTTTATAATCTTTTCTATCAGGGGGTCAAAGACGTCAAATCAACACCATGGATGTTTTTACGTACTAAGGATTATTCGTAGGCCTACAACCCATCATTAACTACAAACACTTCGTGCAAATTCGAGTGTCATTCGTAGCAACGCAAATTGACGTTGCCATGAATGACGCCCGGAAAATGACGAGGGTATCTCGTTTATTTCCGTTGTCACAGATGACACCCAAAGATACATGTGCAAAGTGTTTGGTATCTAATGATGGGTTGTGAATTAATCCGTAAGCGAATTTTGAATATGATCCATAACGTGCCCTATAAGATATTCTTAGTATTACAAAAACAACAGCAACAAACTATTAGATAGCAGCACGAATCGTGGTCAAAATTATTTAGCCTAATATGCACAGGTTGTTTTTAATAAATGTTGATCGCCTCACTAAAAGGGGCCATCTAATTCTTGGAAGTGTGAAAAGGAAGGGAGAAATGAAAATATTCTTTCAATATTCTGGACCTATTTCTACATGAACCATAAAATTAGATTTCCTGTTTTTTTTTCTTCGGAATTTTTTAGAATGCACGTAATGTGGCATTTTGAAATTCATAAAACATCGTCTTTTTCGAGCGGCGTCTTTACTTATCCGAACTTATTCGAACGCGGTGACATGTCACATCTGTATTTTTTTAAAATCACCTCAGAATATTATTGGATTTGCACTTTCAGTTGCGTTTTCTAACTGGCAACAGACAAGAAAAATAACTCTTAATAGCAGACTATCTTTGGCTCAAATGGGTTATTTCCCTTGATGTCGTCTGTCGGGGCCCACGACAAACTAAACTTATCGCTACTTTTCAACGAAAACCTCGTAAATGCAGCTTACAACAAGCCGCAGTTACGAGATTTTTGTTGAAAAGCAACGGTACGATGCTTTGTATTCTCTATCAAGTATTGCAGATGCTGATGCATCAACATGTATCAACATGTCGACGTCGGTTTACTCGAATGGCTAATTATGGCTATCAGCATTTTTTTCTTTTTCCTCAACCTCCTCCCATATATTGTCCAGAAAGATTAACCCGGGACATCTGCATATGCAATGACCCTACTTCGGCAATGTTTTGTTAAGACGCTCAATTAACGGAATACAGGATTGTCAAGCAAATAACGCGCATGCGCACAAGCCGTAATTCAGCTATCGGTTTCCTTTGAGGGGGCAAGTCGATAATCATTCTATAATGGGATAATAAGCGTGACGGATTAATTTGCTATTGTGATTCGTTAAATCGAAAAAAAATGGGCGGACACGATCATTGTTGCGTGTATGGGTGTGATCATAGACGGAATAAACTGTCAAATAATTGTAGATTCTTCACTTTTCCAAAAAAAATCGGCATTAAAAATGCGTTGGATATGCGTCGGGTAGACAAAACTTGAGTTTAAAAACACTTACAAATAACGTGAAAGTTTGTGGATGCCACTTTATTTTGGGAAAGCCAGACAGAACTGATAAAAACAATCCTGACTATGTACCAAATAGAAATATACTGTTATATATATTCAAAATAAATGCCAAATGAATACGTTCGTTTCCCTTCTTATTCGAAAAACAAGGAACCTGATCAGTAAAATTAATGCTTAAATTGCGCTCCGACTGGGATGTTTAGCATTATTGATCAATATTTGGTTTTGAAATAATGATACCGATGACCTGTCTCATTAACGTATTGCTATTAATTTCGGTTTTTTTCCTTCAAATTTCGTTCAATGACAATTTCGTCTGATTTGTCACATGTCTGATTGGTGTCCAAAATTATCATTTTTACAGCTTGATTAAAGGTTAAAGTACATTTCGATTGTCAATATTGATGGGATCAGTATTGTCTATTCAAAGGGTTTTGCAGATAGGCCTACCGGTATATCACGGGTTTGACAGTCTCGTCGGTACATTACTTTAATATCGCCTTATCAGTATATCACAATCAACGTTATCGGCTTTTCAACAGCAACAAAAAACCCTGTCATTCCAGAACCCTTTCCTCACCGATATGTTCCAAAGAAACGTGCCAATGCGAATATTAAATCTTGAGAAAAAAAAAAGAAGGCTCGTTAGAACAGGGGCCGGTCGGTCATCGATCAAACCATCGTTTATAAAGCTGAGGCAAAGGGGAAATACTTACCATCATCGTTTTATTCTTTCGTCAGAATGTTTTCACAAGTCAGGGACAGGCGTACAATCACAACTAGGCTTAGCAAATATTATGCATAATACCAAGTGGGGTTAGTTCATAGTGGCGGATCCAGAGTCGTCAAATGCCCCCACACCCTGTAGTGTAATTTATTCATCTTTTTAAAAAAAACTTGTTTCACTATTTCCAAGACAGAAAATATTGAGACTGTTCTGATCGAATACAGTTGAACACGACACCGAGTTTTGACGTCCCTGGTCGAGAAAACCTTGGGAAATATTGAAGCAAAAGAAAATAATGCATTAATGCTGATCATCAGAAGTTTCCCATTGGGCAATATTTTCTGCGCTCAAACATTTCATATTTTACTTTAAAAAATCAAATATTTTACAGCCTGTACATTTGTAACTCCTTTTAAACATTGTGCCAGCCTTAAATTCAGTCGTTGGAGAAAGGATAAAATTTCTCTGAGAAATCGCCATTAATGGCAAAAACACCGTAAATGTTCTTTGATAATTCGTTGTTACAATGTTCTGCCTTCTCAATAACGAAATATCGTTGGCTGAATGGTTAGGAATATGCCAATCACCGGTGTTATTGCAAAAACTCGTAACTGCAGTTTGATTTAAGCTGTAATTACAAGGTTTTACAATACCACGGAAGATATAGGAGTCGATAAATACCGGCTATTGATCCCATCAAAATGTATTCGCAGACAAGTGAACGGGCTTCGTGGTCATTACGCAAATATGACAATAGAGATAAAACAAGAAACTGATAAAAATAATGAATCATTTATTTTAAATTTCGACCGATTTTGACATCTAGGGGTCTAAGTGATTCAGCTCGCGCACAATTCGATGTATAATCAAGCTCAAATGTGTAAATAAACATTGTTTTCAACCGTATCTTTTACAAACAAAATAGAGCGCTAATTTGCCCGAAGTAATTAGTGCCCCCTCAGGAACACTGGACGTGTATTTTTAATTTTCTTTGTGAAGAGTTTCGCAAGGGGAATAACTCTTTGACAAACCTCTATTAGTGCACGAACAGTAAGTTGTCCCTGGTTAATTTTGGTGGACAATAATAAGCCTACATATTTAAAAGGGACAACGACCCAAGTCTTATTTGGGAAAGGATTTATAATTCAACGACTCAACATGCATTTTGTTTCAGATAATTAGTTATTCATTCCCCTGTTATTTTGACAATGTTGACTGCAACTCCTTCCAATGCACCGCAGATCCATCAAAGCTAATGGATACTAGGCCGACATCATTTTAATTAATCAATATCGATTTGATGCGTGATTTGCTGATATGCCAAATGAATAGATTGAATTGGCTGCAAGATGTAAAGTATAAGCCCATTTTAACCCTTTCCCAAACAAGACCTGGTTTTGACGTCCCTCTTAGAAAAAGCTAAAGAAAACATTGAAACAAAAGAAGAAACTGCTGATAACCAACAGTTTCTCCTTTTGTCTCAATATTTTTTATGCCATATTTTACACAAATCATACCATTAATAACAACCGTTTTGTCATTTGTGGCAATTTTTGAAGTGGATCACTCTAAAATTTTGCCGTTTGGGACAGGGTTAAATTCGACATTTTTGGGAAACATTAGGGGAAAATAAGACGATGGAGACTTGTCATAATCATCACTGGTGGTGAACTTGGCCAAAGCGAGTGACGTTTTTTCGCGATCAATGTATTCCGTCGGTGTTGTTATAAAGTATCGTAACTACGGCTTCGATAAAGCCGTAGTTACGAGATTTTATAACAACACCGACAGTTTGTCAATACAAGACGGTAAACCCGGTCTGTTTTTAGAACAAATTCATTGTCATAGGCACTCTCTTTTTTCTGTTTTTATTTTCTGTACTTTCACGCACAAAAAAGATGATACTATCTTTATGAACACCAATTTTGTCGTCTGCAGCAGCCTTCAATTTGGAAGAGTCCGTTTGTTTGCCGTTTTGGAAAGGGTTAAATCGACGGTATAAATTCAAAACCTCGTATATCGATTCGTGCAATTTTCAAAGTACAAACTTGTGTGCCAAATTTAGACAATTCTCGCAGGTTTTGAGATATGTTTAGTGATCAGTATTAATGACAAATTATTTGTGATCATTATGTCCAAATTTCAAGTAAAACATCTCAGTTTGGGAAAAGTTATTACTCTTTTTCCCTCCCCTTTAAAATTTCCAAAAACGAGATACGAGGTTTTGCATTTACAACGACGAAATGTCAACTTGGAAACAAAAGATACTTGATAGTTTGTACCCTATCAAAGGTCACGTGAGCTGATAACGATCTTCAACCCTTTCCCACAGGGCCAAATTTTAGACTAGCCCAATTTGAATGGGGTCGCAGACGACAAAATGAATTAGGGGAGACCGGGGCTATTTCGGCCCCGGGGCAAGTTCGGCTAGTGGCTCTTTTGAGCCTGTCGACAGAGATAGAGAGCTCTGACCCGGATTTTAATGTCACTCATGACGAAAGCTTTTCACAGAAGGTTTTTGGTCGAATTTAAAACAAAAAACACAGAATTTAGAACACGATTCTGATTTTTAGACACTTTCAGTATTTTTCCACATTTATGTAAGTTTTAATTTATAGTAATATGCGCCAGGATTCAGATTTCATTTTTGTATATTTATGAAGACAATTAAGTCCTCTTTCATATTAAAACTAAAGATGAAGTGTTCATGTTATCTAAAAGAAGATATGGCGTGATGTTGACACCAGGTCTGTCTGGGGCTAGTTCGGCCTTTGGGGTTGGGGCAAGTTCGGCCACCACCAAACTTGCCCATGAATAAAAAGAATAATCGCTGTTAGAATTGCCATTTCTTGACGACTCCGAATATATCAATTGCTCAGACCTAGCTCTAACAGAAATGTAAAAAAAATGGACAAATTCAAAATCACAGGCCGAACTTGCCCCAGCCTCTACTTGTTATCCCGAATGTCCCCTTACTCACGATGATTTGACTGTTATAACAATGCTTTTTCAATTTATACCTTCATTTGTATACAGATTCCTTTAAATTTAAACAGTCTAAAAATCAAATATAAGGATTTATAGGTCTGTGCATACCTTGCCCCAAGGGTGGGCCGAACTTGCGCCATGTATGCTTCCGTGGCCTAGTGGTTAGGGCGTCCGCCTTGGAAGCGGGAGGTCGAAGGTTCGAATCCCGGTGGAAGCCGGCCTACCGGATTAGAATTGATGTGACCGGTTGGTGAGCCGCCAGCTAGTTAAATTAATGGTTACCGTAGACCCATCTCTGCCAGACGCCTAGCCTGGGTCCAGTCGTCAATATACAATTTGGTCTGTAAGATAGCGCATAAAAAATCAATACCCGTTACATATTGCGGCATCCGTTTTTGATCGTGTTGATATTGACGCCTGGGAACAAGCATGGTATTTTCCAATGATAAGCCGATAAACCGAATGATCTATTTTTAGCCGTATAATCTATGTAAAGCCTATCGTTTTAAAACGAGGCTCGTTAACGGGATAGAGGCAACATCTGCTATACACTGATTCTACGTTAAAGTGCTTATTTTAGTAAAACCGCTGTCCTTATGCATGCATGTTAATGTTCAGGCATCGAGGTGAACATCTATTGCTTTTCTGTTGACCCTGGCATCGTGTCTAACTATTGAACCCGAAACAATTTGCTGAATATGAAAATTGAATGTTGGGAACAGCACAAAACATGCCGGATTATACAACAATTTGCTTGTCCTTACACAATATGTCTTATTTCAAAGCCGATTTTCAATTATGTATGTAAACCTTTGGCACGCTGATAGGTCTGTTTTCCATCAGGAATGAACTCGAGACTTAAAATCATCCAAATAGTAAGCGATTAAAGCAATTGTTTGAACAAAATCCTCAAAAGAGCGCTGTCCTCATTTTATACATCAAATACGTTAAACAGATATAAATGATACTGGAAAGTGTAATAGCAACGAAACAGTAACGTATTATTGACAGAAATATAGTTATTAATGCAAAAAAGCTGAAGAAAAACTTTTACTCTGCCTAAGCTGTATTAGTTTTTAAAAAATTGTGTCTGAAATCATAACTTTAAAAAATATCAAAAAATATCATCAGATACGTTAGATAGTTTTTCGTCGCTGTGCAGTAAAAGCTTTATTCCGAAGACAAAAGTCCACTATAGTTTCATTATACATATGCCAGTGGTATAAAAACACCCTCTTACAAACTAAAATGGATAACAGGTTGAATTTTATTGCCATTGTTAAAGTTTGACCATCAAATACGTTAAAGTCAGATACGTTAGTTAAATTTCATCATTCGATTTTCAACCCCGTCTTAATCCCCCAAATTAAAGGAAATCTTCGTGTCATGACGTCATGTTGTTTTGTGATTGTTGTACGAGAACTTCAAACCATATTATCAACATAGTCTGATATCTGCAGCGTGCTTGTGTACGTGCGAAGTGTGGATGCAGTTCAATATCATTTAAAGGCTATAATTGAATCAATTCTCTTTGGATTTGATTTTATTACCTCATGCGTAACTCAATATTATATGATATAACATATACTTACATGATGATGCTCGTGGGGAATGGTGTAGTGCTTAACTTTGACACTATCTGTTATTTAACGTATCTGATGAAAAAAATTAATGTATTTGATGAAAAGAACATGTATGATTTAAGATATATTTCAAAAAATAAATGCTGTTTCGTCCATCATAATGTCAAAATGAATACAAATATATATTTTTAATGATTATCAATGCATATATGTCCTGCAAAATGAGTTTGTTTACAGTCATCAAATACGTTAAACGATCTAAAGTATCAGATAAAAACATATTTTTGATATGCTGCGTGGTAATATATACCTACCAAACTGTAATATGACTGAACTGATTGAATCGCATCCATTAGTTAGATGATGACAAACGTTTTAAAGATCTACCTTTAATTGAACAAAGTGTTTTTGCTTCAAAATACAATACAACAGCTCTTGCTTCGAAAAATGCTTGATATAGTTTGATTATTACTTATTATGCTATAATCTATTTTGCTAATTTCTGTGAAAAAGTATGACCGTTCATTAGTTTGTTAAAGTAAAGGTATTTTTCGCACAATGGAAGGCATAATACATGTGTGTAAGCAGATGGTATGTCCTAACGTATCTGACGTACGAAAATTAAAGACCTTTGATATGCACGTTTTTTCATAAAAATCGATGTACATTTGAGGCCCCTTTTAAATGATTAATGAACTAGACATATTAGACTATTCATTTATGAAAAAATATATGACTTAGAGTCTGGTTGATATTTTTCATTTTTGAACCGCTACTTTGTACATTTAACGTAGACTCAGTGTATAATGGATTGAATTATATTTGAAATGTTGATAGATAATTAAATTTCTGCAAATTCTAGCATTTTCTCATTATTTTCCCATAATTTTTCTAAGGTGCTTCTTTCGTTTTGCTTGTAAAAATCACATATTCAGTGTCAGGTTAAATTTGGTTTTGCACGGATGAATAGATTTTTGATAATGCATTCTGGGGAAAATGTTGAAAAAATGTTTAATTAAAATGTTCAAAACGTGCAGACAGTGGTCTTTATGTGAGCCATGGCAAATCCAATGCTGATAGATTAGCCATTCCCAAACTGCATATATTTATTCTGTAACAATTACAAAACAGTTTTTAGTTCGAACACTAGTTCGTTTAACTATCAAATTCCTTCATATTTACGACTGAAGGAGAAATTAATGTTGTTAATAATGCTATGTTCTATTTCTTACTTTCGAAAAAAATGAAGATATTTTGATACTCACCATTTTCTCCTTTTGTCTGAGTATTTTCTTGCATTATTTTAAACAAATCCTACCTTTATCATCTCAAATTTTGTCGCCTGCAAGCATCTTCTAAAATGGGAAAGTCTAAATTTCAGCCGTTTGTTAAAGGGTTAATTGGTGTATAAGATGAACAGACTGATAAGAAGAGGTGTTATGTTTTATTGTCTACTGTAAGTGTGTCACACATTAACCCATTCCCACACATGCATTGACGCTTTTGACACCCCACATGATAAAGCTTTTTAAAAACATTGTGAACAATGAAGAAATTGCTTGTGGCAAATAGTTTCTTCATTTCTCGCAATATTTTCTACATAAAGAAAAAAATTGTTACATATCATTTACTTGAAATTGTCGTCAGCGATATCTTTGAATTGAGACAAGATTGAAATTTTATTTTCTGGTTATTAGTCAACCCTTTCTAACAGGAACAAAGCTTAAGATCGACTGATCAAATTTGAAAACGCTGTAAACCACAAAATTGTTGTTGATAAAGATGGCATTTGTTCACAGTAAAAAAATATTGAGACGAAAGGAGAAAACTGATTGTAATAAGAATTTTCTTCTTTTTTCTCCATCTTTTAGATCAAGCGTTTCCAATTACGGTCTTTTTCAGGGAAGGGCAAACCTTTTCTCAAACAAGACCTGGTTTCAACGTGTTTAATTGAAAGGGCTTGTGGAAACGTTGAAGCGAAAGAAGAAATTGCTGATAAACATCATTTTCTCCTTTTGCCTCAGTTTTTTCTAACCTGCTTGGTTCACAAATGCTTTTCTGTTCAACATTCCTGTCAGCAGTATTTAAAATAAAACGGTCAAAATTTTTGCCGTTTTTAAAAGGGTTAAGCGACGGACACCATAGGATTTGTGGCCAACCGTTTAACCCTTAGCAATAACACTTTACCAAAAGATATGAAATCCAATAATTGTTGAATTGTGCAATATTTGTTAGCCTTATGAGAATTATCTTCAAAAAGACGGGTACCTGATTTCCATGAAGAAATACGGGGACCAGTCTAGTCCTTGGGGATTTCTGTTACTAAATATAGCACTAAATAAATTTCTGAACGAGTTATCGTTCGTGATTTCATCCCCAAAAATTGGCGAAAATCATAGATGGCAGTGCGAAGTAAATTCGTTTGGCCCCAGACGGATCTTTGGACCGGAGAAAGTAAAGGAGGGAAAAATGATCTGTCTGGAACCCAGTCTACCAGACGCCCGGCATCATGAGTGGGGAATCGGGAGGTACTGCGTATTGAGAAAGAGAGTGTCTCATAAGCCAAAACTGGCTGGCCCTTAAGGACAGATCCTCCAGTTGTTTCTGCGCAACTTACTGCGCATATCCTAAATAACGAAATAAAGCTGTTTCAGTAATTGGCCTCTTCAGCAAATGTATTTTTTTACATTTTGTTAATGTTTGGTTGATAAATGACTATACTCTTTTCGGTCATTTCAATTTTCTCTGTTTTGGTCAATTAAAGTGAAATAGTACTCGGATGGTACATTTAGCTTTCTGTTACGCGTTCAACATTGTGGCGTTAGCGATAGGAAACGGAGCAACTAAATCAAAGTGGTGTATTTCTGTGCTAGTCGGCTTCAGATGGACACAAAAGACGACACTTTTCATAATCTAAAGCTGGTAATAAGGAAGAAAATGGATAAAAGTGGTGAAACAATTTCGGACAGAGCTGCAAAAAGTAAACCAAATTTTACTTATAACTAAGAAAAACGCTTGGTTTGATATATTTTTCTCTTTTTGTTTTTGTAGGTATGACCAAGCACTATGTCTATACCAAAAAAGAAAAAATTCTTACCGCTGGATTATTTTTTATTATCAGAAACGTTGCGAAAAAAGAGCAATTTCAGCTACTTTTGAGAGAATGTTTTACTAAAAATTTCAAAATCATCAATAAATTTTCCCAAATTGATACTTATTTAGACAGAATAAAACATATTGAACACAATAAAGACTTATTTACGTAATCCTAGTCATTTCGAACACCTTTTTTGTCGGTATTTAAATGATACCTCATTTTTGCAATTTCAGACAAGAGTAGTCTCCCTTGATATCCAATAACTTTTTATATCGCTTGGTGACCTATAGTTTTTAAGTCATGTTTTTACTTCTTGTATATTTAAATATCAGTACAGAAAAAATAAAAAAAATCTTACCGTGGGAAATAAATGGAGGATCTGTCCTTAATATATAGGGGTGACACTATAATAAACAAACCTTTACCTTTTGTATGGGGCAAGTTCGGCCACCACGACCAAAACTCTAAAATTTGAAATTCTCTTTATTGAAAAGAAAAATATTAAAAGGACAGACGCAGTTTGAAAGGCTTTCGCCTGTCGAACTTAAATATATAAATCACGCCCAAATAACTTTCATATAATTCAAAATATGAGCAATCGAAATTAGGGTGACGAAATAGCCCCGGTCTCCCCTATATCAAAAGTAAAAATTAAAATTGTGTTTGTTATTGCTCAGAAAGTATTGAAATATGAGAAATTGCTGATTATCGGCAGTTTCTCGTTTCCTAAATGTTTTCCAGACTTTTTTTCTTCTAGGAACGTCTAAATCAAGTTTTGTCTGGGAAAGGATTATTCATTTTCCAAATTAAGCATCGTTTTAAAATCAAGAAAATCTATGGAAAACTTGAAAGAACAAAACTAAATGCTGATAGGCCTACATACTGCTTATTATAACCATCTCCTTCCTTTACCTAAAATTGTCAATTAACCCTTTCCCAAACGACAAAATTTTAGGGCGATCCTCTTCAAAAACTGCCACAAATGACAAATTTGATGTTAATAAAGATTGAAATTGTGTGTGGTATAGCCAAGAAAATATTGAGGCAAAAGAAGAAACTGCTGATTATCAGCAGTTTCTTCTTTTGCCTCAATGTTTTCCCAAACCTTTTCTAAAAGGGACTTCAAAACAAGATGTTGTTTGGGAAAGGGTTAAGTCCAAATGAGGTTTTGTTTGGGAAAAGATTAAAAATCATGCTGTTCAAAATACCGGATTTTGCTGTAGGGGGATAGGGTCAGCTAAACGTTATCAGCGAAATTTCTTTCAAGCGAAACACTTCAAGATAAAGTGTGCACCTTAAAAGGCCGCTATTATAATTGTGGAGTAAATGAAATTCGTCACTGTGTGTAATCATTTCAATGGGATGGACTTAATTCTTTTCAAATAAATGGAGGCCGCGTGTATAAAGACAAGCAGGTGAGAAATTTACATGTTTGTTGGTGTAAAGTTACAAAATTCATTTGGAAATTCATTCTACACTATTTACCTGACCGTTTGCCATTTGGTAGGTTGATAATGTTCATGTTTTCGATTGAATTAGCCCTCCCCCTTCCATTTCTTTCTTTCATTCTCTCCATGGATTGTCTGCTTGCATGTCTGTCACTATTTATCCACCAGTATGTCCCTGTTTCCCAATTCTTCTTTGCCTCTTTTTAGACTGTTATCATGTTATTCTTCTATTCACGATGCCCCATGTAAGTTTTGAACAATTAAAGCGGGCAAACTGACCCCAGGCCCCGGTTTCTCGAAAAAACTTAAGTATATTCTCATGAGTTCATGCTCAACTTCTATTCAATACCAATCAACGTTGATTGGTATTCAATTGAAGTTCACGTGGATTTCGTGCGATTTGAGCACGATGCTCAGATTTGAGCATGGGAACAGACTTAAGTTTTTTCGAGAAACCGGGGCCTGGTTTCCAACTTAGTTAGTCAGAGATGTTCTGAACGCTCCCTAAAAACCAGTTGTGGACCCAGGGGTCCAAAAGAACCCTCTATGTAGCTTGATCATTTCATTTTTAGAAATTCAGTTAAAATTATGTAATACATTGTACTTCACTTCCAGGCCCATAGGAAGCAATTTCATATGGGGGAGGCTTTAGCCCCTGTCCGGGCCAGTGTCTGACTACGAAAAGGAACCCCTCTATTTGTATCGAACCCCCTTCCTAGAGAGCTTGGATCCAGGCCTGCTTGGATCCGCCACTGAAAACAGCAACGACTTTGCTTGGTCCAAATTAATGGAAAGCGTTGCAGGCTTCAAAGCGATATCAATACGGAAAGGGAGAAAATGATATTCATCAGCATTTGCCTTTTTCATATTTTCTATATTTACCAAAGATTTCTCTGTTTGGGTTGTGAAAAGCAATGGGGCATTGTTTAGTTTGCGAAAGAGTTAACCCATTACCACACAATGACTCTTTTTGACTCCTCCAAGATAATTGCTTTGTTAAACATTGTGGAAAATGATGAAATTGCTTGTGACAAGCAATTTCTTCATTTCCCACAATGTTTTCTACCATAAAAACTGAAAAATGTAACATTCCCTTCGCTTGAAATTGTCGTCTGCAACATCTTTGAATTTGAACAGCCCAGATTTTTTGTCGTTTGGTAATGGGTTAAGAGTAGAGTTCTATCATGATTTCGAAAGTGAAGGACAAACTTCCGTCCGTCAAATTCGTAATCTTTGTTATAATAGCGAACAGTTTTCCCGCTTTCGTGTGCTAAAAATAGATTGCCGATGGGAATACCCCAACAACGTTTGCCGGGTACCAGTCTAATATTTTGTTTATCGGTCAATGAATCGGACGATTTTTCGTAACCGTGTTAGCAAAAAAATATTATTTTCAAGCGCGATATTAGTCGATCATATATAATGCAGGCGGGAACTAAAACTACGAAACATTGCGCATATGCAACATGCAACATTGCTTCCAGATACGGAGACAGACCAGAAATGACAAACGTTTTTTCTTGAGATTCCTCAGCAGCTTAACCGGAAAAAAACATCGAAAAGTCTGAAAGTAAAGTAGCTATGATCATGAAACTTCTCTGGTAGATAGATCTCACCAAGGAGAAGTGCAACGTACAAGGAACATAACTCTATCTTGCTTTTTTGTGAGTTATTGCCCATTGTAGTAGTGAAAGCCTATGGGGTATCAAATCACATTCAGCGACAAATTCTAGTTTTTTCTATATTAACCCTTTCCCAAACAAGACCGGTTTTGACGTCCCCAACAGAAAATTCTTGGGAAAACATTGAGGCAAAAGAAGAAAATGATGATCGACAAAATCGAAAAGGCATGCACAGCAGACAAAATGGGTGTGAATAACTTCTTTGGATATTGATGATCATCCTTCTTTTGCCTCAATATTTTCTCCGAGATAAAACACTAAAGATATTCACATCCGTTTTGTCGTCTGCAGACTTTTTTTTCAATTTAGCCCAACATGACATAATTTCGTTTTGGAAAGGGTAAGCGAGCACGCACGAGCGGCACAATGAAGTCAGGACATGTCCGTGTGTGTAAACATTACTTGTCAACTGCTTATTTCATAGTTACCGATCTTAAAAAGTACACGACAGTGCAGCAACCTTCTCAACTCGGAATTAGAATGTTTCTCAACAAATGATTACAGCAATCAAGCTCTTAGAATGTTATCTCCGGCAAGTTGAACGTGGAAAATCTTCGCGAGATTCACAGCCATATTTGTACGATAAGGGATTCCCAATCTATTTTTAGACCAGTGAGGCGTGACGATGACGTATTTGTTCACACGGAAAATCGAAGCCTATTTGAATAATGTTGTTTTTCAACAAAAACCTCGTGACTGCAGCTTAATACAAGCTGCAGTTACGAGATGTTTTTATGAAAAGCGACGATAAGATCCTTACGAAAGTGCACGAATATTTTGTAATCCGTCATGCGAAAAGGAAACATCTGGGATACCAGGAAGTCTGTACAGGACCATAAACAGAAGGACAAATTTCCGTCCATCATATCCGTAAACGCTGTTATAATTTGAATAACGTTGCTTTTTAGCTCACCTGAGCACATAGTGCTGGAGGTGAGGTATTGTGATCGGTCTGTTGTCCGGCGTCTGTCTGTCCATCCGTCAACTTTTCACAAAAAAAATCTTCTCCTCCAAAACTACTTGGCAGAATTCAATCATATTTCACACATATGATCTATGGGTCAAAATACTTCAAAGAATTTGAATCGGGGCCATAATGGGGTCAAAAAGTAGGTCACTAGGTCAAATCTTCTTTCTGCTCTAGGGGCCACATTTGTTGCTCAATCGTTGTGAAAATTGATCAGAATATTTGTCTTGATGATATTTAGGTAATGATAAAAAAAAGGTCAGGCCAGGTCAAAAACTAGGTCATTAGGTCAAATATTGAAAAAATCATCTTTTTACACTGGAACTTCCGAACTTCTGAAGTGCCAATTTTGGTCCAAACTTTGTGGAAATTGTCATGGATGTTTATTTTGATGATATCAAGGTCAAGTCAAGATGTGGGTCATGCTAGGTCATTTACTAGGTCAAGAGGTCAAAATCTTACAAAATCCTTTCTTTTGCTCTGGAAGTGTCAATTCTTGTCCAAACTTTGTCAAAATTGTCCTCAATGTTTATTTTGATTATATCTATGAAATGATGAAAAGTGGGTATAACAATGTCAAAAACTAGGTCACAAGGTCAAATCTTCAAAAATCCTTCATTTTGTTCTGGACATGCCAGTTTTAGCTGTCAGAAAGGGTATTTACCACGGCCGCGTATCGAACCCGGGACCTCTCGAATGAGAGGCAGATGCTCTACCAACTATGCCATTGCCGCGGCTCCACACAGAAATTGTGTGACATCGCACACGAGAAACTTTGCGGGGAATCACGTGACGCAACAATTACAGAAAATCCTCAATAGTTCTATCAAAACGTGACCGATTTGCAAAATGGTTTGTAGCAGGTGGAAATAAGGAACGGTTTTATCCAGTTAACAGTGACGTCATTTCGGACAGACAACTAGTATATCGTGAGTTTAATTTTAACATCTCGTAACTACGGCTTTCTGGAATTTTTGTGTCGTGATTCCCCACCGTGAATTTCAGCAAGTCTACGAATGTTATTGTTGGAATTGGGTTTATACATTCAGCATTTGGAAAAAAAAGAAAAAACACCTTTACTTCTGCGTTTATCATGCGTTTCTCCGATTCATGTAATTTCTATAAGATTGAATTTGATTTTGTAAGGTGCAAGATCGCATTAATATTCCTTTTGAATACGATTAAATGCATTAGATCTATTAGGCCTATACAAAGATGCATTTCATTTTGTGTGCTATCTTTTGGGGGCATGATACAGTTTAAGTAGGCCATATGATATAATTATACCAAACTTTTGATTTCATTGAATTTATAAGATTTCCACAATTCACAGTTACATTCATGATTGTCCTAATATCTGATACATCTTCAAGTGCGGATCCAAGATTTTTTCCATGGGGGGTCCAAGCCCAGGATTTTTTTTCAGGGGGAGGGGGGTCCAAGCCCAAATTACGGCTTAAAATGTAGTAAATATGTAACGTTACACTAAATTTATATAGTCAAAATTTATTTTTCGGCCAATGCCAGGGGGTCCGGACCCCCAACCCCCCCTCTAGATCCGCCCATGCATCTGACATATATTTTAGCCGCAGGTTGTGTTATGCATTGCATAATTTTACAATAGAAAATGTAAATTAAGATTTAAAATAAGATGACATACGAGATGTGACAATGTACAAGGTGTTTATGTAATTATGTAGGAATTTTACCTGTGGTACATGCTTTATATTTTAATCTTAAAGGGACATGATGGTCCTTTGCTTTGAGAAGTACAACTGAGCAACCCATTTACACTATGAAGCAGTAATTTTTACATAGTTGGCGCAAGATCGTATGGCACATATTTACATTTTGTTCAATGTAAACAAAACATTCTTGTTTAAAATATGACTAAAATCTTTATAAGTAGTGACGTATATATGCTCACTATAGCAAATATACGTCACTACTTATAAAGAATTTAGTCATGTTTTATACAACAATGTTTTGTTTACATTGAACAAAATGTAAACATGTGCCATACGATCTTGCGCCAACTTTTTTATAAGAGGTAAGCAGAACGTGTTTTTCTTTAAATGTTTTTCAAAACATCCTCTATAATGAGATTAAGGATAGATATTTACTATTAACAGCACACTGTGACAACATTAACTACTTCATGCTTCTTCGTACGTCATTCATAGCAACGGAAATTGACGAGGGTTTCCTCGTCAATTTCCGTTGCCACGGATGACGCCCGGAAATTGACGAGGGAGCCTCATGTTACTTGCTGTTGTCACGGATGATGACCGAAGTTGCACTAAGTGTTTGGTATCTAATGATATGGTGTACGTAATCCTTAAAGGCAAGTGTTGTTTGGAAAAAAGGCTAATGAAGGCTGAACTTCTTTGAACCTTAAAAGAACTCTTAATGCCCCTAAGATGATGCTCTAATTATGTCTTCAGAAATATCTTAACCCTTTCCCAAATGGTAAAACTTTATACTGGTCTAAATTATAAATGATGCAGACTACAATTTTAAGCGAATGGAACTTTACACATTTTCGTCTTTTTTGTGGTAAATATTGTGGGAAATGAGGAAATTGCTTGCATCAAGCAACATCTTCTCAAAAGCCTTTATTTTGTGATCCGCCAAAAAGCGTCATCGTGTGAGAATGGGTTAACCACAAGAAATCGGGATTGACCTGTCGCAATTCTTTCAGTCCATTACCTTGAATTAGCAATGTACAAACAGCGAACCATAAAGTTAAAATTTCTTGAAAGGTTCGAAGAGGTTCATACTTCATTAGTCCTTTTGTAGCCTGGCTCCTAGGCCGTGAGAATGAATAGGCCAATAAATAAATTGAGGTACTTCACTCCTGCTGGAAAAAATCATTCACTTAAATTACTGCCCTTCCCGTTATAATCTCGCGTGACTGATCCACATTTACAGAGAGTATGGCAGTGTTGTGAATTATAATTTATGTACATTACTTACATATATATTTTATTAAAAATAAGATCAATCAGACTGGAGCCAGTCTAGTCTTTTTGTCAAACAACTCTTGTTATTGTCTACGATCAAAGTTACGGAGTACTCCTTGGAAACGACCAGAGAAA
This sequence comes from Fragum sueziense, assembly GCA_963680895.1. NCBI lineage: Eukaryota > Metazoa > Mollusca > Bivalvia > Cardiida > Cardiidae > Fragum > Fragum sueziense. The sequence goes on along the minus strand of OY804596.1, from coordinate 67,544,899 downwards.
GGACAGAAAATGCTGATAATCAGTATTTTTTATTCTTTTTATGCCCCCGTATCAAAAGTCCGGGGCATATTGTTTTACCGTTGTCCGTCTGTCTGTACGTTCGTCCGTCCGTCTGTCCGTAACAAATTGTGCGTATGAACATGCTGATCATGACAGAAGCATGCTGTTCTAAAATACCATGTGCTCCATTTTAAACAGGTTCGGTCCATTTTCCACTGGTGGTGAACTCGGCCAAAGCGAGGGACGTTTTTCGCTACAACAAGGTACAGATATTTTGTGTTTAAATGTGAGTTTAAAGATCTGATTGGATAGTTTTTCTAATAACAATGAATTTGTTCTAAAAATAGACCGGGTTTACCGATATGTATTGAAAAACGTCTGTGTTGTTATAAAATCTCGTAACTACGGCTTTATCGAAGCCGTAGTTACGATATTTTATAATAACACCGACGGAATACTATGGTCGCGAAAAAACGTCCCACACTTTGGCCGAGTTCGCCACCAGTGATTTTTCACAGAACCCACTTGAAATATTTATTTATTTTACGTTATATTTCCTCAGACCCCAGTCTTTACATTTATTTATTTTACGTTACATGCATTTACATTAAGCCAGGTGAACGGTAATTCATTTCCTGATTTATCCTTTGAGCTGAGAGCAAAATCCGATTCTTTTAGCGGAAATTAACCCTTTCTAAAACGACAAAGGTTTAGACCAATTCCAATCTGAAATGAAATGCAAACGACAAAGTACTTAGTATAAAAAAGTACAAGTGTAATGTTATAACCCAGAAAATATTGAGACAAAAGGAGAAAATGCTGGTTACCAGCATTTTCCTCTTTTGCCTCAATATTTTCCTAGCTATTTATATTAGAGGAGTTAACATCAGGTCTTGTCTTGGAAAGGGTTAAATGCTACATGGCTTCGATATCTCATCGGATTTACCTTTTTGTTCGCGAGAGGTCACCATGGGATTTGTGAAAATAGATAATTAATTTGTTCGGAATTGGTACAAAATGGGATTATACTTAAAGGTACATGCATTGTTGTGCACTGTTTTGTTAGGGTTTTTTTTTGTTACTTATCAATGTAAGGATGAAAAATATCGATTCTGGTCAAAATTGTTCGCCTTTTTGTTTGTAGACTTTAGTTTAGATTATTATCATTTCTTTGGTATAATGGTTTTGGCTTTATAAACATTGTTCATCAATTTTGAACATTTCGATTCTTACCAGCAAGCACGAGCTTTATATCTGCCTCGAAACATGGAATGGTTTATGAATTTGCTATTTGAATATATTCATATACTTGGCCTACGCTGACAAAATAACACTGTTGGCTTTTCGTTTCTTAAAATAGGGAAAATTTGACATTTTTGGCCAACATTGGATGTGGTAGCCCCCATTAAACACCCCCCCCTTTCCCCTCAATCTGTGTTATCAATCAAAGATCAAAACTGTTCGTTTTTGGTGCCATAACATGTTGCATATTAACAGCCAACTTGTAACTCAATGATTATGGGTTGAAGTGTAAAGTTTGTGTAATATGATTCAGTTTGTGTGAAGATGCAGACTTTAACCTATTACCAGACAGCATCGTTTTAGACATGTCTAAATTCAAAGATGTTGCAGACGACAATTTCAAGTTAATTAAATTTTACATGTTTTGGTCTTTTAGGGAAGAAAACATTGTGACACATGAAAAAATTGCTTGTTACAAGCAATTTCTTCATTTTCCACAATGATTTCCAAAGCCATTATCTTGTAGGGAGTCAAAAATAGCCATTGAGCGGTAGTTTAACGTTTATAACTTTGCATGATAATAATTACATAATAAACACCTATTATGAAACTATCGATCCAGATTGATGAGCCATGTCATCTACCTGTGACATCTCTTTAAAAACATTAATAAAATAATCGATTAGATTGTTATCAACTGGATACTAGTCTAGCATACATGTACATGTGCAGGTAATTCTGTTTACCTTTTATATATTTATATTTTGTCTAGCCAATTAAGTCAATGGAATCTCTGTAGAAAGATACATGTAAGCATGTTGTGTTGATGTTTTGTTTCTTAAAATATACGTCGAAATGATACATGTATTATGAGCATGGATCTTGATAATGCCTTTATGGTATTTGAGGCCTTCATGGATCCAGAGGCGCGTTCTTGTGAGCGAGTTTTTTAGATTTTTCTTAAGGCATGGGCGGATCTAGAGGGGGGGGGGGGGTGGGGGTGCGGACCCCCCTGGCATTGGCCGAAAACTAAATTTTGACTATATAAATTTAGTGTAACGTTACATATTTACTACATTTTAGGCCTTACATTGGGCTTGGACCCCCCTGGAAACAAGATCCATGTTGATATCCTAGAGCTTCTGTATTTCTTGTTGCCAATGGAAGAGGACTAAAGGTTCGCAAAGCATCGATTCTGACCAGCTTGCACAATTGCGCAGCAGCGACTTGCAATTTCATTTAACCCTTTCCCAAACGACAAAATTTTAGGGTGGTTCATTTGAAAAACTGCTACAAAAGACAAAATGGATGTTATTAAAGATAGATTATGTGTAAAATATGGCATAGAAAATGTTGAGACAAAAGGAGAAACTGCTGGTTATCAGCAGTTTCTTCTTTTGTTTCAATGTTTTCCCAAGTCTTTTCTATTAGGGACGTCAAACCAAGGTCTTGTTTGGGAAAGGGTTAAAGTCATTGTTTTACTTTGAAATCTCTATTTATCAGACTGGCGCAAGTCTATCTGAAACCTTGTTATTGCTTAATCAGAACTTATCAATAGAATTGTTCCCAAAATGTTTTAAACATTCTGACAAAGGAATGTAGGCTAAATCGGTAGGCTAATTAACTGGGAAAGGTTGAAACATCCGTCAACCAGACTAAGTGGTTGGAATGAATTTTTAAAACAATATAATGATAAAATTGCCAATCTGTCAGCGCTTTAATGAAGTGTCAGAAAATTGCAAATTAAACCCTGTGGCCTTTTATACATGTACTTTCACATTGAATGCATGTTTTTGATATCTTTTCTGTCCGTCCACATATCTGTTTGTCTGAAGCTTAATACCACAACGTGCCCTTTCCCAAACAAACTTCTTCGTTTGACCTTTTTATACGACTTCTAGTGATAGAATGACTAGTTCAGTACTTTCTTTCGTACAGTCAGAATTTTTGCACCGTTCATTTGACCTTTCGAGTAGATCCGCATATTAAAATAATTGCATACTAATTTTACATTATATTGACTGAAATTGACCCATTACCGGACAGCGCAATTTTAGACGGGTCAAAATTTGAACATGTTGCAGACAACAATTTCAAGGGAATAGAATTTTACATTTTTGGGGTCTTTCTGGGTAGGAATAATAAATGCGCAATAAATTTATTCAAATCAAAATAAAGCGGTGCAGTCAATAAGACAGATCAAATTTTCACAGAATATGATATAGGACCTACGCAGACAACAGCGCGTTATTGGCGGATAATTATGTCACTGATCACAAAAACAACAACGTTTCATTAAATAACTTGAACGTTACAAAAATCGATGAAAAAAGCCGTATTTTAACGTGAAACCAATATTAGCCTATCATATAACGGGTATTGATTAATAATATGTTGCCTAGTGACCGCTAACCTGTAATGAGACAGGGTATCGCGCTTTAGTTAACCCTTTCCCAAATGACAAAGTTTTAGATTGAGCTCGTTTGAACAATTTTGCAACTAACATAACAAACCATATCGATATTGTAAGTAACTGTTATAGGCATAGAGAATACATTGACGATACAGGCAAACGCTGTTCATCGGTATTTTCTTCTCCTTTTCCGTCATGGTTTCCGAACTATACTGAACAAAAGTGAAAACGCTACACTAGAAGATTCCTTATTTCTGGAAAAGTATCGAACTAATAGCATAAAATATATTTTGACCTTATTTCCCAGGCTTTCAGCAATCGTTTTGTCGAAATTACATTGCCTTGTCTCCTTTAATGCCAGAGTTATAGTCCGTAATGCGTTTAGAGCTAATTTCATCGAATGCCGCATATGCGCATGCGCAGAAAACGCTTCATTATTTTTTCGCAATTGGTCATACCTGGGTTGCCAGAAAAACACTTAAAATCTCACTTATCTCTTGCAGCAAGCTCTAAAATCTAGGTCTAATCTGCCAATTTTCCGAATTACCTCCCTTTGACATAAACAAATAGGGAATTTAAATTGGTTGGTAATCACAAAGTTATCATGGTTTTCGATTGGAATTTTTTGCAACATCATGCAGGCCTTACAGGGGATTTTTAAACCCCTTTTTCTACCTGGATTATTCCCAGATGTCCATGCAATAGCGATTTCAATTTCCTATGGAGATTACATTGTAAAAGTTTCAAGCTTTAGAACATAATGAAAATGCTGCTTTGCAAGCATTATTTTCTAAAAGCTGAAACAATATTATGCAAGTTTCTTTACATTCCCTGGCTGCTAACTTGTCAGACTACCATTCCGTGCAGTCCGACATGGTTTGCATTCTTCTGCATGGATTTCTGAAGGTTTAAATTGTGTAAAATTTCCGTTCAAATTGTACACATGAAAAACGGACCCCTGTCACATTTAAAAGGTCCGTTTTTCATCCCCGTAATTAAGATCCACAAAACCTTAAGTGCATGGCACAACAAAGTGAATGAACAATACGAAACACTTTCATTTGATATTTTTACTTGTTGTATTTAGAAGAAATATGGCAAGCAAAGTAGGTGTAGCGTTTTCACTTTTGTTCAGTATATTATCACAAAGATCATTAGGATCATCAATGGCAGGTCTTGTTTGAGAAAGGATGAGATAAATTGTGGCGTGCTAAATGGTCGTTGTATTTAACCCTTTTTGCAAGCAATATATCTAATGCTTTTTGAGGTGCATTAATGTTTAAAGTTTTAGAAAAATCCAGGAAATAGGAAGAAAATTGTTGGTGCTATTGCAAAACCTCATATCTGCAGCTGCAGCTGTAGATACGAGGCTTTGTAAAAAAAAGAAACGCCGACCAAATTCACCCAGTATTTCCACATTGTCAAAGATCATTCTCATTCCAACAGACGGACTTATTTTGTCGTCTGTAACAACTTTTAACTTTGAAAAGATTGACAATATTTCGAAAATGTCTATCCTTACCAGCCGATCAGGAAAAGGTTAATCAGTGAAGGTATCGTGCGTTTCAACCGATATCCAAACAATAGACCTATCTGGTATTGAGATTATAAGAAAACATTGCTAAGTAAATGAAAATGCTGAATACTAGTACCAGACACTATTGTTTATGCCTCCGTAACGAAATATATTGTTTGAATCGTGTCCGTCTGTCTGTCCGAAAACTTAACATTGGACATTTCGGGGACATTGGTGTACCACAAACACAATATTGTTCACTGATGATATTCAGAATTAAGGGACTTCTTTGAGTATGGCGTATCTTATCAATGTTAGGCACTTTGAGTAAAAGAAAATAGAGCAAGACCTACTTGTTTTCATCTCATTATTACGACCACGTGCCACGTTTAATGATCCAAAGCAAAGTAGGCCTACAGATACTCGACTGTAGTCCAGGCACGATTTCATGACAAATGTGTACATATTTTACCTATGTAAACAAAACGAGAAAACAATCAATAATCTCAATTCAATTTTGCATGTGTTGGTTCGAATCTTGCAGGTGTCTCACACCTGCAAGATTCGAGCCATCACATGCAATCTTACAGTAGTTCGGATTTCGATATTTTGTTGTTTTGATTTATAGACTATAGACATAATATTCTGTTTGTTTTCATATAATTATCATGTAGAATGGTCACGTGCCATGTCGTTTAATAATCCAGAACAAAGTATAAGTATACTCAACTATAGTCTAGTCATGATTATTATTGCACATGTGTTCATATTTTCCCATTGTTTACATAGGGAGAAAACGTTCACAATCTCATTATAACTTTGCACGTGATGGTTCGAATCTTGCAGGTGTCATACACCTACAAGATGCAAACCATCACATGCACAGTTACAGCAGTTTGGCTTGGACATCGTGTTGTTTACATGTTATGTAAATTTTGTAAACATATGCCATAATATTACGACCGGATTATAGACCTACTTGTTTTCATATCATTATCATGTATAATGGTCACGTGCCAGCTCTTGTAATGACCCGGATCAAAGTACAGATGGGCCTATTCATCGTCATGTTTTGGTACAAAACTAGTTTAACTCCAAAACAGATTTAGACTTTTCCGATATGAGAGCTGCCAGTGTTGGTAATCACGTGATTTAAGTTTGGATTCATCACACGGAAAAATGGCGACTGTCGGGTTAAATTGGCAGTAATTCGGAAGGTAAGCGGATATTTCTCGATCTGTAGGGAATGTCATCCAGAAAGTTATACCCCATGTCCTGGCCCACAAAGTTTCTGACCTAATTGTACCAAGATATTTTCGCAAAGATCCGTACTTTCAGCAAACACTCTGTCACAAATTTTCTATCGACGAGAATCCAAACTAAAAATATGTGAATACTGTTCACGGACGACTGGTAATTTTGGCGATTTTGAGGTCGTGCCATGACTTCTGTGCAAAAATCGGTCTTCAAATCAAATTTAGGCAGTCTCGGTAACCCAAAATATCCTTGTTGTTTACCTACCTCCACCCAACTAGTAAAGAATTGAACATTTTTAAAAAGAATACCTCACACGGACAAAGAAATTTGAATTCATTTCACGGACAATCTTTCGAGATTGGATAGCACTCACGGACTGGGGCTGATCGTGAACACGAGAATCGTGACAAATTGGAATCAAACCATAAAATACCCGCATTTCGTTTAACAATAATTTGAAGTATGTCTTAACATACTTTGTAATATGTTATACAGACCCAATTGTCTTTTTCCCGAAAAAGAAACTGTGTTTGACATTGTCAAGAAGCAAAATGTTATTTTTAAGTGATTTCTGTAACTGGATCCATGTAAAATTCTGGAAGTATACACTTATATAGATGTAGACTATATCGAAATCTAACGAATTTAAAACGTGATTCTATGTATATGTCCTCTATCACCTTCGGGACATATTGTTTTACTTGTATGTCTGTCTATCTGTCTGTATGTATTTGCGTCCCTTTGTCTGTCGATCCGAAAATTTATTATTGGCATTTCCTCCAAATGCATGCTGTTTTTTGTGGGGGCATTGGTGTTTCTTGTTTCAGGGTAATTCCAAAATTCTTTGTTAAAAGCTACTGCTTGTTTAGATTTGATAAATCTCTTAAATTCAACTGGTTTAAAACCGATAGCTGTAGATTGAATGTTTGTTTGTTTGTTTGATTGTTTATTGAAAATAAAAACAAAGAAAACAAAACAGAAAACAACAATAAAACCATAACATTGAATACAGAACAGGTATTTCACTTAATATATTCATAAAAAATAATATTATTATGTATTTATGTAATGTTATTTACCTTTCAGATCACCAAAATGACCCGCCAGAAATTCCCGCTGGCTAAGTACGTTACACGGAGGACGTCAAAGACTTACCCGAATATATTAACGGGAAATGTAGCCAGAAAACAACCTAGCCTAGATCTAACGCCCCTGAAGATACATAACGGATAGCATCTGTCAATGGCAAGATACCCAGAGAAAATAGAGTGTTGGTCCTTAAAAGCTGAAAATAGGTCTAATGGCCAACACACGCATCGTATATCAATATGCACCAATCAGAAAAAATGCACGATACTTGTGCCCTGTCTATCGTGCAATTTTGCACCAAGCAATGTAAACCCTATCGTGCGGCCAAGATTCAACAACAACAACAACAAAGAATCAACATTTTGCAAAAAGTAAGCTATGGTCTTTTGAAATTACGGAACGAGTTACATCATGAGTGGACTTGATCCGTTTATCAAATCTTAGTGTTTGTTTGAGTGTAGAGTTTCTCATTTTAGATTTGCCAAATATTAAAAGTTGTCTATGTACAATAGGTTTATTTTTTTTTTATATTTTTTTTTTTGTATGTATACTATACATTGGTTAAAACTATGTACATAGGGGATATTTTTAGAATTGGAGGTGGTGTTCAAGAACAGAATTTGTCAACTGCTCTTTGAAACTGCCCAATGTTGTACATTCTATGATAGATGTAGACAGGATGTTCCACTGTACAATTGTCCGGGGGTAAAATGAAAATTTATATTCTTAGTACATTTAAAAACGCAGAGTTTTCAAAGCCTTAAATCAAGATGTTATAAGATGTTATAAGCAATAAAAATAATTGTTATGAATCTCCCACAAGTTTTTAAACGTGAATAGAAAAGATTAGAGTTAGTAATTTTGGATCATTTTACGGTGCCATAGCTAAAGCGTTAAACACGTTGGCGCTGCGTAAATTTGATTCACGTGAAACTCGAGTAAAATTGCAACATGTTTATAAAGTTTGTCTATAGGGACACTATAAAAACACGTTTCATCGAAATATTCTCAATTCTATCAGTGTGTCCCGTGTTCTTGAAATTGTGAGGAACCAAGTTTTTGGAACGCATTTGCTTGGTTTTTCAAACTCGGACATTTAACCGCACGTAGGATGTCGTAACTTATCAATATCACGACTAACAATACGATGGCTAGGCCACATACTGTGGTTACACACTTCTGGCCTGTTATGTACCCTATAGAACATGCTTGGAATGACCTGAAGAGATGCGTGTATTCACGTACCCCACCACCCAAAACGTTGCAAAAACTTCGTATTCCTGTTATTCAAGAGCGGAACAAAATGCCACAAGAGGTTTCATTGCGAGAAAAGTCCTTTCAATGCGACGACGATGTAAGGCTTTAATTCAAGCTTTAGGTGGTCACTTTTTGTCGAGCCCGCTTGCGGTGAGCTCGACATAGTTGTCACAATGGCGGTTCGGTGTATGTGCGTTAGTGCGTTAGTGCGTTAGTGCGTGCGTGCGTTAGTGCGTGCGTCCGTCCGGATGGAGCTTGTCCGGGCCATAACTTCACCATGGATGGAGGGATTCAGAAATAACTTGGCACAAATGTCAAGCTCAGTAAGGCGGAGTGTCGCGTGCAAGAACCAGATTCCAAGCTCAAAGGTCAAGGTCAAACTTGGAGGTCAAATGTCAAAAATGAGATGATTTTTGCTTGTCCGGGCCATAACTTCACCATGGATGGAGGGATTCAGAAATAACTTGGCACAAATGTCAAGCTCAGTAAGGCAGAGTGTCGCGTGCAAGAACCAGATTCCAAGCTCAAAGGTCAAGGTCAAACTTGGAGGTCAAATGTCAAAAATGAGATGATTTTTGCTTGTCCGGGCCATAACTTCACCATGGATGGAGGGATTCAGAAATAACTTGGCACAAATGTCAAGCTCAGTAAGGCAGAGTGTCGCGTGCAAGAACCAGATTCCAAGCTCAAAGGTCAAGGTCAAACTTGGAGGTCAAATGTCAAAAATGAGATGATTTTTGCTTGTCCGGGCCATAACTTCACCATGGATGGAGGGATTCAGAAATAACTTGGCACAAATGTCAAGCTCAGTAAGGCGGAGTGTCGCGTGCAAAAACCAGATTCCAAGCTCAAAGGTCAAGGTCAAACTTGGAGGTCAAATGTCAAAAATGAGATGATTTTTGCTTGTCCGGGCCATAACTTCACCATGGATGGAGGGATTCAGAAATAACTTGGCACAAATGTCAAGCTCAGTAAGGCGGAGTGTCGCGTGCAAAAACCAGATTCCAAGCTCAAAGGTCAAGGTCAAACTTTGAGGTCAAATGTAAAAAATGAGTTGATTTTTGCTTGTCCGGGCCATTCCTTAACTTGGCACAAATGTCAAGCTCAGTAAGGCGGAGTGTCGCTAAGTATTTTCTGAATCTAGAATGTTTTCTCTACCTTACAATATTTTCGTTTTCCAAATACGACATCGGATGGACTTCTGCTTGGTCTGGTATATTTCTCGGAATTTGGTTTTATGGACTTAGCATAACGTCCCTTTTAGCGTGACGGGTCACATATGTATACTCAAATTAATCCATTCTGGTATCTCGTTATAAATACATAGACATGTGATATTTTGTGAACAATAAACTGTCTCACCATGATCCCCATCATTCCAACTTATTTTGTCCCCACTTTTACAACGCCATTGTAATGACAGCTGTAGACATAGGTATGGTCTTCTTTCTTCAAAATGAGCGGGCTCGACATGTTGCCCTTCGGCATCTAGTGTTATTAATTGATTTGACCTATCTCAATTAAAAATAATCAAATTTTATTCCGACGTGTATTTAAAGCATAATCCACTTTTTGAGCGTATGGAATTAAATAAATCAACGAAAATAAACCGGCATTACGTAGCCTTTGCTTGTCATTTCCATCCTGTAAGCAAACGAAGTATCTCTGCGATCTAGTACTCAGTATATGTATCTTTACAAGTTTGTATTTGTCTGTAGGAGTGTGGGTGTGTACACTGTCTTGTCCTGTGACCAGAAGGCATTAACAAATTTGTGGAGTAAATTGCCACTAGGTTGTGAACAATTTTATGAAAAAAAATAAGGCAGGTTCTTGTCCTTCTTAATTCAAGGGTTGGCCATTCAAGGTGGTTTAGCATGTCAGTAACTGAGCTTGTGTTGTGGTATATATTACAGGTGTAGCGGGCCGCCCTTCGTTGTACCATCTCAAGCTCCTGTTTTTTGGGTTGATGTATGTGGGTCTCACACAGTGCTACTGTATTCAAGCTTGGGTCTTATCAGAGCTTTGTACGCTCTCTCCTTTACAGCTTTAGAGTTGACTTTAAGGTTTCTTTTCAGGAAGTATAGCTTTTTTGAGGCCATGGATGTAATACCTTTTATGTGCTGGTTCCATTTCAAGTTAGTCTGTAATGTAACTCCTAGATATTTAGTAGCTGTTTCCTTTTGAAGTATATGATTGTGGAGTATGTAGTTGTGCTGAATAGGGGATTTTTTGGTTTTTTGGTTGTTATGTGTAGGACAGAGCATTTATCGAGGTGAAAAGACATCAGCCAGTCCTTTTCTCAGTGTGCAGCTGCTGTTAAGTCTTCTTGTAATTTTGTCGCATCGTTTGTGTTTTTGACGGTTTTGTAGATTATGCTGTCATCAGCAAAGAGTCTTAATGTGCTGTGTTTGATATATTCAAGGGAGTCATTTATGTACACTAAAAATAAAATTGGTCCCAAAACTGTACCCTGAGGGACGCCTGATGTAACAGGGATTTTGTCTGAGTGTTCACCATCCATAATAACAGTTTGGGTGCGTTCAGTGAGAAAGTCCTCAATCCATTGAAGTGTTTTTGGTTGACGCCGTAGTGTCTAATTTTGTAAATGAGGCGCTTGTGAGGGACCTTGTCAACGGCTTTGGCAAAGTCCATCACAATCACATCAGTTTGAATGTTGGACTTATTATTTTTGCTAGCTCTTGGATGAATGAAACAAGTTGTGTTTCACATGACCTGGCTGGCCTAAAGCCATGCTGCAGGTCATACAGGATGTTGTTGCCTTCAAGGTGGTCCATCATGTTACTGACAATGATGTGTTCTAATATTTTGCACAGTATGCACTTCAGTGATATCGGTCTATAGTTTATAGCGTTATGTTTGTTCCCCTTTTTAAATACAGGACTCACATTGGCATGTTTCCAGTCTACAGGTATTTTATTAGAGTCTATTGATTTCTGGAAAATGAGTGTTACAGAGACTGCAATATCTGTACTAAGTTCTTTGAGTACTCTGCCACTGATCTGGTCAGGACCTGTTGATTTATGTGGATTTATTTTGTCAAGTAGTTTTTTAACACCATTGTATGTGATGTTAATGTTTTCCATCATTGGGTACGGATGAGATGTGCACTTTTCTGGTACGGGCTCACTTGTAGATTCTTCAGAAAACGCTTGCTGAAATTGCTTAATCAGGATGTTAGCTTTTATTTCTGAAAGGGGCAATGCCACTTTTGTCATTTTTCTATACTTTGAATGTAATTGAAAAGATTTTTGGGTTCTTTATGCCTTATACTTTCATCTGGTTCGTTTATTGGAAGATCAAATATCATTTTTTCAGTACACGTATGTCCAGTAAGCATTTCGCATTTGATTTTGCAGTATTCTTTTACCGTTTTTAAACTTAACAAGGTGTTCTGGGCTATTATTTCTCCCTTTGTAGAGATGTTTACTCTTGTTTATGTGTTTCTTTAAGGTGTCATTAACCCAAGGCAGTTTTTTATGCCCCCGATAGGGAGGCATCATAAATTTGACTTGTCCGTCCGTCCGTCCTTCCGTCCGTCTGTCTGTCTGTCCGTCCGTCATTCCGTCCAAAAACTTTAACATTGGCCATAACTTCCTTATTACTTAACATATTCGCTTCATACTTTACCACAATATTCCTTGGTACATTACCTTTCTGTAGGCACATACTTTGGTGACCTTGACCCCTGGATGACCTTGACCTTGAACATAGATTGGCCATAATTTAAAATCAAAGCGGTGTCGGGGGCATTGTCATCTTACAGTGACAGCTCTTGTTTTTGTTAGAGATTGTTTTATGGGGAAATGTTTCTCTTTTGATTTAAGCAGGGTTCTTGTAAATACTTCCCATACTTACTTTAGGACAACGTTGAAACTTTTTTCAAACTAAATGGGGATATTTTATGGTTTGATTCCAATCTGTCACGATTCTCTTGTTCACGATCAGCCCCAGTCCGTGAGTGCTATCCAATCTCGAAAAATTGTCCGTGAATTGAATTCAAATTTCTTTGTCCGTGTGAGGTATTCTTTTCTAAAATGTTCAATTCTTCACTAGTTGGGTGGAGGTAAGTAAACAACAAGGATATTTTGGGCTACCGAGACTACCTAAATTTGATTTGAAGACCGATTTTTGCACAGAAGTCATAGCACGACCTCAAAATCGCCAAAATTACCAGTCGTCCGTGAACAGTATTCGCATATTTTTAGTTTAGATTCTCGTCGATAGAAATTTTGTGACAGAGTGTTTGCTGAAAGTACGGATCTTTGCGATAATATCTTGGTACCATTAGGTCAGAAATTTTGTGGGCCAGGACATGGGGTATAACTTTCTTGATGACATTCCCTATAGATCGAGAAATATCCGCTTACCTTCAGAATTACTGCCAATTTAACCCGATAGTCGCCATTTTTCCGTGTGATGAATCCAAACTTAAATCACGTGATTACCAACACTGAGCTGCTGCAGATGACAAAACGGGTGGTAATAGATATAGAATTTGTGCGGCATATAGTAAAAAAAATATTATGACAGATAGATATTGGTTATCAGCATTTTTCTGTCTCGATAATTGGTGGAAAAGGGACAAGTGCATTGCTTTTAGACTTTGTTAACATTTTAGAACACTATGCATCTAGAAAGTCTTGCTTCTATGTTTACGCGCAGACTGATCAAGACCAATCTAAGCAAATGCTACAAAAGCGACCGTTTTCAAGAAGCCAGCTAAAATACTAAATGCAGGGGTAGAAGAAGCGATGCCTAAATAATACTCTCATGGGTGGTTATAGAATTATGTTCATTTACAATACTTTAACACCAATAGATCAGACCAGATGTAATCTAACTCATATGCCCAAACAGGCTGGGGTCGTTGACCTAATAATATTAACGGCATAGAAAAATAAGCACCATTCCTAGCGGTAAAAATTAGACATTTACTTTTGGATGCTGCTATTTAAAAAAATGATAACATAGTATTATGATATAAAATCAAACATCATATTTGTTTTATAATATGTTATTACGATAGTTTTACGTTTACTGCTCGACACAGACCAGATGTCAATTTCCACGTTTTGGCTTTTTTGAAGACCCAGAAGATGTAGGCTATAGAAAACATTGTGGAAAATGAAGAAATTGCTTGTAACAAGCAATTTTTTCATTTTCGACAATGTTTTCTACCAAGAAATGTAAAATTTCATTCGCCTGAATTTGTCGTCTGCAGCAGCTTTCAACCTTTAAATTTGGACAACCCCAAAATTTTGCCGTCTGGAAATGGGTTTACTCAGCTGCCGAAACAGGCCGAGGTCATTGACTCGTTAATAATGGGCGTGGGAAATACCAACATTCTTGACCGAGATAATGCTTACCGTTACACAACAGTTACAATGGTTAATTTTCGCTACATCATAACAGCTAATTAATCACCGTACATGTACTTAACCCTTTCCCATGTTAACAACATTGCAAAGCTATCAACTCATGTTGCAGACGACAAAATGAAAGTTGTAAAAATGATAAGATTTGTTTTCGTTTCTGCACAGCGAAGATGCGCATGAAGATTTTTGAAACTATAATGCCTTCCAATGACAATGAATTTTGTACCAAAATAGTATGGGTTTACTGTTATATTTTGATAAACAGTCGGTGGTGTGATGAAATCTCGTAACTACGGCTTGAGTCAAGCCGTAATTACGAGATTCTTTCTTTGTCTCAATGTTGGCTGTTGACAAAATTTATGCTTGAATCCAGTTTGAAAAAATTGGCTAAAGATGTCAAAATCTTAGGAGATCACCTCTGTACGAAGAGTAAACGTCGCTAATATTCTTTTCGCCTCCTCGCCATGAAAATCTTAGGAATCGCTAGTGGCTCAGATTGGATGCCGTATCAGACTTTTTGTACTTGTCAGATATACTGTCAGATCCATCAGTCAGCATAATCACGGTGGATAATCACGTGATGCATTTTTTTTTCAGAAAATCTTCAATAATTTTGTAAATACTGGACCGATTTGAATTCGGTTTGAAGCAGAGAATGTGGACAGACGTCACGCAATAGATGGACGTGGTTGATTTTTGAAAGATCAACAGATAAAAAGTTATTGAAGATTAACCAAAATTTTGGTTTATCTTCAATAACTTTTTTATCAGTTGATTTTTTAAAAATCTACCACGTCCATGTTATTCCTGACATTTTCCACATTCTCTGCTTTAAACCGAATTCAAATTGGTCAAGTATATTGACAAAGTTATTGAAGATTATCGGAAATTCTAAGTCAAGTGATTATACATCGTGATAACAGAACAGGAAACAATGATAGAACTGAAGCGATAGTTAACTGAAGTTTTACTGAACCACACCTATGGGCTACAAACAATTGGCCATATAATGAAGATAACTATTTTTTAACAGAAGTAGATTTTATCAGAAGCTTAATGCTAAGGACATGCCGTGTTTCAGACGCTCTAAATGAGGGCGTATTGCAGTACAACTCCATTAATGCGATTGAGTTGGATTGACAAAACGTAAATACAAATGGGACGGGTCTGGAAAAAGCGGGGCATTTATAGGATATTAGACCAACATTGATCCAGATTAGCCTGCATGTAGTCCTATACGAAGACTGATCACGATCAATTCTAGGGCATATTCTGATTCACAGGTAATAGGGCCTACTTTTTTAATAATTTGTCGAAAACTAACTAGATATAGAATCTACACCAAGTAGGCTAATAGCCGGATCTTTATAAGATAGTTTTAGGGGCTAGACCTAGATCTAACTGTTTTGGATGCATATATATTGGTCTCAAATGCCACAAGAACTCCTTTTCAAAAGCAGGCCAGTAGGAAGCATTTTCATATTGGGGAGGGGGGGGGGGGGGGGCGCTAAAGCCCTTATCCTGAATATTGGGGGGGGGGCTAATTTGGATTTCCCCAAAATTTTCAGTGTAAAATTAAGAAATTTCGGGATTTTTGGCCAACATTGGGGGGGGGGGGGGGGGGGGGCGAGGGGCTAAGCCCCCTGTTCCTACGGCCCTGCAAAGTCAATGTAAAATGTATTGATCAGACATTTCGGGATTTTTGGCCAACATTGGGGGGGGGGGGGGGGCGAGGGGCTAAGCCCCCTGTTCCTACGGCCCTGCAAAGTCAATGTAAAATGTATTGATCAGACATCAATTGTATTTGAAAAACAGTATGGCGTGACAACGAGCATTTTTGTAACCATGGAAACAGACTGGGATCGCCGCGATTATCAGCATTTTCTTCTTTTGTCTCAATGTTTTCCCAAGCCTTTTATAATAGAGACGTCAAATCAAGGTATTGTTTGGGAAAGGGTTAAGCAATTTTCTATGAGGGACGTCAAAACGAAGTATTTTTGTTTGGGGATGGGTTAATCCAGTTAACGTATATCTTATCATTCATGACCTATTTCATCGTGCCGCAATCAGCTATCTATCTATTTCGGTAATTATCTATATGTCAATAAAGACGTCATATCAAGATTATTGATCATGACGTCATTATCTTTAGTAGCATATAGACCTGTGTTTACACATTTACATACATGCATGAAGGCTGCGGTAATGATTGTTGACGCATTGTAGGTAAATCTGTACTTTCGTATTTCTGCTCAATGTGTTTTGAAATTCACCTATCTTGCTTATCTTTTTGTCAAGTGAGTGACCCTTGTAGCATTTAGACACAATATGTCTATATAGGGTAGATCTATAGCAGGTCCGTAGGAAGCGATTTCATATTTGGGTGGTTAAAGCCCTTGTGTCTGAATATTGGGGGGAGGGGGCTATATTGGATTTTCCCTAAAATTTCAGTGTAAAATAAGGAAAATTGGGCATTTTTGCCAACTGGGGGGGGGGGGGGGCTTTTGGGGCCTAAGCCCCCTAGTCCCTCGTTCCTACGGGCCTGTACAGGGTAATAGAAATTCATTTTTTGTTATCGCCCACTTAACCCTTTCCCAAACAACAAAATTTGAGGGTCATCCAATTTGAAAGCAGCTGCAGACGATAAAATGGGCGTTGATAAAATCTTTAAAGATATGATTTGTGTACGAAAAGTATTAGAAAATATTGAGGCAAAAGGAGAAAATGCTGATCATCAGCATTTTCTTCTTTTGTCTCAATGCTCAATGTTTTCCAAAAAAAAAAAAAATCTAGAAATAGGGACGTGAAAACCCTGGTCTTGTTTGGGAAAGGGTTAAATATGGCCACCTGTAACAGTCTGATATAGTGACGTGTAGGAAATGGATTAAGATAATGAGGCCTTTTATTTACAGGAAATGTCCCTAATTGACCTGTCAGATTATAATTATAGTTCTGAGATGATAATTCAATAAACGATGTCCAATTTAGACGAGAAATTAAGTAATTTAATATTTCATTTTGATTGTAGATAAAAGCCAAAAGGCCAGATATTTATCATGTCATTTGCTGTTGCTTTGCTTAAATCATCCGACCTTTAGATAGCCTGTTTAAAGCCCTAAGATATACATGTATGTAGACACTGGACACAGATCTATAAATGGCAAAAACAGGACTTTTCTTAATAAAATTGGGAAGAGGCCTGGGTCTGTTCATTTTGGAATGAGCGTGTTCTACTGGAAAATTGGGGCAAATCATTTTTTGTAATGGAGTAAGAATTCAATAGGTACAACAATTCATTCATAAATTATGGTTCTTTATTGTGATCAACTATTTAAAGGCCATATCAGACTGAGAGAGAAAAGTTCAAAACTAGCAATTATATAAGATTAAAATTATATAAATTGAATTTTTAAGAAGAAAATGTTCACAAAATGCATTTTTTTCTGCCACCATTGGGGAAAAAATGAGACTTATTTCAATTGGAAAGACACCTTTTACATGCTTGTAGAAGGAAGAAAAGTTCTGTAAGCGAAATTGAACATGATTAGCTCAATATAAATGATTTATAAAAACAATACAGAATCTTCTGTAAAAAGTAGTACAGGTCTATAGATTGTAAGTCAAATATATTGTGCTACAAAGAAGCAAATCAATCAATCGACCAATTTACCATTCTTGAAAGATGCATTAAAGGTAAATAGGTCTATAATAATTCATTATTATATTTCATTTATAAAAGGTAAATCTAGAGCTTGTGACATAGAAAACACTTAAAACATGTAGCACTGAGAAGTTTTGGAAATTTAAGTTTCAAAGTTCAGGGAATTGTCAGGAAAAAATTATGAACTGTCAGGGAGATTTAAAAATACAGGCAAATATCAGGGAATTGTCAGGGAATTTTGCAAAAATAAGATGCAGTGCCATACATTCTATGATTTCTTAACCCATTAGGCCTACCACACAATGACTCCTTTTTTACTCCCTACAAGATAATGGCTTTAGGAAACATTGTGGGAAATTGAGAAATTGCTTGTGACAGGCAATTTCTTCATTTCCCACAATGTTTTCCACCCAAAAAGACTATAAATTAAAAACTTTGTTCACTTGAAATTGTCGTCTGCAGGATCTTTCAATTTTGACCACCCTAATTTTTTTCGTTTGAGTATGGGTTAAGGTAATTACAGTGACGAAATATTTCAGGGAATTTTCAAATTTTCTCGGGGAAATGCCAGGGAATTATCAGGGAAATTTATTTCTTCCAAGTCGTGGCAACCCTAAAGAAAAGAGAAGCGTTAACAGCAAAGTATTTCATATTTTTCATTTCTATTTCCAGGAAAATGTGATGGATCAGTAACAATGTGATACAACAAACTAAACAACATAACATTTACTAGACAAGCGGAGCAAGATGGCGGATTCCAAATCCTCGAGTTCCTGTACAAACGCTCTCCTTTGGTTATGGTGGTTGTTGATACTACCATGCTCTCTCTGTCACGGACTGCTGGCTAACAAGAGAGAGAAGAGACCGGGGACCATCATACCGTTACGGGCGTGGAAGTTGAAGCCGTTATTGTTGATATTATCCGTGGTGCTAGCGCCGTACATGTACATTCAGCTCACGTTCCCTGTACGTTACATCTTCAAACATTCCAACACGTCAACAGCTTGCGTCATTCCACGTCCGGACCCGTTCGATCCCTCCATTTTGAAATTTGTATGGCATCCGGATCCTCTCGTATGTGATACCTCCGAACTTCCGGTCATATATGTAGATAGTAGCGGACAGCTTCAACTCAACCAAAGTGCGATTAAAGTTTTAAATTTAGACAAATCTGCAATTAAATGTAAATATAGTGTTCTAAACCGTCACCTTGACGACGACCATGTGATATTTTCTAAACCAGTCTACTTTACAACGTCCGTCCTTGTGAATGCTGACTTTATGAGAGTGTCTTGTGAACTTAACGATGGGAAGGTCTTTTTTAACCGAATGTTGACAAACATCAGGAAAACTGTCAACCGAACAGGCCCGAGTGTGCAGGATGAATCTCACGATCGTCTAAGTGTCATCATATTCGGACTTGATTCGGTATCCAGATCGGCTGCAATACGGAAACTACCGAAAACGTTCAGATATCTCACGGAAGATTTAAAGTCTTACGACTTTAAAGGATTAATGAAGGTTTGTGCTATTGAATCTTTTTGTATATAGTGATGCCCGTGAAATGTGTCGTCACACTCATTCTACAAAAAAGTGCACAATTACTGAAATTCTATGTCCCCCACTAGTAATAAATTCATTGGAAGGTTTTAGTTTTCGTTTCTTTGCTTAAGATTATACAAAAGACACCTTGTACGTATTTCAAGCATGATATAAGACCAGGAAATATTTTTTCTCCTTAAATTTTACATTTCTTTAGCTTATTTTCCATGAATGTTGGTTGTCCCTGCACTGGTGCAATTCAAAATCAGCTTGATTTTAACGCAGTTTAATCTATATTTGCCTCGATTATCTTTCTATTCCTTCCCAAATATATTTTCCTGTGGTCTGATTACTGTTTCGTGGGAATGCAGGACTAAACTTTTTTGAGATAAAGGTTTTTCTGATGTCCCGATTTCCAGCGTAAGATACATAACGCTACTTTAACTGATAGTTAAACACAGCATGATGTGTTCCTAAGGTCAAAACGGTTTTTAGTGGTAGGTTAGATATCAACGTAAACAGAAACACTCACAAAAAGATCAAGCTTATTAACATTTTCGAATAAAACAACATCAAAGTTCAAAAACAAGAATCCCCCCATTTTTTTTCATAAGATACGTTACGGCTTAAACTTACTTTTATTTCGAATCTTTCACCATTTTTCATACACGTGATATACTAAATGATTCCAAACCTTCTTTAGAAAAAAATAATTTGCAGCGTAATTAACCAGGGAACTTTATTCCTGATGAATTTCTTTAAAAACTAATTTATGAATAAGATACGTTATGATAAGATACGTGACGCTCGACTTAGTCATGGCAATAAAAACTTATGTGATCAAATTAGACTATCCACTTGGACTTCTTTTCGAACATAGTATACTTTGGACAAAGAATAGACATCCATCTTAATGAAATCACCATTTTTATACAATAAATGAAAGAAACCAATACAAAACAACCATATGTATTCCAATGCCCCCTAAAGGAAGACAAGCTATGGAAAACTTCTGATAACATTCTTTGTAGAATCGTTGATCCAGTTGGCACACAAAAACACATGTATCATTTAGTAATAATTCACGAAGTCCTTGAATTATTTGAAACAATAAAACAAATGAAATCATAAGATACGTTACGAACCATTTTGATTGCACTGTTTTCAAAATAAGTGCTGCATTGGCTAGTTTTACTATAGTATTTTATCATGTTCTGTATATGTTTAAATGGCAATTGTTACAAAGAGATTAGAAAGGGCATTTGGTGCAATTATCCTTTACCATTGACACAATTAAGCATTTCGAATATATTGGTATCTTCTTTAATCCTTATTTCTCGGACTTTCTTCTATAATTCAAGCTTGAAACCAGTGCATTTCTAACCAACGCCTAAGCATACAGATATTCATTTCACTTTTCACCAAAAATATATAAAATGCGATAATGTATGCATGTTCAAAAGATAGATATTTTGTGTTGAAATAAGATACGTTACGGCATGGTTCCTTACCTTGTGACAATGACTAAGGCTAAATAAATTAGAATAAGATATTTTTTGTGTTATAATTCAATTGAGTGGTATCTTATCTTTATATTTTCAGCAGGAGTTCATTGTATTTCATACAAGGTCTATTCAATTCATTCAAAACAAACAAAAAAATAATAAGAGAAACAGTATTTCCTTTCATAACAAGTCAATAAATCATCATTTTCTCGCAATACAATAAATTCTTAATCTGGCGGAAACCTAATATGAATCGTCACCCAACACCAATAGACAAAACTAATGTGTAAACAGGAAAACCAAACACCATAACGTATCTTATTATGCATAGACGTCACAGTGTTTGGATCCAAAAAATTGAAAAAATCCGGCTTTGTTTGGGTACACTAGAATTGAATTCTCTAATTTCAACATATATTTTGCAAGAATAAGTCAAAAACTAAGTCTTTCAGAATGGTCGGTTTTTCAGATTTTTATATTTCTAATTGTGCACTTTTTTTGTAGAATGAGTGGTCAGTATTTTAATCACGCAGAATTTCTTTACCGTTGATTTTGATCTACTAACACAGCAAGGGGCATTATATGATTATAGACACCACTTTAATTAAACAAACGTAATATTCGTTGATTTTTGGATGCAGTGCACTTTTAATTCATTCTCTGTTACAGTTTTTCTCCATTTAATGTCACAAATAGGCACACTATGCCGTGCTAGCCCCCCTGTGGTGCTGAGTAGATCATCATGTACGTGACATAACGGACGATGCTATTTAGATATGAGCTTGGATCTGCAAAACGATCTCAATGGGCTTATGGTATTTGAGACAAAGGGATTTAGATCAGCCAGCGAATACGAACTGTCTGATCATGATCATTGTACTTCTATGAATGTCTATGAAAAGGAAAATTACTTGGTCCAGCTCAGACTGCGCTATGGCAATAGCTAATTGAATTTTGGTTTTACAGTTTAAAATGCCTTAACCTTTTTACAAATAATTCATTACGCCTTATCTTAAGTATTGAATCTTAGAAAATATTGAAGAAAATGAAGACAATGTTGATAGCCAGCACTTCTCCCTTAACCTCAATATTTTCTGCCATATCAAAATGATTTCTGTATCTTACACTAGGATAAATTTGAGGTCTGTAGCACTTTTGAATTTGGAGTGGTCTAAAATTTTGTTGTTTGGGAAAGTTATCCCGTAACTTTTTCCAAACCTGTTTTTAATTCTATTCGCAGGTTGGTGAAAATACATTACCGAATCTCGTGCCTTTTCTGACGGGACGTCGAGTATGGACTGACGAAGTGCCTATCAGGAATTACTCCACAGAACCATTCGATTCTTTCCCTTTATTGTGGAAGAACTTCTCGTCTCAGGGTTATGCTACGTTCTATTCTGAAGACGCTGCTCAAATAGGAACATTCAATTATTTAACGAAAGGATTTGTCAACCCACCAGCCGATCATTATATGAGACCGTTCATGATAGAGGTCGAAGAGGAAAAAGGACGAATAAATAACGCGGTGAATATGTTTTTAGAAAGCCGAAGCATCAAATTGAATAAAGGATCTACTTTTTGTTATAAAGACACACCAATGCATGATATACAAACGAATTATTTGAAACAGTTTATACATCATTATAAAGGCAAACGTAAAGTAGCTTTTAGTTTCATGAACGAGATAAGTCATGAATATCCGAATTTCTTAGAATTCGCGGATGAAACAATATTAGAACTTTTAAAATGGATGAAAGGTGAAGGTCATCTAGAAAATAGTGCCTTTATTTTGTTCAGTGATCATGGTGCTCGCATTGATAAAATTCGCAACACGTTTGTCGGTCGTATTGAAGACCGAATGCCTGTGTTTGAACTAGTACTTCCGAGCCATATTAAATCAAAATATCCCGATCTCGATAAATACTTGCGCATTAATACAAACAGACTTACCACACATTTTGACACTCATCAAACTCTGATGGACATTTTATATCAAAGATTTAGTAACCCCACCACTTCTGTGATTGATAACAAACTTCGCAGTATTAGTTTATTTAGAGAAATTCCACCAAAAAGATCATGCGTGGACGCTTGGATTCCGGAAAATTACTGCGCCTGTTACACCATGATTCCGCTCAACTTTCAAACAGACGCTTTAGTTCCGGTATTAGCATCACATATCGTTGAAACCATTAATGCAAAATTCAAAGATTTTAAACAATGTGTTAAACTTGAAATTAATAAAATTCACGATGTTCGTCAAATTGTTCACGGACTTCAACACGCGGAAACCGAAAACAAGGGAATTTCTCTGTTTCAATTCTTTCAACCAGAACAAAAACCTGACAAACGTTATTTAGTTGTCTTGGAAACAAAACCTGGTTTTGGTATTTTTGAAGCTACTGTGACATATTCGGAGAAATCTGGCGTTGATTTAGACGGGGAACCAGTCAGAGTGAACAAATACGGGAACCAGTCAAGTTGTGTGAACGAGAAATTGCTGCGGCCATATTGTTTCTGTGGCTGAAAGGCATCCTGGAGCCCTATTCACCAACATTTCTGAATTGATTGTCTAAATCCGAATTGCAAATTACAAACCAACTGATTGGACGAGACGTATGTCTTGGCCAATTGCATGGGTTGTTGTGTAATTCTAAAGGTAAATTTAGACTTAACCCTTTCCCAAACGACAAAATTTTGGAGCCTTCCCATTTGAAAGTTGTTGCAGACGTCAATTTTGAAGTAAAAAAGAAAGGATTAGTGTACAATACAGCATAGAAAATATTGAGACAAACGGAGAAACTGCTGGTTATCAGCAGTTTCTTCTTTTGTCTCAATGTGTTCCCAAGTCTTTTCTAAAAGGGACGTCAAAGGCAGGTCTTGTTTGGGAAAGGGTTAAACCAGTCAGTTTGTGTGAGCATTTTTTCTCTCTTAAAACAGAGAAAGGTATAACTTGTCTACAATATTATACATGTAGGCGCTTGCCTCTGTAGCACAGCATAATTTCGTATGCGTTTGTTCGAATCTTTCAGGTGTCGGACAGGTGTCTATTGCAATAGATCGAAATTGTTAACATTTGCCGTAATATAATAAACGGACAATAGTTTTCTAGGAACGTAATACCAGTATGTGTAAAAAAGCATACATGTATTATGCATTTGCTAAGTGTTCATTTAGATATGAATTGCTTTATTTCTAGTCAAAATAGCAATGTTTCAAATTGCGAAATCGAATTTTGTTAATCGCGAAACTGAAATATAATATTCACGGTGGGGATTGTGCATGATGGGATGGATAACGACTACCGACAATGGGGAACGACTTTATCAAGTAAACCGTGACGTAATTTCGGACAAATAAATAGTATTTCGTTTGGTGCTGTTATAAAATTTCGTAACTACGGCTTGAATCAAACCGTAGTTACGAGATGTTATAACAACACCGACGGTTTATCAAATCATAACGGTAAACTCAGTCTATTTTTTGCACAAAATTTGATGCCAACTCGCCTCGCTTCAGGTAAGACATTTTGCAATAACTCTGTTATTTCTGTATCAATTTACGAGCGGTTTGCTGCAAGTACCCCGCCTTATCGAGCTCTTTCATCGGATGTATGACATATTAGATAACTCATGATACTTTTTCCGAAATATTGTCCCAACCGACCAGAAAGCGAAATGGTAACGACTACGGCCAAATTAACCACGCTTCAGGTAAGAATTCGTGCAATAACTTTCTTATTTCTGCGTCAATTTTCATGCGGTTTGTTGCATGTACTCCGTCTTACTGAGCCCTTTTCTCAGATGTATTATTTATCTGGAACTTTCCTGTACTTTTCTCAAAAACCGATCCCAACCGACTAGAAAAATGACCTGGATTTTTTGTCGTTTTTCTGGTCGGTTGGGATCAATTTTTGGACAAAGTACAAAGATTCTACAAACAAGTCATATATCAGAGGAAAGAGCTCACTAATGCGGGGTACATGCAACAAACCGCTTGAAAATTGGAGCAGAAATAAGAAAATTATTGCACAATTTCTTACCTGAAGCGAGGCAAATCTTGTCCGTATACTCCATATTCGTTATCCATCCCATCATGCACAATCCCCACCGTGATATTAGTACGAAATAAATTCATATTTGTACCCGATTGATGTAAAAAAGAAAAGAAAATGTGTAGACATTGTATTAAAACACAGATAATATGTTATTTAAGATTAGTAATCACTGATAAACAGTCATTTATTATTTTCTCTTAATGTTTTCCTAAAATAGCCTATTTTCGCTATTGATGCCAGAACAAGGTTAATGGTTTTGTATGGGAAAGAAAGAAGTTTGATAGGAAAATCATATAAAATTGGTTTTAATAATTACAACCAATCATTAGACCAAACTTTGGCAACGGATATTCCCGTTAGGATGCCGTCCTGAATTTCCGGGCGATCACGGAGGACAGTCGAAGATGCACGAATTGTTTACAGATAATGATGGGTTGTAATAATTAAACATAGAAATGCAAATTATTTTTATTTTCTTAGTTCTTTATAATAATTCATAATTTGTCATAATATGTTTTACTTTATCAGAATTAATAAAGATTGATCTCCGGACACATTGAGTTTTGTTTTCAATTTTTGTTTAAACCCTTTCCTAATCGACAAAATTTTAGGGTGTTCCAATTTAAAAGCTCCTGCAGACGCCAAAGTGGATGTCGATTACGGTTCAAGTTGTGTACAATATAGCGTAGAAAATATTGAGGAAAAGAAAGCGAATATGCTTATTATCAACATTTTCTTCTTTCGTCTTGGAAATTTTCTCCATCCTTTTCTCACAGGGACGTCAAAACCGGAGGTGCGTTCTTTAGAGCGAGATTTCTTGAGATATCTTGAGATTTCTTAAGATATTTTAGGATAAAGCGTTCTTTAGAGCAAGATTTTTAAGACGCTCAATGGGAGGCGCCATTACCCTATACTTCGTGCGGAACCCCTCGGTCAACTCTGTACAAAAAATATAAAAGAGATTTGACCGAGTTGTTCCGAACACTCCATAATTCATGAACCACGGTGTTCCGAATGCTCCATTCTTTAAATGACGTCATGATGACGTCATTTGTATACATATGGAGCATTCGGAACAGCTCGGTCAAAGTCTCGGTCTTAAAAACGCTTATCCAAAACACCTAAAGAAATCTTAAAAAATCTCGCTCTAAAGAACGCGCCTCAGGTCCTAGAAAATGGTTTATTTCCCCCCCCCCCCCCCCCCCCCCCCCCCTGCTGCATTTCAAACGTTTCACAGAAGCATTGCCTTAGTGGGATGAGGAGTTGGGTGCTTGGGAAGGATATTGTGGTTACACTGTCGAGAAAAGATAGAAAACCCAAACGCAACGATATGACTAAACTTCTTTAAAATTGGGGTGTTAACCCTTTCCAAAACGACAGAATTTCAGGGTGGTCCAATTCAAAAGCTACTATAGACGCCAAAATTGATGTCGATTACGGTTGAATTTGTGTACAACATAGCGTAGAATATATTACAGCAAAAAAAGAAAATGCTGATTATCAACATTTTCTTCTTTTGTCTTTATATTTTACTCAGCCTTTTTCTTATAGAGACATCTATGTTTGGGAAAGGGTTTATTTTTTCCATCTCATTTGAAACGTTTGAAAGAAGCATCACATGTGGGATTAAGAGTCTGGGACTCAGGAAGGATGTTGTGGTTGTACCGTCGAGAAACGACAGGAACCCAGACCGCCATGATATGATTGAGATTCTTTAAAATTGGGGCGTTAACCATTTCCAAAACGATTCAATTTCAGTGTGATCCAATTCAAAAGCTTCTACTACAGACGCCAAAATTGATGTCCATTACGGTAAAATTTGTGTGCAATATAGCACAGAAAATATCGAGACAAAAGGAGAAAATGCAAATGATCAGCATTTTCGTCTTTTGTCTTAATATCATTCTCAGTGACTCTTTCCTAATAGGGACGTCAAAACAAGGTTTTATTTTGGAAAGAGTTACCGTAGTTTTGTAATCGCATAAGGTAAGTTTCAAAGAAGCATCGACTAAGTGGGTTCAGGAGCTGAGGGCTTAGGAAGTAAGGAAGAAAATTGTGGTTGCACTGTCGAGAAATGAAGGAAACCCCAGCTCCCACGATATGACTGTAATTCTTTAAAATTGGGGCTGATTATCAGCATTTTTTCTTTTGGCTCAATATTTTCCCAAACAGTTTCTATCAGGTGTGTCAAAACGGCAACAGGTCTTGTTTGAGAAAGGGTTAAGCGTCAAAAGGAGTCATCGTCTACCATCTTGAAGGAGCTAAATCTTGCAGAACTATTATAATAGTAGTAACGATAGATTTTTCTGTGATTGTCTCCCTTTGATCGTTATGGCAAACTCTCGGCCGATAAATATCATCACTTTTCAACAAAAACATCGTAGCTGCAGCTTGTCTTAAGCTGCAGTTACGAGGTTTTTGTTGAAAAGCAGTGGTGTCTACTAAACCCCGAAATATTCTTTTATGCTGAATCGACGTCTGTACGCTCTTGTTTATCTTGTATATCGTTGGCCTGAATTAGCTGCAGTTACGAGGTTTTTTGACGTAGGCAACGATATACATTAGTTCATTGTATGCTCGGTATGCTCGTAATTATGCACGACCACGATCACCCAAAATTAATTTCCCAATGGAACATTTAGAGTGTTCCAAGTTCAAAGCTGGAGAAGACGAGAAGACGACCAAACGTATGTTGATAGAGAAAGGATTCGTGTACATTGTAGCAAATATAGCAAACATTGAGACAGAAGAAGAAACGGATGATTATCGACATGTTCTCCCATTGCCTTCATATTTTGTCATGCCTTTTTTATTAGGGGCCTAAAAACTGTGTCTTTGTTTGGAAAATGGTTGAAGTAGAACTTTATTTTAACCATTTGCTAAACAAGATCTGTTTCAATTTGACTGATATCGACAGTATGAGAATACATAAACAGAAAAAGACAATATTGAATATCAGCATTTCTTCTTTTCTCGCAATGCATTACAGTATACGAAATTTTGCATCATTCATTTTGGAACTAGTCTGAAATTGCGTAGTCTTAGATATGCGAAAAGCGAAGACCTCTGTATAGAATCAGTCGGCATGACGTCATAGCATCACTTTCATTTTTTCATCGAGGTAACTTCCTCGGTCTTTATCGTTACGGGATACCATTTTTTTGAGGCAGAATATTTAAAAAATCCATCGTTAAAATTCATAAACAAAACTCTTTCGTTAAAGAATGTGATTTAAACTTTCTAACTACCAACGCATTTTTAAAAATCAGGCTTAGTCGTCGAGATATTAATGCTGAAAGTTGGTAATGCTTTAACGAAAAAGACCGAAGCTTTCACCTCCACCGAATGAGTGCAACAACAATCGCATAACCCAGGTTTTGATGGAAGGGCGATACGCGTTTCTTACCCTAAACTTGTCGTAAGTCGTCGGTAAGTCAAAAATACGTCTTAAATGTTTTGATGAAACAGGCCCCAGGTCCGCACTTTATGACTGACGACGTTTTTGATTGGCTGAAGGGATTGTGCCGACCGAATCAATATGGAGAACCTACCGAGAAGTAAGAACGAAAACAGTTTTAATCAACTTTGGTATCTCTTTAATAAACATAAGCCAAAATCCGGATAAAGCGCCCTTTCAGCATTTGAGCCCACTATGGATCCAGATCAGTCTGTACATAACTATTGTCTGATCACGACCAATGCTGCTCTCCCAGAGTCTTGTTAGAGTTACTTAACCCATTTCCATACAATGTCTCCTTTTGACTCCCTACAAATTAATGGCTTTGGAAAACAATGTTGAAAATGAAGAAATTGCTTGTGACAAGCAATTTCTCCATTTCCAATAATATTTCCTACCAAAAAATACCAAAATGTGTAATTTTTAAATTAATCACTTGATGTTGTCGTCTACGACATCTTTAAATTTGGACCAGTCTAACCTTTTGCTGTTTGGTAATGGATTAAGATGTAGACAAATTGCAGTGTGGACCTTGATCAGACTGTATGTATGCATAAGCTGATCTGAATCCATGTTGGTCTCAAAAGCTATAAGATCCCCTTTTCCAGATCATAGCTCAATTATTTCCAATGCAAAGAGGATATTATGAAACTTTAAAGCTAAACAAAACACACAAACATTTTGGTAAAAAAAGAGAGATGGAAAAAAACACATGAACAATGTAAGGCAACCTTTGGTAACATTTATCAAAATTGCATAATAATGATTAATTGAATATCATCGCTTTTCAACAAAACCTCGTAATTGCAGCCTGTTTTAACCCTTTCCAAAACATGACCTGGTTTTGACGTCCCTAATAGATATGGCTTGGGAAAACATTGAGACAAAAGAAGAAACTGCTGATAACCAGCAGTTTCTCCTTTTGTCTCAATATTTTCTGTGCTAAAATATACATAAATCTTGTATTTATCCACAAACATTTTGTCGTTTGCAGCGGCTCTCCAATTGGACCACCCTAAAATTTTGTCGTTTGGGAAAGGGTTAAGCTGCAGTTACTAGGTTTTCGTTGAAAAGCATCGATATGTAGTAAGTAGACACTCATTATGTCGACATCGGTTTATTAGAAATTTTGGCCCTTTCTTATCAATGGAAAAACAAATTGGATTACAATTTTTTTGAAAGATAACGATAATTGTAGTAGAAATTATACATGTAGATGCATGGTAATCAAAGAAGGGAATTCCTTATTTCGAGAAACTTCAATCCTTTGTCTACAGTATTTCGACAACAAATGTTAATTCAATGAGACTAAACTCATAATTTGTTAAAAATCGTGTAAATGCGTTTTTAGAAATGAAATGCAGATATGTCACATTCTCAGGGTTTTTTTCACACACCATTTGACTTTGAGATAACAATTGTCATTTGTAATTCTGTATGGTGCATTGCACACGGAAGTGGAATGTCATTCCGTTGCGTTTGGAATGTTCATATCAACCCGTTCCCAAACGATAACAATTTGTACTGGTCCTATATAACTTGCAGCAGGCGACATAACGTTGGTGGGGAGCCAAAACCTCGTAACTACAGCTTGAATAAGCTGTAGTTACGAGGTTTTGACTCCCCATCGACGATAAATTGATGTTTGTTAAGTTAAGTTTTGAGTACAGTATATCTACAGAAAATATTGGGACAAAAAGAGTAAAAGGAAAACTAGTTTGTTGGTCGTCAATAACGTTTTATCAGATGCCTTTTCTCATTCAACAAATTCACGATGGATAATCACGTGATGCAATATTTTCAGATCTTCAGTAACTTTGTAAATATGGGACCGATTTCAATTCGGTTTGAAGCAGAGAAGGTGGACAGACGCCACACATTTGATGGGCGTAGTTGATTTTTAAAAAATCAACTGATAAAACAGTTATTGAAGATAAACCAAAATTTTGGTTTATCTTCAATAACTTTTTTGTCAGTTGATTTTTCAAAATCAACTACGTCCAGGTTTTTCCTGACACGTTTTCACACCTTCTCTGCTTCAAACCGAATTCAAATTGATCAATGATTGACAAAGTTATTAAAGATTATCGGAAATTCTAAGTCACGTGATTATACACCGTGAAATTCCTGGCGTTTTCCCTCCTTCCAAGATCTGTCATAAACGGAGTTATTGAAAGATATTGAAACTAGTATGTCACTTGATTCGCCACAGTGAAATTGGACTCATGAATCTTAGATTCAACGGTTAATGATAAGAAGACTGGTAAAGCAGGAAACACTTGAGGAAAAGGAAATGACTTTTCATGATTATCTTCCTTCTTTATTATAAGTGTTTTGCAATGTCATTTCCTTTTCCCTAAGCACTCGTATACTAAACATGTTAGCCGCTTGTTTACATCTGATACTAGGCTAAAAATTAACCCATTACCACACAACAAAATCTTATAGTGGTTCAAATTAAGATGATTCAGACAACTATTTAAAATGGATGAAATTTTACATCTTTTTTGTCTTTCTGGGTAGAAAACCATGAGAGAAATGGAAGGAATTGCTTGTTTCATGCAATTTCTTCATTTTCCACAATGCTTTCCACAACCTTTATCTTGTGGGATGACATAAGGCGTCGCTGTGTTGTAATGGGTCAAGATTAAAGTATTTCATTCGTTATGAATCATAGTCACTCATATACATTACATATTGAAATGATAATTTTAAGCGAAATCAAACATCTTAAAGATGCCGATTCATCATTAAGAATAAACATCAGAAGTTGTTTGAATTCTCTTTGAAAAATGAGAGAGCGCCTGGCAGACCATGTTCAAATGGATTAATCAAAGTATAATTAATAAATCATGCCTTTCCTAAACAAGGCATGTTTTACATCCTCAATAAAACAGGCATACTGTATTTGCAGTGCGGATTTCATGTATGCTATAAATAAGTTTCAAGTTTTAGATTTTAATGTTGCTTTTTCTGATCATTGTCCTTTATTGGTTGAGATTCAGTCAATATTTACAAGGGAAAAACCAGAAGACCTGAGAAAACCCCCAATAAATTTGAAATGGGGAGAAAAACAAAAAGTCATTTTTGAACAAAAAATGGGAAAAATAGACAAAAAGTTGTTTTACAAAAATATATTAAATGTCTTTAATGATTCACAAATCCCTGTTAAGGAGCAAATAGATCAGATTGTGAATCAACTATCATCCACTCTTCATGAGGCTGCTTATATAGAATCTCAGTGCAATATGCCGAGAAAAAAGAACAGGAAACGAAAACCAAAGAAGAAATGGTACGATGATGAGTGCGACTCTAAATATAGGCATTTGAAGCAGTTATCTAGAAAATTAGCTTCTGATCCTTTCAATCGTAACTTACGTAGTAGGATTTATTCTGAACGCAAGGAATATTGTCGGTTAATAAGAAAAAAACATAGGTCTTTTAAAAGTAAAATGTTAAGTGGCCTCATGGAGAGTGAGAAGAGAAATCCTAAAGAATTTTGGCATTGTGTAAATGACCTTATGGAAAAACAAAAGTCTGATCCATCGTCTGAAATATCTTCCAGTGTATGGGCAGATTATTTCAAATCCCTTATGAATATTGACTATACAAATAACTTTGACGATGAATCTATGTCTGAATGTAACTTATATGAAGAATATGATAATTCTTGTATAAATGAAGACATTTCAAAAGATGAAGTGCTTAAGGCAGTCAAAAGTTTAAGAAATGGAAAGTCTTGTGGTACAGATGAGATATCAAATGAAATGTTGCATATTTCAGTACCAATATTATTAGATCACTTTACATTGATATTTAATCATATTTTACAATCTGGGGTATACCCATCAAATTGGAGAGAAAACATTATTAAACCTATTTATAAAGGAGGTGGGACAGCTGATCCTAGTAATTATAGAGGCATTTCAATATCCAGTTGCTTTAGTAAACTTTTCAGCAAAATACTCTTCAATCGTCTAGATACATATTTGGAAAACAATCACATCATTGGACCTGAACAAATAGGCTTTCGCAAAAATTGTCGCACTAGCGATCATATTTTGACTTTAAAAACCATAATTGATAAAGCATTTAAGTCCTCTAAATATGTATATGCATGTTTTGTAGATCTTAGCAAAGCTTTTGACACAGTTAATAGATATGCACTTTTTCATAAATTGTTTAAATACAAAATCAGAGGTCCCTTTCTTAACATCTTGAAAGATATGTATGCTTCGTTAGTATGTAGTGTGAAAACACAAAATGGTTTAAGCCCTAGCTTTCATACTAAAATAGGTGTAAAGCAAGGGTGTATACTAAGCCCTACATTATTCTCCCTTTATATGAATGATTTAAATAATTGTTTTAACAATTCATGTGATCCTGTGATGGTGGACAATACAAACATTTCAAGCCTTTTATATGCAGATGACATAGTGCTTCTTTCATATAGTGCAAATGGTTTGCAATCTACCCTGCATAAATTGGGAAATTTTTGCAACAAATGGAACCTAACTGTTAATATTTCGAAAACAAAGATAATAATATTTAACAAATCTGGTAGGGTTCTCAAAGGATATACTTTTAAATACATGCAAAATGATCTGGAAATTGTTCAGGAATATAAATACCTGGGTATAATTTTCAGAGCTTCTGGGGTATTTACTCATGCGGTAAAATATTTGTGTAATAAAGCACTTAAAGCAACATTTTGTATCAAAAAGGCATTGGCAGGTGAAAAAATGAACACTGACCTATTTCTAAAGGTTTACGAGCATTGCGTACAACCGATACTCTTGTATTGTAGTGAAGTTTGGGGAATAGATTTCCTTCTCAACAAAAACACCTTAACTAGTATTGAATCTAGGTATGATTTACTACAGTCAGAAAAAGTCCAAGTTCGCTTTTTGAAATCAATTATGGGAGTAAATAAGTATGTAAGTAATAATGCTGTGAGATCTGAGTACGGAATGCTCCCTTTAGGTGTTTTTTGTCTAAAAAACTCTTGCAGTTTCTGGATGCATCTAATCAATTTAAACCCCAATGCATATGCCTATAAAAGTTACATCGAAAGTGGATCTTTTGTTAAAGGATTTGCCAGTAGATTTAAATTATTTTTGGAAAGTATTGGCTTCAAACATGTATGGAATAACCACACCACTTTCTCAAAAACTAGATTAAAACATGCTGTCTTTAAAAAATTAAAGGAGCGGTACATACTTTATTGGAAAAAATGTATCTCTGGTGAGGAAAATAGTGTATATACTGGTAATAAACTAAAGACATTTAGATCTTTTAAGATAAAATATGATACAGAAATGTACCTGCGCATTAATGATTTACCAAGAGAAAATATTATATCTTTTGCTAAGCTACGGGTCAGTGCACATAGCCTCGAAATTGAAAAGGGTAGACATAAAAAGAAACCTTTAGAGGAAAGATTTTGTCCTCTTTGTAATACTGAAGTAGAGACAGAAGCTCACTTTCTCATGAAATGTCAATCCTTATCAAATCGCAGAAAGTTATTTTTTGACGACGTAGAAAATATTACTCCATCTTTTAAAGGTATGAATGATCATGAAAAATTTCTGTTTATTCTTCAAAACAAGGAATATGATATTCTTAGTAAATGTATTGTATTTGTCCATGACCTGTTCAAAGAAAGGGAACAATTGATTGCCTAAACTATATATATTTCATTGATAATAAAGATAGCCAATAGTTCCCAAATCATCAGAATTTTTTGGTGGTTCACTTCGGAAGCTGCTGCTGATGACAAGATTGATGTAGATCAAACTTGCAAGGGGTTACAAAATAGCACAGAACACATCGGGAGAAGGGAAGTAAACGCTGGATATCAATGTTTACTTTGGTTGTCTCAATGTTTTCCCAAGTCGTAACTTGAAAGTTTTCCAAAACCATATATTCTTTGGGAAAGAGTTAATTGTGATTGTACATCTACAATTTATAGTTTAGTTCTTTTCAATTCTCACTGTGTTAACCCATTACCACACAGTGACTCCTTTTGACTACCCACAAAATAATGACTTTGGAAAACATCATGGAAAATGAAGAAATGGCTTGTGACAAGCAATTTCTTCATTCACCATAATGTTTTCTTCATAAAAAAAAAAAAAAAAAAAAAAAAAAAATCAAAATGTTTTAAAATTTTATTCACTTCAAATTGCCGTCAGCATCATCTTTGATTTTGGAATAGTCTAAAAATTTGCCGTTTGGTTATGGGTTAATTAATATGTCATTCTTATACATTTAACCCTTTTCCAATTATTGTAGAAGTAAAGAATTTACTAGTTCGAAATGACAAAGGGTGTAAACTTGGTCTTAAAATAACCATGAGGTTGTTGAAGATGAAGGTAGAGATGCTGGCCTACAGCATATTCCTCTTTTCTCCAATAATTTCTGAGTTCTCTTCTTCTTTTTTTTCTGTTAGGCAGGTTAAAACCAGTCTTTGCCAATCACCGGTTCCAAATCAAATGCAGGCATTATTTTGGGAAAGGGTTTACAAAAACACTCCTTTACTGATGACGGCTATGTGCTTATCATAATTATGTCAAGGTGGTTTTTTTTATTATTATTTTATTTTATTCCATACTGCAAATTTTCAAAGGAAAAATGCTTATTTTGAGCATTTTGCTTTTATCAATTTTCGATATTCAAGGGTCTATCACATTAACCCTTTCCAAACAAGACCTGGTTTCGACATCCCTAATAGAAAAGGCTTGGGAAACATTGAAACAAAAGAAGAAACTGCTGATGACCAGACCAGCGGTTTCTCCTTTTGTCTCAATATTTTTTATGCCATATTTTACACAAACTCTATCTTTTATAACATCTATTTTGTCGTTTGTGGCAGTTTTTTTGTTTTTTTTTTTTTTTTTTTAATTAGATCACCCTGAATTATTGCCGTTTGGGAAAGGGTTAAAAATGGGGGTGGGTGGAAAAGCCCAAAAGCTATAGAAGTATTGTTCTTAAAAAATACTTAGGTGTTAACCCAATTATATAGAGAGGTCATAGATACCTATTTAGTGGCAAATTGTATCATATGCATAATAGTGTTTGCCGAGGTAAATTTTCCTTACATGGCCCAATTTTGAGTTGATCCAGTGGAATTTGAATGCCTCTGCAGAAAATAAAATTGAAATAAACCAAGTTGGTAATTTTGAATGGCTCAGATGTTAAGAGAGAAGGTGAAAATGCTGAATACCAGCATTTCATCCCTTTTCCTTCATAATTTGACTTTTCTCTGGTATTGACATTAAAACCAGCCTATGTTAACCACTGGTTCCCGCTACATTGAAATAATCTGTCTTTAAAGAACATGGAAAGTTTAAAGAAATGGCAAATCACTTGCCATTTCTATTTCTATTTCCAATTTCTTAATTATACAGCTTACAGATATCATAATTGGCAATAGGTCCTTTTCAAAGTGTTATGGATAATCAATATAGTATTATTGTATGGATAATATTTGTTTCACGCAGATGACATTGTGTATGTTTTTGTATTTGTAATACTGTTTGTTTTATGGTAACAATCCTTTGACTGGATTCTTAAACCAATAAAGAATTTGATTTGATTTGATTTGATTTGATTTGATAATAGTAAATTGGAACAAGACTTTTCTGTTAAGGACGTCAAAACCAGGTGTTGTTTAGGAAAGGGTTAAAGTTAAACTCAACAAAATTTGTGCATATACCACTTATGTTCACTTATCCCTTAACCATACATAATCTAGTTTTGACTCACTAATGGAGAAGGCTTTGGAAAACACTAAGGGAAAAAAATCTTGATAATGTGCAATTGACCAAACGCCAATCGACAGATCGCTCCGCCCAAAATAGAATTTAAGGCAAACAATGTGCATGTGGTCGGTAATAGGGAACGATTTTATCCAGTTAATCGTGACTTAAATTCGGACAAACAAAGTAGTATTTCGTAGTTGTTGTTATAAAATCTCGTAACTACGGCTTTATTTAAGCCGTAGTTACGAGATTTTATAACAACACCGACGCGGTTTATCAAAACATAACCGTGAACCTAGTCTATTGTTAGCAAAAAATTCTTTGCCTTTGGTATGTCGATTGTTTTGATTGTCAGTCGATAAATCGATACAAAACCACGTGCAACGATGAACAATTGGGGCATAACATTTTTGTGATCGTCCATTGGCTAATCGATGTTTTTGATTGACAGTCGGCGTTTGGTCAATTTCTTCCTTTCCATAAAAAAATTCTGAGCTACTACCACTACTATATCATATGTAAATTCTATCTTTATTTCTATCCATTCTGTTGCCTGCAGCAACTTTCAAATTTGGTCAGTCTTAATTTTTGTCGTTTTAGAAAGAGTCAGAACAGAATCCGTAAAAAGCCACTGCTCGTAAACAACACTTGAAGCAAGTCAACTTCAAGTGATTATACTTGAAAATTGTTCACTTGTTTTTGGGATTGTTGGTTTTTTTACATCCTTAGTATCAAACTTTTTTTTCCATTTAATACAGTTGCATTTTTACATCGTTGTCAAACGACAGAAGTGTATACTCTTCCAATTTTCTAACGCAGACAGCAAAACGAGTGTTGATAAAGATGAGATATAAGATTTCAAAGTATATATTGATAAAGACGGAAAATTTGCTGATCAGCAGCATTTTCTTCGTTTATCCAAATACCTTCCTGTTTTTTTTTTCTATTATCTAGGGGTGTCAATATGAGGTCTTTTGGGGGAAATGGTCAAGTCTGTTATTGTATAACGTCGCTTTTCAACAAAAACCTCGTAACTGCAGCTTGTTTTAAGCTGCAGTTACGAGGTTTATGTTAAAAAGCAGCGATAATTTCATTATACCAAGTTTGATCTACAATAGCAATACCGCTGTAAAGGTTTCTCGGGCACACATTTAGAAGTATTTCCGTATTTGTTTGTCCGGCTTATTTCATCAAGTACTTCCATGCCCCTATCAACATGATAGTTCACAGTAGCTTCAAACATCGCATGTCCTGGAATCGTCTCAAAGATCACCAGATATCGTTTGTGTTTTTCTGCTTCCGGTTTTGAGATAAATTTATAAATCGTCCATCTATTTTCCTCCTCCCCGCGCGCGGAGAGGCCCAATGAGATCTCTTGAGCTTCGTGTACTTTATATAAACTCAACTCGGCACAAATGTCGGTATATTTAGATAATAATGAATTAAGATGGTAGACCGAATGTTGAGCCGCATCTTGAACGACTTTATCTGATGGTGAAATGCTTGTGGCACCATAACATGCGCAGAAGTGTTCTGGAATGGAAGCGTCTGCGCATGACCTCACTTCCGGGACTTCCCTGAAAAAGCTTGTAGGTTTTGCAAGTGATGATTGATATGTAAGTTTATCACTGGGAGTGAATTGATGATGAAGAATGTCTTTGATTGTCTCATGGAAGTCTAGATTTGATGTAAGTTTGTTTGCATTGTCTTTAAGATTCTGCATAGCTTGTT
The DNA here is from genome assembly GCA_963680895.1 of Fragum sueziense. NCBI lineage: Eukaryota > Metazoa > Mollusca > Bivalvia > Cardiida > Cardiidae > Fragum > Fragum sueziense. The sequence continues at coordinate 67,507,013 of OY804596.1, read as the reverse complement.
TATAGTGGGTGGGGAAGGTCTCTGGTGGGACTATGGCCATTAAAGGCATTCTCTCCTCTATTCTGCCTACAAATGTGTTTCTAATGTCGTCAATACGGGATCCGTGATCACTGAAAAATACTAAAAATGCATTCTTGAGATGGCCGTTGTCTTTTAGAAACTTGAAAAACTGATAAAAGTCGTCATCACCTAATTCTAGATAATTGATGAATTCGTGACAAATTTGAGTCAGCCATGAAAATCCAAACCGACGTTTCCCGCTATACTGAGCCACAAAATGTTTGTAATAGTTGATCAAGTGCGCATGTACAGGTTTATTACCGAAACATAGCGATGATGTACCCTTCAAGTTCATGTTGTTGTATTCTAGCGGTAGAAGGACGGATTTCAGGATCTCGGAGGCGAGGCCCACTTTCTTCATTCCCAGCATCCATGTCCTCATGTAGTGATCAGTCGGCTGTTCCCGGAATCCTCCCGCTTCTACGTCGAACGTCGATAAATCCGGGTAATCTTCCGCAAAAAGCGTGGCATAATTAGCCGCAGAAAAGTTCTTCCAGATAAAATCAACTAACGAATCGATGTAGTGATTTTTGTAATTAACTTTCGGCAGATCGTCGGACCACGCCACTTTGCCAGTCAATATTGGTAACAAATTGGGGAAGGTATTATCGCCGATTTTCATGTAACCTTTGTACACGATTGCATCCAATGAGTCTGTTAAGTAGCTATAAGTCTTCTTTAATTTCCTAATTGCACTTAACCGAGACGTGGAATCGATCCCAAATAGGAACAAACTATAGTGAGATTCATCTTCTGATTTCAGAACCTTTTTGTTCGTCACGGAATCTGTATACACGCTCTCGTGTAAATTATCATACACCACGCCGTGTTTTGTATCCCTACACACAACACGGAAAAAATCTCCAGGAACTGTCACAGGGGGTTCAAACTCGACTTCGTCCCCAAAATATACGCTATAATCATCATTATGCTTTCTGTTCAATATTTTATATGAACAACGAATGGCACTTATACCTAATTTATCTTTGGCACTTTGGTTAAACTGTAGCACGCCTTCATCGTTGACAAAAAGTAGGTCCGGGACGGGACTACATTTGATTGGTTCCGGGCTCCACACGTATTTCATGACGGATTTATCCCAGGGGTCCAGATCAGGTATAATACATTGTTTGTTTACATTCTCGTTTATAAATAGAAACCTGACTGGCATCGTCAATGTTTGGTACATATAGTACATCATTACGAGTGACAATAGACCCAGCAAAGCCCGCTGTCGTCGGTCCCGCTTGCTTGGGAACCTCATCATTCGAGCCTTCGCTTTGTAAATATTTCGGACGGTGCACCCCAGCGCTTTGTAAAACAGGACCAGTAACTCTTGGAACAGTCCCGCCATTTTGGTGGTCATTCAACGGTGTCATCTGAAAAGAAAAGAAAAACAATCTATCAAACCATTATCTGTCAAGTAAACTGAAACTATTGTTGATTTGTTTCTTTTCACTCAATATTTTCAATTCATAAATCGTCGGTGTTATTGCCAAACCTCATAACTCCAGCATGCTTGCAGTTGGAGTTACGGGGTTTTGCAATAACACCCACGGAATTCTATTCCTTAAAGTTGTCAAATACAGACAACCGAATCAGTAAAGCCAGCTGTCGTCAGCCCCTTCGCTTGGAAAACGCTTGAATAGCGCATTGGAACAAACCCCGCCATTTCGATGATCATTCAATGGTCTCATCAAAAAATGAAAGCAGATTATAAACAAGAGTTGTCAGCGGACAACGTAGCTAGCCCTTGGGATAGCTTGTCACAAAGTAAAGATCAAACTACAAGGTCATTTTTCCAAAATTGATCACAACCGACCAGAAAACGACATGAAAACATGACATTGTGTCAAAGCCTTCTTATTTCGGCGTCAATATTCTCAAGCAGTTTGTTTCATGTACTCCGCCCTACTGAGGTCTTTCCACATACATGTATGTATGACTAAGTAATGTGAAAACTCCTTGTATATATATTCCTACAAAATTGACCCCAACCCACCAGAAAAATGGTTTGATTTTTTGGGTCGTTTTTCTGGTCGGTTTGGATAATTGGGGGGGGGGGGGGGGGTAGAAAGATTTTACTATCAGGTCATATACCTTAGGAAAACGCTCAGTAAAGTGAGGTATAATATTCAAGATTCCTTTTGAAAACTGACTCAGAAATAAGAAAGTTATTTCAAAATATTTGACCAGAATCGAGACTTTTTTGTCCGTAGCTGTTATCCATCCCATCATGCAAATCTCCGCCGTAATTATTTGTTGACAAAAAAAATAATGCATGAATTCATTTTCAAAATATTATGATCATGTTGATTAAATCCACCTTTTCCATGACGGAGTGCAAAGTATGAGAAAACTCAAACAATGAGCCCATGACAGCGCTCAAGGTAGCTCACCATCTGTTAACGTTACACATCAATGTAATAATAAACAAACCCTTTCCCAAACAACACCTTGTTTTGACGTCCCTAATAGAAAAAGCTTGGGAAAACATTGAAACAAAAGAAGAAACTGCTGATAATCAGCAGTTTCTCCTTTTGTCTCAATATTTTCTGTGTCATATTTTATACAAATCCTATCTTAAATGACATCCATTTTGTCATTTGTGGCAGTTTTTGAAGTGGATCACCCTAAAATGTTGTCGTTTGGGAAAGGGTTAACAAACCCTTTCCCAGATAAAGCCTGGTTCAGACGCCGTATTCACCATCCTTTCTAATTGATTGTCTAAAGCAAAATTACATTACAAACCATCTGATTGGACGAGACGTTTGTCTCGTCCAATCGGATGATACGTCTCGTCCAATCAGACGGATTGTTGTGTAATTTTAAAGTTAAACTTGGAATTAGACTGGTTGGTGAATATAATCCCTGGACTAGCAGTGATTATTTTACAAAATTGCAACAGTGAGTCCTGGGACTCGCTACCCCAAAATTTCATGAGTCCTCTTGGAAATTTATGAGTCCCACTATTTTGACAACTTTCGATAACTACCGAAAACAACAGCAACAAATTAAAGTGTTTATTTAATATATATTTTTTTTTTCAGAACTATGCAAACATCGTAAAAACAGACTAGAATTCCACTAACATGATTTTTAAACTGTAACACATGATTGTGACACATGTATGAGTATGACTAGAAAGGGGGTGTCTCAAATCTGCCCACGCATGAATTTTCTTTTAATTCTGCATGGTGATAAAGGACCATATACAAGCTGTGAAAATGCATTTAGTTTCTTAGATAATCCAAACTGGATTCCAAAAAGCCACCTTGACTTATTCCCACTATGACATGAAACATGGCCCCTTTTTCATGTGTCGCAAAACTTTTGTTTTGTGTATTTTCAAGATCTGTCAATTGAATTTGATCGGAGACACATATGGCATTACATTCATACCAGAAAAGGTATTTGAGGAAATTATTATGAATATTTTTTATTGAATTAATCATGAAAAAATGCATATTTTTCAGCAAAATTTGGAAAAGAGTAAAATTGAATTCCAAAGTTAAGTATGTTGGAGTCTTTGTCAAGATTCCATATCATCACAAAAACATGCTACATATTTCCTCTTACTTTGAGCCAAATTATATAGAAATCCAAAACCGGTAACAATGTCATATAATACATATTATTGATGAAGGTGATGTTTTGGTCCAAAACTTGTATTCAGTAAAAATTTGATTGTGCTCCTAAAAACATTTTTATATTCAGTAAGATCAACTGTAGCATACAGTACAAACCTACAGCAATATTCATGCCCAAAAAACTCATTGGAAAAAACATAGAATTAATGTAAATATTACTTATATTTACAAAATTACATGTATGGAAGCCAAGATAGGCATACATATACACATTGCAAGTTTTCTTTACTATTTGGTCACATTGTCTATGCACCATTTTTAGTGAGACTATGACATGCAATAAATGTCAAGCCAAATGTTATGAAATTGAAAAGACGCTCAGAACCGGTACAGTAAATCATCAAAAGGTGCCCTTCCGGGTAACTAAAACATAACCAAATATTTTAGCTCTAAGCGCCCCTAATGAACTAACATGATATGGAAGGCCCCCTATGATTCAGTAAAAGACTGTTACAGCATTATATCTTTTCAGTTACACAGTTGAAAATGTGCTTGTTTATTTCAAAACGTGGCCCTATTGGGATAAAACAGGGTGCAATTATTTCCTCAAATTATTTTTCTGACCATAGCTTAACCTGTATTGATACACAATTTATACACATTTCAATGATTTCATATGATTAACATGTTGTTTAGTCATCAATAGCCCTTAAAAGTCGCATGGGAGCTGGATTATCTGTTTCTTACGCACCACAACAATATTTTCACTTTTGCACGATTATCAAATGCCATCAGAAAAATCGGTGCTTTTTCTTATTTGCTTTCTCATGATTCAAAAGATCTATAAATAACTCTTGCTGTTAGCTTTCATGAATCACGACTGACTTGTTTAATTCAAAATGATTTTTATAGAAAATTTCCTCTCTTTTTTGTAAAGTAGGTACACCTGGGACAATATCTACTGTGACCGTGGACAAAAATATTGTAACCAACTTTGAAGTCTACCCCTTAGCAAACTTACATACAAAATTTAAAACCTCATGGCTGTGTAAAGCTTTATAAAAAGAGCTTATTTTTATTATATGAAATGTTTCCCCTTTTATGCTGCCACAGCAACAAAAGTTTATGACAAAAAGAAATTCTAATACACAGAGTTGTACTCCTTTAACCCAAGGATACTTTTTATCAAGTTTCAAAAAGATTTACATATTAAATTGGGAGAAAAAAGAATTTTTGAGAAAATGCCAACAGACAGACAGAAACACGGACAGATGACAGGAAATAACCGAAAAAATGCCTTGCATCTTGATTTATCCTCAGGTAAACTAAAATAACCAAAAAAGTAAACAAAACATTTGAAAAAAGTCATTTTTAAAAAATCTTAATTTTGTCCATTCTTGGAAATGTGCACTATTCAGCGGGAAATTCCAAAAGCAACATTTTACCGGTTTTATTTTTTCTCGATATTTCACGATAATCATAAGTACATTTGTGCGCAACTTTTACATAATTTTCAAATCTTGACAAAAACTGGAACAAAGAAAATTTTTGAACAGAATTTGCTTAAAATATTTAAAAACAATGAATTTTTGGGTTACCCCCTTACATCAGTTGATATAAAACAATTTTTTGTACATAATTACATATATTTTTGTTTCATACAGATTCACGGACTAATGGGCATTATTTTTAGAATAAATTACGCGATGAAACTAACAACCAGAACGCTTGCACACTGTTTTAATCAGGGTACCCTCTTTTTTCATGGTGAAAACTTAAAATTCCGAAAAAAATGTTTTCTGGAATGTGCCATTTGAAACATTTCATGCATATGAACCGTTATCTAGTGTACTAACTTCACGCCAAATTTCATTAAATTCCGAGCGTGGGCAGACTCCCATGTTATTTTTCCTATTCGTGAGACACCCCCTTTGACATTATGACTAGAATGCATTCAGTCTCAGGTGAAGTTTGACTTGTTGCAAGCTATTTCTTCATTTTCCACAATGTTTTCCAAAGCAATTTTCTTGAAGCTATTTTCTTGAGGGGAGTCTAAAAGAGTCAATGTGTGGTAATGGGTTAATAAATCTTTCCAAAGTAACAAAATTTCAGAGAGGTATTTCTGCTGCACTAAACAAAATGAATTTGAATAGAAAATATTGAGGGACAAGAAGAAATTGAATTATGATCGGAGAGTTCAATACATGACGCTGCAAGGTCGTCGTCATGAAATTGGTGCATTTTTAACCATCCCATTCTGTTTATTGGCGTCTGCGCAAATCTTACAAAACACAAAGTTATTATCTTTATCATATGCCAGCTAACTGTAAAGCGCCAACCAGTTTTGTTGAAAGGTACGAACCTTTTTTGGGGGCGGTGCTTGACTCGTTTTTCTGAACTGTCTTTCGAAGTGTTCTCATTCATCTGAGTACCATTTTTCGCGGCCGTTTCTACGGTCTGACCCTTATTAAACAGACCGCTGATCGTCCTTTGTTTGGCATCAGGGAGAGGTTTAAGTTTTTTTCGGGGGCATCGCTACTTTCGTTTTTAGCCCGTGTGAGTAAGAAATATCAACCGAAAGCGCTGATTGGCTGTAAATGCCTTGAAAGACCAATGTAAAATCGATTCGACTTTTTGGACCTGGGTCCCCGCGCTGCATGTTTATCATAATGCATCGTAGTTGAGGAAGGAAACCAGCCGAACCGGTGTTTAAGTAAATTATTATCGGTGTGCATTTGCTTCATTATACGATGTACGAATAATTTTCGAAGTTTTGTTTGATGACAGGACTCGTCGACTATAAAATGTTTGCGTCCGCAGGTTTCACATCTTTCAATAATATGCGTCCTCGGCGGATTTTGTGCGAGATAATCGCAGGACGCGCAGGTAAATGAATCACTGGACTAGGCTCTATTTGACTGAAACCGACTGATATGTGGGAGTGACTGATAACACAGAGCACAGTGAAGGTGCTAGTTGGGGAGCCTAGTCTCCTATATCTGAATACCTTCCGTAATCGATTTCCACTCAATGTATTTCACCATCTGTTAACGTTACATCAATGTAACAATAAACAAACCCTTTCACATGTAAGACCTGGTTATGTACCTAGAGTCTAGGGGATAAACTTTGGAAAACGTTGAGGCAAATGAAGATAATGCCGATAATCAGCATGTTCTCCTTTTTGTCTCAATTTCTCATTTGTCATGTCCATTTTCCCAGCTCTAACGGAATTATACCTTTAATAACATATCTCGTCGGTGTCATTGCAAAGCCTCGTATCTCAAGCTTTCAAAAGCTGGAGATACGAGGCTTTGCAATGACACCGACGATATTTTGTTGTCTGCCTCTGGTTACTCAGCTTTGGAAAAAGGTTAAAATTCCCTTCCTGGTAACACAAAAATGATCTATTCGAAAATATAAAAGTTTGGAAAACATTGAGACAAAATAAGAATCAGCTTTTTCTCCTTTTGCCTGCTGATCATCGGCATTTTCTCTTAAGTCCTTTAACCTGAAAATTTTCTGCGTGCAGTGGTATCACAGTGTAGGAGCGGAAGTGTGTGAACACTTGTATTTGAGTGATAACTTGTGTGTCTGTACATTGAGGAAATGCAACTTGGTAAACATCAGCGGTTGACATTGGTAGGAATTTATGTTTTTTTTCTGGATAAACACAACACTTTGGCAGATCATTGTACCAGTCTCTTTATTGATTATTCCCTGTAACATTTATAGAGCAATTGGAGCCATTGGTTCTAGATTTAAGTCATTTTAGGCCCGATTCACTTGGGTACGAACTAAAACGGGTAATTTAGCTGTTACGAATCGCAGTTTTCACTTGAATAGATGCATACTGTAGGGTATTTCGCGACAAAATTTTCATTCACAACTCTTGCATATGTGTGGGTTGAGACTTATAAATTATTTGGTTAGGAAACCGTCTAAAACTTCCCATTTTGCCGTTTAAAAAAATAATTTTTTGTATAATCGTTTGTCAAGTCCTGTACAATAGCCTGACAAGAAATACTTACTTTTGTACAACGGCTTGAATTGCATATGTGACATATTGATTGTAATAAATGCGTCTTTACCTCTTTTTGCATTATATTCGACTGATATTTTCATGATATTACGCTCGCCCGTAAAAGATACAGAGAAAACATGTCGGGAAAATAAGAAATTTTTGCATGATGGAGAATCACGTGACATAATTTTATAAAACTTCCATAACTTACCAGTCCTAGTATTTGATTTTCACCGACGAAACACTATACTAAAGTATAATGGAAGTCTCAATCTTTGTCAATCTGCTAAAATCCGGCTTTAACCGATATCAACATTTGTCAGGGACCAATTAATAGTCATCATCCATGACCCTGGGAAATCCAAAATAGATTATTTTTACTGTAACCAAACAGATATCCTGTTTGGTTCTCCTGTTATATATAATTTTACAAAGCACAATTGTAAACACACGATTTTGCACTGAAATGTGATTTCATCGAGGCATTCCTAACGTTTTTAAAAGTGCGTAGCATGGCGTATGGCACAATCAAATGCGCGTATTGTACTATTTATCCAACCAAACCCGTTGAGTATACACGCGGTATAGTCACGTGACATTTTCCATGGACAGCAAGCTGAATTAAGAGTAGTGTCTTTTGTGGTGTAATATGACAACAACCTGTGAATGGTGAAAAATTAGCGAGTCTAAATTGGCAGGGATTTCGATTTATAGAAATATGTGTTTCGAACCCACTATCCCTTAAATAAATCGACGTAATACTAAATGTAGACAGCTACTTTACTATCACGGCCACCGCGGACAGCAAATGTGTTATAATTCGCCATCTTTCAGTAAGAATTATGCTTCTCTGCCAATTTACATATATTAGAATATACAGAAACCTTTCGTCACGGCACATGGTTCGATGTACATGTAGAATAGGACACAATTATATTAAGTAAACAGTGACATAATTTCGGACAAACAATATTATTTCGAAGTTATTGTTACATAATCTCGTAACTACGGCTTGATTCTAGCCGTAGTCAAGAGTTTTCAAAAAGGCACCGACGGTTTATCAAAACATAACGTTTGGCAAACCAAGTCTACACGTTTAGCACAAAATTCGTTGCTATTATATAAACTCATTCATCACTCTAAAATGAATTTCGAAATATAGGTAAAGAAAGAAGCCTATCCAGTGGAACATTGGATAACAAATTAAAGAGGATAAACCGAAATTTCGTGTTTGTGTTGATATTTCAATCCGTGTGAAATATAGGCAAGTGACATTACAAACTGCTTGTAAGCGATTGTACAATGAATTCATTAGGGAATTGTCATTAGCCAAACGATTGTACATAAAAACTGTCAAAATGCGGACACTTAAATCGGGAATTTTATTGGAATGGACATCATTTCGTCTGAATCATGTTCTTAGTGAAAAAATACATACATAAAGGCATTTAATTTTGGGAATAAACAATACGATGAATGTTTAAAAAGTGATAAAAATGGCAATTTTATGTGGTGAAAGTCATGCTCCAATTTTCCCATCCAAATGATCAAGGCATTTTGTATGGTTTAAACAGCACAGACCGGGCGCATATGAGGACGATGCCTTCCATGTTTATTCAAGATTACGACATTACAACAAAATATAAGATATATGTTGAAATAATTATCAATCATAAACTTTTTCTTACCTATGTCAACCGCTGGTGTTTACCAAGTTGCATTTCCTCGATGTACAGACACACAAGCTATCACTCAAAGACAAGTGTTCACACACTTCCGCTCCTACACTGTGGGTATTGTACATAAAATCTTTCATCGTCGTCGACAATAATCATTTTATGGTCTGCAGCAGCTTTATAATTGGATCAGTCCATTTCTTGTCGTTCAGGAAAAAGGTTGTCTCAAGTTATCAGAGGCTAGACAGGAAAATAGTTAATGGTCAGTAAATTATAAAAGGTTAATAGGCCTATTTAGGAGGGAAAACTTTGTAGGACAAAATGTGATCTATTAGACGGCGGGAATCACACGATACAACAATTTTAGAATATTTCAGTCATCTTTTTTTAATAAATGTAAATCTAGATCTAATTTGATTTTTTGAAGAAGAGAAGTAAATGTGCAAGAACGTCAGGGATTGGCTGGATGCGGTTGATCTACATCTTTTAAAAATCAGCTGACAAAAAAGTTTTTGGCTAGCCTACCAAGTATATCTAGATCTGAAATCTAAAATCAGTAACTTTTTCTCTGCTGTTTTTTTAATTTTTTTTATTTTTTTTTTTAAAAATCTATGATTGACAGTCTAACGTTTACAACATCTGGAGCTAATAATTGACGTATTTCATACTTTTCTGCTACACACACAAATCGGTCACGAAAATTAAGATCTAAATAATAATTGAAGGCTAACGAAATCGTAGAATTGACTTGGTCTAGAACTAATTAAACATTTATGTAGCCTACATAAAGATGTACATATGCCTACTTAGTCAATGGTCTTATCTGTTACTGGATCCAGATCAGCACTGCAGAGATTAATCCGAGTCTTCTCTGATGTAAATACGCTCTTTGATATTTTGATTTTTCGCTATTTTCGAAACCCTAAATAGATCTAGCGAAAATTCAAAATATCAAAGAGCGTATTTACATCAGAGAAGACTCGGATTATGCAGAGATCAGCACCGTAGCGAGTCTAAGTCTGTAAGTCTGATAAAAAGCGTCGGTCTGGGACATATTCGCCAACATTTCGTCGGTGTTATTGCAAAACATCGTAACTACAGTTTGATTTAAGCCGGAGTTAGTCACTTACGAGGTTTTGCAAGAGTCTAGATATAGATCTACACATACCATTTCATCAAAGCTCATTTTCAGAGTATAAAGAATGTAGCCAATAGTTCATAGCACGAAAATGTAGATCGAGATCATTGAGAGAAAAATAGAAATAGAGAGATCTAGATCAGAGACATAGAATAGAATGTTTATTTATGTCTCTGTCTAGATCTACTGGAAACCAACATTTTTTTCTTTTCTCTTCGTCTAAATTTCTTTCCAAACTAGGCCTTGACATGAACGTAGATCTAGATTTATATAAAACTGATTAAAGAAGTCCAAACCAGAGCTTGTTTAGGAAAGGGTGACGGTCAAACGAAAACTTCCTGTTGAAGTATTATCTCATTCTTTTCTGTAAATATTCAAACCAGTCTTTTTTCATGCGTGTTAAAAGAAAGAAAGAAAAAAAAGAACACAAAATAAAACAAACTCTACATACCCATTCAAACAAAGCCTAAAGAACAATAAATTAATTATTAATCGTCTATGATACATCGTCCATTTTGAGTCACAACCAAAAGATGTCTATGCATAAACTTCCTTTATAATACGCTTATCGCTGGCTGGCTAACCTTTACACTACACGTTTTCTTTTCACCGCCTCTTCAGCTCAAGATAAAACCTACTCAACCATTCAACACGCCATTTTTTGCCACTATTCTATTAGAATGAATGATAGAGCTACGCGTACCGCGTTTTGCCCCGCGGCAATAAAACATATGGGATATGTGACGTAATTTAACCTTTTCCCAAACAAGATCTGGTTTTGACGTCAGATATAGAAAAGGCATGGGAAAACATTGTAGCAAAAGAAGAAAATGCTGATAACCAGCATTTTCTCATTTTGCCTCAATATTTTCTTTGCCATTTTGTATAGAAATACTACCTTTATTCTTATGCATTCAGTCATTGGCAGCAGCTTTAAAACAGTAGCAACCCAAAATTTTGCTGTTTGGGAAAGGATTCATGCGCGACAGGTTTTAGACAAACGTAACCTGTCACGCGCGCAACAAAGGGTTTTATTATTGAAGTCAAGAAAGCTTTCGTCCCAGGTCAGATTGCGCGGTCAAAACTTTTGGGAATTTGTTTTGGTAATTCTGTGTACAATGGTCATATTTCTACACTCACAAAGAGTTATAGCTTACATAGGCGTAGGAAGAGGGGGCAGGGGGACCAGGCCCCCAATGATTTAGAAAAGGGGCCTCCCCCCTCTGCCCCCATAATACACCCATAATTCCATTTACATGTACTTTAACATTTGCCCCCCCCCCGCCCCCAATATTTTAAACCTTCCTATTCCTATGGCTTAAGGTAGTCCATCCCTAATGAGTTTCACGCGACGTAGATAACGTTGTAAACAATTTGCGGTGGTGCGGAACGTTACACGGCCGAATGTTTACGACGTCATCCGAATAGGTTCGGGTAGGTAATAAATGTTAAAGAAGTCACGAAAATTCCCGACGTCACGGGAATCTCATAAGGGATGGACTACCTTAATGAAGATCAAGATCGACAACCATGACCCCGACCTTGAACAGCGAGTTCTGATCAGGACTCAATCCCCCCCCCCCCCCTTGTTGGTCTATCTATTGTACGTTTATGAAAAATACATGATTCTATCCCCAAAACAGAAACCTTATCAGACAGATATCGATTCTGATCGACATGCATTGGCTTCGATCTGTTTTAATCACCTTTAGGACTATATCCCTTTCCCAAACAGCGTTAGGATGGTCCCAATTCAGAATTTCTGTAGACAACGGAATAAATATTGATACAGATAACATAGGACCCAAAATAGCACAGGAAAATAATTGAGACGAAAGGAGAAAATGTTGATAACATTTTGTCTTAACATTTTCCACATCATTTTCTAACAAAGACGTCAAACCAGGTTTTGTTAGGGAAATGGTTTGTTAAGGCGTTTCTTAATTATAAGTGAATGTTATCAGATGATAGAATGGTGAAAAAAATACATCTTATGGATAGACCCATAATAGATCTATTTCAAAATTGGTCTATATAGTAGGCTACAATCGATGAGGTTAAAATATCCATGACCTCGTGAAATATTTTAAGTATTGTTATAGTGAAAATGATCGTCCGAAATAGACATGCTTACATGTAGCACAATACATTGTACAAAGAAGGCTACACGATGCACTTTCTAAAATATGTTGGGACAAACAGAATTTTGTTAAACAAAAATTGTTGTAATTTTTCGACCATAATTTCACATGAAATGCGTGTAAGAAAGGGTTGATTATAAAATTTTGTTTAGTATTGCATGACAGGACTATAAAGAATGATATAATGTCAGATCATCGATGTAACACAATCGATGAGGCTAAAATACCAAGGATTCTATAAAATATTAATTAAGTATTGTCATAGAGAAACTCATCATTCAAAATATGCCTGAATATATAGCACAAATGTACCATGCACCATTAAAAATCCGGCGGGGAAAATATTTAAAAACAAATTCCTTATCAATTTTTCAAATTATAACTTTTTTCATATGAAATGTATGTGGTAAAGACTGTTAATGGCAATGAATATTGTGCTAAAAATAGAATGGGTATACCGCTATATACGCATTGATAAACGTCGGTGTTGTCATAAAATCTCGCAACTACGGCTTGATTCAAGCCGTAGTTACGAGATTTTATAACAACATCTAGCTAAATACTAATGTTTGTCCGAAATAGCTTTACGTTTAACCGAATAAAATCGTTCCCTATATAATGTAATCCATGACTCCATGAAATATTAATTACAGTATTATCACAGAGAAAATCATCATCCAAAATATGCCTGAATATATAGCACAAATGTACCATGCACCATTCAATAATCCGGCGGATAAAATGTTTTTAAAACAAATTCGTTATCAAATTTTCTAATTATAACATTTTTCATATGAAATGCATTTGGGAAAGACTGTAAGATATGATTTCAACTTTTTATTTAGAAAATTATCCGACAGGACAGAAAAAACATTTTATATTATGGCCTTTTTTATATAAAAATATATATGTAACAATGTAACGGCATCGCATATTACTCCTACTGGTAGTATGCGATCTCGTTACCTTCTCTTTCAAAATGTATGTTTAACAATTATCGGCGTGAATGGGTTTCGGGGTCGCAGGCGTCGTCATCATGATTTGACACTTGCTACTCTTAAGCTCGGATCCGCTATGATTCACAGATTCCTTATTTCACAGTTCAGAATACTAGTAATTGAGATGTATAATTGTGTATGGTGAGAGAGAAAACAAATCATAACCTTTTGGACAAACTAAACGTTTCTCCGTCAATTGAACTTGTTAATTTCAATATGATTATCATTCCAATTTTTTGATTAACATTTCCAACAACCTGGAACCATTTATGCTTTCAATTGTTTTGTACATGTACAAGATAGACATATTGTCTTTTGTTATCTAATAAACTTGAAACTTTATACCACACTGCATGACAAACCTATAAAACATAATGTCAGGATGTCGATACATAATGCAATCGATGAAGCTAGAATACCCAGGACTCCATGAAATATTAATTACAGTATTGTCATAGAGAAAATCATCATTCATGACAAGCATACAAGCTATATATAAGCTAAGCCCTCTAGCCCCCCCCCCCCCCCCCCCCTGTTCCTTCGGGCCTGAATATAGCACAAAAACATGAACCATGCATCATTTCATAATCAGGGTTTGTGTGAAAGGATTTATTAAGTACAGCCTTTTATAACATGATGCATGGCAGGACTGTAAACAAACGTTATTTGGTCGATAAAACACAATCGATGACACTGAAATATCCAGGACTCAATGAAATATTAATTAAGTATTGTCATAGAGAAAAATCACCATTCATATAGATCTCAATAAATGACACGGCAGGTCATATAAAGTTATATTAGCAAGGGATGCTCTGCCAGGTCATTTATGTGCACTTATAAATCGTCGCTTTTCATCGAAAACCTCGTCTCTGCAGCTTCTTCTAAGCTGCAGTAACGAGGTTTTCGTTTAAAAGCAGCGAAATGTGAGACATACATCATTTCATTATTTGAGGTTTTGTGAAAGGATTTATTTTGTACAGCCTTTTATAACACGATGCATGGCAGGACTGTAAACAAACGTTATTTGATAAAACACAATCGATGAAGCTTAAATATCCAGGACTCTATGAAATATTAATTAAGCATTGTCATAGAGAAGATCATCATTCATCAATGAAACGTGTAGCTAATGTGGGAAGGATGCATCATTTAACCCTTTCCCAAACCTGGTTTTGACGTCTCTAATAGAAAAGGCTTTGGAAAACATTGAACAAAAGAAGAAACTGCTGATGACCAGCAGTTTCTCCTTTTGTCTCAATATTTTCTATCCCATATTGTACCGAATTCTATCTTTAAGAACTTTCATTTTGTCATTTATGGCAGTTTTTGAAGTGGATCACCCTAAAATTTTGCCGTTTGGGAAAGGGTTAAGGGGTTTTCCCGATTTGAAAGATTTTTCAGACGACAAAGTAGGCGTTGCAAAAGATAAGAAAATATTGAGCCAAATGACAAAATGCTGCTAACAAGCGTTTTCTGCTTTTGTCTGAATGCTTTCCAAAATATGAATTTCTACAAGGGGTGTCAAAACTAGGACTTATTTGGAAAAGGCTAAACAAATATAGTATACACTCGCTATATCGGCATCGGGTAAGTCGAATTTACGCTTACGTCGAAGTAAAAGTCTGACCCCGTCCTCGCCAATGGATATTAAAAAGTGTAACCAAAATAATTTCGTAATAAATAATAATAATGACCATTGAAATTTAGTAGGAAAAGGACAGAAATTGCTCGTTTCGAGCAATTTCTTTCCTTCTCCTACAAAATTCCATTATGAACGCACTTGATGAGCAACAAAAATAATAAAATGTCGTTCAACTCGAAACTGAACAAAATCGGATGAGTCGAACTCCGGGTATGTCGAGGTATTTTGGCGGCCCCTTTGACTTCGACACAACTAGTGTCGACTGTAAATCATCATGATCATAATAATGGAAAAGGTGTTGTTAATAAACTAAAACTACCATGACATTAGTTGTCATGGGGAAAATTATCAGTCACCTGTCCTATTAAGATAAAAATGATAATGTTTTTAAAAATTATTTATACTAGGGATAAAAAAAATGCTTCTCATTTCCTCTCTCGTGTCTACAAGAACAATTTGATACAAACTGCCATTAATGAGATTTTTTACTTTTAATTGCGTCCACAACATGGCAAATGGCTATTATTATCACGGTGGGGATTGTGCATGATGGGATGGATAACGACTACCGACAATAGGGAACGATTTTATCAAGTAAACCGTGACTTAATTTCGGACAAATAAATAATATTTCGTTGGTGTTGTTATAAAATCTCGTAACTACGGCTTGAATCAAACCGTAGTTACGAGATGTTATAACAGCACCGACGGTTTATCAAAACATAACGGTTTAACTCAGTCTATTTTTTGCACAAAATTTGATGCCAACTCGCCTCGCTTCAGGTAAGACATTTTGCAATAACTCTGTTATTTCTGTATCAATTTTCAAGCGGTTTGCTGCATGTACCCCGCCTTATCGAGCTCTTTCATCGGATGTATGACATATTAGATAACTCATGATACTTTTTCCGAAATATTGTCCCAACCGATCAGAAAGCGAAATGGTAACGACTACGGCCAAATTGACCACGCTTCAGGTAAGAATTTGTGCAATAACTTTCTTATTTCTGCGTCAATTTTCATGCGGTTTGTTGCATGTACTCCGTCTTACTGAGCCATTTTCTCAGATGTATTATTTATCTGGAACTTCCCTGTACTTTTCTCAAAAACCGATCCCAACTGACTAGAAAAAGGGCCTGAATTTTTTGTCGTTTATCTGGTCGGTTGGGATCAATTTTTGGACAAAGTACAAAGATTCTACAAATAAGTCACATATCCGAGGAAAGAGCTCACTAATGCGGGGTACATGCGTCAAACCGCTTGAAAATTGGAGCAGAAATAAGAAAATTATTGCACAATTTCTTACCTGAAGCGAGGCAAAATTTGTCCGTATACTCCATATTCGTTATCCATCCCATCATGCACAATCCCCACCGTGATTATGGTCACTGGGGCATGTGATAGGTTTCAGAGCAATAACATTGGTCGAAACAGAGATTTGACGAACTTGCACATACAAACTTTAGCCTCGCTTACAACCCGTCGAGCGTGTTTCTAAATCGTACGTTTTAAAACTCTGCAAAATCGCACGATTTATAAAGACGCACGAGGGGCTGTAAGAGCGCCTCAAAATATGTACATTTCTAAGCAGGTCAAAAGAAGGAATCTCTTTCGAGAAATGTACGCATTCTTTGTGAATTTTCTGGAATTTTAGTATATAAATCGTTCTCTGCGTCACACGCCCGCCTGTCATACGTGCTCCGTACTTCTGCCTTGCGTGCTCCTGGCGTTCTAAAAGACGCAGAATGGTCGTAGCAAAGAATTGTCCGATGTACGATAGGCGTGCGTGTGACGTAGGGAACGATATACTGAAAATCTAGAAAATTCACAAAGAATGCGTACGAGAGGCTTTAGACGCAGACCGCGCGCATTAGCACGTACGACCGGTTGTAAGAGAGGCTTCAATTCTTTGCTGCGTGCAGTCTGTGTCGGGGTTGCGTCCACCAAAATCGTACGTTGCACGTGTGTGCATCGCACGACTAAACATACGTTTTAGACACAGACCGCACGCAGACCGCACGCAGGAGCACGTACGACCGTTTGTAAGAGAGACAAGACAGAAGTACGGAGCACGTACGACAGGCGTGCGTGTGACGCAGGGAACGATATACTGAAATTCCAGAAAATTCACAAGCTAGAATGCGTACATTTCTCGAAAGAGAGTCCTTCTTTTGACCTGCTTAGAAATGTACATATTTTGAGGCGCTCTTACAGCCCCTCGTGCGTCTTTATAAATCGTGCGATTTTGCAGAGTTTTAAAACGTACGATTTAAAAAGACGCACGACGGGTTGTAAGAGAGGCTTTACTACGACCATTCTGCGTCTTTCAGAACGCCAGGAGCACGCAAGACAGAAGTACGGAGCACTTACGACAGGCGTGTGTGTGACGCAGGGAACGATATACTGTTATTCCAGAAAATTCACAAAGAATGCGTAGGCCTACTTTTCTCTAAAGAGTTTCATACTTTTGACCTGTTTTGGATGTACATATTTTGCGGCGCTCTTACAACCCGTCGTGCGTCTTTATAAATCTTGCGATTTTGCAGAGTTTTAAAACTTACGATTTAAAAAGAGGCACGACGGGTTGTAAAAGAAACTTAACCAAAGCATTACACCGACGCCCGAGTGACTAGAATACCCCCCTCCCCCCTATTCTATGTATAGTCGCGTTAAATAGCAGAAAAAAAGAAAAAAAAAGGGCGCGTTAAAAGCGTTGTTATGGTGTTTCAGATGAAAACCAACACTAACACAATAAAAACCCAAACACCCCATATCAATATTTCCCATTTATGTATTGATTAACCCTTGCCCAAATATGACCTGGTTTTGATGTCACCGTTCGAATAGGGGATTTATTGAGATTAAAGGAAGAAAATAATGATAACCACATTCCAGCATTTTCTCATTTTGCCTTTTAACCCTTTCCCAAACAAAAACAATAGTGTGATCCACTTCAAAGACTGCCACAAATGACAAAATGGATGTTATTAAAGATAGGATTTGTGCACAATACGGCACAGAAAATATTGAGACAAAAGGAGAAACTGCTGGTTATCAGCACTTTCTTCTTTTGTTTCAATGTTTTCCCAAGCCTTTTCTATTAGGGACGTCAAAACCAGGTCTTGTTTGGGAAAGGGTTAATTGTCTGTGCTGTATAGTACCAGAATCTTCTGTCTGTCAATAACTGCAGCAGCAGTTAAATTGGAATAGTCTGATATTTTCTCGTTTTGGGGAAAGAGTTAATGGCATCAGATGACTCATTCAGTCTCAGGTGACTTTTGTCACTTAGCCGGGGATAGGAGAAGGCACCATCATGGAATTAGGTCCTTTCACCTAAAATGTTTTAGTCTGTACCCGCAGAACACACTTCCGGATGCAAAATATGGGTATATGGGAAATCAACATTGTATGTACATGAAAATTGTTACTAAAAATAGTCACAAATCGACATTATCAAAACGAGGCTCCCTAAATATGTGGAGAAAACAATGGCGACGCACGTGCATTCAATATACAGCGATAAAGAGCACGTGCATTCAACATTAAAACGCTTTGGGTTCGAGAGTATTGTTACCAAAACGCTTTGGGATTGAGAGTATTGTTACGTTTGAGCGGCGTTTTAAGACTCCAAGGACGACTTCCGGAGGCTGTTGAGTGCGGGGGGGGGGGAAGATGAAATAACCTAATTTGATACCAACATGGATCAAGATCAGGCTGTGTATATAAACAGTCTGATCAGGACCCATGTTGTTCTCAAACATCCATTATATAGGTAAGCCTATCGATAAATGACGTGGCTGAACTGCTCTAGCTATCACATAGAGATGCTCTGCTGGGTCATTTATCGGGACATATATTAATTGACATTTCTTTATCAACCGACTAAATCAGTCATCGAGCTCAAGGCGATGTTTGTTTCAAATCGGAACCCGAAACGGAGCTTTTTAGTGCCATTTCAGACCAACATGATTCCAAGATCAGCCTGTGCATACGCATTTCCATTTTAGCAACGTACTTGTATTAGGACAGCCGCTATTCTTCTAGATCCAAGCCAAAATGCGATTTGTAGCCTTCGATACAAATAAATTGATTTACAACAACAACAACAACAAAAACAACAACACATTAGCGGAATTATTTTGCTCGCCCAAACCAACGTACAATAAAATAGACTTGTTTTTGAAGGTGTATTAGATAGAAACTGTATAGTTGATTCTACGCGATATAAGCGTTCAAAAGGCACAGCCTTTGAACGTTTATGTCGCTTAGAATCTACTTTACAGACTCTATCTGACTGAGTGTTCGTCAACCAATGAAACCATACGCTTCTACTGTCATTCTTCAAACCACGCCTCCTATCGGAGCTACTATCAAGAGGATCTTACTGGAATTACATATCATTTTCCAAAAAGATACATCATTTTCCCAAATATTACATTGTTTTTCATAACTGCACAGGTTCTGAAACGGGGGCGTGGCTTTGTATATCCGTGACATAAACTGACCGGCAGTGCGTTTATGTGAAATATAGCGCCGAAATTTTCAAATATACTGCAATTTCATTGGTCCAAAAACTAGGACGAACACTAAGACAAAATTCGTGTATAGGCTACACCTGTTGTAGGAAAAGCTATAGGAAAAGTGTGCCCTTTCAGACTTAGAAATGACAACATTATTGGCACTTTCTACTTGCCTCTTAATTGTTTCAAAAGCAATTTATCACATAGTGCCATAAAAAAACGAAGAATCAAAATTATGGTTGATTATCAACCAAACGTTATCAAAAGAAAAAATATCAACTCACAACACAGGCAATATTTCCCCATAGCACCCTATCCAGAAATGAATGCATGTCCGATCCACCCGTTTTCCCAAACGGGAATTGATAATTTCCCGAACAACGCTATATTTTTACTGCTCCAATTTGCCAATTTGCACCGAACGATAGTCATTGAACATCAGTGAAAATGATTTTTGTTGTTGATTTTTTAACACAAAATATTGATGGAAAATACGACATTTTGTTTTTTTTATATTCATCAGCTTTTGCTTCTCAAAACGCAACGTAGGCCTTCTCCGTTGTTGTCGTTTTTAACCCAATACCAAACGACAGAATTTTAGGGCAGTCCAAATTGAAAGATCGTGCAGACGACAATTTCAATTGAATGGAATTTCTAATTTTGGGGTCTTTTTTCATGGAAAACATTGTGGGAAATGAAGAAATTGCTTGTCACAAGCAATTTCTTCATTTTCCATGATGTTTTCCATGGCCATTGTTTTGTGGGGAGACAAAAAGAGTCATTGTGTGGCAATGGGTTAAGGACAACAAAAGTAGATTTTGCTTGGGAAAGGGTTAACTTGCAGCAATATCCCATAAAACGCAAATTGGTAATAATACCACAAAATGTGATAAATATTATATGATGCGGCGAATCACATTGATCGCATTATGAAATTAATAAATGTCATTTTGGGCTTTTATAGCAAAATGAATTGTAATAACATGCACTTTCATGTTTTACCTTCTTACTGTACCTAGTGCTAGTGGCACTGTTGTACCCTACCCGCAGGTATTTTGGTACTCTTTTCAGTCCTTGTTACACGGTGGATAATCACGTGATACAATATTTTCAGAAAATCTTCAATAATTGTGTAAATACTGGACCGTTTTGAATTCGGTTTGAAGCAGAGAATGTGGATAGGCGTCACACATTAGATGGACGTGGTTGATTTTTGAAAAATCAACTGATAAAAGTTATTGAAGATAAACCAAAATTTTGGTTTATCTTCAACAACTTTTTAATTTGATTTTTCAAAAATCCAACACGTCCAGCTTATTCCTGACATTTTCCAACCTTCTCTGCTTCAAACCGAATTCAAATTGGCCAAGTATTAAAAAAGATATTGAAGATTTTCGGAGATTCTGAGTCACGTGATTATACAGCGTGGTTAGGAGACTAGTTAGAAGCATTCCATTTGCGTTAGAAATCTCGTGCTTTGTCACGATTTAGTAATTAAGAATGCATCAAATTGGGTATCGCTCAAAATAAATGACCTGGCAATGCATCTCTAGCTTATAGCTAGAACTGCTCTGCCAGTTCATTTATTGCCATTGTGAGCTATAACTGACCCCGAGTCTTTCATTTCGAGGTTTGGTTTAAAACATTGCAGGGTTTAGGTCTACCGGCATTCTTTTTTTTATTTGGCTAGATATGTTCTGTGCTATATTGTACGCCTAAATCTAGTCTTAATCAACATACATATTGCCGTCTGTGAGAGCTTTCAAAGTCAGTCTTAAGTTTGGTCATTTGGGAAAGGATTGAGAGAACATTTAGATTTATATGGATTTCATGTATACATGTAGCTTTTCTTTGAAATTAACACTGTCACCGTAAGCGAACTTATATTTTTGCTTGGCCTAAAAAATTAATGAGGCTATATAAATTATGACGTCATATATGTTGACCTATATATAAGTTATGTGTAAACATACCTAAATGCTACATATATTATATTGGTGTTTGATTTAGCCTATGTCATTTCGATCTTCGCCTGGCGCCCCGCCACACAAAGGACAAAACACGCCAAATAAAAACGGCAACATGTCGTCATGCCCCCCTTTCTCCTGGCGGGGCGACAAGTCGCAAGTAAAATGTGTGGTAATGGGTTAAGTCGTCATCTGCAACATCTTCGAATTTGCATCAGTCTAAAATGTTGACGTCTGGATAGATCTAAAGGTCCAATAATTATAAACGTCAAAACCAGGAAAAGGTTGTGAAAGCGTCAATCTGTGAGAATGGGTTAATATCACAATTTACATTCTCGGAAAATTGGTTCCGTGGAAATCTCGATGATAATACCTGAATTAACAAACCAACGCCAAAAATCCAAACCGAATAGGCCTACTCTAAAGGACCGAGGTGACCTTTAATCAACCAACCCAGAATATAAGCTTATCTTATCACTGAATTTCCATGGGGTAGTTTTTAGCGCAGCGGTAACGCATCGGCTTCGTAATACAGAGGTTCCGTGTTCGAATCCCAGTCCCTCCACCACAGTCTTTCGGATGAGACTTAAAACCGAGGCCCCGTCTTCCTTAACTGGGGGACGTTAAAGAACAATACGATGTCTTCGACCGAAGGCAGGGACGCCCATCCTCACACGATGCATATGTTGTACAATTATTTTTGGGCCGCGGCCATGGCGCAGTTGGTAGCGCATCTGTCGCTCATTCGAGAGGTTTTGTATGTAGATCTAGTGTATTTGTGACAGGATCTCGGAAAGGACCATAAATGATTTTTCGAGAGCATCTTGGATCAAAGTCAGTCTGATCTGGATCCATGCTGTACTCTAATAGCTTCTTCATGACCTACATTACATAGCATCTATTTCTATGAAAGAGAATCGCTAGTGTTGATCAGATCAACCTTCATGTAGGCGTAGGCCTAGTAAGCCTATGATATTGAAACAAGATAATTTCAAACGCCATTCCGCCCCTTTTCCCAGCTCCTGTCCTTTCGTATTTTTGATAACCATGTCTCAACAACACGGTTTAAAAAAAAGGTCAAAAATTTTATTAAATGTACATCTTGGGGCCTATATGAAATTTGTCATATTTTTTCTTTTACTTTTGTCAACCAGTATACAAATGACACGAATTATTCTTTATCTCTGTCATCCTAGCCAGGCCCGTAGGAACAGGGGGGGGGGGGGGGGGGGGGGGGCTAGTTGGGGCTAGGCCCGGGGGCTAGGGGGCTAAGCCCTCCCCTAAAAAAATGCCCCAAAATGCCGAATTTCTTAATTTTACTCCGAAAATTTTGGGAAAATCCAAATTAGGCCCCCCCAATATTCAGGACAAGGCTTTAGCCCCCCCCCCCCCCCATATGAAATTGCTTCCTACGGGCCTGCTAGTAATTTTTGATGGAGAATCAATCTGATTAACATTTATTATCTAAATTATCAATCATCTAATTAAAATTAGATATAGCGCAGTGGTAACGCAATGGCGTCGTAATCCAAAGGTCGCGTGTTCGAATCCCTACTCCGCCACTATGGGCAGTCCTTCGGATGAGACTTAAAACCGAGGTCCCGTCTTCCTTAAATGGGGGTCGTTAAAAAAGGGCAACACGATGTCTTCGTGTTCATGGACATGTTAGGCCCACTTCTAGGAACATTAATCCCTGCACGATGCATAAGTTGTCTCATTTTTATCTTATCTTATTTTATTATTTATTCATTTATTTATCTATTTATCTATTTTGTTTAAGTCCACCAAAATTAATCCGGGACATCTGCATATGTAACGATCCCACTTCCGTATTGTTTTCTTAAGATACTCAACTGAAGGACCTTGTTGACGAAAATTAAGTTGTCCCGGGTTAATTTTGGTGGACTATACGTGCGTAATGTTTGTGTTGTTTAATCGTAAATATGTACGATGAATGATCTGACAGAGCATCCCTAGTTATCGGGTAGGGATGCCCTGTCAGGCCATTTATAGTGAGCTATTGGCCTAATTAAAAGAAAGGGAAAATAAATGAGCAGAGAGCTGAAAATAGTTCCTTATGACTTTTGAGACCAGCATATGCACAGTCTGATCAAGACCCATGCTATTCTCTATTAAAAGGCTCCTCATTATGGGTTGCAATTGTCGTCTGCAGCATCTTTGAAGTTGGGAAAACTAAGCTGTTTTGTAATGGATTATAGCACTACAAAAAAAGACCTAGATGCCAAAGTGTTTGCTGTGAGATTCTACTCAGAGCCTTTATTAACCCATTACCAGATGGCAAATTTGGTGACAGGTCCAAATTCAAAGATTATGTAAATTTGGAAAATGGAGAAATTGATTGATTTTTTGTTGGCTTTTGCACGATGTTTCTCAAAGCCTTAATTTTATGGGGCGTCAACGGGCATCATTTTATAGGAAAGAGCTAAAGAAGGTAACAAATACAACACTGCATCTTCAAGTTGCCTCCCTTGGTCCACACTGATTCTGACATGGTAATTATATTTAGTCTGGGGATCAGCTAAATGTAAATTCTTTAATCAGGTTTGCTTCTTTTTAGGATTCCCTTGATCTCCTTGATCTTTACCAAAGAGTACTTATGAAAATCATTACTAGCAATGCAAAGTTTTCCTGTGTTGTGGATTGTCGATATGACATCTACCTAAATAGGGGCGACTCATGTGTAGGCCATTATACCTGTATACAAGATATCGCCTATTTATCCTGTAGATATTGCTTACACGGTGGATAATCAGGTGTCTCGCAAATTTTGTTAGATACTAGACTAATTTGAAATAGATTTGACGCAGATAAGGTGGACAGACGTCATGGACGTCGTGGATTTTGAAAAATCAACTGATAAAAAGTCATTGAATATCAACCAAAATTTTGGTTGATCTTTAATATCGTTATTTTTTTCAGTTGATTTCTCAAATATCCGTTATGTCCATGTAATGCGTGACGTCTGTCCATCTTCTCGGTTCAAACCGAATTAAAATCGGGCCCGTATTAACAAAATTATTGAAGATTTTCTGAAATTGCTGTATCAACGTAATTATCCACCATGGCTTAGATATAGTATGTGCAGCTATTTGTCTTTTTTAAGCTTAGCAAAGCATAGGTAAACTAGAATCGGCTTGGAAAGGCCAATTCAAGAATGGTTAAGAATGTTTTACCTATCAACCGGTGTCTTACTCTTCCGTATTACAATCTGTTACAATACTGATTATTAAAAATACATGTAATTTAAATTGCAATGGAAATTCAGAAACACCCTTTCTTTTCAAACAAATCACCGATCGTACTAATTCATACATGCATAAACTGGGCTTAATTAGAGCTAAAGTGTTGAGGATGAATTTCACCAACGATTTCATGGCCAACTCTTCCGTAATACAAAACTAGATCAATGTAATTAATATTACACGGGCGTAAATTAAAGAGACATTTTTGAGTGAAAACATTTGAATACCTTTTATAAGTTACCCTAAGTAGTTGCTTTGTTTTAATGACCCTATTAATGGACAGGAAGATTTCGAAACAATTTTAGGGGGTGGGCGGATATGCCTTTTCTATTTTCTTTCAATAGTTGTTGTTGTTTTTATTATTTTTGGATTTATTTTTTTTATTTTTTTTTTCGAAAAAAAAAAAAAGAATATGAGAAACAAAGATTAATCACAGCGAATATCTAAGGCAAAAACCTCGGCAGATATGATCTACTCGTGGATACAGGTTGAACAATTAATGGTACTATTGTTATCTTTCTTGAATTTTCTTCTATCATCATGTGTCGTTCTGCATAGGCTTGCATGTAAAAAAAAGAAAAAAAAAGAAAAGAAAGAAAGAAAGTAAGAAAGAAAAGATAAAAGAAAAAAAGAAGAAAAAATAGGACATGTCAGTCGGCTATTTTTCCTTTGGGTTTTGTAGTTGTTGCTGTTGACGTCGTTGTTAACCCATTACCACACAATGACTCTTTTTGACTCCCCACAAAATAATGACCATGGAAAAAATTGTGGAAAATGAAGAAATTGCTTGTGACAAGCAATTTCTTCATTTCCCACAATGTTTTCCATCCAAAAAGACCTAAAAACTAAAAATTCCTATCACTTGAAATTGTCGTCTGCAGGATCTTTCAATTTGGACCACCCTAAAAGTTTGTTGTTTGGTAATGGGTTAATGTTGTTCTTCCCTTTCGTCGCTTTTCTTCGAAAACCTCGTAACTGCAGCTTGTTCTAAGCTGCAGTTACGAGGTTTTCGAAGAAAAGCAGCACTTTGTTGTTTTGCTTTGGGGACAACAAAATAGGGTCGCCCCCATATTTCTTGGGTTGGTCGGGTAACCGCAACCAAGCGCTTTTGATAAATATTCTTTTTTCCTTTTTTGCCTTAAGGTTGATATCGTGACTAAAGCCTTTTTAACACTGTCTTTTTTTGCTTCTCATTTGATGACTAGGATTTCGTTTTCGTTTGGTGAGGTTTCACGTTTCTTTTCAAAAGGTATCAAAATCTCATGTTTGGTGAAATCAAATTTCAGATCCTGAATGTATATTGTTTTTCTTCTGTTTTGTCACGCAATTTAAACTGTGAGAGGTTAACCCCAAATTAAACGAAATTTCTGTATAATGCACAATGCGTTTATTCAGGATTCAATCCTTTCAAAAAGATTCAAGATTCAAGATTCAACACTTACTGTACAGTTTCCTGTCATAAAAACATACGTACAAACTAGTTTATACATATATGTAAGCGAAAAACTAAGTTTTCTATCTACAACCTGGAAGAGAAGCATGGATTCGAATTTTATTATAACAACATAACTAAACTACGTATTGTACACGATACCAGTTCTGCGTTCAAATCCGATCTTTATATATTTTGCCAAATATAGAAGAACGGCCTTACTACTTATATTCATTAAGGTAACGAATTTAAGCATAGTAAATTCTCCATCTACGTGAAATTGAATTCAAATAGAATGACAATTCACTTGATTCTTTCAACATTTTATACGTACATAATGAAGAACTATATAGTATTAATATCATTGTAAAGATATTATTTAAATTCATCAATCAATCGTTGTTTAAAAATCTTATGAAAATGCTTATGATTCACACAATATGGGGTAGGCCTAAATATTGAGACAAAAGGAGAAAATGCTGATCATATTTTTTCTTTTGTCTCAATATTTTCCTAACTCTCTTCTACAAGGGACGTCAAAACAGGGTCTTGTTTGGGAAAGAGTGACAACATAGGGGTGGAAAGTGAAAAGTGAAATTTTTATAAGGGAGATATTCCAAATTTGGACCAACGCCCGCGCGATCTCTCAAAATCTTTCTGAAATTCCCCCTTTCTCAGGTGTACAAATAAAAGGGCGTAATGATTTTTCAAAATGCAAAGTATGATGTATTGTTAATCAAACCCTGTGCTTTGGATACTCGTTGGAATTGACTCCTCGACGAGACGATTCCAACGAGTAACCCACAACATAGGGGTTGGAGTTAGAATGATTATGATGCAAATCAGCGTTATCCCATCTTTTATGCTACATATCATTTTTCTAAATTGAAATGGCGTTTTTTTCACGGAGGTTAATTATGTGCCTTAGAATTTCAGATAATTATCAATATACTTGTCAATATATGACCAATTTGATTTCGGTTTGAAGCAGAGAAGGTGGGAAAATGCAAGAATTCAGCAGGACGTGGTGGACTTTTGAATCATCAACCGGTGAAAAAAGTTATTGAAGATCAATCAAAATTTTGGTTGATGTCCAACAACTTTTTCATCACTTGATTTTTCAAAAAATCCACCACGCCCATCTAATGCGTGACGTCTTTTCATATTCTCTGCTTCAAACCGATTTCCAATCAGTAAAGTATTGACAAACTTATTGAAGACTTTCTTAAATCGTTGTATTAACCCATTACCTAAAAACAAAATTTTAGGGCATTCCAAATTAAAAGATCATGCAGATAACAATTTCATGTAAATGGAATTTTAATATTTATGTCTATTGGATGGAAAACCTTGTGGGAAATGAAGAAATTGCTTGTCACAAGCAATTTCTTCATTTTCCATGATGTTTTCCATGACCACGGCTCGTATTTTGTGGGGAGTCAAATAGAGTCATTGTGTGGTAATAGTTTAAGTGAATATTCGAAGTGTTATTGTTTGGTCAAACTATATATAGCGGACAAGAATTGACCTGGCAGAGCATTCCATTCGATTAGCATAGGCTGCTCTGCCAGGTCATTTATCGTGAGGTATAAATGGAGACAAAATTCGACACGAAAGATGACGCATGTTTCTTTTCCGTTCTTATTTTCAGATTAAAAAACGATCCCCTGTCTCTCACCCACTCAGTGGTATTGTTTTACAAATTGGGTCTTCAATTTCTCTCTTTCGGAGCTCATGATAATCCTTTCCTAAACGAAAAAAACCTTGAGAATGGTCCAATTTGATAATAATTTTTGATAAAGATGGGATTTGTGTACAACACATAAAGTATTGAGACAAAAAAAGAAGGAAAAAAAAGAAAAGAAAAAAATGAATGCTAGTTGTTAGCAGCATTTTCATCTTTGTCTCCATGTTTTTCCAAGACTTTTCAATCACAAACGCCTAAACCAGGTTTTGTTTGGGAAAGGGATAAATCATTTACTTAAACATTTATCCAAAGATTGCGTGTATTTAAGTTCCAGTCGGTTCAACAAAATTTGCATTCAGTTACTACTACCGTAAAAATACGCATAATTTTCGGGAGAAAAAAAGAAAGGCTTAAAAGGTAAGACTTGAAACAATTTTCTTATATTTCTGGCTATTCATTTGCTATAATAATTGTCTTTATTCGCTTATCAATTTATTTATGTATTCGTTTTTCTATTTATCATTATTATTATCATCATGATTATTATAATCATTATTATTATTATTATTATTATTATTATTATTATTATTATTATTATTATTATTATTATTATTATTATTATTATTATTATTATTATTATTATTATTATTATTATTATTATTATTATTATTATTATTATTATTATTATTATTATTATTATTATTATTATTATTATTATTAAGACTTTGGGAAACATTGTGGAAAATGAAGTGATTGGTCTTTTTATATCAAAATAAATCGCAGAATATGACGTATACTTTAATGGGACATTCAACATTGAGAAAAAAGAATTTAAATGGAAATTAAAGAAACTAAGAAACATGCATGTTTGTTGACTGAAATAAAGGAAAATATATCCATACACGGCATACTGAGCAACAGATAAGAGCGGATAAAGGCATTCTAAACTTGTCGTTTCAAAGGAATCTAAAACCTGTTGTGTTACTCACTAGAATCGTCTCGATGAGACGATTCTAATTTGCGTAGCCACAATATACACTTAAAGATACTTCTAACGCAACACTTACCTTTTTGTAAATAGCTTAAAATCTAATAAAACCATTTTTCATCAAATTTTCGACAAATCTGATTCATTCATCTTAGCTAAATATCTAAAACTTTCATAAAGGAATATTGAGTAGAAATTATCAAATTTGCTTTTCATATAATATTACAAGCAAACAAAAAGTCGCAATAAAGCCGTGCGATCTGATAAAGTAAATTCATGTTATTCATGTAACAGCAGTAAAGTTTATGACATTCAGCTAACATTCTGTTTGTCCGCCATGGCACGAAGACACCCTTTTCATTGACAAAGCATAAATTTATGATGGATCCTTGTGGGATAAGTCTTAACTCGTCCCTATGATGTACCTGTTCCAGTTATTGAACATTTCCTTGAGCAGAAAGGCGAAGAACTCATCACTGGTAACACATTTGATGATTTCGCGCTAAGCTGACAAGTGCAAAACAAATTACAAAATAGATGCACATGAATTCTAGTATATTGTCTTGAACGTTAAAGCATGTTATCAGATCTTATGAAGCAAGAGTTCGAGATATGAGCTTGATTTGGCGAGGCTGCTTTGATGCTTTTGAATTCTGCAATCGGCTGGGGTTTTCATATTTGAGTCTTGGTAGAAAACCTTAATATCTTTTATGTTTGGATCAACCGATTAAAATGAAATTTACAGCAAACATGTAAATGTCCTTGATTTATATTTGCTGAAAATTTCATAAAATATACTGTATTATTCATTTAATTATGATGAAAAATGTAAGTGTTGCGTTGGAAGTGTCTTTAAGTGTAGGGTTTGGTGAACAATAATTGGAATATTTCATTTCCAAAAGCCTTTATCCCCTAAAATCTGTATGTCTAATAATAAGATCACATAAATACCACACGTGAACTATATTTCAGACCTAAAAATGAAGGAGGCTTTTCTGATATTACTGTCTGTCTGTCTGCTCTGTCCCACTCCGATCCACGGGCAC
Source organism: Fragum sueziense (assembly GCA_963680895.1). Taxonomy (NCBI): domain Eukaryota; kingdom Metazoa; phylum Mollusca; class Bivalvia; order Cardiida; family Cardiidae; genus Fragum; species Fragum sueziense. The sequence continues at coordinate 67,476,838 of OY804596.1, read as the reverse complement.
GGTTATATGGTTGACCCAATCAGCCGCAGTGCCACCAAGCATACTTCAGTAACGTCTCGGACCGGTTATACACAGTGTGATAACGGAGCTATAAACTGGACACCACAGGGAAACTTCTGCGGAGGTCGAACGGTATGTACGCAAAGTCTGATCAGGATCCACAATATTCTTAAAAATGAGGACAATGATGGTCTTAATTCACTCACCTAACCCAAGAATGAACCACAGTTTTGTTCGAGTCAATTGATACTTGAACTGATTGAAAACAAACTTTTGGTCACCAATATTGTATCCAAGTTTTGTCTTGATTGGTCACTCTTTGTGGTTGTTAGAGTAAAACAAAGTCAAAAATGGCAATTTCTTATAATTCAAAGGCAGATAACTTCTTGTCCAATTAAGCTGAAATTCAAGGTCATTCAAGATCTTATGTTGACCAACATTATGCCTACGTTTTGTCTTGATTTGTTAACATTTGTTTTTCTTAGACTAAAAACAAAGTCGAAAACGACAATTTTGTCAAATTCAAGGATACAACTCATGACTTTGTGATCTGATCACTCCAAAATTCGACCTCATAATAGATCTTATGGTCACCGACATTTCGTACACGTTTGTAACGTTAACCGCCCGGTTTCCGTTTGTTAATACATGTTTATAACGACCCGTAAGTATGCAATTACAACTCTCACGATTAATGACCTGGCAGACCATCCCTAGCAATTAGCTAGGGATGCTCTGCCAGGTCATTTATCGAGAGCTATATACGTCTTTATTTTTAGGTTCAAGAAAATAATGGCGGCAACTGTAGCGCTTGTGGTGACAATTACGCGACGAGTTACCCAAGACCGCATGATTATGGTGGACAATATGCTACAAGTATAGTGCCAACACGAATATACCTCGTTGGTGAGTGGTAATATGTACACGACAGAGAATCATGTGAAACAACAACAACCACAAAAAACTCCAACAATTTTAGAAAAAAAAAACAACAATATTTAAGATGGTATGTGACCGATTTGAAAACGATCTAATCAGTGAAGACAAAAATTGCAATGGATGATCTGAATAGGCATAAGCCCTATGGTGGATCATTTAAATAGTGATTGACTAAAAAAGCCATTGATGAGCAAAACGTGATAATGTATGTTCGTCAAAAACTTTTTGTCCGTAGCTGCTTGAAATATCCATCACATCAATCCCTTCGCTGGTATCTTTAAAACTGCTCTGCCTGAGGGATCAAAAACAAAAATTGGCATGTATTGACGAAAAAGCCATGACGCAGTTGTGTTTTGTATCACGTCATTTCCCGCCGTAACATATTTTGAAGAAAATGGTAATATTGTGAAACAATTTTACACGATGTTAGAGGAGGATTTTGCTAAAAAACTTAAACATAATTTTGATTTAACAAAAGTCAATATTTTGAGAATAGATTTGAATTAAGATTAGCATAGAATTGTATATACCGAAAATTTGAATAGTAAGTACGAATTTGCATTGGGATATAATAAATTGAGAACCCATCACTTTTAACCACTTATAGAGAATACCAACAATACGGGTATAATGGCATTATCTTAAGATCAGTTGACCTTTACCCATGCCAGACAAACATAAAAGAGACACGACGTCGACATTTGTCGAGCGACGTCAAAATCTTTCTGTAGCGGAAAGTACGGAAAATTTCATTTTAGTCCAAAAGTCGATTATAACCAAGGTCGGATCCAGGAATCTTTCCAGTATGTGTGTGTGTGTGTGGGGGGGGGGCTGGGGGTCCAAGCCCCAATGATGACTTTACATCTGTTAAAAACATCACGTTTTAGTTACGTTATATATATTCAAAAAACTTAATTTCCACCGAATGCCGGTGGAGCCGGAACCCCCCCCCCCCCCCAAAACCACCGCTAGATCCGCCCTTGATACTCTTATAAATGTTTTCTGAATTAAAACATTTTTAATTTGTTTGTTTTGTCTATATGGATTCATTTACGCGCGTTTACTTTCACATTCAATATGGCGACGTTTGAAATGCAGCCGAGATAGGCGCTAAGTTGGAGCCCGGAAACACCCGAGGTGATCGGAATGATCCATTTCTAGGTCCGATACCGCCGAACGTTTACGGTGTCGCCCAAAAATATGCGACGACGTATGAATATCAAAATAGCGACAACACGGGTATTCTTCTTTAATTTAGCATGATTACAGATATATTAAAATGGTTCTGGTTAGTTTTACATGGTTCGATTTTATCAAGTGAATCTTGACGCAATTTCGGATAAAACAATAGCACTGGTGGTGAACTCGGCCAAAGTGAGAGATGTTTTTTCACAATCAATATTTTTCACCATCAGTGAATAGTATTTCTTCGGTGTAATTAAAAGAAATCGCGACTGCTGCTTGGTAGAAAATGTAATTTTAGTCCAGCAACCTTAACCCGGGACATCTGCATATGTAATGACCCCACTTCGGGAATGTTTTGTTACGACGCTTGAAACTAACCGACTTTGCACATGACAATTAAGTTGTCCCGGGTTAATTTTGGTGGACTATACTAAAGTTTATAACAACGCCGATAATTCATCACCCAAACAAGAATAACCAGTCTATTTTAAATGCAAAATTTAATCCTTTTCTAATTTGTTTTACAGGTCAAATGATTACTATCAAGGTAAAGGTCACAGCGTCACACCTGGGACACTTTTTGTTCAGACTTTGTGATAGGCTAGAATCTAACTACCCAAACCAGGACGCTCTAACGCAATGTTTCAACACGCCCGGACAACCTCACATCCTGTATGATGAATATGGAAACTCCAACTTCTCAGGTAAGGCACAGGTAACAGTGTCTAAAGAAAGATAAAGCGAAAAAAGAAAGAAAAAAAGACAGAAAAGGGAAAAAGAAACAACACAATACAAAATATTTCAAGCTTACAGTAATCTAAAAAGATCGTTTAACATTTATTCATTTATTTTCATTATTGTAATTGCTCAAGACAAGTAATTTCTTCATTTCCTAAAATATTTTCTATCTACAAAGACAAAAACTATGTAAATTTCTGTGCATTTAAATTAAAGTCTGCAACATAATTGAAAAAAAAATGGATTTCATAATGGAATGTCTGCTGTTTTGGTAAATCGTCGGTGCGCAAAATCTCGTAATTACAGCGTTGATTAAGCTGTAGTTCCGTGGGTTTTGCATAAATATAGACGAAATGGTTTTTTTCCCTATTCCACTACTATACAGGTATTAACCAAGCCACAGAATACAATTTTGAGGTCTATCTACCTGATAACGTTACATGCCCCGATGGGTGTAGTCTACAATGGTGGTACGAAACTAGTAAGTCACAATTTTACTAAGCAGTGTTCTCCCAAGCCTAATAAGCTGTATCGGCCCCACTACAGCTTCATGAAAATCAGTGTAATGCCCCATTGCCCCTACAGCTTCTAAAGTACCCCACAGCTTAATTTCTTCAACGTTGTCACCTGATAGAGGCAATTTGGGGATATTTCGTGTCAAAAATAATGTATTTTAATGATTTTCAAAGTATTAATTGTGTATGAAAACATTATGGGGAAAAAAAGAAGAAAAAAAAAAAGAAATTGCTCAAAAGGAGCAATAAATTATTTCTTCTTTTCCCATAATGTTTTCATACACAATTATTTACATACACTATGCATTTAAAGATTTACCGATACTTATATGATTTGCCACTACAGTTTCAAATTATTTTGTGAAGAGCCCTACTAATATTCTGGTTTTGACGTCACTTGTAGATTGTAGGGGTAAACCAATGAGAGAATAATCACATTATAGGAAAACATCCTACATTCAAAATAGAATTTAAGAGTGAAAAGTCTTAATCCTAGTCAGGCTGTGCGGACTGCGTTGCAGACTGACCAGGGTCTGTAATTTTCATACTTCCCATAAGGCCCCTTAAGGGCGAGTCACATATATACAAAGGAGAAACACAAAACACAATTCACGAGAGGGGTTTGTTGGATGTGATTATTTAAACATCACATGATAGAAAAGTTATTGACAAGCAAACAAAATATTGTTTCCTCGCCAATAACATTTTCTGCCAGGTGCTGTTTAACCCTTTCCCAAACGTCAAGATTTTAGGGTGATCCACTTCAAAAACTGACACAAATGACAAAATGGAAGGTATTTAAGATAGAATATGTGTAAAATATAAAATATTGAGACAAAAGGAGAAACTGCTGGTTATCAGCAGTTTCTTCTTTTGTTTCAATGTTTTCCCAAGCCTTTTCTAACAGGGACGTCAAAACCAGGTCTTGTTTGGGAAAGGGTTAAAAGATCCAAATTCAAATCAAGCTATTATCATTATTAAACATTATCTGCAATTGTTGTTGTTTGTTTGTTTGTTGTTGTTGTTGTTGTTTTTGTTGTGTCACGTGATTTCCCGCCTTTATAACATTTTTTAAAACTCTTACAGACAACAGTCCGGGTGTGTTTCCTGAACATTTCGTGAACTGTGCTGATATACGTATTGTCAACTGTGACCAATATCTCGTAAGTGGTAACGAAAACTTCTCTAACAGAAGTTGTTTCATACACGTATGTCTATATCATATCATTGCCTTTCAACAAATACCACGTAAGTGCAGCTTTAGACAAGCTGCAATTACCTGGTTTTCGTTCCAAAGTGACGTCTACTGTAACCAACACCTGGTAGCGAAAACTTGTCGTAGAGTAACTGTTGCCATGTCTGTCTATCTGCAAATCTTTTCTATATCTATGGTTCTCTGCCAATGGTAATAAATTTGGAATCACATTTGGTGTATATTTTCAATTGTTATGTGTATCAATTGTGTTTTCATTGTAACGAGACATTTCTTGTATAATTAAACCATTCCTCCAATCATTAGATACTGTACCGCACAGTTCGTGCAACTTATCTGCCATTGTCTTTGAAATCCAGATAACCTAGTCAGTTTCCGTCATCAATTCATTTTGTTTATAATTTTATTTCCATAGGACGAGAATAACGATATGTCGTATTGTGGTTTTGGACCAACTCCAGAACTAGAGTATTGTTCAGACGGTGGTAGTGATACGGGAGGCGAGAGTTCAAACGGAGGTAGTTCTAACACGGATAACTCGAACACTGATAACTCGAACACTGGTGGCTCGAACAGCGGAGGTTACACGAACAACAATGGTGGATATGGCGAGAACAGCGGTGGCTACACGAATAACAACGACGGGTACGGCGACAGCAGCGAGGGTTACGGAAATGGTAGGCATATATCTTAACAATATTTCAAAATGCTTAATATGTACAAAACAAGAAACCAATGAACATTAGAGAACTCTTGAATAAAACATTTCTGATCATTGTTTGTTCTATTCATCCTTATTATCGAATATAAAGTAAATCTACATTGTTATGCGAGAATATTTTAATCTATTTGGTAGAATTATTTTAAATATTCATCCTTATTATCGAATATAAAGTAAATCTACATTGTTATGCGAGAATATTTCAATCTATTTGGTAGAATTAGGGCCTATTTTAAATAAAACTTCCAAAGCTTGTATTTTTTGTTTAATTTTCACAGATAATTATGGGAATGGGAATCAAAATGACGGAGGAAATTATTACAATGAAGGATCCGGGAACCAGAACGAAAATGGGGGAACCAATACCGGAAGTGGAAGTGGCACTACCGCATGTCCCACAAGTACAAGTTGTCAGACAGCTCCTTCCGGTTCCGGTCCGCCATCTTGTGAATTCTGCACGCGTATGCAATGCGCGAACTGCCAGAACGATTGTTGTAGCAAGGAGACCTCCGATGTATATTTGTCAACACTTACCGGAGCTCCGGACCTGTGGTGCGATTACCACTGTACCGACGACCCCGCATTCTGTCCACGACGCTGGTGTTACAGCCTAGAAGCCGTGCGCTGGGTCGATACTTGCTCCACAAAGAAATCCGTATCGTCGCTCATTAATAAACTGGAGACGAAAATTGAAGAAATTAAGAAAAAGAGGGGAAAGGGAAAATCTCTTTTCTAAATACTTGTGGATTAGGGACCTATGGATAGAACTTACAATATAAACATCAAAGAGACAAACGTGCTAATCAGGCGAAAACTGGTTAAATGTAGTCAATGCCTAATAAGATTCATGCGGCGTCGGAATTATTCGTGTGGTGTCATTCGTAAAGTACACGAACCTATTCGGGCGACGTCGTTACAAACACTCGGTGGTTGAACGTCGCCTAATGTTTATGATGTCGCTCAAATAATTTCGACTTCGCCTGAATCTCATTAACATGGACTACCTTAAAATTAAAAAGTATTGCATAATTTGTATTACTGACCTTTCATGCACCGATACAAGTTCACAAAATTGAGCCATAGCCACACGTATCCGATTTTGGTATTCCACCAATCAGTAGATCTATAGCGAATGATTTTATCCACTTACCTGTGACGTAATTTCGGACAAACAAATACTATTACGTGGGTGTTGTCATAAAATCTCGTAGCTACGGCTTGATTCAAGCCGTAGTTATTGTTTGACCAAATTTACCTGAGACTCATCGGTTTCCGTAAGCGTATTCCGGCATTCATCGGCGTATTCGATAGTTTCCGCGTGTTTATACCCTGCGCTGTGAAAAATGTTAACTTTATTTCTGCATGATCTCATTGAACAAAGAACTAGCGTAGTGGAAAAGACGCTGGACTTTCATTTACAGAGACTCAAGATCGAATCTAGCAATTTACTGATGAAACTTTTTAAGCTTTTTTTTTCTTTTTTCCTATGAAATGGAATACTTAATTAATGTATTAATTTATTGATTAATTAAATCTTCTTTTTTTTTTTTAATTTTCACAATAATTATAGTTCACTAAATAACTCTTCCCTTTTTATCATAATCTTTATTCGTTCATTTATCATTTATAATCTTCTCTTGAACGTTGCTGGTGTGTTGGTCTCTCGCAGCTTCTCTGGAATCAAAAAGACATTGACCCTGTTTACTCCAATTGTATTGATGGTTAAACGAGGAAAAAGGTTCTGGGTCCCCCAGTTGTCTAAAAAAGTTGCAACATCAGCAAACACGTTTTTATATTACCTGTATCTAAACGGTTTCGACATTTCTTTAATGACTACTTACTACTTAAAGTGACAGGATTCAAGTGAACTGATTGAGGTTTACAAAATGTATGCATGCATTTGGGGAAAAAAAGAAATAAATGTTGAAAGTAAAAATATTTAAACAAAAGCGCTACTGGGATTCGAACCACGGACATATTGTTTACAGAAAAGTCGCCTTACACACTAGGCCACTATTATTCGGTGGATATTGTGAAGAGTATAACAGTACTTATACAGATTATGATCCCGATGTTGAAAATACGGAAAGACCCGAATACTAACGGAATATGCAAGGAGTCTCAGTTCAATCTGGTCAAACAATACGGAATTTTGTAACAACACCGACGGTTTATCAAAACATAACGGGTAAACCAATTCTATATTTAGCACAAAATACTTTGCCATTGCAAAAAGCTCATCGCAGTTTTGGCCTCATCCGTGGCAAAAGATATTCACGAGGGTATCCGGACTTTTACCATCCGTATACCCTCGCAAATCCCTTTTTAACGTAAAACGACGATGCTAGGGGCGCAATTTCACGAAGTGTTTGATATTTAATGATGGGTACCGCAGAATACCTACGTAAAAGATTCATCCATTGGCACAACATTTCAGCGATTTGTATAAAAAAGAAATGTTATCTATTTTTATAATAAACTGTTGATATAATCATTGACACAATTTTCGTCAAGTATCTTTTACACCGCGTTGACTTTATTCCCAAAATATTATCCTACATGAGAAAGTTTTCTGGAAAATTGAAATATATTGAAAAAGAAAATTTCCTATGGGCCTATCCTACCTCCGATATAGCCACAACCTTGATGATGGGAATTGATTTAAACCCCAGATCAATATTCAAAAAGGTTTAAGGGGGAATGCTCCAGTTTTTCGGAACACTCGGTCATTACTGTAGTAAATTAAATGTTTCGTACCAATATGTTTCGCTACCATATTTTCAATAATAAAACACATCATTACAATTTACCATTTTCGACGTTAAATGTGTATTTATTATGGGAAACTGATTTCCTCAAGATGGAAATCGATTATTTAGAGCAAGACAGTCGTAAGTGTGTATGTAGTTACCACTGTTTTGCGTCATTTTATTCATGTGTACCTGATAAAAATTGCTGTAGTTCACTAATAAGTGCGCTGACCTATACATTTTCTTTTTGAATTATTACCAGGACATGTTGCTTAATACAATGAGGGAGTTTTATCAAATTCTATTATGTAGAACTTGAAATATTTCCAAAAATATGCAAATTTTGACATAAAACACTCCAGCTTCGTTGATCTAACCGAACACGTGAGCATGCTGTTTTATACATTTATGCGTTTATAATAGCACATATTTTGGGTTTTCTCCTCTTATTAAATGTAAGACGTTACTTTAAATCCGTTTTCGGGACTAAACGATGAATATACAGCATTTTATTAGCATTTTAGTTACCTTGGATAGGTGCAAGAAATTGTGCATTTTTTCGCCGTAGGGGTATGTGATACGAATGCCTATAAAATTCAAACAAGATCGCTGACCATCCATTTTTATTTCATTTTTCAATTGGTAATAGCATGTAATTTCAACATACAAAATATAAGTAAATTCTATTATTGGGAAAAAATTTAGGAAACTGGAGCATTCCCCCTTAAGTTACATTAAATTGCAACTATGCCTATCCATGCCGAAGCAATGACAATATGAAATTCGCTCTTTGATTTGTTGATGTCGCTCATTTAAATGAGCGACATCAACATATCAAAGAGCGAATTCCATCAGAGATCACTCGGATTATAACAATTGAAATACAATGTAGTATCTAGCTACTAAAACTTCGGGGGGAAATGAGCACAATGCTCATATCCAATATCTTCTTCGCCTTCGTGTATGCTTCCTACCACTTCAGCTTTTAATCCTTTCTACAAGTCTTTGTTGAAACCATTAAGAAAAGAAGAAAACATTTTCTTCTTTTGCCTTAATACTTCCCATGCCATGGTGTATTACCCAATAACGGTATAAACCCTGCTTGTATCGGCATGGTTTTGCAATCTGATTAAAATCTTAGATGTTTTAACTTTTCAGTAACATCTGACGACCACCCGCTAGGGGTCATCTTCTGTGACCTTTCTTTGGACCAATCAGATTATAGCTTTGGAAAAGTTGAAGGTAATTTGGCATGTGCACCGGCATGCGCACTACACTTTCGTTTCTAACGATAACAAGATTAGTAGCCATGGTCGCCTCCAGTGCGGTGATTTCACTACAAAGACAAAGACCAAAGTCCGTTAATTTTGAGAGCAAAGATACGGCATTTATGAAGTAGATAGTTTTCGGTATATCTTTAACACTAGCAGTAACAGTTTTATACAATCATCACGCTAACCCCGACCCCCTCAACACCAACAGCCACTGGAAGTCGTCCTTTGATGACAATTACTGCCAATCACCGTTCGTTGCGATTTGCACGTGGGATGCTTTGCTCGGAATGAGACAGAGTCTCGATCTGGCATAAAGAAACCGGCTGATGCATTGCTATTTTAGTAACAAATTGGAAACGTGTCTGTGTGTATACAATGGTAATTTCCCATAAACCAATTGTTTGCCACCGGAAGTGGCTCATAGGTACAGACTAAACGATAATTGAAATGGGTCAATTATGTTCAACATAATTATAACCGATTTGGAAAATGTTTGAAACAGAGAAGGCGGCAAATACCAGGGATTGCTGAATGCAAGGGATGTTTTAACAATCAGCTGATAAAAAAGTTATTGGCGATCAAGCAAAATTTTGGTTGGTCAACTGTAACTTTTCATCAGCCATTTTTAAAGGATCAACCACATCTGCCAGATCTGACATAAATACGCATTCTCCGCTTTAAACCGAATTCAGTTTACAATTAGTCAAGTTTTTAACAGAATTTTTGAAGACTGCCGCTTTAAACAAGCTGCTTTTTACAGTTATTGCCGAAATTACAAGTCATCTAATATGTAGCGGATTTAGTGCAGTGGTTACGCACTCGCTTCGCACCCTGGAGGTCGCACGTTCGAATCCCCGCTCCTCCAGTCTTTCGGATGAGACTATAAACCGAGGTCCCGTCTTCCTTAACTGGGGGACGATAAAAGGCAACATGATGTCTTCGAATAAAGGCAGGCGGCTTTTAGTCCCAGATGCCTATCACGATGCATAAGTTGTCTACAGCTTTTATTTATTAGGTCTTTAGTTTTTTTTCTATAATTATTTTACGTGTTCTTTTGTGGTGGCGGAGGAGGATTAGGCTTATCAGTTGTCCCACGGTAATCTGATGTTTATAAGCAAACCTTTAACCTATGAAAATATAGTATTATACAGAAGCGCGTGCAAATCTTCTCATCAAGTTTACACCAAAATACTGATCATTATCAATATAGTTTCGTTTTGACATGCATTTTATTTTTGATATTCTTTGGTGGGAATCATAATATCGTGGGACAACTTATACGTAATGTTTTACCCATTTTTTAAAGATTATTTGCCAAATCGTGAACGGTTATTTTATAGGTTGGACAACTTTAGAAGACAAAATTAATGATGAGAGATACACTGGTGGTGAACTCGGCTAAAGCGGGACGTTTTTCGCTACAACAAGGTATAGATATTTTGCGTTTAAATATGAGTTTATATATTTTTTTTCTATTGACAATGAATTTGTTCTAAAAATAGACCGGGTTTACTGTTGTGTATTGACAAACCGTCGGTATTGTTATAAAATCTCGCAACTACGGCTTTATCGAAGCCGTAGTTACGAGATTTTAAAACAACATCGACGGAATACATTGATCGCGAAAAATATCCCTCGCTTTGGCCCAGTTCACCGCCAGTGAGATATGTTTTGTGTGTTATATAGGCCCAGATCTAGATCTAGATCTACATCAGAAAATATTGAGACCAATAAGGAAAATGCTAGATCTGATTAAATATTAGCATTTAGATCTAGATCTACTTCTTTTACATGAGCAATGTAATGCTCCAATTCCCAATGTTCCCAATTTAAGCCATTTTTATCATGGACGTGGACATCAAATGAATTCAGGTCTTGTTTGGGAAAGGGGTATCAAACGCGTGTTGTTGTTTTACATAAGAATTGTTTGTGTTGTTTAATTGTAAATCAGTATAGGAAAAGCAAAATGAATGTAGATCTACCGAGATCTGAAAAAGTCTTTTTGTTGGCAGTCATACCAACGAACATGGAATCAGATCGTCCTTTCCCAAACGGCAAAAATTCACATTGGTTGCGGCAGACTATAAAATCAATTGATTGATATAAATATAGAAAATGATAATGCGAAATAAAGGTCAGAAAAAAATTAGGCAAAAGGAGAAAATGCTGATCATCACATCTATTTCCTACTCTAGGGACGTCAAAACCGGGTAGGCCTATTGTTTGGGAAAGAGTTAATAGAAGATATATTCAAAATTTTGATGTTTTGAATTAGATCTATGTCAACAGATTTTTTTTCTTATTTACATCCAGTTGAAACATTTTATGTAAATTTAGTTACTTTGCTATCATGCCACTAAATGCAAAACACGATACAATTGATGACGTAATAAATGACGTCATGCGTGTTGACCTATATCCACGTACATAAGCTTATTTTATTGTTCCAAATCCAGACGGCGATTTTGGTGCAGTGGAATCGCGTAGGCGTCGAAAGCCAGACGTCGCGTGTTCGAATCTCAACTGGGGCGCAGTCTTTCGGATGAGACTATAAACCAAGTTCCCGTCTTCCTTAACTGGGGGACGTTAAAAGACAACATAATGTTTTCGGAGTCAGGGCGTCGGGGGCATGTCAGCATCTAGATGCCTTGCACGATGCATAAGTTGTCTACATCTTTTATCTATTAACACATTACCAAATGGCAAAATTTTGTCCAAATTCAAAGATGATACAGACGACAATTTCAAATGAATAAAATTTAAAATTTTCAGCTCTTTTAGGATCTAGAAAACATTGTGGAAGATGAAGAAATTGCTTGTCACAAGCAATTTCTTCATTTTCAACAATGTTTTCCAAGCTTCAATATTTTGGGGAGTCAAAAAGAGTCACTGTGGGGATCTAATGGGTTAATTATTTTTTTTTTTTTTTTTTCATTTTTCACAATGTTGTTATTGTTTTGTAAACGTAGACCCACGTAATGTTTTTGTGGTTTTAACCAACTGCTACACCGTGACGCCTTTTGACTTCATTGAAGAAATATGTTTAAGAATAGATCTACATTGTGGAAAATAAAGAAATTGCTTGTGACAAGCAATACCTTCATTTCCTACAATTTTTTTCTACCATGAAAGACCAAAAAATGTAAAATTTCATATTACTTGCTGTCTGCACCATCTGTGAATTAGGACGAGTCTAATTTTTTTGCCATTTGCTAACGGGTTAAGTTTTGCACTTTCCTAAACGACAATAAAAAGTATGGTGGTCAATTTCGGAGCTGCTGTGGTCGACAAAATGAGTTGAAAAAGATGGGTTTGGTACATGTATGTGATATTAGATCTAGATCTAGATCTAGATCTACATCAGAAAATATTGAGGAAAAAGAACAAAATGTTACATCTAGTTTAAAAAAGAAACTAGACTAGATTTTTTCTCTATATTTATTTAGAGATCACAGTTCCCCAAAACGGAAGTCAGTCAGCCTGTTTTGGGGGGTGGGGGGGGTCTTGTTTGGGAAAGTTTTAAGAGATCTAGTTTGACATTTTGAAGAAAGTCAAGATATAGATCTATGTTTATTTATTCAGTGGAACCTCAGTGTTTATTTTTAATTTTGGGGGAAGGTGGTCAGGGCCCATAGGTAGGGGAAAATTTGCGTGTTAACGCACAAAAAGGGGTTCCAAATTTAAATAGGCCTACATGCTTATAATCTCAAATACAGTGTTATAAATGCATCTAACTTGCTTGTAATCATAATGGGACATTCAAACAACTATTTGAACTGTAAGATATGCCTAGAATCTAAATTTTTTTTTTTTTGAATTTTTCTTTGCAACAGATAAATCTAGTTCCAGGAGGGGAACATTTATCTGAAATGGGGGAAAAAAGTATATTCCACAGAGAATGGAAAGGGGCCCAATAACGACCGTTTTTTAGGGAAAAAAATCACTGAACCTAAATTCTATGTAACTTTACTATGTCACTGACGGCCAAAAACAATAGGGAACGATTTTATCTGGTTAACCGTGACGTAGATCTACTTTCGGACAAACAAATGGTATATTGTGCGTGTTGTTATAGAATATCGTAACTACGGCTTAATTCAAGCCGTAGTTACGATATTTTATAACAACACCGACGGTAAATATCAAAACATAACACTAAACACAGTCTATTTTTAACACAAAATTCATTGCCATTTGGCACAATGAGGTAATTTATGACGTCATACGTGTTGACCTTGATTTACATACATCTATATAAGCTTAATTTAATCAGGTGAAACACGGAAAGTGAAGTTGGTACAGTGGAATCGTGTTGGCGTTGTAATCCAGAGGTTGTGGGTTCGAATCCCGGCCCCGCCTCTACAGTCTTTCGGATGAGACTTAAAACCGAGGCCCCGTCCCCCTTAACTGGTGTACGTTAAAATGGCGGCACGATGTGTCTGACGATGGCCGGAATTGATCGGCCTCGCATGATGCACGTGTTGTTGATCTTTTTGTTCGTATTTTTGTTTCCGTGACAGATTTCTAAACGCTTTGAGAAAAGAAGAAAATACTGTTTCTCATATACTCTGGAATTCATATAGATTCTACATCTATAGATCTCTAGTATCGAATCTAAATTTTATATTTTTATGCAATTTGAGGGACAACAAAAATCACGGTGGATAAATACGTGATACAATTTCAGAAATTCTTCAATATTTTTGTTAATAGATCTACTGGACCTTTTGGAATTTGGTTTAAGGTAGAAGACTCATAATTAGCACCAATGAGTCAGTGGCGAGATTTGAAAATGCCAGTAATTCCAAAACTGTGTTCCAATTCCATTCCAAATATAAACAAAAGCTTTTGTACGGTTTAGAATTTTGAATTTATGCATACTTATGAAAATATTTGACAAAATTGTTCAAAATTACCGCCCTTACATATGAATATAGAGTAAAATGATATTTGTAAATTATTTTCTTCTTGGAGCATAATCTTGAAATTCCGACAGGGTGAATCAACTTATGTGAAGTGTATTTACAAGTGTGCAATTTGATGCATTTCGTATGGATAGAAAGTATTGTTTTTCATTATGACTCTTCTACCTTAAAGCTGAGAATGTGGACAGACGTCACGTATTAGATGGACGTGATAGATCTTTGAAAAATCACATGATAAATAAGTTATTGAAGATCAACCAAAATTTTGATTGATCTTCAAAACTTTTTGTAAGCTGATTTTTTTATCCACCTTGTCCAGCTTATCCCTGGCATTTTTCCACCTCTGCTTCAAACCGGATTCAAATTGGTCATACAACAAAAAGAATGTTACTAAGGGTAAATGTTTTAGATAAAATAGCAGAGAAAACATTAGGGCAAAAATAGAAAATACTGATTAGTCTATCAACATATTCTTCCTTTGCTTCAATGGTATTCCATGCAAAATCTATTGGTGGCGTCGAATGCTTGTCATGTTTGTGAAAGAGTTAAACATATGCAGTTAAACTTCAAAGCTAGAAACATCCCCGTATTCTTTTCTTTGCTATCGTAGCACATTATGATTTCAAGGGGATCAATTCCACGGAGATTTTACGCAAAATAACAGTTATTTCATCCGCGGCGGAACTGGCGCAGTGGAAACGCACTGGCTTTGAAACCCAGAGGTCCCGAGTTCGAATCCCCGCTCCTCCAGTCTTTCGGATGAGACTTTAAACCGAGGTCCCGTCTTCATTAATTGGGGGTCGTTACACGACAATGGCGCGTCTTCGATGAAGAAAGGGCATTCCTATCTCACACGACTGTGCGAGTTGTCCAGTTTTTATTCTGCTTTCTTATTGAATGGTTTGTTGTTATTACGTGTATCTGTCCGTCCTCAATTAACACACAAAATTGCAGAGCAAAATTTCATATGACTGAATTTTTACTCTCTCTCTCTCTCCCATTTTTTTTTCGGGGGGGGGGGGGGGGAGTGGGTTAAAAACATTGTGCAAAATTAAGAAATTGCATTTAACGAGCATTTTCTTTATTAACCTTTTTTTTTTTCTTATTTCATACTTCCATTTAAAAAGGGTCTTTGTGTGGGAGCGGGTTGAAAATCAATTCGCGTTTTGTTCAAAGTTAGACGATTTTTTTTTAAATTAGCGACCAATTTCAGTCATTTTGACCATGTTGGACTTCTCAAAGACATTGACTCATTCACACACAATGACTCTTTTTGACTCCCAACAATAAAACAACTTTTTAAAATATCGTGGAAAATGAGGAAAATTTGTTTGTGCCAAGACATTTCTTCATTTCCCAAATGTTTTCTACATTATCAAAATATAATTATGCACTTGAACATTGTTGTCTGCATCATCTTTGAATTTGGAACAGTCCAAAATGCTGTTATTTTGTAGCCTAATGATTTAATGGGCCTGTATGGTTTACAAGACTACCGTTATCACTCTAATTATTCTTAATATTTTTAAAATACACGTGGAATTGGTGCAGTGGTCGCGGATTCGACTCCCCATACATCCAGTATTTCGGATGAGACTCTAATCCGAGGTCCCGTCTTCCTTTAGTGGGGGACGTTAAAGTACATCGCGATGCCTTCGTCGCACTGTGGCGTAAATGCAAAACCTCGTATGTCGATTCTGACGATTTCCAAAGTACAAACTTGTCTGCCCAGTTTAGACAATTATCGCGGGTTTTGAGATATTTTTACTGATCAGTATTAATGACACATTATTTGTGAACAATATGTCAAAATTTCAAGTAAAACAGTTCAGTTTGGGAAAAGTTATTACACTTTTTTCTCTCCCCTTTAAAATTTTCCATAAACGAGATACGAGGTTTTGCATTTACAACGACGATAAGCGGAATTAGTGCAGTGGTAAAGCATCGGTTTTGTAATCCAGGATTCGCAGGTTCGAATCCCCACTCCACCTGTCCCAAAGCATTTTAGGAGTCTATATAGTTCACAAGGCTCTGATTAGTTTTTAAATATTGTATACACGTAAAATTGGTGCAGTGGTAACGCGCTGGTTTAGAAATCCAGAGGTTCGTGGTTCGAATCCCCACAGCTGCAGTCTTTCGGATGAGACTTTAAACCGAGGGCCCGTCTTCCTTAACTGGGGGACGTTAAAGAACAATACGATGTCTTCGACCGTAGGCAGGAATATTGCCAGCCACAAACGATGCATACGTTGTACAATTATTTTTATACTTTTCGTAACCACGTTATCATGTGTGTGCGTGTCTTAATCGCAATATATTGTTAAAGGTCAACTATTAGAAAATTAAGTTTTTTTCTGATTTTCTCATAAATGTGTTTAAGTAGGCGGTCATTTCATAATCGAAATCGTTTACGCGTTGAAAACAGCAAGCAAAACACCGGATTTCTCGACCTCGAAATCTTTAGGTTTAGGACATTAGCCTGCTTCGCTCGTATATGTCACGATAAATGGTTTTATAAATGTTAAAACTGTTTATCTGTTTTTTAGTGTTTGTATACAAGTCTAGATTTATAACCGATAGACTATACTTAACAATGCGGTCTTTGTTTACCCTTTTATTATTTTTTGCATTCAAATTGAACTCTTTTATTTATTTTCTAAGTAAACTCTTAATTTGATTCTATCATTATGGACATATCTTGTTAAATGGGTAATAGGCGCTATATGTGCAACTGGCATAAATGACGATGGCAATTAACAAATGTTGTTATTGCTTCTGGACCCCAATGACGCTTCGTTTTATTGTCCAGCAAGGTTAACCCGGGACAACTTTATTTTCATGCGCAAAGTCCGTTAGTTGAGCGTCTTAACAAAACAAAGCCGAAGTGGGGTCATTACATATGCAGATGTCCCGGGTTAATCTTGCTGGACAATATCAAAGGGTAATAATCACTGGTGGTGAACTCGGCCAAAGCGAGGGATATTTTTCGTGAACAATGTATTCCGTCTATGTTGTTATATACTACGTAAATATTGACCTGAACCTGTTGAATATGTAATGAGTAACTGTGATGCAAAATAATCACTCTTCGACGTATATTGACACGAGGAGCACGTGCAGAATACAAAGTCTCAATGCTTATGGAAACTATCGACTCTGCTCGACAGCGAGGAGTGCTGACGAGTATTGATATTTCGCATCACAATTACTCATAACATATTCAACAGGTTCAGGTCAATATTTACGGAGTATACACTCTCGTAACTACGGCTTAGATAAAGCCGTAGTTACGAGATTTTATAACCACACCGAAGGTTTGTCAATACAGAACGGTGAGCTCGGTCTATTTTTAGACCAAATTCAATGCAATTAGAGTTAAAAATCTTTAAACTCACATTTAAACGCAAAATATCTATACCTTGTTGTAGTGAAAAACGTCCCTCGCTTTGGCCGAGTTCACCACCAGTGTTGTTATAGATTGAACAGAAGCGAAATTACTGCAGTGGTAAAGCATCGGTTTTGTAATCCAGAGATTCGTGGTTCGAATCCCCACTTCACCAGTCTTTCGGATGAGACTTTAAACCGAGGCCCCGTCTTCCTTAACTGGGGGACGTTAAAGTACAACGCGATGTCTTCGACCGTAGGCAGGGAATATCCGCCGCCATGCGATGCATACGTTGTACAAATATTTTTTTTGTATATTTCGTAATTATAATGTGTGTGCATTGATAGTATATAATTATTGTCCAGCAAGATTAACCCGGGACATCTGCATATGTAATGACCCCACTTCGGCAATGACGTTCAACGGACTTTGCACACGAAAATTAACTTGTCCCGGGTTAATTTGGGTGGACAATAAAGTCATATAGCTAATTTCAATTGATATGGCACTAACCTTTACGCAAAACATGTTCATATTTTGCAAATAACCTATCAAACACCAAAAGGACTTACAAAAAGGTAAATATAAAGGCTTGTTTATCATAATGTCACCCCTATTTAAAGGGCCAGCCAGTTTGGGCTTATCAGACACTTTCTTCTGATAATCAATACCTCCCGATTCCTCATGGCGTCTGGAAGAGGTGGGTCTACGGTAAGCACTAGTTTAACCCTTTCCCAAACAAGAACTTGTTTTGACGTCCTTAATAGATATGGCTTAGGAAAACATTGAGACAAAAGAATAAACTGCTAATAAATAGCAATAAACTGCTAATTTTCCAAATATTGTATACACGTGAAATTGGTGCAGTGGTAACGCGCTGGTTTTTGTAATCCAGAGGTTCGTGGTTCGAATCCCCACCCCACCAGTCCTTCGGATGAGACTTTAAACCGAGGTCCCGTCTTCCTTAACTGGGGGACGTTAAAGTACAACGCGATGTCTTCGACCGTAGGCAGGAATATTACCAGCCACAAACGATGCATAGGGTAAGGTGGGGCAAAACGCCCCTCGGGGTAAAACGCCCCCCATCGATTTCTCGGAAATGCCAATATATATGACAAACATATGACATTAATATGATGGTAAAAAATATGCAGATTGTGTGACCGAAAATTTTTAGCTCTGACATTAGTAAATAAGAAAATATTTTGCAAAGATTATTTTCGGGCCATTTCTTGTTATTTCTTGCTGTCAATTATTTCGTATTACATCTGGCACGGATATATTTTATCTGACATACAATACATATATCAATAGAACATTACATTGTGGTTTTATTGAAAAAGAAACATTTTGTAAAATATTTGGTGTATTTGGAATACTTTGATAAATGGTGAAATGGTCACTTTGGGGCAAAACGCCCCCAGTCTCATGGGGCAAAACGCCCCCTGGTTCGGAATTTTCCGGACGTGCTCGTAGACGTTCGGCGGTTTCCGATCTATACGGAAACGTTACGAAGGGGAAAATCTGCCGCCGAATAATTACGGAAACGCTCGAATTATTCCGACGTCTTGTAAATTTCTATTATATGTATTCTTTTAAATCTTTTTACCTTGATACACATTTACATGCCTTTTACTTTCTATGTGTGTTCAAGATTTTTGTTTTTCAAGCCAATAACACTAAAAGAGTGTTAGTCACTTGATCAAAAGGTTCAGGGTCAAAATCTTTGTTATCCCACGTACTCGACAGAAAAATTTGAAATTGACCACGAAGAACACTCGATACTATATTGATTTCAAGTGTAAGAACGTTTTTCAGTCAGCATAAAATGCATACATTTGAAGCATGGGGTAAAACGCCCCCGGGGGCGTTTTACCCCACCGCGAGGGGCGTTTTGCCCCAGGTGTGGGGCAAAACGCCCCTTTTGAAAAAAATTGTTTTTTGCCTATAAAATGTATATTTCAATACGCAAAGCCAAAATCACATGCCATAATGTTCAGCTGACTTCAAGCTTTATAATACTGCAAAAAATACACCTATATCTCCATTCGTTTTAAAGATAATGACCAAAAACAATTTGGGGGGCGTTTTGCCCCACCTTACCCTACGTTGTACAATTTTTTTTTGTACTTTTCGTAACCACGTTATCATGTGTGTGCGTGTCTTAATCGCAATATATTGTTAAAAATCAACTATTAGAAAATTAAGGATTTTTCTGATTTTCTCATAAATGGGTTTCAGTATAACGAATAGACGGTCATTTTATAATCGAAATCGTTTACGCGCTGAAAACAGCAAGCAAAACACCGGATTTTTCGACCTCGATAAAAATCATAGATTTGGGACATCAATTCGCTCGGATATATGTCACGATAAATGGTTTTATAAATGTTAAAACTATGTATTTGTTTTTTTGTGTTTGTATACAAGTCTAGATTTATGACCGATAGACTATACTTAACAATGCGGTCTTTGCTTACCCTTTTATTATTTTTTGCATTCAAATTGAACTCTTTTATTTATTTTCTAAGTAAACTCTTAATTTGATTCTATCATTATGGACATATCTTGTTAAATGGGTAATATATGTGCAACTGGCATAAATGACGATGGCAATCAACAAATGTTGTTATTGCTTGTGGACCCCAATGACGCTTCGTTTTATCAAAGGGTAATAATCACTGGTGGTGAACTCGGCCAAAGCGAGGGATATTTTTCGTGAACAATGTATTCCGTCTGTGTTGTTATAAACTCTCGTAACTACGGCTTAGATAAAGCCGTAGTTACGAGATTTTATAACCACACCGACGGTTTGTCAATACATAACGGTGAGCTCGGTCTATTTTTAGACCAAATGCAATTAGAGTTAAAAATCTTTAAACTCACATTTAAACGCAAAATATCTATACCTTGTTGTAGTGAAAAACGTCCCTCGCTTTGGCCGAGTTCACCACTAGTGTTGTTATAGATTGAACAGAAGCGAAATTAGTGCAGTGGTAAATCATCGGTTTTGTAATCCAAAGATTCATGGTTCGAATCCCCACTTCACCAGTCTTTCGGATGAGACTTTAAACCGAGGCCCCGTCTTCCTTAACTGGGGGACGTTAAAGTACAACGCGATGTCTTCGACGTAGGCAGGGAATATCCGCCGCCATGCGATGCATGTACGTTGTACATGTACAAATATTTTTGTATATTTCGTAATAATGTGTGTGTGCTTTGATACAATCGATATGGCGCAAAACATGATCATATTTTGCGAATAACCTATAAAACATCAAAAGAACTTACAAAAAGGTAAAGGTAAATGCTTGTTTATTATAGTGTCACCCCAGGCCATATTTAAAGGACCAGCCAGCATTTGCTTATCAGACACTTTCTTCTGATGCTCAGTACCTCCCGATTCCTCTCTCATGATGCCGGGCGTCTGGCAGAGATGAGTCTGCAGTACCCATTAGTTTAACCCTTTCCCAAACAAGAACTGATTTTGACCTCCCTAATAGATATGGCGTGGGAAAACATTGAGACAAAGGAAGAAACTGCTGATAAACAGCAGTTTCTCCTTTTGCCTCAATATTTTCTATGCTATATTTTACACAAATCCAATGGCTTTCTATCTTAATTCTGTCGTCTGCAGCAGCTTTCCAATTCGGGCACCCTGAAATTTAGTCGTTTGGGAAAAGGTTAACCAGCTGGCGGCTCACCAACCGGTCGCTTCAGTTCTAACCCGGTATTTACCAGTTTCATAGTAGGGTAAGGTGGGGCAAAACGCCCCTCGGGGTAAAACGCCCCCCATCGATTTCTCGAAAATGCCAATATATATGATAAACTTCTGACATTGATATGATTGTAAAAAATGTGCTGATTATGTGACAGAAAAGTTTTAGCTCTGACATTAGTCAATAAGAAAATATTTTGCAAAAATCATTTTCGGACCATTTCTTGTTATTTCCAGCTGCCATTTATTTCGTGTTATATCTGGCACGGATATATTTTATCTGACATGCAATACATATATCTATAGCACATTACTTTGTGGTTTCATTGAAAAAGAAACATTTTGTAAAATATTCGGTGTATTCGGAATACTTTGATAAATGGTGAAATGGTCACTTTGGGGCAAAACGCCCCCAGTCTCATGGGGCAAAACGCCCCCTGGTTCGGAATTTTCCGGATGTGATCGTAGACGTTCGACGGTTTCCGATCTATACGGAAACGTTACGAAGGGGAAAATCTGCCGCCGAATGATTACGGAAACGCCCGAAACATTCCGACCTCTTTTTTTATTTCTATTATATGTATTCTTTTAAATCTTTTAACCTTGATACACATTTGCATGCCTTCTACTTTCTATGTGTGTTCATGATTTTTTAATTACTAAAGTATTAAGCGAATAACACTAAAAGAATGCTAGTCACTTGATCAAAACGTTCAGGGTCAAAATCTTTGTTATCCCTCGTACTCGACAGGAAAATTTAAAGTTGACCACGAAAACACCCGATATATATTGATTTCAAGTGTAAGAACTTTTTTCAGTCAGCATAAAATGAATACATTTGAAACATGGGGTAAAACGCCCCCCGGGGGCGTTTTACCCCATCGCGAGGGGCGTTTTGCCCCAGGTGTGGGGCAAAACGCCCCTTTAGAAAAAATATTATTTTTGCCTATAAAATGCATATTTCAATACGCAAAGCCAAAATCAAAAGGCATAATGTTCAGGCGACTTCAAGCTTTATAACACTGCAAAAAATACATCTATATCTCCATTCGTTTTAAAGATAATGACCAAAAACAATTTGGGGGGCGTTTTGCCCCACCTTACCCTACACAAACATAAAAGGTGTACAAGAAAGTATTAGGCCTAGATCTTTGTTATTTTTTTAAACATCTTGTTCAAGTTAGTAGATAATTATATAAAATTATCCAGGCAATTTAGCAATTGTAACTTTGTTTGATTTCCAAAGCATTTTAGGTGTCTACATGGTTTACAAGGCTCTGATTATCAATCTAACTTTCCAAATATTGCATACACGTGGAATTTGTGCAGTGGTAACGCATCGGCTTTGTAATCCAGAGATTCATGGTTCGAATCCCTACCCCTCCGGTCTTTCGGATGAGACTTTAAACCGAGGTCCCGTCTTCTTTAACTGAGGGACGTTAAAGAACAACGCGATGTCTTCGACCAAATGGCAGGAAAATTAATACTAGATACCCCCGCTAACGATGCATACGTTGTACAATTATTTTTGTGTAATAATGATCTACGCAATCATATACCGCTGCTTTTCAACGATAACCTCGTAACTGCAGCTTGTTTTAAGCTGCAGTTACGAGGTTTTCGTAGAAAAGCGACGATATGTGCTTTGGTCGTCTGTTATTGTCGATTCCATTTGACATGGCGTAGTTTTAGCTTTTATTTTTATTGCCATAAACTAGGCTACTCACTTAAAGGTCTGGTCACATACGATCCCACATCCACATCAAGTCCAATATTATACTACCGGGATATTTTTGTAAACATTTGTCGGGATATCATTACTGGACTATAGAATCTCTCTGCGGAGAGTAGATATAGCTTGCGATAAATGACCTGGTAGAGCACCTCTATCTGATAATCAGAGTCTTCTCTTATGAAAATTCGCTCTTTGATATTTGGATGTCGATATTTACGTAAATAGCGACATCCAAATATCAAAGAGCGAATTTTCACCAGAGAAGACTCGGATTACTAAAATTCGCTCTTTGATATTCGGATGTCGCTATTTACTTAAATAGCGACATCCAAATATCAAAGAGCGAATTTTCATCAGAGAAGACTCGGATTAATCTATCTGAAAGCTAGAGATGCTCTGTCATGTCCTTTGTCGTGAGCTATATACAGTCCACGCAGTTATAGAGGTCCTAAGTGATACAATATACTAAACTGCCATTGCACAAGGCTATACATTGGTTATGTCGTTGATATAATCTGTTAGTGTACGTTTTGCGTTTTTAAATCGTGTCAGTTTAGTACTCCGGTAACAATATCAATGTCCATGTTTACAACATTTAGCCAATCGTCGGTGTAAATGCAAAACCTCGTATGTCGATTCTTGCGCTTTTCATAGTACAAAGTGTGTGCCCAGTTAAAGACAATTATTGTAGGTTTTGAGAAATTTTTACTAATTAGTATTAAAGTGACATTTCACAATTATTTTTACATAAATTTTACTTTTATTCTATCTGAAAGAGCATGATTGTTTTCTTATGGAAATTCTGAAAATTTCGAGCCAAAATATTGAACCGTTCACGAGAAATATATATTTTTGTGCTAAAATTGAACAAATTGTTGTGGACAACAGTTCAGATTTATATAGAATTTGTCATTTCTGTCACTTTAATGTCAAATCATTTGTGAACAATATGTCCAAATTTCAAGTAAAACATTTCAGTTTGGGTAAAGTTATTACATTTTTTTTTTATTTTTTTATTGAGCTCCATACTACTGGAATTTTGTATGCGATGGTTAGAATATTGCAGGTGTCTTACATCTGCATGATTCGAACACACGCATGCAAAATTGAGAACATCAGCAAAATTAAGACCGATGTTTTCCTTGTTGACATACATGTAGGTAGAATATTTGTAAATATGCGCCATAATATCGTGACCGGACTATTCACACCAGAAAAGTTATGCTTCTTGGCATCAACTTTTCGATGCACTGAACAGAAGTGGAATTAGCGCAGTGGTAACGCGTAGGTTTTGTAATCCTGATGTCGTAGGTTCAAGCCCTCGCTTCGACAGTCATTCGGATGAGACTTTAAACCGAGGGCCCGTCTTTCTTAATTGGAGGACGTTAAACTGCAACACGATGTCTTCGATCGGAATAGGGAAGCCCTGTTTCAAACGATGCATAAGTTGTATATATTTTTTTTCTTCTTCTTCTTTTCTTACTTTTTGTATTTATGAATTTGTGTCTTTGTGCAAAGTTAACGGATTACAATGATGTAATTAACGATCAAATTCTGCTTTGATGGCATCGAACTTCCTCAAAATGGCCTTTTTATGCTCACTATGGTATGCAATGGCTGAAGAGTCCGATTACGTAATTATATTAATTATATTAATGAGGATGAAGAATACAAGCGGAATTGGCGTAATGGTAACGCATTCGTCTTGTAATCCAGAGATCCAGGGTTCGAATCCCAGCGTCTGCGCTTCAGTCATTCGGATGAGACTTTAAACCGAGGTCCCGTCTTTCCTTAATTGGGGGTCGTTAAAGCGCAACACGATGTCTTCGGTGTGTGATGGACTGCCGTACCACCGATGCATAAGTGGTGCATTTTTTTCTAATTTCTATTATCTATTTATTTTTTTTTTTCAAATGAAAGACCGCACATTTTTTTCGTTTGGTCGTCAATTACGTTTTTAAGAGATACTGTTCAAAGGATCAACCGCAACCAACAAATCCCTGGTATTTTTACACTTTTTTAATGACGACTATGTCACTGGTTGTGAATTCGGCCAAAGCGAGGGACGTTTTTTCGCGATTAATGTATTCCGTCGATGTTGTTATAAAATATAGTAAGTAGGCCTATAATCCATTTTTATTCACCTCACAGGGTGTGGCTAAGCGAAGAGGTTATTCGACGAGTTTACTTCTCGATATCTTGATTGATATAAGAGAAAAACGTGCGGCACGAGCATGAACACATTTCGAAATTGAAATAACGTTCTATTGTAAAATGAGTTGTTATAAAACCTCGTAACTACAGCCTGATTCACGCTGTAGTTATAAAGTTTTGCAATAATACCGACGATGTACCGCTAAGCGAGAAGGCTGTTTCTCCTCAAGCTTAAATGTAATGAACCGTTCACTAGGCTCCGCCCTGTCTCCCGAAAAAATCAGAATATACGGCTTTATCGAAGCCGTAGTTACGACATTTTATAATAACACCGACAGTTTGTCAATACAAAACGGTAAACCCGGTCTGTTTCATTGTCATTTGAAAAAAATCTATAAACTCACATTTAAACGCAAAATATCTATACCTTGTTTTAGCGAAAATTGTTTTAGTTCACCACCAGTGTATGTAATTAACGTTAAATGTAAAGCATTTTGAGAAGAGAATAGATGCTTTTAATCTAGCACTTCTTCCCTTTCTCTCAATGCTTAAAATGATATTACATAAAAATTCAATGCATGAAATACCGGTAACAATTATTACTGTTTTCTGCAACTCCTTTCAAATAAGAATACAATTGTGGTTTCTCCCATGATTACCAGTACTTTAAACTGATCCAATTTCAAAGATCTTGCAGACGAAAATTTCAAGTGGATGATTTTGTTTTGTCTTTCTGGAAAGAAAACATTGTGAAAAAATGAAGAAAAGTGTTTGTGTAAGGTCGTTTACAATATGGATGTCAAACCCAGGTCTTGTTTTGGGAAGGGGTTAAAGTATTGCCGTTTTGGAAAGGGTTACGCTAGGCCAATGCATTTCACATGATTATTGGCTAATTTATACTACAGAAAATCTGGTGCAGTGGTAGCGCGTTAGCGTCCCATCTCAGAGGTTGTAAGTTCGAATCCCCGCCACTCCAGTCTTTCGGATGAGACTCTAAACCGAGGTCCCGTCTTCCTTAACTGGGGGACGTTAAACCACAGCACGATGTCTTCGGTTCGAACACAGGTAGAGCCTACCTAGCGACCGATGCATAAGTTGTGTCAATTTTTTTTTCAAATACATGTATATACATTAAAACAAGCTGCAGTTACGCGGTTTTCGTTGAAAACAGATGATATTTTGTATAATAGATCTAGTATAGCCTAATCTCGATAAAATGACCTGGCAGGGCAACTCTAGCTATTATCTATGGGTATCGATAAATGACATGGCAGAACATCTGTAGGTAAAAGCTAGAGTTGTTCTGACAGGTTATTTATCGAGACCTGTTTTAGCCTACCTCCCTAAAATGGGAGTGTTGCATGCATTTGTTTACTGCTTCAAAACCAATCAACTCTTTTTGTTTATAATTTCTTCTTTAAAAATAATTCCACAGGGAACTGTTATATTATCTCCTTTATTTCTATTGTGCATTCTTCTTCTATTTTTCGGTCAAGTGACCTTCTTCAGAGAAACAAAAACATATTATTATTCTACATCATATTAACATCCATAGTTCCTCCATTGCTGATGTGTACTACCATTTACACCGTCTATATTGTGCACGTGATATAAGTACAAGTCAGACTGTATGAAAAGAGGGGTGGTGCTAAGGTCTACCCCCCCCCCCCCCCCCCCCAATCTGATCAAAAATACGTTAAAGGATCTTGGTTGTTGAAAAGTCTTCTGAGTTAGTCGGATCTAACAAACAAAATTATATAACACTGATTCATAGCATAATTTTCATTTATTTTTATAAATTTATTTATGCTGGTGTAGGGCCTAACAATTCACATACCCACGATGTATAATCACGTGACTCAGAATTTCAGAAATCATCAATATTTTTGTTAATACTTGACCAATTTGAATTCGGCTTAAAGCAGAGAAAATGGGAAAATGTCAGGGATAAGCTGGACGTGGTGGATTTTTGGAAAAAAAAACACTGATAAAAAGTTATTGTAGATCAACCAAAATTTAGGTTGGTCTTCAATAACTTTTTTATCAGCTTATTTTTTCAAAAACAAACAACGTCCATCTAATGCGTGACGTCTGTCCACCTTCTCTGCTTCAAATCGAATTCGAATTGGTCCCGTAATTTATACTCTCCATGCCGAGCTCTATTGATTAAACCATCAAATATTCTATCGAAATGGAATGTAGGGAGAATACGCTCTGTTCGTAAGAGAGTACGTAATTTAATGTCAACTATTGAAGATTTTCTGAAATCGATGCATCACGTGATTATCCACCGTGATACCACAATCTTCTCATCACATGTTCTAACTAAAATGATATTGTATCATAACAGCTCAAATTATAAAGCATTATGATTATGACGAAAATGTCATAAAAAAGATATAGGTGATAAATCTTGTTCGATTAAAGAGAACATGAATTCTTCAACTGGAATTTTAAGGTAAACAACGCAACCATGGCTGCTCCGAGAGACAGATTATTTTACTCATTTCCAGATTTAGGCAACAAATCTGATGAAGAAACCAAAGAAGAGAAATCACAACTTATTTCATACATCCGACAAAATATTTTGGGTCAGAAGAAACAATTTAGCGGGCCATTTGGATTAAGAGAAGGTTTGTAATCTGCATAGTTTTGTCGATGACGCGGCGCATCGATAAAGCTTGGTAATTTGCAATGACAAACAGGCTTCTGATTGGTTGGGTTAGTTGGTAGTTATATAAAATCTCCAGTTGTTGTTGATAGTATTTTCCTCCTCTCCTAGGAGCACCGTTCCAAGAACGTCCACAAGTAGCGATATATACACCGATAATGTTCAGCAATGAGTAATATGTACGCCAGTATCACACTTAACAGTTCATATATTTACGTTCTAAGACTGTACTCGCACGGTTTTATCGCGGCTGCCATTACAGTTCAGGTTCACCAGCTCTATTTTGTACTTATGCAGTTCATAGAAAAAGTCTTTTGATAATGTCTCTAACTTTGAGGTGTGATTTATGAGCTCCGGCAGGATATTTAGAATTGACTCAGGACAGACCAGCAGTTTCAGTAACGTCTTCCAATTGGTCAGATACTTCTCCCAGGCATCCCTCCCAAGTAGATCGACAATGAGGGATTTCAGCAGATGTACAAACTTGGTTCTTATTGAGTGGAATGCAGGACATCTAGTAGTGAAATGAAGTAAGTCCTCATCCTCTAGACGACAGTGTTGACAGGTTGCTTCTGTGTTACCATTGGAGAATTTGCATCGACTGGCTTGTAGTGTATAAGTACCAGTAAGTATTCTGGCCTTGACGATTGCTTTGCGTACGCCTGTGTATGAGTTGTCAACAGTCCTCCAGACTAGGTGGGTTTTGCCAATGGATAGAAATTCTGTTGGGATTAGCTGTAGAGTTGATTTTTGTCTAACTTCATGTATTAGGACCCTGTTCCAGTATGTGTTGATAGCTTTGTTGTAGGTC
The DNA here is from genome assembly GCA_963680895.1 of Fragum sueziense. Taxonomy (NCBI): domain Eukaryota; kingdom Metazoa; phylum Mollusca; class Bivalvia; order Cardiida; family Cardiidae; genus Fragum; species Fragum sueziense. The sequence continues at coordinate 67,448,104 of OY804596.1, read as the reverse complement.
TTCTTCCACTGTTCTTTCGAGGGAGGGTTACATAGAATTTGTGATGTTGTTGGGAGATTATATTTCTCCAGGGTAATGTTAAGTTCATTGTAGAAGCTGCTATTATTGTCGTAGGCACAAGCTAATTGTCGTAGTACAGTACTGCGTATAGTATGATTCTTGCTGGTGAGCAAAGTGTAGGCAAGGCTCAGTCTCCGTTTATGAAGTTCAGCCTCAATTGGAAGAGCACCGAGAAGTAGAAGTACTGCTGCGCTTGCTGTTCTTTGTGGGAGAGATTGTATGTTTTTCAGCGTTTGTAGATGAAATCTAGATAACTGTTCCATTTGTGTCTTATTTAGTATAAGAACCTCCAGTCCATACAGTAAGCGTGGGATGACATAAGTTCTGTATATTACATATGATGTCATTGGGTTTAGGCCATTCGATCCATGTAGACCAGTATTCATGAGAGAGTAGGTAGTCCGTCTGGCTCTAGAGATGCAGTCATTCACATTGACCGTTGATTCTTTATTCCCAGTTCTTGAAAGCCCAAGATGTTCTGCACTCTCTGACATTTGGAGTTGAGTTTCATCAAGTTTAATGCCCTTAAACACAGTACACTTTTTCTGGGTTAGGTTGACAAGTTTTGTTTTTGTAGGGTGGATCTTATATCTGTTTTGGTTTGAGAATCTAGTGGCCTCATCTAGCATAAGCTGTAGTTCGTCTGGAGAAGAAGACAAAAGAGCGACATCATCTGCGCAGGTTGGGCTACCAATATATGTTGTTCCAAGTGTTAGTCCCAGCTTCTTTTTGCTGAGCGAAGAGAGTAAGTTGTCAATATAGATTTTGTATAGGTGTGTGGATAGAATGCCTCCTTGTCGAACGCCTTGGTGTATACTGAAGCTGTCACTCAGGTTTCCTGCCCATTTGACTCTGGAAGTTATGTTACTATACAGTTCCTTGATTATAATCCATGTTGTCCCTTTGATACTTTTCTCTGGTAGCTTGTTTAGTAGGATAGAGTGGTGAACTACATCAAAGGCTTTTTGACTATCGAGGGTGGCCATCAGAACTCTGTCATTCGACTGTTTAGCTTCTGCTTTGGCCTCAGTAATCAGAAGCGAAGCCATGATTGGTGTAAGGTTTTCTGTGAATCCGAATTGTAGATCTGCTTGACTGTACTGAAGCTTAGACTGTAGAGTGTATTCAAACAGCTTTCCAAAGGTGGAGGTGACTGTGATGCCCCTATAATTTCCCATCGACTTAGGGTCTTTTCCTTTCTTCAGAACAGGTGTAATCACTCCACATTTAAACGAGTCCGGTATTTTCTTACTGGATAAAATTTGGTTGAAGATAGCGGTTAAAATTGGAACAAGGATACCTTTTCCATACTTGAAGTGTTCTGCGGAGAGACCAAATTCATCGACTGCTTTTCCAGAGTTCATGGAAGTGATTGCCTTTTCGACATCAGATTCGTTGAAGCTGAGTTCACCTGTTGTGTTTTCAAAGATAGCGTTTAGTCGGTCACAGTTATCTTCACATAGGCTTAAAAAGTTTTCATCATAGTTGTCTTTCTTTGGTTCAGCCAAGTCTTCATAGTAGTCAGCAAAACATTTTGTTTGGGTAGAGGGGTTAAACACTTTAGTATTTCCCAGCATGATACATGGTGTTCCAGCATTCCTGCTCGATTGGTTTCTTTTAATAAGCTTGTAAAACATTTCAGAGTTTGGCGATTCCATGAGCTTTTGATAAAAAAGTTTGCGTTCTACACAATCTTGGGATCTTTGGTAACTTCTTAGAAGCTTCTTGGCTAGTTTGTTTTCTTCCATGAGTTTTCCAGTACTAGGTTTTCCTGCCTCAAGCCATCGTCTGTAAGTAGTTTTAACCTTTTTAAGGGAATCAAGAATTGTTGGGTTTGCGCGCTTCTTTGGTCCCTTTAGTTTAACAATCTGGCATGGAGCTGATAGACAGGCAGCATTCTGCAGGCATAGAGTAATGTTGTTGATAATAGACTCTGTATCGTTGTTACGAGAGAGGTGGATGGTTTTGGTGAGCTCATCACAGTATTTCGCGATGTCTAGGTGATTCCAAAGCACTTTCTTCGGTGGTTTTCTACAGGATAATTTCCTCTGGTTGTTTTTAGTTATGGAATAGCTGAAAACTGCTTGAACTGGCACGTGAGGTGAGACATTCTCCGGCTGTTTTGTATGTATTTTGTATGACTTTACATCTGAGGCATCTGAGCATAAGATATAGTCAATTTGCGATGTCACAGTTCCATTGAAATGGTAGAAGGTAGGGGTATCAAGGTCAGCGCCTCTGTTGGTAAGGTTGTGTTCGCTCACAAACTGCTTTAGGAGAGCGTCATGCTTGTTATTTCTACACTGGAGAAGTGTGCCGTTAAGGTCACCGCAAAGCACTATTGAATGGGTGGGACCGTACCTTTGGATGATATCATGAAGAGTGTCAAGGCATTCACGGTAGTTGAAGTCAGAATCTGCTTTGTTTGTCGGCATGTACACATTAATAATACACAGTTTCACTTCTATATTAAGTTCTATTGCTAAAATGCGTTCGTTCCCTACTTCGAGTTTGGTAATCTTGTCAGCTAGGTGTTCCTTCCATATTATGGCTACGCCTGATCTTCCTCTAGGGATACGAAAGTTGGAGATGTTATCATTTGAGTCGTGACAGCGTATAAAGCATTGAACAAGGAACAAGGAGCAAGGAACATCCTCCAGTTTGCCGCGCTCCGTGCACAGTTTGTCTTTATGCATATGCAGTCGACGAGTTCTTACTTGCTTTGAAATTTTCAAAAGTCTTGGTTTTACTGTACTGAGCAACTTTATATTTCGTTTATTACCGAGTAGTCAGAGATGTCGTGGATAGCTGATTTGTAAACTGAACTATTGAATCGGTCGGCACAATCCCTTCAGCCAATCAAAAACGTCGTCAGTCGACCTGCACTCATTCGGTGGAGGTGAAAGCTTTGGTCTTTTTCCTTAAGGCATTACCAACTTTCAGCATTAATATCTCGACGACTACGCCAAATTATTAAAAATGCGTTGGTAGTTGAGAAAGTTTAAATCACATTCTTTAGAGAAAGAGTTTTGTTTGTGAATTTTAGCAATGGATTTTGGAAATATTCTGCCTCAAAAATGGTAGAATCCCGTAACGATAAAAACCGAGGTTGTACCCTCGATGAAAAAATGAAAGTGAGGCTATGACGTCATCCCGACTGATTCTATTTAGTTGGCGGAGCCTTTCGTTTTTCCTGAGAGGACGTCGTCTTTGGTTCCAGTGGGGAATTAATATTGCTGATATTCTTGGTTTGACTTTCTGAACAATTATTATAGTAGCCAAGTATGACAGAGAAGCGACAGAGGTCGGTTGTAGATTATAAGGCGTTTCATGAGTCAGGGTTAGCTCGGACTAATGATTTCTCCCCCTTGGGGAGCCCCGCTAAAGTGAAAGTAAGTGGGGAAGCCCCCGCTGACGTTCCTTCCGGTAGCGGCGTCACTTCCGGAGATGAAATGGACGATGTCACGTACGAGGAGGAGAGAGCTAGGCTCGCGTCGAAATTAAAGAAATTGAGACAAGAGCAGGAGTTGCGTAGATTACGTCTAGAGATCGAAGAGGCCGAAGGTCAGATCGGTAAGGAGGTGAGGAATGCAGGAATTTCTGGTGACCGTGAGGCGGGCAAAGGTAAAGTTTTTTCTATCAAACAATTACGTAGTGATGGTGCTTTGCTGTCGGATGCCCGTAGACATTTGTCGAGATTGGAGCTTGGATTAGGAGAAGAGCTTGAGCAGGACTCTAGTGACTCTGAGCAGGAGGCGTCTTGTGTGTCTAAGTCGGTTAGGGACAAAAAATCGTTGAAGTCCGGCATTAACAGCAGGTCTTCAGACAGAGTGTTGTCTCCTCAATGTTATCCACATGCATTCCTTAGGTTTGAATTTGTCAATCATTCTGTGGAATTTGAAAAGCTTTCCCTCAATTTATTTGTTGCTGGGGAGTTAGAGATAATTTCTCAGAAGAGTGTATCAGGTGTTGAAAGAGAAGGCAGGATTAACTTGTTGAAGCGTTTAATGTATTTAAACAACACTTTTGAATTTAAAACTTTGAAAACTCTCTATGCTGCAATTTTGCGGGATATTGAATTGGGTTTCAAGTCTTGGAATGATGATTTTCTTTATATAGAGAACACTGTTTTGGCGGCTGCGGGTCATTCCTTTAGACCCAAAACAGATTTTTCTATGGGATGTTCTGCTCCTATTAATAGCAGATCTGACGACAAAACTTGGTATTGCCCGAAGTTTCAGCGAAACAAATGCACTTTTCAAGATTCTCATACTATGACCTTCAAGGGTAAAGTTAAGTTCGGTAAGCACATTTGTGCTTCTTGCTGGATCAAAGACAGGAAAGAAATGCCTCACCCGGAGTGTTCCTCCGCCTGTCCTCATTTTTCGCTGTAGCAATTCAGGGGGATAAGGGAGGACAACAAAATTGCAGAAGTTTTTCTTCCGAAGTATGTCAAGTTCGAGGTAAGGGGTTATAACTCTAGGAGAGATTCTTGCATGAAGGTTTGTGAGACAGATTCTTGTAATATTTGTGCAGGTTTGGGTTCTATTGTTTCTAATTCAGAGAGATTGATTGAAATTCATAAAAGAGTAATTGATTCTGGTTTTTATAATTATCAAAAGGAGAGGATTCCTATAAATAATAAGTTTGATACAGAGTTTATGCGCAGAATGTTGACTGGATATGGGGATTTGCAGGTTCTGGATTTTTTGAAGTACGGTTTTCCTATCGGTTTATCTGATTCTTGGATTGAAAGTAATAGGGATTTGGTAAACGTTTGTAGAAATCATAAAGGTGCAGAGTTGTTTCCTGACTTTGTTCACAAATATTTGTGTAAGGAAGCATCCTTTGGGGCAATTATCGGACCTTTTTCGCATAACCCTTTTCAAAGGAGATTGGTTATTTCACCTTTAAATTCGGTTCCAAAAGCGGACCCGAATGAGAAAATTTCAAGGTTTGTAATCAGTTTTCGCGACTTCAAAAGTTGTTGCATTACATAAAACATTTTTCTGTGTATTGTAACAATATGTTAGACATCCTATATAATCATTGTATCATTATGGTATCTATAACATAACAATTTATCAGAAAATCAGCCGGAAGAGGATGCTATTGCTTAACCCTTTCCCAAACAGCAAAATTTTAGTGTGATTTATTCACTTCAAAAACTGCGATAAATGGCGAAAGGGAAGTTATCAAAGATAGAATTTGTGTAAAATATGACATAGAAAATATTGAGACAAAAGGAGAAACTGCTGGTTATCAGCACTTTCTTCTTTTGTTTCAATGTTTTCCCAAGCCTTTTCTATTAGGGACATCAAAACCCGCAGGCCTTGTTTGGGAAAGGGTTAAATACGATGCACCAAGTCCAGTGAATAATATCTCTAGAGCAGATCTGCAAGTCTTTGATCATTGTACATAAGGTTGTTAGACATATTCTTGACTTGGAAGTGCTAAGTTATGAATCATTACAATTTAACAATGGTGGTTAATTGAGATTGTTCCTTTCCAAACAAGACCTGGTAATGTCATCCCTTATTGAAGAGGTTTTAGAAAACATTGAGGCAAGAGAAGAAAGATTCTGATGATCAGTCTTTTCTCCTTTTCCATCAATGATGTTTTGGCTATAATTTACACTAATCATATATAATTTATTTTATTGTCTGCTGCAGCTTTCGATTCTAAATTATTGTTTGTGAAAGAAAATTATTGTTTGTAAAAGAAAATTATTGTTTGTGAAAGAATTGAAAGAAAAAAAATGCAGATAAACTTTCAACTCAACCCATTACCAGATGGCAAATTTTTAGACTGGGCCTAAATCCAAATTTATTGCAGATGACAATTTCAAGTGAATAAAAATTAAATGTTAACAACTTAATATCCGATTTGTTGTATTATCTTTCAGCTTTGTACCTGGATTTCACAGCCTCCGGAAAGTAAGTTACTTTGTGTTGCCTGTGTTTAAAGGGCGAAGGTAACAGATGGTCTAATTGCAAAAAATGAAATTTTTTGAAAAAATATGCAAAACTTTTGTGTTGACCACCTCAGGATGGTTAATAATATGTGATTCGGACAGAGAATGAGCCGAAATTACAAGACAGATAGCTGAATTTAGGGAGAATCCAAACCTAAATTCAACCCCGTCTCAGATGGGGTTAGAATTATTTTTAAATTGTTGCGCATGCGCATACAGCGCGGACCATGATTCAAACGAGATTCATACTTGAATTTCAATATGACGTCATCATGTATGTTGTGACGCCATTTAAGAATGTGGCATGTCCTACTGTTTTGACCTACTTTCGACATCGCTTCATGAATTTGGTATCAAATTAATAGTTTGTCTTAATCATTTAATCAGGTCATATAAAGTTTAAAAAGTGTACATTTTGTTTGTATTTGACAATTTTTGGGTCCAAATCTGGGAAATAGTAGCTTTAAAGTCTAATCATCATTCAAATGTCTAAACATGCAGGTGAATGCTACATTATAAACTACACTAAATTTCCGAAACAAGTCCTGGTTTGACATTCCTAAGAGGATAGGCTTAGGAAAACATTGAGACAAAAGAAGGAAATGCTGATAATCAGCATTTTCTCCTTTTGCCTCAATATTTTCTGAGCTATCCTGTATACAATAGTATATGTACATAACATCTATTTTGATGTCTGCTGCAGCTTTCAAATTGGACCACCTTAACCCTTTTTCCTGCTGACTTTAAATTTTGTTTCAAACAGACTACCAATTTAAGAGACAATACAATTTTAAGATAAACCCACGATTTTGCCACAATGATGGCGTGAATAGCAGGCAGTGTAGCCTAAGATCAGACTGCACGACTATGCAGGCTGATCTTAGTCTATTTTGCCTGCCAAAGCTTTGGTCTTAACTGTAAGTTGATGTGAACAGCATGAGAAGGTTTAATATTTGTTGTTTGGGTAAGGGTTAAGCATGTTGTTTCAAAGAGTGTTAGAGCAATTCGAGTTGTCTGGGTTAGGGGTTCTTTATTTGCCATTCCTATCTATTGCTTTGAATCTTATTAAGTAATTATAAAAGTTCCTGAACCCTTTTCCAAACGACAAAATTTTAGGGTGATCCACTTCAAAAACTGCCACAAATGCCCAAATAGATACATGTTATTAAAGATAGTATTTGTGTAAAATATGGCACAGAAAATATTTAGACAAAAGGAGAAACTGCTGGTAACAGGTTATTAGCAGTTTCTTCTTTTGTTTCAATGTTTTCCAAAGCCTTTTCTTTTAATAAGGACGTCAAAAGCAGGTATTTTTGCGGAAAGGGTTAAACCAAATTGGAATTTGTTATTATCAATGCGAAGAATTTTCAGAACTAATAGCTAAATGGCAAGTGTAGTCATGGTAATCATGGTAATTATCAAAATGATCTGTGCAGATTATCATTTAGCATGAAAACTACTCAAATGGCAGGATTGTGCTTCAACAGAAGTCACTGGACTATTTCAGGTCCCTATCCTTTATAGAAGACTACATCCGAGATCAGGTTTTACCCGAGTATGGCAACACTCACACAACAACCAGTGTGACATCATTACAAACAACACTCTATAGGCATGAAGCAAGGTAGGTCTAGTTTATATCGTATGTTAGGAAGATAGCCTGGCCCATGTCACCCATATTGATCCCAATTGACCCCTAAAGTTTTACTAGAGTATGGTAACACACAGCTACCAGTGTTACATCCCTACAAACATCACTCTATAGACATGAAGCAAGGTAGGTCTTATGTAGATTTTCTTTCTCTATATCAATGAATCAGGGCTACAAATAAATGGGGGTGAAGACATTCTAACTTTCTTATTTCAATTCCAAACCCTATGTTGTGGGTACTCATTTGAATCGTCTCAACGAGACGATACAATTGAGTACCCACAATATAGGGTTTGATGAACAATAAGAGAATTATTGCAATTTAAAAAGTCATCACTCCCTCTTATCTGGAGCTCTGGTCTATCTCTTATGAATGACTTTAATCGAGTTTTATCCCATAACAGGGATTTTTTTTATTCTTTAGCAGAGGACTACAAGAGGCTACTTCACAATTGAAAACAGGCTCATTTTTCCCCAATGTTGACTGGAAAATATCACAGAGCTAGTGCTTACGTTTGCATTTTATTGATGACTATTATTCTTTTAAATTCATTTTGTATAATTTACTGTGAGCGTTCTCACTGAAATGACCTTGAAATAGTTAGCGCTGTAATTTATGAATAAATTGTACTTACTTCTTATTCTAGATCTATTACAAAAAATGCATTACCAAAATTTTGAGAAAAACACACTAAAATTTCCCAAAATGAACAGGCTTGGGCCTCTTCACAAATCTTTGGAAAAAAAAACCTGTCTAAAGAAATTTTGAAATTGTCAACCAAATCTTTATTCTTTTTCCAGAGATATTGTGAGAAATGCTGTACACGCTAGCGAGCATGACGCTGTTATTTTTGTTGGAAGTGGGTCAACGGCTGCAGTACATAAACTCATACATGCTTTGGACTTGAAAACCAGCCCTGTAAGCTTTAGCCCATTACCAAACGACAGAATTTTTTACTGGTCCAAATTCAAAGATGATGCAGACGACAATTTCAAGTGAAAGAAATTTAACAGTTTTTAGTCTTTTTACATAGAAAACATTGTAGGAAATGAAGAAATTGCTTGTCAAAAGCAATTTCTTCATTTACCTTAATGTTTTCCAAAGCCATTATCTTGTGGGGAGTCAAAAGGAGTCACTGTGTGGTAATGGGTCAATTATTTATAACCTCTATACCATGATATTTCTTCTTTGAGGTTGGACCATAGAACAGTTTGTAGTGCATTCTGAGAGATTCTGGGTTCGGTCTCCTGCCACGGCACATATCCCTTCTGAAAAAATTGTCACCAACCAATTGTTTGATAATCCTTAACCTATGTGGGCGAGCAGCTTGAGGCTTGTTAAAGATTTTGTGGTAGTACTGGTATGAGAAATGACAGGAATCCATGGTTAGGTGCTGCAGCCATAGTGATATGACCATAGCAGTCAGAAGAGGCGTAAACCCCCAATAAATTGATATTTCATCTTTTAAAGCAAAGCTAGGATTATTCAGTTGGTAAGGTTGTAGAGTTTCAATCCAGGGATATATCTTTCCACATTGATTAGAATTGCTATTTGGCTATGTATTTTAATTTATCAAAATGATTTATCTGTTGAATCAATTAATGAAATGTCTTTGTGCAATTAGTAGCTAGTAGAGCTCTGATATTCTACGTAAACTTGTATAACTCATGTGTTATACTAATGGGAAAACTTGAGAATCACATCCAATGATGCACTAGTTGCATCAAAATGCTCTTAAAACTGAAAAAAAAATAATAACTTGAGATGTTGGCTTCAGATACCCAAAAGGCCTTTACTTCAAAATCAGAAAGAATTTGTATTATTCATTTTGTCTTAATTATTTGTATTATTTGTCTTCAACAGGTTGTTTTTGTTAGCCCATATGAACACCACTCAAATCTACTACCATGGAAGGAAATTGGTGCTAAGGTAAGTTTGTTTTTGATGTTCCTGATGGAAAATGCTTTGTAAACATTGAGACAAAAGAAGAAAATGCTGATAATCAGCATTTTCTCCTTTTCCCTCAGTATTTTCTATACAATGTACTTTATTGTACACAGATCTATTTTTCATTGACATTAGTTTTGTGGTTTGCGGCAACTTTTGAGTTGGACAGCTCTAAAATTTTGCTGTTTGGGTAAGTGTACTTTTTTGTCAACTTTCATGTATTGAGCAAGATCTAGGATGTACTTTATTGGACTCTATTAACAAATGTTTTATGCTTTTTCATTTAAACTTTTCCTAGACAAAAACTTTCAGATCATTCTAATTTAAGCAGCTGCAGACCACAAAATTAGTTGAGTGTAGATAATGTAAGGATTTGTTTTCCATATGGTGCAGAAAATATTGAGGCAAAGGAGAAAATGTTGTTTTATTAGCATTTTCTTTCGTTTCAAATGGCATAGTTGGTGCAGTGGTAGCGCTGTTGATTGGGACTTAAACTCCACTCAATCAATTATGTTGCTTCAATTTTCCAATCCTTTTCTAGTATGGAACAGATAAAGGAAAAATACTTGCTAAACACATTTCCAGACAACCAAATTTTAGACTGGTCCAAATTCAAAGATGATGCAGACGACAATTTCAAGTGAATGTAACTGAGAATATTTCGGTCTTTTTGTGTAAGAAACATTGTGGGAAATGAAGAAACTTTCCAAAATGTTTTCTGAAGCCTTTGTCTTGTAAGGTATTAAAAAGTTTCTGTGGGTGGGAATTGGTTAACCCTTTCCCAAATGGCAAAACTTTAGGGTGATCCAATTCAAAAACTGCCACAAATGACAAAATTGAAGTTATCAAAGATATAATTTGTATAGAATATGGCATAGAAAACATTGAGACAAAAGGAGAAACTGCTGATTATCAGCAGTTTCTTCTTTTGTTTCAATGTTTTCCCAAGCCTTTTCTACGAGGGACGTCAAAACCAGGTCTTGTTTTTGGAAAGGGTTAAAGTGGCTTTACTTCATTACAGGTACTGAGAGTAAAAGCAGACAGTAAAGGTTTGGTGGATCAAGCACACCTTATACAACTATTGCAGGTGACCTAGTTATATAACTATTTTAAGGTAGTCCACCCCCTTTGAGATTGATGCAACATTAAAATTATTTGAATAACATCATAAACATTCGGCAGTGGAATTTTCCACTGCCGAATGTTAAAGATGTGTCCTGAATAGATTCAGATATGTAAAAATGTTAAAGGTGTTGCACAAAAAAATCCGACTTTGGATGAATCTCATAGGGATGGACTATCTTAACACAGAGCTGCAGGTATCAACCTTTCAAAATGCAATGTTTTATTATTTTATTATCAAATCCTATATTGTGGGTGTTATTTTGAATCGGCTCATTGAGATGATTCCAATGAATGCCACAACAAAAGGTCCTTTTCGGATTTTGAATAGATGGTTTAGAATGTCTTTACCTCCTGTTATTTGTGCTTTGTTAACCCTTTATCAAATGGCAAAATTAGTTCTATTTGAATGGAGTTGCAGATGTCAAAATTGTTGCTGTCAAAGGTAGGGAAAGTGTGTGTTTAAACTTTAAACAGAGAAAATATTGAGGTTAAGGAATGTCTTAAAGAAATTACTGGATTCTATCTCTTCTATAAACTTTAATTTTGTTGCTTTCTCAAGAAGTGCATCTTGATGTTGTTTTCAAAAGCCACAAAGTTTATAAGGGTCCTTCTCCATAATATAGCTCAATTATTTATCTTCTCATTTTCCCTTGATATTTACGTTACAGAGATGGAAGGACTGTGGTAGACAGATTATTGGTTGTTTTAGCGCTGCATCTAACATCTCTGGTATACTGGTGGATGTCGATAATATCAATGTTATACTACACAAACATGGAGCCCTGGCATTCTGGGACTATGCTACGGCTGCGCCATACATACAGATTGATATGAACCCAGTATCTGCAAGGTTTGTAATCAGAATTTTCTTCTCCTAGGGATTTCCAAACCTTTCTCATATCAGAACATCAAAATCAGGAAGGTAGGGCTTCCCCTGGCATTTTAAGACTTTGGGCAAGCAAAATCATCAATTGGAACTTTTTTGAGCTATTTGCATTTTATCTACACTTTCTAACACAATAAGCATAGCTCAAATTTTATTGGCAGCAAATAAGTAATAACTTTTTCAAATCTTTTAAAATTGTGATTAAGTTCAATAGCATATTCTAGGATTTGCAATATTTTGAAGGACTTTAGAAAACTCACTACCCTTCCTCCACTGGAGTTGAAGAATTAAGATATGTTGATTTACATGTAGTAGGTTCTTTAATCCACATAAAAAAGTTACATTAAAATTAAGATATAGTAAGATATATAACGTCATTGTAAATGCAAAACCTTGTATCTCGGTTTTGGAAAAATTTAAAGGGGAGGGAAAAAAGTGTAATAACTTTTCCCAAACTGAAATGTTTTACTTGAAATTTGGATATATTGTTCACAAATAATGTATCATTAATACTGATGAGAAAAAATATCTCAAAACCCGCGAGAATTGTCTAGACTGGGTATACAAGTTTGTACTATGAAAATTGCAAGAATCGACATACGAGGTTTTGCATTTACACCGACGATAAGTATATCTATAGATATTTTCTTTTCTACAGTACTGACCAGCCCTATATGTACAAAGATGCTGTGTTTGTGTCATGTCACAAGTTTGTGGGTGGAGTGCAGACCCCTGGTAAGTTTTTATATTACAAGACTTTTATATGTGTAGGAATTATACAAGCTGAGCAACAGCTAACTCTTTCCCAAACAACAAAAATTTAGGGCCGTCCAATTTGAAAGTTGCTGCAAACGACAAAAAAGATGTTGAAAAAGAAAGGATTTATGAATAATATAGCTACGAAAATATTGAGGCAAAAGGAGAAACTGCTGGTTATCATCAGTTTCTTCTTTTGTTTCAATATTTTCTCAAGCCTTTTCTATTAGAGACGTCAAAACCAGGTCTTGTTTTGGAAAGGGTTAAGAGAGCTTAAATAAGACAATCTAAATTTTTTATTTCAAAACCAAACCCTTGTCGAGATAATTCAAATGATTACCCACGACATCGGGTTTGATGAACATCTTATGAAATATTTCATGTTGAAAAGCCATCAATCTCTCATATCTGTAGAGCTGTATATGAGTGTTTTTCTGTTTGTGAATTTATTTGTCTGTCTGTCTGTATATTTTTGTTGTCCCTTGCATTTATTTGTAAACATGGATTGGACTTGATTTGAATTTCAATGGTAGACTTGGTTTCAAGAAGAGAAAGTTGGATCTAATTTAAAACTGGTCTATTTTATATAAAAAAAGGGGTGGTTTTTGGTGTTTCTTTCTAAATGTGGACTTTGTTTTGATACGATTGAAATAGATTTAAAGATTAAAGACCCAAACAAACAAATTCTTTTCAGGTATACTTATAGCTAAGAAGAAGTTGTCAAGAATCATGTACAAGGGTGTGTGTGGAATCATGCAGCATGATGCTCTGTATTCTTTGTAAGTCAGGGCTCCAGATAAAAGGGTGTTAAGTCTGTCTGACTGTGTGATCTTTACATAAAAAATTGTGAAGATTTACTTTGTGTTATTGTCCTGATATTCCATTTCAGGTATACTTATAGCTAAGAAGAAGTTGTTTAAGAATCATGTACCAGGGGGATGTGGGGGAGGTTCTGTGTTCTTTGTGAGTCAGAGCTCCAGATAAAAGCGGGTAAAGGTTGTCTGTGAAATCTTTACATAAAAACTTAATGTGAAGACTTACTTGGTGTTCCTTTAACCCTTTGCCAAACGACAAAATTTTAGAGTGATCCACTTGAAAAATTGCTTCAAATGACAAAGTGGATGTTATTGGAGAGGATTTGTGTAAAATATGGCATAGAAAATATTGAGACAAAAAGAAGAAACTGCTGGATATCAACAGTTTCTTCTTTTGTTTCAATGTTTTCCCAAGCCTTTTCTATAAGGGACATAAAAACCAGGTCTTGTTTGGGAAAGGATTAAACATGTCTTGTTCTGATATTCCGTTGCAGGTATACTAATAGCCAAGAAGAAGTTATTCAAGAATCATGTACCAGGTGGAAGTGGGGGAGGTTCTGTATTCTTTGTGTCCATGCTCCAGATAAAAGCGGGTAAAACTTTATGAAGACATATTTGGTGTTTCTTAGTTAAATCTTGTAATTGTATTCCATTGCAGGTATACTTATAGCCAAGAAGAAGTTGTTCAAGAATCATGTACCAGGGGGCTGTGGTGGAGGATCTGTATTCTTTGTAAGTACAGTCATAATCTCCTAACCCTTTCCCAAACAAGACCTGGTTTTGACATCCTTAATAGAAAAAGCTTGGGGAAAACATTGAGCCAAAAGAAGAAAATTCTGATAATCAACATTTTCTCCTTTTGTCTCATTATTTTCTGACCTATTTTGCACACAAATGGGTTTTTTACTTACATTCAATATAATGTCTGCAGCAGATTTCAAATTGGACCACCCGAAAATTTTGTCGTTTGGGAAAGGGTTAAAGTGAGGTTGATAGATTTCATTGTGTAGAAGTGCCGTGCACAAGAACCATAACTCTCTCAATGATATTTTTGAGTTATTGTCCTTTGTTGCTTTTCATACTTAATTTTTTGTTTGGAGCATATCTGAAAGTGCATGCAGGGTAGAATCATGAAACTTCATAGGTGAATAGAACTTTTTTTTGTAGAAGTGCAGTGCAGTGCATAAGAACAGTACGTTTGTGTAGTTATTGCCCTTTGTTGATTTTCAAACTTAATAAAACACTGCCATTGGACTGCTTAAATTGTTAGATGGCTAAATCAATGGTAGTCCCCTGAGGGGCATATACATGCATGCTTTACAAACATCTTTTGTTAATTTTTAGGTAAGAAGAGAAGACCATCGTTATTTACAAGAACCAGAATTAAAAGAAGAAGGAGGGACGCCAGCTATTATAGAATCAATTAGGGCTGGATTGGTGTTTCAATTAAACATTGTTTTGATGGTATAAAACTGTGTCTTCAGCTTTTGAAACTTTTTTTGATGTTCTCAAACATTTCCCACTTATGCAGGCAGCATTAACAATGATCAGTCTGCACATATGTGCAGTCTGATCATTGTATATGCTGCCTGATGCTGCCTGCATGCATCTGTTACTTTCTAAAAAAAAACTGCTTAGATAATCTTTTATCATATTCAAGGTAAGAAGAGAAGACCACAGATATTTACAAGAACCAGAATTAAAAGAAGAAGGAGGGACGCCGGCTATTATAGAATCAATTAGGGCTGGATTGGTGTTTCAATTAAAACAGGCTGTTTCTACTAGTGTAATTATGGAAAGAGAGGAATACTTGTTCAGGTTGGTCTGTTGTGATGTTTTGCAAAATTTGGTTTAGAAATGTTTTACATTTGATGATATTGCAAACATTGTGTAATAAATACTGAGGAAAAAACTAAGATTGAATAATTGATAATGTACACAGTAATGACTCTTTAAGAAATCATCAAGCTTTTGCATTGACTCTTTTGTTGTGCTTTTCACTTGTTAACATTAAGTAGATTTTGAATAGTAGGAAATAAAATACTTTGTTGAGAGTTTTTTATTTCATAAAACTTCATATTCTATAATTTAAACAAAAAACTACAATTTATGTTGACATCGTAAAAAAAACAAGATAGGTATTTGTTGTAATATTTATTTAGTCAATAGTAGGATACTTTATCATTTCAAAATGGAAATGTTGCCTTAAAGTAAAAGTTTATCATTTCAAAATGGAAATGTTGCCTTAATGTAAAGGTGATTTAAAGTGTCATTTTCACGAGCTAGTTCATATTCAAGCGACTTTCCACTTTACTCCATGGTCATTCAGTTTCAAGTGGGCTGTTTACTGTCGGTGCCTCTGGCAGCCACAGCACTTTGGCTTACAGCTCTCCCATGTACCCATTTATACACCTAGTTGAAGATGAGCAACATGGAGTATCTTTATTGCTCAGACAAAATACCCGAAGCCTTGGCGGGATTTGAACCTAGGACCTCTTGATCCTGGAGCCCATGCCCCACCAATAGACCACTGTACAACACACGTTTGTTTTCTATTTCACAGAAGAGCAAGAGAGGCCTGGAAAGACCATCCTTCATTAATACTACTGGGTAATATGGATGCACCACGACTACCCATATTCTCCTTCATGGTCTATCACAAGGGTTCAGGGAGATTTCTTCACCATAACTTTGTCAGTGTTCTACTTAATGACCTGTTTGGTATACAAGCTAGAGGAGGATGTGCTTGTGCTGGACCTTATGCTATGGTAAATATTAGAACATAGATTATAGGAATTGTGGCATTTCAAGTTATAATTTTGCAGTTATTTATCATCAAAACCTATGGTGTTGGTTTTCATTTGAATCATCTTTTCAAGACAATTTAATTGAGTACCAAGAACATAGAGTTTGGATAAAGGTATCAGATGCCATCAATTTTCTGATTTGGATCTTTTACATCGAACGTTATTGAAGTGAATAAATTGTTAAAACAAAGATTTGTGCATCATAACTTTGTTAGTGTTTTACTGAACGACCTGTTTGGTATACAAGCTAGAGGAGGATGTGCTTGTGTTGGACCTTATGCTATGGTAGGTTTTTTCTTTTTAAATCTGATGCTAGGCTACAAAATATAAATTGAAACAAGTTTACATCAATTATTTCTGCACCATAATTTGTCAGTGTTTTACTGAATGCACTAAGCTACAAAATTGTTTATCAGTTTACATCTAATGGATGATTTTTCATTATTTACTTATAACTTTCCTAATTGACTGTAATTGATGGGTCTTTGATTTGAAACTAGCCTGTACCATTATAATTTATCTGAGCAAATATAGGCCGACTTCGATTGGGACTATAGCTCGAGCCATCCGTGATGTCATACAACAGGAAGTTGTGTACTGCGCATGTCACTAAGCGAACGCCTATAGCTCGTGATGCACAAGCCAACAAAATGGCTGCGCCACTACGGTTTTACCAACAATTAAATGAGACTCATCGTTCGTTGATAAATGGCTACATTTCAATTATAAAATAACACTATTTCCATGAATATTAACTTTCAGTCCCATTGACAAGGACATGTGAATATATTGGAATTAATTAAAGGTGTTTTGTGGGTTTTCAACCGGACTTACTATTCGTTTGCTTCTTTGGACGCCATCTTGTAATGAAAGGACCACGAATGAGAGCATGGTCCGACCATGGCTTGGTTCAAAGGTCAAATGACGTCACTATAACCCGGGCTTTCGGTGTTCGATTGGAACGATGGCTGAAATAGCTTGAGCGATCGTCCCAAACGAAGTCAGCCATAGATATATGTGCTATGGCAATTGGACAAGTCAAATATCTGTCTTGTGCTTATGTGTTGTAATTCAATCTTTGAGAAATTATTACTTGTTTGCCTATTTACAGGATTTGTTGGGCATGGAAGAAGAAATGAGCAAAAAGATAGAGAACTTACTAGCTGAGGATAGGTAGACTAGTTTTGTATATTGTCAGTGTAAATGCAAAACCTCATATGGGCAAGTTTAAAAAAAATGTGACCATTCACTTTTTACATGCCACGGCTTTTACAGAGAAACATATTCAACCCAATCAAAGCTAAAAAGATGTGTTATTGTGTCTTTATACTGGGTACCAAGTTTAAAGAAAATCGCTTCACAAATAAAAAAGATATGTCATTAAAACATGTCAAAAATGTCAGGAGTGAAACGTTTTTGTGTGACACTTAACAGTTTTACCAAGTTTCTAAGCTATGGTAAATAAAAGACAGTGACAGGATACTACAATAAGCACTTGTAATTCATAAAACAACATGTGCATCATCATCTTAAAATTACTTTTTTATCTTATCTTCATTGGTTTAGGATGTGGAGCCTGTTTTATACAATACCCCTCTGAATTTTATGTCAGGAGTGAAACACTTTTATTTTTCAAAATGTGTTCTCATTTTTGTCTATTCAGCCAGAAATCTACCACTCAAATTTTTTTAGGAAGCCATCAACCTTGTGGGCATTCTGCACTCTACTTTTTAGTGATTCGTGGGTTACAATTTCTCATATTGTGCAATATATATGCTGTCAGGAGTGAAACGCTTTTTTGTTGTCATTTTGCAAGATTGTGCACATAATTTTAGCTAAAAAGTAGTGAACATGAATTTAAAATATAATTTGGGCACTGCTTAACCATTTAGAATAGTTTTTAGCCACCCTAATTAAGAAATCTGGATGATATTTTGTAAAATTAGCTGTTATTCTTAACATTTAAATGTCACACTTTGGTCACATTTTTTTTAAACCTGCCCATATGTTGATTGTTGCGATTTTCAAAGTACAAACTTGTGTGCCCAGTTAAAGACAATTCTTGCCGGTTTTGAGATATTTTTACTAATCAGTATTAATGACAAATCATTTATGAACAATGTGTCCAAATTTCAAGTAAAACATTTCAGTTTGGGAAAAGTTATTACACTTTTTTCTCTCCCCTTTAAAATTATCCAAAAACAAGATACAAGATTTTGCATTTACAACGACGATATCTCTTGATAAATGACCAGGTAGAACATCCAGCTTACAGCTAGAGATGTTCTGTCATGTCATTTATCGAGACATATAACAGAAATTTAAATTGACCTGAAATATGTACTGTTTGAAATAACAACAAGAACAACAAAATGGAAGAAATGTGATACTGAATATTGCAAATCCTGAGAGAAACTAAGGAAAATGTCAAGATTACAAAGTTTTTCCCAAGGTCATACCTTTATGAACTCCTATGAAAATGCATCTACCTTATTACATTTAGTAGGAATAAGAATGAAAACTCCAATCAAATTTGAAAAAAATAACGAAAGGAAATTCTAAAGAGATTACTATAACAATTTATTTTTTCAGTCGTTTAGACAGAACTCACCTCAGACGATACAGAGAATATTCCCAGAGAGAAATATTGAGGTAAAGGGGCAAACAATGTCAGAAAAGCAGTTTTCTGTCTCCAATTTAGCCCTATCTAATAAAAATCATGGCATTTGAAATAACTCTTTCCCAAATTACAAAATTTTAGGATTCTCCCATTTGAAAGCTAATGCAGATGACAAATTAACCCTTTCCCACACATTGACGCTTTTTGACTTCCCACAAAATAAAGGCTTTTGTAAACATTGTGGAAAATAAAAAAATTGCTTGTGACAAGGAATTTCTTCATTTCCCACAGTTTTCTACCAAGAAAGACCAAATAATGTTAAATTTTGTTCAATGGAAATTGTCGTCTGCAACACCTATGAGTTTGGACTAGGCTAAAATTTTGTTGTTTGGTAATGCGTTAATAAAGATATGGACCATGTTTTACTAACGAATCTACGAACATTTTTTGCGTAATTATTTGTAACAACAAACCTGATTGGCCCAATTTGATTTCTTTTGCAATGTTAGAAAATTGTTAATAAAACGGGTCCATGATCTTTGTACAGTATAATGTAGAAAATATTTTGGCCCTGACTGAAATCGAACCTCTCTGTCTTTGAGAGAACAGGCTACTAAGTCGCTATATGAGTTGGCTTGTATGGCTGCCCCTTATGCTTCGGCTACATGACACCCCACAAGACAAAGGATTTTGGAAACACTGTATAAAATTACAGTGCATTTTCTTCACTTCCCAAAATGTTTTTAAACCTAGACCAAAAGCATAAAACTTCATTCCCTTGAAATTGTCTTCTGGAACGTGTTTGAATTTCCAAAAGTCTAAAAAAAACCCCATCTGGTCATGGGTTAGTACGTTTCATATATGAGCCAGGATCTAGAAAAAGGTCCTTATAGCCTTTAAACCAGCCATGTTTCACAATCAGCCTGTGCCTAAGTGCAGTCTGACATGGATCCACCTTTTTCCAGATCCTGGCTCAATTATGTTAAGTTCTGAAATTATTTATATGTTGTATACTTCATGCTTACAGACCTGGGTTTACAAGAATCAACCTGCCCTACTTTATGGACAATGAGAGTCTGGAGTTTGTTCTGGAGGCTGTCAAAATTGTGGCTGAAGAGGGATGGAAGCTACTTCCTCAGGTAATTATTCTGCCTTAACTCATTAACAGACATCTAAATTTAAAACTTTTCCAAATTCAAAGAAGTTGCAGATGACAGGATTCTAAGTGAATGGAATTTATTGTTTTGGTCTATTTCGGTAGAAAGCATTGTGGTAAATGAACAAATTGCTTGTCACAAGCAATTTGTTCATTTTCCATTATGTTTTCCGAAGTCTTATGAGGTGTCAAAAGGCGTCTCTACATAGGTTATTTCTGTCACTAACTGTAACATACATGTACTTGTTTTTAACGTTTCCATGAAAGACAGTAGGAAAAAATATTGAGAAGAAGAAGATGCTCTTGTCCTTCCAAGATATAATATTTGAAGGCATGTACTTGATGATGACATTCATGTCCATATTTAAAATTTGAAAACAAATAATTTCTTCACTCTTATACACTAAAAGGTTTATGAATGTTTTGATAAAGCATTCTGTATGAACATGTTAAAAATGAACAAAATGTTGTTAACTTAAAACAGTTTTATCTTTTTTATAGTGACTGAAACAGATAAAATGTAGTTCAAACGTTTTTAGGTTTTTCCAATTTAGGCCAAAGCGCCGCTATTTTTCCCAATGTCACTAGCCCTAGGCCCCAAACAAAAATACCCAGCAAGACCCCTGTTTATATAAAACAAATTGCATTGAATATACTCAAAATGTTTCTCTCTCTGCAATTGTCAACAAGTTTCTCTCTGCAATTTTAATTCTAGGTGTTTGTATTTTCAGTATATGTTTAATCCAGAGACTGGTGAATGGAGACAAATTAACTTTCAGGTTTGTAGAATCTTTGTTTAAATTATCTCTTGTAACATGTTGCCAACATGTGACATTGCGCTCAGATTCTTTCTCTTTAACATTTGAGTCAGCAAATCTATTGAGTAATGATCTTTTTCCATCTGAATATTTATCAGGTATTATTTATTGTATAAAGAGGACTTCAATGTTAAAACCTCCTTCTATGAATGATTCTTTTGAATTAAAATTGTTTCTACATTTGACTTTTAATGGGTTTTGTTTAAACTCTTAATCTTGTCGGTAGAAACAGTGATAAAGGATTGATCTTTATATTTGTTCTGTATTTGTTTCTAGGTTTTCAAGGACAGAAAATGGTTGGGCCATATTTCCTATTCTAGTGGTGAAATGTCATACAAAGTACCTGCTCCTGTAGTTAAGGGTCCTCTACCAGAAAACTTTGATGTAAGTGTCATTGTTATTAAGGAAGACCACCCCTAATGAGATTCGCTCTAGCTTTTAACCTCAGAATTATTGGGAGAAGTCGGAAACATTCGTTGGTGGGGTTTTCCACCACCAAATGTTTACGACCGCACCCAAATAGGTTCTGATACATAACAACAATGCTCGAAGTTTTATAAATCTCGAAATGGCCACGTCACAGGTATTCTACCTCAATCAGATAGAAATCATGAACTTTAACCCTTTCCCAAAGGACAAACTTTTAGGATGGTCCAATATGAAAGGACTTGCATACTTCAAAATAATTGTTCTCAAAAGTAGAAAGTATGTATGTAATAGCTTAGAAAATATCGAGACAAATGTCTCAATGTTTTCCAAAGCCATTTCAATTAGAGACGTCAAAACCAGGTCTTGTTTGGGAAAGGGTTAAACTTTTCAAATAATTCTGTCAATATTTTGACTTTCATTTTGGCCATGACTTTTTCAAGGGTCATTTCTTTTTTTTAATGTTTTGTACTTATACATAAGTCAGATATTTCCTTTTTAAACATTCAGTCATTTTAATCAATTCAAGAAAAGAGTAGAAATGATACATGTATATGTATAGATCTACTATCCTTTCAAAATGATAAGTTCAAAAAAAATTCCAAACCTTCTTAAGAGCAAATTATTTTAAGGAAATTACACAAAATTGTAGTAAGTGCATGTAATATATTTTCATTTACCAGTTTGCACAGAGATTAATGTTAAAAATCATCCAAGACAAAGTTCCACTTATCAGATCATTCAGTAATGTTTGATGAATTCTAATGAATACATCACAGACTTTACGATGGTTTACATTACCAAGACTTAGTGACGCCTATAGCTGTCTGCAATCTAATTGTCAAACATATTATGAGCTTAGATATTGTGGAAGGACTATTTTGTATTTAAGACCAACATAGATCTCGATCAGCCTGTGTATATGCACAGTCTGATCAAGATCCATGCTGTTCTCAAAAATGTACTAGGATAGCCAAAGGAACTAAAAGAGCGCCTCTATCAGTCGGTACCATTTTTGCCCAGTTTTACTATCTAAATATTCCTTTTATTTTGTCAATTTTCTTTTATTTTCATGATCTCATTTTACAGGATTGTTTACAAAAAGCTAGAGATATATGTCAGAAATCATCCGACACCAAGTTCCAGTTAGCCAACCACTCTGTCATGTTTGATGAAGAATCCCAAACCTTACGCTGGTTTACGTTACCAAGTGAAGCGTATAAATGCTACAATTTATTGACCTTATAATACTGAGCTTGGATATATTAAAAAAGACGTTTTGGTACTGGCACTTTGAGACCAACATGGATCACGATCAGCCTGTGCAGATGCTCAGTCTGATCAAGATCCATGCTATTCTCAAAAATGTACTAGAATAGCCAAAGGAACTTTTAAAACTGCCTGTAATAGACTGCACTATTTTTGTCATTTGAATAACCCTTCTAATTTGTCATTTTTCATTTATTTTCAAGTCATTGTATTTCAGGATTGTTTACAAAAAGCCAGAGATCTATGTCAGAAATCCTCGAAAACCAAGTTCCAATTAGCCGACCACTCTGTAATGTTCGACGAAGAAAGTCAAAATTTACGATGGTTTACATTACCTAGTGAAGCGTATAGCTGCCTGCAAGGGAAGGAATGTAGCAATGCAGGATTTACCCTTCCATTCTGTCCGCCAGGGCTACGGCAACAAATTGGTATGCCAGAATTTGTTGGGAATTATAATGAAAATGATGACATTGACACTGGTTTGGATGGTCTACAGGGGAGTACAAGAGATGCTGTAAAGAATGGAGAACATGCAGAGGAGAGAACTAATGTTGAAAGCCAATCTGAAATTAAGCGATTTTCGGATGGATTTCAAGATTGTTTAGAGAGAGGTTTCACTTGTGATACAAATGCTGGCAAGACTGACAGATCTGATAGAGGTGAAAATAAAGAATCTGTGATAACTGAACATTGTTCAGTTATCACAGATTCTTTATTGTCACTTCAACATGTGGACAGAGAGGCTGTAGCTTCAGAACTCAAACAAGCAAATAACAAATCTGTGATAACTGACCATGTAGACAGAGATGCTACGGGTACAGATGGTAAACAAGTGAATACTTACTCTACACAACTAGGTGGTTCTGCTGAGACTGTAAAGATGTCTGAAAACCATGCAGACAGTAAAACGGATAGTGCCACTGAAAATGTGCAATCTTCTCACAATAAATCAGATAATGCTCCTGAACATTTACCATCTTCACAAACTGTGAAATCAAGCAGTACATTGTCAAGTGAATCATCTCCTGCAACATGTGATAAAGGTGCAATAGTGATTGATAAAAATACAGAGAATGGTACTTTGAAAGAAAAAGATATTGATCAGACAAGCAATGTTAATGTGATTGATTGTGATCAGAAGTCACAGAAGAGTCAATCTGGTTTGAGTTGTAGTGATTTAGTGTGCAGAAAGAGACCTGTTGATTCAGCTACAGACTCCAAACACAACAGTAAAGTGCAGAAAGTAAAGGAAAATGGTGAAACAGTCTCTAAACATACTGCAGAGAAGGATGATAAGAAAGCAAAGAAAAACAAATGGTGTTCACCTCCAAAATCTATCTTTACTCCTTTCTTAAAGGTAAGAATTTGTTCGAGGTTTCTACTAATTTTAAAAATGCTTAGAACAGTATGTTGCACAGAATATTTAGTTGTCGGTTCAAATAGTATCTTGCAATGAATTATTCAAACAAACTTTAAAGATTTTCTTGGATAAAATGTTGGTTAACCATTTCTTTTAGCGAATAATTTTCAATTAGTTAATGTTTTTATGCCCCCGTATCGAGAGATCGGGGGCATATTGTTTTACTCGTGTCCGTCTGTCCGTCTGTCTGTCTGTCCGTCTGTCTGTCCGAAAACTTAACATTTGCCTTTTCTCCAAAAGTATTTGACATACAAAGCTCAAATTAGGTGTGCAACTTCCTTTCAATGATATCTATCTGTTCCATGCAATTTGACCTTCCTCAAGGTCATCCGTTAACCCTTATCAACCCTTTACTCTACGAAAACTTAACATTTTACACCGAAAACTTAACATTTGCCTTTTCTCCAAAAGTATTTGACATACAAAGCTCAAATTAGGTATGCAACTTCCTTTCAATGATATCTATCTGTTCCATGCAATTTGACCTTCCTCAAGGTCATCCGTTAACCCTTATCAACCCTTTACTCTACGAAAACTTAACATTTTACTCCGAAAACTTAACATTTGCCTTTTCTCCAAAAGTATTTGACATACAAAGCTCAAATTTGGTATGCAACTTTTGTTTAATGATATCTATCTGTTCCATGCAATTTGATTTTCCTCAAGGTCATCCATTAATCCTTATCAACCCTTTACTCTACGAAAACTTAACATTTTACAAAAATGGCCATTTCGGGGGCATTTGTGTTTCACAAACACATCTTGTTATGACAAGCTTCCTCTGTCTTTTCTAAACTGTTGCTCTTGTTTAGATGACACAGATTTAATAATAACTACCTATTATCACATTTTTAAGGCCACAGAGGAGTACAACATGCTCCAGAATGGTGACCGAGTGTTGATATGTCTGAGTGGGGGCAAGGATTCACTCTCATTGCTGCATACAGTACATCAGTACATGTTTTATTGTAAGAAAAAGGTAAGACATTTAGATTGTTTACTTTTTCCTCGTGAATCAATATTTTTCCACACATTGATGCCCTTTGACGCACCTTAGTATCAAAGCTGCTTAGGGAAATATTGAAGAAAAGGAAGAAAATGCTGATTACCAGCATTTTCTTCCTTTTCTTCAATATTTCCAACCCTATTAAAGAGAATTTTCATGCTGATAGATTGATTTTGCCATCTATAACTGGAAAAAGTTGAGGCTACAGAAGAATACAACATGCTCCAGAATGGTGATCGTGTGTTAATTTGTCTGAGTGGAGGCAAGGATTCCCTATCATTAGCTCACCTGAGCACAAAGTGCTCAAGGTGAGCTATTGTGATCGGTATGTTGTCCGGCGTCCGTCTGTCTGTCTGTCTGTCCGTCCGTCCACAATTATAAAAAAATCTTCTCCTAAAGTACTGGGCAGAATTGGATGAAATTTCACAGATGTGATCCTTGGGTCATCCTTTTTCAAAATACTTCAAAGAATTGGGATCGGGGTCAGAATGGGGTCAAAAAGTAGGTCACTATGTCAAATCTTATTTTTGCTCTAGGAGTCACATTATTGTCTCAATCATTGTGAAAATTGACCAGAATCTTTGTCTTGATGATATCTAGGTCATATAAAAAAGTGGGTCATGCCAGGTCAAAATGTAGGTCACTAGGTCAAATGATATAAAATCCTTCTTTTTATGCCCCCGATAGGGAGGCATCATAAATTTGACTAATCCGTCCGTCCGTCCGTCCGTCTGTCCGTCCGTCCGTCTGTCTGTCTGTCTGTCTGTCCGTCATTCCGTCATTCCGTCCAAAAACTTTAACATTGGCCATAACTTCCTTATTACTTAACATATTCGCTTCATACTTTACCACAACATTCCTTGGTACGTTACCTTTCTGTAGGCACATACTTTGGTGACCTTGACCCCTGGATGACCTTGAACATAGATTGGCCATAATTTAAAATCAAAGCGGTGTCGGGGGCATTGTCATCTTACAGTGACAGCTCTTGTTTGCTCTAGAAGTGTTAACTTTGGCTCAAATATTGTGAAAATTGCTCAGAATGTTTTTCCAGTGGATATCTAGGTTCGGTTAAAAATTGGGTCATGTGAGGTCAAAAACGAGGTCACAAGGTCAAATATCAAGAACTCCATTTATTAGTCAAGAAGTGTCAATTTTGGCAAAAATCTTGTTAAAATGGCTCAGAATGTTTTTCTTTTGGACATTTAGGTCTGTTAAAAAGTTTGTTGTGTGAGGCCAAAAACTAGGTCACAAGGTCAAATGTAATGCTCTGGAAGTTCCAATTTGGGCTCAATTATTTTGAAAATTGCTCAGGTTTATTTTGATGATGTCTGTTGGTCATTGAAAACTTGGGTCATGCGAGGTCAAAAACTGGGGCACTGGGTCAAATCTTGATTTTTCTGTAAGAATTACAATATTTGCTCAATCATTGTGAAATTTGTTGGGAATGTTTAACTTGATGATATCTTGTTTCAAAATATTTATGCCCCCTTTCGAAGAAAATGGGGGTATATTGTTTTGCAAGTGTCGGTCGGTCGGAAGGTCGGTCGGTCGGTCGGTCCGTATGTCGGTCGGTCTGTCCGTAGACCAAACCTTGTCTGGAGCTTATCTCGAAAAGTATTAAAGGTAGAATCATGAAACTTCATAGGTGGATAGATCCCAATATGGAGAGGTGCAGTGCACAAGAACCGTAACTCTGCCGATCATATTTTTTGAGTTATTGCCCTTTGTTGATTTTCAAACTTGATTCTTGTCCGGAGCATAACTCAAAAACTATGTTAGGTAGAATCATGAAACTTTACAGGTGAATAGATCTCATTATGGAGAGGTGCAGTGCACAAGAACCGTAACTCTGCCGATCATATTTTCGGAGTTATTGCCCTTTGTTTATTTTCAAATTTGATTCTTGTCCGGAGCATAACTCAAAAACTATGTTAGGTAGAATCGTGAAACTTTACAGGTGAATAGATCTCATTATGGAGAGGTGCAGTGCACAAGAACCATAACTCTGCCGATCATATTTTTTGAGTTATTGCCCTTTGTTGATTTTCAAACTTGATTCTTGTCTGGAGCATAACTCAAAAACTATGTTAGGTAGAATCATGAAACTTCACAGGTGAATAGATCTCATTATGGAGAGGTGCAGTGCACAAGAACCGTAACTCTGCCGATCAAATTTTCTGAGTTATTGCCCTGCAACTCCTTTCAAATTTGAACAGTCTATTTCTTTTCTGTTGTAAGATTAAACCCTTTCCCAGCCAAGGTTTAAGCCCTTTCCAAATTGTTTCAGAACAGAAAGTCCTTAGTTTTATGCCTTTGAATTTTGCAAAATTGCCATTGTTATTCTTGTATTCTTCTAATGTTAAAAGATTGATTTCATGGTCTCGCCAGTATCTCAACTATGAATTCAGGTGAGCGATCTAGGGCCATCTTGGCCCTCTTGTTGTTACATACAGTACATCAGTATATGTTTTATTGTAAGAAAAAGGTATGAGATTTAGATTGTTGAGAACGATTTTAAAGGATGCAGCGTATATGAATAAACTTCAAATATTCCTGAATGGCCAGAAATATCCATTGATCTCTCAGCAATTATTTTGTTTCGAGAAGTTGGTATGAAATTCAATTTTAGAATTGTTACTGCTACAGTCTGTTCTATTCAATCAAGTATGTAGGTCATAATTCTTTTTGTGAACAATTCAAGTTGGTGAACAGTACCATGCCTCTTGAAAAGATTCCCAAATTAGTTCATTACTACTGAAAATGACTTGAAGTATTCCTGCATGCTATACACATACTGAATAGATCTGTACCATGAATTATAAATACATGTATATTTTTCAGGGCATAAATTTTAAGCTAGGGGCAGTGACAGTTGACCCACAGACACCATCATATGATCCCAGTCCTCTCAAACTGTACCTCGCCAGTCTTGAGGTACCCTACTTCTATGAGTCGCAAGGTATGTCTGAATATGTATGTATTTTATGTGTTAAATGTCAGAGTATAAGTTTAAACACTTTACTAGAAGGCCACATTTTAGACTTGTCCAAATTCAAAGCTGTTGCAGATGACGATTTCAAGTGAATGGAATTTTACATTTTTGGTCATTTTGGGTAGAAAACATTTTGGGAAATTAAGAAATTGCTTGTGTTTTCCTGAGCCCTTTTCTTCTTAGGTATCAAAAGGAATCAATGTGTTTAATGGGTTATGCTTTAAGCAAACACTTTACTATGATCCTAGCCCTCTCAAACTGTACCTGGCTAGTCTCAGGGTACCCTACTTTTATGAGTCACAAGGTATGAATAGACTTATTTCAAATTGTATGTCGGAAGTGGAAATTTGTAGTTACAACAACATTTATTTATTTTATGGATAAGAATTTCGTACAAGTTTGATCTATGGGTCTGTGTTCCAGCCGCCACAATATGACTTTAGTAGTTGAAAATGGTGTAAAACCCCAATAAACCAAACCATACAAGTTTAACGACAAAAATGAGGCATGTGATTTGAAATTAGCAATAAAAGACATTGAAAGTCAAATTTAATGATTAAATTTTCTTAGTGTAATGAAAGTCATAGGAGCATGAAGTGAAGTATCTTTCAACCTTTGCAATATTTTGTGTTGTATAGGTAAATCCTATCTAGGACATATCTATGTCATAGAATAAAACAATGAAAACATCTAAAACTTTCTATCAGTTCCTAATGGTAATTTGCTTTTACTGTATAATACAGGTATTTTGGAGCAGGCATCCAACCTTCCCTACGAGTGTGCGTCCATCTGCAGTTTTTGTAGTCGTATGAAACGAGGCAGGATTTATGCTTGTGCAAGGAGAGAGGGATATAATGTGTTGGCTTTGGGACAGCATCTAGATGACTTGTGTGAAAGGTACTATACAGTTTGTTATATTATAAGTCTTTAACTCACTTCAGTATGCAGTGTTCTGTCCATCCTGAGGTTTGCTTGTGATCTGTCCAAAAGTATTGAACAATCTTCTCCAAAAGAGAAATGTCTAGAGCTTTTAAATTTTGAATTTAGCATTGTCTGATGGGCCTCTACTAAATAGGTCAAGATATTTCAGTACAATGAAAAGTAGCCCTATGTTGTGTGGTATCAGATTATAACTAATCTCTGATTGTTCTTGTTCACAGTGAGAAATTTTATATGTCTCTCAAAAAGGGGGCTACATGGGAAGAGTGAAAAAATAGAACAATAATATATCTATTATCATTAACCTGTTACCACACAGTGACTCTTTTTGACACTCCAAGAGATAAAGGCTTTGGAAAACATTGTGGAAAATGAAGAAACTGCTTGTGGCAAGCAATTTCTTCATTTCCCACAATGTTTTCCATCCAAAAAGACCTAAAAATCAAAAATTCCATTCACTAGAAATTGTCGTCTGCAGGATCTTTCAATTTGGACCACCCTAAAATTTTGTCATTTGGTAATGGGTTAAGTAAATCATTGTGGGGAATATTTTCAGTTTCATGATGTCTGTGTTCCACAATGGTAACCTCCGTACCATGAAGGCTCATTATACTGTAGAGTAAGTAAAAACTTACAAATTCTTAACCCTTGTCTTGATGACTGAATTTTGTTCAAAACAAATTTCTGATATAAGAGGCATTTTTATTAGTTTGCTTAACCCATTACCACACAGTGACTCTTTTTGACTCCCCACAAGAAACTGGTTATGGAAAACATTGTGGAAAATGAAGAAATTGCTTGTGACAAGCAATTTCTTCATTTCCCACAATATTTTCCATGCAAAATTATTAAAAAATGTACTTTTTCATTCAGTTCTAGTTGTCGTCTGCAACATCTTGGAATTTGGACAAGTCGAAATTTTGTTGTTTGATAATGGGTTAAAGTTTTTGCTTCCAAGTCTTAAAAGAGAATATTTCATGCTTACATAACATTCATGTTATAACATAGAGGGATTTCATATGAGATAGATGATTGGAATTCAACGTTAAATAGAAGTCGCATATTAGTGTGTCTGTTGTACCAAAAGTACACTTTATAGGGTTTTGATATTTCCCATGTTTGTTAAAGAATATATCAGCATTCGAACAAATTTAGCATAGCTCTTTCATCGTTTTATGACACCCTGATCGTAATCTAATCTTTTTCAGAGAGGGTGATTTGCGAGTAATAAGACCTCTTGTTTATGTACGAGAAAAGGATCTGAGAACATTTGCTGAACAGGTTTGTATGTCAATTAATAAATGATGGAGTTTATGCTGTTAGCAATTGTCTTTAATTTTGAGGAGTCTATGATTTATTTATTTAGTACATTACCTATAGCCTTGTCAAAATTTAAAGATGTTACAGATGACAATTTAAAGTGAATAAAATTCTACATGTTTTTGTCTTTCTGTATAGAAACGTTTGTGGGAAATGAAGAAATTGCTTTGTCAAGCTGTAGCTGATAAGGTTTGACCTGTCACCAACAGTTTATGCATATTTGGGAATTTACTAACTTGGAAATAAGATTTAATTTATTTTTACATAGATCTATTTATTTACAGAGTAAGCTGCCAGTGATAGCGGAGAATTGCCCGGCATGTTTTGAGGCTCCGAAAGAGAGGCACCGAATCAAGCAACTTTTGGCGGCCCAAGAGATCATGTTTCCGCGTATCTATCCCAGCATGTTGTCAGCCATCAAACCCATCATGGGTATAAACAAGACTCAGATCAGACTCTCTGATATGATACAAGGCAAGGAAGATGAGAATGTTGATGATATTGACATTTGAGTGATGTTATGACAATCTTCTGTGCAGGCAACTTGCTGAAACAGCAGCTGTTAGCGGCCTAAGAGATCGTTTTTCCTCATATATATCCCAGCATGTTGTCTGCTATAAAACCTATCATGGGTATAAACAAGACACAGATTAGCCTGGCAGATATGATACAGGGCAAGGAAGATAAGAATGTGGATGATATTGATATTTGAGTGATGTTATGAGGATCTTTTATGTGGAGAATTGGCTGACACAGAATCAAGCAACTCTTAGCGGCTCAGGAGATCATGTTTCCTCATATATATCCCAGCATGTTGTCGGCTATTAAACCAATCATGGCAATAAATAAGACTCAGATCAGACTCTCTGGTATAATACAGGGCAAGGAAGATGACAATGAGGATGATATTGATATTTGAGTGACGTTATGACAATCTTTTGATTAATAGTTTTTAGCGGCCCAAGAGATCATGTTTCCTCGTATCTATCCCAGCATGTTGTCTGCTATCAAGCCAATCATGGGTATAAACAAGACCCAGATCAGTCTAGCCGATATGATACAGGGCAAGGAAGATGAGAATGTCGATGATATTGATATTTAACCCTGCTCTAAATGACAGTAATTTGGAGCATGACAATTTTGGAGCTGCTGCAGACAACAAAATCAACATTGCCTTGTGTGGAAATGTGTTTTAATATCTAAGGTGATATTTAAATATCGTCGTTGTAAATTCAAAACCTTGTATCTCGATTTTGAAAAAAATTTAAAGGGGAGGGAAAAAAGTGTAATAACTTTTCATAAACTGAAATGTTTTTACTTGAAATTTGGACATATTGCTAACAAATAATGTGTCATTAATACTGATCAGTAAAAATATCTCAAAACCTGCAGGAATTGTCTTAACAGGGCACACAACCTTGTACTTTGAAAATCGCCATAATCAACATACAAAGTTTTGCATTTACACCGACGATATGTTCTAAATGACAACAATCACGGTGGATTATCATGTGATACAGTAATTTCAGAAAATCTTCAATAATTTTGTAAATACTGGACTGATTTGAATTCGGTTTGAAGCAGAGAATGTGGACAGACGTCACACATTAGATGGAAGTGGTTGATTTTTGAACAATCAACTGATAAAAAAGTTATTGAAGATAAACCAAAATTTTGGTTTATCTTCAATAACTTTTTTATCAGTTGATTTTTCAAAAATCCAACACATCTAGCTTATTCCTGGCATTTTCCCACCTTCTCTGCTTCAAATTGAATATTTTTGAATTGGTCAAGTATTAAAAAAGATATTGAAGATTATCGGAAATTCTGAGTCACGTGATTAAACACCGTGACAATGTTAGGTTTGTCAATTGTTAGATGTTGCAGACAATGAATTAATAGCTACCGAAATTGACAAATTGTAGAAATTAAATGATTTAATGATATTTAAAACATCTTGCTTGCTTGTTTAAACTTATATCTAAGCAGCAATGCCTTTTGTTGTCCCACAGAATAATGGCTTGGGAAACATTGTGGAAAATGAAGAAATTGCTTGTGACGAGCAAATGTCTTCATTTCCCACAATATTTTCTACACAAGATATTATACAAGGCAAGGAAGATATGCCATCTTCCGAACACTGTTCTGTGGCATTCCATTGAGTACCAGACTGTTCGGCACACTCGGAACAGCCAATGGAACATTTACATTTGAGTGAAGTTATGACATAATTTTAACCAATTACCAAATGACAAAGATGTTCTGGTTGGAATTAGCCCATTCCCACACAGTGATGCTTTTTAACGTCCCCCCAAAAATATGTTTGAGAAAACATTGTGGAGAATGAAGAAACTGCTTGAAACAAGCAATTTCTTCATTTTCCACAATGTTTTCAAACCCAAAATGCAAGTATTTTTGATATTTTATCAACTTGTATAGCGGACGAGAATTGACCTGGCAGAGAACTCCATTCGATTAGCATGGGCTGCTCTGCCAGTTCAATTATTGTGAAGTATAATTGTAGTCTGCAACACTTTTCAAATTGAAACAGTAAAAAAAAATGCCGTCTGATAATGGGTTAAAAGTCATGGCAGACAGCAAAATGACCAGTTTCCTTTCTAACATTTAAAAAAGGTCATTTGTATCTCTTCATTGAATGAATTGTTTATTAACCCTTTCCCAAACAAGACCTGGTTTTGACGTCCCTAATAGAAAAGACTTGAGAAAACATTGAGACAAAAGAAGAAACTGCTGTGTTGTTCATCAATGCTATAAATTGTGAACAAGCCAATTTCTATCCTTTTAATACTAAATTTCAATGGCTGTCTTTGTTTCAGAATTATTTTGATTAAACATTTTGATATTCATATGTTGAGGACGGGACATGACTTTAACTTCGACTTAAGCGGAATTTCGACATTTCTGATGTTGACATAACGAGTGTTGACTGTAGTTCTTGATCAGACTTGTATGTATACTCAGGCTGACCTGGAACCAGGTTAGGCTTATAAGCCTTAACCCATTACCACACATTGACGCCTTTTGACTTCCTCACAAGATAAGGCCTGGGAAAACATTGTGGAAAATGAAGAAATTGCTTGAGACAAGCAAAATCCTTCATTTTCCACAATGTTTTTCTAACCCAAAATGCAAATATTTTTAATATTTTATCAACTTGTAATTGTAGTCTGCAACACTTTTCAAATTGAAACAGTAAAATGAATTACCGTCTGGTAAAAGGTCAAAAGTCCCTGCAGACAGCAAAATGACCAGTATCCTTTCTAACATTCAAAAAGGTCATTTGTCTCTCTTCATTGAATGAATTTTTTATTAAAAAAGGTCATTTGTCTCTTGTCTCATTTGTTTCTTGATCAGACTGTATGTATACTCAGGCTGACCTGGAACCATGTCAGGCTTAAAAGCCTTAAGGGACCTTTTTCCAGATCCTGGCCCATTTATGCAGTAGATCTGCTTTGTAAAGGAATAGACAGGGGAAATAAGTAAGAGAAAGTTCTATACAATACTTTTATTTTGAATAAAGATTAAAATACAAAACATATTTTCAAACAACAATAGATCTTTTTTTTTTCAAACATTGAAATTGCGTAGACAATACAGATTTTTTTGCTTTTCTTGGCTTATTGAATGAACATTTGTTTTAATTTTCTAGAAGGTTGAAAAGAAAATATTGCATAAAGAACCCCAAGAAATTGCTGATGCCATCATCTTTTCTATTTCTGTTGATACTTTGCGTGGCCTCGGTCTGGTGTACAAATTCCAAACAGGATCAACATGTATTTTCTTGTTATTGTAAGGTTTGATCCCTTTTTCTGCCCTGAGTTTGACATACCAATTATAGAAATAGTTTGGAGAAAACACTGAAGCACAATTATAATTTTCTCCTGTTGCCTCTATTTTTCTGTGTTGTATTGCATCAGCTTTCATCTTGATTTGTCAAAACGATTGAGTTTGATTTCAATTAACTCGTTCCAAACATGCCCTGGATTTAGTGTTGATAATTAAAATTGCTGAGGAAATATTGTGCAAAAAGTTGTTATTTGTTGTCTTTGCTATTATCACGGGGGATAATCATGTGATACAATATTTTCAGAAAATCTTCAATAATGTTGTAAATACTGGACCGATTTGAATTCGGTTTGAAGCAGAGAATGTGGACAGACGTCATGCATTAGATGGACGTGGTTAATTTTTGAAAAATCAACTGATAAAAAAGTTATTGAAGATAAACCAAAATTTTGGTTTATCTTCAATACCTTTTTTATCAGTTGAGTTTTCAAAAATCCAACACATCCAGCTTATTCCTGGCATTTTTTTTTACCTTCTCTGCTTCAAACCGAATTCAAATTGGTCAAGTATCAAAAAAGATATTGAAGATTATCGGAAATTCTGAGTCACTTGATTATACACCGTGATTATGTTTCCAATTTCTTTGGATTATTATCACCGTTTGAGACGATCACACAAAAAGGGGCCTTCTGGGAAAAGTGAAAAGTATTGACCTAAGTTAACCCTTTCCCAAACGACAAAATTTAATGGCAGTCCAGTTTAAAAGTTGATGCAAGCAACAAAATAGGTATGAATAAAGATGCAATTGGTGTAGAATATAGCACAGAAAATATTGAGGCAAAAGGAGAAAATGTTTTCCCAATCCTTTTTTAATAGGGACATCTAAACAAGGTCTTGCTTGGGAAAGGATTAAAGTATTGACTTCAGTCGATCTGAGCAGTGCCATGCAGACTTGACTAAGTTTTAAAACTTATCACTCCAATGTTATTTTCTGGAACTAAATTGTTTTTAGCTCGTCAGGCCAGCAGGCAATTATTTATTTTTTCAAAAGGTCTATGTAGCATGATAGGTGACATGTAGTTATCTGCAACGCAGTAGATTAACGATTTGGAATTGGACTAGTCCAAAAGTTTGCGTTAGGGAAAAGAGTTTATAACCATGAAATAATAAGTTTGAAGTGAATAAATCTGTACAATTGCTCATGCATTGGCTACAGGAGAAGTTCTTTCAATTCTGAAACAGAGAAAATACTTATATGTGACTCGTCACGCTAAATGGGACCTTATAGGAAGTGTGAAAAATATCGACCCTAGTCTGGCTGCGCAGTCCGCGCAGCCAGACTAGGGCCGACACTTTTCACTTTTATGTAATTTTCTAAATCCGAAATGTTTCCCCTATCTAACTATACGTTCATTTTTCACATATGGGATCGTTTTGACCTGTGCTGAGTCTGACAAGTTTGTCTAAATTTGGATTTTTGGAGTTCGGATAAGGTCCCTTTTAGCGTGACGGGTCACATATAAATTTCAAGATGTCAAAATATATTCAGGTAGGCCTGATAATTTTAATGTTGGCAAGCAGCTGGAGGCTCTGTAAGGATGTTGTGGTTATACTGGTCAGAGAAATGACAGGAATCATTGTAAAAAGAATTTATTTTGTTAGCGAGCCGGGACTTTATGTCCGGGGAGCTAATGTCACAGCCCTAGTGTCGCGTCGGTGTCCGGGTCATGTCTTCACTTGAAAAACTTCAACCTGGTCCATATCTCAGGTACTATTAGAGATACAGCCTTGATAATTCAGATAATTATGAATACTTCCCGCCAAGACCTTTCATTTGGGTCCTTGACCTTTGACCTAGTGACCTTGACCTTGAAGTTTGACCTACTTTTAAAAAACTTTAACCTGGCCTATGTCTCATGCACTATTATAGATAAGGCCTTCATACTTCACATGGATACTTCATACCTTGAGACCTTGATCTTGTGACCATGACCTTTGACCTTCTAACAGTTTCAGTTTGACCTTGGACTCCTTTTTTTGCGACAAGCTCTTGTATAGGCGAGCTACGTTGTCCGCGGACAACTCTTGTTAGTTCAACTGAGCATGTTTGTGCTAATGGTGAGCTATTGTGATAGCCTACTGCTGTGTCAGTCATGTGTCGTCCGTCTAACTGTGCCTTGTGTGCACTCTAGAGGCCACAGTTTAAGGCCAATCAACCTGAAATTTGGTCAGAATGACAGTTTTGATCACATCTTGAATAACTTCGAAATTGGTTCATCTAGGGTCAAAAATAAAGTCACTGGCTCAAATTGTAGAAAAACCTTGTGTGCTCTCCAGAGGCCACATTGCTCCCAATATACCGTAATTATTCTAATAAACGCCAGGGCGTTTATTAGAAACATGGTCAATGGAAAAGTAAGGGGTGGGCGTTTATTAGAGGTATTCTAACTTTGTTAGTCAAAATTTGCAAATGAAGTGTCAGTTTATGGACTCGGAAGTTCAGCAAGTGAGTTTTGATACATGTATAAGGACCGTTACATACGATTTTCGATGGAATTCCATCATTGCCAACAGATTTAAGGTTGGACATTCTTTTTTTCGTTGCTTTTGGAAATAATCTTTGGTTATGACCTGCATTATTTCAATCCAGAATCAAGGGATGGGCGTTTATTAGAATCGCCCCTTTTCGCTAAAATTGTGCTTGAAACAAGCAGATTTTCAGCCGAGATTTGGGCGTTTATTAGAATATGGGCGTTTATTAGAATAAGTATGGTACCTGAAATTTCTTGAGATTGATTATCCTGTACGAAAAAAAGAGGCGGATTCCGCTTGGAAAACGGGCGTAAATGAAGCGTAAATGAGGCGTAAATGGCAATTTACGCTTGTAACAGTGGCGGAGTTATACTTTACGCCTCAGTCACTGTGCAAAGTAGTGGCGTAAATTAGAGGCGTAAAATGAAATGGAGGCGAAATTTTATCATAACAGGCATAATTTAAAACTTTAATTTATGAAAAGGCGTAATTTTTGGACTTAGCCATTTTAACAAGGCGGAATGGCTGTTTCTTAAAGCGGAAAATAACTTAAACTTTCCAGGGAGACGGAATTTTTGGACTTAGCAATTTTATAACGACGCGATTCCAATATACTAGCCATTTTCATTTTGCACTGCATAAGATATAGGCAAAGAAAAGGCTTTTGTTAAGAAGGTCAAACTCCAAATTAAAGGTCACAAGGTCAAGTTCAAGATTGATGGTCTTGGTAGGAGGTATGCAAGAGTAAACTATCAAGACTCCATCTGTAATAGTGATTGAAATATAGGCCAAGTTAAAGAATATACCTTATGGTAAAGGTCCTAATGCCAAAGGTCATGATCCAAAATGAAAGGTCTTAACAAGTTCTATCCATATGTGAAATATCAAAGCTCTATATCTCACAGTGTATGAGATTTAGACCAGGCTAAACAGGTCAAACTTCAAGGTCAAGGTCACAAGGTCTTAATTCCTGAATGAAAGTAAATGTCAGGTAGTATCTTTGTGTGAATTATCAAGGCTCTATCTAAACAAGAAATGTTTGTAAAACATACATGCCCTCTCAAGGGCCTACCTTTAATGTAGGTCAAAGTTGAGGTCAATGTCACAAGGTCCAAGGTCATGATCAAATGTGAAAGGTCCTGGTAGGAGGTGTCCATGTGTGAAATATCAAATCTGTATGTGTAAAAGCACATGAAATATAGGCCAGGTTAAACTTCTTTTAAGTAGGTCAAACGCCAAGGTCAAGGTCAAATGCAAAAGGTCTTGGTAGGAGGTGTTCATCTGTGATATATCAAGGCTTTACATGTAAAAGGACATGAGATAGAGGCTGGGTTAAAATTTAAAAAAAAAGGTCAAATGCCAAGGTCAAGGTCACAAGGTCATGGTCAAATGTGAAAGGTGTTGGTAGGAGGTGTCTATGTGAAAAATATCAAGGCTGTATGACTTGTTTAAAAGGGCATGATATATCGGCCAGGTTAAAAAAACTTAAAAGTAGGTCAAACTTCAAGGTCAAGGCCACAAGTTCCAAGGTCATGATTCCAAATGAAAGGTCTTGGCAGGAGGTATCCATGTGTGAAAAATCAAGGCTCTATCAATAATAGTGCATGAGATATAGGCCAGGTTAAAGTTTTTTAAAAGTAGGTCAAACTTCAAGGTCAAGGTCACTAGGCCAAAGGTCATGGTCCCAAATGAAAGGTACTGGCAGGAAGTATCCATGTGTGAAATATTATGGCTGTGTCTCAAATAGTGCCTGAGATATATAGTTCATAAGATATAGAATTAACTTTGTGAAAATAAGGCCTCCCAGTCTATTTTCACCCAGTCTATGACCATTTCCTACTTCCTGTTTAGAAAATTGGAGGGAATTTTGCTTCGGCTGACTTTTT
This sequence comes from Fragum sueziense, assembly GCA_963680895.1. Lineage (NCBI taxonomy): Eukaryota > Metazoa > Mollusca > Bivalvia > Cardiida > Cardiidae > Fragum > Fragum sueziense. The sequence continues at coordinate 67,409,888 of OY804596.1, read as the reverse complement.
GCAAAGTTAATGTTTGAGGTATGAAATAAAACATTGATATTGATAATTTGAGAACTCAAATCCAGTACATTAAGGGGCTCACTAAATGGTAAGACCAAGTGAGGCAACATTGGTGAGTGTTCTTTTGACTAAATTAAACAAATTCAAAAGTTCATTTTTACCATTCCCCACCCACATATTATGTAGTAAATATATAGGAGGCGGGATTAGGAGGCGGATTCCGCCCGTAATTTCTCAAAAATTCCAAGCGGAATCCTCCTCCTAGCAATTACGCCTGTAAAAAAATCCGCTTCATTTGCATATTCCGTCTCTAAAAATTCCGGTTAATTAACATTTTACGCCTCTAAATTACGCTTGGTTTACGCTTGGTTTCCGTCTTATTCTTATATTTCTTTAAACAAGCTTACTAGCGGAAAATGAGGCGGATTCCGTCTCATAATTCCGTCTCATTTACGCCTGTTTTACGGGCGTAATTTTTCGTACAGGAATTGTTGATGATATCTCTGACAGGTTTGAAATTGGGTTTTCTAGGGTCAAATACTTGTCACCAGGTCAAATTATAGAAAAACTTTGTGTGCACTCAGGCGGCAACAGTTTTATGCTTCCCGAAAATATTTCGGGGGAGCATATAGTCGCCACGCTGTCTGTCCGTCCATCCGTCCACAGCCTGATCTCAGCAACCCTTGGACCAAATTCAATGAAACTTTCATCTGTGAACTCCCTGAGATAATCCCTAGGAATAGTTGTCTTCGTTTCTTAATATGAGGCTGCATCATGGAAAAAGGGGCCTTATTGTAAAAATTATTTTTTCTCTGATTTTCAGCTCCACTGGCCGAAGGCCAGCGAGCTATTGAATCGGTCGGCACAATTCTTTCAGCCAATCAAAAACGTCGTCAGTGGACCTGCACTCATTCGGTGGAGGTGAAAGCTTCGGTCTTTTTCGTTGAAGCATAACCAACTTTCAGCATTAATATCTCGACGACTACGTCTGATTTTTAAAAAATGCGTTGGTAGTTAGAAAGTTTAAATCACATTCTTTAAAGAAAGAGTTTTGTTTATGAATTTTAACGATGGATTTTTGAAATAATCTGCCTCAAAGTTGGTATCCCGTAACGATAAAGACCGAGGTTGTACCCTCGATGAAAAAATGAAAGTGAGGCTATGACGTCATCCCGACTGATTCTATTGTCATGGCGTTGTGTCAGTCGTGCGTCCGTGTGTGCATGCATGCGTGCGTTAACAGGGTTGCCACGTGAAAGGGAAAAGTCAGGGAAATTCAAATTTTTTCAAGGTCAGGGAATTGTCAGGGAATTTTGTGAGCTATCAGGGAAATTTGAAAATACTAGCAAATGTCAGGGAATTGTCAGGAAATTTTGAAAAAATAAGATGCAGTTCCATGAAATTAATGATTTCAACATCGCCATGAAAAATTGTCTCAAGACACCGCGAATTACCGGGAAATTACTGTGACGAAACATGTCAGGGAATTTTTCAATTTTGTCAGGGAATTGTCAGGGAATTTTATTTCCTCTAACCAGTGGCAACCCTGGTTAACTTTTTCTTTAAAAATCTTCTCCTCTCAAACCAGTGGGCCAATTTTGACCAAACTTAGCAGGAATGTACCTTGGGTGACTTTTTACATAAATTGTTTGTGAAATTTTGATTGGTCCATAAATGTGGGTGTGGCAGGGCGGGGCTTATCAGACTTAGAAAAATCACAAAATAATTCTTTAAAAATCAACTAATGGGCCAATGTAGACCAATTTGGCAGTAATGTTCCTTGGGTGGCCCTAAATTTAAATTGTTTGTGAAATTTTTGGCAGGCAGGGCTTATCAGAATGGGAGAAATCGTATAATTATTCTTTAAAAACAACCATCTGGTCAATTTATTATATTCATTGGGTAGTCCTTTACTTACATTGTTAGTGAAATTTTGATTGTTCTATAAATATGGATGTAATAGAGTAGGGCCTATCAGAAGTGGACAAACCATATAATTAATTCTTTGAAATTAAACCAATGGGCCAATTCAGTCCAAACTTGGCAGAAATGTTCCTTGGGCAACCCTGCTCAAGGTTTGGCAGTGCAAGGCTTACAAGAAATCACGAGAAATTCTTTCACTATATAGCCAGTCGAGCGATTCAGGCCCTCTTGGGCCTCTTGTGCTTTATCTAATTGGCAGAATTTAATGAAATTTTGTACTTATGTGATAAATGAGATGTTCTAGGCCTTATTCTATAAATGTAATGTGTACAAACAATCTGTCATGGAAAAAGGGGGCTTAATGTTTGATAGTTTTTATTTTGTGACAAACACTAAACATGTATTCGGGGAGCATAATCCGTCTATGACGGCTATTGTTGTCCAATTGACCTAAAATATGGTCAGAATGATTGTCTTGATATTTTAGAAAGTTCGAAATTGGGTCATCCAAAGTCAAAAACTAGGTCACTAGGGCAAATTTCAGAAACACATAGTGTGCACTCTATAGGCCACAGTTTTTGTCCAATTAGCCAGAAAACGATTATTTTGGTCAAATTTCAGACAAGTTTGATATTGTGTCATTTGGGGTCAAATTTAAGAAAAACCTTGTGTGTAATGTAGAGGCCACATTTTTCGCTTAATTCACCTGAAAATTGGGTTAGAATGATTGTCTAGAGGAAATCTCCGACTAGTTTGAAATTGGGTCATCTGAGATCAAAAACTAGGTCACGAGGTCAAATCTCTGAAAATTCGAAAAACCTAATGTGCACTCTATAGGTCACATTTTTACCCCTATCTTTGTGAAATGTGCTCTGAATTTTTGTTTGATTATATCTCAGACATTTTGAATATGGGTCACATTGGGTCTTTAACTATGTCATGAGGTCAAGTCATAGTAAAACTGCACATTTTAGAGGCTAGCTACACCATATATATGTACAGTATGCTATTAACTCATGTGATCACTTCATGGTCAATGGCAGTGGCGGATCCAGAGGGGGTTCAAACGAACCCCCCTCTGAAGCCTAGTTATTTCTTTTTCATGCAGAAATTCTGTCAAAATTGTATAATAATAGGAAAACGAACCCTCCCCCTAATTGTGAATTCGAAACCCCTTTGAGAAATTCTGGATCCGCCACTGAATAGCCCTCTTGTTTTTCGTTTGCAACAGGCCCGTAGGAAGCAATTTCATATTGGGTGGGCTTAAGACCCTTTGTCAGAATATTGGGTGGGGGGCTAAATTGGATTTTCGCTAAATTTGCAGTGTAATGTAAGGAAAATGTAGCATTTTTGGCCAACTTTGGGGGGGGGCTATGCCCCCTTGTTCCTACGGACCTGTGCAATATAGACTAGTAAGCCTCCTTATTAGCTTAAATAGCATGCAATTATCTGCAGTTATGTGCATATTCAGTATTGCAAGCTTTAACAATTTACTTGAGAATTGAATGATAAAAAAGCATTACTTCCTGAAATAAGGTGTTCCTTTCATTCTCTTGAAAAGCGATTTTCTATTGTACATGCACTCATAATAACACGGTGGATAATCAAGTGATACAATATTTTCAGAAAATCTTCAAAAATTTTGTAAGCACTGGACCGATTTGAATTCGGTTTGAAGCAGAGAATATTGACAGGCGCTACACATTAGATAGATGTGGTTGATTTTTAGCTCCACTGGCCGAAGGCCAGCGGGGCTTATGTCATGGCCCTGTGTCCGTCGTGCGTCCGTGCGTCCGTGTGTGCGCCCGTCCGTGCGTAAACAATTTTCAAACATCTTCTTCTCCAAAACTACTGGACCAATTTCAACCAAACTTCACACGAATCATCCTTGCATGAATCTCTACCAAATTCCTTAAAAAAAAAGAAAATCTATGCAGAACTTGAATTTTAATTAATTTAATTTAGTTAAATTTTCGAAAAATCTTTAAAAATTCTTCTTCTCCAAAACTACCGGACCAATTTCAACCAAACTTCACAGAAATCTTCCTTGCATGAATCTCTACCAAATTCCTTCAAAAGAATAAAATCCGCGCAGAACTTGAATTTTAAGTAATTTAATTGATTTAAATTTTCGAAAAATCTTTAAAAATTCTTCTTCTCCAAAACTACTGGACCAATTTCAACCAAACTTCACACGAATCATCCTTGCATGAATCTCTACCGAATTCCTTCAAAAGAATAAAATCCGCGCAGAACTTGAATTTTAATTAATTTAATTCATTTAAATTTTCGAAAAATCTTTAAAAATTCTTCTTCTCCAAAACTACTGGACCAATTTCAACCAAACTTTACACGAATCATCCTTGCATGAATCTCTACCAAATTCCTTCAAAAGAATAGAATCTATGCAGAACCTGCAATTTTGATTAATTTAATTGAATTAAATTTTCGAAAAATCTTTAAAAATTCTTCTTCTCCAAAACTACTGGACCAATTTCAACCAAACTTCACAGAAATCTTCCTTGCATGAATCTCTACCAAATTCCTTCAAAAGAATAAAATCAGCGCAGAACTTGAATTTTAAATGATTTAATTAAATTAAATTTTCGAAAAATCTTTAAAAATTCTTCTTCTCCAAAACTATTGGACCAATTTCAACCAAACTTTACAGAAATGTTCCTTGCTTTAATCTCTTCATGATTCCTTCAAAAAAATAAATTCTATGTAGAACTTAAGATTTTGATTAATTAAATTAAATTTTTGAAAAAATCTTCTTTTCCAAAACTACTGGACCAGTTTTAACCAAACTTCACACGAATCTTCCTTGCATTTATCTCCTCTAAATTCCTTAAAAAAATAATTTCAGTGTAGAACTTAAATTTTGATAAATTTAATTAGATTGAATTTTCGAAAAATTGTTAAACAATCTTCTTCTCCAAAACTACAGGACCAATTTCAACCAAACTTCACAGGAATCTTCCTTACATGAATCTCTTCCAATTTCCTTCACGATTGGATGAAAAGCTTGGCATTTGTGGGCTAGGCTTATTTTTTGCTACATGAAACATAGTGTAGTTTTAAGAAAAAATTTAAAAAAAATTCTGCTCCTTAATCACTTATTGGATTTCATTCTGGTGTAGCATGAATCTTCTTTGAATAGACCTCTATTGTATTCTTTGCAGAAGTTAGTAGTCTAAATGTCTAAAAGCCAGTGGAGCGATACAGGGCCATCTTGGCCCTCTTGTTGAAGAATCAACTGATAAAAAAGTTTATTGAATATCAACCAAAAAATTGGTCTTCAATAACTTTTTTAGATGTTGATTGTTCAAAAATCCTCCACGTCAAGGTTATTCCTGACATTTTTACACATTCTCTGCTTCAAACCGAATTCAAATTGGTCAAGTATTGACAAAGTTATTGAAGATTGTCGGAAATTCTGAGTCACATGATTATACACCGTGATAAATTTACCATTTAAACTAAGCGTGCCGTCCTCGTTTGCGTCCAGATGATCAAATATATCATTTAGTTCTTCATCAGTCAAGGGATCAGCTCCATTATTTTGTAAAAAGGTTCTGGAATAGACCAATATGATACATGTATAAAATGGGTGATTTCAAAAATAAAGAGGATTTTTTTTTCAAAGTCAGCTACAGAAAATATTTTAAAAGCTTTTTGTGAGTTTTTTGTCCTCAAATAAGCGTTGCCTTAGTGTTAAGATATCTGCAAAATTTCATGAACATATCTTGATAAATAAAAAATTTATGACAAAAAATGATGCTAAAATTGTCCCTAGTGAATCGATTTTTGTGTGACATTTTCTGGTAACATCAGTATTAGGACTGTTATTACATAAAGTGTAGGTATTTTGTGAAGGAAACTTAGTATTTAAATGAAACTTTAACTTATAATCTTTATTTTCTTAAAGGTTTCAGATGCATATTACCTTATTTAGACTATACATTCTGGGTTTATAACATACAACAGGCTGACGAAAATTTACTCAAAATTTACTTGATTCTCAATGTATTTTGGTCTTATTTGATTTCTGTAGAATTGCAACCTGTTTATTAAGATAATTTGATGATTTTGATATTATAAGATTAAAATAAGCATAAAATTATTGTTGTGTGTCTTTACACTTTGATCTGCTAGAGCTATATCTGTAGGTACCCCAAATTGTCCCTAGTGAAACATTTTGTGTTTGGGTGCTTATAATTGTTCCCCATCTTTTTCATATGTGCATTCTTTTATATTTCCAAAGAGAGTTTGTGCCAAAAAGATCACCAGCAATAGAATAAATGAGAAGAGGATGTGCATTTGGTATCTGTCATCTGAAAACAAATGTCCCCAGTGAAACACAATTTTGCTGCATGACACTATATCAGTCTAACTGTTAAAAGATCTTGAGTTTAGGATGTTGCCTGGTCACTTCTGATTACTTGTTGTAAAGATAGATTATTTTCTAATATTTCACAAGAAATTTTTCTTGATATCCCTATTGTGTAGGTAAAATATCAAATTAATCATTTTCTAAATTTCTGACAGCAAAATTGTACTTATATATTGATATTAAATCTAAAAAGCAATTGCCATGTTTGAAATTATAGAAAAATGAACCATGAACTATAACAAACTAGTCTTATTTATCCTGAGCCTAACAATTTTATGTCCCCAGTGAAACAGTTTCAGCTGAATTTATATCTGGTGACTTTTTTTCAGAATCTTTTCCTATTTTAATTTGTATACACCTTTAATTGAGTCTTTGGGCATTATTCTTTACATTCAAACTAAACAAGAATCAAATTGAATTCTTTACCATTTATTTCGGTATCTTAACTTTTAAAATGTAGGTGTAGCTTAGAAATATATGCCAGTTGGTTGTTTCAGACCATGGAAACATACCAGAATTTATTAATCTACAAGGCCTTGTCAATGACACATATAAAATTCATGTACATTATATCAGTTTCTAAAAAGAAGAATGCTCAAGACAATTCCTAACAGAAAAGGCTTGGGAAAGCATTGAAACAAAAGAAGAAACTGCTGATAACCAGCAGTTTCTCCTTTTGCCTCAATATTTTCTGTCATATTGTGCACAAATCCTATCTTCATTCACATACAATTTGTTGTCTGCAACTGCTTTCAAATTTGACCACCCTAAAATTTTGTCATTTGGGAAATGGTTAAGTCGTACCTGAGTTCCTCCTTATCCACTGTACCCGTCCCATTCTTGTCTATTTCAGCAAAAGCCATCTTAAGTTCTTCCTCTGGGTCGTTCAAAGTGCCCCAGAACTCATCGCCATGAAAGATCAAGTCGTCTCTACTCATCTGTTCTGAAAGCGAAACACCAAAGAGTATAATCCCTTGCCGAGTGAAGAAATTTCAGATTTTTCCATTGCAAACGACAAAATACATGTACATGATGGATAATTATATGACTCAGTGTTTAACTAACCTTCATATTTTTTTATCAATATGAATTCGGTTTGAAGCAGAGAAGGTGGGATAATGCTAGGAATCAGCTGGATTTGGGGGGGGGGGGGGGGGGGGGGTTCTTAACAAATCGGGTGATAAAAAAGTTATTTACAACCAATCAAATTTTGGTTGATCTTCAATAAATTTTCATTACATGATGTCTAAAAAATCTGCCATGGCCATCGAATGCCTGACATCTGCCCACCGTCTTTGCTTCCAACCGAATTCAAATTGGCATTGCATTAACAAAATTATTGCAGATTTTCTTAAATTGTTGTTTCACGTGATTATCCAATGTGAAATAGTAAAGATGGGATTTGCTTACATTATTGTATAAAATATTGTCTGGAAGGAGTCAAATGGATTTGTATGTCAGCATTTTCTTCTTTTTCACAAAATCTTATTTTAAGCTCACCTGAGCGCAAAGATACAACGACAGAACTCTATAAAGGAATAAAAACGTGACCTGTTTCTGCAGAAACATGAAAGAAAATAGGCCTAACTGTGTAGGATAAATCATTTTTTTTAAAAGATGAATATACCCATCAACCACTGTGGCATCCACAAATATTAAAATGTCTAGACAAAATACATTATAAATTTGAGCCAGGATCCGGAATAACGTCCTTTATGGCATCTGAGAACAACCTGGGTCCAGACCAGCCTGTGCATATGCACAGTCTGATCAGGATCCATGTTGAGCTCTAAAAGCTTCTTGGTGACCAGTACATGTAGCAACCATAGAAGAGCAGTTTGGGTGTCTACCAGTCTTCGCTTATGCACATGCTGGTCTTGAAATGTTGCTGTCTCAAATGCTATAAGGGACGTTTCCCAGATTCCGGCTATAGATCTAAACAAAATGCTTTTAAGTGTAAGACCTTGCATAGAAATATTTTTCAGCATGATCAGAGTGACACACGCGTAGTTATATTTATATACATGCATTGAATTGGACAAATTTTCTGTTTCTAGTCATAAACACGCATTGAATTGGACAAATTTTTAGGTTTCTAGTCATAAACACGCATTGAATTGGACAGATTTTCTGTTTCTAGTCATAAACGCGCATTGAATTGGACAGATTTTCTGTTTCTAGTCATAAACATGCATTGAATTGGACAATTTTTCTGTTTCTAGTCATAAACATGCATTGAATTGGACAAAGTTTCTGTTTCTAGTCGTAAACATGCATTGAATTGGACAGATTTTCTGTTTCTAGTCATAAACATGCATTGAATTGGACAGATTTTCTGTTTCTAGTCATAAACATGCATTGAATTGGACAGATTTTGTTTCTAGTCATAAACATGCATTGAATTGGACAAATTTTCTGTTTCTAGTCATAAACATGCATTGAATTGGACAGATTTTCTGTTTCTATCTTTGTTTTCACTCTAGTTATACTCATAGGGGTCTGTAGTTTGACTCTTAGCATATTCTACTCACTATTAATAACGTTTTTAATAATGAATAGAATGTGCTAAGATTCAAATTACAGACCCCTATGGTTAGACTAGCATCCAAATACCTTATGTGTATGATTGTTTTGTCTGTTCATCATAACATATTCTGAGATATGTCATCATGGTTCACCTGAGGCGCGTTCATTAGAGCGAGATTTATTTAGATATCTTGAGATTTCTTAAGATGTTATAGGATAAAACGTTCTAAAAGTTAGAGCATGACTTTTAAGACGCTCAATGGGAGGCGCCATTACCCTATATTTCGTGTGGAACCCCTTGCTTAACTCTGTAGAAACAATATAAGACAGAATTGACCAAGCTGTTTCGAATGATCCATGGTAGCATGGCACTCTCTTTCATAGAGGCTCTTTCATTTCTCCTTAATGGGATCGCGTGAATATGAAGAGTCCCGTTTTAATTAAGAAGAATATGAAAATAGTCCCATTTTAATTAGATCAATACTTAAATTTTAGAGCACTTCTTGTGCAAACAGAATAATATTTTCTTCATCTAATGTATAAAACAAGAAATGAAACAGTTACAAAGTAACTAAAGACGTTATCCTTCGATAGACCACGATTCGTGGACTCTAGCCGAGATAGTCCCTTGTAGAGATGATATATGTGAAAAGCAACGAACGATCACTCTGCGGAGAGAACTATACTTCATAAAAACGGCGTCATCATGAGGTCATTTCTATTAGGTGTATGGGCGTAGCCAGAAATTTATTTATATTGCGCACGAGTGCCGTAGGCCCGAGAGGAAGAGAGCACGTGCGGGGATATCCCCGCTTTTTAGGGGTTTAGCGGTCTTCCCTGAGAAAAGTTTAATTTGTAAGACTTGTTTTCGTGCATTCTATGTGCAATTTGAGACATAAAAACTGCAAAACTGACCTAAAAACCGATACAAAGCAACCTACGACCTAGATCTATTCGCATTTTTTTACATTACGCATGTGCGTATTATGCGTAATGGGCTCTACACCCTTGATTGGTGTGGATAATTTGGAGCACCTCGATCAGAATTTGGGCCTTAAAAAAGCTCTATCCAAAATATCTGAAATCTTAAAATAACTCGCTTTGAAGAACGCGTCTCTGGTGTCATCTCAGTTTAGGTGATCATTTTAGGACCATCGTGGCCCTCTTGTTTATGTTGTATCTGAAAACAGGACTAACAAACCTGGGACTGTATGATTCGCCATATATGTATCAAAGTCTTCCTCAATAGGGTTTTTCCTTTTCAATCTGGCGTAGTTCATCAATTCGCGTTGTGAGTAGAATCCGTCTTCATTGGCTTGAATAGCATCAATTGCGTCAAATTCATATTCTGTAAGAGAGAAAAACACATCTTTGTGTTCAAGAAACGGTGGATTGTATGTAGTAGATAGAGTCTGTATAGTAGATTTTACGCGAAATAAACATTCAAATGCGCGCAGCGCATTGAATGCTGCGCGCATTTGAATGTTTATGTCGCGTAGAATCTACTATACAGACTCTATCTGACTTAGTGTTCGCTAGCGGTTCATTGGAGAAAGGGGCGTGGCTATGTATAGACGTCACATAAACTAGCCGGCAGACCGTTTATGCGAAATAAAGCGGCGGAATTTTGAAATATATTGCAATTTCATTGGTCCAAAAAGTAGGTCGAACACTAAATGTATGTAGGCCTACAGTACGAATGAAATATGGAACAATTTGATCCAGTTAACTGTGACGTAATTTCAGAACAACAATAGTATTTCCGTAGATGTTGTTATAAAATATCGTAACTACGGCTTGAGTCAAGCCGTAGTTACGAGATTTCATTAAAACACTGACGGTTTATCAAAACATAACAGTAAAACAAGTCTATTATTAGCACAAAATTTAATGCTATTCGGTACCTTGTCTTCGTATGTCTACTGTATAAATCACGGTGGATAACCCACGTGACTTTTTGGAAACGTTCATACCGAAAGATTGTCCCCTTCAAAGTTTTTGAGGGAACCATTTTCCATTATAATTCACTATGCACCGAATCTCATGGTTTCTTCAAATATTCAAGCAAAAGCGTTTCTCCGTGCTTTCGCTTGAGTGTTTGAAGAAACCATAGGATTCGGTGCAGCCTTACAAGTTACATAAAGTTAGAACAAGGAATGGTCCTATACTTAAAATTCCTATTACCGTGCTCCGTGCCTCGGTCTGTCGGCTCCCTCGGTCCTGTTGGTTCTGGTACATGTATATCTGTTTGTTCTGTATATTCTGTTTGTTGTGGCATATCACCCTGAAAATAGGAAAAGGCGTGAATTTTTAGCTAAAGATAGACTTGGTTTACGTGTATACATTGATGCATTGTTATACTCCGTTTAATTTCACCTTTCAGAGTATGGCTTATAGCTGGGCCGATAAGGGGGAAAATTGTGCACTTAGTGAAACAAGCATGAAACTTGGTGTGTAGGTTTACCATATCCTACTATTTCAAAAAACATCGTTGGCCACTCAAAATCAAAATGGCGGCCAAAATGGCCGCCAAATAATGCTTGTTTTTGACATTATACTGGACAGAATAGACCGATTTTTACGATTTTTGTGTCAAAATTTATGTTTATGATGACAGAAAATCGAAATCCATATGGATTTTGCTTACCTTCATCATTTAGCTCACCTGAACACAATATAACCAAGAAAGCCTGGCAGATAAAGGAAAAAATGTGCGTTTAGCATAACAATGTAACAAACTTGACATTTACACTCACCATAGTTCATTCATTTCAAAGAAATCTTTGGCCACACACATATTCAAAATGGCGGCAAAATGGCAACCATTTCTAAAATGGCCGCCATTTTGGTATGGCCGCCATTTAATGTTTGGTGTTAAGTTTGTCGTCATTGATCAATATGTATGATTTTTGTGTTAAATCTATTTAATTGATCATATGAAAATCAAATATTCATCTATTCGGATTAGTTTTAGCTCACCTGAGCACAAGATACTCAACGAAAGCTCCATTGGTGATCCTTTGTCAGTCTAAAAAAACCAACAATCGATCAGAAAGCTATATTCCTGAGTAAAAAAACACAATTAAACAAGTTCGTGCACGATACACAGATATTCTGTGTCAACTTTAGCAAAATTGCTAAAGCAAGAGCGTCAGAATGACATTAATTTTCTCACCTTATAATGACATGTTGCATGGTGTGGATCAAAAAATGCCACTTTCTGTTTTAATATGATTCAAAAATCAAACTGTCCAATTAAAGCCTGATTTTTTTACGTTTATTATTATTGATCCTGAACAATGTAAATATGTACAAATTCATCATTTTATCTCACAAGAGCACAGCATACTCCATGAGAGCTCCAAGACTTGCCCGTCACTCAACATCAAGAAGGAACTTACAAAGCCATATTCCAGAGGCAGTGTACAGTTACACTCTTTGGTAGCCAGCAAAGAACTATTGTCTTTCAAATTTAGCAAGATTACATAAGCAAGAGGGTCAGAATGGTCACAAAATATTCACCTACTTTTCAGAATCTGCATATCATAGGAAAGATGTTTCAGAATTTGTAATGAAAAGTGCCCAAACGTCATTGTAGGCTACACATTTTTGTTCGAAAGTACTCGGATGCTTGGGATGCCTATTGAATTTGGTAACATCATATCAAAAGTTATGGTCAAGGGGCTATTTAAGAGGACCATTTTGGAAATTATGCCAATTACCACTAGATGCCTTACAATATTCAGTCTTAGTCATTTTTTATTGAAATACCTTTTAATTACATGGAATAATTGTAATAATCAACAGGATTTTTGAAAACACAACATGATGGGCCTCGGTGGAATTATTCTTCTTACCGATATTCATGTACATGTATGCGTGCATATTTGACCAGCCTGTGTTAAACTTGTTGGGTATACCGGTATTTCTCTTGTCTCGAGGAAGATGATGAATGTGGTCATTTATTGATAAGCATATGCCCTTTAGAGTAAATGAGATTTAGATTTCCATGTTTCAGTCACTGATTATTAGGGATTGATGTATGAGTTGAAGTACTACGCAATATGGCCAATGCTTGTCTCAGATTATTTTGGTCTTTTAAAATAGAGTTTACATTAATTTCAGCAAAAATCATTCCTATGACAAACTAACAAGGCAAACTTCATCTCTGTAAAGCTTGTTTATTATAGTGTCGCCTCTATTGAAAGGACCAACCAGTTCTGGCTTAGGAGACACTCTCTTCTGATTGCACAGTACCTCCCGATTCCCCACTCATGATGCCGGGCGTCTGGCAGAGATGGGTCTACGGTAACCATTACTTTCACTACCTTGCGGCTCACCAACCGGTCGCTTCAGTTCTAACCCGGTAGGGTATATGTCTCGCTTGCCACAATAAATATTGTAACAAATATAAATAGGTATGTAAGAAAGTTTGCTAATTAAGTTTAACTCGCAACTTTTCCCTTACATTCATTGTGCATATCAAAGTTTTGGTTTGCAACTACAATTCAGGGCTTTTTCTTAGGATTGGGGGAAGACACAGGACGCTGGTAGAAAGGGGAAAATTACACGCGGTATCCCAGTTTTAACCAGCCTTGCAGGTTCTCAAGTCTACAGTAGTGGGTATAAGAGGGTTTTAGCCTATCAAGACTACTATTTCTATTTTACAATTTTCCCCAAAACTAGGATGCCGCATGTGATTTTTCCCCTTTTTACCAGTGTCAGGTGTCTTCCCCCAACCCTGAAAAAAAACCCTGACTGTAGACTTGAGAACAAGCAGGGATAATATACTAGGGGAAAGAAGAAACGCAACAACTATTTTTTGTTATTTCTTTTAATTCTTTTATGTTATTGAGTCAAAGTTGTTACTGATTTTTACAGAGAAGTGTATCTTGATATTGATCTTTGTGTTAACGTTAGAACATGTCTTACCTGTGAGATAACGTCAAAATAGACGTTTACACGTTTCTCACGTTCAAACCTTTAAATACCCAAACTTTACATAAAACTCTTTTGATTTGTGTAGATGCACGTCGACTCGACAAAAGGCAATGATTTTTGTTTGGATTTAATCCCTCGTACCATTTTGCAACTTATTCAAAGACGTCGTCTGTCAGCAATTGTGATGTTTACGAATGGAACATCTCAGCCCGCAATTGTTGCTGACTTTGGAGTACATCGCTTGACAAAGTATTGCTCGAGATAACTTCTTAGAACAAACGGAACAACTGACGGCCGCCCAAAAAGCGATCGTCAACGTCTAACGTCACGACGTCAGGACCACAACGTTCGCTTTTTTACCTACGGATAGGAATTCTGTTATCGAGAAAAACTGTTTGTGTTATTCATGGACAGTACAGCAATAAAATTTTAGCCAGGAATCGTTAACGTCATATTGGATTGCGTGCAAGAACGCATTAAACATTGACGCCAAATCGCTCTCATTTAAACGCATATTTAAGGCACGTGCAACCTGTGACCTTGATGAAAATTTGACACTAGAAAGTCAAATGATGAAGTCTTACTATGCATTGAAAAAAGTACTCGAACTAGGGTGATTTCGGGAAATACAAAAACAAAACGTATGATCAAATTTATTTTTGTTGCGTTTCTTTTTTCCTTTAGTATATGTAAAGTTGCAGAAATTGTGGAAAAGGTTTCCATGTTATTTTATTTGGGTTTTCAGTGTAATTTTTGAAAATATATGTTGGGGAAATTTGTTTTTTGGGGAAAAATACATTATTTCTGGAGGGGAAGACGCTGGAAACCAGTGTCACTTTCTTAAGGGGAAAACCCCTGTACATGTATTACTTATGTCATTTGACATGACACTGACCATTATGATACGGACATGTCCGTATTTTGTAAGCATCTTAACACACATCAAAGAGGCTTAAATCACAGTAAACATGTGTATACGGAGTGAAAGAAAATATTACTGAAATATCTGTTTGAAAAAGCTCCGGTGTGAAATTTATCATTATGATAAAACCTAAAGCTGATCCATGCCAACTGAAATCTACTATCATTATTACCACATTTCAATAGGTTTTCTAACTATCAATCAGATTCATGCCTATAAACCTGTATCATGGTGATATATATGAGCCAGGATCTGGAAATAGGGTCATTGTACATTACATTTGAGACCAGATAAGCCTGTACAAACGTCTAATAAAGATCTAGTCCTTTGTCTTTAATAGCTCCTTCGTTACCTACAGTTCTCCCAGATTGTACTCAGTACAGGTAAAGACTAATCTAGACCATTATGTGCCTAAATTGCGGTAATGGCCCCTTTCCATATCCATACCATACATTAAAGATATTGTAACTATGTATTGTAGAACCACATAGTTAGCTTTAGAAAATTTGCATAACTCCATGAATCCTTGATTCTACAAATATTCAAAGATGTATAACTGGCACTCGTTATGTGGTGTCAGTGATGTTAGTGATGAGCTCAAAAATATGCTGCATGGATTTGTTTGATTGTCGGGCTTGTTAAATAGGAATTTGCACACTTTGAATTCCAAAGCTATGTTGGTCGTTTGCATATACAAGTAACACTTGGAGTTGCATTTGGCAGAAGCTGTATGCTATATGCTGAGTCATTTGCCATTAATGGCATAAGCAGGTATAAACTCTGATTGTATAAAGAAAACCAGTCTTCGGGTGAATTGAGCATGTAACTCTTATTAAAGAAAATGCATGATATGTATATTATAAAAGATTATATAAGCCCATATAGTACACCATGAGTTTCTTTAAACATAAATATATAGTAAGTCTAACGATCGATGACAACTCTAGTCATTGACATGCATTCTGTCGTAAGGTTATTCTACTTTTTTTCAAATAAAACATTCATAGGAACACACTTTCACAAATAGATGTGAATAACAACCACAATCATTAATGTATCGCATTATACCCGTCTAGATGACATGTTAATACTATGTACATGAAAATACGAATAAAGTGGCGGCCATCTTGGATTTTACTAAAGCAGTATCCCCATAAATTACACAAAATGAATAAATCGATTTAGAAAATAAATGGTATACACATTTGTTCTATTTTCAGGGAATATTTTCATTAAAAAGACATAACTTGGCTGAAATTAGCCCGAAAAATGGACAAAACCATACCAATGGCGGCCATCTTGGAAAATGGCTGCCATTTTGATTTTTTTCGGTGGCCAACGGGTTTTTTGCACACAGTCATCATTTGCTGACATCTATGCAAAATTTCATGCTTGTTTCACCAAATGCACAATTTGAGTAAAAATTCGACTTTATCGGCCCAGCTATAAGCCAATATGTCATTCGACGAGTTCACTTCTCAATACTTGGTTAATATAAAAGAAAAGCGTTCGGCGAACACGCATTTCGATAATTGATTGAATGTACAACAATACATGCATTTACCTCTAATCGAAATGGCTGTTTCACATCGATCTTAAATGCAGTAAACCGTTTTTATCATGAGCAATACCGCAAATTGACCCTCTCCCAAACATCTAAAATTTAGACTGTTTCTATTTGACGACAGATGATAAATATATTTTGGTAAACATGTGATTTGTACATAAAAAATCAAGAAATATTGAGGCCAATGGAAAATATTTGAACATGGGGTCACTTGACACGGGGTGGTGGAAGTTAAAGGGTGACGATGCAGCTTTGTAACAATCAACGGTAATCCCAAAAAGCAAAAATCTTTTCTAAAAACATATTATTCGACCTACTGGTGGACGTGGTCGTCTTGATTTTTTCCCAGATTTTCCTCTGAATCTATAACTTGCTATCAAAATATCCACGCATTTAGAGATCACACTGATTCTTCGAGATTTGGTACCATTCTTTTGATTTAAAATTCCTTCTAAAACACCGCTTGAATCTTTTAACTTATTTCCATTAGAACTATGCACATTTTCATTTTCCAACATTAGTTTTGTAATGTTTAATGCCACAACGTTCTTTTCACTTGTTTGCATATTCCATGTTTCATGGTTTGTTTCGCTGATTCGGAGTTTTACAAAGGAAGCTTACAGAAGCAATAAAACGGCTATTCTTTACCAAAGACACAGAAAAGTTTTAAAATTGACCCTTTCCTCAAATTAGCAAAATTTGGGTTATCCCGAATTAACAAGTGTTGTAATAGACAAACGAAATTCTACTGACAATAGAATATCTACTTATTAAGACAAAGGACTTTTTGTGGAAAGAAGAAAAGGCTGACTATCAGCTATAATACAGATTATCAGTATTCATTATTCAATGACAAGAACGTTAAAAGTATGGGTTAAAATTTGTTTTGGAGACGAGAAAAATTATTCTCTGAAGCCATGATCAATGAATGCCATAAGTAACCTGAAAATTAATAAGACAAGTTTATGATAAAAGAATGAAGAGTGCAAGTTACTTGATATTATATAATTAATCCTTTTGGTGCCAATGGTTTCCTTTTCCAGAACTAAGAAGGAACTAGCGTAGACTGCGAAACCAGCGGATTGTGTGAACATTAAAACTGTAGAGCAAAACGGGTTTTATTTTCGTTACAAACAGCTTAATTTCTCACTGTCACGCACGTACATCTTTGTCAGCCATACCTTTTATCTTTCGTTTAATTGATTTGTCGCTCCTTTGACGTCATTGACATTGGAAAATTTGACGGACGTGCAGACAGATACCAGAAAGGACAAGTGCGCACAGAATACATGTAAAGAATGTGTCAGTCGTTATTATTGAAAGCAATTTCGTGTACAAACAAATTCGCCTTTCTTATATCATTCAGCAGCCTTTGATAATTCTTAAAAGAAGTGACCAAAATTTTAGTTCCACAAATATTGACCCTAGTTAGTCTGCTCAGGCTAATTAGGGCCAAAACTCTCAACTTTTGTTTCTATGATAATTTTAATGAATCTATATTACTTCCTGTCCGACTTCATGCTCATTCCGAAAAGCGAATATAAATGAGACAGGATCTGAAAAAAAATCATGCATAGCATTTGAGAAAAACCTAGATCCAGACCAGCCTGTGCATACGCACAGTCTGATCAGGATCCATGCCGTCCTCAAAAAGCTTTTTCGTGACTTTTAGTAGCAGCATCGATCCTAATCAGACTGTTCTATAGGTATATCATGTTGATCTGGAAACATCGTAGTCTGAAATGCTTTAATGGACCATTTTCCATATCCTGGCTCAAATGTGTGATGTTAAAGGACATCCCGGATTACACTCATTCGTATAAAGGATTACACACGATCGTTCACACTGGCAGACTGCTATCTAGAGATGGTTGTGCCAATCCAGACCCCCGAGACTGTTTGCAACGATTTGCTGTTTGTAACGATAAGATCCGAGAATATTTGAATGGTGGTTGTGCATGAGGAGCCCAGCGCTGGTTGGATTGCTGGTCATTGCTCTTACGCACGAACGGTTTTAGTAGTAACTGGTGACCTAGTAGATTCAAGGGAGTTAATTCAGGGGAAAAATGTAGGAAAACATTGGATTCTGATAGCGTCCCATTGTCTATCTGACCAGGATTTCAATACATTTTCATTTTTAACACACCCATTAAAGCATTGAAATTAAACGGTTAATTCAAAACCAAATGGAAATTATCGACGAAACTTTTGTGATTCATCGTAATGGTCTACGGTATTTAAAAAAACCTACAATTCAATGAATGCTGACCAAACACTTAGTCTGGTTCCCTGACGTACTATGTATTTTAGTACGTCAGGCACTCTCTACAAATGGCCGCCTCCAGTGGGCTAATTTAATTACAAAGATAAAGAGCAAAGTTCTTTAATTTTATGAGCAGGGAAGGGTCTTTAGAAGAGTAGAAAGGTTTCGGTATATTTTTAATACTAGCAATAAAAGTTTTACATGACCTCAACGCTAACCCAAAATAAAACGGTTTTAAATTATGTACATGAAAACTATATGAAGGCAATTTGGAAGCACCTCTTACCAGTAGTCTGATTAGCTCTGTGGTAGAGTGTCTGACTTTGACTCCAGAGGTCTAAGGATCGAATCCAACGCTGGGCAAATGTTTTTCGTCTACTTTTTGTTTTAATACTTTTCTCAAACCAAACTATTCTAGAAATCACTAAGATGTAATTAAAACATAATGGGCAATTGTGTTTTTATCACCTCTTTGCAATCTGTAGAACCATTTGGTATGAAAAATGTAAAAAGAAAGGGGGTGTGGCTAAAATATATATCACTCTTGAGATTCGAACCAGGGACCTCTAGAACACAAGGTAGACGCTCTAACCACTGAGCTAATCAGACTACTGATTAGAGACGGATCCAAATTGCCTTCATATAGTTTTCATGTACATGATTTAAAACCGTTTTATTTCGGGTTAGCGTTGCGGTCATGTAAAACTTTTATTGCTAGAGTTAAGAATATACCGAAACCTATCTACTCTTCTAATGACCCTTCCCTGCTCACAAAATTAAAGAACTTTGTTCTTTACCTTTGGTAAAATATCAGCCCAGTGGGCGAGCCATTTTTGAAGTGTGCCTGACCCAATAACGCAGTATTAGGGGCAGGTAAGCCAGACAAACCAAACACTTTCCAAACAAGCCCTGCTTTTAACGTTCCCTGTGTGTAGCCGGTGTAGTATAAGGGAAAAACATCGAGAGAAAAGACCATAATTATACCATTTTTCGTTTGCAACCAGGCATGATTTGATCTATTCAGTAATTTTGTTGATTTTGATAGGGCAAAAAGGTAAGTTTAACAAATCGCTGACTAAATACTTGTGTAGGTCAATTTTTTTTTTACAAACATTCATTTATTTTACTACCTATTAGGGAGAAAAATGTTTGGAAAACTCGAAGTTTTTGCGACAACTATGTTTCCAGATCGATCAGCATGTCTTCCTAAGTGAAGCCTGATCAAGATTCATATTAACATCTTAACAATTGCAACGGATTCTAAAAAGCTTTGCTAATTAAGAAAACAACACAGATCTTGATCATAATGTGCATAGGAGCAGGCTGATCTATACCTATGTTGGTCTCAAATGCCATTCGGGTCATTTTACAGATCCCAGCTCATAGTGGGTGATTACATTGTAAAACATCGTAACTACAGCTTGAAAAGGCCGGACTTAAAAATGTTTGATCCGTCACTGACGCGCGGAGCAATAGTTATTTTGAGTAATGAAAATAAAGGAAAAACGATGTGAACTTCATTACTAATACATGCGGGTAGATTTTCGGGTGAAAATGAATCACTGTTTACAAGTTTGTAGAAGTATGTTTACTATGTTACTAAGGACGCTGTAAACATGCTTTTACCAATGTTTACACCATCAAGTAGTAAAAAAGTGACGGAATAGGGCAAACTGCTGTAAATGTTTTTATTTTCTTATGCAGTTAGGCTACAATAGTTTTGAGATAAGCCCTCGTTTATGGAGCGTTTGAAAATAGATCTAATTCCTTTCCAAAATGACAAAAATTCGACTACTCGTTGATAAAAGTTATTACAAACGACGAAATTAACATATTTACATAGCAGCAGTTCTTCAACACATTGCATGAAAACATATATATATATATATATATATATAGAGAGAGAGAGAGAGAGAGAGAGAGAATATGTGAAAATGCTGGTTAGATATGTCAACATTTTCCTCTTAATACATGTATGTGTGCCTTTAAACGTATTTTTGATTAGGGACATCAAAACCAGACATTATTTCTAAAAGGGTTCATCATACATTAGTACATGTATATATCATATACCGATGGTTTTATGCAAAACTTTGACTATCTCATATGATCATTATTATGCGCTCAAAATGGTACAAATGTATTCACCAATCCGTATTTAGGCATAATCTTTTATCAAGCTAGATGAGAGGTGAATATTTATAAACAAAAATGGCATATTTATAATTATAATAATAACGCTAAAGTAGGCATGTGTCCAAAGGGTTGCCGTGATGTATTCTCGTTGCAGAGTTTGTCGCCAAGACCTTAACAGATGTAGATGAGAATAAAAAAATCCGTCCCGTGATTGAATGGGTGGGGTATTGGATTCGATATAAGTATACACATACAAATCGCTGTTTTTCTTCGAAAACCTCGTAACTGCAGCTTACAACAAGCTGCAGACTTTACGAGGTTTTCGTAGAAAAACGACGACTAAACAAAGTTAGTCTGTCATTTCGGACCCTTTTCATATGACATTCTCCAAACATAGGCCTAGATGCGTACCCGCTTCATCGTTGAAAGTTCGTCCCGTCCTTGCCGTAAAGGGACTAGTTAATCCAATATCGATCAGCGCACATATTTCAAAAGATGAGAAAAAATATTTTCAATTCAGATCAGCTTTAGGCATTGAAAAGTATCAAAACTGTCAATATAAGACACATTTTATAGAGATTAAATGTACAATATAGCAACACACTGCTGGTCTACCAGTCAATCTTGCAATGTCTCTTTTGTCATGGCGGATCTCATGCTATGCTTAATTGTCTTCAGACCTGTTCCTTATCTTCCTGTATCTATGTTTCCAGTTCCATTGAATCGAAGTTTTAAGTTTTTGTCATCATTCACTTCATATGCCGTCTGCAATTTTGGCTGGCCTAAAGATTTATATCTTAGAAAAAGATAAGTGAAAGTGTACCCCTAACGCCTTTGAAGAGAAGGGTTTAGTTAATTGAATATCGATCAGCTAGCAGATTTTCAAAAGACGATCTCGAATAGACAGTACCCATAATCTTTATATCTCTTTAAATATTCCATTACTATTCTAATACATAGCCCTTTTCTTAATAGATGTTGTCGCATTTCGTCAAAAAGCATCGTAACTACAGCTTTAAACAAGCTGTAGCTACGAGGTTTTTGACGAAATGCTATGGTATGTAGACGAAATCGCCGTATGTCAATATGTGACAAAAATTATGCACTCAAATGCAAATAAAAGTCATGGCCATGGCGCTATTTGCTTTTCAGCCCATTCCCAGTTGACGCTTTTGAATATAGGCTACAATACAATACACTTTATTCACTCAGTTCTTTTTACAGAAATCAAGAGGTATGCATGCACATGAAATACAAAAAAACGAGGCTAATATGCCCGACTCAGCAGCCGGACAGACATCAGAATTTACGTGTACATATAATATTTTTTATAAATCTACACAGGGTAACAATTTCAGACTGGATATTTGAATTCATTAAGATTCGAACTTTAAAATATTACATCTTTTTGAACCAGTCTAAATTTTACCGCCAATATCCGCTAATGGGCTTACCGGAGTTTTCTCTGACAAAATTCGCTCTTTGATATGTTGATGTCGCTCATTTACAAATGAGCGACACCACCATATGAAAGAGCGAATTTCATCAGAGAAAACTCGGATTAGTTATGGGCTATATTTCTCCCATTTTAAAAAATCTGCCGTGTCTTTATCGATCTATGGATGAAGGTTAATTATCTATATTACAATCGATCTAGTTACTCGAGGCATTCATTAGGGTTTTCTATGATAATACCCTCCCACCACGACACACGCAATGCAAACGCCTTTTGATTGAAATCAGTGATTCCACAGTGGATAATCACGTGATACAACAATTTCAGATAATCTTCAATAGTTTTGTTAATACGATACCGATTTGAACTCCGCTTGAAGCAGAGAAGGTGGACAGACGTCACGCGTTAGATGGACGTGGTGTATTTTTGAAAAATCAACTGATAAAAAAGTTATTGAAGATCAACCAAAATTTTGGTTGATCTTCAATAACTTTTTTATCATGTGATTTTTTCAAAAAATCTACTACGTCCACATTATTCATGTTATATGCACACCTTCTCTTCTTCAAACCGAATTCAAATTGGTCATGTATTAACAAAATTATCGAACATTTTCTAAAGTCACCTGATTATCCAAGGTGGATTCTCGAACGCGAAATACCTCGATACACACACCTTAGACCCCATGGCTAAGAGACGGGCGACCGACCAACTACAGTATGGCGGCAGTCCGTTCCGTATAGGAAATGTCCGAGAAAAACATCTAGACGAAAGAAGAACGATATCTGTAGAGCAGCAGTATTGTCTCATATTGTCCAGCAAGTATATCTGCATATATGTAATGACCCCACTCCGGCAATGTTTTGCTTAGACGCTCAGCAAACGGAGTTTGCACACGAAAATTAAGTTGTCCCGGTTTAATTTGGGTGGACAATACTTGAATATTTTCTGTGTTACTTAGTAAAGAAACGATATTTTTATTATCGTCGTCTATTACTTTCAACTTGAAACAAACGGAAAGCTATCAAGTTTTATGATACAGGGATTTTTCGTTCCCAAAGAAAGCTTTTTGTAGGAAATTTAAAGAAATGCACCATGATATAAATTAGAGATATCAGTTTGGAAAACGCCAAGAGTCTGACGCGCTTCAGGTACAAATATGATATATAATAATCCGAGTTTTCTCTGATGAAATTCGCACTTTGATATGTTGATGTCGCTCATTTACTCATTTAAATGAGCGACATCAACATATCAAAGATCGAATTTCATCAGAGAAAAGTCTGATTAGATACATAACTGCAACCTGTCAGATAAGAATCAAACTTACAACATTCAGTTAGATAAAAACGAGCAAAGACTCACCGTGTCCTCCATTTTGCCTAGTGGTTATGATCCACAAAGTTTAATATTCCGTAAACAAATGGGTAAATGGAATGCCACTGTGTAAGAATATAACAATCGAACAATCACTAATATAACACTTTTTCAGTAGACAAAAATAGACTCGTCCAAATTCAAAAAGCTTAGAGACGATAGTGCTAAATGTTTTTGAAGGCGGAAGTGGTTATTGAAAATGATAACATGAAAAACATAGAGGAAAAGGTATACAATGCTGATATTTAAGCATTTTCTCTCTAGTTTTCTTCCACGTATAAAAATGGCTCATTCGCAGCCGCTAAATGGTATTATTGATTGGGGAAGGGTTTATAAATGACTGTCTTAGGTAAAATATGTCAAGGATTCCTTTTGATCAGAACAAAAGAATTTCGATCCTTAACGAATTAAAACAGACACGTGTGCAGCGAAAAGAATATTGAAATTCAAAAGCAATGTTCGGAAAAAATTTCGGCAAATATTTTAACCCTTTCCCAAACAAGACCTGGTTTTGACGTCCCTAATAGAAAAAACTTTGGAAAACATTGAAACAAAAGAAGAAACTGCTGATTACCAGCAGTTTCTCCTTTTGTCTCAATATTTTCTATGTCATATATTACACAAATCCTGTCTTTAATAACTTCCTATTTTTCATTTGCTGCAGTTTTAAAGTGAATAACCCTGAATTTTTGCCGTTTGTGAAAGGGTTAATAGTGCGACTATTCGTAGAATAGAGGGACTATTCCGGACACCCGGGCGTCAGTGTCGGCGTCGGCGTCATGCTTTGTTAAGTTTTCACGTGCAAGTTTCTCAAATTTCTGTTTCTACTAATGCCGTTTTTCTGAAACTTTGCACACGCCTCTGTGACCATAATATCAACCTCTAGCCAAAGATTCGTTACTCTGACATGCAATTTAATCGAATTATTACGCTTTTTTTTTTGGACTTGCCAGAAAGTAACTTTCATCACCCTATATCAATCCCAGCGATGTGCCGTTACTCATGATTTGAAAATACCCGACATGGAAGTATAATATTATACCGAATAAACCCCTTCCCACATGATGACAATTTTGATGCCAAACAAAATAATGCTTTGACAAACATTGCAGAAAATGAAGCAAACGCTGGTGGTAAACATTTCATCGTTTCCCCCACAATGTTTTCTACCTATAAAGAAAGAAAAATGTATACTGAAATTCACTTGCAATTTCCATCTATTAATTTGGACAAGTCTAAATGTGCCTATCTGGTAATGGTTTAATATAAGAAGACAAGGCTTACTCAGTGCAAATGACAAAACAAGACATGTCGACTTGGAATAGAAAATGCATGTTTGTAAGTTATAGCCCAGAAAACATTGAGAGAAAAGGACGCAATGGTGTCTATCTGTATTGCATTCTGTTCTCTCAATGTAATCTAAATCCTTCACTGATTGTGCGAACAAACTGGGACTTCATTTGAAGATACAACTTCTTTCCCATGGTAGCACGTACTGACCCAGACTTACTCAATCAAGATTGCTTTAAAGATTCATCGAGAGGAATGAGATTTCAAAGCATATTTCTTGCTAAAATAACGTTTATTTTGTCTTCGTCAGAAAATTCGCCGTTTGGGAATAAGTAAAAATCACTGCTTTTCAACAAAAATCGTAACTGCAGCTTCAAACAAGCTGCAGTTACGATGTTTTTCTTGAAAAGGCAAAAATATTGACCAAATATCTATATCATGTGGTATTGATAGAATATCTCTTTTTATACACGAAGACATGCTACGAAGATTTTCCTTAGCAGTTTAACCACCCGTTCATAAAATCTCAAATATACCCCGGAGTTTATATTTAGTTATTGAATTTCGATCTTTGACTATTTTGGGTGATTTTGTACCGATAAGAGGAGAGACTATTACGATTATTTTTATCAGTAAGTGTATTGATTATTACTTTAGTAGACATCACATCTTTAAACGATTTTCTCTATGCTTTGTATATCGATGCTTTTCAACAAAAACCTCGTATCTGCAGTTTGTTTTAAGCTGTAGATTCGAGGTTTTCGTAGAAAAGCGACGATATCTTAACCAATTTCCACAAAATGACATACTTTGACGCCATACAAGATAATGGGTTTTGAAAATCATTAAGGAAAATGGAGAAATTGCTTTTAACAAGCAATGTCTTTATTTTCCACAATGTTTTCCTAAGCTTTTGTTATGTGGGTTTTCAAAAGACGCCACTGTTTGGGAATGGGTTAAGAGAGATTTTGTCAATGCCTGTTATAATTAAACTTTTTCTAAACCACAATCTCAGCTCTTTCTCATTTTCCATCAATAGTTTCTCAGCTATATGCTTATAAGATAAACATCCCCAAACAATATCAATAATAGGTATAAAACGTTCGTCACTTTTCAACAAAACATCGTAACTACGGCTTGCTTTAAGCTGCAGTTACGAGGTTGTTGTTGAGAAGTGGCATAATTATTGTTCTGCTATCGACTTCTATTTGCAATATTGAGCGGTATGAGCTTTTGTATTCCTCTTTGTGCCCATTTCCTCAACCGTTTCCCGAGTATGACCTCTAGGCTTATCATTGAGTGTCCCTTATTGAAAAAGCTTCGGAAAATATTGGGACAAAGGAAGAAAACGCTGATGACCAGTATTTTCTTCTTTTGGCTTACTATTTTCTGTGCTATGTTTTACACAAATCAGGTCTTTACCACACACATATTTTGTCGGCTGCAGAAGCTTTCAAAAGGGAAAATGGAATTTTTGCTATTTTTACAATTTAAAAAAAGATTTAATTGTTGAAGTATCAAATTGCAACCCATTCATGAATAATGAATAACGCATTTTTAGCGTATACTTGTTTGTCTATAATCAGATTACATTATGAAAAATAAGGTAGTCTACCCCTAATGAGACTCATGCGACGTCGAAAACATTCGGCGGTGGCCTTTTCCACCGCCGAATGTTTACGACCGCGCCCGAATACAATCGGATGTACTTGATGACGCCGCTCGAAAAAAATCGATGTTAAATGAATATTGAAATATGCCACATTACGGGTATTCTACCTTAATAGAAATGATACTCAAAACTAGTGTACAGAAATTGCCAGGAATATGAAAATACGGCTCTAATGGTATATGAAACCAAAATAAATTCAGATCAGGCTTTACCTCTCCATATGCACAGTCTGATCAAGATCCATGCAATTCTCTAATACATTGGTCCTGACAAGTAAATGTAGTTACTGTAAAACAGCAGCTTGTATCCTGGTTTATTGGTGTTTTACGCCGTTTTCAATTGCTATGGTCATATAGGGGCGACTGGAGCACCTAACCATGGATTCCTGGTATTTCTCTCACCAGTACAACCACAACACCCTAACCGAGCCTCCAGCTGCTTCCCCACATAGGTTCACGAAATCAAACCATTGATGGATGACATTTTTGTCAGAAAGGGTATTTGCCGCGGCCGGGTATCGGACCCGGGATCTCTCGAATGAGAGGCAGATGCGCTACCAACTACTAGTACGCCATGGCCGCGGCACGTATCCTGGTTAGGATGCACTTGGGCACAGGCTGATCGCGACCCACAGGTGATCTAAATAGATATCAGCAGCGATATGGAAAACGTACTTTATAGCATTTGAGACAAACATGGTTCACGATCAGCCTGTGTCTAAAAGCAGTCAGAGTAGTATCCATGTTGCTGTCTTCAGTGTCTACAGGTCACTAATAATCTATTGGAGACCAACATGATTCAGGATCAGACTGTGTGTATACACAGGCTGATCTTGAACCATGTTGGGCTCAAAAGCATTGAATGTCTCTTTTCCAGAACTTAGCTCATATACACACATGTATAAGGTATTTCACCCACCATTAGATCTACAAAACACTTAGCGCATCTTCGATCTCATCCGTCGAAACGGAGATTGTCGAGGGTATCCGGATTTTTAAAATCCGGATACCCTCGACAATTTACGTTGTCATGGAAAAGGATGGATGTCAAGCCGAAATTTTGTTTGGTATCTAATAAAGAATGGAATGCATCAAGGGCCAGAGTTCCAGAATAGATTTTATAGAGTATAAATGTGACCAGTCATGCTAAAAGGGACCTTATCAGTAGTCAATGAATCCACATTTTGACAATCTTGTCAGACTTACCACTGGTCAACCAGTTACTGTATGTAAAAAATGAGCACATAGTAAGATAGGGAAAACATTTCAGAGGTAGAAAATTACATACAAGTGAAAAGTGTCGACCCTCGCCAGGCTGCGCGGACTGCACAGACTGACTAGGGTCGATATTTCTCACACTTCCTATAAGGTCTCTTTTAGCGTGACGGGTCACAAATGTGTGGAGCAACATCAGCCTGCACAAAACCTACCTAAAACACCTCTCAACATTCTTCCGAAGAGTGCTTAGCATTACTCTGCTCTTGATTTCGATATTCTCTTTGATTTACATGTATCTGTTTTAATTCGTTAATGATCGAAATTCTTTTGTTCTGATCAAAGGAGTTTTACTTAAGACAATCATTTATTAACCCTTTCCCTATCAGTAGGGGCATTTTACGTCTGCGAAAAAGCCATGTTTTCTATACGTCGGAAGAAAACTAGAGAGAAAATGCTAAAATATCAGCAGTGTATATATTTTCCTCTATCCTTTCTATCATTTTCAATAAACGCGTCTTCAAAATTATTTGGCACTTTCGTCTCTAAGCTATTCGAATTTGGAAGAGTCTAATTCTTGTATACTGGAAAAAGTGTTAAATTTGTAATTGTTTGATTGTTATATTCTTTTTACAGAGTGACATTCCATTTGCTCACTTGTTTACGGGAAATTAGGATTTGTGGAACATACAACGAGGCACAATGATGGAGGAAATGGTGAGTATTTGCTCGTTTTATCTTACTGAACATTGTACACGGTGGATAATCACGTGATACAACAATTTATGAAAATCTTCAATAATTTTGTTAATATGGAACCGATTTGAAATAGGTTTGAATCAGAGAAAGAGGACATACGTCATGCATTAGATGGATGTGGTGGATTTTTTAATAAATCAACTGATAAAAAAGTTATTGAAGATAAACCAAAATTTTGGTTTATCTTCAATAACTTTTTTATAAGCTGATTTTTTTTAAAAATCTGCCACGCCCAGCTAATTCCTTGGAGTATCCCACATTCTCTGCTTTAAACTGAATTCAAATGGGCAAATTATTAACAAAAATATTGATGATTTTCTTAAATTGTTGTATCACGTGATGATTTTCTAAAATTATAATCACGTGATTTTCCACCGTGATTGTAAGTCAGAATCTATATCTCAACGGTTGCAGCGTCAGGGATTTTTAGCGTTTTTACGTACAGTCGACGTTATGTCGACATCGGATAATTCGAAATTTCGCTTGAGTCGAAGTCCAAATCTGTTTCCGCCCTCATCAATGGACATAAAGTTATCAAACAAAATAATTTCGAACTAAATATAGCCGTTGAAATTTAGTAGCAAAAGGATAGAAATTGATCAAAACGAGCAACGTCTGTCCTTTACCTACTATATTTCAATAACAATGATACTTGATTAGATTAAAAAACTGTCAAATATCAATTTTATCGAAACCGAACAAAATCGGTTGAGTCGAACTCCGGATATGTCGAGGTATTTTGACGGGTCCTTCGACACAACGAGTGTCGACTGTATGTTTAATATTATTATTTTGATATTAAAGGAATGAATGCAATTCTATTTTTATACGGGTTTGAAAAAATCTAATCTCACTGTATAAATCTGCGAACCGGTTCATACAAAAGAGATTAGATCTTTTTCATACCTGCATGGAAAATATAAAATTAAATTCATTTCTTATAATTCAATATACTGCGACTTAAAAAAAACACACAACAAAACACAACTTTTCTTAAAAAAAAATGACAGGTTAGTAATGCGGCGTAAAATAATGTTTAAACAGGGAAAGTTGTTCCGACATTATTTAAAGTGACATTTCAGAATTTTTTGTCATAAATCCTTTTATTTTAATCTGAAAGAGCATATTTCCTTATGAAAATTCTGAAAATTTCAAGCCAAAATATTGCACCGTTTACGAGAAATTTATATTTTTGTGTTAAAATTGAACACATTGTTGTGGACAACAATTCGGATTTATATGCAATTTATCGATTATGTCTCAACTTTAAATGCGTGTATCTCGCCTATTGGCAACAACTTAAAAAAACTAATAGTATTTATACTCATTAGAATAACCAATTTTGGCTTCAAGACATACTTTAAAAAATTGAAATTGGAATGAAATGTCCCTTTAATAATGGAGATATGAAAAAAAATGTCAACCAATCAGAATGCTCAGATTTTTCTGTCTTCCCCATGCTGACGAAAACCATCTCTGACCGTCGATATAGGCCTTCACGCTCCTTATGCAGTGTCATTTACCAGTGTCTGCTGGGTGTTCTTTAAATAAGCTGCAGTTACAAGGTTTCGTTGAAAAGCGACGTTATACTTGCAATAGTTTTGCTCTACCATATCAACTAACCGTTTCCCAATGAAGACATGGTTTTGATGTCTCTAATAAAGGTAGTTTGAAAACTGAGAAAAATAGAGAAATTAATAATAGAAGAAATTGATAATGATCAACAATATATCATATTCCTTTGATTTTTTTCCGCGCAATATTGTTCACATTTTCTTTATTGAAGTCCATGATTTTGTCGTCTGAAACTCTTTTGATATGGGATCAGTCTACATGTATCTCGATTAGGAAAAGGTTAGCTCCTTGAAGGTGTAAACATTGATAAAATCATGTTTGCAGCGTCCTTAGTAACATAGTAAACATACATCTACAAACTTGTAAACAGTGATTCATTTTCACCCGAAAATCTACCGGCATGTATTATTAATGAAGTTCACATCGTTTTTCCTTTATTTTCATTATCCAAAGCAATTTTATCTCCAGTGAGGGATCGAAACCTCGTAACTCCAGCCTTTTCAAGCTGTACTTACGATGTCTCCTAAATGAGCTTGGATCTGTAAAATGACCAGAATGGCATTTGAGACCAACACAGATCTAGATCAGCCTGCTCCTATACGCAGTATGATCATGATCCGTGTTGTTTTCTTAAAGCTTTAAAAAGTTTAGAATCCGTTACAGTTGTTAAAATGTTAATATGGATCCTGACCAGGCTTAACTAAGGAAGATATGCTGATTTGGAAACATAGTTGTGGCAAAAACTTTGAGTTTTCCAAACCTTTGTTTACCTGATAGGAAGTAAATCAAGAAATATACGAAAAAAGATTGACCTATACAATTATTTACTCAGTGATATGTTACGTGGGTCATCCAATAAATAGTGAGACTGTTCCTATTTCAGAAATACATTGACTTATATGCTTTCAAAGTCCATATATTCTTTCAATATAAGATATTCCCTTTTAAATGACAGAATTAAATCAGTGGGAGAGTCTTCTAATTTCGGTTGCCAGGCAACCAGAGTTAATGTGCCACATGAGACTGGCCACGTCTACTTCCAGTGCATATAAATCCTCAAAATGCACACATCACAATGATTCTTTTCACTTAGAACAATTATCAAATCATGGAGGACGTATGTGGAGAATATTTTGAGGTTGAACTAAAATTCGTTCAGCTTTGGTCGCTTCTTGTAAAAGACAGATCTCAAGACAGCCATTAAAGGGACATTTCATTCCAATTTCAATTTTTTAAAGTATGTCTTGGTGCCAAGATTGGTTATTCTAATGACCATAAATGCTATTAGTTTTTTGAAGTTGTTGCCAATAAGCGAGAAACACGCATTTAAAGTTGTAGTCAGGACAAAATTCTGAAAATGTCGCTTAGTTTTGAAGGTATAGGCATTTCGTGAAGAAAAGGGTTTGAGATCATTTCTAGGGGTATTTGAGTATGCTGAATCCGAAAAACAATGTTGCCAAGCTGAAAAATGACTCTTTCATCATCTAATTTGCATATTTTCAAAATGGCCGCCACAATTTTAAAAAATGCAAAAATAATGTTGTTATTTATCATTTTTCGACATATTTTGTTCTAAATATCGCACATTTCATGTTTAAAGACTAAACATAAATGATTTAACACGTAAATGAGAAAAAAATGATATTTATTTCTGGCAATTACCGTATAAATGGCAATAAAACGCAATAACATTTATCTACATTTTATTTTCACGTATGCAATGCAGTGAAAGTATTCAAAATACTATTTTAAAAATGTTTTGCATTAAAGGTAAAGTTTCAAAGGCAAATATGATACAGAACGCAACTTTGAGCGCAAGTCCTTTTACCACGTATTTAAGCTTTTAGCAAACCTCAAACATGCCAATTTTAAAACCATGTACATAATGTTTCACATAATTCTGCAAAAATAATGATAAATCTTATCCTTTATTTTGAAATCCAAAATTGTTGCCGAGATATCTACAATTAATTCTTAAGAATATGAATCAGTGTCCAAACATTTTGGAAAACGGTTTACCGTATTCATTGTAATAAAATACAGTGTAGTGTGGAAAATTTCATTTTGTGGGAAATTCCACTTTTTGCACTTTCATATACATACACTCATGATTCCAAACTGCTTCAGAGATAGTAACTAAAATCATGCTAATTTACATTTTTGATATCCTTAGAAATTAAAACGTGTATATTTGAAATCGAACACATATTAAACAGGTAATCAACTTAGGCATTGGACAATATTAAAAAAGTACCAATATCTTAGGTTTTCAATTTCTTTTAAATTACAAAAAATAATTGAGTGTGGCAAACTTAATTCACTATGACACGTTGAGCTTGATTTTTTCAGAGGAAAAACTAGTTGTTTACTTTGACAACATTTCAAAGAGACAACTTATTTATCTAACTACGACAAAGAGAATTTAAGACTAGAATTTGGATATAGTCACTAATATACTATATAATACAGATTTTCTAGTCAACAAATGCACAACACATAAACGTAAATGATTGAATTGGGTTAAAATTTCAGTATGATTACAGTGTCTGATGCACATTTCCATTATGTTCCTGACATTTTTCGCACAGGTAAAGTACAAGATCCAATCAAAGTCAATAGCTGCTTATCACACGTACATGTAGATAATATGTAAGCGATTCATCCTTTGGTTACATAATCTTTTTTGCAATACGTCAAAAATGATGTTGACACCCATGGGTTCGAACCAGTAAGCCCTGTATAGATAGTCTCTGATATTATTTATTGAAGTATCGCAGCTATATCCGAAACTGTTAGGACTATATTATCTATTCAATAATAATATGTAAATAATTATTGACAGTTTCATCGAGAACCCCTATCATAAGTTGTGCGCTGTCGAAGGATAGACATGAAACATTTGTTTAAGAAATAGTCCCCTTTTTAGCTATGCTCGTGGTAAGGGCCATATCATTTGCCATGGATTGTCATACAGATAAGATATGAATTTCTTGGTGTATACCTCCATGCTTTCAAAGTTGATACATCAAGTTTAAAATGAAGGGTCAAATATGGTTGCCATACCAGATATTTTGATAAGAATGGCTTAGACAGAGGCATTTGCGTCTTCAAGACTTAACATTTCTTCACACAGGGTAAGCTCAACTGAAAGGCAAGTAAGAAGGAAATGGTTATGAATAGAGAAGTGGTTTTCCGCTTGATGCTGCACAGAGACATGGATAGCTTCACAATCATAGACACGAAGGAATCAAATGCTGGCATGTCAAGCTTGCTTTGTCATATAATCAGTTTGAAGAATACGGTCTGAAGCTTACGTACAAGTATTAACTCATATTCTTCATATGTTTACGTCATTTCATCGGTTCTCACGTATGAATACTCTCAAATAGGTACACTAAGTCTCAATATCCAGCTCCAATTGTTAAGAAAGTTTATTCCGAGTGAAGGAAAAATCAGATATGTTACACGGAATGAAATATTGTAATGACAGTTTTGGAAACGAACGTTAGGTATATTTCATATGATGCTATTGTACTGAATACAAATATTCTGTTCAATTTCTTTGATATTGCTGCACTTCGTTGCTGACCAAAGATTTGCAAAATGTATTTAAATGTGGTAAGTTTTAAGATGCGCTTTTAGTATTCTTAAAAATACAATAATCGACTTATCTGCATGTATCAAAAATGTTGTGTTTGTTGACATCGCCTACGTTATTTCTGATAAAGACATCTGACTTACATCTTCTATTCAAAAGTTTCATTGTAATACTTCTTATGATCAGTGTAGTTGTCATTTTTTCATGCGTCTTTCTAGACAACTGTTCGACGTCCTAACAGGGGCCCATGCTAGTATGTCAAACATAA
The DNA here is from genome assembly GCA_963680895.1 of Fragum sueziense. Taxonomy (NCBI): domain Eukaryota; kingdom Metazoa; phylum Mollusca; class Bivalvia; order Cardiida; family Cardiidae; genus Fragum; species Fragum sueziense. The sequence continues at coordinate 67,376,008 of OY804596.1, read as the reverse complement.
AAGCAGGTAAAATATATTTTTAAAAAAATCGTATGGATTGGTCAACCTGTATATGTAGATACTTATTGTATGATAAAAAAATCGCATCAAATTTATTTAGTTCTAAATAATGTTTGTATTTAACTTTACTTACAACATTGTTAGTTTCTAATAACGTTTACAAGAAACTGATCCTCGATGAAAATCTTAGTACCAACGATATAATCCTTTTTTGGCACAGAAAATATGATATGCATACCTCTTAGCAAACTGTAAATGTTCCCATGTTGTTCTGATGCCTGAAATATCTAGCATGGCCCCATTAAATAGAAAGGGAGATGTCTAATCAACAGCGACAAAAATTATTTTTTTCTACAGGATCGTTATACGCTAGCACTTACAGTTAGATCATACTAACGCAACAATTTCCTATTTGAAAATTGGACACATTCACTTTCTTAAACATGCAACTCAATTCAAAAACCGTATATAGGGTTTGTTATAAACCGTATGTAGGGTTTATAATTGGCTTTATTGAAATAAGTACGGTATTAAGCTCTTATGACATTTTATGTTATAAAGTCAATTCTGGTATCAATGAATTCAGACAAAAATTTTCCATAATGCAAGTGGGATTACGGAGCTCTTTCCGATCGAGTCATAAGTACCCAAGATTTGTTAAAATATTTTAGCTTTGCATTATTTTGAAAATGACAAATCATCTTACGTAGGCTAAAATTAAATTGTCCAAAATTTTTAAGTTAATCAAATTGTAAATGTAAACATCTAAAATGGTACTGTTGAAAAAAGTTGTGTGTTTTAACAGCGCATTTTAAAAAATGTAACATGAAAGTGATATTCTGTATGTTTAAAAGGGTTTTATTGTCCGTGATACGGTAAAAGATTATCAAAAATAGTGCCAAAGAGGTTCTATTTACTTTTAGAATTATTTACTCATTAGTTTTAAACAATTTATAGCATTATATCTCAACAATTTGGTTAAGATTATGCCAAAAACTTTGATATTATATGGCAGATTTGATTTTTTGGCGGCCATTTTGAAAATATGCAAATTAGATGATAAAAGAGCCATTTCTGTTCCTCGTTCTCCTAGTAAACCATTTAGTTTTAGTCTGTAAACATGAAATGTGGGATTTTTAGAACATAACATGTCAAAAAATGATTAAAAAACAACATTCTTATTGCATATTTGAGGTTTTGGCGGCCATTTTGAAAATATGCAAATTAGATGATGAAGAAGCCATTTTTCAGCTTGGCAACATTGTTTTTCGGATTCAGCATACCAAATTACCCCTAGAACTGATCTCAAACCCTTTTCTTCACAAAATGCCTTTGGGTGATAACTTTTCTGAATTCGTGCCCTGACTATTGAGACATAATCGATAAATTGCATATAAATCCGAACTGTTGTCCACAACAATTTGTTCAATTTTAACACAAAAATATAAATTTCTCGTAAACGGCGCAATATTTTGGCTTAAAATTTTCAGAATTTTCGTAAGGAAATATGCTCTTTCAGATAAAAATAAAAGTGAAATCTATGACAAAAAATTCTGAAATGTCACTTTAAAATATACAATAATACTCTACATTGATTGCTTTCCCAGATAGGACCAATTTTCAGATGATCTGCGCTGATTTACATTGACCAAAATCGTCATCTTTGGGTATTTTTCTTCGATTTTCGCTTCTGTTTACCGACCAGAGGTGGGTTGCTTCTGCACACAAATCCTTTTGTCCTTAAACTTTGAAACCCACCATAAATCAGTTGTACATGACAAAGCTTTGTCCAAAATAATTCTTAGTTAGATTTGATATATTTCTGTCTTAGTATTGGCCTAAAATAACGCAGTTTTTACGCATGCACATTTTTGTTTACCGCAAAGCCGCATGAGACGCGTCCACGTTACAACAGTTTGTGTCGCAGGAAGTGACGTCATAAACGTGATGTAATAACGTAACAACATTTGGTGCTATTTTTCAATAGCTAATATGTTTGGCAATGTTTTTGCTAAGTTTCATTAAATTCTGTCGGACAGTTTTTTGAGATATGACAACAGTCTCACTTATTATTGGATGACCCTCGTAAACTGACCTTTTAACCATTTCTCAAACAACAAAATGACTAATTGTAGGCCTACTGTGTTGCAATCAAAAAAAGTAAACCACAATTATAGGCCATGTTAGGCCTGTACCATGAAACAAAAAAAAAGCAAAAAGGATAAAATACTTTTAATTAGTTTCTTGGTGTTTTCCAGAGCCTTATTCGCAGGGAACGTTAAAACGGGGCTTGTTATTTAGCAAATCATTAGGTCAGCAACTCAGCATTCATCTAAATACCGCAAACCATAATAATATCACAAAAGTCCTGTCGATAATTTCCAATTTTTACTATTTAAAGGCTTGTGTGATTTAACAAAAAATGAAATGTATTGAAATCCTGACATTAATTAAGGCCTGGTCACATAGACAATAGGGCGCTAACGGAATCCAGAGTTACATATATTTTGCCATTGAATTATCTCCCTTAAATCTACTTGGTCACCAGTTATTACTAAAACCGTTCGTGCGTAAGAGCAATGGCAATGAAATTCGTGCTAAAATAGACCTGGTTTTCTGTTATATTTTTAAAAAAAAAAACCGTCGGTGTTGTTATAAAATCTCGTAACTACGGCTTGATTCAAGCCGTAGTTACAAGATTTTTCAACAACACCAATGAAACACTGTTTGTTTGTCCGATATTACATATCGGTAAATTGTATAAAATCGTTCCATAATGCATTAATACGTAGAGAATACATTTTTAAGCAATCCAACCAGCGCTGGGCTTCTCATGTCCAACAACCTCTGTGCCGATCCCGGATAGCTCAGTCGGTTACGTCGGAGTCTGTCAATCAAGGGGTCTCGAGTTCGAACCCCGGCTCGGCCAGTATCCATTCTGACATTTGACAAAAGTCATTTGTCTCTCACCAATGGGTGTGAATCATCCATGTGAGAGAGCAGCTGGAGGCTCGGTTTGGATATTGTGGTTGTACTGGTGCGAGAAATACCAGAAACCCACGGTTAGGTGCTCCAGCCGCCGCGATATGACCCTGGTAGTTGAAAACGGCGTAAAACCCCAATAAACTCAAACTCAAACCCAACAACCTCTGTCTGATCGAGCGTGTGTAAACCGTTACACGAAATAGGGGGCGGCATCCGGAGGCGCCTTCTTTAGGGCGAGATTTTTTAAGGTTTCTTAAGATGTCTTAGAAAAGGTGTTTTTTAAGTACCAGATTCTGACCGAGGTGTTCCAAATGCTCCATACTTTATAAAAGGACGTCATGGTGACGTCATTTATATAAGTATGTAGCATTCGGAAATCCGCGATTTATACATTTTGGAGCACTTATATTATCTTATAGTACGTGCGTACCTTAAGAAATCTTTAAAACAAAATCTCGCTCCAAAGAACGCACCTCGAGATGTCCTTAACCATCAGATATTCGTTTTTGTACGGAGCAAAAAGGTTAGACAGGATATAATCTAGATTCGTGAAAATCAGCACAGTGGTAAAAATAGATAGTTTCTACCATAATAAGCCTGCAAAGACTAACTAGGATCACTATTTGTCAAACTAACATTTTGGCCACCTTTTTGCAAGAATCATTTTAAAAGCTGTACTGAATCCTAAAAGAAAAACTAACTTGCATGTACACGGAAAACGCTACCCGAAATCTCTAAACGACTGATACAGACTTTACATGTATTACTCTCCAAAACCGAGGTCTATTGATTAAACCATCAAATATGACCTCTGCCGTTTTTGATACACCAACAGTCTATTTGGTCGTCATAATCTAATCATAGCACATCATTTGAATTATCGAATCAAAACCATTCAGTTTTATCTTGTATAATCATCACGTATACATTACGTCGCTTCTATTTTTGGCTGAAGCCTGTTATTTTTTAATTATCGAATCAAAATCATTCAGTTTTATTTTGTATGATTACGTATACATTACGTCGCTTCTATTTTTGGCTGAAGCCGGTAATTTGAAGCGTCAGTCAATGAAAATTTGTATCAGTTTATCAAAATGTTTTGTTGTTTATAGACAAGGATTGGATACAGAAATTCCGCAAAGGCCCCGAGATTAGACGTGAAATGACCCCGTGACAACAGAGTGTCATTCTATCGAAATGGAATGAAGCGATCATGTGCTCTGTTTTAAGAGAGTATACATGGACGTGTGTACTTGTCCTTTGCGCTGTATGTCTGCCCGTCCGTCAAATTTTCCAATGCCAATGACGTCAAAGGAGCGACAAATCAATTGAACTAAAGATAAAAGGTGTGGCTGACAAAGATGTACGTGCGTGACAGTGAGAAATTAAGCTGTTTGTAACGAAAATAAAACGCGTCTCGCCTCTACAGTTTTAATGTTCACACAATCCGCTTGTTTGCAGCTTCCAGGGTCCTTATGCCCGGTCCTTCTTATTTCTGACAAATGAATCCATTGGCACCAAAAGGATTAGTTATATCTCAATCAAATTGCACTTTACATTCTTTTAGTTATCCTTAACTTGTCTTATTAACTTTCATGTTTCTTGTGACATTCGTGGAGCATGGCTTAAGAGAATATTTTTCCCGTCTCCAAAACAGCCCCCATCCTGATTTAACGTTCAAACGGATTGAAAAAAAAAAAAACCTGAAAAAAACCCTGGGGCCTGTTTCATCAAAACATTTAAGTCGTATTTTTTGACTTACCAATGTCTTAAGAATCGCTTAAAACAACAATCGCATAACCCAGGTTTTGATAGAATGGCAATACGCGTTTCTTGCCCTAAACTTGTCGTAAGTCGTCGGTAAGTCAAAAATACGTCTTAAATGTTTTGATGAAACAGGCCCCTGGCCCTGACTATCAGCATTTTTTTCTTTGCACTAAAAAACCCTTAAGTGTAATTCGCAAATATTCTATGTTGTCTACAACACTCATTATTAGGAATATCCAAAAATTGATGATTTGGGAAAGGGTCAAGTTAAAATTTTCTGTGTCTTTGGTTAAGGATAGCCGTTTTATTGCTTCTGTAAGCTTCCTTTGTAAAACTCCGAATCAGCGAAACAAACCATGAAATATGGAATATGCAAACAAGTGAAAAGAACGTTGTGGCATTAAACATTACAAAACTAATGTTGGAAAATGAAAATGTGGATAATTCTAATGAAAATGATTTAAAATATTCAAGCGGTGTATTAGAAGGAATTTTCAATCAAGAGAATGGTATAAAATCTCGAAGAATCAGCGTGATCTCTAAATGCGTGGATATTTTAATAGCAAGTTATAGATTCAAAGTTAAATCTAGGAAAATATTACGAGGACCACGACAACCGGTAGGTCGAATATGATAAACTGCATAGCAGGCTTGTAGGAACAGGGGGCTCGGAGAGAGGGGGCTTAGCCCCCGAAAGCCCCCCTCCAAAGTTGACCAAAAAGCTGAATTTAACTTATTTTACACTGAAATTTTAGGGTAAATCCAAATTAGCCCCCCCCCCCCCAATATCCAAACACAGGGGCTTCAGCCCCTCCAATATGAAATTGCTTCCTACGGGCCTGACAAAGAATTTTGTTCTAAAAATTTTGACTCAATAACCGTTATGTATCGATAAATCGCCGGTAGTGTTATAAACCGCCGAAACTGCTGTAAGAATCAAGTCGTAGTTGCGAGATTTTATAACAACACCAACGAAATGCGATTGTTTGTCCGAAATTACGTCACAATTAACTGGATAGACTCGTTCCCTATTTGCAAATTTGTAACAATCTCCTTAATCAAAATATTGATTGCCATCTTAAACCTTTTCCGAAACAAGATCCGAATAAAAAGTTCCAGACAGAAAGAGAAAAGGAGAAAATGCTGATAATTAACATTTTTTCCTTTCGCCTTAAGCCATTACCATATATAGTGATGCCTTTTGACGCCAACAAAATAAGTCGTTGGAAAGCATCGTGGAAAATGAAGAAATTGCTCGTGACCGAAAAGGCCAACGAACCGCTAGTATGACGTTATAGTCGTAACTCAAACGATAGGGGTTCATTGATGTTCGGGAACGGATAGCAATGATTTTGTGCTAAACAGACTTAGTTTGCCGTTATGTTTTGATAAACCCTCGCTGTTGTTATAAAATCTCGTAACTACGGCTTGCATCAAGCCGTGGTTACGAGATTTTATAACAACTTCTTAGAAATAATATTGTTTGTCCGAAATTACGTCACGCTTTACCAGATAAAATCGTTCCCTATTGGAGTATGTTTTGGAGAAACATCAATGGCTGTTCAACACAGTCGCAACAAGTTCGTTACGTGTTCGGTGCATGGTCGGTGCAAAATCGTTGAAAACCGAAGTTCACCAAACAAAATGAAAACGAACATTCGCTGCTTTCGTTTTGGTGTCGGTTATACTTCGTCGACGAATTCCTGGTCAGTAGGCTATGTTCATCATGATCGCACCTAAGGACTCGTAGCCTTAGCACTCCGATGAAGGTGCGTTTATATACCGATCTGACCGAAAAGGCAAACGAACCACTAACGAAACACACCGATCCACACGATACCATTCCGAATTTATGACGTTACATTCGTAACTCAAACGGTAGGGGTTCGTTTATGTTTGGGAACGAATTGGGGTATATTAAATTTCGGAGAAACATCGTTGGCTGTTCGACACAGTCGCTACAAGTTCGTTACGTGTTCGGTGCATGGTCGGTACAAAATCGTTGAAAACCAAAGTTCACCAAACATAATGAAAACAAACACTGCCCTTAACTTTCGGTACAAATTCGCTACGAATGTTCGGTTAGGTGGGGCAGACGAGTAATGTATTTATGTATTCATTGACTATGTGCTTTGTAATTGTTTGAATAAAACGTATGTTCTGTTCTGCTCTATTTTCAGGGTGATATGCCAATACCAACAGACGCGGGAGAACAAGCAGATTTAGGCGTACCAGATCCATCAGAAACAGTAGATCAAGTCATAGAGCACGCACCAGGTAAGATTGTTGTGATATCAATCTAATTGAAATATAGATCCTATCTTTCAGTAGGATCTAACGACGACCCGTTGAGGGTCATCTTCTGTGACCTTTCTTTGGACCAATCAGATTTTACTTTGGAAAAGTTGAAAGATTTTTCGCATGCGCACGGGCATGCGCACTACCGTGCACACTACACTTCCGTTTCTAACGATAACTAGTAGCCATGGACGCCTCCAGTGTGATGATTTCACTACAAAGACAAAGACCAAAGTCCGTTTATTTTGAGAGCAAAGACATGGCATTTATGAAGCAGATAGTCTTATGCATGGCAGCAACAGTTCAACACGATAATCACGCCAACCCGAAACAAAGCGATGTTAACTTGTAAACGTATAACGTCGGTGGGGAGTCAAACCCTCGTAACTTAAGGTTTTTCAAGCTGTAGTTACGAGGTTTTGACTACCCATCCACGATAAACTATTGGCAATTTGAGTCGTCGTAAGTTAGATTCCCAATTAGCTCAGTCGGTAGAGCATCCGACCATTGAACCTGATGACCAGGGATCGATTCCCACCTTGGCTTCATATTTTTTCCTACTATGGATTTTATATTTTTCGAACTAAAAGTTTCTAGAAATCACGGATATAAAAACATAATTGGTAATTGTATTATTATTTTTTGCAATTTCTAGAATAATTTGGTATGGAAAAAATGTAATAAAGATGATAACAAAATAGGGGGACAAAAAGATGAAGTCTGCGCGAGATTCGATCCTCTAATCTATGGTTTACAAGTCGACAGCTCAACCAACTGAGCTAATCTGACTACTACATCTACTAAAATTGTATACCAATTGTCAATATATAGTTTATTTATGTTCAAAATTAAACACCGCTCTACTTCGGGTTAGCACAATGATCGCACAAAACTGCCTCTTAGTACAGTGCCCGAAAGATACCGAAACCTATCTACTTCATTAATAAATGCCATATCTTTGCTCTCAAAACTAACGGACTTTGCTCTTTGCTCGTTGTCAAGCGCGTGTCTATCAACCGCAGCCATTTTGGTGTTGTTGTCAGGGACAACAGACCTGCGTTTGCAAGGAGTGTTTTGATTGGTTGGTGTAAAAATAGAAAAAAATGGAAATTCCCAGGTCACAGAAGATGACCCCTAATGCGCGATCTTCAGATGTAACATTATGAAATTATGTTATCTGGATTCATTCAGATTGGTTGTGATATAGGATCAAAACGGAAAGAGTAGAAATACGTAAGGGATTGACTCACTGGTGGTGAACTTGGCCAAAGCGAGGGACGTTTTTCGCTACAACAAGGTACAGATATTTTTCGTTTAAATGTGAGTTAAAAGATCTGATTGGATAGTTTTTCTAATAATAATGAATTTGTTATAAAAATAGACCGGGTTTAACGATAGGTATTGACAAACCGTCTGTGTTTTTATAAAATTTCGTAACTACGGCTTTATCGAAGCCGTAGTTACGATATTTTATAACAACACCGACGGAATACTATGATCGCGAAAAAACGTCCCACGCTTTGGCCAAGTTCACCACCAGTGTGACTGGATGTAAGATCTTGAAAATCAGCTGATATTTTTTCATCAAGTAAACCGTGAGGTAGTAAACCGTGACGTTTTTTCGAACAAACAACAGTATTTATATAATTATGTATGTAATTCTAAAACTTCATAACTACAGCTCCATTGAAGCTGTAGGTACGAGATTTTATAATAACACCGACGATTTTTCCAAATACAGCGGTACACATGATCTATTCTTAGCACAAAATTCATTACTATTTCAATAAACCGTCAAAATTCCATTAATGATTTTCCAATTTGAATTGGGTTTGAAGCAGGGAAAGTGAAAAACTAAAAAAAAAACTGATGGCGTCATATAGTCTAGATCTTGTAAGATCAACTAGTAAAAATGTTATAGGTGGCCATGTAAAAAAATATCAGCTTTATTTTCAAGATCCTACACCCACTCAATCCCTGACATATTTCCACTCTCTCAGTTTCAAACCGAATTAGAATTGGTCTCGTATTACCATTTTTAAATAAATTCTGCAATTTTTGTGCCACGTGATACCCCAACATGTTTATGATTGGTTCACACTCACCGAAATTTCTTTTCTGACCTAATGAGAGTCACATTTCCGTAATATTAATATACGGATTGTTAGGACCTTAGCGAATTTATTTATTACCACGCGATAGTCTACAATGACTCTCTTTAACTCACTACTATACAAGATAATGGCTTTGGAAAACATTTTGGAAAATGAAGAAATTGCTTATTGTGTATTTCTTTTGATGTTGATAAAAGTACGTCATTCGGCAGCTGATATTATTAAGTCGTAAAAATTCGCAAGGGAAATCCATGTGAATCCAGCATTATGCAAGGTTCACACTCAATGGTTTTCTTAAAAGTTCACGAGTGATAACCTAAAAAAGGAAACAAATCATAACGATTTTGAATTAGCATTAAATACGTGTTACCAAAAATTTCACGAACGCATAACGTCGCTTTTCAACGAAAACCTCGTAATTGCAGCTTAAAACAAGTTGCATTTACGAGGTTTTCGTTGAAAAGCATCGATGAAATGATTTCTATTCTCTTACAGACGTTGACTTCAATGACATAGTCGATGTTATAGAAAGGAGTGATGACGGATTCTACCCATCCTCACAGAGTTTGATGACCTATGCCAGATTAAGAGGCAAAAATCCCACGGATCAGGAGCTGGATGAGTTCCTTCATACTACCGAGAGCCCAGGTTTGTTCAATCTGATGAAAATCCGGTGTTAATTTACAGTAACATCTGACAGACACATTTCAGGGTCATCTAAGATGAACCTGGGAAAACCCGAATCTGTTACATTTACTCTTAACAATTAAATTTCTTTTTATATACGATTTCCCTTGATATATGACAAGCACTTGCAAACACATGGTTCTGCATTGAAATGAGAAGTCCCCGTGTCATAATTTTAAACCACTTTCAGAATTTCGAAAGCGTTTATTTTATTGGTAATTGAAGAGAGCGTCATTGAAGTTGGTGCCGCATGTCAGATGTTACTGTCTGTTAAAACCTGATTTTAATTTGATTGAGGTTTGTTGGTAGTGTTTTATTACATATTTCTGTTCACATGGCGCAGCTTTATGTTTTATTATCATAAATTACACGTCTGGGCTTTTTTAAATAACAATTCAGATATATTTTCTTGTACACCTGTTATATCTGTGTATTGTGACACAAGTCTTTTGAAGAATGTTACGCTATATGCGAACTATGAACACATTTTGTACAAAGGTCAGTGTCAGGTCAAATGAAATCCGTAATACCTATCGATAATTATAGGTCTCGATAAATGACATTACAGAGCGTCTCTAGCTAGAACGTGTTGATTGGTCTTGGTTGCAAGACTAAAAAAGGTTTGCTGATATATCATTTGAATTAAGGTAGTCCACCCTTAAATAGACGTCGGAATCTTTCTTGCGACGTCATGTCATTAACTGACATTCGTTACGTATCCGAAAGTCTATTCAGGCAACGTCGTAAAATTTCGGCGGCGGAACTTTCCACCGCCGAATGTTAACGACATTGCCCGAATAATTCCGACGACTCGTTTAGCGTACTAGGGATGGACTACGTACCTTGATCATGTCTATAACTACCTCCTGGAATTTTGCTTTATGTACTTTTTTACCATTTTAGTCAAGATTGGCTAATACTTATGGCTGGTAGTGAACAGCAAATATTGTGTACGGAATTACTTCGTGACGGTATCATCCATTTTGTATGGGCAGCTAATGTCACAGCCGTAGTGTCGGCGTCGGCGTCGCGTCAGCGTCGCGTCTCCACAAACTTTAACCTGGTCTATATCTCAGGAACTATTACAGATACAGCCTTGATACTTCACACATGGACACTTCCTGGCAAGACCTTTCATTTGCGACCATGACCTTTGTCCTAGTGACCTTGACCTTGGAGTTTGGCCTACTTTTAAAAAACGTTAACCTGGCCTATATATCATGCAATATCATTGATAGAGCCTTGATATTTCACACATGGATATCTCCTGCCAAGACATTTCATTTGGGACAATGACCTTAGACCTTGTGACCTTAGGGTTTAACCTACTGTTAGAAAATAAGCTTTTTTGTGACAAGCTCCCGTATAGGCGAGCTACGTTGTCCGCGGACAACTCTTGTTTTCTTTAGTAGGCCTACGTTATTATAAATGAGATACGTCGGTGATTTTGTCATTATGGGAAAGGCTTTCTCTCTCTTTTTCAATCATCTCTCTTTCTTTCAGAATTTCTTGACAAAGAACAGCTAATGTTGTACGGTGAACAGTTCACTCATGGCCTAAGCGACCCCGAGCATGATATTGACGAAGCCTTTAAAGTTATAGACACAAATGAAGATAACACAGTGGACATCAAAGAACTAAGGTAAAACAAACCTCTTTCCCAAACAGGGCTAAAGACACTAAAGATGCTTTGCCAGGTAATTTATTCTGAGCTATAGCAGTGCCATACGTAAAACCAAAGCAAACTGATTTGATTGATTGCAAAATACCTGTAACTATTCTGTTTGATTTTGATTCTATTATATAGCTTAAATGGGCTGTAGTTACTGTATTTGTGAACTGAACTAACGAATTGCAATGAATTTTGTGCTAAAAAAAGACTGGATTTTCTGTTATGTTTGGATAAACCGTCAGAGTTGTTACAAAATCTCGTAACTACGGCTCGACTAACGAGATTTTATAACAACACATACGAAGTATTATTATTTGTCCGAAATAACGTCACTGTTTACTTGATTAAATCGTTCCCTATTGTATTGGTTTATTTCAGATCCTTTTTATCAGGCAAGGGAGCTAACCCCTTAAATGACGACGAAATGGACGAGTTATTTGCTAACTTTGATACGAATAAAGATGGCAAACTGAACTTAGACGGTAAATTAACTCTTTCAAACAAATTCTGGTTTTCGCGGATAAAAATAGACTACTTTGAGAAAACATTGAGAGGAAAGGAGCTATTTTGAGAAAATATAGAGAGAAAAGAAGGCATAGAAAGTACATGCAAAATTTTATTTTGATCTGATCTAGATACGAGCCAATATTTATTTTCGTGGAAATCTGACAAAAAAGTTCAATTTTTATTTCCAATTTATTCTGTGAATTTCTGGTTCAGGATGAAAGTACTACATTTAAAGTAATGAATAACGTTAACAGGAACATTCCGATGCACATGGAAATACTTGAGATCGTCTTTCATAAATCTATGGTCTCAATAAAATGTCCTCGCTGTAACAACCAGATTTTCTTTCAGAAATTCGATTTGCAAGTTTTAAGATTATTTCAAAGTATGTTTTTTGAGAATAAGAATCCAGACTGAAGGACTAATGTTCAAGTCGATTTCCAAAAAATGATTCGTTTGGCTTTTTTTCAATGTAGTATTGTATTTTCATAATTAAATAGAGAATTTTGTCTGTGTCAAATGTAATAAAGCTTCTATCTAAGACAAAATGTATGTGCATGTACTTTAGACTTTAGAAAATAATATTCTCTTTGTATTTCAGGCACTATAAAGTTAACGTAACACTGTTTTGTGAAATAATTTGCTGAAAGTGCATCGTTACACCGAGGACATATTAGTTATTGCAAGGACAATATTCGCTATTTTATGAAATAGACAGAAAGAAATTAATTTCACTATTGTATTCAAGCTTCAAATAATTAGGTTAAAAAACATACCAATTTTACCATCAAAATACATAATTGTTATTGAACCATGCTACATAGTTTGTAATAAAAAAAAGTCTTTGTTATTGGAATGACATTTACCATTACTGTGAGGACTTATATTTAAATATTTTTCCATTTTTTATATTGTATTGACCTATATATGGTCTTTCAATATTAAAATCAATGCAATTGTAAAAAATACATACATTTAAATGTAAAAGTCACTTTGTTAAACCCTTTCAAAAACGTTAAATTTTATGCTATGTTACAACTGCTGATCAAGTCATATCGATCGCACTGACTGCTCAAAATCGCCCATTATTCCCGACTTAAAGACTTTTCTCGATCTCTACTCGATCAACCCGACCTCTACCTTTTATTTGATCGAATGAACAGATAAAGCACAGATCGAGTTGATCGAGATGTGGTTGGGAGCCACATGAGTAAAAGGCCATGTGATCGATATAAAGATGTTAATCCGATCACACTCGATCTCCAGTTTTGATTGTTTCCTGATCTGGTCGATCGCCTTTCCGATCAATACACGATCGCTTTTCGATCAACTTTCTACCTAATCTTACACAAATATTTCTTTTATATATAAACAAATAGAGAAAGATGACAAAGTGGTGCGGATAAAGCTCGATTACCACGACCATTCCCGATTACAAGTGGCGATCGAGTTCGATCTGTACTCGATGGCTTGATTCGGTTTGGTCCAGTTGATTTGATCGGCAGTGGATACCTAGCATAAAAATTATACAACTTGAAAGCTGTTGAAGACTACAAAAATGAAGTTTATGAAAATCTAACTTGTGTGTACAATATAGATAATTGTATATCAAGGGAAACGGAGTCAGAGCTGGTAATCAGCATTTACTTCTCTTACTTTAGTGTTCGTAATTAGGAAGTAAAAACCTTCTTCTTTGTAAAAAAATTAGAAGACCCGAAGAAAGTTAAGCAATTACAAATATGACGAAAAACAGAGAAAAATATGGAATGTCTTAAACCTTCTCGTCAAACCATAAAATATCACATTGGGAAAATAATAACATAATGAAAATTCAAGTAAAAACATTCAAGGTATAGTAACTCGTTTAGGAGCAAAATAAGAAATAGTGTATAATGCCTCTCCGATATTGAGGAAAGGTCATTTCAGAACGATCATTTAGAATTAATCTTGTCAATTAATCTAGAATTATATCCTTCAAACACCATTCCAAGGTGGTTGGCAAAATATCTCCATCAGACTAGTGATAAAATTCATTCATTCGTGGTACCAAGAGTCCATAAATGTGTAAGGAGTCCTTGCAATAACGATTCCAAGTCCGCTCCGTAACAACTGATCGGTACACATGTTTGGTAACAGTAATTATATTTTTCCAGCTGAAATACTTCGCTTTCCTATTATAGTTTGAGACAATTATGCATCAAGACCTTTTTCTCTTCGGCAAAAAGTCCATATTACATAAGAAAACTTATTATGTCTTTGCGGTAACGATTTTCGTACTCTCAGTAACAAAACTGTCGTTATTGCGAGGACCGTTATTGCGAGGAATTCCGCGACCATTCGCTCCAAATTACACACAGGAATAACTAGGGAGAAAATATGTTGCATGCTGTAAACGACATGATTCTATATCTGAATAAGGAAAGCTAAACGATTCTAAGATCTGAGCAATATAGTGTGGTTGATCGCGTTGCATAGAAAACGAAAAAAATAAGTCTACGCAGCCAACGGCCTACCTAATTTGCCTCGCAACTTCGAAACCAAGTATTACTTTGTTTTCATTTAAACATCGTGGCTTTGATGAGTGTTTCCACCTCCGTTTGGGTTGTATTTAAAGGAAATCTAACCAAAAAGACTTTGATTACGCACATGTAAGTTATTGCGAGGACATTTCGTATCAAAAATCCAGGGACAGACATATATGGCCAAAAATCTCCGTCGAATTTCTATTTTCTCAAAAAGGACTGACACTATTAATAATGCGAGATATAAAACATGAATGAAATGAAGAAAAATGCGATCTTTACCGATTATTTCATATCGAAAATCATGTTGGAAATTGATAATTTTTTCCAGGGACAAGAGAAAATGGTCATTTTCCGGTACAAAAGTGCAATATTTTCAGAAACATTCCATCTGCCAGGCCAAATAAACTGTCTCTATTGTTGGTAGTGATGGTCGTTACACTGTGTACCTGAAATGACATGTTTATGAAAAGCCATTTCTGAGAAAATGAGCCAGGACAGCGATTTCCACGAAATAAAATATTGGCTCATACATAACAAGTTTTTTTAGCTCGACTTTTCGAAGAAAATGAGAGCTTATACTGTCACCCGGGCGTCGGCGTTGGCGTTGCAACAAAGTTAAAAAGTTTTTTTCAAACATCAATAGCTTCCATACTATCAAAGGGATTCAACCCAAACTTAGAATACTTACTCACCATCACACCTCTACCTTACTACCAGGGCCCATGACCCTGGCACTACTATATTTTGAGTTATGCCCCCTTTATACTAAGCAACTTAGAAATTCGAGCGTGCTGTCTTCGGACAGCTCCTGTTACTTCAAAGTAAAGATTTGCTTCTCGTGTCACGGGGGACAATCATGTCGTCGCTTTTCAATGAAAATCTCGTAATTGCGGCTTGTTTTAAGCTGCAGTTACGAGGTTTTCGTTGAAAAGCAGCGACATGATACAACAATACTGAAAACTCTTCACTAAATATGCTTATATTTGACCGATTTGGATTCAATTTAAAGTAGAGAAGGTGTGAAAATGACAGGAATTGTAGCTACTCGTGGTAGATCTTTTAAAGATATGCTGTTAATAAGGTTATTGACGATTGTTTGGTATTGAATAACTATTTCATGAATGGCTTTGTAAATGATCTACTATATCCATCTCATCCCTTACATATTTACACATTCTTTGATTCAAATTATTTTAAAATCTTTCAAATATTAACAAATATCGGAGATTTTATGCAATTGATTTGTCACATGATTACCTGTTGTGTATAAGAACTAGTTTCCATTTCCTGTCTTATTTTTAATCTTTTTTGCCTTTTTTTCTTTCAGAACTGAAAGCACTTTTCCTGAAGCCAATGGAATTGTGAACGCACACCTTTTTCAATTACTGTTCATCTTATTTATACAATACCATGTTTTTAGCCCTTTGCCAAATAGTCCTGATTTTGACCAATAAATGAAAAAGATTTTAAAAATATTGAGAGAAAGGATGACAGAGCTACTTATCGTTATTATCTCCTTTTCTTCAAATGCTTCCCAATGCTTTGTCATGCATATTTTACACATTTAATGATCAATTTGAATTTGAACAAGCTCTGAAATTGTGTTGTTTTGTAAAGGGTTAAACCTTCCTCAGAATCTGAATGCAAGTCTAGACTGGACCTTGGTCCTTATTGTAGACAACTGAATGGTTGATAATACTAAAAATGTACTTATGTAAAATATAGGAGCAAAAATAAAAAGGGAAACGAAGAAAATATTGGTTATCAGCATTTCGATGACTCAGCGCGAAACAGTTGTAACTGCCTATAAACATATAGGCAGTTACAACTGTTTCGCGCTGAGCCATCGATTCATTCTTTAGACTTGGTGTTTTTTTTCAAATCTTTTTTCTAAGAAGGATTTCAAAACTTTGTCTTATTAAGAAAAGGACTGAGCAATCTGCTTAAGTTCTTAGGCGAGTTAAAACCAGCTATTTTAGGAAATATATACTTAGCCATGTATATCATCAGAAATGAATAAATATGTTTTGTCTACGCAATGTCAATGTTTGAAAGAAAATATAGTTGTTAGAAAATCTATGTTTTTGTCCTTTTCTCCAGTCCTATTCAAATCTTTTCTCTTCACCAATTACTAGATGGAAAATATTTAGACTACCGTATTCTAAAATTAAAAGAGTTGCAATTTGCAATTTGAAGTGAATGAAATTATAGAATTTTTGGTCTTTTGTGGGTAGAAAACAGTGTGGTAAATGACGAAATCGCTTGTCACAAGCAATTTTGACATTTTCCGGGATGTTTTCAAAAACATTTATCTTGTTTGGCGTCAACAGGCGTCACTGTGTGGTAATGTGTTAATGACCCATTTTGACGACGAACAGATAAAGGCATGGTAAAATGACGATAAATTTTGTGCTAAATATAGACTCGGTTTACTGTTATGTATTGATAAACCGTCGCTGTTGTTATAAAATCTCGTAACTACGGCTTGAATCAAGCCGTAGCTACGAGATTTCATAACAACACCTACGAAATACTATTATTTGTCCGAAATTGCGTCACGCTTAACTGGTTTAAATCGTTTCCTATCAAAATATTGTAAGAAAATGAAGAAATTGCTTGTGACTTGCGTGATCCAGTCAGGAAAGCCAATCGTTCCTTTAAACCCTTTCCCAATTGACAAAAATTTAGGGAGATCCAATCTGAAATCTGCTGCAGAAGACAAATGTATGTTGATAGAGATAAGTATTGTGTAAGATATAGCTCAGAAAATATTGAGACAAAAGTAGAAACTGCTGATGATCAGCAGTTTCTTCTTTTGTTTCAATGTTTTCCTAAGCCTATTTTATCAGGGACGTCAAAACCAGGTCTTAATCTGGAAGGGGTTAATACTGATGATGGACACAATGGAAATGGGTAAAGAAAAGAATAGGATATATGTACATTTTAACAAAGTTCTGACTATTGATGTAAAAGGAGAATAACGTCACTGTTCAACATAAAACTTCGTAATTACAGCTTGTTTAAAACTTTAGTTATGAGGTTTTTGTTGAAAAACAGCTATCTGCAGGTTTAAGGACAGATCCTCCAGTTGCTACTGCGCACCTTACTGCGCATATCCTAAATAACGAAAATAAAGCTGTTTCAGTAATTGGCCTTTTCAGCAAATGTATTTTTTACATTTAGTTAATGTTTGGTTGATAAATGACAAGACCCTTTTCGGTTATTTCAATTTTCTCTGTTTGGTCAATTAAAGTGTAATAGTACTCGGATGGTACATTTGGCTTTCTGTTACGCGTTCAACATGTGGCGTTAGCGATAGGAAACGGAGCAACAAAAGCAAAGTGGTGTTTTTATGAGCTAGTCCGCTTCAGATGTACACAAAAGATGACACTTTTTATTATCTAAAGCTGGTAATAAGGAAGAAAATGGATAAAAGTAGTGAAACAATTTCGGACAGAGCTGCAAAAAGTAAACCAAATTTTACTTATAACTAAGAAAAACGCTTGGTTTGATATATTTTTCTTTGTTTGTTTTTGTAGGTATGACCAAACACTATGTCTATACCAAAAAAGAAAAAATTCTTACCGCTGGAATATTTTTTATTATCAGAAACGTTGCGAAAAAAGAGCAATTTCAGCTACTTTTGAAAGAATGATTTACTGAAAATTTCAAAATCATCAATAAATTTTCCCAAATTGATACTCATTTATACAGAATAAAACATATTGAACACAATAGAGACTTATTTATGTAATGCTAGTCATTTCGAACACCTTTTTTGTGGGTATTTAAGTGACACCTCATTTTTGCAATTTTAGACAAGAGTAGTCTCCCTTGAAATCCAATAACTTTTTAACATTTTTTTACTTCTCATATATTTAGATATCAGTACAGAAAAAATAAAAAAAGTCTTACCGTAGGAAATAAATGGAGGATCTGTCCTTAAAGTCTTTTCTTTTTGTTTCAATGTTTTTCAAAGTCCACACCAGTATGAGCGAAAAACACACACACACACACACACACACACAAATTAATTAATTAACACACCTAAAAAAGGGATTTCTTAAAAGTTGTAAATTATTTTAACCATAAATACGATTTATAAGATAAACATTACCAACATACGTCACTTTTCAACAAAAACCTCATAAATGCAGCTTCTTTTAAGCTGCAGTTACGAACTTTTTCTTGTATGCACTCTAGAGGCCAAATATTTTGCCCGATCAACATGAACTTTCATCAGAATAATTTTCTTGATAAAATCTCGGACGCGTTAAAAATTGGGTCAACTAGGGTCTTAAAGTAGGCCTATGCCACGGCGTCAAATATTAGAAAACCCTAGTTTGCACCCCAGAGGCAACAGTTTTTGTCAGATCAATCTGAAATTTGGTCTAAAAATTGTCTTGATAAAATCTTGGACTAGTTAGAAAATTGGGTCATCTGAGGTCAAAAAGTAGGCCTACGTCACCGGGTCAAATCTTAAATTAGAAAAACCATGTATGCACTCTAGATGCCACATCTTTTGCCCGATCAAGCTGAAAATTGGTCAGAATGATTGTCTTGGTGAATCTCTAACAACTTTGAAATTAGGTCAACTGGGTCAATAACTAGGTCACGGGGTCACATCGCAGATAAAACATTTCATGCACTCCATTGGATATATTTTTGTCAGATCAACCAGAATGATTGTTTTAATGTAATCTCGGACTATTTAGAAATTGGGTTAACTAATGCCAAAAACTAGGTCACGGGGTATTTTAGAAAAAAACTTGTATGCGCTCTACAGACCAAATTTTTGCCCGATCAAGCTGAAAATTGATCAGAATAATTGTCTTGATGTAATCTCGGACTAGTATGAAATTGGGTCAACTGGGTTCAAAACCTAGGTCATAGGATAAAATCTTAGAAAAAAAACGTAGTTTGCAATCTAGAGAACACGTTTTTTTTTGTCAGAGCACCCTGAAATTTGGCCAGAATGATGGTCTTGATGCAATTCTTTGACGAATTTGAAATTGGATCAATTGGGGTCAAAAACATAATTGATTCTTTTATTGAAACCAGTGGAGTAGTACAGGCCCACATACTCTCAAAAGCCGAGGTCTATTGATTAACCATCAAAAATGACCTCTGCCGTTTTTGATACTCCAACAGCCTATTTGGTCGTCATAATCTAATTATAGCACATCATTTGAATTATCGAATCAGGATCATTCAGTTTTATCTTGCGTGATCATTACGTGTACATTACGTCGCTTCTACTTTTAGCTGAAGCCGGTAACATTTGAATTATCGAATCAAAATCATTCATTTTTATCTTGTTTGATTACGTATACATTACGTCGCTTCTATTTTTGGCTAAATTCAGTAATTTGAACCATCAGCCAATGAAAAGTTGTATCAGTTTATTCAAATGTTCTGTTGTGTATAGCCACCGATTGGATACCGAAATCTCGCCAAGGCCCCGAGATTAGACGTGAAATGACCCCGCGAGAACAGAGCATCATTCTATCATAATGTAATGAAGAGAGAATGTGCTCTGTTCTTAAGAGAGTAAGGCCCACATAGTTGAGAAGCGGCATATTGTTCTGGTATCGACTTCTATTTGCAATAGTGAGCGATGTTGGCTTTTGTATTCCTCCTTGTAACCATTTCCTTAACCCTTTACCAAACGACAGAATTTTAGGGCAGTCCAAATTGAAAGATCCTGCATACGAAAATTTCAATTGTTTGGAATTTCTCATTTTTAGGTCTTTTTGGACGGAAAACACAGTGGGATGTGAAGAAATTGCTTGTCACAAGCAATTTCTACATTTTCAATGATGTTTTCCATGGAAATTATTTTGTGGGGAGTCAAAAAGAGCCATTGTGTGGTAATGGGTTAACCCTTTCCGGAACGGCAATGATTTTGACGGTTCCAATTTGAAAGCTATTGCAGACCATTCGGGTCTTGATAAATTAAGAATTTGCGTACAATATAACAAAGAAAGTATTAAGGCAAAAGGAGTAAATGCTGATTATCACTTTGTCGTATTCTGCAGCTTTCAAATGGGAACATAGACAGATCATTGTCAACACCACAACATGCTATTCCAGAGCTACAGAAAAGGGGTGTGATGGCAGAATTATTTGTTATTAAGGTTGTTCACCCCTAATGAGACGCGTGTGACGTCGGAATTATTCGGGCGACGTCGAAACTGGAACTTTCTACCGCCGAATGTTTACGACGGCGCCCGAATAGGTTCGAATACGTAACGACGCCGCTCGAAAAAATCTGACGTTTCATGAATCTCAAAATGGCCACATTACGGGTACTCTGTCTTGAGGGAACTAAAAGCTGTGTTTGTCGTCGATATTTATAAAATATGTATGCTATTTCTAACCCTGGTATAGATCTCGATAAATGACCTGTCAGGGCATCTCTAGTTATTAATTAGCCAGGTCTACAAATATTTGTAGCTGGTAGAAATCGACCAATATGCCACGTTTATGCATTTAGTCCTATTTTTCTACGACGCAACGTAATGAGAAAAGAAAAACGTGACCAATTAATTTTGGCATGCCTCTGCTGTTACAGAGAAACATATTCAACCTAATCAATGCTAAAAAGATGTGTTATCGTGTGTACCAAGTTTAAAGAAAATCGCTTCCCTTCTAAAAAAGATACATCATTAAAACATGTCAAAAATGTCAGGAGTGAAACGCTTTTTGTGTGACATTTTTCACTTGTACCAGGTTTCTAAGCTATGGTAAATAAAAGACAGTGAACGATACTACAATAAGCACTTCTTATACCTAAAACAACATACATGTGCATCATTATGTTAAAATCACCTTTTCATCTTATCTACACTGGTTTAGGATGTGGAGGCTATTTTATACATTAACCCTCTGAATCTGATGTCAGGGGTGAAACACTTTTCTTTCGTAAAATATCTTCTCATTTATGTCTACTCAGCCAGAAATCTACCACTCAATTTTTTAGAAAGGCATCAACCTTGTGGGCATTCTACACTCTAGGCCTACTGTCTAGTGATTCGTGGTTTACAAGTTCTCATATTGTGCAATATATATGTGTTGTCAGGAGTGAAACGCTTATTTGTTGTCATTAGGCCTACACAAGATTGTGCACACAATTCTAGCTAAAAATAAGTGAACATAGATTCAAAATATGATTTTGGCACTGCTTAACCAGTTAGAATAGTTTTAGCCGTCTTAATTAAGAAATCCGGATGATATTCTTTATAAATAGTTGTTATTCTGATCATTTTAATGTCGATCACAATTTAGTCACATATTTTTTTAAATAGCCCATAGATATAGTCAGGTCGCTTAGATAATTTTGCGTAAATGATCTAAATTCGTTGATAATTTTAGAAGGAGTTACGTCAAAGGATATTTCTGTATCAACTCCCCCTTTTCCATGACACAGGTTAAAATGGAAAGGACATTAGCAATTATACTGATCATGTGACTAGGATAACTAATGTCTCAAAGTTAAACAAGCTATGTAGGGCCTAAAACTGCAACTATAAGTCTGATTTAAGCCATCGAAGAAATACAGCACATTACCAGAAAATACCACGAAATTATCCAAATTGTCAACAAATACCCTGGAACAAAACTAACATTCTTGGAAACACCAATTTATTCAATTACAAAATGGAACGCTAGCAAAGGACATAAAGACCCAGAAACCTTCAAAGATCAAGATAACCAACTTCAAGAACAAATACAATTGCTGAACAGCAAAGTTAGACAAATTAACCAACAACTAGGACACCACTCTCCAGAATTCTCTTCGGACCTAAGCATTACATCGAAATACAAAAACAGGAAAGACCAAGAACACAAAACTAGGAAATACCATAATTTCAATCTATACACAGACGGAGTGCACCCAGGCAACACACTGGGGAAAGTCTGGCTTAACCCTTTCCCAAACAAGACCTGGTTTTGACGTCTCTAATAGAAAAGGCTTGGGAAAACATTGAGACAAAAGAAGAAACTGCTGATAACCAGCAGTTTCTCCTTTTGTCTCAATATTTTCTGTGCTATATTGTACACAAATCATTTCCTTTTTAACATCAATTTTGTTGTCTAGGGCAGCTTTTAAAAAGGAACAATCTAAAATTTTGTCGTTTGGGAAAGGGTTAAAAAGATATCATCACAAACCATCAGGGACTGTTGGGACTAATAGGAGCGGCGAAAACTAGTGTAAACATATTCAGTCAGTACGGGTTTTCCGCGCTACACTGAATACTTGTCAGTACGGGTTTTTCCGCGCTATACCAACCATGTTTGCTCTAGCATTAGCTGTGCTATTCCTATCAGTAAAGATCCTCACATTCGAAAACACAGAATCATGTACTTTCCAATTTCAAATATTTGCACTAAACCCGAAAATGCGCTCTTCAGGCCGCAGACCGATCACTTTACCAATTACAAATAGAAAAAATTCAAATATACTACTACTATCACTTCTACTCTCTGGAGACATAGATACAAACCCTAGACCAAAATGCAAACAACAGAGCATCTTCCCTTGTGGTCTTTGTGAACACCCAGTGACTTGGGACTGCAAAGGAGTATGTTGTGATGGATGTAACTTATGGCATCACCAATCCTGCAAAGAACTATGCACACAAGACTTTGAACTGCTTGAGAGATCAAACGTACAATGGCTGTGTTGCAAATGTGATAGCATCAATATTACAACTTTCACCTTCCGGAGCTATGAATTAAGTACATCAAACATCTACCAACCACTAACATCGATAAACGAAACCATGGAGTCAATTAAATCTGATGTATTCAGTCCACTCAAAACAAGTAGCCCCCTATCTACTTCAAATAACAGCAGAAACAGAACTGAAAGTAATACAAGCAGTAGATCCAGATCCAGATCCGAAAACGCACACAAATTACCAAATCCTAAAAAACAAAACCTAAGAATCATGACTGTAAACTGCAGAAGCATAAAAGATAAACACCAGGAACTAACAGCCTCAATCAACTACTTGAAGCCTGATATCATATGTGGCACAGAATCATGGCTCAAAGGAATCAAACCTGGAAAAAACCCAACAAGCGACGCAATAAAATCATGTGAAGTATTCCCACCAAACTATACACCATATAGAAACGACCGAGGAACACTTGGAGGAGGAGTCTTCATACTAGTAGAGAACAGCATCATCTCAGAAGAACAACCTAATTTAGTAACTGATTGCGAAATAGAATGGATAAAGATCAAAACAAAAAACAGTAAAGACATGTTCATTTCCTCATTCTACATGCCAAAAAGAAACAAGAAAGACCTACATGAACTTGAAAAATCCCTAGACAAACTCAACGGCCAAAAAAATGTTATAATAGCAGGAGACTTCAACTGCCCGGATATAGACTGGGACCAACTCAGAACAACCTCAAACGTCGACAATGAAATTCAACAGCAACTAATCAACACAACTAGCAATGTAGGTACTAGGACTCACTCAAATCCATGGGGAACCAACAAGAGGGGATAACATGCTTGACCTAGTATTTACATCAAATCCATCACTCATCAAATCATCGGTTAGTGCACCAGGTATATCAGATCATAGCATTGTTATCACTGACATGGAAATAAAACCGCACTATCAAACTACTAAACCGAGAAAATGCTACATCTATTCAAAAGCAAAATGGAACCTTCTACAGCAAGCTATTTCAACCATCACAGAAAACGTCAAACAAATGATCCAAAAACAAAACTCAATCCACACCACCTGGGATTATTTTAAAAAGTCACTACATGAAAGCATGGACAAATACATACCATCAAAAGAAATAAAATCCAAACATTCGGTACCATGGATCAAGCACAAAGAACGGAAAATGATAAAGAAAAGAGCAGACTTTACCGACAGGCCAGAAAAACAAACAATTGGAACAACTACAGACATTTTCAGAGAGAATGTAAAAGACACTTCAGGAGAGCAGAGTGGGAATACATAAACAACAACATAACTGAAGGATTCAAAGAAAACAACTCTAAACCTTTCTGGAAATACATTAAATCAAAAAGACAGGACTCTTTTGGCATTGCTCCACTGAAATCAGGCAACAAAATGACTACGGACAGTAAAGAAAAAGCGGAATTACTTAACAAACAATTTCAATCAGTATTTACTCAAGAAACAGATGATACTCTACCACCTTTGAGCAGAAAATCAAAAAGCAGAACCAACATCAGTGAAATAAAAATAAACGTAAAAGGAGTGGAAAAACTACTTAAAAAGACAAACCCAAACAAAGCATCTGGACCAGACAATATACCAAACAGAATCCTAAAAGAATGTGCTGAAGAGCTGGCGCCATGTTTTGCAGACTTGTTCCAACTTTCACTCGACTCCGGGGAACTACCAGAAGACTGGAGAAATGCAAATATCTCGTGCATCTTCAAGAAAGGGGACAAACATCTTGCAGAAAATTATCGCCCAGTATCACTTACCTCGGTCCCATGCAAATTACTAGAGCACATCATATGCCGACACATGCTCAAACACCTAGAATCCAACAAAATTCTGACAACACTAAACCACGGATTCCGCTCGGGCTACTCCTGCGAGACTCAACTGATTACAACAATGAACGACTTCCTCCTAGAATATGACAACTCAAAACAAGTAGATATTGCCATCTTAGACTTCTCAAAAGCGTTTGACACAGTTCCTCACAGAAAACTATTACACAAACTGAAACACTATGGTATAAACGGAAATATTTTAAAATGGTTAACAGCCTTCCTTACAACAAGAACTATGAGAACCACAGTTGAAGGGGAACACTCGGATTCGGTGCCTGTAGACTCTGGAGTCCCGCAAGGAACAGTACTTGGTCCTCTACTGTTTCTCTGCCACATAAACGACCTGCCAGAAGCCTTGACATCCAAAGTTAGACTGTTTGCTGACGACTGCCTCCTATATCGTACTATAAACTCCTTCAAAGATCAACTCGAACTACAAAAAGACCTAGAAAATTTGGAAACTGGTGCAAAAAATTGGGGAATGAGATTCAATGCAAAAAAATGTTACATAATGAGCATAAGGAAACAAATACCAAAATTCTACTCGCTTGACAACCACATACTCGAAGAAGTAAATGACAACCCTTACTTAGGCCTCCAAATATCATCTGACATGAAATGGACAACCCACATCAACAAAGTGGTAAAAAAAGCAAATTCAACACTTGGTTTCTTGAGGAGGAATCTAAGGCACTGTAACGAAAGCTGCAGAAAAACAGCCTATGTCTCCATGGTGAGATCTCTGATGGACTATGGATCAGTCATATGGGACCCGTATCTACAAAAAGATATCGACAGACTAGAAAGAGTCCAACGAAAAGCTGCCAGATTTATCAAACAGGACTACAGAACTCAACAAGACGGATTCATTAAAAACACTCTGGAAAAACTGGAACTACAACCACTCGCCACAAGAAGAAAAAGCCTTAGACTGATAATGCTGTATAAGGTGGTTGAGGGGTTGGTGCCAGGGCTGCCAGCAGACGAATTTCTGAAACGATCAAGACCAAGGAGAACAGTGAGAGCCAGAGAATTCAAAGACTGTGAATCAATAAACATTGTCAAAAACCAAATAAAAAACAATTCCAAGTGCTTCGATACAATACACGCAAAGACTGTCCAATATAAACATTCCTTCTTTCTGAAAACAATAACAGAGTGGAACAAATTGCCAGAAGAAGCAGTTAGCGCCAAATCAGTGGGGGCATTCAAATCCGCCCTAGACACTTTAATTCACCAAATCTAATCGCGCACTCCCCCGTCGCGTTAAAACCAGAAGTGGGATCTGCGACGTAGAGATACAGATACAGATACAGATCGATAGGAGCGATACATGCTCATCATGACTATCTTGTTTTATGCAGTGTCCTCGAAATCCAAAACGCGAAGCAAGTCAAATTTAAACCGAGTTTTCTGTGATGAATTCGCTCTTCGATATTTTGATGTCGCTCATAAAAATGAGTGACTTCAACATATTAAAGAGCGAATTTCATCATAGAAAACTCGGATTATGCAGGTTAAAGCAGAGAGTGTGTTCTAAATAGTGAATGCTTAGGACTATGGCGCGCGAATAGGGTCTAAAGTCAAGATAGCGCTAGACCGATAATTAAAATAGGGGTAGACCGGTAAAAATACCGGTCTACCCTTATATTTTTATCGGTCTACCGATAAAAATATCGGTCTACCATTAAAATAAGGGTAGACCGGTATTTCAATTATCGGTCTACCGGTAAAATTAACGCTAGACCGCTATTTTTATCGGTAGACCCCTATTTTTTTCGATAGCCAATCACAGAGCTCGTACTATAGCCCTGTCTACGATCACAATATTTATCTCCCCTATCGCACTCTCTATCGATTGGAGATAAGAGAAGCCAAATCAATCAAAGTACGCAAACTTTATTTCACTGTTGCTCTAATTATCGGGGAAAGTAAGTTTATGGACGTCAAATTTCTTTACATAGGTTACCAACGCATGAGAAAATTAGGTCTGCTTGGATTCGTCGAATCAAACTAGCGGAGAAAGGCTTCAGATACAACGACACTTATCGTCTATGCTCAGAACATTACATCGACGGTTGCTTCGTCACGTGAAAAATCTTCAACAGTCAGAATCTGTTTATAGTTGTTTATAGCTCATAGGCGTAGGAAGGTTAACAATATGGGGGGGGGGGGCAAATGTTTAAATGAATGGAAACCGATCGAGCGTATCGTTGCTACGGGGGTCTGGGGGCATCCCCCCCCCCCCCCCCCAGGAAAATTTTGAATTCTAAGAAGCCATTTCCTTCAATCAGGGCACTTTCAGACAGCATTTTATACCTAAACCTTTCGTGAAGGAAAATAATTTTTATGGGTGAATTATTGGGGGCCCCCTTTCTATATTATTTGGGGGGGGGGGGCTGGCCCCCCTCTTCCTACGCCAGTGTAGCTGATATATTGCCATGAATATTGAATAATTACCGAAATGCAAAATATCAGACTGTTCAATTTAAAAGCTGCTGCAGAAGATATAAATGTGTGTTGACATCTATATAGATAGAATAGTTGTGAATTATAGCAACTAAAATATTGAGATAAAAGGAGTGTTGGTTACAGTTGCAGATCCAGATGGTGTTCAGTGGGTAAATAAAGGAACCCACCCCTGTAGTCTGATTATTTCGTTTTCATACTAAAATTCAGGATTTCTGCATGGAAATAGAATAATCATAACTCTAAAATCAATTGATTTAGTGTTACTTTTTATTCCAGATTGAGGACAATTAGCCCATGTGACACAGATGACATGCAACCACCACCACAAACCACCGTACAAGAAGACGAAGATGAAAAATACGCTGAAGTACAAGAAACCATATGTATGAATTCATCAAGTGTACTATAAATTGTCATCACTGTACCTTCATGATTACTGTGTACAGTGGCAAGATTGTTCTTAGCTTCTAGATAAGCCTAGCTTATAGACGTTCCGTGACAATCGAAACTCAAACTGTTTGAAGGAAAACATGTTCTGTATCTACGCAAACCGAAATGTGTGACGAAACTACTCAATGACGTTTAACATTTGTTGAACTTGATGCCAAAGTCCAATGTAACAGACACGTTTTCACATACGAGTGACCAAACTGTTTATGTTTTATGTATACACAGATTCCAAACAAACAAATATATTTGAGGGTCTATTTGATGAAATGGATGATGGCCATCAGCAAACAACACAGACTGGAACAGAAAAGCGGTCAACATGGAATGAAGGGCCAGCCCTGAAGTTTGACATTAATCGACAAATTCTTTTTTGTTCTCATGCAATTTGTATTGGGACTTTTATTTGGCGACATTGCGGATAGGTTTCATATCGATAAGTCAACCTGTGGTGGTATTTGTGATAGGTGGATCAGTTATTCGTATCCAAACTCTCTTTTCTGACTGGCCTGTACAAACATTTATTAAAAAGCATATGCCAAATAAATTCAAGTCAAAGTATCTGAATCCCAAAGCTATAATCAAGGGCTTGGTGCAAAACTATTGTAACTACATTTTGTAAAATTTTACAGGAGAGGGAAAAACTTATTGACTTTCTCATAGTTAAAGAGGAAAAAATGTTTTTAAAATTCAAATATCTTTTTTAGGTATACAGATTTGAAACCTAATATTAGAACACATGATGTATTCCTTCCTAAAGATTCAGAAAATGCAAAAATGTGAATTTCTTGAAAATATGTAGATCTAGTTACAATAGTCTTGCACTGACCCCTCGTTAAATAGACTGTACAGAACTGTTTACAGAGACCTCTCTGGCCTGAGTCACTATCAAATAAATCCGGTTTGTTTTCTAATTAACCCTTTCCCAAACAGCAAAATTTTAGGATGATCCTCTTCAAAAAGTGCCACAAATGACAAAATGGATGTTATTGAAGATAGGATTTGTGTAAAATATGGCACAGAAAGTATTGAGACAAAAGGAGAAAATGCTGATTATCAGCATTTTCCTCTTTTGCCCCAATGTTTTCTCATTGAATTTCCTATTTTATAAGGGGCGTCAAAGCCAGGTCTTGTTTGGGAAAGGGTTAAAGTATACAACCCATCATTAGCACCAAAGAGCCAGGGGCTAAATTTGAAAAGTGCTAGTAAATACTAAACTGTGTTATATTTCCATTCCAAATACAAACATAAGCATTTTGAACGGTTTAGAATATTGAATCGATGCATTATTATGGAAATATTTGACAAAAATGTTATAAATTACCTCTCTTGCATATGAATATAGACTTTATAGAGTAAAAAGATATTTGTAAATTATTTTCTTCTTGAAGCATAATCTTGAAATCCGGCACGCTGAATCAACTTATTTGAAGTGTATTTACAAGTGTGTGTAATTTGATGCATGTCCAATGGCTAGAAAATGGTGTTTTAATGATGGGTCATATACCTTAAAATTCTCATATTATGACATACAAAGCTTTGATAAGGATTACTCCCACTGGATATATAATAATAATTCATTAAGTGATGCCTCAGATTGATGGTCCTGATCTGTTGTAGAAATGGAACAATCTATTCTTTTCCATTTAAGATAAGGTAAATTGGAACAGTTTTGATTCAGTCTAGAACAAATGAAAACTAGACAGCCCTGGCGGTCTGGAAGCGCTCCACAGGCCTGACTGTTAGTCTTGTTGAATGCAATTTCAAAGGTTCAGGCTGCACAAACAAGCAAATGCATGACCAAGCTGAAAATTACAAGCAAGTAATATTGTATGGTCAGTAAGATTCTGTGAAAGTTCTGTATCAATTTGATTAGTTAATACTAATGGTTGTAAAAGTGAATATAAAGCCGAAAATGGCAATTTTGGGAAATTTCAAGGGCTCATAACTCATGATCTAAAATTCGGATCAAGCTAAAAATTATACCAAGGCAAGATTTTGTAATCACTAACACTATGTCCTAGTTTTGTCTTGATTGGTCATAATTTGTAGTTGCTAGAGTGAAAACAAAGTCAAAATAGAGCAGAAAATAGCAATTTTGTCAATTTCAAGGGCTCATAACTCATGATGTAAAATTCAAATCAAGCTGAAAATTATGCTAAGGCAAGATCTGATAGTCACCATCATTCTGTCAAAGTTTTTTCTTGATTGGTAAATTTTGTAGATTTTAGAGTAAAAAGAGCCAAAACCAGCTAATTTTGACATTCAAGGGCATATAACTAAGGTTATTCTGATTCAATCCAAATTCTTTGAAGGAATCTGATAGGTCACCCAATGATCATTCCTGTTAAGTTTGATTGAAATCCATCCAGTAGTTTCTGAGAAGATTTTTAAAGAAAAAGTTGACGGATGGACGACGGACACACCGCCATGACAATAGCCCGCTGGCCTGACGGCCAGTGGAGCTACTGAGAGACTACAGAACTAAATGCCTCTCATCTGATCTGAAATATATTCAGAATGTATTTTGAGTTCAAATATAAAATATTAAGAGAAAAGAAGAAATTGTTGACAATCATCAATTTTCCCTTTACCTTCAATATTTTCTATGATGTATTTATAAGGTCTTTTCCAACATTTCTCTAATTTGACCAGTCTAAAATATTGGGGTTCGGGAAAGGGTCGTTCTGTACCTACAGTACAAGTCATGAGGATATGGAAGTCTTTGGGAAACATTGAGACAAAGGAAGAAACTGTTGTTTAAGACATAAAATTCTTCTTTTGCCTCAATATTTTCTTAGCTATAATGTGTGCAAATTCTTTATCAATCAAAAGTGATTGTGTCATCTGCAGCAGCTATTAAATTTGATCACCCTCATTTTTTTCTGTTTGAGAAAGGGTTGATAGATAAAGAAAAAAAAGAAAGTGAAAAAATAAAGACATTTACAATTAAATTTCAATATTTATTATCAATTCCCTATAGTCCAATAAAGTTCAATATTAATGTATACAAATCTACCTTTACAGTATTTTGTCAAATTGGCTTGGGGAAAAGAAGAAATTGATGTATCAGTAATTTCTTCTTTTTCATCAATATTTCCTAAAAGCTGTATTACAAACACATTTTCTCCTGTTGACAAAAATTATCCTGTTGTCTGCAACTCCCATCAAATTGGAGCAATTGTAACGAGCAATTTTCTCATTACCCACAACATATTCCAATTCAACTTGCCTGGATGACACAGTGATCCATAATGAGCCTTGACATGAGAAAATCGGAATTCCGGGATTCCTACTCAAATGAGTCTGGGCAGCCACAGAAAACGGTTACAGGGTTGAAATTTTGTATTTGTGAATACAAAATTCCCATTTTATCGCATCACAGCTCATATACATGTTCCGTCTTCAATGGTCACAATATTTCAGTCCTGTCCGAAATTGAAGACAAATTGATTGAAACTGTAGATAATCAGGATACAATATTTTCATAAAATCTTCAATAATTTAGTCAATACTGGGTTGATTTGAAATCGGTTTGAAGCAAAGAATGTGGACAGATGTCACGCATTTGATGGACGTAAGTGATTTTTGAAATTTCAACAGATAAAAAAGTTATTGAAGATAAACCAAAATTTTGGTTTATCTTCAATAACTTTTTTATCAGTTGATTTTTCAAAAATCCAACATGCCCAGCCTATTCTTGGCATTTTCCCACCTTCTCTGCTTCAAACTGAATTCAAATTGGTCAAGTATTAACCCTTTCCCAAACAAGGCTTCTTGACGTCCATGATAGAAAAGGCTTGGGAAAACATTGAGACAAAAGAAGAAACTGCTGATAACCAGCAGTTTCTCCTTTTGTCTCAATATTTTCTGTGTTATATTATACACAAATTCTATCTTAAACAGTGTCCATTTGTCGCCTGCAGCAGCTTTTGAAATGGAAATTTTGAAAATTTGCCGTTTGGGAAAGGGTTAAAAAAGATATTGAAGATTATCTGAAATTCTGAGTCACATGATTATACACCGTGATTTTTTTCATCTTTGATGATTGGTAAAAATTTGTGAAAAGAAGAAATTGCTTGTCACAATTATTTTTTTCATTTCCAACAATGTTTTCCAAAAATTTCTTTCAATTTTACCAATTCTAAATTTCCATCGGTGTTAATGATGGAGGAAAAGCAACAAAATTTCATCAACCATTGATCATCTTCCCTGAATGACAAAGACATACAGAACAAGAGCCGTCATAGACGGATTATGCTTCCTGAATAAGTGTTTGTCACACAAAAATAATTATCATATATTAAGCCCCCTTTTCCTATGACAGATTTTTTGTACACACATTATTTGTAGAATATGGTCTAGAACATCTTGTTTATCACACAAGGATGACATTTCATTAATTTTTTTCGAGGAGCATAAACATTGAGACAAAAAAAGGAAATGTTCATTTACAATCAGCATTTCCTCTTTTCATCTCCATATTCTCTGTAATATGTGAATCTAATCATTATGTACACTGCATTAATTTTTTGTCTGCAGTGGCTTTCAAATTGGTCATCCAAAATTATTTCCATTTGGGAAAGGGTTTAATCCATTCCCAAACATAGATGCTTTTTGACGCCCTTCAAGATAAAGGTTTTGGAAATTTGGAAAACATTGTGGAGAATGAAGAAATTGCTTCTGACAAGCAATTTCTTTATTTGCCACAATGTTTTCTGACCTAAAATCATAAGATTTTTAAAATTTGACTTGAAATTTTCATCTGCAACACCTATAAAATTGAAATGGTCTAAAATGTTGTCGTCTGGTAATGGGTTAAATAATCACTCGAGTTTTCGCTGATGGCTCCAGATAAGAAAAGTTTGGGGACTTTCGAAACGCAATGTTTCAATGTCGGCTATTAAACACTATGTTGTTGGTATTCATTGCAATCATCTTGATGAGACCATAGCAATAAGTACCCACAACATAGGTTTGGAATTAAAATAACAAATTTAGAATATATTTACCCCTTCTTATGATAAGAGGGAGAGAAGCCATTCTAAAGGTCTTGTTTGAGAAAAGGTTAAACAACAAAAAATTTGACTGCTCTAGTTCAAAAGCCACTGCAGACAACAAAATAGGGGAAGATCTGACTGTAAACGTAGAAAGAGTTGTCCAGACAAGCACTTTTTCATCAAATCAGGGACCATCACTCAGAAAGTATCAGTCCGATTTTCGAGAAATTTGCGTCTTGCACATGTACATGTCACAATGAACACTTGTGCTAAGTATAAAACAAGTGCCATCATAGACGGATTATGCTCCACTAATAAGTGTTTGTCACACACAAAAAATATACATACATACATACATTAAGCCCCCCTTTTCCTATGACAGATTTTTTGTACACACATTATTTGTAGAATATGGTCTAGAACATCTTGTTTATAACACAAGTATAAAATTTCATTAAATTCTGCCTATAAGATGAAGAGAAATTAGGGAAAAACTAATTTTTACATGAATGCCCCTTTTTCTATGACACAGCCTCAAAATAAGAAACGGGGGAAAAGGTCTCTACAGAACGTCCCAGGGAGTTCACATGTGAACATTCATTGAATTTTTGGTCCAAGGGTTGCTGAGATCTGGCTGTGGACGGACGGAAGGACAGCATGACGACTAGTATATGCTCCCCCAAAATGTTTTCGGGGAGCATAATAAATCGGTCAATAAGTGAAAGAGTAGTTGTCCAGACAAAGTTTCCGAGACACCAACCAATCAACCAACAAACCACTGGACCGACAGTCAGTTTTTCAATCATCTTGTTTTGTAATTTTTCATCTGCAATCACCAGCTGTATGGACATTTCCAGTTCTGTCAACACAACAAAGTCACAATAGTCTCTTCTAGATCTAGTGGATAACGTCATCTGAGTCTGCACTTGAAAGTGGTACTTGTGTCCCTACTTGAGACTTGCATTCTCTAAACAGTCTACCTTTTCTTCCACACAACAGATTTTGTCATTTTATGGCACAATAAGGCCAGTAACCTTGCCAGCACAATACCTTTATTCTGGAAAGTTTCTCCGCCAAACCGTAATTCTCTTTTTCAAAAGGTGCCAGGATCTGGGACATCTTCATAGATTGTTGTGTTCCAATGAGTGTATATCAAAGTTCACATTTCTGCACAATGGTTGAGGTGAAGTCAATGTCTTAAACTTATGGATATGGCAATTTTTCCACATACCAAGGTATACCGAGTGACTGTCAGGACTTTGTTGGCATGGCATTTCTCATTCATCCAGCACAGCAGTAATTCTACACGAGAACAAACCTGCAAATATACCATATGATATTAACCCATTACCACACAATGACTCTTTTTGACTCCCCACAAGATAATGGCTTTGGAAAACATTACGGAAAATGAAGAAATTGCTTCTTACAAGCAATTTCTTCATTTCCCACGTTTTCTATGGAAAAAGAGCAAAAAATGTACAATTTCATTCACTTGAAATTGTAGTCTGCATCATCTTTGAATTTAGACAAGTCTAAAATTTTGTTGTTTGGTAATGGGGTTAATATGAATGAAACACTGTCACTAGAGATAATCATCACATTTTTAAGATATACATTTTTCTTACCTCAACAAATATGGTCAGTAAGAATGCATTTTTTAAATCATTTTCTCCTTAGTCCTTTCGTTAAGACAAAATTTTAGAATGATATGAAAGTAACTGCAGGCAAAAAAGGAAGGATGCTCACGAAGATAATATTATGGTACAATACATGTAAATATTTTAGGCAAAAGGAGAAAATGAACATTACCAACATTTCTTTCTTTGGCACAATATTTACCAAGGCTTATTTGGGAAAGGGTTGAATACTTTATTAAACATATTGTATAACTTAACAATCACAATCAAGTGAAGACATGTAGTTGTATTGCTGATCTGGATCCATAAAACACTAAAATGACATTAAGGTTCTTACAAATCAGTTTCAAGACTTACCTCACAAATTCATACAAAACTCTCCAATTACACTAGACTGTCTGTTGTGTAAAAAGTCCAACCTACAAAATATATAGTGGATTCGAATTGAAATCTATGGAAATAGGGATTGTGTAGTATTTTGATAGCATCATGCATCCAGATCAGATCATCTTAATGTGTGATCAGGATTCATGATATGCGGTTCACTTGAACTTTTTAAAGCTATTGAAGAAAATTTAACCCTTTCAAAACAAGACCTAGTTCTGATGTCCCTTAAATAAAACAAGAGATGTTTGTAAAACATATATGCCCCCTCAAGGGCCTACATTTGATGTAGGTCAAAGTCCAAGGTCAAGGTCACAAGGTCCAAGGTCATGGTCAAATATGAAAGGTCTTGGTTGGAGGTGTCCATGCATGAAATATCAAGGCTGTATATATAAAAAGGGCATGAAATATAGGTTAAGGTTTTTTAAAAGTAGGTCAAATGCCAAGGTCAAGGTCACAAGGTCCAAGGTCATGATCAAATGTGAAAGGGCTTAGTCTTAGGTGCCATGTGTCAAAATTCAAGGCTGTATGTGTAATAATACATGAGATATAGGCCAGCAGCGTTCGACACTAACGAGAGTCCGAGAGTCCGAGACTCCTTAAAAACCTGCTCGGACTCGCTGATTTTGAATCCAGGCAGTCCGTCGGACTCCTAAATATTCGGATCTAAAATCTGAATCCAAAATCTGAATTGCCGAGCTCGGATAGCTCAGTCGGTTACGTCGGAGTCTGTCAATCCAGGGGTCTCGAGTTCGAACCCCGGCTCGGCCAGTATCCATTCCGACAATTGACAAAAGTCATTTGTCTCTCACCAATGGGTGTGAAATGTCTATGTGAGAGAGCAGCTGCAGGCTCGTTTGGATATTGTGGTTGCACTGGTGCGAGAAATACCAGGAACCCATGGTTAGGTGCTCCAGCCGACGCGATATGACCATAGAAGTTGAAAACGGCGTAAAACCCCAATAAACTCAAACCAAAATCTGAATTATCTATGAAATGCCGTTTTTCATTAGCTTTCTTCTTCTCTCTTTTTATTTGGACTCCTTACTTTTCCACTGGACTCCCTGAATTCTTAAGATGGGAGTCCGGCGGACTCCTTGGTTGCAAAAGTTAGTGTCTAATGCTGGCCAGGTTAAAGTTGTTTAAAAGTAAGTAAAACTTCAAGGTCAATGTCCAAGGTCATGGTCAAATGTCAAAGGTCTTGGTTGGGGGTGTCCATGTGTGAAATATCAAGGCTGTAGATGTAATAGAACATGAAATATATGCCTGATGTAAGGGTTTTTTTTAAAGTAGGTCAAACTCAAAGATCAAGGTTGCAAGGTTAAAGGTCATGGTCAAATGTGAAAGGTTTTGGTAGGGGGTGTCTATGTGTGAAATATCAAGGCTGAAGGTGTAATAGGACATAAGATATTGGCCAGGTTAAAGTTTTTAGCTCACCTGAGCACGAAGTGCTCAAGGTGAGCTATTGTGGTCACTTTTTGTCCGTCGTCCGTCTGTCTGTCTGTCCGTCTGTCCGTCTGTCCGTCCGTCCGTCCACAATTTCGTGTTTACACTCTAGCATCTACAAATATAAGCCAATCTTGACCAAACTTGGTCAAAACATGTATGGCCATAAGATCTCGGATGAGTTCGATTATGGGTCAGATCGAACTAGAAAGTCAGGAGTTATCTGCCCTTGAATGCGAAAAATACTTAGTTTTGACATTGTTCACACTCTAGCATCTACAATTATTGATCAATCAAGACAAATCTTGGACATAACATTGCAGACCATAAGATCTCGGATGAGTTCGATTTTCAGTCTGATCTGACCAGAAAGACGAGAGTTATGTGCCCTTGAATTTGACAAAATTGCCATTTTCGACTGATTTTGACCTTGTTTACACTCTAGAATCTACAATTATTCATCAATCAAGACAAAACTTTGACACAATGTTTTGGACCATGAGATCTGGGATGAGTATGATTTTCAGTCTGATCTGATCAGAAAGTCCATAGTTACTTGCCCTTGTATTTGACAAAATTGTCATTTTTGACTGTTTTCGACGATGTTTACACTCTAGAATCTACAATTATTGATCAATCAATCCAAAACTTGGACACATTATTGGGGATCTTAAGATCTCGGATGAGTTTGATTTTCAGTCTTATCTGATCAGAAAGTTGAGAGTTATGAGCCCTTGAATTTGACAAAATTGCCGTTTTTGACTTGTTTTCTACCTTATTTACACTCTAGAATCTACAATTTTTGACCAATCAAGACAAATCTTGGACACAAGGTTGGAGACCATAAGATCTCAAATGAGTATGATTTTCAGTCTGATCTGACCAGAAAGATGAGAGTTATGTGCCCTTGAATTTGATAAAATTGCCGATTTTGGCTGTTTTTGACATTGTTTACACTCTATAATCTACTATTATTTATCAATTAAGACAAAACTTGAACACAATGTTTGAGACCATAAGATCTTGGATAAGTTTGATTTTCAGTCCGATCTGATAAAAAAGTGGAGAGTTATGTGCCCTTGAATTTGATCAAATTGCCGTTTTCGGCTGCTTTAGACCTTGTTTACATTCTAGAATCTACAATTATTGACCAATCAAGACAAATCTTGGACACAATGTTGGATATCATAAGATCTCGGATGAGTTTGATTTTCAGCCTGATCTGACTAGAAGGTCGAGAGTTATGTGCTCTTGAATTGACAAAATCACTGTTTTCGGCTGTTTTTGACCTTGTTTATACTCCAGAATCTACAATTATTTATCAAACAAGACAAATCTTGGACACAATGTTGGACACGATGAAATCTTGGATGAGTTTGATTTTCACAATGTTATTGACCATAAGTTCGTTTTCAGTCTTAAAGTCATAAATATTTTTTGAATTGAAGAAAAGTTTTGCTTATATAATTTTGGTTCAGGTGAGCGATATAGGACCATCATGGTCCTCTTGTTTAAAAGTAGGTCAAACACCAAGGTCAAGGTCACAAGGTCCATGGTCATGGTCAAATGTGAAAGGTCTTGGTCGTAGGTGTCCAAGTGTCAAATATCAAGGTTGTATGTGTAAAAGCATGATATATCGGCCAGGTTAAAAAACAAGAGATGTTTGTAAAACATATATGCCCCCTCAAGGGCCTACATTTGATGTAGGTCCAAGTCCAAGGTCAAGGTCACAAGGTCCCAGGTCATGGTCAAATATGTAAGGTCTGGGTAGGAGATGTCCATGTGTGAAATATCAAGGCTGTATATGTAAAAAGACATAAAACATAAGCCAGGTTTAAGTTTTTAAAAGTAGGCCAAATACTAAGGTCAAGGTCACAAGATCCTAGGTCATGAACAAATGTCAAATGGGATAGGTCTTGGTAGGAAAAGTCCATGTGTGGAATATCAAGGCTTTATGTGTGATAGGTAATGAGATATAGGCCTGGTTTAAATTTTTTAAAGTAAGTCAAACTCCAAGGTCAAGGTGGCAAGGTCCAAGGCCATGGGCAAATGTGAACGATATTGATATGAGGTAACTATGTGTGAAATATCAAGGCTGTATGTGTAAAAGGACATGAGATATAGGCCAGGTTAAGAATTAAGTGTGAAAATTAACAAAGGGCAATAACTCCAAAATTTTGATCGGCAGAGTTACAGTTCTTGTGCACTGCACCTCTCCATAATGAGATCTATCCACCTATGAAGTTTCATGATTCTACCTTTAACCCATTACTACACAGTGACTCCTTTTGACTCCCCACAAGAAATTGGCTTGGGAAAATATTGTGAAAAATGAAGAAATTGCTTGTGACATGCAATTTCTTCATTTTGCACAATATTTTCTAAACAAAAATACCCAAGAATGAAAAAATTCTTTCATTTTAAATTGTTGTCTGCAACACCTTTGAATTTCGAGCAGTCTAAGATTTTGTCGTTTGGTAATGGGTTAATACTTTTCGAGTTATGTTCCGGACAAGAATCAAGTTCGAAAGTCAACAAAGGGCAATAACTCCAAAAATATGATTGGCAGAGTTATGGTTCTTGTGCACTGCACCTCTCCATAACGAGATCTTTTCACCTGTAAAGTTTCATGATTCTACCTAACATACTTTTCAAGTTATGCTCCGGACAAGAATCAAGTTTGAAAATCAACAAAGGGCAATAACTCCAAAATTTTGATCGGCAGAGTTACGTTTCGTACACACTGCGCCTCTCCATGATGAGATCTATCAACCTATAAAGTTTCATGGTTCTACCTTACATACTTTTTGAGTTGTGCTCTGGACAAGGTTGGTCTATAGACCGACCAATCAACCAACCTACTGACCGACCAACACTTGCAAAACAATATACCCCCATTTTCTTCAAAAGGGGGCATAATAAAAATTGAGACCAAAGGAGAAAATGCTGATTATGACCAAAGAAGAAAATCAGCATTTTCTCCTGTTGTCTCAATATTTTCAATGTTATATTGTGCACAAATCCAAACTGTATAGACATTAATTTTGTTGTCTGTCAGAAATGTCAAGTTGGGCTTAGAAGAAATAAAAACAAGAGCTGTCCGAAGACAGCGCGCTTGACTTTCTAAGTTGCTTAGTATAAAGGGGGCATAACTCCAAATATAGTGGAGCCAGGGTCATCGGCCCTGATAGTAAGGTAGAGGGTGTGATGGTGAATAAGTATTCCAAGTTTGGGTTGAATCCCTTTGATAGTATGGAAGTTATTGATGATTGAAAAAACTTTAACCTTTGTTGCAACGCCAACGCCCGGGTGACAGTATAAGCTCTCATTTTCTTCGAAATGTCGAGCTAAAAATGCTGTTTGGCAAGGGGTTTTCATGAAAAAGATAAAAATATTTAATAATATCATGGTAAGACCTTTTAGGACATTTTTCTCAAAAATTGTATGCATTCATATGTTTTATATTTTATTTTTTGTTATTGAGAGTTTTGCAATTAAATGACATATTCAGTGAGTCTAGTGAATGTAATGAAAAGTTGTCATTCAAAGAGAAAGATCTGAAGTGATATGCAAACTCAAACATGAACTTATACAGAACTTAAGTTAAACTTGACCAGGGTCTAATTAAAATGAATACATGGTCACCTTAGATAATTGATGCAAATGATAAGAAATTCAGAGGTCACATTGATTTTGTCAGTGAATGATGCCTACAAGCTATCAAAATTGTTTAACACCAATCCCTTAACGTACTGTCAAATTATCAAGTTTCCATTTTACTGATAAGCAGCATTAACTTAATGTTCCACAATAGTTTCCACCCTAATGATATGTATTTTTGTATACCGTTAATTCAATTCATATATATTAACAAAAATTCCCTGGATCCCTTTTCAATTTGGACTGGTCTACAGTTCAGTCATGTGGTAAGGTTAAACTTACCTACAAGGTTCTGTTAAAACTTAGAAGCTTCTCTTAATATCACTTTTGTTCTACCTACAGCTACAGGACATGTGCACCCCCAATCTCTACAAATACAGGAAAATGTATCTAACCCTTTCCAAAACAACAATATTTCAGACTGTCCGAATGTGAACACTGCTTTATATGACAAAACTGATGTTGATAAGAATTAGAATTGTGTAAATCTTAACAAAGAAAATTTTGAGGAAAAAGAAAGAAAATACTGCTTATCAGACAAAATATCAGTATTCTCTTCTTTTGCCTCAATGTATTTGCAAACTTTCTCTCAACAAAAACAGGTCTGAAAATGATGGGAAATGGTTAAATAAGAGCCATATACTGAAAGTTGCTCATAAGCTGGAAAATAAATATGCCCATTCCCATAATAACATAATGAAGCTTTTTGACACCCCAAAAGATAAAATCTTTGGAAAATATAGTACAAAAGGAAGAAAATGCTTGTCACAAGTAATTTCTTCATTTACACAATGTTTTCCACCAAGAAAGACCAAAAATGTAGAATCAAATTCACTAGATATTGTTGATTGCACAGCATTTTTTATTTGGAATCAGTCTGTAATGTTAATGTACAGTAATGAGTCCAAGAACAAATTTCCTTCTGGCATATATTTAACATTCAATCCTAATCCACATTGGTCTATTATGCCATAACAACTCTTTGTTTTATCCCAGCTCATTAAACTTTCAGTTCAATATTCCTATTGTCAGCTTTCAGGGCTTAAAAACATGAAACCTAAAGGCAACTAAAGATCATTCAGGTGTATAAAAGACAAAAACTCAGAATCTGTCATCATGCATTTTTTTTTTAAATTTAAGTTGGTCTTGAAGCCAAGGGACCATGGACAGGAGGGAAGAAGGAATATACTGGCACCTACCTTAACAAAAATTGGTTTTCCCAATGAGTAACAAAATGTTTCATCAATATAACAATCTATACTGTCAAATAGGGAACAAATCACCAGCATGACACCTCATTCCAGTCCTGTAATAGTCAAATACATGTCTAGAATGATGCAGATTGTTGATATTACCCGTATGTGAAATTTCGTCATTGAATTTAAACAACCTTTTGAACGTTAACAAGCCATTTCCTGTCGGGAACAGTGTGCTTGCTTGGGCTACTTTTGATTATTGGCAAGCAACGTCACAAGGTGGCTTGCATAGCAAACAAAAATAACTGCAACTTTAAGATTTTTACAAGAATCCCATGACCTAATCAGACATAACTTGTCATTATTACACTCCAGACCAAGATGTGGATGCCACCCCCTCACCCAGATTCTGGATTTCCAGAAACCCATGTGCCGGTAATAAACTTGCATGGTGTCTTCTTCACATGGAAAAATATTTCGCCATAAACATCAATGGCTATTATGTAGGGTCAAACTAGTAACCTGAACTTACCTTTTCCATTCTACAAACAGTTCTCCTCCTGTTACTGACCAATGTAAGATGTATCCATTTAGTCTGCAAGAAATTGATATATTTCATTACAAACATGGTATGTGAATCATGCAGGGCAAATCCAGGATATTTTTCCAGGCGGTCCAAGCTCAAGTTATGACTTAAAATGTAATAAGTATGTGGGTCAATTTCAAAAAGTGTGCAATTTTCTGTGCATGCTACATGGAAAAGTTACTTTTGAGTTTTGTGACTCGCTTTTTTTTGTATACATAGTAACTAATAGTCTTAGAATATTTATCCATAGTAAAATAGTGTACTTTTTCAGATAAAGTGAATTTGGTGCTCTTAAGTCTGTAAAAATCACCAAAATTGCCTGTGACTTCGCCATACCTTTGACTTTCACAAGCAAATACAGAAAAACTACTAAACTTTCTCGTATGAAAATTACATGATTGAATTAAATGAGCCAAAAATTAGTAACAGCAGTATCCGATGATACTAGATGGGAAGTAATATAAGATTTATGAGCTGAAAATATGTTGTATCACGACGCCGCATCAGTGGCGTAACGGTAACATGTTTTGCCAGATTTTGTTAAATTGAACAGACGAATTTGAAAAATAACTTCTGCTCCCTAAAACGACACTTTTATAAAAACATGCAACAGCAGCGGATCTAACGCTAGTAAATAAATGCTGTCTCCAGGAGCAAAACAGTAGATGAGATTGACGCTGTATTTTTAGCTCACCTGAGCACGAAGTGCTCGAGGTGAGCTATTGTGATCGCTTTTTGTCCGTCGTCCGTCCGTCTGTCCGTCTGTCCGTCTGTCCGTCTGTCCACAATTTGGTGTTTACACTCTAGCATCCACAAATATTAGTCAATCTTGACCAAACTTTGTCAAAACAAGTATGGTCATAAGTTCTCGGATGAGTTCGATTATGGGCCAGATCGGACCAGAAAGTGTGGAGTTATCTGCCCCTGAATGACGAAAAATGCTGTTTTTAACTTTGTTTACACTCTAGCATCTACAATTATTGCCCAATCAATACAAAACTTGGATATAATATTGGAGACTATAGGATCTTGGATGAGTTCAATTTTCAGTCAGATCAGGCGAAAAAGTCAAAAGTTATGTGCCCTTGAATTTGTCAAAATTGCCGTTTTCGACCGTTTTCGACCTTGTTTACACTCTAGAATCTACAATTATTGACCAATCAAGACAAATCTTGAACACAATGTTGGAGACCATAAGATCTCGGATGAGTTTAATTTTCAGTCTGATTAGACGAGAAAGTCAAGAGTTATGTGCCCTTGAATTTGACAAAATTGTCGTTTTTGACTGTTTTCGACCTTGTTTACACTCTAGAATCTACAATTATTGACCAATCAAGACAAATCTTGGACACAATGTTTTAGACCATAAGATCTTGGATGAGTTTGATTTTCAGTG
Source organism: Fragum sueziense (assembly GCA_963680895.1). Lineage (NCBI taxonomy): Eukaryota > Metazoa > Mollusca > Bivalvia > Cardiida > Cardiidae > Fragum > Fragum sueziense. The sequence continues at coordinate 67,332,656 of OY804596.1, read as the reverse complement.
TGATCTGACAAAAAGACTAGAGTTATGTGCCCTTGAATTTGATAAAATTGTCATTTTCGGCTGTTTTCGACATTGTTTATACTCTAGAATCTACATTTATTAATCTATCAAGACAAAACTTGGACACAATGTTGGAGACCATAAGATCTCAGATGAGTTGAATTTTCAATCTGATAAGACAAGAAAGTCGAGACTTATGTGCCCTTGAATTTGACAAAATTGTCGTTTTTGACTGTTTTCGACCTTGTTTACACTCTAGAATTTTCAATTATTGACCAATCAAGACAAATCTTGGACAAAATGTTTGAGACCATAAGATCTTGGATGAGTTTGATTTTCAGTGTGATCTGACCAGAAAGAAGAGAGTTACGTGCCCTTGAATTTGACAAACTTGTCGTTTTTGACTGTTTTCGACCTTTTTTACACTCTAGAATCTACAATTATTGACCAATCAAGACAAATCTTGGACACAATGTTTGAGACCATAAGATTTCTGATGAGTTCGATTTTCAGTGTGATCTGACAATAAAGACAAGAGTTACGTGCCCTTGAATTTGATAAAATTGTCATTTTCGGCTGTTTTCAACATTGTTTACACTCTAGAATCTACATTTATCAATCAATCAAGACAAAACTTGGACACAATGTTAGAGATCATAAGATCTCAGATGACTAGAGTTTTTAATCTGATAAGACAAGAAAGTCGAGACTTATGTGCCCTTGAATTTGACAAAATTGTCGTTTTTGACTGTTTTCGACCTTGTTTACACTCTAGAATTTTCAATTATTGTCCAATCAAGACAAATCTTGGACACAATGTTTGAGAGGATAAGATTTCGGATGAGTTTGATTTTTAGTGTGATCTGACCAGAAAGACGAGAGTTATGTGCCCTTGAATTTGATAAAATTATCATTTTCAGCTGTTTTCGACCTTGTTTACACTCTAGAATCTACAATTATCAATTAATGAAGACAAAACTTGGACACAATGTTTGGGACCATAATATGTCGGATGAGTTTGATTTTCAGTCTGATCCGATCAGAAAGTTGAGAGTTATGTGCCCTTGAATTTAACAAAATAGCCATTTCTGGCTGTTTTTCGATCTTGAATCTTCAATTATTGACCAATCAAGACAAATCTTGGACACTATATTGGAGACCATAATATCTTGGATGAGGTAGATTTTCAGTCTGATGTGATCAGAAAGTCGAGAATTGTGTGCCCTTGAATTTGAAAAAATTACCGTCTTTGGCTGTTTTCGACCTTGTTTATACTCTAGAATCTGTGATTATTTATCAATCAAGAAAAACTTGGACACAATGTTTGGCATCATAAGATCTCAGATGAGTTTGATTTTCACAAAGTTATTGACTATAAGTTAGTTTTCAGTCTTATAGTCATAAATGTTTATTGAATTGAACAAAAGTGTTGCTCATATCATTTTGGTTCAGGTGAGCGATATAGGACCATCATGGTCCTCTTGTTTTATCGTGTCATTGGTGTAACGCCCTTTTACATAATACACGAATGTTGAATTTGAATGGGATTTTGAGGTTTTGAAAGTCATATAAACTCCTGGTCTATAAAGTCATTAAATTAAGAAAAATCTTTCATTACTATGAGTATCACTGGATTAAAGCCGAATACCGTCAGTGGTGTAACGGTCAGTGGAGTAACGATAAACCGTAACATAAATGGTATTTTGGGACATTTGATACATGGGGAGTAAAGAAATTGTATGTGATTTTAAAGGTAACTATCTAAGGAATACAGTCAACAAAAAATATTTTGAAAATTTACAAATTGCAGCATGAATTTAACATAAAAAGCTAGTTTTGTTACACCACTGACTATATTTCGTTACACCATTGACATTATTGCTCAGAACAGTATTTTAAGAAAGCATTATTAGAAGGTACTTCCTTTGCGATGGCAATTTATCTCTATACCTTTATGAAGAAATGATATAATGCTTTTGCAGGATTAAATTGTACAAAATCATTACAAAACAAGGTTTTAGTTAAAACCGTTCGATGGCTCAGCGCGAAACGGTTGTAACTGCCTATATGCTTATAGGCAGTTACAACCGTTTCGCGCTGAGCCAACGCGTTACACCACTGACATAGTTTAAAGATGTCAGTGGTGTAACTGCTGTTACTGTTGAAAACTATTTTTGATTAAGAGGTTAATTTTGGAAATTTTGTCATCCGGGGATTTCAATATTAAAAAAAAATATTCTATAACTTAAATTCAACTTCTTGGTATGAATGAATATCATCTATGTGCACAGCATGGTCGTTTTGATCTTTCTATGATGCCTTTTTTTCTACGTTACTCCACTGACATGTGAAAGTTATCTTTTTTGTTCTATTTTTTAAAGAAAATGCTTGAATATCATCTGCTAATTATTTGAAACGTATTCCTAAAGGTTATACGCAACAAATAAAGTAGAGATAAAAATAAAAATAACTTGTTCATTTTTATCTTTACCGCCGTTGAAAAGTGCATATTTTTTGAAAATGACCCATGTAACGTTACACAAAATTTATATAATCAAAATTTAATTTTCGGCCAATGCCACTGGGGGTCCGGACCCCCCTTCCCCACACACACACACACACCCCTCTAGATCCACCCATGTGTGAATGAACCATAGAAGGAATCTACTTATTTTTCTTAAATACCATTTTGTGTTCTAAACCAGGATACAATTAGAAGAGAAATTCAAAAGCAAGCTTTGGCAATTATGAAATTTTGGTTCACAAAGTAACTAATGTACTTTGTACAAATGAGAATTAAATATAGTATAGAAACAATGCAACATCTAAGCAAGAATAGTCAATGTAATATTGTCCTAGACAATACTTTTTTCTTTAAAGTTATATTTTCAAAGGTTTTACTCTATAGTGGCCAAGTCTTAGTCTTTAGTCAATATTAGCATGGAGAGTTATCAAGCCCTTGAGTCTTAAGTTCCATCCCAGCTTGGCTTACAGTCATCAGATATTTGACAAAAGTAATAGTGAAAAGCATCAAATATCAATAGGGTAACAGTTTTACAAGAAGTGTGTAGAAGTTCGATGAGCAGCTGGTGTCTAGGATGAAGAGTATAGGTTGTACTGATGAAAGACACTAAAAATTGATTGGGGTTTAAGGCTGCTTTCAACATTATTATGCCCCCTTTCGAAGAAAATGGGGGTATATTGTTTTGCAAGTGTCGGTCGGTCGGTCGGTCGGAAGGTCGGTCGGTCGGTCGGTCGGTCGGTCGGTCTGTCCGTAGACCAAACCTTGTCCGGAGCATAACTCGAAAAGTATGAAAGGTAGAATCATGAAACTTCATAGGTGGATAGATCTCATTATGGAGAGGTGCAGTGCACAAGAACCGTAACTCTGCCGATCATATTTTTGGAGTTATTGCCCTTTGTTGATTTTATAACTTGATTCTTGTCCGGAGCATAACTCAAAAAGTATGTAAGGTACAATCATGAAACTTTACAGTTGGATAGATCTCATTATGGAGGGGTGCAGTGCACAAGAACCGTAACTCTGCTGATCGATTTTTTTGAGTTATTGCCCTTTGTTGATTTTCAAACTTGATTCTTGTCCGGAGCATAACTCAAGAACTATGTTAGGTAGAATCATGAAACTTTACAGGTGAATAGATCTCATTATGGAGAGGTGCAGTGCATAAGAACCGTAACTCTGCCGATCATATTTTTGGAGTTATTGCCCTTTGTTGATTTTCAAACTTGATTATTGTCCGGAGCATAACTCAAAAAGTATGTAAGGTAGAATCATGAAACTTTACAGGTGGATATATCTCATTATGGAGAGGTGCAGTGCAAAAGAACTGTAACTCTGCCGATCAAATTTTCTGAGTTATTGCCCTTTGTTGATTTTATAACTTGATTTTTGTCCGGAGCACAACTCAAAAAATATGTAAGGTAGAATCATGAAACTTTGCAGGTGAATAGATTTCATTATGGAGAGGTGCAGTGTACAAGAACCGTAACTCTGCCAATCAAATTCTTGGAGTTATTGCCCTTTGTTGATTTTTACACTTAATTCTTAACCTTGCCTATATGTCATGTCCTTTTACACATACAGCCTTGATATCTCACACATAGATACCTCCTATCAACATCGTTCACATTTAACCATGACCTTGGACCTTGTGACCTTGACCTTGGAGTTTGACCTACTTTAAAAAAAATTAAACCCGGCATATATCTCATGACCTTTTACAAATACAGCCTTGATATTTCACACATGGACACATCTTACCAAGACCTTTCACAATTGACCATGACCTTGGACTTTGTGACCTTGACCTTGGAGTTTGACCTACTTTTAAAAAACTTTAACCTGGCCGATATATCATGTCCTTTTACACATACAGCCTTGATATTTGACACATGGAAACCTCCGACCAAGACCTATCACATACGACTATGACCTTGGACCATCTTGCCTTGACCTTGGAGTTTGACCTACTTTAAAAAAAAATAAACTGGGCCTATATCTTATGTGCTATTACACATAAAGCCTTGGTATTTCACACATGGACACATCTTACCAAGACCATCACATTTGACCATGACCTTGGACCTTGTGACCTTGACCTCAGTGTTTGACCTACTTTAATAATACATTAACCTGGCCTATATTTCATGTCATTTTACATATACAGCCTTGATATTTCACACATGGTCACTTCCAACCAAGATATTTCACTTTTGACCATGACCTTGGACCTTGACCTTGGAGTTTGACCTACTTTTAAAAAACTTAGACTAGGCCTATATCTCATGTCCTGTTACCTATACAGTCTCAATATTTTACACTTGGACACCTCCTACCAAGACCTTACACATTTGACCATGACCTTGGCCTGTGTGACCTTGACCTTTGATTTTTACTTACTTTTAGAAATCTTTAACCTAGCCTTTATCTTATGTCCTATTACACCTACAGCCTTGATATTTCACACATAGACACCTCCTACCAAGACCTTTCACATTTGACCATGACCTTGAATAGTGCAATCTTGACTTTGGATTTGACCTACTTTTAAAAAGACTGAAACCAGGCATATATTATCATGTCCTTTTACACCTACAGCCTTGATATTTCACACATGGACACCTCCAACCAAGACCTTTCACATTTGACCTTGACCTTGGCATTTGGCCTACTTTTAAAAACTTTAACCTGGCCTATGTTTCATTATACTTTTACATAAATTATACAGCTTTAATATTTCACACATAGACACCTCCTACCAAGACCTTTCATATTTGACCATGACCTTGGACCTTGTTAACTTGACCTTGGACTTTGACCCACATGAAATGTAGGCCCTTAAGGGGGCATATATGTTTTACAAACATCTCTTGTTCCAGTTATATTGCTGAGGCTGATGCAACTACCCATGCCTTCCTGTCGTTTCTCACACCAGTACAATGACAACATTTTATCCCATCCGAGAGCTACCCAATCAAATTCAGCATACAACTAATCATTAGCCCATTGGTGAAAGACAAATGTCACTTGTCACAATGGCTTATGCCACAATTAAGATCACATGAAAGTTTGTGCCTGGATTCAAACTCGATAACCCAGGAAAGAAACAACAGAAAGCCATGGCTTTGTGTAACATCCATTGCCATAACAGCATTTCTGATATAACTGGTGTTATGAGATGACAACATAGGCTTACTCAGACTGTAAGAATTTGCTTGCCTGAATGTTGTTCAGTTCAACCATTAAAAATCTCTTTATCTAGTCATATAATGAGAGTGTGTTCACCTACCCATTGCTACATGGTATTTCGCTAAACAATACAACAACATCCTTGTAAGTCCCCAGTTGATTATCCCACAAAGTTTTACATTTATCCATCCATTGGTGGGAAACAATGTTGATAAAGATGTGTGTGACTGTCATTGAATGAGCCCTGTAGCCCACAAAAGGGAGTCTGGCAGTCTACAAAGAGATCATTAAAAACTTGGTATGACATGCTTGAACTAAATGTAAGGAACAAGAGCTTCGCAGAGCGGCGCATAAACGCCCCAGAGGGGCTTGTCAGTAAAATTGGCCATTTTTCCTATTCAAGGGCTGATATTCAAACATGACAAGAGGACCATGATGGTCCTATAGCGCTCACCTGAACCAAAATGATATGAGCCACAATTTTGTTCAATTAGATTAATATTCACGACTGAAAACAAACTTATGGTCAATAACGTTGTGAAAATCGAACTCATCCGAGATCTTATGGTGCCCAACATTGTGTCCAAGTTTTGTCTTGATTGATTAATAATTGTAAATTTTAGAGTGTAAACAAGGTCGAAAACAGCCGAAAAAGGCAATTTTGTCAAATTCAAGGGCAAGTTACTCTCGACTTTCTGATCAGATCAGACTGAAAATCCAAATGATCAAAGATCTTATAATCTCCAACATTGTGCCTAAGTTTTGTCTTGATTGATTCATAGTTGTAGATTCTAGAGGGTAAACAAGGTCGAAAACGGCCATAAATGGCAATTTTGTCAAATTCAAGGGCACATAACTTTTTACTTTCTAAACCGATCAGACTGAAAATCGAACTCATGAAAGATCTTAGGGTCCAAAACATTGTGTCTAAGTTTTGTCTTGATTGATTCATAGTTGTAGATTCTAGAGGGTAAACAAGGTCGAAAACAGCCTAAAATGGCAATTTTGTTGAATTCAAGGGCACTTAACTCTTGTCTTTCTGATCCGATCAGACTGAAAATTGAACTCATACAAGATCTTATGGTCTCCAACATTATGCCCAAGTTTTGTCTTGATTGATCAATATTTGTAGATGCTAGAGTGTTAACAACTTAAAAAGTAGCTATTCTTGACGTTCAAGGGCACATAACTCCCGACTTCCTGGTCCGATCTGACCCAAAATCGAACTCATCCGAGAACTTATGGTCTCAAACATTTTGTCTAAGTTTTGTCTTGATTGATCAATATTTGTAGATGCTAGAGTGTTAACAACTTAAAAAGTAGCTATTTTTGACGCTCAAGGGCACATAACTCCTGACTTCCTTGTCCGATCTGACCCAAATTCGAACTCATCCGAGAACTTATGGTCATACATGTTTTGTTCAAGTTTGTTTAAGATTGGTCAATATTTGTGGATGCTAGAGTGTTAACAACAAATTGTGGACAGACGGACAGACGGACGGACGGACGGACGGACGGACGGACGGACGCCGACGGACAAAAAGCGACCACAATAGCTCACCTTGAGCACTTCGTGCTCAGGTGAGCTAAAAAGTTATCAAAGTTTTGTTTGCACAACAAGACACCATAGAGATTCATTGTGGCTAGTTTGATTAAATTTTTGTTGAAACTGTGGGAGTTGCGCACAGGAGAAAATGGGCATTTTTCAGAAAATAGGCATTTTTTCTTAAATTCAAGGGCAGATAATTCAAGAACGAAAAGTTATCTAAATTCCGTAAGCAGTGTGCACAACTAGACACCATGGAGATTCATTGTGGCGAGTTTGATCAAATTCTGATCAACACTGTAGGAGGAATTGCGCACACAAGAAAATGGGCATTCTTTTAATATCAAGGGCAGACAATTCAAGAACGAAAAGAGTTAATTGAATTCCGTAAGCGGGATGCACAACTAGACACCATGGAAATTCATTGTAGCAAATTTGATCGAATTCCGATCAAAACAGTAGGAGGAGTTGCGCAAACAAGAAATTGCAAACAGACGGATGGACAGACAAACAGGCAGATGGATGGACAGACAGACGGACAGACAGACGAGCAGGGCCATAACATGATACGACCCTTCGGGTGTATAAAAAGTAATGCAGCATTACCTAATATTTGGTCTTACATCCTTATGTCATTCTAAAAATAAGACATGTAGAGATTGGATTGGACTCATCTTTGGAAATATTCAATTTACTGTTGTTGTTATCAACTTGGTTATTAACAGACAACATGGCATTTATAACCAAGTTGTGACAAGAGGTTTACACAAAGTCAAAGGTTGGAAAATAGCACTGAAACAAGAGCTGTCACTGTAAGATAAAATCTCGCACAAGTTTGATATAGGGTCATCTGGGGTCTAAAACTAGGTCACAGGGTCAAATCTTAGAACTAGAAGACCTGAAGGTCTTGAATCGCTCCACAGGCCTGAGATTCTTTAAATATTTAATCCAAGTGTTGATTAGCTAGTGAAAACAACGTCACAATTAGCATTTTTTTCAAATTGAAAGGCATATAACTGAGGATTTATCTTCCTATCAAGCTAAGAATCACACTAATGCAAGATCTTAACTTCGTCTACATCATGTTAAGTTTTGAGGTGCTTGTTTCAATACTTGTAGATATACAGAGAGTAAAACGAAGTCGAAAATAGCAATTTTGTCAAATTCTAGGGCACATAAAACTGGATTTAAGATTCAGATGATGCTGAAAATTATATCCATGCATGATCTTTTAGCCAGTAAGATTATGTGAAAGTTTCATATTGATTGGGAGATATTTATGGCTGTTTGAGTAAAAATAAGGTCAAAAATGGTAATTATGTCAATTTCAAGGGGACATAACTCATGATGTAAAGTTCAGATTAAGCTGAAAATTACACTCTGGCAAGAACTTATGTTCACAAATATTGTGTTAATGTCCTGTCTTGATAGGTCAATATTTGTAGTTGCTAGAGTGAAAACAAAGTCAAAATAAAGCCGAAAATGACAATTTTGTCAATTTCAAGGGCACATAACTCATGATATAAAGTTCAGATCAAGCTGAAAATTATACCTAGCACAGATCTTATTGTCATCAACATTCTATTAAATTTTTGTCTTGATTGGTAAATATTTGTAATTGCTAGAGTGAAACCAAGTAAAAATTGGGCCGAAAATGACAATTTTGTCAATTTCAAGGGCACATAACTCATGATATAAAATTCAGATCGAGCTGAAAATTGCACTCAGTCAAGATCTTATTGTCACCAACATTTTTACCAAGTTTTGTGCTGATTGGTTGATATTTGTAAGCGCTAGAGTGAAAATAAAGTCAAAACAGCCATTGTTTTAAATTCAAGGGCAGATAACTCAAGACTTTCTGATTCAATCAGCATTAATTTTAGGAATCTGATAGAGGACCACCCAAGGATCAATCCTGTGAAGTTTGATTGAAATCCATCCAGTAGTTTCTGAGGAGAAGATTTTTAAAGAAAAAGTTGACGACCGGACGCACGGACGGACGCACGCACGACGGACACAGAGCCATGACAATAGCCCGCTGGCCTGAAGGCCAGTGGAGCTGAAAACCTTGTGTGCACTCTAGAGGCCACATTTTTTGCCCAATCAACCTGAAAATTGCTCAGAATCTGAATGATTGGCTTGATAAAATCTCGCACAATTTTGAAATTGGGTCATACAGGGTCAAAAACTAGGTCATGGGGTCAAATCTTAGAAAACCCTTGTGTGCACTCTAGAGGCCACATTTGTTGCCCAATCAACCTGAAAATTGATCAGAATGATTGTCTTGGTGAAATCTCGGACAAGTATGAAATTGGGTCATCTGGAGTCAAAAACTAGGTCACGGGGTCAAATCTTAGAAAAACCTTGTGTGCACTCTAGAGGCCACATTTTTTACCCAATCACCCTGAAAATTGATCAAAATGATTGTCTTGATCAATTTTCAGACAAGATTGAAAGAGCAATTTTCAGGTTGATTGGGCAAAAAATGTGGCCTCTAGAGTACACACAAGGTTTTTCTAAGATTTGACCCCGTGACCTAGTTTTTGACCCCAGATGACCCAATTTCAAACTTGTCCGAGCTTTCATCAAGACAATCATTCTGAGCAAATTTCAGGTTGATTGGGCAAAAGATGGGCCTCTAGAGTGCACACAAGGTTTTTCTAAGATTTGACCCCGTGACCTAGTTTTTGACCCCAGATGACCCAATTTCAAACTTGTCCGAGATTTTATCCAGACAATAATTCTGATCAATTTTCAGGTTGATTGGGCAAAAAATGTGGCCTCTAGAGTGCACACAAGGTTTTTCTAAGATTTGACCCTGTGACCTAGTTTTTGACCCCAGATGACCCAATTTCAAACTTGTACAAGATTTCACCAAAACAATCATTCTGAGCAAATTTCAGGTTGATTGGGCAAAAAATGTGACCTCTATAGTGCACACAAGGTTTTTCTAAGATTTGACCCAGTGACCTAGTTTTTGACCCAAGATGACCCAATTTCGAACATGTCCGAGATTTTATCAAGACAATTATTCTGAGCAAATTTTAAGTTGATTGGGCAAAAAATGTGGCCTCTAGAGTGCACACAAGGTTTTTCTAAGATTTGACCCCGTGACCTAGTTTTTGACCCCAGATGACCCAATTTCGAACTTGTCCGAGATTTTATCAAGACAATCATTCTGAGCAAATTTCAGGTTGATTGGGCAAAAAATGTGACCTCTATAGTGCATACAAGGTTTTTCTAAGATTTGACCCCGTGACCTAGTTTTTGACCCCAGATGACCCAATTTCAAACTTGTCCGAGATTTTATCAAGACAATCATTCTGAGCAAATTTCAGGTTGATTGGGCAAAAAATGTGGCCTCTAGAGTGCACACAAGGTTTTTCTAAGATTTGACCCCGTGACCTAGTTTTTGACCCCAGATGACCCAATTTCGAACTTGTCCGAGATTTCATCAAGACAATCATTCTGAGCAAATTTCAGGTTGATTGGGCAAAAAATGTGGCCTCTAGAGTGCACACAAGGCAAAGTTTGACGGACGACGGACTACGGACACCGGACGCCGGACACAGCGGTATCACAATAGCTCACCATGAGCACATTCGTGCTCAGGTGAGCTAAAAATATGACCCTGAAATTATTAATTATGGCAGTAAAAATTGATGGATGAGACCAGGATCCTTTTCACTCAAAAGGATTACGATTGTCTATACACTCAATTCTTTACAATTGGTGGCAACAGTCATTTAAAACAACTATCATACGGTAACTCATTTCCCCTTACAACCCATATCCCATGCTAAGACTCAGGACAAATTTTCTCACAGGGGAAAGCATCATAATTATTCTAATAAACACCCATCAACAAATCTCAGTTAAAAAATATGCATATGCATATTTCAAGCATAATTTAAACAGGAAAGGGTGATTCTAATAAACACCAATCCCCTGATTCCACATTATCATTAAAATAAATGTAAGTCATAAACAAATATCAGCATTCCCACCACATTTTTTGAAGTTGGGTACGTACCCACATGCCAAGTAAAACCTGGGTACATGACCCATATATATGGGTACACTGCAGAGGCCATGTATTTCAAGCACATGTCATTGTGCAGAGATATTTTTACAATTTCCAGACTGTGAGTCCTGGGGACTCGCTGGATTCCATATCAATGAGTCCAGCTACTAGTTTAGTGAGTCCAATGCACTTTTTTAAATAGGAAATCTGTAAAAATTGTTGCATCCTTGGACTCGCTTGAATTAAAACTTTGCATCCCAGAGACCAAAGTATGAGTAAAAGTAGCAGGATGCGCAGGTAAAAACATCACTGATTGTGTATAATATGTTGAATCGTTGATCATCAGCATTTTCTTCTTTTGCATCAATGTTTTTCCCAATTATTTCTTATGGGGACTTCAAAACCAGGTCACGTTTGGGAAAGGGTTAATGCAGGCAATGATAGGCAACTCTTTTTGAACTTGATTTAATGTTAGACAAGTGACGTTCCTTGTTGGTTCACGCTACCGAATAGGGCATGATCGGTCATTTTTCCTTTGATCTACTGTACATGATGTTCAAGTTACAAAAAGTTAAAAAGCTATCAATATCCGACAGACAATACAATAAAATCTAAATTGCAAGCTTACTATTGGGGAAAAACTCTCCTTTTTTCAACTGGCAGCCTGACATTGCAGTCTCTGCAGATCATGAGATGTAGAAGAAAATTCCGATGGCGTCATTCGCTTATTCAATATATTCATGCGGGTTCGACCATTTTAATAAACAACCCGAGTGGAAATTATTTGACAGACTATACAGTCGACAAGCGTTGTTTGTTACTAGAATCGAAATACCCGTAAACAAGGATGATAACACAGAGATTTACGGCGGTGTATTGAGTTTCTAGTTTATCATTAGTTTCATGCCCAAATTCGACTCTGACCTTACAAAAAAAAACATTGCATGCAACTGCACAATATGAAGTAAAACTAGCACGCACTTGTATTTATTTGCGTAATTTAAGTGTGTTCTTGCGTGAATGGGAATGCTGAAATATCACTTCCTAAAAGCAATGAAAGAGAGGATCTCCTGACCGACAATTTGTTTAAAATGGAAGAATTACATCCCAAAATCTTATTTTACATTCCTAAGGACTCCTTGTAACAAAACTTTGCAAACTTGATTAAACCATAGGCACTTGGATCCAGGAATAATAACAACTTACATATAGTCCTGTATAATATAAATATGAGAAGGTCGGACAGCGGCCATTGTTTCAAGTAACGGATGTTGTTAGAAGCGCCTCTGGTTTCCGTCATGTAACGTTCCGAGATGCATGGCTTCATACAGACAACAAACAGTCCATTCAGAGAAAAGGATCCTCAACCCTAAATGGGCTGATGTTTCTATATGTATACCAACTTTTTCACGTTTTTCTCTGGCCAGGCAATCTCATTAGCATATTGCCTGCCACATTACCTCCCTTTAACCGTCACATTCCTCCCTACTACTATGACTTCGCCCCGAAGTCATCAACTCTAGGCAATGCATGCTACAACCCGAGCTGCACGGCCATATCTACCTACAAGGAAGCTAAGCTTCACGAGATATTTAAAGGAGATGAGCCTTCTACCCAGTATTCCAGCAATGCACTGCTACTCTATAGGCAAGGAACTGACCTATCCGAAGGGGGTAACCATGGGTAAGGGATAGCTAGAGATGGCTATCGCATTATCCCGTAGCTGCCACCAATTGTAACGTTTCGAGATGCATGGATACACACAGACAACAACCAGTCCATTCAGAGAAAAGGATCCTCAACCCTAAATGGGCTGACGTTTCTATATGTATACCAACTTTTTCACGTTTTTCCCTGGCCAGGCAATCTCATTAGCATATTACCTGCCAGATTACCTCCCTTTAACCGTCACACGTCACATGATAGTTTTATCCCCAACAAACAAGGAACCAGCTACTTCCGTTACTTGAAACAATGGCCGCAGTCCGACCTTCTCATATTTATATTATATAGGACTATAATTATGTAAGTTGTTTTTATTCCTGGCTATAATTATGTAAGTTGTTTTTATTCCTGGATCCAAGTGCCTATTGAATCGGTCGGCACAATTCTTTCAGCCAATCAAAAACGTCGTCAGCGGACCTGCACTCATTCGGTGGAGGTGAAAGCTTCGGTCTTTTTCGTTGAAGCATAACCAACTTTCAGCATTAATATCTCGACGACTACGCCTGATTTTTAAAAAATGCGTTGGTAGTTAGAAAGTTTAAATCACATTCTTTAAAGAAAGAGTTTTGTTTATGAATTTTAACGATGGATTTTTGAAATAATCTGCCTCAAAGTTGGTATCCCGTAACGATAAAGACCGAGGTTGTACCCTCGATGAAAAAATGAAAGTGAGGCTATGACGTCATCCCGACTGATTCTATGGCTGTTTATTAGAATAATACGGTAATAAAACAGATAATAGGGGAAGGAGCGTAAGTAAATTTTACTTAAAGTCGGCACAACTGAATAACAATAACATAGTCATAAGCTCACATGAGCTTTTGAACCGCCTAGAAAGTTGTGAGGCAGATTATTCAATAGAAAATAATTCATTTCAAGTAACAAAACTACCAAGAACGTAACATTTCGATATCCGTTCTGTATTTTCAGACATCAAGTACTTGAAAGAATAAAGAATTTCTCCCAACAAACGCCTGTCATCGTCTGTAGCACCATGTAAAGCCGGAAATAACACGAAAAAAAGTTCGACTACATCTTTCCAGTCGCCATTATAAACAAACAAATATCATTTATTTCCGGTATGTTGAGGATGTAACGAGCCATTTGATTGGCTAATGAGATTTCGAGCAGAAGGGTCAAAATAATTATCGGTCTACCGGTAATTTATCGCTAGACCGTTATTTGAAATAGCGGTTTACCCTTATTTTAAGGGTAGACCGATATTTTTATCGGTAGACCGATAAAAATATAAGGGTAGACCGGTATTTTTACCGGTCTACCCCTATTTCAATTATCGGTCTAGCGCTATATTGACTTTAGACCCTGTTCGCGCGCCATATAGGACAATCGACATAGACCTTAGGCCTATGTGGCATCCCGATTTGCGAAAAATGGACTGGTGGGACACCTTGAATAAATGGGTCGCATTGGGCATGCGTAATTACTATTTCCGGTAAAAAGCGGAACACCAATGAAAACAAAAACACAAAACGGTCGCTGCTGTTATAAACTTTGCATTTTGTGGCTGATCGGTCCATACATTTCATAGCTTAACTCAAATATTCATTGCCACTACACATGCAATCGAGTTAAAGCCAAGAGAAACTATGTCATCCACTGGATTTTCGATTGCGCCTCCTGGGGCCATTGGAGGTGTCCCGAGTCCAGTAAAATCTGGTCGTCCGGCATCTTGTGGCAGAAAGGGGCCGACAGCAGCTCAACTTTTGGACCAAATTAAACAACTCGAGGCTGAAGGAAACAAATTGCGGACAGACACGGCAGCTGGCTTTGGTAAATCTACATTTTAAATTTCTCACTGAGCATGACTGGACATGTTTTGTTTTGAAAATTTGGAGGAAAGAAATTGACTGTCATTCACTCAAACAACAAAATTTTAGTGTGTGAACTACATTTAAAGGTGTTCAGACACCATTTGAAGCTCTTGCATGGATTCACCGATTATTGATTCTGTCGGCACAATCCCTTCCAAGGGTCTTGCTACCAATTTTTGTTTAGGGCCAGGGGCCATTGAAATTGGGGAAAATAGCGACGTTTTTACCTAAATTGGGAAAAACTTAAACAATTTTGTATTCATACTGTCACTCAGTTTCAGCTGCAAATTAGACTGTAGTGATGTAAAATGCATTTGTACATACTCTTGTTTAAGAATCTACTCAAAACTGTCTTCAAAATGTTTGTAAATGAAGATGAGGTCTTAACGCGGGGCATTCTGGGAATTTTCACCAGAGAATTGGGAAAAAAGGATACTTTTTGCCATTGGGAATGGGGCCGAATAACGGCCCCAAATTTTGGCAAACGAGACCCCTGCCTTCAGCCAATCAAAAACGTCGTCAGTCATACAGCGCGCACCTGCACTCATTCGATGGAGGTGAAAACTTCGGTCTTTTTCCTTAAAGCATATCCAAATTTCAGCATTAATATCTCGAGGCCTACGCCCGATTATTAAAAATGCTTTGGTAGTTAGAAAGTTTAAATCACATTCTTTAAAAAAAGAGTTTTGTTTTTGAATTTTAACGATGGATTTTTGAAATATTCTGCCTCAAAAATGGTGTCCCGTAACGATAAAGACCGAGGTAGTACCCTCGATGAAAAGATGAAAGTGAGGCTATGACGTCATGCCGACTAATTCTATAGGTAGCTGAACAGGTTGGTAGAGATTCCCCGATTGGGCAATATTTTCTAATCGGGGAATCTTACCTGATCTAGCCAGTAGCGGATCAAGAGGGGGTTCGTTCAATGGACCCCCTTCTGAAGCCTAATAATTTCATTTTTATGCAGAAATTTAGTCAAAATTGTGTGATACTAGTAAAACGAATCCCCTTTGTGTTAAAACGAACCCCCTTTGCAGAAATCCTGGATATGCCGCTGCTAGCAATAGTGCGATTGGAAGAAAAGAGTTAAAAATCACACTGAGGTTAAATACTTCGGTCCTGAGTTACCAAAGCAGCATTTTTCTGTTTTTGTCAATATTTCCCCATGCTCTTGTATGCACCAGGATGATGAGTAACATTGTTTAGGAAAGAATTTAATTGCTGGGTAGTTACAGAAATCTTAATTCTTAATCTGTGAATGGGACATGGTATCCATTTAACCCGCTCCCAAACAAGACCTAGTTTTGACGTCCCTTAGAGAAATGGCTTTGGAAAATATTGAGACAAAAGAAGAAAATGCTGATAACCAGCATTTTCTCCTTTTGCCTCAATATTTTCTGTGATAGATTTTGCACATATTTCACCTTTATTTACATCCATTTTGTCTGGTCAAATAGTTTTCAAATGGGACCATTTTATTTTTTGGCTGTTTGGGAAAGGGTTAATAGAAGTTTGTGTCCAATAGCTGTAATAGATTGCACGACATTTCGCATCAATTGGAACCTTACAAATTCGACCTGTGCCTATCTGCAGCATCCTTCAAATGGAATCTCATTTTTATCCATATTGGAACATATTCTAAATATTGAGAAGTGTATTCAAACTATATTTCAGGTGTGCCCAATCTGACAGCATTAACAGATTCTAGTGCAGTATTAGGCAGTGGTGACAAGGCTGAGGTGAGGTTTTTATCGATAATCCTTTCCCAAATGACAAAAAATTAGGGTGGTCCAAAGTCAGAGATGTTGCTGAGGACAATTGCAAGTGAATAGAATTTAATTCTTTTTGGTCTTTTGTGTAGAAAACATTATGGGAAATGAAGAAATTGCTTGTCACAAGCAATTTTTTTAATTTTCCATGATGTTTTCCAAAGCCTCTATCGTATGAGGTGTCTTAAGGCATTACTATGTGGTCATGCGTTAAAATTAGATCTAAAGAGAAGAGGGGGTAAAGGCTTTACAAAATGTAATTTTTCATTTCTTTTTCATTAAACCCTATGTAGTTGGTACTCATTAGAATCATCTCATTGAGACAATTCAAATGAGTACCCACAATATTGGGTTTGAAATTGAAATAACAAAATTTAGAATACCTTTCCCCCTCCTACCTTTAGTTCTGATTTAAGTTTTAGATTTCTTTGTAACAATTACAGCCATGTTTGATTTGTGGTCAGCAAAAGTATAAATCATGATTAAAGAATGATTGACTACATAAATTGTAATATCGGAGAAATAATGCAAAGTGGCCAAATTATTTACTGGATTTTTTTCTTAAAGTTATTCTAAAAGGATTTCACACCAGAATATTGTTTAGTAGATTGCTACAAATTAATGTTTTATAAACAACAAATATAGGAAAGAAATTACTACGTTTTTTAAAGCAGTTTTGTACTCTCTATTTCCAGTTACCAAAATTTACTTCCACGTCACCAAGTGCTCTGTCAGCTTTAGTGGACATTTCTGCTGAACAAAAAACTATATCAGATCTCAGGTAAGACATGTGTACTTGTTGTTTCATGCCAATTCTATCTGGCTTAGGAATTGTGCTTAGAGCATATTTGATGCTGAACTTAAAAATTGGGCCTGTTAAACTGTTAGCTCAGTTGGTAATGTCAGATTCTGTCAATCCGGGGGTTGTGAGTTCAAACCTCAACTCAGCTAATATTCATTCTGACTGTATAGTGACATTTAACAAAGAGATTATGTCATTTGTCTTGACAGTCTCCCACCAATGAGTATGAATTATCTATGTGATAGAGCAGCTGGAGGCTTGCTTTGGGTATTGTGGTAGTAGAATTAGGAGAAATAAACGGGCAAAATGACCGTAATAGTTGAAAGAGGCTTAAAGCCGAGACATTCAATCAATCTAAACCAGATATTACTGGTTGTAAATCTTTAAAAAGAAAATTAAAAAGGTGCTCCATATAATAATTAATTAAATTCTTAAATGCCCTGCTATACAAATAGAGTTCGATTTTGAGAGTATATTGTGCTATAAATAGATCAGATAGAGATTTATCATTGTGTTTGTCCAACTCTACGTCAATGTTTGTTTGATAAAATTGACTCCCATTACAGGCATCAGTTAGAGCAGCAGAAAAAAGAGACAGAAAAGTTGAGTTCACACCTAGCCGGAGAAAAGTTGAGTCCACATTTAGCCGTAGATGGATTTACGAGTAGTTCATCTCGCTCTTGTACAGTGTTCCACATGCCCAGTAGTCCGTCAAAAACCGGATTCTCGACGCTACCTTCCACTGAGCTGTTTGCGGCAAGAAAGGCACTTAGTACTATATCAATATATGTGGGTCCTCCATTAACAGTTGGTTCTGCTGGTTTTGACATCCCTAATAAAAAAAAATCGGAAATCATTTGAGGCAAAAAGAAGAAAATGCTGGTCATCAGCATTTTCTTCTTTTGCCTCAATGTTTTCCCAAGTTTTGTCTTACATACACATCAAAACCAGGGTCTTGTTTTTGAAATGGTTAACTTCTTAATGTTACAAAAAAGTTTCGTAATAATGTAAATTTTGTGCTATACAATTACAGGCATCAGTTAGAACAGCAGAAAAAAGAGACAGAAAAGTTGAGTTCACATCTAGCTGGAGATGGATTTACGAGTAGCTCTAGTCGCTCGGGAAACGTGTTCCACTTGCCAAGTAGTCCGTCAAAAACGGGATTTTCCACTCTTTATAAAAAAGGGATTTTGAAAATATTGAGGCAAAAGAAGAAAATGCTGATTATCAGCATTTTCTCCTTTTGCCTCAATAATTTTCTTAGCTATAACATGCACATATTCTTCATCTGACATCAATTATTTTGTCGTCTGGAACTCCTTTGAAATTGGAATGGTTCAAAAAATGTTGTTTGAGAATGGGTTAAGTTATCTGTTATACAATTACAGGCATCAGTTAGAACAGCAGAAAAAAGAGACAGAAAAGTTGAGCTCACATCTAGCCGGAGATGGGTTTACAAGTAGCTCTAGTCGCTCGGGAACCGTGTTCCACTTGCCAAGTAGTCCGTCAAAAACGGGATTCTCGACACTACCATCAACGGAGTTGTTTGCGTCCAGAAAGGCACTTAGCACTACGTCCATGGAAGTTGGACCTCCGTAAGTAGATTTATACTTACATTGTACAAAATTTCCATGGTGATTTGAAGGTTGTAGAAAAGTTGATATTTTGAATAAATACAAATATATTGATCAAAGTAGCATAAATTCTTGTTGTCCTAAAGGTATTGTACAAGAGGGCAGGTTTAAAAAAATGTGACCAAAGTGTGACATTTAAATGTTAAGAATAACAGCTAATTTTACAGAATATCATCCAGATTTCTTAATTAGGGTGGCTAAAAACTATTCTAAATGGTTAAGCAGTGCCCAAATTATATTTTAAATTCATGTTCACTACTTTTTAGCTAAAATTGTGTGCACAATCTTGCAAAATGACAACAAAAAGCGTTTCACTCCTGACAGCATATATATTGCACAATATGAGAAATTGTAACCCACGAATCACTAAAAAGTAGAGTGCAGAATGCCCACAAGGTTGATGGCTTCCTAAAAAAATTTGAGTAGTAGATTTCTGGCTGAATAGACAAAAATGAGAACACATTTTGAAAAATAAAAGTGTTTCACTCCTGACATAAAATTCATAGGGGTATTGTATAAAACAGGCTCCACATCCTAAACCAATGAAGATAATATAAAAAAGTAATTTTAAGATGATGATGCACATGTTGTTTTATGAATTACAAGTGCTTATTGTAGTATCCTGTCACTGTCTTTAATTTGCCACAGCTTAGAAACTTGGTAAAGCTGTTAAGTGTTACACAAAAACGTTTCACTCCTGACATTTTTGACATGTTTTAATGACATATCTTTTTTATTTGTGAAGCGATTTTCTTTAAACTTGGTACCCAGTATAAAGACACAATAACACATCTTTTTAGCTTTAATTGGGTTGAATATGTTTCTCTGTAAAAGCTGTGGCATGTAAAAAGTGAATGGTCACATTTTTTTTAAACTTGCCCAAGAGTCATTTCTCATATTTCAGCCAATTCGCTTAGGAGTTATACCATGCTTTTGTCATGCGGAAGAGCTCTGCATGATTACTCTTAATCCTTTACCAAACGGCAAAATGTTAGCGTGATCCACTTCTGAAACTGCCACAAATAACAAAATGGAAGTTATGAAAGATAGAATTTGTATAAAATATGCCTTAAAAAATATTTAGACAAAAGGTTTCTTCTTTTGTTTCAATGTTTTCCCAAGCCTTTTCTATTAGGGACGTCAAAAACAGGTCTTGTTTGGGAAAGGGTTAACACATTGTTCACTAGAAATTGTTCAAAGTGATTTGAAGTCTATGAATAATTGACTAATATAATTGTCTCAATTACAGATCTCACCTGGAGAAGGCATTGAAAGATTCTCAGGAACAAGTTGCTGATCTACGTAGAAGACTCATGGAGGTAGGCAGAGATTTACTTATATTTAACCCTTTCCCAAATGACAAATTTTTAGGATGGTCCTATTGAAAATCTGTTGTCAATGACAAAATTTAAGTTAAAAAAGAAGGGATTTGTGTACAATATATCACAGAAAATATGGAGACAAAAGGAGAAACTGCTGGTTATCAGCAGTTTCTTCTTTTGTCTCAATGTTTTCCAAAGCAATATATATATTAGGGACATCAAAACCAGGTCTTGTTTGGGAAAGGGATAAACCGATAATATATCCTTATAGGAAAAACATGAACAATTAAAGGAAATAAATGCTTTATAGGATAAATATGTAGAGAAATTTGTTGGTAAACAGCTTTTTCTTCCATATTTTCCAAAACTCTATCTGTAAGGATCAGTCAAAATGTCTCATTTTGTTTGAAATGGTTAAAATATCTTTTGATGAGAAATAAACAGGTACCCTTTCCAATACAAGTCCTGTTTTTGACATCTCTGATAGGAGCAGCTTGGGAAAATATTAAAGCATGAAATTAAAGTGTTGATTTTCATTATTTTCTGCTTTTGCCTCAATATTTTTATGCATCCGAAGGGTCATATTATGTTATGACCCCGGTTGTCCGTCCATCCATCTGTCCATCTGTCCGTTAGCAATTTTGTGTGTGCGCAACTCCTCCTACAGTTTTGACCTGAATTTGATCAAACTTGTTACAATTTAATCTTCATGGTGTCTAGTTGTGCACACCACTTACGGAATTCAGATAACTCCATTTGTTCTTGAATTATCTGCCCTTGAATTAAAAAAATTGCCCATTTTCTTGTGTGCGCAACTCCTCCTTCAGTTTTGATAAGAAAATTTTATCAAACTTGCCACAATGAATTTCTATGGTGTCTAGTTGTGCACACCGCTTACGGAATTCAGATAACTGTTTTCGTTCTTGAATTATCTGTCCTTGAATTTAAGGAAAAATACCCATTTTCTCAAAAATACCCATTTTCTCGTGTGCACAACTCCTAGAGTTTCAATCAGAATTTAATCAATATAGCCACAATGAATCTTTATGTTGTCTGGTTGTTAAAACATAATTTTGACAACATTTTGTGCTTGAATTATCTGCCCTTGAATTGAAAAAATGGCCAATTTTACTGACAAGCCCCTCTCGTGTGTATATGCGCCACTCTGCGAAGCTCTTGTCTGTTCTGTTTCTTACATAAATCTTATCTTTATATTATCATGATATATTTTGTAGTCTGTAGCAGGATTCAATTTAGATCACCATTAAGTTTAGCCAATTTGGAGAGGATTAATTTTGATATTGTGTAACAAGTTTTATTGATAGAAATTGTTATTGGAATGGTATACAATAGAGCTACAGATAAGAGGGGGTAATCAAGGTGGATAATCACGTGATACAATATTTTTAGAAAATCTTCAATAATTTTGTAAACACTGGACCGATTTGAATTCGGTTTGAAGCAGAGAATGTGGACAGACATCACGCATTAGATGGACGTGGTTGATTTAATGATTTTTGAAAAATCAACCGATAAAAAAGTTATTGAAGATAAACCAAAATTTTGGTTTATCCTCAATTACTTTTTTATCATTTGATTTTCAAAAATCCAACATGTCCAGCTAATTCCTGGCATTTTCCCACTTTCTCTGCTTCAAACAGAATTCAAATTGGTCAAAAAAGATATTGAAGATTATCGGAAATTCTGAGTCACATGATTATACACCGTGGTAATGTTTTTTTCAAATTTCAATATTTCATTTAATGTTCATGAAACCCTTTGTTGTGGGAATTGAGATGATTTAAATGAGTACCCACAACATAGGATTTGGAATTAATCATTTCCCAAACAAGACCTGGTTTTGACGCCCCATATAGAATAGACTTGAGAAAACATTGAGACAAAAGAAGAAACTGCTGATAACCAGCAGTTTCTCCTTTTGCCTCTATATTTTCTGGTCTATAGCATAAACATTTTGGCCTTTTGTGGTCATCTATTTTGTCTTCCATAGCAGCTTTTAATTGGACCTCGCAAACATTTTGCCGTTTGGGAAAGGGATAAAGTAACAAATTTAGAATGTGGTCACCCCTTCTTATCTGTCGCTCTGCAAACATGACATTTCTATTACAGTCAAGTGACATGAGCGAATCTCAGAAGCGACAATTCCGTCTGACTATTGAGGAGTTAAAGGCAAAACTACATGATACAATGGGTAATAGGGATTCACTTTTGGACTTGAAGTAAGTGTAATTTTGCTCATAATGTACATCAAGAATACATAGTATTGTTTATTGAATATTCACTGAAGGTTCAAAGAGACGGCATGATCGATGACAAGTCTTCGAATAAATGGATAAAGAATTGAAACTTGAGTCATTGTTAGAAATTTACATTAGGTCTTCTGGCAGACAATGTTAAAACGTAGATTGCAATAAGTTAGGTAATTAGTACTAATTTTAAAAAGAAGCAGTATACTGCAATAATTCTTTGGACTTGGAAATGCTTAACCCATTCCCAAACGATTATGTCTTTTGATGCCTTACAAGAAAAAGGCTCTGGAAACCTTTTGGAAAACGAAGAGATTGCTTGTGGTAAACAATTTATTTATAAGGAAATTACTTATATCTTGTGATTTCATTCTCAGATTTTTGTTCTTTAACTTTTCTCACCTGAAATGTAAAAAGCGACTGTATTATAATAGATGTTTCTATTTTATTTTTAGACAAAAGGAGGTGATTGCGTTGGAGAGCAAGATGGAGCAGTATGAAAACAGTATTAGAGAACTACAGAGTAAAATAAAGACACAAGAACATGTAAGTTATAAAATAATAGTGTGAACTTAGTATAAACTTGAAACTTGGTTGAATTTTGGTGATTTGCGTTTCTGTTTCGTTAACCCTTCCAAACACAAGCACTTGTTTTGACCTATCTAACCAAAATAACTTTTCTTTAGATGATTTCCATGATGGAATGTGAAAATTCTGTTTATGAAATAATTCTACTTTTGTCTTCTGAAATCCTTTTGAAAGTGGGCAAAACCAGTCTAAAATGTTGGTGTTTGGTAAAAGATTAACCAAGGTTTAATCATTCCTATGCCAAATTCCAAATTGCAATTTTTTTACGATTGATTGTTGTAGCTTTGTAACATGGAACCTTGATGAAATATTGACAAAATGACATATTTGCCCCTTTGTAAAAGATAAACCTTTTGAGAATGGAAGAAAATACTTATGATCAGCATTTCTTTCTTTTTGCACAATGTTTGCCAATAATGATGTTGCTGAAAAACAGCTACAAGCAATTGCTTTCAGTTTTGACCATCCCAGTATTTTTGTCATTTATTTATTGGTTCATAAATTTCCCTGTCCAATTCAGGCTTTGACAGAAACAAGCAGAAAGGCTGAAGGTATATCTCGCGAGAACTATGTGTCAGAAACAACACTTAATCAGGTCAGGCTGATTCTGGTTGAGGCAGAAAGACGACGCGGGAAGTCGTTCTTTGAGACAGACCCTGCATCACAACAAAACTCTTCCATGCTTGTACATACCCTAGAAAGATGTATACAAGAGATGATCAAAGATTTGGATGTGAATAAATCTAGAATACAGGAGGTAATTATTTGAGTTTGGAACTGGAATGAGGATCCTATATGTTATTTGATACCAACATGGATTCTGATCAGCCTGCATATGCATGCAGTCTGACCAAGATCCATGTTGTTCTTCTATAACAAAAAGCATGTTGAAATGTCATTCTTCGAGACAAATTTGGTTTCACAACAGAATTCTTCATGTTGGTTCATATGCTAGAGCGATGTATACAGCAGATGATCAAAGATTTAAATGTGAATAAATCTCATGAACAAAATGCCCTTTCACTTATAGCTAAAATGCCTTAACCCTTTCACTGCCATAGGCGACTTTTGTCGACTATAGGGGGTCCCTGCCATAGGCGACTTTAGTCGACAAATTTAGGGGGGAGGGAAATATATGAGTACCCACAACATAAAAAGATAAAAAAAATATTTCATTTCATAAATAACCTTTAAATTTTGGTCACACATAGGTGCTTAATTTGACTGTATGTGCTGAAAATTTGAAAGGAATCCATCAAATGAGTCAAAAGTTATGCATGTTTTTGTGTACAGGGTATTGGGATTCTTGGAAATTTCTTCGAATTAATTCAGCAGTGAGAAACACGTCCGAAATAAATATTTGGCAGTGAAAGGGTTAAGATAATAAAACACATTGTATTTATTTGATTCACCACAAGTAATTTCTCATGCATTAAGATTTAATTGCTTATCTTCTGTTCAGTATTACATAAAACTACAAAGACATCTAAAAAAAGATAAATGCATTTTCTAATTTATGTAAATAAATTTCAGCTTGAGAGTGAGATATCCACATTAAAACAAAGTCAGACAAGTGACCAACAGAACATGTCCATAGAATACCAACAAAAGTAAGTCTATGATATTTATTATACAAGGTTTTTAACAGAATGACTTGAAAGTTGTAGTGGCAAATCATATAAATATTGGTGAATCTTTTAATGCATATATTGTATGCAAATAACTGTGCATGAAAACATTAAGGGAAAAGTAGAAATTGCTCATTGTGAGCAATTTCTTCTTTTCCTGTAATGTTTTCATGCACAATTAATACTTTGAAATTCATAAAGATTGCATTATTTATCAGTTTTTGACATGAATTACCCCCAAATGTCTCTATCAGGTGACCATGTTGAATAAATTAAGTTGTGGGGTAATTTTTAGCTCGACTTTTCGAAGAAAATGAGAGCTTATACTGTCACCCGGGCGTCGGCGTTGGTGTCGGCATTGCAACAAAGATTAAAGTATTTTTCAAACATCAATAACTTCCACACAATCAAAGGGATTCAACCCAAACTTGGAATACTTATTCACCATCACACCCTCTACCTTACTACTAGGGCCCATGACCCTCGCTCCACTATATTTGGAGTTATGCTCCCTTTATACTAAGCAACTTAGAAAGTCGAGCGCGCTGTCTTCGGACAGCTCTTGTGAAGCTGCAGAGGCAATACACTGATTTACATGATGCTGTGGTGGGGCCGATACAGCTTACTTGGCTGGGGAGAACGCTGATTATAGAAAAAAAATATAATATGAAAGTCATAATATCATAAATGTAATTTTGAAACTTTTTAGACTTATCATATTTTTATAGTCAAAAGTTATTGACCAAAAGCAATATTTGAAATAAAATTTGAACTAGTCTTACAATATATGGCTTTGTGAAACAATCATTGCTCTGCCAGTTATTTTACTTCTTAAATTCTATAGGGTCACATGAAAACTGAAATTTAAGTTGCCTTTGTCAATTGCATATTGATTTCAAAATGATATCTCTTGTCTTGTGCCACATCAACTATGCATAATATATAAAGGTGATTTCTCAGGATTGATCATTATGGTGAGAATAAGATCAAGCTTTTCATTTGATTGATCATAGAAACTTCAAAGAATGTTTACATAATTATGTATACATACATGTTTTGTTCAATATATGTTACACATTTTCCTATGTTACACAGTGAAGATGAAACTGTGACACTCTGTAAACGGTAAACTTGTTGAATGTTGATCAATGTTGAATGGAGCTTAACTTGTGTGTAAAACTAGATCTTTAAATTGTGTAATATGCTTGGAAAGACTAAACTAGGGCTTTAAGGTAGAATACCCATAATGTGGCCATTTTGAGAGTCATAAAACATTGGATTTCTTTGAGCTGCTTTGTTACGTAATCAAAACTATTTTGGCGCAGTCGTAAACATTCGGTGGTGGAAGTTTCACCGCTAACTGTTTTTGACTGCTGGAATAACTCTAATGTCACGCGTATTTCATTAGGGGTGGGATACCTTAACTCATTACCGGATAAATCTTAGACTGGTTTAAACATAAGTTGATAACAAAAGAGATCCCAATAGATATGCAATAACACAAAAAAACATTTAGGAACAGGGAGAAAATACTGATTATTGCATTTTCTTCTTTTCCTATAATGTTTTGGAAACTTTTTTCGATGACCATGAATTGTTTATAAGAAAAATAACAACCTATTCAATTCAGTTTTAAAAATACCTTTTTACATGATTTATTCAGATTTCATACACATTTGATGACTCTGTCATGCCATTATTTGAGTTGTTTTGATGATGATAGGCAAATGTTATGACCTTCGAAAACCTTAACTCATTACCAGATGGCAAAATTTTAGACTGGTCCAAATTCAAAGATGTTGCAGACATCAATTTCAAGTGAATGAAATTGCTCTTTTTGGTTTTTTGTGGGAGGAAACATTGCCGAAAATAAAGAAACTGCTTGTAACAAGCAATTTCTTCATTTTCCACGATGTTTTCCAAACATTTATTTCGTGGGCGTCAAGAGGTGTCACTGTGTGGTAATGGGTTAAAACTGAGGTGTGTTTATTGTGATGGTTTTCAGTTGTTTGTAAATTTTGATTGATTTTTCTTTTTAACTTATTTTGTTGCATGCATGGATAATGTGTTAGTGTCCTTGTCCTAAATTTGGTTTAATTAGATTTAGCAATAACATCTTCATTTTGGAGCTTCAAGTTGTTACCAAGTTCTTCCAAATATGACTTGGTTAATGCTCACTTTGATTATTTCAACTTTATTCATCAAATTGTGTAATTTTGCATGATTTATGTTTGTGCATTGATGTGTCCCAGGATGAATTTCTTGTATGATACAGAAGTCAACTTAAAGAATAAAGTTGACAGCTCCTATTGATTATTTTTTACCCCAAAATCAACATTTATGTGCATTAGCTTTGCACTTATACTTCAATCTACTATTGTAATTTGTTGGAATATACATTTTTTATATTTTCTCGTTATTTGTGTGGTGATAGACCTTTTTTTATTTTACCATTCGAAGCATGTAGCTTTTTATTTGGCATTAAGGTTTGTCATTAAATTTTTTATAACTTGACTTGAATATATGTAATTTTTCCTCGTCTGATTGAACAGTTTTATATGAATGTTTATCATTATTATATAGGATTACTCAAATGACGATGGATCATGAACATCAACTACAGAAGGCTAATGAGAAATTAAACAACACAAAGAAGGAGGCGGCTAGCCTACAGTCACAGTTAGCTGTTATACAGTAAGTTTTCTGTCAGTATGTTCCATTTATAATGAAACTATTTAGTCAGCATTTTCTTCTTTTCTTTCAATGTTACCTGATCATATCTTCTTTAGGGACATCAAAACATGGTCTTGTTTGGGAAAGGATTTAGCCCTTTCCCAAACAGCAAAATTTTAGGAAGGTCTCAGACAACAATTTCAAGTAAACGGAATTGAAAATTTTCTTGCCTTGTGGGGTAGAAAATATTGTTGGAAATGAAGATATTGCTTGTCACAAGCAATAACTTCATTTCCCACAATGTTTTCCATAGCTTTTTTCTTGAGGGAGTTCAAAAAGCCTAATATATTGGAATGGGTCATTCGATAACGGTCACCACTTCTGATGCAATGCTCTCATATACTCTTTAACCCTTTCCCAAACAAGACCTTATTCTTAGGTCCGTAATAGTAATAGTGTTTAGCATTTTCGCCTTTTGCCTCAATATTTTCTGTTTTATTTAATACACAGTTCATTCTTTACCAACATTTATCATCCATTTTGTTGTCCGCAGCAGCTTTCAAATTTGGACAGTCCATATTTTTGCCATTTTGGAAAGGGTTAAATCTGATTTTGCTCTTGTTTGTCTATTGTAGAAACCAGCATGACAGTCAGATAAAGATTAAAGAAGATACATTGCGAGAAATGGAGAGCAAAATCAAACATCTGAGGGAGGAATTGAATGAAGAAAGAGACAAATACAATTCTAAGGTAAAAATATAAGATGGTGTTCAGCTAGGTTCTTGCAAATCTAGCGTAATTTTAATTTTACAATAATTGTACAATTTCCTGAAATTTTAAAGCATATCTTTCTTGATGTGTACAAATAAAGGGGTAACTTTGTGACTGCTGCTCTTTTAGTTCCTTTTGAAATTGTAAGTTGGGAACCTTTTAATGTTTCAAAAATTATTTTTGTAATTAAACATAATGTGTGACATAAGTTGTAGTCTTGTTTATAATAAGTGTATATCAATTTGTTCTTTAGAGAGAAAAGTTGGAGCACACATTGAGTGGTACAGAAAAAGAAATGTCCAAACTGAGGTCAGAGAGAGATGAGGCATTGAGAAACCATACAAACATGGAAACTAGAGTGGCTGATTTACAGGTGAGACATGTCATCATTAACATATTCCCACACATTCTACCCTTTTTGACACACTTTAGTATAAATACTTAGGAAACCATTGTGGAAAATGAAGAAATTGCTTGTAACAAGCAATTTCTTCATTTCCCTCAATGTTTTCAACTCACAGACCAAAAAGTCTTGCATTTATTCACTTGAAATTGTCTTCTTCAACATCTTTAAATTCTTGTCATTTGGTAATGGGTTAAAAAAAGAATTTTGAACAAGGTCATTTGTGATCACTCAGAACTAGACTGGGTTTTTGGCATCCCTAATAGTAAAGGCTTGGGAAAGCATTGAGACAAAAGCAGCATTTTCTCCTTTTGCCTCAATATCTTCTATGCTATAATATATACAAATCTCTTTTTTGGGAACATCCATTTTGTCATCTGCTGGAGCTTTCAAATAGAGCCACCCTGAATGTTTGTTGTTTGGGAAAGGGTTAATGAATACAAATGAAAAAGTGAATTTTATTTGTGTTAACAGCTGACAATCAACAAATTAACAAGAGACATTGAATCAGAAAAAGAGAGTTCAGGGAAGCACTGGGAAAGGGAAAGTCAGTTACGTTCTAAACAAGTCACTTTAGAGGCGAGGCTAGAGGAGAAAACCAAGGATGTTGACCGTCTTGAGAAATTGTTGGCGTCTGTGAAACAAGAGTGTAATGCTACTGTCACTGAAAAGGTTTGTTATTAAAGTTTATCAATTTTCAATTTTATAGTAAGATACCTTCTTCAGATTTTAGGATTAAGCCATTTGGGTAAAATGCACCGACATAAACTCGAGACATCTGCATATGTAATGACACCCTGCAAAATGTTTCGTTAGACGCTTAACTTACAGATGTTGTTGACAAAAATTAAGTTGTCCCAGCTTAATATTGGTTCCCTATGACAAAAGTTTAAGATGTTTCATAGTCTGTCATATTGTGATTTATTCAAAGAATGATTAATTCTTAGACATTTAAATTTCAACTTTTTGCATATCACATTTTCACAATGATAGAGTTTTTATGCTCCCGTATTGAGAGATCAGGGGCATATTGTGTTACTCATGTCCGTCTGTCTGTCTGTCCATCTGCCTGTCCGAAAACTTAACATTTTGCCATTTCTCCAAAACTATTTGACATACAAAGCTGAAATTTGGTATGTTACTTCCTTTTGATTATATTATATCTGTTCCATGCAATATAACCTTCCTCAAGGTCATCTGGAAACCCTTATCAACCATTCACACAAAAACTTAAGATTTTAGAAAAATGGCCATTTCGGGGGCATTCGTGTTTCACAAACACATCTTGTTTTCATTAACTGCTTTTGATTATTTTCACCAAATGTTCTTATGATCTCCTATAGGTAATCATGATAGAAAAGCAAGAGAGAGAACAACACATGGAGAAGATTAGTAGCCTGACAGCGCAGCTTAGTGAAACAAGCGAGAAATGTAACAAGGTCTCACTAGATCTTGACAATTCTAAAGCAGAAAACAGAGACCTGAGACAACAAATACGAGAATAAACGGATAAAACAGAAATACCATTCTCGAATTGGAAAGGGCTTTAGAAAGCATTGAATCAGATGAAGAAAATGCTGATAATCAGCATTTTCTTCATTTGTCTCAATGTTTTTTATGCTAACTTATTCACAAATTTTACCTTTTGTGACATCTATTTATCATATGCAGCAGCTTTTAAATGAGACCATCCAAAATGTTTGCTTTTTGGGAAAGGATTAACTGAATGTTTTTATGATCTATTATAGGTAACAATGATTGAAAAGCAAGAGAGAGAACGACATATGGAAAAGATTAGTAGTCTGACAGCACAGTTGAGTGAAACAAGTGAGAAATGTAACAAAGTTTCACTAGATCTTGACAATACTAAAGCAGAAAACAGAGACCTGAGACAACAAACACGAGAATTAACGGATAAAACTGACACTGTTAAAGTTCAGTATGATGCTGTGGTGGCTGAACGAAAACATCTTAGTGATATGCTTACTGCAAAAACTTCTGATTATGAACGTGTGTCACAAGAAAGAGATTATTATTTCAACATAATGGAACAGAAGAATAATGAGCTAGCTCAGCTGAAAACTGTTAAAGAGAGGTTGTCAGTACAACTTGAGGAAAAGGAGAAAAATATTTTGATGTTGCAAGAGCAAGTGACAAATCTTCAACAAGTTATGGAGGGTAATTCTCGCACTGCTGAATCGATGCGTGATGAACGAGATGTTTATGCAAGACAGTTACAAGACACGACAACAGCCTTAGAGGAGATGAAGGCTTCTAGAGATGTTATGTCAAAGAAGATGAAAATTAGGGAGAAAAGGATAAAGGAGTTGGAATCTGAGAAACAGAAAAATACTGATGAGTTGGAAATCAGAAATCAGGAGTTGAATATTATACAGCAGGAAAAGGAGACATTGTTTAAAGAGTTGAAGGAAAGCAGGTAGGAGTTTTGTATGTTTGTTTTAATAACTAAATTTATTTCAATACTTTTCATAATTTGAAATGATACGTCTCTATTTCAAGACTTATCATTAGTCCGTGGGCCAGGAGGGGTCTGCACGCACCCCCCTGAGGGCAGTCTGGGAGTGGTATAGAAATGTTCATTGGAAACCCCTGAGTAAGAATCAAGATGTTAACAGTCGATATCCTGGGATGCACTCGCTATTTCCGGTGGTTTTCAAGATGGCCGCCATGAAAAAAGACAATTTGACTTGATATCTAACATCAGTAGCCTAACATTTGTTTTGCGTTGTAAGATCATATTTTAAGGATAATTGAGTTTGGAAAAGGTCAGAGATGTGTTCTTATGTTAAAAAGTGGCTTATTAGCCATTTCGTATGCTAGAACTTTTTCAAAATGGCTGCCAAAATTGCAAAAAATCAATAAAAACGTCAAATAATTCTCGTTTTTGGACATATTTTGATATAAATACTGTGAATTTTATGTTTTAAGACTTAGATAAACATTTCATGAAGTAAATGGGAGCATTGTGGAAAATATTTTTGAAATCATTACCGTATAAATGGCAATAAAACACAATTAAGCACAAATCATCAAGTATATAATAGCGATATTAATTATCATTATTATTAGTTCTTGGTGAAAAACAGCTCTTATTTATAGCATTATTTTGATAAAGCTATGCTTTCCGAGTAAATTGTTAAGTTCACATTGATAACGATTCGATTTTTGATTACATTGACAATAAATATGCTTTCAAAATGGCCACCAAAATCGCAAAAAAAAAAAAAAAAATAATAATATATATATATAAAAAAAAACCTTCGTTTTTGGACATGTTCTGGTCTAAACGTTGTAAATATTATGTTTAAAGACTTTGTAACAGTTCATAAGATAAATGGTTGCATTGCGAAAAAAACCTTTTAAACCATTACCGTATAAATGGCAATAAATTACAATTTGGCAGAAATCGTCATGTATTATCATTTTCATAAACATTGTTATCTTATATTTTGGTCTTGGTGAAAAGCAGTTCATTTAGATTGCATCTTTTGACAAAGGTTAGCCTTCAGAGTATTTTGTAAAATTGAAATTGACTATGATTCCGTTTTTGATTACAGATGCTATAAATCGGCTTTCAAAATGGCCAAAAATGCAAAAAAAATCAATTAAAATGAAAGTAATTCTCATTTTTGGACATCTTCTGGTCTAAATAATGTAAACATTATCTTTTAAGACTTAGATTAGCAATTCATGAAGTAAATGTAATCATAACAGGTGACAAAAAAAGAATAGTTATTTGAAAGGATTACCGTATCAGTGGCAATAAAATACAATTAAGCACAAATCTTATACAATAGTATATAGTTTTGATATATATTGTCATTATATTTTGTTCTTGTTGAAAACACGGTACTTATTGATAGCATTATTTTGACAAAACTAAGCTTTCAGAGAATTCCTTAAAATGAAATTGCTTATGAACCAACTTTTGAATATAAATAGCATTAATATGTGATATTTTATTAGGCAATTCAAGACTACCTTTGCACCAATGTCACTTCCTTTCAAATGACAAGCTAAAACTATCGATATCCCTTTCTGGAGAGAAAATGACTCCCTTTAAATTCACATCCATTTCTATCAAACAATGTGTAATGTCCTCAATATTACGGGAAAGAGTTTTACCGTAATTATTCTTACGAACAAAAGTTGTATGTATGTATTTCCTTTTTTCACTCTTACACATACTATTCATCCAAAATTGTCACAGAGAATGAAAAATATTTAAATTGATTTATTAGTATCAAAATGCTTTTTATTTGTTATATTTTATACTTAAAGAATTTTAACAATTTGAGAATAGAAATGAAGATTAATGAAATAAGACCAGCCTTAAATGTATTGTTTCATTGATATCGACATGCAGTTGGTAATATCTGTCAACCATGTGATACAAACTTCGTATTTCTCAAATTGCTCCTTTTTTAAAGTAAACGTTATGTTAATTACAATGCACAATTCATCCCAATAAGTCACATACTCTATCATGATTTCCCAGTTTCACATTACCATGTATTCAATGGCCATTTACATCTGTTTAAAACGAAACAAGATATGAGGAAACTTTAAGATATTCCGTGTGGAGTGACGTTATAACATAAAAGTTATGTAACCCCGATTTCTATATTTTTTAGGATACTCGTTTTAACTGGATTAGTAGTTATAAGGAGATGTATAATATGCATGCAAATCACCTAAAGTGCTTTTCAAAATGAAATGCACTGAAACGGCATAAAATGGGTTGATTATAACATACTATAGGCAGCTATGCTTTATATCTTAGAATATGTATAAAGAATACAAAGTTTAAAATGTGTGCTTTCTTCGCACATTTTACTTTAATTACATTAGGCTGCATTAATTACTTAATCCAACAGGTGTATAGATATTGTTGAAAACACTTAGAACATTAAGAACACATGTATTAATGATAAAAATTTACAATGACACTTTTTTTGTTTTTATTGGAAGCCGATATAACTTTTGCAGAATTTGTTGCAAAAGATGAAAGAAGGAAATGGTCATTTAAGTTCTTCACATGTGATTGTAAGCAGTATTTATGTTTGATGTCATTGTGATACTGCAATGATTCGCTTTATGTTAATTTGTAATGTTTTAAGTATATTTTGATTTGATTTATGTGCAATAGAATGGGTACAATGACGTGAATTTCCACAACTTAGTCACATGTATTTGTATGAGAGTTTTGGTATCAATTGGTATGGGTATGTCCGGGGTGTAACTTCTTGCATTAATCCTACATTTGGAAATGGACGCACCAGAACTAAAGACCATGAAAGACCAATGATTACCTGAATTGACTGTGTGAGGTCTGATATCAGTGAGTGCCATCTGAATGCCATAGATCAACACAACAAACGAGCCTAGAATTTGGAACGAGACTAGTTAGTCGCCTGATCAATACCCCTATTGTATAGGGACATTTATTTATAAAATTATAAGGTTTCCATAAGATATTATGTACATACTGTTGGTTTTCGAAAAAAATATCCAAGGATAAACTTTAGCAAAATTAACAAACCACAGCCACAACCACATACAACAACGAAGATAGAAACAGGAGGACCCATAGAAGTCTACGACGTACCACTCAACAAGTAAGAAACAAGTCAGAAAAGATAAAAAAAAAAATCCAGAGAGATTAAGAATAAATGCAGTTATATCTAAATGTGTAAAAGATCTTATTCAATAAACCTAGTATATAGTGAGCATTGTCCTATACCTAAATATTTTTTCTATGTGCGACCTAATAGAATTAAGATAAAACAGCTGAAGAAGTTTGAAAATTTAAATTTGAATATGAGCTTCAGACAAAGTATTCTTTATCCGTATACTAAGTCAAATTGCAAATTTGTCTTTTGAAAGTAAAAATGAAGCTATTGCATGATGTGTCAGTGCTTTATAGGAATCACTGCTGGTCTTTTGCACTCAAGATATAGTTCATTTCAACTACTAATTCAGTTAAACCGATTATCTGAAAAAAAAGAAGAAGAAGAAGAAGAAGATCAAACATTCTACATTAAAACTGTTTTGATACATATTAAGCAATTTCAATTATTCTCTAGGGCAATTTTGGATTAATGGTACGTGTTAGAGTACAAAAAAGAATAAGCCACATTCAACAATTGTTTATTAGCATGGATACATTGAGGTCTTTATCTAAATGTTTGGGACATTTTATATTCTTTGGTGATAATTAATATGCATTTCAAGGGAGTATATTCCTCCACAATTTAAATTTCATTTGGACGGTTTTGTCATTTTAAAAGATGAGGAATTAGATGCCAAGTTACCAGAGTCTGCTTGATATTCGAGTTTTGCCCCATAAAAAAACACATATTTATTGGATCTATACTCAAAAGTGGGTTCATAAGCAATTTCATATCAAAGAATTTTCTGAAAGCTTAGCTGTGTCAAAATAGTGCTATATAAGAGCTGGATTTTTTTTCAGCAAGAACAAAATATAATGACAATTTATATCAAAATTATATACTATTTTATAAAATTTGTGCTTAGTCGTATTTTATTGCCATTGACATGGGAATCCTTTCAAAGCTTTATTCTTTTTTTTGTTATCTGTTATGATTTCATTTAATTCATGAACTGCTTATCTAAGTCTTAGAAGATAATAATTTCATCATTTAGACCATTTTAAAACAGGAGATGTCCAAAAACGAGAATTACTTACATTTTTATTTTTTATATATTTTTGTGGCCATTTTGAAAGCCGATTTATAGCATATGTAATCAAAAATAGAATCATAATCAATTTCAATTTTACAAAATACTCTGAAGACTAAGCTTTGTCAAAAGATGCAATCTAAAAGAACTGTTTTTCACGAAGACCAAATATAATAACAATATTTATGAAAATAATAATACATGACGATTTCTGCCAAATTGTAATTTATTGCCATTTATACGGTAATGGTTTAAAATGTGTTTTTCGCAATGCAACCATTTATCTTATGACCTGTTACCAAAGTCTTTAAACATAATATTTACAACGGTTTAGACCAGAACATGTCCAAGAATGAAGGGTTTTTTATATATTTTTTTTAATTTTTTTTTGCGATTTTGGCGGCCATTTTGAAAGCATATTTATTGTCAATGTAATCAAAAATCGAATCATTATCAATGTGAACTTAACAATTTACTCGGAAAGCATAACTTTATCAAAAAAATGCTATAAATAAGAGCTGTTTTTCACCAAGAACTAATAATAATGATAATTAATATTGCTATTATATACTTGATGATTTGTGCTTAATTGTGTTTTATTGCCATTTATACGGTAATGATTTCAAAAATATTTTCCACAATGCTCCCATTTACTTCATGAAATGTTTATCCAAGTCTTAAAACATAAAATTCACAGTATTTATATCAAAATATGTCCAAAAACGAGAATTATTTGACGTTTTTATTGATTTTTTGCAATTTTGGCAGCCATTTTGAAAAAAATTCTAGCATACGAGATGGCTAATAAGCCACTATTTAACATAAGAACACATCTCTGACCTTTTCCAGACTCAATTATCCTTAAAATATGATCTTACAACGCAAAACAAATGTTAGGCTGCTGATGTTAGATACCAAGTCAAATTGTCTTTTTTCATGGCGGCCATCTTGAAAACCACTGGAAGTGGCGAGTGCATCCCAAGATATCGACTGTTAACATCTTGATTCTTACTCAGGGGGTTCCAATGAACATTTCCATACCACTCCCAAACTGCCCTTAGGGGGGTGCGTGCAGACCCCTCCTGGCCCACGGACTATATGGAGAAAGAATTTTTGTGGAAATCAGATTGAATTTGCATATTTAATCAATAGTTTTGTCGTAGGCATTCATTTTAATTGAACTATGCAAACATCTCTCAGACTGACCTTTAAAGTGTTGAAGAAATTTGTTTTATGTTGTTACATTTTAAAAAGCCTATACCGATATATAGATAGTAATAGCAAAAGAGTACACACTGTCTGCATAAGAGAAGCTATGTTGACCAATGCTTACACCAAAATGAGTTATATTGTTGTAAATTCCAACATTTACATCACAGATATGAGGTTGCAAATTTAACAGAAGAGAAAGATGCATCCAAGAAGGACTGGGAGTCAGAGAAATATCAGCTGGAAAAGTCAATAGGAAAATTACAGTATAGGCTCAAGTGTAAGTATAATATGTGACCCGTCGCGCTAAAAGGGACCTTATCGGGTGTGTGAAAAATATCGACCCTAGTCAGTCTGCGCAGTCCGCGCAGCCAGACTAGGGCCGACCCTTTTCACTTGTATGTTACTATTATATTGTACTTTTTTATATCTGAAATCTTTTCCCTATCTTACTTTACGTTCATTTTTCGAATACAGTATCTGGTTTACCTGTGCTGAGTCTGAAAAGTTTGTCAAAGTTTTGATTTTTTGTATTCGGATAAGGTCCCTTTTAGCGTGACGGGTCACATATATTTCTTTAATGCTTTTCGGTGGATTATCTAGAAATTGAGACATCATTCTGCTAACTTTATTAAAATGTTAATTGAAAATCATAATACAACTGCATTTGTATTTGTGGCACTCTTTATATAGATAAATTTTCATATTTCCTGTGTTCAAATCCATTATTATTGGTCTTCATAGAATGAGCTTAACGTAAGACCTAGGTAATGCACTTCTGGTATAATGGTTATAATTCGACTTATTCCATGACGATGGTAAGTCCAAGCATTTTTAAATTACCGTTAGATGCTTTAGATGTTTTAGTAACAACATAAATAATTGAGCCTGATCAGACTTCAGGGGTAATTTTCTGAAGCATTTTTGTGAAAATGTTTATAAATTGTATGAAGAATAGGCCAAAAACCCAACAAAAGTCAAAAATTCAAAATTTGAGAGCAATGAAAATTACTTCCCTTGAAATAGTCTATTTGCACCATACAGATTTCGTTCCATAACTGGTCACATAGCCCATTACCCAGGTCTTACCTTAAAATGCTATAAAGTACTTTGAATGCCATATTTATTCTTTTAACCCATTACTGCACAGTGACGCCTTTTGACTCCCCCACAAAGAAATTTTTGGGAAAACATTGTGGAAAATGAAGAAATTGCTTGTGACAAGCAATTTCTTCATTTCCCACAATGTTTTCTAACCCAAAATGCAAAGATTGTTAAATATTCATCAACTACAAAGTGTCGTCTGCAACACCTTTCAAATTGGACCGCCCTAAAATTTTGCCATCTGGTAAAGGGTTAACCCAATACTGCACAGTGACGCCTTTTGACTCCCTCGTAAGAAAAATCTTGGGAAAACTTTGTGAAAAATGAAGAAATTGCTTGTGACAAGGAATTTCTTCATTTTCCACAGTGGTTTTTTTTACCCAAAATGCGAAGATTTGTAAAATTTCATCAACTTGAAAATGTCGTCTGCAAAAGCTTTCAAATTGGAACAGTCCAAAATTTTGTCGTCTGGTAATGGGTTAAAAAAACTTTTGTTTTTTTTACAGCATTAGAGCAGGACCTCAATTTGACCCAGAAAGCGTTAAGAAAGCGTGAATCCGTAGATAATACGGCAGTGAAGGTAGCAGACAAGATGCAGAAAGAGGTGACGGCTAAACGAAGTCTCGTAGATACGCTGCAGTCTAAAATACGGTGGTACCAGGACCAGATTGATTCATTATTGAAGGTATAGATTAGAAAATGTCATAAACAGGAAATAGCTTGTATGCAGAATGTTCATTGAAAGGCAAATAAAGTTCTTGGTTGAATTCATTTTGAATTATTTAAGATTTGCTCATTGCAAAGAAAAACTGTTTTTATAGAACGCCTCTTTTTATGCCCCTGTATCGAGAGATCGGGGGCATATTGTTTTACTCGTGTCCGTCTGTCTGTCTGTCCGTCCGTCTGTCTGTCCGTCCGTCTGTCCGAAAACTTAACCTTCGCCTTTTCTCCAAAAGTATTTGACATACAAAGCTCAAATTTGGTATGCAACTTCCTTTCAATGATATCTATCTGTTCCATGCAATTTGACCTTCCTCAATGTCATCCCATAACCCTTATCAACCCTTTACTCTACGAAAACTTAACCTTTTACTCCGAAAACTTAACCTTTGCCTTTTCTCCAAAAGTATTTGACATACAAAGCTCAAATTTGGTATGCATCTTCCTTTCAATAATATCTATTTGTTACAGGCAATTTGACCTTCCTCAATGTCATCCCTTAACCCTTATAACCCTTTACTCTACGAAAACTTAACCTTTTACTTCGAAAACTTAACCTTTGCCTTTTCTCCAAAACTATTTGACATACAAAGTTCAAATTTGGTATGCAACTTCCTTTCAATGATATCTATCTGTTCCATGCAATTTGACCTTTCTCAAGGTCATCCTTTAACCCTTGATAACCCTTAACTCCACAAAAACTTAACATTTTAGAAAAAATGTCCATTTCGGGGGCATTTGTGTTTCACAAACACATCTTGTTTCAACTGAATTTTACTTTTTTTCCCTTGATTCAGGTTGTATTATGGCTTACAATTAGCATAATTGATATCTTATGAATCTGTATATTGCCAAACACTGTTATATTCATCCTTTGCAATGTTATATTCATCCTTTGAACAGGAGAAATCCAGCCTAGAAGAAGACAAAGACAAATTTAAAAGTAGCCTAAATAAAGTATTAGTTAAGAACCAACATTAAGCTGTGGAACTTGAGGCAACTAAATGTCGATCTAGTTATCCAAAATTAATATTGCTGCTTTTCAACAAAAAAACATGTTACTGCAGCTTCTCATAAGATGCAGTGACGAATTTTTTTGTTGAAAAGTGATGTAATATTCATTGTATAAACAGGAGAAGTCTAGCCTAGAAGAAGACAAAGACAAACTAAAGAGTAGCCTGAATAAGGCTTTAGTACAGAATCAACATTTAGCTGTAGAACTTGAGGCAACTAAAGGACGATCTAGTGACCTTAAAACACATTCCACGAAACTAGAGGCTTCATTAGAAAAGGTTTGTCTAATTTGTGATTTCGAAATGCTTTAGATAAAATCTTTATTTAGCTGTAGCACAAGATTCAATAGGGAACAATTTTATCCAGGTAGTGGTGACATAACTTCGGACAAATGATAGTAATTCATAGGTGTTGTTATAAAATCTCTTAACTACGGCTTGATACAAGCCATAGTTACGTATTAAGCCGTAGTTACAAGATTTTATAAGAACACCAACGGTTTATCAAAACATAAAGGTAAACCCAATCTATTTTTAGCACAAAATTATTTGCCATTAGCAGAAAGTCTAGTGACTATATAAGACACAATGACCCTAAAATATAAGTGATAATTTGAACATACTGTTGCTTTTCATTGAAAACCTCGTAACTGCAGCTTGTTTTAAGCTGCAGTTACGAAGTTTTTGTTGAAAAGCAGTGATATACTATTTATACTGAAGCTTCATTTGAAACATTAAAAGAAACAATGCAAATAGATATTTGTCTAGTTGCTTTTGAAACATCTATGAAAAGACTAGAAATATAAAGAAGTTTGGGTTAACTGTTACACCTTCATTCTTGAAGTTTTAAAATTTTAAGTAAAATATGTGTTGTAAAAATAAATTGGACCCGAAATTACGTAGTTCCTGCTGCTGTCATTTTATCATGTAAATTTTCATAATGCCGCTTTTCATATAAACATGTATAGGTGTGTATAGTGTATGCTAGATGTTTGCAGGCCTTTTTCTTTGCATGTTCTATCTATTCTATTACCATGTTCTAGCTTGTTAAGTCCCAGAAAAAAGATGTAAGTAAAGCATGGATTGGTTTTATAATAACAAATTAATGATATTCAATTTTATTCAAGAGGGAATTATTCTGTCATTATATCATAAGTATAGATGGGAATTTCATGTAAGCAAAGTTTTTATTGGTAGATATTTGTATTATTCAATTTATATTTTTGAAATGTTTGTTATTTTTATGCCCCCGATAGGGAGGCATCATAAATTTGACTTGTCCGTCAGTCCGTCCGTCCGTCCGTCTGTCTGTCTGTCTGTCCGTCCGTCCGTCATTCCGTCCAAAAACTTTAACATTGGCCATAACTTCCTTATTACTTAACATATTCGCTTCATACTTTACCACAACATTCCTTGGTACATTACCTTTCTGTAGGCACATACTTTGGTGACCTTGACCCCTGGATGACCTTGACCTTGAACATAGATTGGCCATAATTTAAAATCAAAGCGGTGTCGGGGGCATTGTCATCTTACAGTGACAGCTCTTGTTTGATATATGCCTCAACATCATTACATCAAAACTTCTAGGAAAAGGCTTCACAATTTAAATACCAAACCCTTAATGTTTGTAATAACTTACTGTATGTGAAAGGTCTTCATATATCTCACATGTGCATTTGGTTAGACATCTTTGTGATTTCAAGGCCAAGATGGAACTATACAGTCATATTTTTACAGTGATTTTGCATAACATTACATCCATGTCCATTTGCCTATTAATACTGCTCCTACTTCCAAGATTGAATATTTTGTTTGTTACATCTCTTAGGATGATAAAAACAAAAAAAGACTTTAAATTGATAAGCAAAATAAAATGTTGGCCATTTTACTGTTTGAACACCATAACATACCTCCAATCAATTTCTAATTTTGACATATATAACACTAAAAAGCTAGAGAAATCATATTTAACCCTTTCCCAAACAAGACCTGGTTTTGACGTCTCTAATTGGTAAGACTTGGGAAAACATTGAAACAAAAGAAGAAACTGCTGATAACCAGCAGTTTCTCCTTTCGTCTCAATATTTTCTATGTCATATTTTACACAAATCCTATCTTTAGTAACATCCATTTTGTCATTTGTGGCAGTTTTTTAAATCGATCACCCTAAAATTCTGTTGTTCGGGAAAGGGTTTAAAAGAGACGAAAATGCTGATGACAAGACTTTTAGTGTGCCATGCATAGTTGTTCTAAATATTGATCTGTTTCTATCTTTTTTAAACTCCCCTTATAAGCTTGCCTCTTTAGAAATGTATTGAAATGTATGAGAGAGTGTACATAACAAATTTTTAATTGCACTAGTGTTTTACACTTTTAAAAAATGTTCACCCAAAATTAAGCAAGTTTACATGAAGTTAGGCATGCTTTACCTTTTAATAGGATTTTTAATCTTTATTTGAAATAAAAATTTGATAATTTTCATTTTGTGGTCAGTGTATGGTGATAGATAGAGTGATGAAGATAGGTGTTGAAGTGGCTTGGGAAAATATTGAGACAAAAGAAGAAATTGCTGATAATCAGCAGTTTCTCCTTTAGTCTCAATATTTTATATGCCTTATTGTACACAAATCTTTATTTGATAACATGAATTTTGCTGTCTACAGCAGCTTTTAAAGTGAAACTGTCTCAATTTTTGTTTTTTTGGATAGGGATAAAAGCGATCAATGCCATTTATCTAGATCCTATCTTATATTTGATTTTTTTGTAATCAGTATATGGCGATAGATCGAGTGATGAAGAAAATAGGCAAAGACAAGGTATTAAAGGTGTTAGAACATAATAATTGTGTGTGTTCTCTAACTAGCATGGTGATTCTTAAACTAACTGTTCTTATTTTTTTTTTTTAAAGTTTGACCTTTCCGTATCTACTGAAAAAAGGCCACCCCATTTTTAACACAGCCCTAAAGTTTTAAAGATGTGGAGTTTTATAGCTTTATGTTTAAATGTTCAGTTAAGGATTATTATAATCAGACTTCAATTTAATCAAATTGGTTCGTTTATTTAACTTCATAGAATCTTTTACTACTATTACAAATGGTATTTGTTTGAAACTGTATAGTTGATGCACTTTATTTACTGTGCAATGCTTGACTCCAGATAATTGAGTAAAGATACTTAAAAGAAAGTGAAAATGCCATCGCTATTGTATCTACATTTGTTATACTTTTCCAGCCTTTCTCTCTCCTTTCATGTATACTTTTGTATTCCTAAAAGTTACTTTGTCGCTTTTCTTCAAAAATTTGTATTGCTACTTGTATTAACCCTTTCCCAAACAAGACCTGGTTTTGACGTCCCTTATTGTACTGACTTGGGAAAACATTGAGACAAAAGAAGAAACTGCTGATAACCAGCAGTTTCTCCTTTTGCCTCAATATTTTCTGTGCCTAATTATACACAAATCATATCTTCAGCAACATCTAATTTGTCAGCTACAGCAGCTTTCAAATTGTGACAGTCCGAAGTTTTTGTGTTTGGGAAAGGGTTAAAATATTCCTACACACTGAAGCTTTTGGCTAATCTTCAACAAGATAAAGGTTTGTGAAAATACTGTGGAAAATGAAGAAATTGTTTTGACAAGCAATTCTTCTTTTCCCACATTGTTTGCTATTTCGAAAGAGCAAAAAAATGAAATCTCATTCACTTGAAATTGTTGTCTGCAACACGATTGAATTTTGACCTCTCTATAATTTTGCCTTTTGGGAAAGAGTTTAAGCTGTAATTACAGTGTTTTAGAAGA
Source organism: Fragum sueziense (assembly GCA_963680895.1). Lineage (NCBI taxonomy): Eukaryota > Metazoa > Mollusca > Bivalvia > Cardiida > Cardiidae > Fragum > Fragum sueziense. The sequence continues at coordinate 67,289,394 of OY804596.1, read as the reverse complement.
AAAGTTGTGATATTATTAGGATTCAGGGTGAAGAATTATCATAAGAAACATAGTTCAGACATAGACATCTAGTGTATCTATGTCAATATTTTTAAAGGTCTGGGTTTTCAATTGTAGATGATTGTGTGATTTATATAATCAGTTTTCTGTAGAAGTAGTAATTGTGTGGATGGTGGGAGAAGGCCATAGTATGCTTTAACTTTTTTGTCACTTTTTCAAAAATGTACTTTTTCTTCAAAATGTTAGCAAAAATACAAAATGTCATTGATGTGAAGTTTTTGGTTCTTTAGCAGGAGCAAAAAAAACCATATTAACATACCATGTTTGTGTATTTTTCATTTTTTATGCTCCCGGAAAAAATTTCTGGGAACATATAGTTGCCACGCTGTCCGTCCGTCCATCCGTCCGTCCGTCCACAGCCATATCCCAGCAACCCTTGGACCAAAATCAATGAAACTTCACATGTGAACTCCCTGGGTCAATACCTACGGATTTTTTTCTCCGTTTGTTAATTTAAGGCTGCATCATGGAAAAAGGGGCCTTAGTGTAAAAATTAGTTTTTCTCTTATTTCTCTTCATCTAATGGGCAGAATTTAATGAAATTTTGTGCTCATGTAATAAATAGGATGTTCTAGACAAATAATGTGTGTACAAAAAAGCTGTCATGGGAAAAGGGGGCTTAATGTATGATAGTTTTTATTTTGTGACAAACACTCATTCGGGGAGCATAATCCGTCTGTGACGGCTCTTGTTTATTTCTTTTTTCAAAATGATTAAAGTTTTGCAGTATGCAAAAAGAGTTTAAAATGCTAAGATCATTCAAGTACATGTGCAGGGCTGCAGTGCATGTATCTTGTATCTGGCAGTTTACCATAGCAAAAACAAGACTAAATGATAATCTATATGCACTTATTCTAGGCTGCCCTTAGAAATGCTACCACACAAGCCCAAGTAGAGATGTTTGAACAAGAACTTACCAGGATGAAACTGGCACATCAACTAGAAATGAAGGTAGGAAAATTGGTTATCTCTTTCCCAAACAGCAAAGTTTTGGACAGCTCCAATTTTAAAGGTGTTGCAGATGACAATTTCAAGTTGTGAAATTTTAAAAAACTTTTGCATATTGGATTAGAAAACATTGTGGAAAATGAAGAAATTGCTGATCACAAGCATTTTTTTCATTTTCCACAATGTTTTCCTAAGCCCATTATTTGAGGGGCGTCAAAAACGTCACTGTGTGGGAATAGGTTATGCTGTAAAAGACAAGCAAATCAAAGTGAAACTTATTCTAAATGTTAATTTTCAAAACAAGATCAAGCTGCAGTTTTTTAAACGAGAAATGGTTAGAGTTAACTTCCTGAAATGGTCAAAGAATTTGATTGAAGAATGAAAATAGTAAATGTATGATATTTTCAAGACCCCTATTTCCTTTAATGTACTGAGGCATATTAGTAGTACTAAGACAAAAACAAAGCAAATTATTAATGAAGGTTCTCTTTGTCAAATTTGATGTACTGATTTCTTCTACTAGGAAGCAATACAGAGAGCAAACAGTAACAAGGTTGAGTCCCAGTCAACAGATACAAAGCCAACAAGCCAATCAGAGACCAAGACACAAAATACACAGAAACCAGAAGACATGGCCCAGGAGGACAGGAAAGTGGCCCAGGTATGCTTTGTTTGTATATAGTTGTGTTTCCACTGCCGATCAGTATTAGATCAATTTTATCAACTGGATTGTCTAAATCAAACCTGACGAAACGACTTCTTTTCGATTTCTAGTTTAGGTAGGTAGACCTAGCAATGCAGATTAACCTTGATCACCGCAAACACTCTAGATCCTCTTTGCAGATGGAGCTTGATCTGTACTTGATTGCTTGGTTGAGCTTGATCAAGTTGATGTGATTGGCAGAATGAATGTAGTATTACTGATATATAAGGGAATCGGGGTTTCCCGTGACACACAAATGCATGTCTTTGTCACAATTTCAAAACAAATGACCAATTAGAAATTTACCTGAGGGTCATTTATGACGCAAGTTTTAAAATCCAGATTTTTGTATAATAGAATCTACTTTAGTCCTAAAGCATTTATAAAACTTAAATCACCAAGTTTTAGAAATGACCCCAAACTTTGAAGGCAGGGGGGGGGGGGGGGTGTCACATTGACCCCCAAATTCTAATGCCCAGGGAAAACCCTTGGGAATGTATCTTCTTTTAAAATCTGATTTTGATTTGGATCAGATAATGTTAAGATACTCTGCTTTTTGTATCTATATGATCACAGCAGGGATCCTTATCTCCTATGTATTTATTTTTCAGAAATCTGGTGAGAACTAGATCTATAAAGAGATGGGTAGTGAATTAAAGTTACTGCTGAATGAAATGAGATCTCTACTGACAGAGAAGCATGACAAGCATGAATCAACCAATAATTTTAGTCATGATCTGTAAAATAGGTCCGTTATAGCATTTTAGAACAACATGAATCCAGACCAACCTGTGCATACGCACAGTCTGATCTGGATCCATGTTGTTCTCTAATAGCTTTTTCGTGACCTGAAGCAACATAAAGAGAGCAGCAAGAATCCTTATCCTCAATATAATTTTTCAGAAATCTGGTGAAAACTACAAAGAGATGGGAAGTGAATTGAAGTTACTTCTGAATGAAATGAGATCTCTACTGACAGAGAAGCATGACAAGCATGAATCAACCAATAATTTTAGTCATGATCTGTAAAAAAGGTCCCTTATAGCATTTTAGAACAACATGAATCCAGACCAACCTGTGCATACGCACAGTCTGATCTGGATCCATGTTGTTCTCAAACAGTTTTTTATGGCCTGTAGTAACTTAAAGATAGCAGCAGGGATCCTTAATTTCTATGTAATTTTTCAGAAATCTGGTGAGAACTATAAGGAGATGGGAAGTGAATTAAAGTTACTTCTGAATGAAATGCGATCACTACTGACAGAGAAGCATGACAAGCATGAATCAACCAATAATTTTAGTCATGATCTGTAAAATAGGTCCCTTATAGCATTTTAGAACAACATGAATCCAGACCAACCTGTGCATACGCACAGTCTGATCTGGATCCATCTTGTTCTCTAATACCTTTTTTGTGGTCTGTAGTAACTTAAAGATAGCAGCAAGGATCCTTATCCACTATGTAATATTTCAGAAATCTGGAGAAAACTATAAAGAGATGGGAAGTGAACTAAAGTTACTGCTGAATGAAATGAGATCACTGCTGACAGAGAAGCATGAGAAGCATGAATCAACCAATAATTTGAGCTGGGTCTGGAATTAGGTCCCTTATACATGTAGCGTTTTACAACAACAGGAATCCAGACCAGCCTGTGCATGCGCACAGTCTGATCTGGATCCATGTTGTTTTCAAACAGTTTTTTGTGGCCTGTAGTTACTTAAAGATAGCAGCAGGGATCCTTAATGTCTATGCAATTTTTCAGAAATCTGGTGAAAACTACAAAGAGATGGGAAGTGAATTAAAATTACTTCTGAATGAAATGAGATCTCTACTGACCAAGAAGCATGAGAAGCATGAATCAACCAATAATTTTAGTCATGAGCTGTAAAATAGGTCCCTTATAGCATTTTAGAACAACATGAATCCAGACCAACCTGTGCATACGCACAGTCTGATCTGGATTCATCTTGTTCTCTAATACCTTTTTTGTGGTCTGTAATTACTTAAAGATAGCAGCAGGGATCATTATCTCCTATGTAATTTTTCAGAAATCTGGCGAGAACTATAAAGATATGGGAAGTGAATTAAAGTTACTGCTGAATGAAATGAGATCTCTACTGACAGAGAAGCATGACAAGCATGAATCAACCAATAATTTTAGTCATGATCTGTAAAATATGTCCCTTATAGCATTTTAGAACAACATGAATCCAGACCAACCTGTGCATACGCACAGTCTGATCTGGATTCATCTTGTTCTCAAACAGTTTTTAGCGAGCCGGGACTTTATGTCCGGGGAGCTAATGTCACAGCCCTAGTGTCGGCGTCGCGTCCCGTCCCGTCCCGTCTTCACTTGAAAAACTTTAACCTGGTCTATATCTCAGGCCCTATTAGAGATACAGCCTTGATATTTCATACATAGATACATCTCGACAAGACCTTTCATTTGAGACCATGACCTTTGACCTAGTGACCTTGACCTTGGAGTTTGACCTACTTTTGAAAAACTTTAACCTGGCCTATATCTCAGGCACTATTAGAGATACAGCCTTGATATTTCATACATAGATACATCTCGACAAGACCTTTCATTTGACACCATGACCTTTGACCTAGTGACCTTTACCTTGGAGTTTGACCTACTTTTGAAAAACTTTAACCTGGCCTATATCTCAGGCACTATTAGAGATACAGTCTAGATATTTCATACATAGATACATCTCGACAAGACCTTTTATTTGGGACCATGACCCTTGACCTTGTGACCTTGACCTTGGAGTTTGACCTACTTTTAGAAAAAATTGCTGTTTTTGTGACAAGCTCCCGTATAGGCGAGCTACGTTGTCCGCGGACAACTCTTGTTTGTGGCCTGTAGTAACTTAAAGATAGCAGCAGGGATCCTTAATGTCTATGCAATTTTTCAGAAATCTGGTGAAAACTATAAAGAGATGGGAAGTGAACTAAAGCTACTGCTGAATGAAATGAGATCTCTACTGACAGAGAAGCATGACAAGCATGAATCAACCAATAAAGATAAAGGTCAGAGGTCATCTAAACCTGCCCCAGACAGGAAACCTAGACGACACCCACCCCCACAGTTTGTGTCACCAATAGCCAATCAGAAGAAAGCTTTTATTCACCAAAGGTATGGCTGTTAATATTTTTGCATTAACTATTATGATAGTAAAGCTATTATTTAACAACGATACACAGTTGGTATAACAATCAGTTTTCCCTGTAGGCCTGTACAAAAATTTACAAAGACATATGATGTTTCATATGTTCATGTGTGATAATTTATTGAACATTTGCAGTTAGTGTTGCTCTTCTTTTGAGAATGTGTCTCTCTTAGAGTGATTAAGAAAATTGGAAAATGATGTGCAGAGCTCCAGATAGGATGCGTATTTGCGTAAAATATGCATTGATTTGGTCTAAATATGCATTAAATTTCATAAAAATGCGTACAGATACGCATTCAAAATAAGCAATACGCATTTGATAATCGTCAGTTAGCGTATCAAGATAGAAGAGCGCCGGAAGAAACACATAGAATCCTGAAATTCCAACAATTAAAAATAACGTTTTGGTTTGTAAAAATAGCTTGTCGAAGCGTCTAATACGACCAATCAAAACCGGGATTATTGGGGAATACCGATTACGTCACCAGCCGAGCGAAAGCAAATGACACAATCGGCTATTCCGTAGATCTACCGAATGCTGCCGAGTGGTGTTTTTCATTCGAATTTCAGTCAATTGTTGATTTCCATCAATTTGTGTATACGGAGCAAATTGTTTATTCGATTTTGATTGATGATAAATTCAGGCCATTGCATCACTTCGTAAATCAGAAATTGCAACTCGAAGAAGTCTTCTTTTTTAATCGGGAAACGAGTAAATCCACTCCTGAGCACATCGCAAAGGCGATTTTGGCCAATATTATTTCTGAAGAGGCCCTACAGTACAGACAAAGATAGCCCACGATGGTAATCTCGTTCAGAAAAAAACACTTAAAAGTCTTGATGGTCCGAAACATAGCACGCTTAGATGTCCTCGAACTCGAAAATGAAAGTAGGTTGTTCCGGTGGGGTGCTCCTGTTAATTTTAATCCTTTCCCGAACAAGAGGGTAAATACTCCTTGCCTCCAAAAAATATCTGGAAATACACATTAGAAAAAATTCTGTGGGGTAAATACTCCTTGCCTCAAAAAATTATCTGGAGCTCTGATGTGTAATGTAATGTCAAAAGAACACTTGGAATTCCTGGTCAGCCAGTTACAATGGCATCAAAGGATTTCACTTGATTATCATATATTGATCAGTCGCATTTTCAAATTTTGTTTGTTGTAATAATAGAGTTCCCATGGCAACCACTCCTGATATTAGTTACTATAGTGACGGAGAGGCTGATGACAGAATCTGTCACAATAGGTCAAGGTCACTTACAAAATATATGTTTGATTTTAATTACAGGGTTCCCATGGCAACTACTCCTGATATTAGTTACTATAGTGATGGAGAGGCTGATGACAGAATCTGTCACAATAGGTCAAGGTCACTTACAGAATATATGTTTGATTTTAATTACAGGGTTCCCATGGCAACTACTCCTGATATTAGTTACTATAGTGACGGTGAAGCTGATGACAGAATCTGTCACAATAGGTCAAGGTCACTTACAGAATATATGTTTGATTTTAATTACAGGGTTCCCATGACAACCACCCCTGATATTAGTTACTATAGTGACGGAGAGGCTGATGACAGAATCTGTCATAATAGGTCAAGGTCACTACAGATTTCATGTTTGTTTTATTTGTAGAAATCCCACGGCAACCACTCTTGATATGAGTTACTATAGTGATGGTGAAGCTGATGATAGAATCTGTCATAATAGGTCAAGGTCACTTACAGATTTTATGTTTTAATTACAGGGTTCCCATGGCAACCACTCCTGATATTAGTTACTATAGTGACGGTGAAGCTGATGATAGAATCTGTCATAATAGGTCAAGGTCACTTACAGATTTTATGTTTGTTTTATTTACAGGGTTCCCATGGCAACCACTCCTGATATTAGTTACTATAGTGATGGTGAAGCTGATGACAGAATCTGTCACAATAGGTCAAGGTCACTTACCGGCAATTTTGCTTTGTACTCACCAGAAAAACGAGGTAACTGCGTTCTTTCATTCAATGGTAGGCAGAGTGACTGACAAGAGGGGGTGAAGACATTCTATTTTAGTTATTTTTAGTCCAAACCCTATGTTGTGGGTACTCATTTGAATTGTCTCGACGAGACAATTCCAGTGAGTACCACGACATAGGGTTTGATGAACAAACACTCAATGAAATTTTACATTTTGTAAAGCTTTCACTCCGGCTTATCTGTATCTCTGCATATGTTTTAAGAATTTCCAGACAGAGCCTTGTTTAAAAATAGTTATTATACCCCCCACCTACGAAGCATCTTCAGATTGTCGACTGATACATTTGTTATGAGTGACCAATTCATGACAACAGGCGGGAAAAAGCATTGCATTTGCAACTCAAAAGCGCGAAGATGGGCTATTTTTCCTAAGAATTTCACTGCAACAGACAGAAATTACCTATCTTTAATTGACGAATTATTATACTTTCGACAACTCGACTAAAGAAGCAGCTAACTTTTATCTAATCCGCAAGACATATGACGCGAAAGACAACGCGCGTTAATGACGTCATCAATAATGGACGAAATAACGTAAACAACCAGCAGGACAACCGCTTCGCGATTTCAAGAAAATCGGACTAAATCCGCCATGGGTGAATACAAACGTAGGTGGGTTCAACCTTGGCTAGCGAAGATGCCTATGAAGTAGAGGGGTGTATATTGGTTTCACCATGTCTGTCCATCCGTCCGTAGACTTTTTCGTTTCCGTTCTCTAACTCAACAACCGTCTGACCTAAGATCATGAAACTTTACACAGTTTTTGCCCATGACCCAAGGAGGTGCCCTATTGTTTTTGGGTCACCAAGGTCAAAGGTCAAGGTCACAATCGGACTTTGTTTAAAATCTGTTTCCGAGCTCTTAGTCAAGAACCGATTGACCTAGGATCATAAAACTTTACACAGTTGTTGCCCATGACCCAAGAAGGTGCCCTATTGTTTTGGGATCACCGAGGTCAATGATCACAATCAGACTTTGTTTAAAATCTGTTTCCGTGCTCTAAGTCAAGAACCGGTTGACCTAGGATTATAAAACATTTACACAGTTGTTGCCCATGACCCAAGGAGGTGCCCTATTGTTTTTGGGTCACCAAGGTCAAAGGTCAAGGTCACAATCAGACTTTGTTTAAAAGCTGTTTCCGTGCTCTAAGTTAAGAACCAGTGGACCTAGCATCATGAAACTTTACACAGTTGTTGCCCATGACCCAAGGAGGTGCCCTAATGTTTTGGGGTCACCAAGGTCAAAGGTCAAGATCACAATCACACTTTGTTTAAAAGCTGTTTCCATGCTCTAAGTCAAGAATCGGTTGACCTAGGATCATGAAACTGTACACAGTTGTTGCCCATGACCCAAGGAGGGGCCCTATTGTTTTTGTGTCAAGAAGGTCAAAGGTCAAAGTCACAATCAGACTTTGTTTAAAATCTGTTTCCGTGCTCTTAGTCAAGAACCGGTTGACCTAGGATCATGAAACTTTACACAGTTGTTGCCCATGACCCAAGGAGGTGCCCTATTGTTTTTGGGTCAATAAGGTCAAAGGTCAAGGTTACAATCGGATTTTGTTTAAAATCCGTTTCCATGCTCTAAGTCAAGAACCGGTTGACCTACAGCACTTTTTCAGTGACAATGCGCTAGTGCGGGGTATTTGTCCGCTTTGCGACAGTTCTAGTTAGAACAAATTTTGAGGCAAAATCATTGAGATAAATGAAAAAAAAATTTAGTCTATCTTAGCCCGGCGATCTGTTGTATGTGTAGAAATATTCGCAGGCTTCTAATTTTCGCTATATTTGCGCTAGACCATCGGCCCGCAAATTCATGGTTGTGCAAATATTTGTACACCCAATTCTTTCTTGATAGTTTAATTTTAGCGTAAGTTGAAGTGTATGTTTACTATAAACAGTACATGAATATACATTCTGTTTGTACATGTATATGATTTATTGACTTAATTTGTTGAATAAAGAAGGTGACAATATATCAAAACTAATTGAACAATTAAACTGTGAATAACCATAACACTTTCTCCGCAAATTCAAAGTTGCGCGAGTATTTGTAAAACTAAAAAATGGCGCCCTTTTGTGAAAATTTTGTTCTGCAAAAATATCTACACATACTTTGGCACAAAATTGCAATGTTTGAGCCACATATAATTACGAATATTTCAAAGTCTTTTCAAGCAGTATTTGCTCTTGCATGGGTTGCTCTTGTTGTCTTAGTTTTAAGGAAAAAAGTGATGAAACTGTTTTATTGATGTTACAGAATCTCGTAGACAATTACCAAAGTCAAAACATCGCAGAAGTCGGTCCGCTGAAGCATCGTTCATGCAGCCTGGCGAGTCCAGCGGCTTTTCTGACAGTGAATATAGAATATCAGATAGCAGCCATCCAGTACCTGATTCTGAATCTTGTATAACAGGCAAGTATTGATATTTAATTGATATTGTGAAGTTGATGCTAGACATACTGATGTCGGTTACATCTTTCTGACAGTGAATATAAAATATCTGATACATGTAGCAGTCATCCAGTGCCTGACTCTGATTCATGTATAACAGGCAAGTATTGATATTTAATAGAGATTGTTAAGTTGGTGCTTGACACACTGATCTTGGATAATATTGGCGGCATTTGTAAGCAGTTCACAACGATAAGCCTGTTTTCTCAAAATATTGAAGCAAAATTTGTAAAACTTGAATATTTTGCAACAACTTTGCACAAATCTTTACAGTAATCCTAACCTTGATAGAAAATGTTTAAACTTTAACAGATTTAAAGTTTAAAAGGTGACAAAATTGATATCATTTTTCTATAGACTTTCCTTTGAGCCAAACCTTTGATGCTGCAGCAGAATCTTGCCAAACACAGGACACTGTACAAACAAATACAATGCTTATTGATATTGGCTCTCCTGTTATGGAGAGCACTAAAGGTACTTTGATATAGGCTTTAACTATAGAACAATAGGAGAGTGCTATTTATTCATTTTGTACCAAACAGAGCTTAGCAATTTAAATTTCCCAGATAGTTATTTTTATTTTTAGCTAGTTTTACCCAATTGTGACATTTAGCAGATATATCAGATTACAAAATTGATTACTTTTAATCCATTACTAATCAACAAAATTTTGGGCTGTTCCAACTTCAAAAATGTCCCAGAAAAATGTCCATTATGGACCATGACATTGTTGAAAATGAAGAAATTGCTTCTTTAGCCAATGATGGAAGATAGAATTATCCTTTAAACTGCATAGTCAACAAATATAGAATTTACTGTCTGTTAAATATGTAAATTAAACAGAGCTTTAGCATTTTAACCCATTACCAGACAGCAAAATGTTGGTCTGTTCCAATTTGAATGATGTTCCAGACAACAATTTCAAGTTGGTGAAATTCTAAAAAAATCTTTCCATTTTTTTGTTAGAAAACATTGTGAAAAATGAAAAAATTGCTTGTCATAAGCAATTTCTTCATTTTCCACAATGTTTTCCCAAGCCTTTTATTATGAAGGAGTCAAAATGTGTCACTGTGCAGTAATGGGTTCAGATCCCATCATAGTTAAATATAGCTAGTTTCTTATATTTCATAAAAGCTACATAGAGCAAACTGCTTCAAACTCTTTCAACCCATGAAATGACACATTTTGATGCCTGCAAGACAAAGGCAGTTGAAAACATTGTGAAAAATGAAGAAATTCTTTGTAATAAACAATTTCTTCATTTCTGGTAATGTTTTTCTGACCAGTAGAACCAAAAAATGACACATTTTGATTCACTTGAAACTGTTATCTACTAGATTGTTTAATTTTATCTTGTCTAAAATTTTGCTATCTGATAGTAGGTAAAAAGAATACAACAAGTATAATAGATCCCCATTAGTTTCCAAACATTCAATAAAGTAGTTAACATATGTGTATCTTGCTTAACCCTTTCCCAAATGGCAAAACTTTAGGGTGATCCACTTCAAAAAGTGCCGCAAATGACAAAATGGAAGTTGTTAAAGATAGAATTTGTGTAAAATATGACAAAGAAAATATTGAGACAAAAGGAGAAGCTGCTGTTTATCAGCAGTTTCTTCTTTTGTTTCAATGTTTTCCCAAGCCTATTCTATTAAGGACGTCAAAACCAGGTCTTGTTTGGGACAGAGTTAATTAGTTTTATATTTTTGAAGCAAGCAATTGGTTTACATATCAAAATCAAGCTTGACACAGACCTGAACCCTTTCCAAAACAAGACCTTATTTTGACACATCTAATCAAAAGGGCTTGGGAAAACATTCAGACAAAAGAAGAAAATGCTGATTAACAGCATTTTCTTTTTTTGCATCAATATTGTCAATACTATTTTGTGCCCCCAAATCTATCATATCAACATTAATTTTGCTGGCTGCAGCACACTTTCAAATTCCAGCCTATATTTTGGCTATTTGGAAAAGGGTTTAAGCCTTTCACTGTTGTAGAAAGGGCATGTGCATGAGAGTTTCAAGTTCTGTTTTTAGCTCACCTGAGCAACATGCTCAAGGTGAGCTTTTGTGATCACCATGTGTCCGGCGTGCGTCGTCAACAATTTCTTTAAACATCTTCTCTTCCTTAACCATTGGGTCAATTTTTACCAAACTTGGCAGAAATGTTCTTTTTGTGATCCTTTTAAAACTTGTTTTCAATTTTTTTATTTATCAAAAAATGTGGGTGTGGCAGGGCGGGGCTTATCAGACTTAGAGAAATCATGGAAAAAATCTTTAAAAATCAACCATTGGTCCAATTTGTACCAAACTTGGCAGGAATATTTTTTAGTGACTGTCTTTAATGCCTTATAATTATTTTTTGATTTGTCAAAAAATGTGGGCATGGCAGGGAAGGGCTTATCAGACTTCGAGAAATTGTTAGGTAATTCTTTAAAAATCTTCTTCTCCTTAACCACTGTATCAAATTTGACCAAACTTGGCAGAAATGTTCCTTGGGTGACCCTTTTCAAAACTTCTTTTCAAATTTTTGATTCAGCAAAAAATGTGGGAGTGGCAGAGCTGGGCTTATCAGACTTAGAGAACCCACGAGAAAATTCTTTAAAAATTAACTATTGGTCCCATTTGTACCAAACTGGGCAGGAATGTTCCTTGAGTGAATGTTTTCAATGTCTGTAAATAAATTTTTGATTTGTCAAAAAATGTGGGCGTGGCAGGGCGGGGCTTATCAGACTTAGAGAAATTTTTAAATAATTCTTAAGAAATCTTCTTTTCCTTAACCACTATGTCAATTTTTACCAAACTTGGCAGAAATGTTCCTTGGTTGACCCTTTTCAAAACTTGTTTTCCAATTTTTGATTTGTCAAAAAATGTAGGCGTGGCAGGGGGGCTTATCAGACTTAGAGAAATCATGGAAAAAATCTTTAAAAATCAACCATTGGTCTGTGTTGAAAAACTCAGGTGAGCGCTTCAGGGCCCTCAGGGTCCTCTTGTATGAATAAACGGGAGTGGATGCATTGATGGAATTGTAATATTCCCCCTATGTATAATTAGGACATCATTTTACAAATTGATGTTATTGCAAAACCTCGTATCTCCAGGTTAATTGAAGCTGGAGTTATGAGGTTTTGTAATAACACTGGTGAAATTATCTTTTATGAATGACTGCTAATATTGCTAATTAGAAAATGAGCCATGATCAAGCTGGTCTTTGTTTGTTTGGAAGCTGTGTACAATTTTGAACATAGGACTTATCATAAGATTGGTAAAACAATGAGACAAAAGAAGAAAATGCTGATTATCATCTTTTTTTGCTTCAATATTTTCTTAGCTGTATGCATGGGCTCAGATACACAAATTTTATCTTTCTAAACATTTAGTCGAATTGGATTGATCCACATTTTTGTCCTTTTGGATAGATTTTTAGCTTTCAAATAAAATTTGTGTTATGAATTGAAGGGAGTGGATGCAGAAATCAATCAAGCAGTTGTGATATGCCTTATTAGTATAATTATGACTTCATTTTACAGATGATTTTTCATGAGTAATCAATACGAGGGGCGTTCATTAAATAATGAAAATACACTATCAGCTCAATGTTAAGAATGTGTAATTATATAGTTAATGTTTAATATGCAAGTAACAAGTATGTGAACTTTTTTCAAAGTAACAAGAACCGTGCATGACAACCGTTGCCATGGCAACACTGTCACAAAGTTGCAAAGTTTTCCACTCTGAAATTCCAGCAATTTCGATTGATTTTTCCTCTCAAAAATCAAGAAAACAAAATGGAATCATTCTGACCTTGTACTGGTTAATTTTGTGTCTCAGGTACAAACATAAAATAGCAGTAAAAGTCACTTTGCTCTCTAAAAATAGAAAAAAATCGTCATCAAATAATTTGTATCTGGAAAATCTTGACGTTTTCCCCTGATCCAAAGTGTGGGGGTCAATAATGTGACGTCATCACACTTTAAATAAAAGAAATTTAATGTTGGGGCATAGCATAATCAATCACAAGTTCCCTGCACGTTTCAAATCAATGTTTGAAATTAGCATAGTACAAATCACAGAGGAATATATGGTTAAAAAGTGTGTTAACACCTCCGTTCATATCATTGTATTTACCTAATTCCATTGATCACAATGCCGAAGATTTCAGTATTGCCACATACAAGAAACTTATATGTAGTTTTGAAGTAAAAACATAACACCATCAGACAATAATGCTGAATAAACATTTTCTGTACACAAATTCTAAATAAATACCATGATGCAAGTCTGTTTTAGCGAAAATAATGTGAAAAAACGTCAGACGTCATACCCATAGAGAATGTGACGTCATGTGTTTCCATAGTAACACACGGAATGTTCAGCCTGGATTTTCACAATGAAAGCTTAACCCTTTCACTGCCATAGGCGACTTTTGTCGACTATAGGGGGTCCCTGCCAGAGTACCCACAACATAAAAAAGAAAAAAATATTGTCATTTCATAAATTACCTTTAAATTTTAATCTCATATAGGTGCTTAATTTGTCTGTATATGCTGAAAATTTTAAAGGAATCCATCAGATGAGTCAAAAGTTATACATGCTTTTGTGTACAGGGTATAGATTCTTGGAAATTTCTCTGAATTAATTCAGCAGTGAGAAACGCGTCTGAAAAAAATATTTGGCAGTGAAAGGGTTAAAAGCAGCTCTTTGTAAATGTATAAGTATTTCTTAATTATTTTGCGTATGAAAAGACTGGCAGATATGTTTTCATTATTTAATGAACGCCCCTCGTAGTACTTTAAAATGAAATGAATAATGATCATGCCCAGCATTTGCCGTTGTTGTTTTTTGTACAGAAGTGGGCCATCACATTAACCCTTTCCCAAATGACAAAATTTTTGGCTGGTCCAAATTCAAAGATGTTGCAGACGACAATATAAAGTGCATGGAATTTTACATTCTTTGGTGTTGTTGTGTAGAAAACATTGTGGGAAATTAAGAAATCGCTTGCCACAAGCAATTTCTTCATTTTCAACAATGTTTTCCAAAGCCTTTATCTTGTGGGGCGTCAAAAAGCGTCAATGTGAGGGAATGGGTTGAAATAAGGCTTGTTCACCATTGCCTTTACAAAACCTGTCTAAACCCATTGCCAGACAATTATGCCTTTGACGCCCAACAAGATAATGGCTTTGGAAAAACTGTGGAAAATGACCAAATTGCTTGTCACAAGCAATTTCTAGTTTAACATAATGTCTATATTATGGGAGTCATTTAGAACAGAATGATTTGTGGAAAACTCATAAACATTTTGTGTTTGTAATGTAATGCACAATGAGGCGTACAAAAGTCGTAAACATTTTGCGTTTGTCATGCAATGCTCTTTTCAAATCTTCATTTATTGCGTTAAATTACTGTAATAACCTTTTACCAATTCTTTGTACACAAAGAAATTGCAGGACACTGCTTCTATTGTAACAAGGTATTATGTGACCGAACCTATATCTCATGTCGTATTACACATGAAGTCTTGATATTTCACACATGGACACCTCCTACCAAGACCTTTCACATTTGACCATGACCTTTGACCATGTGACCTCCGGGTTTGATCTACTTTTAAAAAACTTTAACCTGGCCTATATTTCATGTGTTTTTACACATACAGCCTTGATATTTCACACATGGACACTTCCAACCAAGACCTTTCACTTTTGACCATTACCTTGGACCTTGACCTTGAAGTTTGACCTACTTAAAAAAATTAAAACAACTGTAACCTGGCTTATATCTCATGTCCTATTACACATACAGCCTCGATACTTCACACATGAAAACCTCATACCAAGACCTTTCACATTTGACCATGACCTTGGACCATGTGACCTTGACCTTGGAGTTTGACCTACTTTTAAAAAACTTTAATCTGGCCTATATGTCGTCCTTAACACCTACAGCCGTGATATTTCACACATGGACACCTTCTACCAAGACCTTGCACATTTGACCATGACCTTGGACCTTGTGGCGTTTAACTTGGAGTTTTTACCTACATCAAAGGTAGGCCTTTTAGGGGGCATATATATTTTACAAACATCTCTTGTTTAACACTTACTTGGCAGAGTGTCAAATCTGCAATTTTTAGCGAGCCTGGACCTTATGTCTGGGTAGCTAATGTCACAGCCACAGTGTCTGCGTCAGTGTCTCGTCACGTCTTCAAAAACTTTAACCTGGCCTATATCTCAGGCACTATTAGAGATACAGCCTTGATATTTCACACATGGACACTTCTCACCAAGACCTTTCATTTGGGACCATTTCCATTGACCTAGTAACCTTGAGGCCATGAAGTATGACCTACTTTTAAAAAACTTTAACCTGGCCTATATCTCATGCACTATAAAGATAGAGCCTTGATATTTCAGATATGGATACCTCATGCCATGACCTTGACCTTTAGACCATGACCTTTGACATTAGTGACCTTAACCTTTGGCCTAGGACTCTTTTTTTGTGACAAGCTCTCGTATAGGCGAGCTACGTTGTCCCCAGACAACTCTTGTTGAGAAAGTGTTAATACTAGAGTTAATGCTAGTGCTTTTTGCTGGTTGAAATGTAATTTAATGTTTTATTCTATTGCTTTTATATTATCATGATTTTCATAGATCAAAGAACTTAGAGTATATCGTCGTTGTAAAAGCAAAACCTCGTATCTTGTTTTTAGCTCACCCGAGCATGAATGTGCTCATGGTGAGCTATTGTGATACCGCTGTGTCCGGTGTCCGGCGTCCGTTGTCCGTCAAACTTTGCCTTGTGTGCACTCTAGAGGCCACATTTTTTGCCCAATCAACCTGAAATTTGCTCAGAATGATTGTCTTGATGAAATCTCGGACAAGTTCGAAATTGGGTCATCTGGGGTCAAAAACTAGGTCACGGGGTCAAATCTTAGAAAAACCTTGTGTGCACTCTAGAGGCCACATTTTTTGCCCAATCAACCTGAAATTTGCTCAGAATGATTGTCTTGATAAAATCTCGGACAAGTTTGAAATTGGGTCATCTGGGGTCAAAAACTAGGTCACGGGGTCAAATCTTAGAAAAACCTTGTGTGCACTATAGAGGTCACATTTTTTGCCCAATCAACCTGAAATTTGCTCAGAATGATTGTCTTGATGAAATCTCGGACAAGTTCGAAATTGGGTCATCTGGGGTCAAAAACTAGGTCACGGGGTCAAATCTTAGAAAAACCTTGTGTGCACTCTAGAGGCCACATTTTTTGCCCAATCAACTTAAAACTTGCTCAGAATAATTGTCTTGATAAAATCTCGGACAAGTTCGAAATTGGGTCATCTTGGGTCAAAAATTAGGTCACTGGGTCAAATCTTAGAAAAACCTTGTGTGCACTATAGAGGTCACATTTTTTGCCCAATCAACCTGAAATTTGCTCAGAATGATTGTTTTGGTGAAATCTTGTACAAGTTTGAAATTGGGTCATCTGGGGTCAAAAACTAGGTCACGGGGTCAAATCTTAGAAAAACTTGTGTGCACTCTAGAGGCCACATTTTTTGCCCAATCAACCTGAAAATTGATCAGAATTATTGTCTGGATAAAATCTCGGACAAGTTCGAAATTGGGTCATCTGGGGTCAAAAACTAGGTCACGGGGTCCAATCTTAGAAAAACCTTGTGTGCACTCTAGAGGCCCCATCTTTTGCCCAATCAACCTGAAATTTGCTCAGAATGATTGTCTTGATGAAAGCTCGGACAAGTTTGAAATTGGGTCATCTGGGGTCAAAAACTAGGTCACGGGGTCAAATCTTAGAAAAACCTTGTGTGCACTCTAGAGGCCACATTTTTTGCCCAATCAACCTGAAAATTGCTCAGAATGATTGTCTTGATGAAATCTTGCACAAGTTTGATATAGGGTGTCTTGATGAAATCTTGCACAAGTTTGATATAGGGTCATCTGGGGTCTAAAACTAGGTCACAGGGTCAAATCTTAGAAAAACCTTGTGTGCACTCTAGAGGCCACATTTTTTGCCCAATCAACCTGAAAATTGCTCAGAATGATTGGCTTGATAAAATCTCGCACAATTTTTAAATTGGGTCATACGGGGTCAAAAACTAGGTCATGGGGTCAAATCTTAGAAAAACCTTGTGTGCACTCTAGAGGCCACATTTGTTGCCCAATCAACCTGAAAATTGATCAGAATGATTGTCTTGGTGAAATCTTGGACAAGTTTGAAATTGGGTCATCTGGAGTCAAAAACTAGGTCACGGGGTCAAATCTTAGAAAAACCTTGTGTGCACTCTAGAGGCCACATTTTTTACCCAATCACCCTGAAAATTGATCAGAATGATTGTCTTGATCAATTTTCAGACAAGATTGAAATTGGGTCATCTGGGGTCATAAACTAGGTCATGAGGTAAAATCTTTGTAAAACCTTGTGTGCACTCTAGAGGCCACATTTTTTGCCCAATCAACCTGAAAATTGATCAGAATGATTATCTTGATCAATTCTAGGTCACGAGGTCAAATCTTAGATAAACCTTGTGTGCACCCTAGAGGTCACATTCTTTGTCCAATCAACCTGAAAATTGGTTTACAAAAAAAGTTATTATATCAGGTGAGCGCTTCAGGGCCAATGGCCCTCTTGTTGGAAAATTTTAAAGGGGAGGGAAAAAAGTGTAATAACATTTCCCAAACTGAAATGTTTTACTTGAAATTCGGACATATTGTTCATAAATAATGTATTATTGATACTGATTGGTTAAAATATCTCAAAACCTGCGAGAATTGTCTAAACAGGACACACAAGTCTGTACTTTGAAAATTGCAAGAATCGACATACGAGGTTTTGCATCTACACCAACGATATGAAAAGTCATAAAGACCATTCCCCCAAACCTATCAACCTATCATTTAAGTTAAAAGTGGGTATAATCTTACTTATATGTGTTTGTTTATTTTTGCGTCATAAATAATGCTAACCATTACCAAAATAAGACCTGGTTTTGACATCCCTGATAGAATAGAATTCTGAAACATTGAGGCAAAAGAAAAAAATGCTGATAATCAGCATTTTCTCCTTTTGCCTCAATATTTTCTAGGCTGTATTGGCTACAAATCCTAGTTTCATTTACAGCAATTTCGTTGTCTACAACAGCTGTTGAATTTATTATCCTTAAATTTTTGCCATTTGGGAAAGGGTTACCCAGAGCTTCAGATTGACAGTGGGCCCGGGCCATTTGAAACACTATTTGCAAATATGGCCCATCACTTTTCAACTCCAGGGGCCAAGCGGCCCAAGCTTTTACAAATTTTTTATATCACTATGTTTATTTTCATTGCTATGGCCCATCATTTCCAAAAATGACCCATCAATTTCCCTGCCATGGGTCATTTTGACCCACCACTCTTCAAATAAATCTGAAGCTCTGGTTACCAACCCACACAACAAAATTTTATGCAGAAAATATTAAAGGAAATGGAAAACATGCTATAATTTATCTTTTCTTCTTTTTCTCCAATGTTTTACTGAAGGATAGCTGAATTGGCATCAAAACCTGGTTTTGCTTATTAACCCATTCCCAAGCATTGATGCTTTTTGACACCCTTCAAGATAAAGGCTTTTGAAAATATTGTGGAAAATGAAGAAATTCCTTGTAACAAGCAATTTCATCATTTCCCACAATATTTTCTATCCAAAAAGTTCAAAATATGTAAAATTTCATTCACTTGAAATTGTCGTCTGCATCGTCTTTGAATTTGGAATTTGCCGTTTGGTAATGGGTTAACCCTTTCCCAAACGGCCAAATTTTAGGGTGATCCACTTCAAAAACTGCAGAAAATGACAAAATGGAAGGTATTAAAGATAGAATTTGTGTAAATTATGGCACAGAAAATATTGAGACAAAAGGAGAAACTGCTGGTTATCAGCAGTTTCTTCTTTTGTTTCAATGTTTTCCCAAGCCTTTTCTATTAGGGACGTCAAAACCAGGTCTTGTTTGGGAAAGGGTTAAAGGATTATTTGAACAAAGTTGTAGCCATCTATGAATAATCAAACATCTTTTAACGCTTTCCCAAATGACAAAATTTTAGGGTGATCCACTTCAAAAACTGCCACAAATGACAAAATGGAAGTTATAAAAGATATGATTTGTGTAAAATATGGCATAGAAAATATTGAGACAAAAGGAGAAACTGCTGGTTTTCAGCAGTTTCTTCTTTTGTTTCAATGTTTTCCCAAGCCTTTCCTACTAGGAATGTCAAAACCCGGTCTTGTTTGGGAAAGGGTTAATGAAGATTTCTGTTTGTGTTCTGTGTTGTTTTTTCTTGTTTTGTTTTGTCATTTGCATCTTTTCTCTTAATGTTTTAAAAAGCTTTTCTCTCTATGTTTCAAAAAATTGATCCCTTTAGGGTTTTTAAAACCTGTCAGTGTTTGAGATGGAGAAAATTGTCAGAAACATGTAGTGTATGCATATTTGTATTTTTGCTTTTTCCTGAAATCAAACAAGAATAGCGTTTGAACCATTTTTCATAGTAACTAATTAACCCTTTCCCAAACAAGTTTCTTGGGATGGTCCTATTCAAAAGCTGCTGCAGATGACAATATTGGTGTTGTTGAAGATAGAATCTGTGTAGAAAATAGCTGAGAAAATATTGAGACAGAAGGAGAAACTGCTGGTTATCAGCAGTTTCTTCTTTTGTCTCAATGTTTTCTCGAGCATTTTCTATTACGGATGTCAAAACCAGGTCTTGCTTGGAAAATGGTTACGAATATTTCTCTTTAACAGAAGATTTCTCCCCTCCGCCTGCCAAAATACAAGTGCCAGATACTCATGAACTGTGTAAAAGATTGGAAGAAAGAATCTCAAGTCTCACCAAAATGGGGGATAATTTACAGAAAGAAAATAAAGGTAGGTCGTGAAAAAATAACAAAGACAAAATAATTTATAATATTCAGTAGAAGGCCTTTGTTGATAACAAGATATGCTGATATCAAATTCTTAACCAAACAAGAACATTTTAGACTGACCTGATTTCAAAGCCATGGTTGAAAAAAAAAACAAAATGTAAAGTTACGAAAAATGGAAATTGGCTTGTTTTAGTATGGAGATCAAAGACAAAGGGGAACTTAAGCTTATCAACAACCTTTGAAAATGTTTTTACTCTATTGCATTTCCAAATCCTGTGTGTTTTGTACTCATTTGAATGGTCTCTGGGAGACAATTTCACTGAGTACCCACAACATAAGGTTTTATGAACAATTAACGACACATTGCATTTTGAAAAGCCATCACTCCCTCTTATCAGTAGCTTTGTCATCTGTCAAGGTCAAATCTCAAGGTCATATTTTCAAAAAAAAAATGCAGGAAAGTGATGCAGAAACACATCTTGCTTATCCTTTTCCCAAACGGCAAAATTTTAGTGTGATCCACCTGAAAAACTGCCACAAATGACAAAATGGATGTTATTTAAGATAGGATTTGTGTAAAATATGGCATAGAAAATATTGAGACAAAAGGAGAAACTGCTGGATATCAGCAGTTTCTTCTTTTGTCTTAATGTTTTCCTAAGCTTTTTCTATTAGGGACGTCAAAACCAAGCCTTGTTTGGGAAAGGGTTAAATGTGCTTGTGATAGAGTAAACATTGACTTTAATTATCTTTCAGAAATGGCTGCTTTAATGAAAACTCAGGGAAAGAAATTGAAAAAAGTGAAGGAAAACGAGAAGAAGATTAGAAAGACAACAAGATGATGATGGTTGCCATGGAAACAAGCATTTACATTCCAATTATTTTGCTGAATGCCAAAGATGGAGAAGATTTGTTCCTTGAGACTTCTGTTACCAAGTCCTTGATCTGAAAATCCTAAAAGATGCAAAATCAGAAATCTTTTAAGGTTATAATGAAAGGAGAAAACCACCCCAGGGAATCATGTGGTACAATTTTAGAATATCATCAATTGTAACCTTGATAAGCTAAATTTTGAAATTATTGGCAGAAAAGAAGAAAAATTATATAAAATAAGATTTTCCTCCTTTTATTGTTGCTTTTGTTGAAAAGTGTATTTAAATAAAGCATTTTACATTATTTTGTCACTGCCACTAAATATTCAGTCTTTCTGTTTCATAGGAGCATTACAAGGGTATAAAATGACTGAATGACTTTTTAACCCTTTCCCAAATGACAAAATTAAAGGGTGACCCATTTTGAAAGCTACTACAGACAACAAAATTGGTGTTAATAACTTCGTAAGAATAAGATATGTGTACTTTTTGACATGGCAAATATTGAGACAAAATGAGAAAATGCTTGTAATCAGAATTTTCCTCTTTTGTCTCAAAATGTTTCCAAGCCATCAATATAAGTGACCCCTGATCTGAAATTAAAGAGACAGACCGACGATAATGTTGAAAGAGAGCTTATCTATATTTAATTTACAGAACCCAGGTCTTGTTTTGGGAAAGGGTTAATGATATTTTGTTAAATGATTTTTAAAGATAATCAAGAGAAATTATGCATTAACTGTGATCAATTATTATTTATCAATTAGGTCTTTAGGTGGTACACCTGTAACGAGTGTAGGACAAACCCCACCAGGACAAAACCCCACCAGGACAAAACCCCCTCGGACAAAACCTCACCAGGACAAAACCCCATCAGGACAAAACCCCACCAGGACAAAACCCCACCGATATATAAAATATAGTATAACAAATTTATGACATAGGAAAAGATATTTGGTAAGGAAAATATTTTTGAATATAACAAATTTGACTATGTTTCACAATTTATTACTGTATAATTTAATTATTTATTTGAAACTTCAAAAAATTGATCTAGATCTATATTGTATTTGTGTATTTATTGTATTTTAAAAGCATTATTTTTTCATACTTATTTTCCAATCTGTGTTTATTGAAATATCCAAATAAGGCAAAATTGCTTTAAAAATGGAAACCATTGTGGGAAAAGGAGAGGTTACTGGGAATAAGATGAAGCCAAATATTATCTTGACATCAAGTTTTTGTCACCTAAATATAAGTCATTTGGCATGCATAATATCATTCCCTTATCTACGAAATCAATTATCACCTATCATAATTAGGACAATAGATGACATCAGAAGACTTAACGCCTCAGAAGAAAGTAACACTTCTGATTTTAAATAAGTTTATTCCCATGAATCATGCTTATTAATTTTTATCAAAGGCATTATTCAAATGAAACTTTTTTGGGAAAAAATCATTTCATATTCATGATATTCAAGGATTACTTCTTCATTCGTTATCAATTTATGATTTAGCAATAAATAGTTTTTTTGTTCAAAATGCAAATTTTTAGGCTTCATAAAAAAAACTTCAAAAAATCATAAATCTAAGAAAATTTTAAAAATGAATCAATGATAATATATACCATGGAAAAGAAACATTAGTCCTACATTATAATAGTATTATGAGTATTAGTTCTTTCCTGTAAGTTTTATTCATCAAACATCAAAAATGAGAAAAATAGAAAATAAATCATCAAAGGATAACTATTACAATACTTAATCAAATGCAAATTTATTTGTTTCAATAATAGTTTATTGTTGAATGATTTAAAAATGAATAAAATATAAGACTGGTGGGGTTTTGTCCGCCTTGCCAATTTTAGTGGTGGGGTTTTGTCCGAGGGGGTTTTGTCCGAGGGGGTTTTGTCCTGGCGGGGTTTTGTCCGTACCCCACCTGTAACAGAGAATCACGTGTTGATTTCGTAATCATACAGCAGTAGAAAGTGAAGAATAATTCAACTTATCTGTATATATTGTATATCATTCAATGGTTTTGACGTCGCTCTAAAAATGCCTAAGTCGTATGGTTCTCAACGTTTTCACATTACTGGTGTTCTACCTAAACTGATTAGATTTACTGAAAATGTATTCACTATATTAATCGAGATTGCTAATTTATTGATGAAAACTAAAAAAATGATTATGAAAATATGCATTTATTTATCTTTTATTTACAAGCCTGATCACAGATTATCTTCGCGTCCAGATTGTTCCCTGAAATTATCTTTGCTTTTCAACAAAAACCTCGCAACTGCAGCTTGCTTTAAAGTGTCCGATGATCGGCAAAATTAAAGTCTTGTGCCGAAAAAACACCTTACTATTAACCAAATATCAAAGTTTCTACAATTTTCCAACATTAGAAGTGTTTTTATTTCGTCTTTTAAATTGGATATTTTGGTTTTTTCCGATCTTTGCCGAAGAAAATACGCTAAACTTCCGACTTGAAATTATGACGTCATACTTGCCACTGAATGACGCCATGGCGGGAAAAACGGGCAGTCATGGGTCATTTCCCGGAAAGTCTGAAATTTCTGAAAAAGTTAAATGTCCGACTTTTCTGTCATAAAGCGACGTCCCCAATCGATACTCAAAACACGGAATTCGTCCTCAGTAAATGTTAGAAAAAAATGTTAAAACAGTCAAAGAATAGGTCGTAAGTGAATTAAGGAATGTGCCAAAGAACGCTTTAAGTTTTTCTATTACTCTTACGATCGAGAAATGGATAAAAACTGAGACTTCGCTATATGACAGAAAAGTCGAACACATTATCTTTGTCAGACACCTCATGCTCTAGATTGGGGGCGGAGTCAAGCCATTGATGACGTCAATCCGTGGCAATTTTACGGAAATTGCCGATCTTTATTTTCTCGAAAATCAGTTTTTCAACGATGTAAAGAAAAGCAAATAAAACTTTTAAAACAACCGAGTTTGGCGGATCTTTTATAAAACACGTTAATTTAATGATTTTCTTCCAATATACGGTACAATAAACTGCCAAGCTTGGTAGCCTTTAAGCTGCAGTTATGAGGGTTTCGTTGAAATGCAGCGTTTTGCTGCTTGGTTGCTCTTACTTTTAAATTTAATGTTCTTCGGCAGTGATCAGACTGATTGAGGGTTTGACCATGAATTTGACAATATAAAAAAGAATGGAAGAAAATTACAAAATCAGCATTGTAACATAGACATATGAAAGGCATAACCACCATTTTACATGCTATGCAATTTCGCATTTTGTAAAAAAGGTGCAGTAAAGGTTGAATGATAGCAAAGACAAAAAGCCACATATACAATCGTAAATAAAAGGAAATCTTGAATGCCGAGGTCCGCTGTCACCCAAATTGAATAGGAAATTTTGGCGATCTTGCATTATGTTATTTTAGAATTCTTGGGTGAAATGAAGAAAAAGTTGAAAAACAGCATTTCGCCGCATCTTAAACAAAATACGTCGTAACTGCAGCTTAAATACGCTTTATGCCTATATTACAATGCTGATTTTACAAACGTTCTTCTTGAACAAAGTTTGTGTCTTTCATCAGTTGGTGTGAATCATCAATGGCAATGAATTTTGTGCTAAAAATAGACATGGTGTACCGTTATGTTTTAATAAACCGTCAGTGTTGTTATAAATTCACGTAACTACGGCTTGAATCAAGCCGTAGTTACGATATTTTATAACAACACCTACGGAAATACCATTGTTTGTCCGAAATTACGTCACGGTTAACCAGATAAAATCCTTTCCTATTAGAAGAAGAGAGAAGAAGAAGAACATTTTATTAGACAAGTACTGGTTGTACATAGTCGTTAACACATGTTCCTATTAGAGAGAGTGAAGACTCGAATGGGATATTATGGAAGTGCCGAGAGAAATACCAGGAATGCATGGCCAGCTGTTCCAGTCGGTATATGACCAACACGTTGTTGTATTACGAATTTCATTTGACCTGGCACTGACCTTTCTGCTAAATCACGGTATTCGGGAAAAAAGGTATTTTCAATGTTATATATGATTTGCTGAAAAAATATAGCCTAAATTATATCAACAAAATGCTCATAGTATGAGGCAAGACTAGTTTTTGGTGTCCTAAAATCTTCATGAGTCAATCTTTTATGATCATTGAGAAATGATTGAATATGTACTCAGAAAATAGCCATTTTTGGGCGTTATATTGTCTCACCAAAATATTTTTAGAATTCAAGGTATAACTCTAACGCGCTATTGTAAACATTTTTGGGGAAAAACCAATACTTACCTGTAGGAGGAGCAGATTAATGATCAATTATCTATGTGTTTTAAGTGATTTATTTGAATTGTCGTCATCATGTTAACTATGTCTGCAATTGTCTATTGGAAACATTAGTGGCTTCTAAACCTCTGTCATAAGAGGCGGTATGCAGGTGGTGGTTCGAGGCTAGGGGCGAGCTTAATGTTTTTTAATGGTTACTTTCGAATGTATAGTTTTATGCATATTTAGCTTATTGCTTGTCTCATTACAATACTTCAAATGATTATCATTTGTTATCATTATTTTAGCTTTATAATGCTTTTTTCTCTCTTTTTATTCTTTTTATTTTTTCCTCGTCTATTTTAGTAGTGATTATTTATTTGACATCATTTCATTTTTGTAACTTACAATTTTTCATCATTCTTCAAAACGTTTTCACAAATAAAATCTATGACAACAAAACGACAACAAATGGCAAAAATCTAGATACTATCTGTCTCCGAGTAATCGCAGCACCAAAGGAGCATGTGTCCCGTGCACGATCTTTTAAAATAAAAGTTTCTCAGAATAAGAAAAAAAGATATCGGTATACAGAGGATTCGAACCCGAGTCGCAGGATTGACGGTTATTGTACTTTCAGTCAGTCGATATTTCCAGCACTTCTTACGTAGGACGAATTAAAACATTATATAAGTTATGCAATGATCACCTGGGCTACGGTCTATTGCGTTTCGAGGTGACCAATCTGTTTACAATAATAAAGCGAGCCCGATAATGGTCACAATATCGCGTTTTATCTATATAAATAAAGAGTGTAGGACAAAACCCCACCAGGACAAAACCCCACCAGGACAAAACCCCACCAGGACAAAACCCCATCAGGACAAAACCCCACCAGGACAAAACCCCACCAATATATAAAATATAGTATAACAAATTTATGACATTGAAAAAATATTTGTTAAGGAAAATATTTTTAAATATAAGAAATTTGATTATGTTTAACAATTTATTACTTTATAATTTAATTATTTATTTGAAACTTCAAAAAAATTGTGTATTTATTGTATTTTACAAGCATAATTGTTTTTATACTTATTTCCCATTATGTGTTTATTGGAATATCCAAATAAGGCAATTTTGTTTTAAAAATGGAAACAATTGTGGGAAAAGGAGAGGTTACTGGGAATGAAATGAAGCCAAATATTATCTTGACATCACATTTTTGTCACCTAAATAAGTCATTTGGCATGCATTATATCCCCTTATCTACGAAATCAATTATCACCTATCGTAATCAGGACAATAGGTGACATCAGAAGACTTGGAGCCCGAAGACTTGACACATCAGAAGAAAGTAACACTTCTAATTTCAAATAAATTTATTCCCATTAATCATGCTTGTTTTATCAAAGGCATTATTCAATTGAAACTTTTTTGGGGAAAAAAATCATTTCATATTCATGATATTCAGGGATAACTTCTTCATTAATTATCATGCAATTTATGATTTAGCAAAAAATACTTTTTTGTTCCAAAAACAAATTTTTAGGCTTCATAAAAAACTTTAAAAAGAATATTATAAAAATAAATCAATGATAATATATACCATGGAAGAAATAACATAAGTCCTACATTATAATAGTATTATGAGTGTTATTTCTTTCCTGTAATTTTTATTCATCAAACATCAAAAATGAGAAAAATAGAAAATATATTATCAAAGCATAACTATTACAATACTTGCATGATCAAATGCAAATTTAATTGTTTCAATAGTAATTTATTGTTGAATGATTTGAAAATGAATAAAATATAAGACTGGTGGGGTTTTGTCCGCCTTGCCAATTTTAGTGGTGGGGTTTTGTCCGAGGGGGTTTTGTCCGAGGGGGTTTTGTCCTGGTGGGGTTTTGTCCTGGTGGGGTTTTGTCCGTACCCCATAAATAAACCGTGACCTCTGGACAGACGAGTCAAACTGAACAGGTAAACCAGGTATGTAAACGTCGTGGTTTTAAGAAGGCGTTTACCGTTAGATGTAATCACAACACCCCTTTCACGTAGGACAGTCTATAGTTAAAAGTACACTAAGTCTCAATGTTGATGGTACCACTATACATGTGATGAGTTATTATTGATTGTTTCCAATAATCTTTATTTTGATTTGATAAAACAGTTCCTAATGTAGATTTTGGTAGTCTATTTTACCCATATTTTAGAGTTGTGTCTCAGAAAATGGGACATTTGTAGACCCTAGCTTGAATATGTAGTGTCCGTAACCAACTGTTACAATGGTGATTTTTGAAAGGATCCATATAGATTAAAACTTCAGAAGTCTAGAATATTACAGCTCTCAATATGGTAGCCTAAATGAAATAATCTGTTTCGTGTTAACATGAGCTCAGGACTTTTTATTGCACTTTAAGGGTTACAGACACTACACAAATAAAAATACAGCCAAATATCTGAGTAAAAAAATTCAGATCAATTTTGTATTTCAAAACAAGTTTAAATTATTTTCACTAATGGCTTCAGAAACTATTCACACGTCAGTTTTGATGATTCAAGTAATGAACTTTTGATATTGGAATCTTATTTTATGCCAGGAAAGCTAGAAGGGTGGGTTAACCTAGTGAGACACTTTGTTTCCGAATACCGTGTTTTAGCCGTTTATTCAAAATGTGTCCATATTTCGCATATAGCGTAATATTCTTCCAAAAGACTTGTATCATAGTTCACAGATTTAACAGGTAGCCTATACAAGAAAATAATACTGTTTTGTTATTTTGAAAAAGCACAGACGTGTTATTTATGACAATAAAAGCTAAAGGTACGCCATGTGAAATGACATCTGTAATAAAATGCGTTAAACCCAACCAGTCCTGGGGTACGGACAAAACCCCACCAGGACAAAACCCCACCAGGACAAAACCCCCTCGGACAAAACCCCCTCGGACAAAACCCCACCACTAAAATTGGCAAGGCGGACAAAACCCCACCAGTCTTATATTTTATTCATTTTCAAATCATTCAACAATAAATTATTATTGAAACAAATAAATTTGCATTTGATCAATAATTGTAATAGTTATACTTTGATAATTTATTTTCTATTTTCTCATTTTTGATGTTTGATGAATGAAAATTACAAGAAAGAAATAACACTCATAATACTAATATAATGTAGGACTAATGTTATGTTTTCCATTGTATATATTATCATTGATTTATTTTTAATAATATTCTTAGATTTATGATGTTTTGAAGATTTTTCATTAAGCCTAAAAATTGTTTTTGGAACAAAAAAGTATTTATTGCTAAATCAAAAATTGACAATGAATGAAGAAGTTATCCCTGAATATCATGAATATGAAATGATTTTTTCCCCAAAAAATTCATTTGAATAATGCCTTTGATAAATATGAATAAGCATGATTCTTGGGAATAAACTTATTAGGTGTTAAGTCTTCTGATGTCATCTATTGTCCTGGTTATGATAGGTGATAATTGAATTCGTAGATAAGGGAATGATGTATAATGCATGCCAAATGACTTATTTAGGTGACAAAAACTTGATGTCAAGATAATATTTGGCTTTAACTTATTCCCAGTAACCTCTCCTTTTCCCACAATTGTTTCCATTTTTAAAGCAAAATTGCCTTATTTGGATGTTTCAATAAACACAGAATGGGAAATAAGTATGAAAAAACAATGCTTTTAAAATACAATAAATACACAAATACAATATAGATCTAGATCATTTTTTTGAAGTTTCAAATTAATAATTAAATTATCAAGTAATAAATTGTAAAACATAATCAAATTTCTTATATTTAAAAATATTTTCCCTACTAAATATTTTTTCTATGTCATAAATTTGTTGTACTATATTTTATATATTGGTGGGGTTTTGTCCTGATGGGGTTTTGTCCTGGTGGGGTTTTGTCCTACACTCACCAGTGCTACGGTAGAATTTGTTGGACATAATTATGTAGTAAAGATAGTTAGGAAAACGTCCGGGAAAAAAGGAAATGGCTGATAATCAACAAAATACTCACTTTCCCTCAATTTGTATGCGATATACATTTTTGTAATTCAACGTTTTCTACTTTTGAAATCAGACAACTTGTCGAATGCAACCCCTTTCAAATCGTACTGGTCTACATATTCATTGTTCGAGATAGGTTAAACAAGTTTCTTTAAAAAAAAAAAAAAAAAAAAAAAAAAAAAAGATGGGGGTAATCAAGAAGAAGTACCCACATTGCATTGATATCATGCAAAGGTCCCAAGTCGCGTGGCTAAATCTATGATGACCGATTTAATATCCACCCTTTCCCAAAATTGAGACTGTTGTAAGTTAAAATGTGTTAATAACGACGAAAAATATATTAAAGGGACCATTCATTTCATACGCCCGTCGACACCTTGTATGTCTTGATGCAAAGATTGATAATTCTAATGCGTAATAATGCCACCCGTTTTTTGGACCTGTTATAAAATTTATAAGCGAAAGATACGCCTTGAAAGTTGAGACAGAAAGGACAAATTCCATATTTATAAATCTGAACTGTTGTCCACAACAATTTGTTTTATTTTAGTACATTATACATATGTATATATCTCGTGAACGGTTCAATATTTTTTGGCTTGAAATTTTTCAGAATTTTTATAAGAAAATCTGCTCTTTCAGATAAAAATAAAAGTAAAATTTATGAAAACTAAATGTGAAATGTCACTTTAAACAAAAATAGGAAATTTTCATTGTAAAGCATAGACTGAAACATACAAAATTGAGACAATGTTTGTTCACCCTTTTTCCACAATATTGTCTAATAGAGTCGGCAAAACCACAAGATAATAGCGACAGGGCTAAAATCTCTTATCTTTCTCATTTCACCATAAAAAGGTGCATTTGGTGCTTTTGCATGTTGCAGTCGAAAAAGTGGGTGCGTAACAACCTTGAAACGTTTATAGATAAAGAATAAGCCGACAGATCAATTGATTTATTTACCCCCATTCAAACACTCCCATTTGCGTGCAAATTTAGGTTAAATTGCTTATACCGTTACCGAAAAATATTGATACATAAGAAATAAATGCTGATATTCAGCATTTTCTTCTTTTGCCTCAATATTTTCTGTACTTTATAATGAACGCATATATCATATTTAATCACACTCATTTTGCCGTCTGCATCAACTTGGATCACCCCTCAGATGTTGTCGTTTGGGAAAGGGTTAACATTTGCATTTACATTATGCACTTTAAAAGGGTAGATGCCCAACTACCTTGAAACGTTTATAAATAATAAGTTGGCAAATCAATTGGTTTATTATATAATTCATCCCTTTCCCAAACAAGACCTGGTTTTGACGTCCCTTATAGAAAAGGCTTGGGAAACATTGAAACAAAAGAAGACATTGCTGATAGCCAGCAGTTTCTTCTTTTGTCTCAATATTTTCTTTGCCATATTTTACACAAATGCTGTCTTTAATAATCTCCATTTTGTCATTTGTGGCAGTTTTTGAAGTGGATAACCCTGAATTTCTGCCGTTTGGTAATGGGTTAAACTCCATTCATTTTAAACACTCCTCTACGTTGTCGTGCAAATTTAGGTTAAACTGGCCGATCCAATTTGAAAGGAGTGACAGAGGACAAAAAAGATGTGATAAAAAGGATTTGCAGACAATTAAATATAGCACAAAAATGTTTAGTCAAAAGAAGGAAATGTTGGTTACCAGCATTTTCTTCTTTAGCATCAATGTTTTTCCAAGTAAATTTTATATCAGAGACGTCAAAAGCGGTCTTGATTTGTTTAAGCCTTTCCCAAACAAGACCTGGTTTTGACGTCCCTAATAGAAACGGCTTGGGAAAACATTGCGGCAAAAAGAAGAAACTGCTGATAACCAGCAGTTTCTCCTTTTGCCGCAATATTTTCTGTGCTATATTTGTATTTTACACAAATGGTAACTTTAATAACATCTATTTGTCGTTTTCTGCAGCTTTCAAGTAGGATAAGTCCAAATTTTGGCCGTTTGGGAAAGGGTTAAACTTAACCCTGTTCCGAACAACCATATTTTGGATTGATCCATACTGATATAAACTGCAAATAACATACGTTACTGTGAAAACCCACAATTTGTGGTTTAGAGACCATTGAGAGAAAATAAAAAATGACGGTTATCAGTATTTCTTCGTCCCCTTTGTTTGGCCTTTCTGAACATAATAAATATTTTTTG
Source organism: Fragum sueziense (assembly GCA_963680895.1). Classification (NCBI taxonomy): domain Eukaryota; kingdom Metazoa; phylum Mollusca; class Bivalvia; order Cardiida; family Cardiidae; genus Fragum; species Fragum sueziense. The sequence continues at coordinate 67,257,737 of OY804596.1, read as the reverse complement.
GGGTCCCCAAATCAAGGCCTTGTTTTGGAAAGGGCTGAATCCTAACCCTTTCCAAAAACAAAACTGTTTATGACGTCCTATAATTCTGATAAGGATTGTGAAAAAAAATGAGACAAAAGAAGAAAATGGAAAAACGGTTACCCGCTTTTATCAGCGTACCAAATCAACAGGGATTGCTGCTGAGCATCAGCGTCCTGATCAGCCGTGTATAACGAGCAAATGTCAGGATAATAACACGTTAACGTCACTTACGTAATTGGTTTACAACAATCGTTTCCGCTGCAATTACAATACCAACAAATCGCTATGGAAATAACCGTGCTAGAACGGTATGTTAACGACCAAGACATAACAGTTTTCACTACTGGCCAATCTGAATGAATCCAGATAACATAATTTCATAATGTTACATCTGGAGATCGCGCATTAGGGGTCATCTTCTGTGACCTGGGAATTTCCATTTATTCTATTTTTAAAACAACCAATCAAAACGCTCGTTGCAAACGCAGGTCTGTTGTCCCTGACAACAACACCAAAATGGCTGCGGTCGATAGACACGCGCTTGACACCGAGCAAAGAGCAAAGTCCATTAGTTTTGAGAGCAAAGATATGGCATTCATTAATGAAGTGGATAGGTTTCGGTATATTTTTGGCACTGTAGGCAGTTTTGTGCGATCATTGTGCAAACCCGAAGTAGAGCGGTGTGTAATTTTGAACACAAATAAACTATATATTGACAATTGGTATACATTAGAAGTAGTAGTCAGATTAGCTCAGTTGGTAGAGCTGCCGACTTGAAAACCATATATTAGAGGATCGAACCTCGCGCCGACTTCATCTTTTTGTCCCCCTATTTTTTATCATCTTTATTACATTTTTCCATACCAAATTATTCTAGAAATTGCAAAAACGAAATAAAAATAAAATTACCAATTATGTTTTTATATCCGTGATTTCTAGAAACTTTTAGTTTGAAAAATATAAAATGCATAGTAGGAAAAAATATGTAGCCGAGGTGGGAGTCGATCCCTGGACACCTGATTATTGAGTTGGATGCTCTACCGACTGAGCTAATTTGGATTCTAATTTAAGTTGATTCAAATTACCAATATATAGTTTATCGTGGATGGGTAGTCAAAACCTCGTAACTACAGCTTGAAAAAGCTGGAGATACGAGGTTTTGACCCCCCACCGACGTTATACGTTTATAAGTTAACATCGCTTTGTTTCGGGTTGGCGTGATTATCGTGTTGAACTGTTGCTGCCATGCAGAAGACTATCTGCTTCATAAATGCCATGTCTTTGCTCTCAAAATTAACGGACTTCAATGGTCTTTGTCTTTGTAGTGAAATCACCACATTGGAGGCGTCCATGGCTACTAGTTATCGTTAGAAACGGAAGTGTAGTGTGCACGGTAGTGCGCATGCCCGTGCGCATGCGAAAAATCTTTCAACTTTTCCAAAGTAAAATCTGATTGGTCTAAAGAAAGGTCACAGAAGATGACCCTCAACGGGTCGTCGTTAGATCCTACTGAAAGATAGGATCTATATTTCAATTAGATTGCACTACTGGCGATCATGAAAGGGACAGATCCTTACTAAAAGTCATCGTCAGAGAGTGTAAGACAATTTGCCCTCCCGGACGATTGCCCCCCCCCCCCCCCGCTATCCGGGAGGGCAATTGTCCGTTCCTCTCGTCAGATCAGAGTGGGTTGGGCCTTGTCATACTGAATACTGGACGCCCAAACTTTAGAATACAGCAATATATGGTCACAATTCCAGCCGAAACGATTAGAGATATGGTTACAACTGACAAGTCATCGAGGTCACGTCTATCGGGATGGTATTGATACTCAAAATGGGATTACTGTATGTGTAGAAATATTAGCGGGCTTCTTATTTTCAATTCCAACTTATTCTTTTTTTCGCTATATTCGCGCTAGACCATCGGCCCGCGAATTCACGGTGTATAATCACGTGACTCAGAATTTCCGATAATTTTCAATATATTTTTTAATTCTTGACCAATTTGATTTCGGTTTAAAGCAGAGAAGGTGGGAAAATACCATAAATAAGCTGGACGTGTTGGATTTTTGAAAAATCAACTGATAAAATAGTTATTGAAGATAAACCAAAATTCAATCTAATGCGTGACGTCTGTCCACATTCTCTGCTTAAACCCGAATTCAAATTGGTCCAGTATTTACAAAATTATTGAAGATTTTTTGAAAATATTGTATCACGTGATTATCCACCATGGAATTCATGATTGCATATTCGTTATTCAAAATCCTCACAACGCATCTTTTTGGATGGATATATATCTCAGGCATTGGGTGTAATTTTTGTCTGAAATTTTCAGGGAACGTTGTGATGACTTCAGTATTTAGTTCAATGTATAAAATCATATAGTTGATTATAAACTATGCAAAGATGAAAATCAGTGATGCGTCTTAAAGTCAGTATAGTTTATTTACAAAGATATGAACGAATTTCATTTTTTTGCAATTCAACCCATTATATTATGCATTTTATTAGGAATTTAACCCATTAAAGTCTGCATTAAAAGTACAATTTGTAAATCCTTATTCACAGACCGCAAATAAATTTTAAAGAAAAATTTACCTGCATTGTATTTGAACAACAAGTTTGTAGATTTATTCTATGTCTGTCGAGTTTATTTGTTGAAATAGATTAAGTTACATAATATTTATGCGATAGATCGTGTTTATTTGTTAAGCAAGCTTTTACATTCTTTAGGGCGAGTTTTTTTTTTTTTTTTTTTTTTTAGATAAAGCGTTTTTAAGACCGAGGTGTTCAAAATGCTCTATACGTCATAAAAATGACGTCATGATGACGTCATTTGTATGAAGTATGGAGCATTACCATGATACCACGGATCATTCGGAGCAACTCGGTCCATTATCTTCTGTATTGTTTCTGCAGAGTTAACCGAGGGGTTCCGCACAAAGTATATGGTAATGGCGCCTCCCATTGAACGTCTTAAAAATCTTGCTCTAAAGAACGCTTTATCCTAAACCATCTTAAGAAATCTCAAGATATCTCAAGAAATCTTTCCGGGCATGTTTAAAGCATTTTACCATTTAGGTCTAAAAGGAGCCATTTGGAATGTGTATGAATGTGTAAAAACAAAATGACATAAAGAATTCTGAAAGTTAGGGCTATTTGAAAAGTGGCATATGTAGCAGGAGTCTGCGGAGCGTCCATTTTATTTTCTGTGGTAACTAATAGGAATAAACTTTAAGTGCTTTGTAAGCTGTCATACAAGAATTTTTCAATGTAATATCTAGTATGTTGTGCATACTTTCATTTACTTAATTATCAAAAAGTGACTGCTATAGCAACTTTTTTGAGAAATATGGTCAGAGATTTTCACAGATCTTCGTCAGATTGCCGTCGGATTGGCTTCTGTTCATATAACATCTTTGGCCTGACAGACCAGTCCATAAACGTGAAAACTGCCCGTAACATCGCAAGTGCATGTGTTATTTGTTAAATATCACTGCGTGCATTTAGATATCCCCTCCGCCTACTTGTGGTTTGGTTACATTCCAAACCAAAACGGATTTGTTAAGTTGTAAGTTGTGTAAATAACAATAAAAAAGGCTTTGAATGTCAATGACAGAGAATTTTGCCCTAAAAATATACTTGGTTAATCGTTATAATTATTTTGATAAACGGTCGGGGTTATTATGAAATTTCGTAACTACGGCTTTAGCCAAGCCGTATAATTGGATATCGAGTCGTGAGCCGTGACGAAAGGTTACGGTATATTCCAATACATGTAAATAGGGAGTAGTGCCTATTTTCCACTGAATAAAAGCGAACAATGACAGGTATTGTGTGCTGTCCGCGATGCCGTGTGAGTTCAGTAGCTGTATCCAGATAGTACTTCGTCGAATTAGTACAGGGAAACGGGTTCGAGTCACATATATTGATAATTCGAAATCCCTCTTCCCCTGTCAATTTAGACTCGCTGATCTTTGACCATTCACAGGTCAGTGGCGGATCCGGGGGGGGGGGGTTCGGGGGGTTCAAATGAACCCCCTCTGAAGAACAATTATTTCATTTTCAAGCAGAAATTCAGTTAAACTTGTATCATAATTGGAAAACGAACCCCCCTAAATTGTATATTCGAACCTCCCTTACAGAAATCCTGGATCCGCCACTGCAGGTCGTTGTCTATCTATAGTTACGTTATTTCATAACAACACCTACGAAACACTATTGTTTGTCCGAAATTACGTCATGATTAGCTGGATAAAATCGTTTTCTATTGTGTGCACCTGTAAAATCATTGTATCGATGTAGTTCAGACGCACGAATAAGCGTTTTTCATCAATGGGTTTATTTGTATGCAGATCAATCCTTTACCAGGCGGCGAAATTTTGGACTGTTCCAAATTCAAAGATATTGCAGACGACAATTTCAAGTGCATGGAATTCTACATATAGTCCCTTGAATGCAAGAAGGTGACAAGCAATTTTTTTCATTTCCCACAATATTTTCTACCCAGAGAGACTAGGAATGTAAAATTATATTCGATTGAAATTGTCATCTGTAACATCTTTGAATTTGGAGGAGTCCAAGTTTTTGTCGTGTGTAACAATTTCTACAATAATATAGTATAAAATGTAGCACGAGAGGGTCTATTCTTGCAATAGTGCATCACCTTCAAAATTCACATGTTGATTATAATCCCAGGGCCTACATGTAGAAGCCAAGCTAGTTGTTTACTTGTTTTTTTCAAGTTTCAATGTTATCAGGCCGAGCCTCTGAAAGATTGATATACGTGTAAGTAGTCTTTGTACAACTTACTCAAAAGCTGCCATAAATTCTATCCGTATGTAATCAAAATACAAAGCTTGTCAAGTTAATGCAGAAACATACAAAATACAAACCATGTCAAATTATACTCTCTTAAGAACAGAGCACATTATCTCTACATTCCATTTCGATAGAATGAGCTCTGTTCTCGCCGGGTCATTTCACGACTAATCTCGGGGCCTAGGCGGGATTTCAGTATCCAATCGTTGGCCATACACAACAAAACAATTTAAAAAGCTGATACAAACTTTCATTGGCTGACGCTTCAAATTACCGGCTTCAGCCAAAAATAGAAGCGACGTAATGTATACGTAATCAAACAAGATCAAACTGAATGATTTTGATTCGATAATTCAAATGTTACCGGCTTCAGCCAAAAATAGAAGCAACGTAATGTATACGTAATGATCATGCAAGATAAAACTGAATGATTTTGATTCGATAATTCAAATGATGTGCTACAATTAGATTATGACGACCAAATAGGCTGTTGGCGTACCGAAAATTGCAGAGGTCATATTTGATGGTTTAATCAATAGACCTCGGCATTGGAGAGTAGTCAAATTAATGCACAAACAAACAATATACAAATCATGTCAAATTAATGCACAAGACTTATCTAAATGTGTGTCATTAAGTCGCACATTATTTCTACCATGAATTAGATAGACTGTGCCAAGTTTAATTATGCGTAAAAATGGGGTTGTAAATTTGCAATGTCACCAATGCCAGCAAGTTTTGACTTATCAATGATACTTTTTTTGTTTTTGATTCCATGGCACAGGAATGTTTGTAACTCGTTTTTTGATATGCCGAAAATGATCGGAACAAGTCCTCTATGTGCATGAAAGTAGGCGGTATAAGCGAAATAGCAATAGTTAACGTAGATCGCAAACGGTATCCAATCGCAAAAAAATCGTCGGTGCCATTGCAAAACCTCGTAATTCCAGCTTGGAGTTAGGAGGTTGTACAATAACACCGAAGAAATGTGATTTCGAGATTATTGTTGAACCTTTTCAATATTTTACAAACCATGCTTGTATGAAATTCATTTTCTCGTAGCGATATCAATTTAGTAATAGCACTTTTTGATAAAAAGAGATGAAAATAGTCTTTAAATTGCATTTTTGATGAAAACATAAAATGGACTGTTCTCTTTCATTTGAAAGAGAAACGGGACCAAAAAGACAGAGCACTATCCAGAAAAGCTGTATGAATGCATCCTGCATGTGCACATTTCTGCTGCTTGGAAAAGGTTAAGATACACGAAACAGCTAAAAGAGAAAAAGTGTCGAAGGCGCACCAATTTCATGAAAATGGCAACATTTAACCCTTTCCCGAACAGCAAAATTTTAGGGTGATTCACTTCAAAAACTGCCACAAATAACAAAATGGGAGTAAATAAAGATAGAATTTCTGTAAAGTATGGCATAGAAAATATTGAGACAAAAGGAGAAACTGCTGGTTATCAGCAGTTTCTTCTTTTGTTTCAATGTTTTCCCAAGCCTTTTCTTTTAGAGACGTTAAAACCAGGGGCCCGTTTTATCAACGGTCGTACGTCGGTCGCAGCTAAGATTGTCGTAACTTTCGGTCTTACGTCCGCCAGACCGTTTTATCAAAAAGTCGTAGCTACGATTGACGTAAGTTTTTCCCAAATTTCTACGACCGGTCCGACCCAGTCTTAGTAGGGTCGCAAAAATGGCGGCCACATTAGAAATGTTTGAAGCGAGAAAAAATGAAATTTTAAAAGGCCAAAACTGCTAGAATAAGTTGTCTAGAGAAATGTCAACATTGAAACCGTGTGTCCCTGACCGGAATGAACGATCTTACACGTAGAATGGGGGCTTTTGTCGGGAGCATAGCAAACTGAATGGAGGCAAAGTTTCGTTGAAACACAGGTAAATAATTGTTTGTGGTTGGACCAAATAAGTAAGTTTTTACTGTAAAATTTACTGTCAACAATGACAATTAGAATAATAATGGTACGAAAAACTTGTAGTGCGAAATTTGTTATGATTTACGTCAAAACGTTGGAGATATCGCTGCCTTTCAACAGTTAGACCTTGACAACAGACACGATATGGTCTTTCAATGTTCTCAAATCGAAAGGCGGGGTCTTTCAGCAAACACATCTTTTTTTCTTGTCCTTCATAATTTTCCATTACAGTTACCACTCCAGGCTCGTTTGCTGAGAACCGGAAATACTGAAATTTCCTGAAAATATTGATTACAGTTATTAATCATAATAACACATACCAAAAGAAATATTTCGCAGGTTTAAGTTACAAGTTCGATAAAGAATAAGATTTGAAACTCGTGTAGATCTATGTAACTTTACGCATTTCATATAAGTTATGTTGTTTGCTGTGTTGTGTAGTCCAATTTGAAAGCTGCTGCAGATGACAAAATAGATGTTGGTAAAATATTATTTCTGTACAATATAGCATAGAAATTATTGATACAAAAGGAGAAATGCTGATTATCAGCATTTTCTTCTTTTGTCTCGATGTTTTCCCAAGCCTTTTCTAATAAGGACGTCAAAACTCGGTTCTTGTTTGGGAAAGGTTTAAACAAAATGAGAACTATAACTCACCTAATTCCAACCAGAGGCTTGAAATATCGGGTAAATTCGACACCCCAAGAATTTGTGTGAGAAAATAATCAGAAAACGATGTTAATATCTCTTATAAACTTCAAATCAGGTGAATATATTGATTATAACGATGCACTTTTTTTTCTTTATTGAGATTTTCATTCTCACCCACGATTCGGAGACAGATCAATTTGCGAAATGTGATTTTTTTAAATGTTCATCCGCGCAGTCATATCCTAAACCACAAATATTCCCTTAAAGTTTACGTACTGAGAATGAAAACACCACTTTCCGGCAATACGAAATGCATCAAATTACACACACTTGTAAATACACTTCACATAGGTTGATTCACCATGCCGGATTTCAAGATTATGCTTCAAGGAGAAATTAATTTACAAATATTATTTTACTCTATATTCATATGCAAGGGAGGTAAAATTGAACATTTTTGTCAAACATTTCTTTAAATATGCATTAATTCAAAATTCTAAACCATACAAAATGCTTATGTCTGTATTTAGAATGGAAATGTTACACAGTTTAGGAATTACTGGCACTTTACAAATTTCGCCTGTGGCTCTGCATTTCATTCTAAGTTCGTAAACCTTAAAGCATATATACGAAATATTCCTTCTTCATTTAAAACACCGCGGTCGCCAAACAACAATGTTTAGAAAGTTAACTGTCTCCTCGAATGAAATGTAAAAGTAATACCTTGTCGCTGAAATATTCCAATTAATGGTTCAATTAATCCTTGACCAAATTAATCTTAACTTAACATGCGCAGCCCGAAATTTCAACAACTGTTCCCTTTTAATTACTGTATGGGAATGAGTCTATTTCTATTTTCGGAAACTGTTCAATAACCGGTGTTGCTTCGCGGCTTTGTTTGATGTTTTAAAGGGCGACGGTAACAGATGGTCTAATTGCAAAAAAATGAAATTTTTTGAAAAAATATGCAAAACTTTTGTGTTGACAACCTCGGGATGGTTAATAATATGCGATTCAGACAGAGAATGAGCCGAAATTACAAGACAGATTGCTGAATTTAGGGAAAATCCAAACCTAAATTCAACCCCATCACTGATGGGGTTAGAATTATTTTGAAATTGTTGCACATGCGCATACAGCGCGGACCATGATTCAAACGAGATTCATACTTGAATTTCAATATGACGTCATCATGTATGGTGTGACGTCATTTAAGAAAGTCGCATGTCCTACTGTTTTGACCTACTTTCGATATCGCTTCATGAATTTGGTATCAAATTGCGAAAAAATGAGTCGTTGCTTCAATAGTTTGTCGTAATCATTTAATCAGGTCATATAAAGCTTAAAAAGTGTACATTTCGTTTGTATTTGACAATTTTTGGGTCCAAATCTGGGAAATAGTAGCTTTAAACTCTTCCGTAGACGGTTAGTGGTATGACGATTGTATGACGTCATTTTGTTCCGACAAAGGAATGAGAAATCAGCACGTGGATATCCCTGTCAATCAAGCATATAAATGATCGAATGGGCGGAGACTGACAAACTGTTCCGACCAATCAATCAAATACAATTTACTCAGTAGATTTACAAGGCGGTGCCACGTGAATTAAAAGAACCGCATTCGGGTTTTTTGATTGTCGCTAAATAAGGAATTTGTGCACCTTCAAAGAAAGGTCAAATCTTTGAGTGATAATTATGTAATTTTTATGCGTTGGATTGTTAACTATTGCGGTGGATTAATAAGGATGTTTCTTACAAAGTAAGACTCATATTTAATATATTCATCTACTACAGTCGAGAACTTTGACTCACCTCAGAATATGAGTCTTATGGAACAGTTTTCCGCGTGAAACGTTTCAGATGCAAATTGATGTGGAATTTGTTAATAATGCGTATATTACGATCAAAATTGTTTTTTGGTTGATGAAAAGGGCATCAGCGCCATTTCTACTGTTCAAAATAAGCGCAACAACCAAACTGTAGTCTGTTTCTGTCGATGTAGGAACATTCAAATTCAAACAATTAATCACGTTTTAGGGCATGTCGAAATTATTCGATCTTGAAATATTTTGTCGTATAAATTGGACACCCTTTCTCAAGTTGAAAATAAAACGGAGAGATGCTTTTTATCAAATAATTTATGAAAATATATACATTTCCGGCATAGTATTGAAACATTTATCATATTAAAATGGTTTTCATAATTTTTCAAACGTCTTTCATCTTTGCTCATCAGAAAATTCGACGACCTTTTTCTTCCGCGATTTTTTCGGGGAAAGGGTGGGTGTTTGGAGGACATGAAATATTTTTATACGTCAGTTATTGCCCCGACATAAGGTGTTCAGTATTAGAATGCTATTATCACGAATTGTGTGTCATATACTGTAAAAATTATAGAAGGGTGACGAATTTTGACGACTGTCGAATTTACCCGACTTTATTATTATTATTATAATCTTTAACTCGTGAGTGACTAGAAAACAACATATTTAGGAAAATCAGGAAAACATAATGAATTAAAAAAAAAAATATAAAAGAATAGTTTGACGGAGATTCGAACCCGTGCTCTCCGGGAGAAAAAGATTTACCATTTCGGGGCTCTACCGACTGCGCTATGTAGTCAGCGATCTAGTTGGATTGTTATAAAGTATATGAAATCAATATCGGGTAATTGCGAAATTAATAGAGTAAAGATAGATCACAGAAAACATCGCAAATAAAGGATCTATATAGATGTAAAGATATTGTTTAACCCTTTCCCAAACGACAATTTTTTAGGGTGGTCCAAATTCAAAGGAGTTGCAGACGACAAAATAAATTATATCAACAGGAGGAAATATGCATGTTATAGCCTAGAAAATATTGAGGCAAAAGGAGAAAGTGCTGATTATCAGCACTTTCTTCTTTTGCTTCAATGTTTTCCCAAACCTTTTCTATCAGGAACGTCAAAACCAGGTCTTGTTTGGGAAAGGGTTAAACATTACATATTTCTCAAATTCAAGATAGAAGTGGGTCTTGAAGCCTTTTTCAATCTGTTCTTTCGGTTTATGGCATTTCACTAGATCTACGTCATATGTAATATTAGGACGTGGGGCAATTTAAAATTCGCTTTGTCACCGCGATCTGTTTCTTGAAGATTTATTTAGGAACAAATACATGTAGATCTATATACTCTTTCTGACCTCAATTAAATTATTTTCAAAATGTGTGGAATTTGTTTTCAGAACAATTGATTTGATATTGAAAATATTTGTTGGCAAAGTTTAAATTCCAATCGGCGATCAACTTCGACGATTCGCCGATTTCTATGCGTTTGTAAACTAATTTAAATTACATAGAGCAAAAAAAATGAAATAAAATAAATTATAGTATTCACCTCTAATTCCTGATCCATAATTCATTCCAAATTAAAAATTAGCACGTTTACGATCTTATGTTTACACTTCCTGGTTTAACTCTATAAAAAAGTGACGTCACTTTTAAAAGTGGATTTCCCGATAACGTCATCAATGTCATTAAGGCAGGTTTTTTCATGACGCGGCTCAAATATTCTTTAATAATTTTGACATAACAAACAATTTTAGAAATTAATATGAGTCTTTTTAAGTACAAAATCAAAATCACTCTGTATCTTATAGTCCGCATTTTCCCTCTTTATCTTATAGTCCGCATTTTCCTTCTTTGTCTATAGTCCGCAAAATTAGCGTCCGCGTTTTAGTGTGACCCATTAATTCAAGGGAAACGACTCTCGGTTGGGGATGTTGACAGTGTCAAGGACGCAAGGTTGAGTTTCATTTTATTCTATTTTGTTACTCAAAGCGTAATTACTCCTAAAACAACTGCAAATAAATAAGGTTTGACAATAAAAATTGTGCCTTTAGAACTAACTTTAACAAGAAAAACAGATCTGACCAGTCCTTTGTTTCGTTTATTTCGAACAAACTTGTGAAACCTGTTTTTCGTACTTTCGCTTTCCGCTCGGAAAATTGAAAAAAGGTTAAAAGCCGCCGGCATAACAACACTGAAAGTAGCAAAATAGCTTGAAAAGGGTCAAATGACACCCTGCAGATTCAAATTGGGCTTTTGTTTTATTGAAGGCCGGCTCTTAAAGCCGGCCTTCTTTGGAATGTTTTTTTCGATTTCGACGTGTAGGATGTGGGAGGCTAACAATTAGAACATTTTCGACATATTGGTGTAGAACTGACTGATTTGTAAGTCAATAATTGACGTTCACCTTGCAAGTTATATTTTTTTAAATATTTTCTGCTTTGCGAGCAAAAATATCGCAAAATTGACCGTATTTGTATATCGTTCCAATTCCAATAACTGACCGCCCCCGATCACGTGACTATCAGATTAACCACGGTCCATAGAAATACTGGAATGCACAAAAACCGAGACGTACATAGAATGTCGATATATTATCTATTAAACGATATCGGCAAGCTTTGGAAGTTATTGAAACGCGTATCAAATCCGGTACTTAACCCAATCCCATGAATGCGTTTCGGTATTTCTATGGACCCGATATACTGGGTTACTGCCCCTTGAAGGACCCGATAAATAAGTTGTAATTTGATTACACTTTCAACCGAACGCCGTAGCTCAATCGGTTAGCCGCTCGTACTTACAGTCATAGTTGTATTCTACGTTGTGGGTTCAATACCCACTGTCGCTTGTGTCAATTTTTTCTCAAATACTTTTTTGAAAGTAACTTTTGTCCTTTGTTATATATTTAGTTAGGTATGCAATCTGATTTCTTTGTGTGTGTGTTTATTTTTCTATTTTTCTTTTCTGTTTTTGCATTTAAAGCTTTTAACTTTTTTGCTATCATTTTCTTTTCATTACTAGTATGATAAAAATCTCACATGAAAACAGTCTGATTTGACAGAATGCCAATAGATGGCTGAGAACAACCTTCTCCGACAAAGAAAATTAACTCTGGCAGCAAGAGTCAACAGTGACCAGGTATAATCTTTTGGCTGCATCAATTTAAAGTTGAAGTTTACAAATTGTTTAAAAAAAATATAAATAAACACTTTCATCTCGCAATGAAAATGACTATTATGACCTTATTACGGAGTTGCTGTATTTATTTTTTTTTTAAGATAAATCGTACTATCTGTAATTCTTTAGTCAGTAAAATACAAATATTGCATTGTATTAAAGCTGCAGTCCCTCGCTTGGTCAAATTGTAAAAAACGGAAGAAATAGAATGAAACGCATAATTTTTATAATGCCCACCTTTGGATTAGTAACGGAAGGCGGTTCAAACAAACAATGAACCTAAAATAAGATAGTTATTGCCAAAATTAAGGGAAATCCGTGGAAAAAATGAAAAACGTTTGTCACGTTTTTCAAATCTATTTTCCTCACTGTTAACATTTTGCCCAGATGTAAACACAACATTTTTGTATAAAACACAATAAAACTCTTATAAAGTAATGACGTAGATACGGGTAAAATCTAGGTAGGTAGAGTGATTGAGCGGTATGTGTGCTGTACAGGACATCCGAGTTCTATCCTGGGTCTCGGCGATTCTTTTACTCTCTTTTTTTCTTTTCTTTTTGTCCCTCATTTGTATTTTTACACAAAATACAATCTGCCATCTGCATAGAAAAGGAAATTTCGTAGCTAATAGCCATTGAAGACGAAGAAAAAAGTATAAAAAAAATCTTCAGACAGCTGGATTCGAACTCGGGGCTCCATAATTGAAAACTGACCGGTTTACCTATCAACCTAAATTTTCTTAGTCATTACGCCATTAAATATAAAAATGTATTGTTTTATCCATGTACCAAAGGATCTTGCGCGAACTATGGAAGAAATCAAAATCCAAACGACAGGAGATTTAGATCCAGGCCTATCTTTATCGGGGATCAAACAGAGCGATGGAAAGGTGAAAGGATAGGCCTAATCGAAGCTGACACGAATCGAATCATGTTGCCAAAACGCTGATCGATACATCAATAGTGGTCACGTGAGAAGACGCTTGGAGGGGTGTCTGAGAATGACATAATCAAAGTCCTGCGAAATACTTTTTCTATAAAATTAATAGCGGTAATTTGTGGAAAAACACCTCCGGTATTTCGTTTTAGAGGGGAATTTCATTGAATTGGAGTACAATTGAGCTTGAAAGGTGTATTGTTTAAAAAATATTATTAATGACCCAGCAAATGACCACCAAATGGTTTTAAAGTTGATTTTTCGAAGAAAACTCGAGATAGAGCACCTTTAAATATTTACAAATTCTACATCAAACAATGAAACAATTGAAAAAAATAGAAAAAAAAACACGGATTTACAGAAGAACATGTCATTAACGTGAACAAAATATCCATTTCCTTGAAGTAAAGCAATGAACAAATATTTAGTTAGGTTCAGAACAATAGGCTTCAATTTTGTTGTTAAAAATTCGGTATTTTTAAGTTAATCATGGTTATGCGAGCTGGTATTTGTTCTAAGTTAACCATGGTAATGTGAACTTGTGTAGGTGGTGCAGGACCATTCGCTGAGAAATCTATAGGCAGCATAGTCTATTATTGCGCTTGAGGTCACCCAAATGAGCAAACATGGCAATTTAAGGGACTTGCAGAATGTATACATTTTAAAAGTAGAAGTCACTGGAACTGCAAACAAACAATACGCTATCAAATAATTGCTACTGCAAGTCCACGTTAATTCCGTTGGGGGTCTTGATACTGTGAGTTCAACAAGAAAAGGAAAGATATAATTAACATAACACGGTTGAAATATATCAGTTCAGCAAAATTTTCATGGATGGCTACCAAAAAATTGCCGGCCTCTTTGATGCTATGCGTCAAAATTTTGTCTTGTATATTGCATGAAAAAGAACCAAATTGACCACCTGTACAAAAAAATCTAAAGAATAATTTGCAAACTGAATATGTCGAGTTATTTTTAGACGCCGGGTTTTACCAGATTAGACTGGAAGACTTTGTGATTTAAGCGATAAACTCCGAGTTTTCGAATGAAAATGACATAGTTCGGGAAATTCGAAACCAACACGTAAAGCTAGAAACGAGTTACGACACTTGAAAGTCGCAGCTAAGACGTTTGAGGTACGACCGCGTTGATAAAACGGGTTTTTCAAAAAGACGTAAGTCAAAGACGTAAGTTACGACTTACGTCAGGTCGTAGCTAAGATGCGATTTTTTTTATAAAACGGACCCCAGGTCTTGTTTGGGAAAGGGTTTAATAAATCAAATAAAACCAATCAATATAGGCCTACGATTATAGCCTTTGCAAGAATTAGATCGAAAAGGCGTGTAAGGTTGGTTGTTAAAGTTTGAAACCCTTGTTTTCTCCTTGGTATATAATACAATTTACGCACATTCGACGTGGAAAGATCCGCAGCCGAATGTTTTGACGCGACGTCAAAAGTTGGGGTACACGTGTGAAAAAAAAAAAAAAAAAACGTTACTCAGTGTGCTAAGCGGAAAACATTTGTTTTTTGTAAACAAACATATAGAATAATTATATACCATCGGGATCCTGTTATTTTGTTCTTTTATACCATATATCTTTGGCTAACTGAGACAACCATAACTGACATTTTATTAATGTAATACATGTACAATACAGCAAAAAATGACGCTGTAACTTGTAACACTTTACGCTCTGCATCGAAAGGAACAAATATGGGTGTTTTGCGAATTCTTATAAAAGACGCGCGAAATGGCATCACAGAAGAGCACTGGTGCAAGCTAAAACATTGTGCGATTTTCACATTAATGGTGTCAACCGACAGCAAGGTGGTGGCGAAAAATTGCACCGCTAAGTTTTGTAACTTTTTAATTAAATTTCAAGGGTCATTTTTTTAAAGCATTGATTTATTTAGCAATTTTTTAAGATATCTGCGTGATATTTGAATGATGAAATACATTTCAACTATATTTTAATCGACTTAAATATGGTTTAAGATATTTAATTGCAACCCATGTAATTTTACTGTTTTACGGCGTTTCATAAAATGTCCCAGTCACGTAAAATGCATAATTAAGTTCATCAATGAACAGTTACTGTAGTTTAATGACTAATGAAGAATAAAATACATCGTTTTCGGGATTTATTTCGAACGCCCGCAAGTAAAACCGACATGGCCACATCTGTACGTTTTCCCGTAAACAAAATAATGCTTTATAACGCACCTCTCATTGGCAATATGTTTAAATTCGTCAAATTCCGGGCAACGATATTTTAACGCAAGTGAGTTCATTCAAATTATGATTATCTATTTTAAAAAGAAATGATGTCACATGTAGATGTATTATAGGAACGTCCGCTTTTCCCATGTAAAACAGAAATATACATCGCCGTAAATCATGGAAATAAATGGCTTAGATCTTTACGAAGTAAAGGATAAGTCTAGCTTAATCATTCAATTATGGATAATACATAATTAATTTTATTCATTTTTAACAATATATTTCGCGGATGGATAAGCGAAGATTTTTGTTTATCAATAAGTACTCGTATACCACGCACGTTTACAAGGTGTTAAAATGACAAAAATCGACGTTACGTGACGTTACGCTGTTGTACCCCAACTTTTGACGTCGCGTCTTTCGACGTCGCCCGATTAATTCCGACGTCGCGCGAATCTCATTAGGGTTAGACTACGCTCAACTAACGGACTTCACCGATGAAAATTAAGTTCCGGGTTCAATCTAATTGAAATATAGATCCTATCTCTCAGTAGGATCTAACGACGACCCGTTGAGGGTCATCTTCTGTGACCTTTCTTTGGACCAATCAGATTTTACTTTGGAAAAGTTAAAAGATTTTTTGCATGCGCACTACCGTGCACACTACACTTCCGTTTCTAACGATAACAAGATTAGTAGCCATGGCCGCCTCCAGTTTGGTGATTTCACTACAAAGACAAAGACCAAAGTCCGTTGATTTTGCAGATGTCGCATTTGGAAAATGTACATTATAACAGCGTTAATTGTGAATTTGTTGCTGGGGCTTTTAACACCACATGCCTCAAAAAACCAATTGTCATCGGTTGTTTCTATAGACCACCAAATAGCAACAATGATTATTCATCAGAACTCTGCAGTGAAATCAAGACACTTAAACAAAATTATAAAGAAAATGTGTTCTGGGTAGGTGGTGATGCAAACCTTCCAGATATAGACTGGTCAACAGATAGTATCATTAGCCATCAATATAACATATCAATTAATCAAAACTTCATAGACACAGTAAACGACATTGGTAGTGATCAGATAGTGCACTTTCCTACAAGGAATCAGAATACATTGGACATATTCTGCACAAACCGCCCATCCTTGGTAGATAGATGCTTTCCGATGCCAGGTATTAGTGACCATGACTCTGTAGTTGTTGACACCAATATCATCCCCCGCAGACAAAAACAGCCAAAACGGAAAATTCTTCTGTGGAAAAACGCAAATATACCTGAAATGCAGTGTGAATTAAGAACTTTTAGTGATTTGTTTACCCAAAAACACTCATACACCACCCCAGTAGATGAACTTTGGAAAGTTTTTAAAGATCAGTGCATAGACTCTATGGAAAAACATATACCTACCAAAACGACCTCACCCAGATTCAACCAGCCATGGTGCAATAGACTAATTAAGAAACTTGCTAGGAGAAAGAATCGTGCTTATGTAAGAGCCAGGAAAACTAATCGCCAGAAAGATTGGATGAATTACAGAAAGATCCAGAAAGAAGTCCAGTCAGCATGCCGTAAATCCAGAAACGATTACGTGAGGAATATGGTCACCCAGCCTGGCTCCAACAACAAGAAATTATACTCTTACATCAAAAGTATGAAAAGCGACAGCTCAGGTGTTGCCCCACTAAAGAAAGATGGCATCAGCTACTCAGAAGCAACAAAAAAAGCGGAAATCCTCAACGAGCAGTTTTCCTCTGTTTTCACCAAAGAAGATGACACCCCTTTACCTAACCTAGGCCCACAAATCTCAGCTGAAGCACCACCTTTGACCATACACCCTGAAGGCGTTAGAAAACTTATGGAGAACCTACACCCTCATAAAGCCACCGGACCTGATCAGATTCCTTCAAGGTTCCTGAAAGAGATGGCGTCCGTCCTTGCACCTTCCTTGACACTGATTTTTCAGGCTTCATACTTCCAAAGCCAGGTACCAATTGACTGGAGAAATGCCTTAGTTACCCCACTCTTCAAGAAAGGCGACAAGAGTAAGCCTGCCAACTATCGCCCAGTATCGCTGACATCAATTTGCTGCAAGATAATGGAACACGTTATCCATAGTCACGTGATGAAGTTTCTGGACCAAAACAACCTGTTATCTGATCAGCAACACGGCTTTAGAAAGCGAAGATCTTGTGAGACGCAACTCATCAGCACCATCCATGACCTCTCCTTAGGACTGAGCAATAAGCAGCAGATAGACGGTATCTTGTTGGATTTTTCCAAGGCCTTTGACAAGGTCCCTCACCAGCGTCTTGCAGCCAAACTCCATCACTATGGCATCAGAGGAAAAACACTTGAGTGGATAAACAGCTTCCTATCAGACCGGAAACAACAAGTGGTTCTTGACGGCAAGGTATCCTCAGCTGCCCCAGTAACGTCAGGAGTCCCTCAAGGTACTGTTCTGGGCCCTCTCCTATTCATTGTATATATAAATGACTTACCAAACAAAGTGAGATCTACTGCACGCCTCTTTGCCGACGACTGCTTACTATACCGGGTTATCAACACCGAGAAGGACGCAAAGGCACTCCAGGAAGACTTAGACAACCTACAGGAATGGGAGAGGGATTGGCTTATGCAGTTTAACCCCGACAAATGCGAGACGATCCGCATAACAAATAAGCGCAAAGTGATACCAAGCACATACTCCATTCACAACCAAGAGCTCAAGGAAACATCCCATGCCAAATACCTTGGAGTTACCATAGACAAAAACTTAACATGGAACCAACATATTGACAACATATCCAAGAAGGCCAACTCAACCACTGCATTTCTGAGGAGAAACCTATCCCACTGCCCTACTGATATCAAGGCTACAACCTACAAGACTCTCGTAAGACCTCAACTTGAGTATGCTAGCTCTGTCTGGGACCCCCACACCAAAAACAACATAATCAAGCTTGCAAAAGTCCAGCGCAGGGCAGCCCGATTCTGTAAAGGCGATTATAGACAGACCAGCAGTGTGACATCTATGCTGAACAACTTAAACTGGGAACCATTAGAAGCTCGTCGCCAAAATGCCAAGACGGTTATGATGTATAGGATTGTAAATAGCCTTGTCGACGTCAACCATACCAACATCTTAACACCAGCAGGAGTCCACACCAGAGGCCATGCACAACACTTCCTTGTACCTTTTACCAGCGTTAATTCCTACATATTCTCTTTTTTTCCATCCGGAATACGCCTCTGGAACAGCCTTCCTGAGAACGTCATCGCATCCCCGTCCCTCGAGGTTTTCAAGACCAGGATGGGTATGTCGAGCTGGAAACTCTGGAGCAAGATGTTTTTAGCCTGATTTTAATTTTTGTGGTTCTCATCACGCATGTACATAGTCACCTTTGTGCGACAAAGCTCCAGAGGAGTCCAGCGCAGTACTCGGAAGAAGAAGAATAGGATAGGAAAATGATTAAGAAAAATACGAGTACATTTGAATGTAAACACTAGCCAGGGGGTACCTTTTAACGTGACAGGTTACATCTCTTTCCTCCCAACGAAGAAAAAAATATCTGTGAAATGTCCCATTAACCTTAACTATAAATGCCATAAATTTTAACCGTATGTAATAAGATATATAATGCTTGTCAATTTAATCAGTAAAAATGACATAAATGCCTGTCACCCAAATCTTTCTCAATTGCAGATAATTCCTACTATGAATGAAGTCTGCGTCGAGTTATGTTATGCGTATAATACATAAATAAAAAAGGCTTTGTTTGTTATATTGTCACCCATGCCAGCCTTTTTTACGTTTTATGTGTCCTTGACTGTACAGTATTGTACCTCCCACTGTCCCACAGTGGGTAACCCACGTGACTTTTCGGAAGTGTTTACACCGAAAAAATCGTCCGCTTCAACACGGTGGAGATTGTGCATCATGGGATGGATAACGAATATGGACAAAATAATCTCGATTCTGGTAAGAGTTTTTGCAATAACTTCCTTATTTGTGCGTCAATTTTCAAAAGGTTTGTTGCATGTACCCCGCCTTACCGAGCTCTTTCATCGGATGTATGACATATCAGATAACTCGTAGTACTTTTTTTCCAAAATATTGTCCCAACCGACCAGAAAGCGAAAAGGTAACGACTACGGCCAAATTAACATCGCTTCAGGTAAGAATCTGTGCAATAACCTTCTTATTTCTGCGTCAATTTTCATGTAGTTTGTTACCTGGAAACTCCTTGTACCTTTCTCAAAAATCGATCTCAATCGACTAGAAAAATGACCTGGGCCCCGTATTACTAAACATCTTACGATCAAGTTTTTGTGTAAACTGTGTAACAAGACATCTGATTGCACGAGAAAACCGACTGAGCCAATCAGGGCTGTTGTTACAAGTAATTATGCAAAAATCAAATGTACGATCGTTAGTAATACGGGCCCTGGATTTTATGTCGTTTTTCTGGTCGGTTGCGATCAATTTATCGACGCTTTCCAAAAGTCACGCGCGTTTCTCACCATGTGTCCTACTATCGATAGATAATACTGGAATCACGGTCGTTAATCACGTGACTCAGACTTTAAGAAGGTCATCAATAATTTTGTCAATACTCGGCCAATTTGAATTCGATTTGAAGCAGATAATTTCGGAAAATGCCAAGAATAAGCTGGGTGTGGTTGAATTCTGAAATGTCAGCTGATAAAAAAGTTTTTGAAGATCAACCAAAATTTTGACTGGTCTTTAATAACTTTTTCATTAAATGATTTTTCAAAAAAAAATCTCCATCTAATGCGCGAGGTCTGTCCACTTTCTCTGCTTCAAACCGAATTCAAATCGGTCCAATATTCTAAAACAGCATTATTTTTAGATTTTCTGATGTTTTTGTATCACGTCATTATACATGAATACCGTCATATTAATGCTGGGCTGATGACAGATTTGGGTCTTTGGTATCCATTCTTTATTTAGTAACAAGACACCAACCGGTCCCTTCAATTATTTTCTTCGCTGTATTGTACACAAACTTGGGACAAAAGAAGATGATGATAATCATTTACTCTTTTACTCTTAATTATTTCCTTTATATATTATAAAAATACACATGCGCGGATCCAGAGGGGGGACAGGGGTTATGACCCCCCCCCCCCCCCTGGAATTTTGAGAAAAAAGGGGTTATCAAAAAGATTACTGGTTATGTCCCATATAAGGAGTTTCATTCGTCTCTGTGTGCCACGACAAACCATTGTTTTATTTAGTCCTTCATGGTATGACATGTATCTGCATGTGCGGATCCAGAGGGAGAGGATCAGGGGGCCTGACCCCACTGGAATTCGGCGAAAAAAAGGGTTAAAGATCGGAAGACCCCCATTGGGAAAAATACCTTGACCCGTACTCGCTACAGTTCGGAACCATTATTGTGTCATCTACAACTGCTTTCAAAAATGCCGTTGTGTCCATTTTTTACAACCGAACGATGGCTAGAAGACTTAGAATGAAAACTTAAAAACGGGGTCGACAGGTCTGTGGTTTAATAATTATGAATGAATTTACTTGCAATCTTGCGGTCTAGGGTTGACAATTTGACCCTTTCATTTATCGTTTTAGTCCTTATATATGAGAAGCTTCCGGTGGCAAACAATGGGTCTATGGGAAATTAACATTGTATACACACAGACACGGTTCCAATTTGTTACTGAAAATAGCAACACATCATCCGGTTAATGTATGTCAGATCGAGGCTCTGACCCAATTCCGAGCAAAGCATTCCACGTGCAATGGCAACGAACGGTGATTGGCCATAATTGTCATCAAAGGACGACTTCCGATGGCTGTTGCGTGTGTGTGTGTGTGTGGGGGGGGGGTCTTTGTGGAAATAACCTTATTGAGAAAAAAAAGCAATTTGTTATGATAATTTAATTAATTAATTAATTAATATAATTATTAAATAATAATATAACTTGTTCATAAGAGCATTCGCAGACCAAATCACGTTAACAATAACAGGACATTTTAAATTTTCGTTGTTTTGGACAGGCTTTTAAGTGCATTTAGTCTTTTAAACGCAAGGTTATGGGAAGGTTTAAAATGCAAACATTAAAAATGGGTCGCGAAGACTGACTTTTTTAAAAAATGTGAATGAAATGTTTGAAATTGTGGTTTAGGATTGGTAAATAAAAATGACAGCGACATACCCCACTGCATGTAAACCCGCTGAGCAAATTAATTCTTCATTTTGTAAATCATTGAAGAAATCATTTACGTCGTATGTCAATGTAAATACATTGTAAATACAATTACCATTAATTTTAACCTTTTTCCAAACCACTGGTTCGTTGAAAAATGCGGAATGCGATATTAAACCTCTTGCAAACAAGACCTGGTTTTGACCGTCAATTTGACGTGTATAAAAGAAAGGGTTTGGGAAAAACATTGGGCCAAATTAAGAAGACGCTGATAAGCAGCATTTTCTCCTTTTTTTGTCCCAATATTTTCAGAGCTAAATTGAACACACTCTCTTTCTGGTAAAACACGCATGTTGTCGTCTGCAATTTTCAATTTCGACAATTCTAAAATTTAGTCGTATGTGAAAGGGTTATGATTGTAATCAAAACAAAAACAAATCTGAATGATGGATATAGAAGACAAAATTCTGATTATCAGTAATTTCTTCTTTTCTCCCAATGTTTTGAAATAAATGTATCACTTTACTAGTAACGTAAATAACGGCTGGAAATCTTTAACAAATATCTCAAACAGCACCTGATAAAAGTAATTGTCATAACATACAGAATTTCTGTTTTAAGCAATGATAATCTTATCCTCCAAGGCTTGCTTGGGAAAAGATTAACCCATTTTCAGACAGAAACATTTTAGACTTGGCTAATCTAAAGGTGTTGCAGACGACAAGTTCGAGTGAATGGGGTTTGGATATTTTGGATATTTTGGTTAGAAAACATTGTGGGTATTAAAAAAACTGATTGTCACAAGCATTTTTTCTCATTTTCCACATTGCTTTCTAAAGTCGCTAGGCCTATATTCTAGGACACCAAAATGCTTCTAAAGTTATGTGGGAATGGATTAATAGTCAAATAAGCTGAAGCTACAATAGAGCACACAGACGAAAAAACTCAACCGACGAAAATGGCGAAAAACATACAATGATAAACAAAATATGCAATGAAATGCTTGTAGGAGGATGCATCGTGGGAAAGCATTTTTTTAGAGTAATTAACATGCAAAAATGCATTTCAATTCAGGCATTTTTGTCGCGTATCTTGCTAACAAAGTCTAAAAGCTCACGAGTAAAATGCTTGAAATAGCAATCCCAAATAAGTGGGTGGATTAAAGAATTTCAAACCCGGATCTTATTTATCTTAACAGGCCCGTAGGAAGCAATTTTATATTGGGGAGGGGGCTCAAGCCCTAGTGTCTCAATATTTTGGGGGGCTTAATTGGATTTCCCCAAATTTTAATGTGATACATCGTATAATAAGAATAACTCGACAATTGTTGGCCAATTTTGGGGGATGACCCTCCCCTAGACCCCCCGTTCCTACGGGCCTGGTCTTATCTGTATGGATGGCCATAAAGGCCTACTATATGTGTTGCACCTGTCTGCAGTGTAAATATATATATGAATGGGACTTTAACTCATTACCTGATGGCAAAATTTTAATGACTGGTCCCAATGTAAAACATATCCTATTTGAAACAAAAGTTTAAGTGAATGAAATTTTACACTTTTTTGTCTTTTCGTGATAGAATACATTTTGAGAAATGAAGAAATTGTTTGACACACGTTTATTATTATTATTATTATTATTATTATTCACAATATTTAAAAGAAAAAATACCTTGTGGGGCGTAAAAAAGTGTCATTTAAATATGTGGGAATTGTTTAGTCAAATTTCGATGATAATATGTATTTATGATATCGCAATCGGGAAAGCGGTTGTATGCTAATGAAATATGGTCCCACATACATGTATAATCATGTCGCTTTTCTACAAAAACCTCGTAACTGCAGCTTGTCATAAGCTGCAGTGACGAGGTTTATGTTGAAAAGCAGCGAATTATCATTTTGTGGTTACGCCACGCTGACACACTTACATTAGTCCTTGGGCCAGATATGGTTGGAGTTACCACTAAAATGGACAAAGGGACACCTATATATCTTGAAAGACCTATCCAAAGGAAGAACAAAAATGCGATGATATCCACTCTGCAGAGTAGCTATACCTCAGAATGTGCATTTGAAATTTGATAGGGTTTGGATAGTTGAAATTCAGTGCAAGGTTTTGAAATGTTTAAAATAATATGGCTTTACTGCTTTCTATACTAAGCATACATTGCATATATAAACCAGATGCATAGAAAAACAATTCATGTTGAATAATTTGTCCTACACAGCATGTATATGGAAACACAACATGTATATCCATAAAGGGAGGTAATAAGCCGAGAAAATTACATGCTTTTAAATATGGAGTATGGCATCATTATGTCATAAGCCAAAAATGAAAACCATCTGTATTTTCTTGAACCTGTTAATGAATTCTGACTGTTGTTCCATTTCAAAGTGCAGGATAAGCAAAACTTAACAACCTTCTTGTTTCCATGGCAACTGTCTTCTTATAGAAGTTTCAGCATTAGCTTCAACTAATCGCAAAAACATTTTAAAACCATTATAGTAATAAAACATACATTTTAGTTTGGAAATGTTATTTTGTTAAGACATCTCTTACACAAAACTAATTAGTATGCTTATGAATATTAATAAAAACTTTAATAACAAGATCGTGAAATGCAAATGCCCAAGGAATGGCAATGTTAAGTTTTTATGCTAAGTTTTCGAGTTAAGGATTGATAAGGGTTAATGAATGACCTTGATGAAGGTCATATTAATATTGCACGAACAGATAAATATCATTGTTCAAAAGAAGGTTACATACAAAATTATAGCTTTGTATGTCAAATATTTTTGGAGAAAAGGCCAGTGTTAAGTTTTCATACAGACAGATGGACGGACAGACAGACAGACAAGAGTAAAACAATATGCCCCTGCGTGTTAAAATTGCTGAAATGAGACATTTCTAGTTACAATGTAAATATGATATGTGTTTTATACCGTAATTCAAAAGGTAAAATAACACAAATAAATTAATTATTACTTCATTGGCAAATTATGGACAATTATAGGTAAACTGCATGTAGATCTAAAACTGTTGTAAGCCCTTTAAAGTTTAAGTTTTTTAAAAGTAGGTCAAACTCAAAGGTCAGGGTAACTAGGTCAAAGGTTATGGTCCCAAATAAATGGGCGCAATGAAGGAAAAGATCAGAAAAGAGTATTACAGAAGAGTTACGGCTTGCCATCAAGAGTGAGCTAAAAGCTGCAGATAAGATTGAAGCCATAAACACCCTGACAGTCCCAGTTGTCACATACAATTTCAATATAATAAACTGGCAAATTCAAGAAAAAAGGAAAACTTGACACAAAGACCAGACAGTTACTAACAACAGAAAGAATGCACCACCCAAAGGTTGACGTTGAAAGATTGTACCTACCACGAAAGATCGGTGGCAGGGGCCTCTCATAGATTGAGATGGCATAAACACGTATTTGGAGACAACTAAAGACAATCTGCTTCATCTGATCCGGGAACATGCCCTATTGAACGTAACAAGAAACTTTACTCAATCTCAGAGCAAGCCAGAAAATTCATTCAAGAACTGAACATTGCACAAACGACAAGAAATGGAGAAGAATCCATCACAGAGTTTACCAACAGAACAAGAAGGACAAAGGCAAATGCCCAAAAGAGGATGACACAAACATGGAAAGCCAAACCAATGCATGGGCAATACCCTTAAGGTTTGACAAACCAGATGTTGACCAAGATCAGACACATAAGTGGCTCTCTAGTGCAGGTCTCAATGCAGAAACAGAGGGAATGGTGATAGCAGCACAAGATCAGAGTTTGGCTACAAGAGCATATCGCAACAAGATCATCAAAGATGGTACAGATCCAAAGTGCAGAATATGCAACCAATATGATGAAATTGTCTCAGGCTGTCCAACATTAGTGCCAACATAGTACATTTAAAGACATGACAAGGCAGCAGGGTACATTCATTGGAAAATCTGCAAGCAATTTGGACTCCCAGCAAACAAAAAATTGTATGAACATCAACCAAAAACTGTCGTAGAGGGACATGTCAGTGAATACTGGTACAGAGATCAAGGCTTACAGACCAGACATCATCATCAAGAACAAATCGGACAAGACGTTCATCATGATTGACATGACGGTTCCATCTAAAAGAAATGTCTCCGTTAAGGCACTTGAGAAACTATCAAAATACAAAGACCTTGAGACAGAAGTAGCCAGAATGTGGGGTATGGAGACGACAACTGTACAAGTCGTTGTAGGTGCACTTGGTCTCATTAAGAAGAGCATTAAGAAGGGACTTGACAAAATACTCAAACAAATCCCTGGTGCACCAGTTATCGAGGAACTGCAGAAGATCATACTCCTCGGAAGTGCACATATCATCCAAGGAACGCTCTAAAACACATGAAAGCTAATAGTGCCTTAAAATTATGTGTTGATTCCGGCATTTCAGTGTAAAAATACCTTTGTACAAAACCGAACTAGACAATAATAATAATAATAATGATGATGATAATAATAATAAAAACACTATAATTGCAAAATTTATACCTTCTGTCATAGATCTAGCAATCCCCTAAAGAATCTGCTTTACGACCTACAACCTTAATTTTAAACGATGTCAATAAACTTTCAATATATTGTAGTTACCCTTTTTGTTAATCCATGTGTTTTGATTCTACTTTGAATTCTAAAAGTATCAAACGAGATCATTTGAACCATCTAATCAGTGCTGTTCATCATCATAATCATTCAATCATTTGTGTAAATTGTTCAAAGAAAGTGTTAAAATATTTAACAATCATTTATAATAATGTATTCAGTTTACTGTATCAGTGTTTTCCTAAACTTTAGGGACATTATTTTCTATTTGATATTGGATTTAGGGTGTATTTTTTACGTTCAAAAGGGTTGTTTAGCCCTTATATTTAAGCAGATTTACAATAAGATGCAAAATTACGGATGCTAACAAATGATTGAATCTTGTATGAAAATGAGTGAATTTGCCAAACGAATGAACGTTAACTGTTACTAGATAACATAACAGATGCTGATCTTAGAAGCAAGAGCAAATGCCAAGTTTGAAAGCAATAGTTATGACAGAAACAAACTTATTTGTGACAGATATTTGAAAGATGCTCATTAAAGTTTGATTAAGAATTTCTAGGCCACAAAAAGGTAAAAATTGCTCGACATTAAATGCTAGAGTAATAGATATCTGTCTTGAGGTTGGTATCATGGACATAGAGGTATGTGCAAAGTTTTAGAGTAATGGCCTTAGTAAAACAGAGATATGACACTTTTACCAAACACAAACCTAATTCGCAAAAAGGGTCACAGTTTTAAGTAGTGTCATTAACATTCGCGAATATGCAAATAAGGTTATTTGAATAAAATTTATGGTAAATTATTGAGCAAGTCATAAACTTTCATTTGATACCATTCTTACATCTGTAGGTCAATATTCAACTAAGACATGACCAAAAACGTTTTGAAATGACTGAACAATTTTATAGATTTAAGGGTTTAGATAAGGTTTACGACCCAAAGCCACTACGGCCAAATTAAGTGCAAACATCGCTCAAAATGTTTGATATATTATTTTCTTTAATATTAAACATGTTTACGTAATTCCCCTGCACAAAAATGCCTCGTTTTGGAAAGTATTTACCAAATTTCTGTCGAAAATCGCAATTTTAGGAAAATTCATGAATATGCAAATGAGCTAATTTGCATAACATAACTAAAATGAAAGAATAAGTCATAAGCTTTCATTTGATATCATTCTGACAACTGTGTGCAAATATTCAATGAAGATATGGCCGAATTCATTTTCAAAATTTACATAAGTAATTTGATTGGGCTAAGGGTTTAGATAAGGGTTACAGCAAAAAGCCCCAACTGCCAGAGTGTAAACAAGGCTCAAAATGTTTCTAATAAAATGTTCTTTAAGAAAAATCATGTTTTCAAAATTCCCCCTGAAAATAAACGCCTTGTTTTGGAAAGTATTTATCAAAATTTTCGCCAAAAATGGAATTTTTAAGGGAAATCATTAATATTCATGAATATGCAAATGAGATAATTTGCATAAAATAACTACAAACAAAAGAGCGAGTCATAAGCTTTCATTTGATACCATTTCGTCACCTGTAGGTCAGTATTCAATGGAAATATGACCAAATAAGTGTTATAAATTTGAATGCAAAAAATGATAGGGTTAAGGGTTTTAGATAATGGTTACAACCAAAAGCCCCGACGGCCAGAGTGCAAACAACGCTCAAAATGTTTCTAAGATAATGTACTTTATGAAAAACCATGTCTTCTTGCATTAGAAATAAATGATAATTATTGAAAAATACTTTTTCGAATATTTCGGCGAATTCTTACACTACCTTGCACATAAAGCATATTTTGAAGAGGAGTTATGACGTCATAATAATTACATAATTTAAAAAATCATGATTCATAAGTAGTGAAATACATGCTCATACGTATGGATTCAAATAAATAGATTTATACATTCATTTAATATTTTTTATTAATTTTTCCCTTTCCCTTACCCTAAACCAGATTGTCATTCACGTCGTGAAGGGTACCTATATAAAGGTAAGGGTAAAATATATTTAGCTACTCTTCATGTCGGATATCATCACTGAAAAACATCCGCCAGATGTATATCTACAAATATATATAGGTGTCCCTTTGTCCTTTTTTCTGGTAATACTTATCCCATTTTCCTGGTCCTGGCCCAAGGACTACATGTGATGTCCCCGCCGTTTACGAATCTGATAATTGTTATAAAAATTTGGTCCATGTACACGTTGTATAGCACATGATTAATGACATGACATATCATCCCTTGCTTACAGCTACATGTAGATATGCTTTGTTAGGTCATTCATCGAGACCTATACTGGTTGTACAATGTACAACCCATGTGTGGCGTCACGATTCGGCTTTTGGGGGGAAAGGGGAGGGAATAAGGGGGACTCCTTAAAGGGACACATGCTAGGTTGTCGGACTTAGAAACATGAAATAAATATCTTCCATTAATACCGTTTGGAATTGTCAACCTACATCGCTAGATACCGTGCTGTCATTCGTGCACTTGGGGGTCATACAAGATATTGAACCGATTTTAGTTTTTAAACGGACCGTTGTCTTACGTCAGATTTTGTTTTGACGCTTTCACTATGAAATCGAGGCAAATGAAATGTGGTATACCTTTTGCATACCCCATTCCCCTTTCGAGGTAAATTTAGTATAGATCTGTGAAAAAATAAATGATATGTATTTGTTTGAAGTTTGTGTTTCGTTAGCTCTTTGGGTCAGTATATTTTTGTGCTAAAATTAATTAAATTGTTGTCGACAGCAGTTCAGATTTATATGTAATTAGCCATTTATGTCCAAACTCTAAATGCGTATGTTTCGCCTATAAATAACGACTTCAAAAAAACTGATAGCATTTATATGCATAAGAATAACCAATCTTTGCATCAAGACATACTTAAAAAATGAAATTGGAATGTTATGTCCCTTAAAAATTGTCGTATACGACATAATTATTTGAATTGAAGCCAGTCTAATGTGCCGCCTTGAATTTGTTCAATGTGAAAAGATTGCTGATATCCAATGACAGTCCATTCATAAATCTAACAATGCTAATTAAGCATGAATTGTGACACAATAATATGCACGCATTTTGACAATATAATTCATGTAGACCAAGGTTGCTATTGACAAACAAATTCAACTCTTTTCCAGACAGTGAAATTTTATACCGTATAAAATTCAAAACAAAGCAAAACACATGAAGCTGCAAGCGACAAACTTGGTGCTAAGGCATAACATCAAATGAAGCACAGATAACCTCGAAGAAAGTTCATCATGTCATTGTTATACCTCAATGGCTGAATAAAAATACAAATATAATAAAATAAAGTTTAGAAATTGTGCCTTTTTGGGGGGGAAGGGTGTAAACCCAGTTTTCATTGTAAAATCGGTGGTGCACAAATAATTCTAGCACAAAACAACCCATATGCAAACAGGTTCGTAAAGGTATTGTCAAACAATTTGTGAGCATCGGTCTACTTGTTTCAGATCTTGCAGATAAAGGGACAAAGATCAACATGCTAACACATGCAATCTTATCTTAATCTCTTTCTGATTGTATTCTTGTCACATAATGTTATTTTTTTTTTTTTTGTTTTTTTTTTAGCAAAAAAGTATTGGTTGAAATAGAATATCCCTTTTTTCGTTTATTTACAGGTATCCCTGTATTTACATTCACCCTTTCCCAAACAGTATTAGCTTCTAACTTTCATGGTAAAGATAAAAGCTCTGGAGACATTGAGAAAAAAAAATGAAGTAAATTCTGATAGTCAGCATTTTTCCCTTTTGGCTCAATATTTCCCGTGCCTTTTTTTATACACAAATCATATTTTTATTAACACCATCTTTGTTTCTTACGTATTTTTTAATGGAAGTAGTCGAAAATAAGAATTAGGAAAGCGTTAACTCACAATTATACATGTAAATCAAACTTTCAATGGGACACAATATCTTTTTAAAACTGATAAGAAATCTAATCTGGTATCCAGACAGAAAATATCGTCGCTTTTTTTCGAAAAACACGTAACTGTAGCTTATTTAAGCTGCAGTTACGTGGTTTTCGATGAAAACAGCGATACGTAATATCAAACCCATTATCAGAAAACCATTCAATGTTAGAAGCACCCTTTTAAATTATAATTGTTTCCAAATTGTCAAAGTAGATAAGCCATTTTTACATGTCATGTCGTTTTTTTCTGATTATTATTTCTTGTAGCACTAATTTCCCATATTCAAATGAAACACTCTTTCCAAAATAAATAATGATTCGTTTTTGAAAAGTTTTTCCCAAACGACAAAATTTCAGAAATTCAAAAGAATGTGTAGATGGTAAATATCAGAACTTACAGATGAAAAAACTCATTCGTTTAGATTAAAGTTCGGAAAATATTGAGACAAAGGATTAAACACTGATACCAAATTTTGACTCAAAGTTTTCCCGATGTTGTTCTATTTAGAGACTGGTCTTGGCTTCAGCCTATTTTTTACATTTCTTTTTTGAAAAAATAAAATTCAGACCGACCAATAATGGGCACCGCAAAGACAATTGGCACGGATCTCTTGCTTATATTATCTTTTGACAAAATATCGATGCTTTTCAACAAATACCTCGTAACTGCAGCTTAAAATAAAATGCAATTACGTGTTTTTTTTTTTATGAAAATCGACGGTATGAGTTAGGATCTGAAAAGAAGGGACTTGAAGCATTTCAACCAACCGCATTGATCCCTTCTTTTCAACAAAAACCTCGTATATATATTGTGCCAATTTTCGGATTTGCCTTTTTTCGAAATTCGGCAAATCCCTGCAGAACTCATTTGCCTAATTTCGAAACTCGGCGAAATAGCTTATTTATAATCATTTTAAGGTATATCGGGCCATTTTCTGTGCAGAACTCATCTTCAAAATATCCGTTTTTAGGGAGGTATCACAGTTTGCACTTACAAAATCATTTTAAGCACTTTTTATTCCAATAAAAGTTCGGTACCGAACAGCTAAAGTTCCGTACCGAACAGAACATACGGAACATTCTTCTTCCGTTTGCGCGGAAGTTGATTCGTACCCTTAGCATTTCGTACCTTATCTTTTATCAGAGATATAGATAAACATAGAATCAGTCGGGATGACGTCATAGCCTCACTTTCATTTTTTCATCGAGGGTACAACCTCGGTCTTTATCGTTACGGGATACCAACTTTGAGGCAGATTATTTCAAAAATCCATCGTTAAAATTCATAAACAAAACTCTTTCTTTAAAGAATGTGATTTAAACTTTCTAACTACCAACGCATTTTTAATAATCAGGAGTAGTCGTCGAGATATTAAT
Source organism: Fragum sueziense (assembly GCA_963680895.1). Lineage (NCBI taxonomy): Eukaryota > Metazoa > Mollusca > Bivalvia > Cardiida > Cardiidae > Fragum > Fragum sueziense. The sequence goes on along the minus strand of OY804596.1, from coordinate 67,226,019 downwards.
GCTGAAAGTTGGCTATGCTTCAACGAAAAAGACCGAAGCTTTCACCTCCACCGAATGAGTGCAGGTCCGCTGACGACGTTTTTGATTGGCTGAAAGAATTGTGCCGACCGGGTCAATTATATTATATGTCTCTGCTTTTATCAATTTGTTTACACGTTCAGCAGTACATCAAAATTATAGATAATATTGCCATTAAAATCATATCTACACTCGACTCCATTTATTTAAGTTGAAGTTCCACATTTTTTCGGAGCCTGAATTAGATCCATTGCTTTGGGCTTTCTAACCACCGAAATTAAAATGGTTTCACTAAGTTAAATATCGGCATTTTAGAAATAGTTCTTTTTAAGCAAACAAGATTCATTATGAAGCTTTTCATCTGCTAAATATATGTGATCAACCATAGATCTGCATACTTATAGAATCAGTCGGGATGACGTCATAGCCTCACTTTCATTTTTTCATCGAGGGTACAACCTCGGTCTTTATCGTTACGGGATACCAACTTTGAGGCAGATTATTTCAAAAATCAATCGTTAAAATTCATAAACAAAACTCTTTCTTTAAAGAATGTGATTTAAACTTTCTAACTACCAACGCATTTTTAATAATCAGGCGTAGTCGTCGAGATATTAATGCTGAAAGTTGGTTATGCTTCTACGAAAAAGACCGAAGCTTTCACCTCCACCGAATGAGTGCAGGTCCGCTGACGACGTTTTTGATTGGCTGAAAGAATTGTGCCGACCGGGTCAATGTTAATTAATTTGATATGTTCTAATTTCATTTAGACTTTCAAGATAACTAACTCAAAATAGTGAGCTGATTGTAAAACCATTTAAACAGGGGAAGCCCTTTCTGTGAAAAATACCATATTCAGCATTTTTCCCTGCATTTTCCCTGCTCAATAAGCTGTAGAGGCCAAACTGTATCTTTAAGGGCTGTCAAAACAGCCGAACAAGCCACTCCTCCCAATGCTAGCCAGAACTAGTGACCGACCCAGCCAAACAAGCCCATCCTTCCCACCATGCTAGCCAGAACTAGCAACCAACTCAGCCGAACAAGCCAATCCTTCCCACTGTGCTGGCCAGAACCAGCAACCAACCTTTCCGAAGAAGCCGATCCATCCCACCATGCTGGCCATAACATGCGACCGAACTTTCCAAACAAGCCGATCCGTCCCACCGTGCTGGCCAGAACCAGCAACTGACCTTTCCGAACAAGCCGATCCGTCCCACCATGCTGGCCAGAACAAGCGACCGACCTTTCCGAACAAGCCGATCCGTCCCACCATGCTACCCAGAACAAACGACCGACCTTTCCAAACAAGCCGATCCTTCCCACCATGCTGGCCAGAACAAGCGACCGACCTTTCCGAACAAGCCTTTCCGTCCCACCATGCTGGCCAGAACAAGCGACCGACCTTTCCGAACAAGCCTTTCTGCCCCACCATACTGGCCACAACAAGCGACTGACCTTTCCGAACAAGCCGATCCGTCCCACCATGCTGGCGAGAACAAGGGACCGACCTTTCCGAACAAGCCGATCCGTCCCACCGTGCTGGTCAGAACAAGCGACCGACCTTTCCGAACAAGCCGATCCGTCCCACCATGCTGCCCAGAACAAGCGACCAACTCAGCCGAACAAGCCAAACCTTCCCATCGTGTTGGCCAGAACATGCGAATGACCTTTCCGAACAAGCCAATCCGTCCCACCGTGCTGGCCAGAACAAGCGACTGACCTTTCCGAACAAGCCGATCCGTCCCACCATGCTGGCCAGAACCAGCGACCGACCTTTCCGAACAAGCCGATCCGTCCCACCATGCTGCCCAGAACAAGCGACCAACTCAGCCGAACAAGCCAAACCTTCCCATCGTGTTGGCCAGAACATGTGAATGACCTTTCCAAACAAGCCAATCCGTCCCACCATGCTGGCCAGAACAAGCGACCGACTTCCGAACAAGCCGATCCGTCCCACCATGCTGGCCAGAACCAGCGACCGACCTTTCCGAACAAGTCGATCCATCCCACCATGCTGGCCAGAACAAACGACCGACCTTTCCGAACAAGCCGATCCGTCCCACCGTGCTGGTCAGAACAAGCGACCGACCTTTCCGAACAAGCCGATCCGTCCCACCATGCTGGCCAGAACCAGCGACCGACCTTTCCGAACAAATCGATCCGTCCCACCATGCTGGCCAGAACAAACGACCGACCTTTCCGAACAAGCCGATCCTTCCCACCATGCTGGCCAGAACCAGCGACCGACCTTTCCGAACAAGCCGATCCGTCCCACCATGCTGGCCAGAACAAGCGACCGATCTTTCCGAACAAGCCGATCCTTCCCACCATGCTGGCCAGAACAAGCGACCGACCTTTCCGAACAAGCCTTTCCGCCCCACCATGCTGGCCACAACAAGCGACTGACCTTTCCGAACAAGCCGATCCGTCCCACCATGCTGGCCAGAACAAGAGACCGACCTTTCAGAACAAGCCGATCCGTCCCACCGTGCTGGTCAGAACAAGCGACCGACCTTTCCGAACAAGCCGATCTGTCCCACCATGCTGGCCAGAACAAGCGACCAACTCAGCCGAACAAGCCAAACCTTCCCATTGTGTTGGCCAGAACATGCGAATGACCTTTCCGAACTAGCCAATCCGTCCCACCTTGCTGGCCAGAACAAGCGACTGACCTTTCCGAACAAGCGGGTCCATCCCACCGTGCTGGCCAGAACAAGCGACAAACCTTTCCGAACAAGTCGATCCGTCCCACCATGCTGGCCAGAACCAGCGACCGACCTTTCCGAACAAGCCGATCCGTCCCACCATGCTGGCCAGAACAAGCGACTGACCTTTCCGAACAAGCCGGTCCGTCCCACCGTGCTGGCCAGAACAAGCGACCGACCTTTCCGAACAAGCCGATCCGTCCCACCATGCTGGCCAGAACCAGCGACCGACCTTTCCGAACAAGCCGATCCGTCCCACCATGCTGGCCAGAACAAACGACCGACCTTTCCGAACAAGCCGATCCTTCCCACCATGCTGGCCAGAACAAGCGACCGACCTTTCCGAACAAGCCTTTCCGTCCCACCATGCTGGCCACAACAAGCGACTGATCTTTCCGAACAAGCCGATTCCTCCCACCATGCTGGCCAGAACAAGCGACCGACCTTTCCGAACAAGCCAATCCGTCCCACTAGTCCTAGTGTAAATGACCAAAATGGCCCAATTCAAAAGGCCCACTTTTTAAATTGATGAAAAATACCCAAAAAGTGTATATTGCATTTGAAATTAAATATGATTTATGATAGATTAATGATTGGTAAATTGATGATTTAATGCCAGGCTTAAATGCATTGGAACAATAAAATCAGAACGAGAAATGGATCTTTTACTATTATAATCATTCTAATAAGTACGCATGCTTCCGCTTACAGTACGACCTCGCAACATCATGATGACAACATTTATCCTGTGACCTAATTCTATCAGAAAATTCAGATAAAATGTTGCCGTATTTCTTTCTCGCATGTGGATAAACATCAATACACCAGGAGACAGGTTTTGTTTAGGTAATGGCACTGTACTTTTGTTTTCGTCTGGGACCCACAGATGAAGTTTTTACATTCTGGTGTACACGTTTACAATGCAGTGGCGTATCCAATGGGTGGGGGAGTTTTTGAGGTTCAAAGGAAATCCCTCTCAGCGGCAGATCCAGACTTCGTAAGGGGGTTCGAAATTACAAAAAGGTTGTTCGTTCTCTTATTATTATTATAAAATTATGACTGATTTCTTGCATGAGATTGAAATAATTAGGATTCAGAGGAGGTTCGTTTGACTCCCGCACCACCTCTGGATCTGCCACTGTCTCTGCAGCCTGATTGTTTTATTTCAATGCAGAAATTCCGTCAAAATTGTGTAATACTTGGAAAACGAGCCTTTCTATCTGTAAATTCTAACCCTATCACAGAAATCCTTGATCCGCGGCAGCAACGAGTACGTAGGAAGCATCTAAATCAAAGTAAACCATAAAATAATCATTATGTCGTTGTTCGATTCATTTCTAATAAATCTGCGAGGAAAAACCCGAGATTAAATCGACAGAAATAGTTCTGCATGACACTGTCGCAGTAAACCGTAAATAATATCAACATTTCGGGCGTTATTTGATTCAAATATCAATAAATCGGCGAAAAACTCGACAGAAATAGTTCTGCATGACACACGGAACTTACTGAATCATAATTTCGAAAATGGATGCCCAGTTACGAAATTAGGCAAAGTTCCGTGCCCAATTTCGAAAATAGGCATGCCCAATTTCGAAATAAGGCAAAAAACTAAGATTAGGCACAACATATACAGCTTGTTTAAAGCTGTAGATACGAAGTTTTTGTTGAAAAGCGATGATTTCCAGATAAGCCTGTGTAGTGGTCAAATGCAGCCTAATAAGGGTTCACACTGCTACCTTATAGTCATTGCATGTAATATATTGTAAAATATCTATTTGTCGGTGCCAAAGAAGCTATTGAAGAACAATATGGATCTGGATCAGACTGTGCGTTTGCACAGGCTGATCTAGATCCAGGTTGTTCTCAAATGCCACGAGCGGCCCCTTTCAAGACCCCGTTTTATAAATGTTGGCGACTGGGCCCAAACTTCAAAACTAGACCTTGTTTTGGGAAATGGTTAAAATCGCGATAAATATAAAAGGTAGCGTAAACTACCAGATATGCGCTTTACGTGAATGATAAGACATAGCCTAAATTTACTAGCAAAATGTTTCATGCTTGGATATTCATAATTTGTGGTAATTATTATTATTATTATTATTATTATTATTATTATTATTATTATTATTATTATTATTATTATTATTATTATTATTATTATTATTATTATTATTATTATTATAAATATTTTGTCTTGGAAAAGCTTTAAGAAAGTGTTGACAGTACAGTCGAAAACAACTAATTAATATCTTCTCCTTTTTTCTCAATGTTTTCCATGTTATTATGTTAAAATTCCCCCGCTTGCAGAAGCATTTATTTGGCCGTCTAAACCCATTACCTCACAGTGACGCCTTTTGACGCCCAAAAAGATAAAGGCTTTGGGAAACATCGTGGAAAAAGAAGAAATTGCTTGTTACAAGCAATTTCTTCATTTCCCACAATGTTTTCTAACCCAAAAGTCGTAAAATTTTGAAATTTGATCACATTGAAATTGTCGTCTGCAACTTCTTTCAATTTGGACAAACTTAAAATTATGTTGTTTGGTAAAAAAACCTTTCACAAACAACAATCATATAAGGGCGATCCAATTTGAAAGCTGGTGCAGAAGACAAAATATATAAAAAGGTAGGGTTTGTTTGTAATATAGCATATAAAACATTGAGACAAAATGATAACATGCTGGTCACCAGCATTTCCTTCATCTGTCTCAATGTTTTCAAAAGCGCTTTCTTTTGGGGAAGTCAAAGCCAGGCCCCGGTTTCTCGAAAAAACTTTAGTATATACGAGTCATGAGTTCATGCCCAACTTTAATTGATTGGTATTCAATTGAAGTTCACGTGGATTTCGTGTGATGTTAGCATGATGCTAAGATTTGAGTCTGAGAACGCACTTAAGTTTTTTATTTATTTATTTTTTTTTTTTTTTTTTTTTGCGAGAAACCGGGGCCAGGTCTTGTTTGATAAGGGCTGAATGTGAACACTGAACAGTTAAACAAAATATGTAATTAAGGAAAGAGTTAATGTTTCTTTGTCTGATTTCCAGTATTTAGCGCCGATGCATTCATTGAAGATCAACTAGAAGAAGACACAGAACTCCTTAATGAATGTGGTAACAGGAACGATGAAAACAGCCCTGGACATGGAAACAACAATAAAGTACACATTCAGTTTGATGAAAGTGTTATCATTTCCGAAGATCACGTACAACCTGATGATGGACAGAACACGAACAAAGAAGACAGCACATCGTCTACGAGTAGAATTAGGAATGCGATTATTCTCAATGAAAGAATTTCCAAACCAACAACAGGAAACAAACACGATTACTATATTGACATTCATATAAGGATGAAGGAATTCTTAGATAAACATGCACACCGCTTTAAAAATAAACACAGTGACGATTCTTCCGGAGATAGTGCTACACAGAAGCCTTCACAAGGACCAATAGGTGTTAACCCTGTCAAAGAACATGATACTGAAATGAATAAAAATGATAAAAATTCACACAAATCAGAGCGAAATGAAAGACATGGTACAGAGAGGATTTCCCACCATGTTAAAGTTTATGAAAACGAAAACAGCAAATCTGATGCAGTGGGTTTTAGAAGCCTAATAAATGGGCATAGAACGAGTGAGGACATTCGACACACAAGCAGTACAGATAGTGCGATAAATAAAGGCAACCCAAACATTGATGATACAGTCAGTGAAGACCACATCATCAAAGAAACAAAGGAAACAAATACTGAGCAAAAAACACACATTGAACATCACGATAAAAATCATCATAGGGTTTCCACTCATAATAACAAAACAATCGCCAACTTAAAAGGAGCTACACACGGTACAAACCGCCACGATGACGACTCGGATCACAGACATAATACAAAGACAGACATTGACACAATTGTTGGAAATCAAGTTTCAAGTACACCGAGGTACAGTGATATCGCTAAAACAGTGCAAGTTAGACACCATGGTCACAAGCATAAACATTCAGTTACACGAAATCACAAACACAGGCCACACCGCGGAACAAAAACTTCACAACAAAACATCGTATCTGATGCTATACATGTAGAACTTGTTACTGCTCTACCCAATACCCAGAATAGAGAAAGTGAGCAAGATATTGATTTTGCCAGGAATATTGCTGAGATTAGTGAAAACAATTTGTCGAATTGCCTGTGCTCTTCATTGTGCCCTTTAATCATTCTCTTCTTTCTGTCATTATATTTGCGTTTTTAGATTGCTTGTTTTATCAATTAGATAATCATGATGGTTAATTGCGTGACTTAGAATTTCAGAAAATCATCAATATTTTGTCAATACTTGACCAATTTGAATTCTGTTTGAAGTAGAGAAGTTGGGAAAATGTCAGAAATAAGCTGTACGTGGTAGATTTTTGGAAAATCAACTGATGAAAAAGTTATTGAAGATAAACCAAAATTTTGGTTTATCTTCAAAAACTTTTTATCAGTTGATTCTTCAAAAATCCAAAACGTTCATCTTATGCGCGACGTCTGTCCTCCTTCTTTGCTTCAAATTGGTCCCGTATTAACAAAATTATTGAAGATTTTCTGAAATTGTTACATCACGTGATTATCCACCGTGATAATGCTCTATCTACTAACCAGATTTTGAGATTGGTTCCTGGACTAAACTAGACATTGTCTAAGCAGCAATTCATCAATTTCAATTTCCTTTAATCATTTCCCAATGGACAAACTTTTGGACTGTTCCAATTCGAAAGCTGCTGCAGACGAAAATGCATCTTAATAAAGATAGAATTTTTGTATGATATAGCGCAGAAAATATTGAGACAAAAGGAGAAACTGCTAGTTATCAGCAGTTTCTTCTTTTGATTCAATGTTTCCCCCAGCCTATTCTGTTAGGGACGTCAAAAGCAGGTCTTGTTTGAGGACGGGTTAACAGTTTTATGCTAAACATTTGTAATAATAATGTTGCTGTCTGAAACAAATTTCGTTAACCAATTACCAAACAGCAACTTATAGACTGATCCAAATTCAAACATGTCAAATGCGACCATTTTAAGAGACTGAACATTCACGTATTTTGGTCTTTCTATTAGAAGAAAACCTTATTGTAAATAAAAAAAAATGTTTGTCACAAGCAATTTCTTCATTTCCAACAATGTTTTTCTACAGCATTCGTCAAGCCGTGCATCAAAATGCGTCAATATTTGGGAATATGTTAAATGATATACTAGCTAATCAGATTTTGAGATTTGGGGCTTATCTTAACCCTTTCCCAAACAAGACCTGGTTTTGACGTCCCTAATAGAAAAGGCTTGGGAAACATTGAAACAAAAGAAGAAACTGCTGATAACCAGCAGTTTCTCCTTTTGTCTCAATATTTTCTGTGCCATATTTTACGCAAATTCTATCTTTAATAACATCCATTTTGTCATTTTTTTGCAGTTTTTGAAGTGGATCTCCCTAAAATTTTGCCATTTGGGAAAGGGTTTACTAAAATCTGCCAGAGACCTAGCAGTAATTCATCCTTTTCTCTCTATGTTTAATGCTAATTTTATCATTTTTTCTGTTGCTGTCTCCAACAGCTTTCATTTGATCGTTCCCAAACTACAAACTTTTATTTAGACACAATTTGAAACTGCTGAGGAGAAATGTATTGTTGATAAAAAAAAAGATATGTGTACAACAAAGCTTAGAAATATTGACACTGAAGGAAAAAATGTATTCTTTTGTCTTATTTTTTTCAAAACCCATTTCAATCAGTGACATCAAATTCATGTTTTGGGTAATAAATGATAAAATGTTTACTACAGAGTGTCCCCAAAAAAAAACGGAACCCATTTTTGAAAGTACATTTCTCAGGTATCAATTAATATTTCTCCACCAAATTTACATGTGCAATGGCAACAACAGTTTTCTATTAGCAGTTAAAATTTGGTTGAAAGATAATGATTAATTTTGAAAATATTGACATTTAAATGAATATACCCGGAAAACCATTTTAACACGATATCGATCTTTTCGTTTTGCAGCGCGCGCCTACACTCATTTAAAAAATGAGGCTCTACGATTGGTTAATATATTCAATACAATACAAAAATGATTTTGAAACATTGTATTCATAATAGTGCACTGTCTTTTCATCTTTTTTGCAAATAGATAAACTGTTAATGCTGCCTGTAACTAAAATGAATACAAACAAAATATCCAAGTGCATCACAGACTCATGAATAATAATCACAGGCACCTATTTTATTTCTGACCAACATGCCGGTCACCGCCCAATTGAAAAGTATTACGGGTTTCATTTGACCTGACACTTACCTTTATGAAAAACACAAATAACACAAAATGTAAAGAAAAAAGAATTAAATCAAAGTCCACAGACATGTATACTATGCAAGAAAATTAAGACTGGACTAATTTCAGGAAACATTATCAAGCTTATAATTTATGAAAATAAAAGTTTAAACTGCGCCATGTGAAATGAATCACATAATAATTTAAAATTAATTCAAACAACCACCATATGGACTCAGTTTGAATGTACAGAACGTGTACCTATTAAATTTTTAGAAAATCGGTACATACATGTACAACGGTACAGAATTCAACTGCTGACCGTTAGTGCGCTTTCACGAACAAGCAAGACGCAAAAATCAGTATCATGTCAGATCGGTTTTTTAGTGTCATTATTAATTTGCTTATAAGTTTTGAACCGATGCATATTTTAAGTGAAATTTGGAACACAAATGCAAAAATAATGTCTCTTCCGTACTGCAAATTCAAAAATTAGATTTTTTGCTTACGCTTTTAAATATTTGACTTTGAATTAGGGTTCCGTTTTTTGGGGACACTCTGTAGAGTAGGGCGCTATGTAATTCCGTGTGCTTTTGATGATACAGCTTGCCAACATTGTCCATTACGAAGTCCATACACCGAAGGTGGAGAAACAACATCTTGACATCCGTGTTCTCGCGGGAGATTTTTGAGACGTTACGTTAAAAATGACGTCCGGAAAATGGACTTTTGAAAAATAAAAGACGTAAATGATAAAAAGTTTGATGAATATCCTTTCATTTGTTCTCAGTGCATTTATCTTAACGTAGAAAAACGTATTTTGTGAACTGTGTTTAACCTTAAACGCCATTTCTGACGTCACGACCCAATTTAAACGTTGTTAATAAAACCAGCAAACGCAGTTATTTTTTGGTACATAAACAGATCTAGTTTAAAATCACTCATTGAACAATTGTAAAACATATTAAAAATGATTTTTATGCCACCGTGAGTACGCAAAATAAACGTAATTGAAAACCGGTGACGTCACTTTAGTATTGTTTTCAATGAATACGCATAGTAATTAATTTTATTCAATATTGTCCTATCTAAAGCAAATATGTTTAGCACAGAAAACATTTAATGTACACAAGTAGATAGGGATAGGTATAAATTCATTAAAATTGTAGTTGACGTTGGTATATTTTGTCCTTTCTTGTGTGCCCTCCATTGAAATTGATATACCGGTATTTATGGTCTAGTATGTAGTATCGAAACGTATATACGTATACATTTCTGAGAAATATATGAAGTTTACAGCTTGTTTATATAAACAATTGCTTAGATTCCCAATTTTGACGTTATCGCAAGTATGCCAATTATATCTTTTATACCTGTTTATGAAAGGCTACTAAACTGTGTAGAATCATTAAACTCTTTCAAAACATTTAAAACGACGCAAAGGAATGTAAAAACGGGATAGAATTAGATAAAATTCAATATTAGTTATATCACCTAATCCTAACAAGAGCTTCGCAGAGTGGCGAATATACGCCCGAGAGGGGCTTGTCAGTAAAATTGGCCATCTTTTCAATTCAAGGGCAGATAATTCAAAAACGAAAAGAGATATCTGAATTCCGTAAGCGGTGTGCACAACTAGACACCATGGAAAACATTGTGGCAAGTGTGATCAAATTCCGATCAAAACTGTAGGAGGAGTTGTGCACACAAGAAATTGCTAACGGACGGACGGACGACCGGGGCCATAACATAATACGACCCTTCGGGCGTATAAAATGAGCGAAATTAATTGGCGGCATCTGCTCTGTTTTGACAAGTAGACTCATTTGCTCCATACGCGCACAATTTAGTGCAATCCAGGTTGATTGATGTGCACTTGAACTTTCTTGATCCACTTTTAGATTTTGTGCAACCACATTTTACCACTGCAAGAATTGCCAGTGGTGCTGGCAACAAGGTCGTCATAACCGGCTGATATACATCCCGATCCTTTGTCCAACCAAAGATTTCAGGATCTGGAATAGGAGAACAAGGGACAACGTCAAAGTTCCTGGTAAAGCTTTGGCTGCATTATTTCCTATGGCATCAACTACTGCTTTCAAACGTACAATGCATTTTGTCTCGCCATTTCCTGAAACAAACACGGTGTCTCCAAGTAAAAATTTGGAATTCGCCTCAAGCATAGCACAAATACCTGTGTCTGGCGAATAAATATCAATGAAAATGAAGCAAAATTTGAAGCGGTCAGTTGCATGGAGCAGAATCTTTGCATCGGCCTCTTCTTGTGAACTGGAAAGATATGACATATCTCCTTTCGTTGAACGGACAATGTTACGGTATGCTTTCTTTGAGTTTTGTGATGACCTCTGCTAGGTAAACAGTGAGCACAGTGAGCTCGTCTTTAGTAGAAGACGAGGAGAGAAGAGTTGCCATCGACACATTTTCGAGCGGTGTACTGTCTGTGATGTGATACGATACCGGTTGGTTCGTGCCAGGTCGTTTCAGGCGTGTTGCTATTTTCAAAGAAGATGGTCGATCATAGCGATCGAAGATCAGATGCACTTCGGAATAGCCTTCATACGTTGACTCAGGTACATATACAAAATGGTCGCCCAATTGTGAACCTGTTTTGATGCTTTGGGGTTTATGAAGTGTCTGCACTAAGTTCATCGCATCTATTACCGCAACTTCCCTGTTCCTTGGACCAAATACAGGCTCGAAGTAATCAGAGGTAACCCTCTCTTTCGGAATCGTCATCAACTGAGACTTGTTCGAACAACGATGACGTGAACCATCAGCGTCAAACAGTTCTCTTGGGAAGACTGAAAGTTCATAATTACTGATAGTCTAGGAGCCAGGTCCTGGAATGGAACTTTTCTTGCAACCGGTGACCTATAAAATTTTGAGTGGTATTTTTCAATACATTAGGGTCCCATGCTTTGGTTAAGGGTGGATGACATGCTTAAAAGTGGTAGGATTTTTTTTAAATCAAGGTCAAAGGTCATTCGGTGCACTTCTCATACATACCTCCTAAAATATCCCATAACTTACTCATTTATTAAGCTAAAACAATTATTTTGGTATCAAAATGAAGCTAATGATTTGCACTTTGACTTACATGAATAATATACAATTTCTTGATTTTCAATATTTTTGAATATTCATAAATATAGAAAAAATTGGCTAAAAATCACTAAAATAAGTTTTGTATACAAGTGAAAAAAAAGTTTTAAAAATACCAAAGGTGTGTTTTTGTGGTTGAAATCATACTTAAAAATTGCCCACAAACCTGTTCTTGACTTATATGTATTTCTTCACAGAATTAGTCTTTAGCTTAGGCTTGTAGTCATAGGTAAAAGTGGGTGGGGTAATTTTTCCCTAAAATTACAAAACATGCAAACATTGATGTAACAATATATCTTACACATAAATGTGATGTTTTATTAGAATTTATTGTTTTGAAATCATATTTTCAGGGATTTGTAAAGCTTTTAATGCATATTCCTGAAAATTGATTAGAATTTTAAGGGCCAAAATAACAATTCAATAAAACAGCATACGAGATGGATACAGGTCATATCAACACCACAATGTCAAAATAATGACTCTTAATGAATATTTATCAAGTATCTAGTACAATTAAATGAAACAAGACTCAGATTAGCATAGTCAGCAGCTGAAAATATTCCTCTTTCTATCTTACGGGTAAAGGACATTAAAAAGACCCATGCCAGATTTTCAGGAATCAGAACAACATGGGGATGGTCAGAATTTGCTTTGTTGTGTAGTGCATTGCTTTTATAGACCCAAAAGGAAAGCAATTTTAGAGCTGGAACTAATTTTTTCACTATCAAGGTTCAGTGTCACATAAATGTTACTATAAATATAAAGTGCGGTTAGTTAATTATATATACCGCATAGCACTTTATTTCTGCGGGGTCCAAATTCTGCGGTTATTCCAGAAATCAGGCGTGTTAAATTTCTGCGGAACATATTTCTGTGGTCTCTCATTTTGCAAAATCAAAGATTTTATTTCTGCGCTATCAAATCAGTTTTAGTTAGTGTCGGACATAGTTTGAAAGACGATTTCTATTTACTCCGTTAGGGTAAAGGGATAAGCCCACTCATTTACCAGTATCTACATTATAAAGGCGTTATGGGAAACAATGCGGTATACAGATAGGTGTGAAAAGAAAGATGTGTCAAACTGTTACCAATCAGTCAAACTTGTTGAATCATTCATTTATGGATAAACAAAAATGTCCTATCTACACCTTAATTAAAGCTATAGTTACATCATTTTTTGAATGAAAAAAAACTTCATTTTTATGAAATTGCGCTTTGCATCAGAGGGTTACTGTTTAACTTGTCCTTGTACTGACTAAAATTGAAATCAACCTGAATATTCAGGGTTAAAATTCTGCGGATTTTATTTCTGCGGTGCCGATGAGGACCGCAGAAATAGCAGAAATAAAGTCCCCGCAGAAATAAAGTGCTATACGGTACTTGATTTAAAAGAACAGACTTGATTTAGAAGAACTAAATGAACTTCATTTGAAATTTCCTTATGCAGAAATGATCTAGCTATCCAGGTTGACCATTCCATACAATATTTAATAAACATATTTCCTATCGTTTTGTATGTCCGACAACCTAGCATGGGTCTCTTTAAAGATAATTACGAAACTGCCGTCATTGCAATGCTTACACCTGGAAGCCTTACGAGAACATTCATATACATAAAATGTAATTTGGAACACAATATTCCATTCTGTGAATACATATCAATATCATCAGTCTAGAATCTGGATGTTCTGATGTGTGGTTATGAAGGTCTCCAAGAGTAACCATGAACATGTTAGTATCGTATATTCGTTTATCTACATGCCTTCAATAGGGACAACAGAGGATCTGGTCTTTGAGTTTAATTAATTTTGTGACCCAATAAGTTTTGATTGTACTCAATAGGCCCTATATCTCTTATTATGCAAATTATTTATTGCATGTGACAATTTGTTACGAGTAAATAGTAGAAAATAAAGATACCACGATTGTTGATCCATCCTTCACAATCCCATCATGATAACATAACTTTGTTTATTGATCGACGACTGTGATACGTGTTTGAGTAGACACAGAGAAACTTTTGGTTTAAAAAAAGTGGAAATCTTTGGACCTTTGGTTGTTCTAACTCCACATCAATATACCTGACAAAAATCTCGACAATGTTTTACTTATTACATGGCTAAAACTATTCCTAGTAAATCGTGCATCTTTCATTTGTATCTATATCAAAGAAATCATTGAATCTTTCCCAAACAAGACCTCGTTTTGACGTCCCTATGAGAAAATGCTTGGGAAAACATTGATGCAAAAGGAGAAAATTCTGATGATCAGCATTTTCTTTTGCCTCAATATTTTCTAGGCTATATTGTACACAAATCTAATCACCCATTTGTCGTTTTAACTTTAAAACCAACTGAGATGAAATTTAAACACATATACTTTGAAGAATTATACATTTGATCCTGGAACAAAAACGCTGCTGTTTGGATAAGGGTGCATTCGACAGGGTGGGGTCACGTTGAGCGGGGAAACGTTTGACAATTTGCAAAGATGTGACTTATGAATCGCTTTTAAAGCAATCGTATTTTGTATTTTGACTTCAACAATTGTCCAAAATGATTGTTACCTTTGAGCGGACATTTTTCTCAGCAAACGTAACATCATCGGCTGACATTTGGAGTCATCGATTTGCTTACATGGCAAATGTGGTTCTAGGGCAATGGTATTCAATAATGATTTGAGCGTAATTTGGAAAATCAAAATCAGAGACAATCTTTATGATTATGAACACGCACAGCTAATACTTCGAGAAAAAAGCATTTGTGAGTGGTATAACGCATTTATAAGTTATTTAACCTATGATGTTTCTGACTTTTATATATCATGACGTCCCAACATCCAACATGCCGTCGGCGAAATCGTTTATGACTTGCCAACTGTGTCCCAGAAACTATCTATAGAATTCCCCAAGTACAGTTCAGACGCTTCTTTGAGAAATAAATGCATATGTTGGAAATGTGGTATACGGTGCAGTGGCAAATATATCGAAAAGATGTAAATTTTAGATGTGTAAGACAGACTTTCCTGACTTATCCATCTCAGACCTAGGTTGCGCTGCTCAATATGACCCTATGTTGCCATAACAACTATAGAATGCGCCTTAATGAATAAACTTAGTTTTTGCATCCTATAATATCATAACAGTTAGTACATAAATGAAAAAAAAATATGACATAATTCCGGATACTTTATAATCAGCCCTCCTACATACCAAATGAGCTTTGTATGTTTAATACTTTTGGAGAAAATGCCAATGTTAAGTTTTGAACAGACAGACGGACGGACGGACAAGAGTAAAACAATATGCCCCCGATCGCTCGATACAGGGGCATAAAAATATATGGACCCATATATATATTCTGTATAAACATAAATTCAGTATATTCCTATATTTGTTAGCACTAAACTGACCAGTATCTGAATCTACCATCACCAGCATGCCATATATGGACCAAGGATGACAACAATGATTTAGTTACTGTAAGAATGCTTAAATATCCTGCACCTCTAGCTTTGCTTGACATCACACAATGCTCGTGTTAAACTGACTGCCACATGCGAAGGTGTAAGTGTCAAAGAGAAGATCTTTTATGCACTGATGCATGTGTTTGTGAGTCAGAACTGTGTTTTTAGACTTGAGAATCTTGATGCATCAGACAGTGATAAGGATGAGTATATTATATGACATGAGTTGAGTGTATTGAAGTGTTTAGTATAGGGTAGCTGTGGACTTTACAAAAGTCTGGTTATTGCATCATGTGTCTTGTTGTTATTGTACGTGAGGATGAGGATAGTGTTGTATATAAAGGCACAAATATTACTTATATTTAGTAAAGTATTCATGATACATAAAATAAACAAAACAATGAGTTTATGCATTACCTCTGCTTTAAGCAACTATCATGCAGAAGACATTTCGGTCGTCGTTTGACAAATAAAACTCTATAAAATGGTCTTACTTTCTAAAATGCACATCACTGGCTATCTCTCACGAATTAATATATAATTCAGCCTTATCTTGAAAAAAAAAAAAACACGAATGCCCCTGAAAAGGCCAATGATACGTTTTTACGTTAAGCTTTTAAATAAATGGTTAATAAGGTTTACGTTAAGCTTTTAAATAAATGGTTAATAAGGTTTGTGTGTGAACTCCCTTTGGAGAAAAGGCCAATGTTACGTTTTCATGTTAATTAGTTTAAATGTTAAGTTTTCATGGTAAGGGTTGACAAGGATTTATGGAAGACCTTGGGGAAAGTCATATTGCATGGAACAGATTGATATCATTGAAAGAAGGTTACATACCAAATTTGGGCTTTGCGTGTGGAATACTTTTGGAGAAAAGGCCAATGATAAGTTTTCATGTTAAGTTTCGGACAGACGGACAGACAGACAGATGGATGGACGGACGGACGGAATGGTAAAACAATATGCCATCGATCTATCGATGCGGGGGCATAAAAACGACTAATTCGTGGTCTTATCTCTTTCTATGTTAAAATTTCGCTATATAAACATTTAAAGGGGCCATCTTGAATTTTGTTGGCCATTTTGAACAAAAGGAGAAAGATAATTTTGAAAAAAAGATATTTCGGTATCTCTAATAAGTATGTAATACTAGAGATATTGTTTTATTCACTTAAACTGTAAACTGTGTTTCCTGTGTATGAGCTATTTGGTTCCAGTGCTAAATTCCTTTCCCTTTGGCTCTACAAAAGCAATGCACTACCCAACAATGCAAACTCTGACCGTCCCCATGTTGTTCTGATTTCTATAAAATATGGCACAGGCCTAGGGAATATTTTCAGCTGCCGATTACTATTATATAGATACTTGATAAATATTCGCTTTAAGAGTCATAGTTTTGACATTGTGGTGTTGATATAATCTGTATCCACCTAACATGCTGTTTCATTGAATTGTTATTTTGGCTCTTAAAATTCAAATTAATTTTCAGGAATATACATTAAAAGCTTTACAAATCCCTGAAAATATGATTTCAAAACAATAAATTCTAATAAAATATCACATTTATGTATAAGATATATTGTTACATCAATGTTTGAACGTTTTGTAATTTTAGGGAAAATTTACCCCACCCACTTTTACCTATGACTACAAGCCTAAGCCAAAGACTAATTCTGTAAAGAAATACATATAAGTCAAGAACAGGTTTGTGGGCAATTTTTAAGTATGATTTCAACCACAAAAACACACCTTTGGTATTTTAAAAACTTTTTTTTCACTTGTAGACAAAACTTATTTTAGTGATTTTTAGCCATTTTTTTCTATATTTATGAATATTCAAAAATATTGAAAATCAAGAAATTGTATATTATTCATGTAAGTCAAAGTGCAAATCATTAGCTTCATTTTGATACCAAAATAATTGTTTTAGCTTAATAAATGAGCAAGTTATGGGATATTTTAGGAGGTATGTATGAGAAGTGCACCGAATGACCTTTGACCTTGTTTTTAAAAAAAATCCTACCACTTTTTAGCATGTCATCCACCCTTAACCAAAGCATGGGACCCTAATGTATTGAAAAATACCACTCAAAATTTTATAGGTCACCGGTTGCAAGAACTTTTAATTTAACCCCCTTTGTAAAAGCTGGCTCCTAGACTATGAGGCCATTTTCTAGGCTGATTTCCGTCCGAGAATTCGCCATTATCAGTAGCCATGCAAACTGTCCTCTGTCCTCTTTGAGCTCAGTAAGCTTGTTTTGCACTTGGACTACAATAGATTTGACAGATGACCTGTACAAATTGAGAGAAGCCTTTGTCATCGTGCCCCAAAACTGTGTTTCCTTTGTGTGAAGCCTCTTTGCAATAAAGCCATCCAACATGGTAACATGGTTATTGCTATGACATCAATGAAGTTGCTGTAATTTTGCTTCTGAAGTCTTATAGATTATATAGATTTACATGTATATACTGAGAGACAAAAGAAAGTATACAAATTCTATTTCTCAATATCTCTCTTAATTATCATGATATCGACTCAAAATTTTGAACAAAATACTTTTATTCATAAAGCATTTACACAAGGTTGAGAGATGTCCCCTGGAATCAATCGATTATCCATACTCGTGCTACATGTCGGTTTTGCAAACTTTGCATGTGCGACTTAGTGGAGTATCGGATATTGCTGTTGATTATGATTTGTTTTCTCTATTCTTTACCACAACATATCACAATGTTATTATTTCTATTACATTAAAACACAAGTAGTGGTGGCGGGGAATAATTGATCAATATGCTAGCTTTTTTAATTAAGTCCCATTTTTCTATGATGCAGCATTAAATGACAAAAAAACGTGACAATATGCACATGATCATTTGGATGGAAACTTTTTTCGTATTTATTTCAAAATCCGCCAATAAATTTCTAAGGAATTGTGTCAAAGAACGTTTTTGCATCAAGTCCTCTTTTGCCATGACGCAGCATAACATGGTAAAAACATCAACAGAATGTACATGATCAGGTAACTAGGAACATTCTGTGTAATTTTGATCCAAATCCGTTCATAAATGTAGGAGTTATATCAACTAGAATGTTTGCATTGAATTTGTGACGTATTTAAGCAACCTGGAAATGGCCAAATTCTGGGAAAACACCGCCTCTCCCGAAATGTCAAGAAACGGATATCGATAACAGGAACATATGTGATTGCAAAAATGCAGGTTGGCACCCTGTATCATCAAAAGCACACGGGAGCCAATTTCGTTACATAGCGCCCTACTCTAGTACATACAGGTATTATTTGACCACATTAAACTGATACTGATTAATTTTCGTGTGCAAAGTCCGTTAGTTGAGTGTCTTAACAAAACATTGCCGAAGTGGGGTCATTACATATGCAGATGTACCGGGTTAATCTTTCTGGACAATACATAAATGCAAGTACAGCTGACGATAATTGACCTGGAAGAGCATCCCATTCGATTATCATGGGCTGCTCTGTCAGCTCATTTATCGTGAGGTATACATGCAGTAGTAGCAATAGTGGTTCTAATCATGATAGTAGATATAAGTTGTAATATCTTCGCAATCCAATGAACATTCTACATCCACCTTGTTCTTTTCGTAAGGAACAAAGTTGACGTAGAATAATTCTTGGATTCCGAAGATGTGGTTGTATACATAGCAGAAGTCGCTATTGTATTAATGCGACAAAATAAAGTTTTAAACTCATTTGTCGAATTTTTGTCATTTCTACATGCAACATCTTTCTTTGGCCAGTTTAGTCCATTACTTCACGGTAAAATTTTAGATTTATTTGTCCAATTCAAAGATGTTGTAGACGACATTTTCATGTGGATTAAATATCACATTTTTGATAGAAAAAAATGTGGGAAAGGAAGAAATTGCTTGTCGCAAGCAATTTCTTCATTTTCCACGATTTTTAAAAACATTGTTCTTTGTAAGAGTCAAAAGAGTTAATGTGTGGCAATGGGATAAAGTCATGTCTTTTTGGAAAGGGTCTTAAAACACGTATTGAACAATATTTAAAGGGGCATCACTCCAGATTTGTAACCCGTCTGATTCTTCCGCTAGTGATATCCCTTTAATCCATTCCCATATAATGACGCTTTTTGACGTCCCATAATAAAAAGGATTCGAAAATCATTGTGGAAAATGAAGAATTTCCCACAATGTTTTCTACCACTAAAGACAAAAACATAATATAATTACCTTCACTTGAAATTGTCGTCTGCATCTTCTTTGAATACTGTTCAACATTCCAAAATTTTGCCGTCTGGTTATGTGTTAAACTTGACATTGGTCGTACGAATTTCGGCGGAACTTTGGTCATGCCAACTTTAATCCATTTATGAATCAAATTCGGCGGAACTTTGGTCATGCCAACTTTAATCCATTTATGAATCGATAAAAATTGGAACATTAAAAGATTAAAGGTTTTGCAAGGGACAAAATCAGCCTGACTGTCTGAATGTATCTTTGAAAGCGAGAATTTATTGAAGAAATATTGGCAATGAGTATTTTCCTCCTTTTTTCTATGCTTTCCAAAATTTTCTTAGAAAGTTGTTATAATGAGTTGCAATATTGCAGAAAGTATTAAAATGGAGAAATATACTAGAACAAAAAAGATACGCAACCCCAATTTTTCGTAATATTATCTACAAAATATGTTTTGAATGGATATCGAGTACATTTTTAATATACCTGCATCCATACGCATAGATATTGTGTCATTTTTTCAGATGTCGTAAATTCATCACGTGATTCATAGTAAATTGTTAAAAACTGATTTTCCCCCTGTCGTGGTTTCTAAATGACTACTATCATAACAAATTTTCTTAAAACACAAGCTAAAACATAGACCAAGAAGATGCCAAAGCGTTCATAGACTTCTCACTACCGTACGCATAGCACGGCTGTGCCAAAATCAGCGCCGGTCTGCAGTACGGATTTTATTTGTTTGAAAAAGTCAAAATGTTGTTGCAAAGCATTGATGGGGCAACAAATCGACACATTTTCGAATGTTTACGCTGTTGGCTCTCAATGGGACCACAACTGAACGAGCACGGAGCGGACGTGCAAGAGATATGACATCTGCACGGTGTATAATCACGTGACTTAGAATTTCCGGTAATCTTCGATAACTTTGTCAATACTTGACCAATTTGAATTCAGTTGAAGCAGAGAAGGCGGGAAAATGTCAGGAATAACCTGGAAGCGTGGATTTTTGAAAAATCAACTGATGAAAAAGTTATTGAAGATAAACACAAAATTTGGTTTATCTTCAATAACTTTTTTATAAGTTTAACGGTTTTCACGCTCATCTAATGCGTGACGGCTGTCCACCTTCTCTGCTTCAAACCGAATTCAAATCGGTCAATTTTTAACAAAGTTGTTAAAGATTTTCTGAAATTGTTGCATCACGTGATTATCCACCGTGGTCTAAGCAGAACCGTATCATCAGGTTAACGCCACATACGGGATAGGTTTAAGAATGCAATGGAGACCGCTAATAAATCGCATGGACTTCACAACATTCGAAAATCGGTCCAAACTGAACGAAAGAGAATGTGTTTTTCGACCTACATACACTTTTTTTTTGTCAAACTGTGTTGACGCCCGGTGTAAACTGGGTGTTTTCTTATTAATGGAATTTACTACAAACAAGATTTTGTGGAATTTATAAGGTGAAATGTTAATGCTTTAGATGTATTACATTTTGTTCAAATCTGATTTGTTGTCTTTGCGTAAGAAGTAATTGAAAAGGAAGTTGCGTTTCTTTTTTTGTCTAGTATATATTGTTAGAGTGGAGCATGGCATTCTCCGTTTCTCACATTTAATCACCAAAAGAAAGTTGGACAACAAAGTGAAAATGTTTCTAAAAACCGTGCTTCCAGAGACGCCCCAAGAGGATTTTCTTTGCGGAGCCATTGGTTCTGTCTCTGTGTAGGTGTATTTAACCCTTTCCCAAACGGCAAAATTTTACAGTGATCCCCTTCAAAAACTGCCAAAAATGACCAAATGGAAGTTATAAAAGATAGAATTTGTGGAAAATATGGCATAGAAATATTGAGACAAAAGGAGAAACTGCTGGTTATCAGCAGTTTCTTCTTTTGTCTCAAAGTTTTCCCAAGCCTTTTCTATTAGGGACGTCAAAACCAGGTCTTGTTTGGGAAAGAGTTAAGCCTAATTTATGGAATTGCAGCACTTTGATATTTCAATAGTTCTATTTTGATTACCAAATTATTCTATTTGAAATGGATATACGAGAAGAAGAAATTAAACATATTTAGAAACACCCTAGTGGGTAATGAATATGATCAACTAAATATTGCATTATTCTACCGGAATGGCTTTTGAGACACTTATTTCTACAAATCGTCGGTCACATTCGAAAATGTCGTAACTGCAGCTTCTATAAGCTGTAGTTACGACATTTTTGAACGTGGCCGACGAAATGCTTCATATCATGTCAGTCTGAAAGAACACTGCTCAAAAATGGAAAGAATATGTAAATTCAAGATTTCATATCTATTGTACGAGCGTACCTTTCAGTCTCAGAAAAAGTATCAACTGACAATATTTATTGGCCTACCAAGTTTTGTATCAAAATTTTCTGTGCTTTATTGTAAAAATATTTCATTCTTATCATCAACCATTTCGTCGTCTGCGAAATTTCATTTTGAACAAGCCTTTATTTTGTCATTTGGGAAAGGCTTGTTTGTTACCAACCCACTCAAAAACCCCTTGCGAAGAATTACGACCGATAACGAGTTCAACCCACATCTTTTATCTCAATGTTGTTTA
The DNA here is from genome assembly GCA_963680895.1 of Fragum sueziense. Lineage (NCBI taxonomy): Eukaryota > Metazoa > Mollusca > Bivalvia > Cardiida > Cardiidae > Fragum > Fragum sueziense. Next base: position 67,203,578 of record OY804596.1, on the reverse strand, counting down.
GTTTATGGTTACGAAATATCTGTTTGACATTTGTTAACCCATTACCACACAGTGACTCTTTTTGACTCACCACAAGATAATGGCTTTGGAAAACATTGTGGAAAATGAAGAAATTGCTTGTGACAAGCAATTTCTTCATTTCCCACAATGTTTTCTACGCAAAATGACCAAAACAAGTTTAAAAACCATCGATTTGAAATTGTCGTCTGCAACATCTTTCAAATTGGACCAGTCCAAAATTTTGTCGTTTGACATTTGTTAAAAGATCAAAGATGACCATCCTCGGTATCAGTGAATAAAGTATTGATAAAGTATTGATAAGCTGATAAGTGCCTTTGTATTTTATGCATGGTTATGGTTTTCTTGTTATTGGCTAATTTCATATTTAATTGATTGATGCATTCCCACACATTAACGCTTTTTATGCACCGAACAATGAATGCTTTGCAAAATGTTGTGGAAAATTGAATGTTTTCTATCCAGAAATGACAAAGCATGTAATATTGTGTCCACCTGAAACTGTTACCTGCGACAATTCTTTTTAAGAGTATAAGATTTTGCCGTTTTTATGCGTTTGGTAATAAATTAGGAATTTTGAAAACATGACTTGGTTTTTTAATTCCCAATTGGAGAGGAGTTTTGGACGGAGGGGATTGAAAGAAGAAATGAAATAGGCATAACATTGTCGTCTTTTCCAGAAAAACTTTCTACGCTGTAACATACGCTGTTCCTTCTTTTGTTAGTATTTTTTCGTCTGCAACACTATATACAAATTTAAAAGTTTTGGCAGTTTGATTAACGCCCCTTTTGTGTTACGAATTACAGATGAGAGAAAAATAAAAGCGATGAATTTTGTGATAAAAATAGACCTTGTTTAACTTACTGTATTGATAAACCGTCCGTGTTGTTATAAATTTCATAAAAACGGCTTGAATCAAGCCGCTTGGCCTTAATCAAACTGTTTTACTAGATTTTATAACAACACTGACGGAAATAGGGCTTTCTATTGTTTGTTTGAAATAAGGCCAAGGTTAACCGGATAAAAATCGTCCCCTATTAATTATGGAGGGGAATATCCGCCAATTCTTCTTGCTTCTAAATTACATTATTATATTGCTAAATTGGTAGTTTTTTCTTTTGTTTACAATTGTATTCATCATAGTGCTAAATGCGTAATTCATACTTCCAATTTCTTGTCGCCAAACAACAGAAACGTGAAATTAAAATTGTAAGTTAGCACTAAGCAGTAAGCATTTGTACACATATAAAAAGGACTCAAAATGCATAAGTACGAATTAGCACGAATTTATTTAGAATTCATATTCATATAACTGCGGGGAACCAATATCTTCGGTCGTTTCCGTAAGCTGTTAAAGCGAAGTTAGCCGTTATTCATCCGAATGACGTCATAATTTAACATATCTTTTTGCCGTATTTTTAATCACTGGAATTAATCCAAGTGATACTATTTCATATATTCATATATTTAAATAAAATTACATATTTTTAAGCAAATTATTTATTCAATTCTACAATATATTATTTTTGTGAATTATTATTTATAATTTCTATGAAATTTTGGGTAAAAATAGAAATGTTAATAAGACAATATATATACACTCTCATTTGAAACGATAGGTGATGACTTGAGGTAATACCATCAGTTAGTAATATAATGCAAGAAGCGATTTTTTTTATCTTACAACGACTGATTAATCAGTCATGCTTACATCTGTACAGCATAGATTCTCTTGACTATGCATAAATACTGTAAAGAATTGCATAATTATGAAGAAAAAGCACCAAAATGATGACGCTGGTCGCAGGGAATGAAACATGCATTAATATGCTTGGTTTCTGACATTTAAACAGATTAGTAGTTTCCATTAAGAGCTTCTTTTAATTCATCGACACCATGTATATCGGTAGGGCCTAAAGCATTGTCAAACTTCACTGAATGGGGAGGGTGCTCGTAAAAGCCGGGGATTACAACATCGAGCACTCTGAGATCTGGAGCCAAATACGTTTTTCCAGCAATATACCGGATTAGTGCTCGTAAAAAACCTTTGAAACACCACCAGAGTTTCAGCTTCAGTGATGGGTTTCCACAAAATTAAACCCTCTGAAGCATAGATACATTGTTTTTGCTTCGATGACGCTTATAATTGTCCAAATTATCACGAAACCCAGACAGAAGACCGAAGTCATCGTCACTTGAAAATCAGCTTAAGTCACAGTCACATCTCGACATAACGAAATACGCCTGGTTAACAACATTTTCTTCTTTTCTCCCATTGGTTTGCACTCTACTTGTACATTTGGTACCACGGAACTGTTTGGAAAGGGATATAAGGATATTGAAGTTTCAGTTAAACAAGATAGAAAATGAGGGACCAGGGGCCAGTTTCATCAAAATATTTAAGACGTATTTTTATCCTACTTATGACTTACGACAAGTTTAGGGCAAGAAGCGCGTATCGCAAATTAATCAAGACCTGAAATATGCGATTGTTGTCATAAGCAATATTTAAGACATTGATAAGTCAAAAATACGTCTTAAATGTTTTGATAAAACAGGCCCATGCACATGCTGGTTACCAGCATAAGACATACCCAAATGTTTCCATAATATTTACATGTTCTTTTTCATTGAATATTATAGAAAACTTATTCTGCTTTTCCAACTATGTTTTTCTCTGCATTTTTATAATTAAACGCATTAGAACAATTGTTTGAGAAAAGGGTTAATGGACACAAGGGCGGATCCATATTTTTTTCCAGGGGCGTCAAAGCCTTTTTCTCGGGGGGGGGGGGGGGGGGGGGTCCAAGCCAAAATCACAACTATACATGTGTTATATAGCTAACTTTATTCTATAAGTGAATGTTCGTCGTGATTGAACACCCTAGATCTAACAGCTCTAACCATGGGAAAAAACCCAAAAATTTGAATTTTCTTTCTTTTTTTTAAGTCAAAATTTGATATCTCGGTATTTTTCACAGGGGCCCGTCGAATTCAACGGGGTTCCCCAGCCCTCCGACCCCTCTAGATCCGCCCATGGGACAGAATACTTCTAAATTCACATTTCTTTTGACCATTCAAAAACAATTTATAGCCTTGGTGGCCGATGTAGAAAAGTTTCTGAAAGAATCAGAAAAAAAGTATGAAAATGCTTGATAGACTTTGTAATTTGGACCCTTCTAACCCCGGTTTAGTCTTATGCCATAAGAACGCACCAGTTATATAGATTTTGAAGCCTATAGCTAGGCCAGCATCACCAGGATTCAAGCTCCATACCCGTGGGCGCTTTCAAAATAATTAATCATTTTGAACGATTACCTTAGAATTGCTAAGTATTCAATGTATAACAAAGACATGCAAGCTGGTATATACGCGGCAAGGAATCACGTTACACATTCCCGATATTTTTCAACTGCCAACATATGACTGATTAGACAACAGAGATCTGAAGCAGAGACCTGGGATTGTAAAAAAGGATCTAAAAAATCAGCAAATGAAATACTTATTAACGACCAACCAACATTTTAGTTTCATGCAAATGTGTTAATACGGTTTAACGACATTTTCCTCTTTTGTCTCAAATATTTCCATTCATATTCTGTTATGTAGCCTACATCAATGGTAGGTTTTAAGGGATTGGTATACTTCCACTCGTGAAAACAGATCATATACCGACTCGGAAGGATCGATTTAACTTATGATATTGGGACTTGATTACACTTTGCGTGTGTGTGTGTATTAGTAGTATTATAAGGTCCCTCCCTGCTCAAAGCAGACAGCGTACGGACCCCTGATTACACTTTGTCAAGCGAAAAATGAAGGGATTACACTTAGTGTGTGTATTTGTAGTATTATAAGGTCCCTCCCTGCTCATAGCAGATCTCGTGCGGACCCTAAACGAGTTGCATCGGCCGGGATTACACTTAGTCAAGCGACAAACTTTTTATATAGAAGTCTAAAAATACTTTTCAATTCCAAATGTTTTTATCGGACAGAAGCACTTTAACTAACATGCAATATAGAAATAATACTGATTGCATAAAAGCATACAGTGATTTGATTATTTATCCGATAAAAGGAGTAGATGTTATATTTTTTATAAAAGAGATATAAAGGGAAGTAATAGGCTATCTCCATTTTTATGTCTATCCCCATTGAAACCAAGACCACATTCTTACAGAAAATCTCGAAGTGATTGATGTGTGTACTGGAGTGATCTCCCTTCATTAATAATTTGCGCTAGAAGTTAGTAGCCGGTAACCAGTACATACATTACTAATGATGGCAGACAACTCGTTCTTATAAATGCATCTTACTAAGTGTCTGTTTAATACTTACTACTGCATACTTCAAATATCTTAATTTTGCATTTCTAGTGCATACTTAGTAATTAATACTGCTTACTTACAGTTTTGATTACACCTTTCTTAAGTTTGACCGTCAAAAATTGGAAGTATGAAGTACGCATTTGGCACTAGGACGAATGCACTTGCAGAAAATAGAATTGAACTATTAATGTAGCATAATACTAATGTAATTTAGCAGTAAGAAGAATTGGCGGATATTCCCCTCCATAATTAATGTCATTTTTTCAGAACTAGAGTATACATGCGTTACGAAAACTAGATACAGGGCAAATGGCTCTGTAGACGATACCTTCTGGAGGCTTTCCAGCAACATATGACGCATGTGAAGCTGTCCTGAGGAGCATGATGTTCTGTCTATTCGGTTTTAATGGGGAATGTTCCAGTTTCCTAAATTTTTCCCTATAGAATTTATTCATATTTTGTATGTTGAATTTACATGTTATAACCAATTGAAAAATTAAAATAAAAATAGATGGTCAGCGATCTTGTTTGAATTTTATAGGCATTCGTATCACATACCCCTACAGCGAAAAAATGCATAATTTCTTGCACCTGTCCAAGGTCACTAAAATGCTTAAAAATGCTGTATAATTATTGTTTAGTCCCGAAAACGGATTTAAAGTAACGTCTTACATTTAAGGTGTACAACCCATCATTAGCACCAAAGACACAGTGTAGGAGCGGAAGTGTGTGAATGCTTGTCTTTGAGTGATAACTTGTGTATTTGTACATCGAGGAAATGCAACTTGGTAAACATCAGCGGTTGACATAGGTAAGAAAAAGTTTATGATTGATAATTATTTCGACATATATCTCATATTTTGTTGTAATGTCGTAATCGTGAATAAACATGGAAGGCATCGTCCAAATATGCGCCCGGTCTGAGCTGTTTAAACCATAAAAAATGCCTTGAACATTTGGATGGGAAAATTAGCGCATGATTTTCACCACATAAAATTGCCATTTTTATCGCTTTTTTATCATTCATCGTATTGTTTCTTCCAAAAATTAAATGCCTTTATGTAAGTATTTTGTCACTAAGAACATGATTCAGACGAAATGATTTCCATTCCAATAAAATTCCCGATTTAAGTGTCCGCAGTTTGACAGTTTTTATGTACAATCAATTGGCTAATGACAATTCCCTTATGAATTTATTGTACAATCACTTACAAGCAATTTGTAATGTCGCTTGCCTATGTTTCACACAGATTTAAACATCAACACAAACACGAACGTTCGGTTTATCTTCTGTAATTTGTTATCCAATGTTACACTGGATAGGCTTCTTCCTTTACATATATTTCAAAATTAATTTTAGTGTGATGAATGAGTTTATACATGTATAATAGCATGGAATTTTGTGCTAAACGTGTAGACTTGGTTTGTTAAACGTTATGTTTTGATAAACCATCGGTGCCTTTTTGAAAACTCGTGACTTCGGCTAGAATCAAGCCGTTAGGTTTATTGGGGTTTCGCGCCGTTTTCAACTACTAAGGTCATATCGAGGTGGCTGGAGCACCTAACCACAGATTCCTGGTGTTTCTCTCACCAGTACTACCACAACACCCTAATCGAGCCTCCAGCTGCTCCCCCACATAGGTTCACGATATCAAACCATTGATGGGTGACATTTTTGTCAGAAAGGGTATTAGCCGCGGCCGGGTATCGAACCCGGGACCTCTCGTATGAGAGGCAGATGCGCTACCAACTGCGCCTTGGCCGTGGCCTAAAGCCATTGGGTATGCCTCGATGAAATCACACTTTGAACAGTGCAAAATCGGGCATTTACAATTGTGATTTGTAAAATTATATATACTAGACAAAAAAAGAAACGCAACTTCCTTTTCAATGCCTTCAAGAAGATTACGCAAAGACATCAAATTAAATTTAAACAAAATGTAATACATTTAAAGCAATAACATTTCACCTTGTAGAGTTCACAAAATCTTGTTTGTAGTAAATCCCATTAATAAGAAAACACCCAGTTTACACTGGGCATCAACACAATTTTACAAAAAAAAAGAATGTAGGTCGAAAAACACAATCTGTTTCGTTCAGTTTGGTCCGATATTCGAATGTTGTGCAGTCCATGCAATTTATTAGCGGCCTCCGTTGCAGTTTTAAACCTATCCCATAGGTGGGGTTTACCTGGCGATACGGTCCTGTCGTGACGTCATGTATCTCTTGCACGTCCGCTCCGTGTTTGATCGATTGTATTCCCATTGAGAGCCAACAGCGTATACAGTCGAAAATGTGTCGATTTGTTGCGACAACATTTTGACTTTTTCCACCTAACAACATCCGCACTGCAGCTTGGCGCTGGTTTTGGCGTAACCCTGCTATGCGTAGTGTAGTGAGAAGTGTGTGAAAGCTTTGGCCTCTTCTTGGTCAATGTTTCAGCTTATGTTTGAAGAAAAATTATTTTGATAGTAGTCATTTAGAAAACACGACAGGAGATAATCAGTTTTCAACGATTTTCTATGTATCACGTGATGAATTTACGATATCTGAAGAAAATGACACTATATTCATGCGTATGGAGGCAGGAATATTAAAAAAGGTACTCAATAGCCATTAAAAACATAGTTTGTCGAAAATATTATGAAAAATTGGGGTTGCGTATCTGTTTTGTTCTAGTATATAACAGGATATCTGTTTGGTTACAGTAAAACTAATCGGTTTTTGATTTCCCAGGGTCATGGATGATTACTATTAATTGGTCCCTGTCAAATGTTAATATCGGTTAAAGCCGGATTTTAACAGATTGACAAAGATTGAGACTTCAACTACACTTTAGTATAGTATTTCGACGGTGTAAATCAAAAACGTCGTAACTACAGCTTGATTGAATCAGTTGTTACGAGATTTTACAACAACACCGACAATGGATCAAAATAAATTGGCAAACTCAGTATAATTGACAAAACGCCGGCTGTCAATCAAAATCATCGATAAGCCAATGGACGATTAGAAAAATACCACACCCCCATTGTCTTAAGATCTACGTTGCACGTGATATTGTATCGATCTATCGACTGACAATCAAAACAAGATCGATCAAGCGATCGAGTACTGATCGAGCTTGGTCTGCAAGAGTGATCGGGACATCCCGATCGAGCGTGTGACTCGGCAAAAATGGTCGGGAATTAATCGACAAGATATAAAGAAGAAGTCGTGTAAATACATTTGATCGATTTTAATCGGGTTTGATCAAGGGATTAGGCCAATCGAGTTGATCGAGTTGATTTGGTCGGCAATAATGTTTTTGTCAGATGATTTTAAAAGATCTAACATACAAATTTTATTTCTGATGTTTTTACACATTCTTTGCCCAAGCCAAATACCACTTGGTCAAATATTATGATAGTTATTGAAGATTTTATGAAATTATGACACGTGATTCTCCATCATGCAAAAATTTCTTATTTTCCCGACATTTTTTCTCTGTATCTTTTACGGGCGAGCATAATATCATGAAAAAATCAGTCGAATATAATGCAAAAGAGGTAAAGACGCATTTATTACAATCAATATGTCACATATGCAATTCAAGCCATTGTACAAAAGTAAAAAATTCTTGTCAGGCTATTGTACAGGACTTGACAATTGATTGTACAAAAGAAGTTTTTTTAAAACGGCAAAAATTGGAAAGTTTAGAAGGATTCCTAACTAAATAGTTATATCAGTCTCAACACACACATATGCACGAGCTGTGAATGAAATTATGTTGAGAAAAACCCTACAGTATGCATCTATTCGAGTAAAAACTGCGACTCGTAACAGCTAAACCACCCGTTAAAGTTCATGCCCAAGTGAATCGGGCCTAAAATGATTTAAATCTAGAACCAATGGCTCCGATTGCTCTAAAAATGTTACAGGGAATAATGAATAAAGAGATTGGTACAATGATCTGACAAAAGTATTGTGTTTATCCAGAAAAAAAAATATAAATTCTTACCAATGTCAACCGCTGGTGTTTACCAAGTTGCGTTTCCTCGATGTACAGACACACAAGTAATCACTCAAAGACAAGAGTTCACACACTTCCGCTCCTACACTGTGAAAGAGCCAGAGACGAAATTTGGAAAGTGCCAGTAATTCCTAAACTGTGTTACATTTCCAATCCGAATACAAATATAAGCATTTTGAACGATTTATAATTCTGAATTAATGCATGTTTATGGAAATATTTGACAAAATATGCATAAAGAATAAAATAATATTTGTAAATTGTTTTCTTCTTGTAGCATACTCTTGAAATCCGACACGGTGAATCAACTTTTGTGAAGTGAATAAATTACAAGTTTGTGTAATTTGATGTATTTCATATAGCCAGCAAGTGGGGTTTTAATGATGGGTCATATACCTTGATAAGAAAAGAAACCCCAAAATATGTGTTATTATAAACGCGTAGATGTACAAAACAGCATGCTCGTGTGTTCAGTTAGATCAACGAAGCTGGGGTATTTTATGTCAAAATTTGCATATCTTTGGAAATATTACAAGTTCTACATAATAGAATTTGATAAATCTCCCTCATTGTATTAAGCAACATGTCCTGGTAATAATTCAAAAGGAAAATGTATAGGTCATCGCACTTATTAGTGAATTACAGCAATTTTTATCAGCTACACATGAATAAAATTACGCAAAATAGTGGTAACTGTATACACGCTTACATTGTACAACTGTCTTGCTCTAAATAATCGGTTTCCACCTTGAGGAAATCAGTTTCGCATTATAAATACGCTTTTACCGTCGAAAATGGTAAATTACAATGATAAGTTATGAAAATATGGTAGCGAAACATAATTATATGGTACTAAACATAATATTTTTCTAGAGTAATGACCGAGTCTTCCGAAAAAAAACTGGAGCATCAAGAAAATACTTGAACAAAAAATCGTCGGTGTTATTGCAAAACCTCGTGACTACAGCTCTAATCAAGATGCAATTACGAGGTTATTATATAGCCTAACACCGACGAAATGGGACGATTCGCCTGTTTTGTCTAAAAAAATGTGCCCAAGGTGGCATACACATGCGTGACCGTACTATGCCATGTAATCCGATTTTCTCTGATGAAATTCGCTCTTTGATATGTCGATGTCGCTCATTTACCCTAAATGAGCGGCATCAACATATCAAAGAGCGAATTTCATCAGAGAAAACTCGGATTATATGCCATGCAGATATCATAATCCAATCTCCTACGCAGTTATCTACCCTGAATCAGGATAAGATCCCTGTCAACACAACCTTGAGTTATCCCTTTCCCAAACGGCAAAATTTTAGGGTGATTCACTTCAAAAACTACCACAAATAACAAAATGAAATTTATTTAAGATAAGATTTGTGTAAAATATGGCAAAGAAAATATTGAGACAAAAGGAGAAACTGCTGGTTATCAGCAGTTTCTTCTTTTGTTTCAATGTTTTCCCAAGCCTTTTCCATTAGGGACGTCAAAACCAGGTCTTGTTTGGAAAAGGGTTATCAAGATTTTGATGAATGGAACTTTTTCTCTTTTGATTTCTATTCAAAAATGTAAACATAAATTTGATAGATCTACTGTTTAAGATCGTTAGATGAAAATGAGATGAAAACTAAAATAAATATAACAAAAAATATTATAATAAAAAAAGTATGAGAAATAGATATTTTTAAAATCTCGGCATTTTCGAACGAAGCCGATGTTTCGCTGTTCTAGTTTGAGCAATGCCATCAAAGCCATTGTATGTGTGTGTGGTATCACATCCATACGGGGTTCGTTTTGTGTTTCGGAGCACGGTTCAAGTTTCATTGTGATCATGAAAAGCAATTACGGTGTACTGTTGTTCATCAAATATGAATGAATGCATTTGCGTTACATGAGTTATTGCAACGAAAAATGTATAAAAATGAAAATGTTTTTGACTTTGTTGGCAGTTTTGGAGAGGCACCGCTGGCATTTAGCAACAGCATTTAGCAACAGCAAAATGACTCTTGCAAAGTTACACTTAAACGGACTCTGTCTTCTGATAATTTTGGTTCTTGGAATAATACTGATAGGTAAGGAAGAACTTCTCGCACGTTTTACTTATTTGATTCTTTTCTACAATGTATGTCAACAATTTTATAAGGTATTTCAAGCCTTTAATTTTAACGTGACAAAATGTCAGACTGGTTCATACTTCGAATTGAACACAGACGGCAAAACATTTGAGCTTAACCAGACGACATTTGGACTGACTCAAATTCAAAGATGTTGCAGACGACTAATTCAAGTAAATGAAATCATTTTTTTATGAATTTTGGCGTAGGAAACGAAGAAATTGCTTGTCTTCATTTGCCACAATGTTTTCCAAAGACATTATCAAGAAGGGAGTCAAAAAGAGGCATTGTGTGGTAATAGGTTAAAAGGACATTAATTCCAATTTCATTTTTGTGTGTCTTGGTGCAAAGACTGGTTATTCTAATGCGTAGAAATGCTTGATTTATCAGTTTTTTGAAGTTGTTGTTTATAAGCGAAAAATACGCCTTTAAAGTTGAGACAGAAATGACAAATTCCATATAATATGAACTGCTGTGGATATCAATTTGTTTAATAAATAACACAAAAAAAATGCATTTCTCGTAAACGGCGCAATATTTTGGCTAGAAATTTTCAGAATAATCAAAGGAAAATTTGCTCTTTCAGATAAACACAAAAGTAAAATTTATGAAAAAAATATACTCAGTTCCATAAATAAGTGTGCACTTTATTTTGTTTCATTTTCTCCTTTGATTCTCGACAAAAAATAATACAGTTTGCTATCATAATGTAGCTAAGAGTTCTAAGAAAATGACATACCCCTAAAATTTTGTCAAAAGGACAGTTCGGGTTTATTTTTCTTAGATTAAATACAGGTGGTATAAAAATAAAAGTTGCAAAAGTACAAAAAAATGGTTACATTCAAATTTTGTTTAGATCAAGTGAATTGGAGTCTTTTTTGAAAATCTTTTATGGCCACCGATGCTGTCGATGCAAGCGAGTATGTGACCGTCGCCGAGAGCTCAAAAACCGCAATATCACTACAACAGGAATGTTATTTCATTCCCGAGTGAGAGCAATGACAAAATCCTGGATATAGCTGATGTTTAGCAGTGATGGAACGTTCCTCGCTAAATGACCCACACATGTTCAATCGGATCCAAATCCAGTGCCAATCGTGGCCAGGAAAGAACTTCAACATTGTTTCTGGTAATAAAAAAAGATTCAATTCAATATCGATCGGTATCAAATAAATAATGTTCGATTAACTAGAGATAATCAAAACTTTATTTTGACCCGATTTGTGTACTTTTGCAACTTTTATTTTCATACCACCTTCATTTAACCTTAGAAAAACAAACTCAAACTGTCTCGGTGCCCAAATCTTTAATGTCTGACACTTTCTTGAGACTATAAGCGACACTATAATACCAAACTCATTTATTTTAGTGAGAGATGAGGGTAGAAATAAAACGAAAAAAGTGCACACTTATTTATGGAACTGAGTATATCTGTGAAATGCCACTTTGAAATAGTGTGGGTTTTTTTGTATGTCTCTATTAAAAATATCATATTTGACGACTATGTATAGTCAGTAATCAGTATTTGTCTGATAAAACTGTCTTCTTCTACGTTTCATAATAGAATCATAATGTTTCTAATGAAGTTCCTCTAAGTTCAATAAGAAAAAGGCGATACTAGTAATTTATGCGGATAAGAATTTTCAAAATTTTCATCTAAAAAGATACTTAAAAAAATAGAAATGGATTTAAGGCAGTCCACCGTAATGAGATTGAGGCGACCTCTATTTAAATTATTCTGACGCGGTCGTAAACATTCGACGGTGGAACTTTCCACCGCCGAATGTTTACGACCGCGCCCGAGTAGCTTCGGATGCGTGACGACGCCGATCGAAAAAATCCGATGTTTTATGAATATCGAAATGGCCGCATTACGGGTATTCTATCTTAATAACATAGTTTCATATGGAGGAAAAGGTTAGGAAAATGAGTAAGAATCTAGAAAAAAACGTCGCTTTTCAACAAAAACCTCGTAACTGCAGCTTGAAACAAGCTGTAGTTACGAGGTTTTCGTTGAAAAGCAACGTAAAGGTCCTTGAGTCATTTGATTCAACCGTAGATCCAGATTAGATCGTACTTATGTACAGTATGATCAAGATATTTTTTTACCCATTACCACACAATGGCTCTTTTTGACTCCATGCAAGATAATGGCTTTGAAAAACATTGTGGAAATGAAGAAATTGCTTGTAGCAAGCAATTTCTTCATTTCCCACAATTTTTTTCTACCCAGAAAGATCAAAGAATGCGAAGTTTCATCCAATTCATATTGTCGTATGAAGCATCTTTGAATTTGGACAAGTGCAAAATTTTGTCGTTTGGTAATGGGTTAATCCCTGATACGACTGTAGCTGCAGATCACAAAGAAGCTATTATAGTGCAACAGTTGATAAAGGCACCCTATTCATGAATATGCAAATGAGATAATTTGCATGAAATATATGGCAAATTATTGGGAAAGTCATCAGCTTTCAATTGATACCATTCTAACATATTGTACATTCTTGCTCACTGGCTTTCTGGTACTTTCAGGCCAGCCAGCGCACGCGTTTATCGGGGACCAACTGGAGAATACTAATTGTGGATTGAACCTGTACGGTCGCCTGGCGTGCAGACAGAGAAGCCTTACTAGCAGGACGAGGTTCGATCCTTTCGTGTTCACCAAGGCACTGTACAAGCTAAGGTTGCTACGTCGGCTAGCCAACTGGAAATCGGCGAATCGATTAGGACAACTAGCTAGAGGATAATTGAATTTACCGTCTTAACCCATTAACATGTATTGACTCTTGTTGACTCCCCAAAAAATAAACCCTTTGGGAAACATTTTGGGACATGAAGAAATTGCTTTTTACAAGCAATTTCTTCATTTCCCAAACTGTTTTCTACCCTTAAAGACCAAAATATGTAAAATTTTATTAATATGAAATTGTCATCTACAGCATGTTTGAATTTAGACTAGTCTGAAAATGTGTCATCTGGTAATGGGTGAAACAATTAACCGGAACATTACGACATTACCATCTCTTTAACCCATTACCAAACGACGAAATTTTAGGGTGGTCCAAATTGAAAAATCATGCTTACGACAATTTCAGTGAATGGAATTTTTAATCTTTGAGTATTTTTGGATGGAAAACATTGTGGGAAATGAAGAAATTGCTTGTCACAAGCAATTTCTTCATTTTCCACGATGTTTTCCAATGCCAATATTTTGTGGGGAGTCAAAAAGAGTCATTGTGTCTCGGTCATTTGGATTTGTTGGTGTGTAAGTTTGAACTGAGAATATAATTAAGACTGAAATCAACCTGTAGATATAGCTCTGTATTAGATCCATTGATGCTGATCAAATGCTATAATGCTATAGTCTGAATTTTGTTGCTTTTCAACGAAAACCTCGTAACTGCAGCTTTTAGCTGCAGTTACGAGGTTTTCGTCGAAAAGCAGCGATATGTTCGTTTTTGTGACTTGTCAGGGCAAACGTTATCATCTGGGAAGTCGCTAGACAAAAAAAAAACAACCCCAAAAAACATGAACAACAGATCGGACCCAGTAAAGGCCAGCTAGATATTGCATTTCATAATGAACTCCTTGTAAAAAGCAGACAGAACATTCTGGATCTAAAATTCATCTAAGGTAGAATACCCGTAATATGGCCACTTTGAAATTAATAACACATCGGGCTCTATTTCAAGCGACTCATTTTGTGTTTTTCATGGTCTATCTTTTACTCATTTTGATTTACTCATTTATTAATGTATAAGTTATTTATTTATGTAATATTTTTAAATGATGTGCAGTGTTTGAAGTTTGATATTTTTTGTAGAAAAGACTGTTGTGATTAGATACATTTATCTTATATTATAATCATCGTTGGTATACTATTTTTGAACAGCGTTGTTAAGTGGATGAAATTATGCAAATAAACTTAGAAAAAGTTCTAATCTGTCAGCTTATACTTTACGCCATATAATAAAAAGATCAATAAGTAAAGAATTCAAAACATTTTATCCTGCAACAGTGTTGAAATAATTAATTTCCAACATAACTATTGCAATTAGATTATTTTAAGACTGTTTAATAAGTTCTTACAACAGTTCTTAAGCAGTTACTGCATCGATTTAAAGATTCACAAACCAAGAAAAGCAGTGCGAGTAACATGCGTAAAGTTCTTGAATCAAGTTGTAGTTACGAGTTTTAATAACAACACATAATGGAAATATTATTGTTTGTCCGAAATTACGTCACGGTTACCTGGATAAAATCGTTCCTTATTCGATGTCATGGTTTGCCCAGAAGGTCCCTTTTAGCCTGACAGGTCACAATAGGGGACGATTTTATTCGGTAAGCCGTGGCGTAATTTCGGACAAAAAATAGTATTTCGTATGTGTTGTTATAAAACCTCGTATTGTTGAACCAAAGTTACCTTGCGCTCATTAGTATTCGGAAGGATATTGACCAATCAAGTTGCAGAATTTCGATGATCCGAACTTATTTTGTTTACATACCATGTTTACATATCTCGGTTAAGTGGATTTAAATAATTTTCATACCATGTCTGAATAACCATGTATTGGCCGAGAGGTTAAGGCACCTGACTCTCGTGCTGTTTTAAATTGCAGTCGTGGGTTCGACTCCCGACAACTGTTTGATTCTTTTTAGATATTTATTCATATGTTATATCATATTGAGCAATTAATTTGGTTTGCAATTTTATTTTTTTTATTGGGATGGAAATCCTTCTTTTAGAAGTCTTTTTATTTTTTATCATTTTCATTTTTTATGATTTCTCACGCGAACGTAGTTGTTTCATCTTCTCAGTAAACTGCTATGTAAAAAACTGAACACGGGAAAATTCGTATATGTAAAAGTATCGTACAGTGCAAGATTCGCTTACTTACTCGATCACGATTATCTCGGGAATATCAAACTTATAAATTTTATAAGAATATATAATTTAAAAAAATATTATAAAAAGTATAAGGATATGGTAGGGTTCGAACCTATACGACGGAGGTTATAGCGCACATTGCGAACTACTCTTTTACCAACTGAGCTATTGGGTCTTTAGGACAATAGACTACTTAACTAACTGTATAAGTACACGGAAAATATCATATTGGCTTACGGAATTGGCCGATTACGTTTGTTTATAAATATTCACAGCGCACGGTCACTTCGGTTATTCTGATTTTTTTTTTCGGGAGAAAGGGCGGAGCCTAGTAAACGGTTATTACATTGAAGATTGAGGAGAAACAGCGTTTTCAATTAGCGGTAAATCGTCGGTGTTATTGCAAATTATTGTAACTGCAGCTTGAATCAAGCTGTATTTACGAGGTTTTTTAATAACACGTTTTACAATCGCACAGTCTTTCAATTTCGAAATGTTTTCATGCTCGTGCCGCACGTTTTTCCCTTATGTTAACCAAGGTATCGAGAAGTAAACTCGTCGAATAACCTTTTGGCTTAGCCACACCCTTTCAGGTGAATAAAAACGCAATATAAACAATAACTACAGCTTGATTCAAGCCGTAGTTACGAAATTTCATAACAACACTGACGGCTTATCAAAACATGACGGTAAACCTAGTCTATTTTCAGCACAAAATTCGGTGCCATTGCCTGACAAAAGGTAACAGTCAAAGGATGCTTTACCAATTTTGGTCAATTGCTATATAATGAGGTTTTGATGAAAGAAATTGCGTTGCTAAGTAACGGTTATTATTTGTCTATCGTATAAATATGATGCGATGCATTAACCTTTACCTAAACAAAACCTGCTGATGATATCGTCAGAAAAACAGCATTGGACAACATCAAATAAAAAGAGGAGATTGCTATCTGTCTGCATAATCTTTCTTTCTCGATATTTTCGTGGCAATAACAACGTCCATATATTTTTGCGTGTGCAATGTGTCTTCCGTATCAGCTTTCAACTTGAAATACTCCAATATTTTACAGCTCAGGAAAGGGCATTAACGTACCTCGCATTTTCCAAAGCATGGTACATTAGCCTTGTAAATTGCTTCTGCATAACAAAATAAGGATGCTAAATACGTATATCGTCGGTGTAAATGCAAAACCTCGTATGTCGATTCTTGCGATTTTCAAAGTACACACACACAAACTTGTGTGTCCAGTTTAGACAATTCTCGCAGGTTTTGAGATAATTTATCGATCAGTATCAATGATACATTATTTATGAACAATATGTCCAAATTTCAAGTTAGACATTTCAGTTTGGGAAGAGTTATTACACTTTCTTCCCTCTCCTTTAAAATTTTCCAAAAACGAGATACGAGGTTTTGCATTTACAATGACGATATGATATTCTTGGAGGAGTTTTATTGTTTTATCTTGCCATTGAATTTTAATTTCTTTCCAACCAGTTCATCGCACGATATATTTTTTGTCAGACAACCACATTTTAAACAGGCCTCAAAAATTGGCAATCGGAAGATTTTTTAATAGGCCAAAATGGCTAGGCCTTGAAATAGGGACCATACCTTATAATAAAAAGCGTTTACATGTATTTCTGCTTTTGGTAGCCGTTAAAACAAACAAAAATGTAGAAGCCATTCTAAGTCTATGAATGTAGATTATTTGCACCCAGGAGCGACGCCGAAATTTCATTTGTACGGATTCTCCGAATATAGACTCTATTTACCAGATATTGTAAGAGACTTGATAATAAGATAATATTAACCAACTCTCACATAATGCCGCTTTTTGACGCCCTACAAACTAAAGACTTTGTAAAACAATATTGAAAATGAAGAAGTTGCTTATGCCATTTTTGTGATCTGCTTTGTCATCTTTGATTTTAATTTAGAATGTACCGGTCTTAAAGCCTTCTAAATTATTACCGCTTTGATCAAAAGAAAGAATAGTATTTCTAATACGGCATTTATCCTTTCCCAAAAAAGACTTGGTTTCGTTGTTCCTCATGGGAAGACATTGCATGAACGTATAGGCCAACTGAAAAGATGAAAATGCTTATTAGTGCTAGCATTTTCCTCTTTTCTCTAAGTATTTGTGTGGTATACCCGTACTCTAAACATTTTTGTCTTTATAAGAATCTACTTTGTCGCCTGTATCATTCTTTTGTAATTGGAACAGTCAAACTTATAGCCATTTAGAAGAAATGCGTAATTACTATGTTGCTTAGTTTTCCTGAACGCAAGCCCAAATGAGCACATTGGGAATGATGCACTATATCAGAGAGTCCCATGTTTTCCGAAGCATTTTCTATTAGGGACGTTAAAACCAGGTCTTGTTTGGGAACGGGTTAATAAATACTTGTCTTACCAATTGATGTCTTATGACACGTTTAACCAAATAATTGAGTATCAATTGAACAACTTTCGGCCTAAACGTTTCGTAGTACATTGGCAAGACGAAAAACATCTAAATGCTTTGATGAATCTGGCCCCGGTGTCATAGATATATTGTGCTAGCTTTTGCCTATATGGTCGCTTTTCATCGAAAACCTCGTATCTGCAGCTACAGATACGTGGTTTTCGAAGAAAAGCAGCTAATTATGTGGCTGCAGCAGCTGTTGCAATACAGAGCTATAGACAAGTGATAAAGGATTTAAAATATTGATTATTGTTCATCAAAACCTATGTTGTATGTACTTTATAGAATCGTCTCCCCCGGACGTTTCAAATGAGAACACAAAATAGAGGTCTTGGAATTGAAAAGACAAATTGAAATTGCGATAACTTCTCTCCTTCTAAATTATCTGTTGTTCCGGCAATTTGTCTGAAAAGAATATCGCGCGGTATGACAAATCCATATTTCGTCAATGTTTTCAATTGCTATTATATTTATCGGCAATGCGCAAGGGCGTAGCCAGAAATTATATTACGCATGATCGCCGTAGCGACATCCAAATAACAAAGAGCGAATTTTCATCAGAGAAGACTCGGATTACGTAGGCCCTAGAGGGGGAGAGCACGAGAGGGGGAACCCCCGCTCTTTATGGGGTTCGGGTGTCTCCCCCAAGAAAAAATGATTTGTAAGACTTATTTTACGTGCATTCTCTGTTCATTTTGAGACACAAAAACTGTAAAACGGACCCTAGAAACGATACAAAGCAACCTATGACATATTCGCGATTTTTTTACATTACACACGTGCGTATTATGCGTAATAGGCGCTACGCCCTTGATACGGGTTTCGAACGTTTGCAAAACACGGCGGAAAATAACCATTTTCGATCATTTTCAATAATTTTGCGGAAAAGCACCATGCATTTGCTGGATGTGATGGACCTCAACGGCAGACGATTTCAAGAAACTATTTACGAGAAAATAAAATTTACTCTGCTCGTTAAAGGGCGACGGTAACAGATGGTCTAATTGCAAAAAGTGAAATTTTTTGAAAAAATATGCAAAACGTTTGTGTTGACCACCTCGGGATGGTTAATAATATGCGATTCAGACAGAGAATGAGCCGAAATTACAAGACAGATAGCTGAATTTAGGGAGAATCCAAGCCTAAATTCAACCCCATCACTGATGGGGTTAGAATTAATTTCAAATTGTTGCGCATGCGCATACAGCGCGGACCATGATTCAAACGAGATTCATACTTAAATTTCAATATGACGTCATCATGTATGTTGTGACGTCATTTAAGAAAGTCGCATGTCCTACTGTTTTGACCTACTTTCGACATCGCTTCATGAATTTGGTATTAAATTGCGAAAAAATGAGTCGTTGCTTCAATAGTTTCTCGTAATCATTTAATCAGGTCATATAAAGCTTAAAAAGTGTACATTTCGTTTGTATTTGACAATTCTTGGGTCCAAATCTGGGAAATAGTAGCTTTAACCCGGTTTTATCAAATGTTGTTTAAATATATCCAATATATATTCATTAAATCCCTGGCGTATTACGCCATTCAGGCTTCAAACGTTTTTTAACTTCAACACTATTATTATCGAAAATGTTGTCTCATGTGATACCCCGGCGCTGTGGTAAATACAACAGATCAATTTGAAAACTGACAGATGTTTACATGTAGTTCATAAAACAGCAATCGAAGATGGAAACGAATGAATTCTAAGAGTAGTAAAACTCGTAAAAGATTTATTTTGATTCTCTTTGAAACAATGTACTAAAATATTTCACATGATATAATTCCTTTTTCCTTAAACATTCATGGCAAAATAAAATAAAAGATACAAAGAGAATGGCTCTCTTTTCATTGGTTTTGATATTTTGCAATCCCTTTTCAAAAACCTCGTTACTACAGCTGAAAACAAGCAGCGGTTAAGAGTTATCGGGATTTGAAGGAAAGGGATGATTTAATAAAAATGATAGACGAAATAAAAATCAAAATATTTTAAGACTACACGATCTTAGTATGAAAAGATAAATGACAGCTTGTGATCACTAATAAGTTTCGTTCCTCTTTTTTGTTTCTAGATCAATGTTTTGAGATAGCTATTCTAGGTTTGCTTTTTTTCACATATAAAATACACCATGAGTTATGTAATCTTTTTCGAGCCAACAATGTCAAAAACATTCATTTCCCATGTTTTCTCCAATACTTTTCTTGAAGAACATCAAACAGCGTCATGGCGTGATAATGGATTGAAAGAAATAGCTATGACATGTTAAACACAATATCTTGTTTCGAAAGAAGAACTTACGAACACATGTCTTACATAAATGTCACACAAATATCCTTTGAGGTTTGTTCGTCCAAGCTCCCCACTGTTTTACCTAACATACTAAAGAATCGTTTTGCTGTTGACAATGTTCCATTTTCCTTATTATTTCCTATTTGTTTCAAAGATTCCTTCCAAAGACTTGTTATTTATTAAGAATTAATCTGAAAAAGGCTTGTAAGGATCAGACTGGATTACAATGAGAATTGTTTCTATGTGATGTCTGCACGCATTTATTCCACGGCAATTTATATCAATTCAATTCAATTCAATCAACCATCCACGCAACCGTAGCTGTCAAAACGCAAACCATTTATACAAATATAGCGCTGACTATTCGAAAATGTCGTAATTACAGTTTGTTTCAATTTGTGAAAGTGGCCGTCGATATGCAATTTTGTCACATAATAATTTTGTTTTGATTTATGCAATCACTTCGTTCTTCACACCCAAAAAGCCACCCACTTCATCATAACACAACAAAAATGACAACATCGTTCCATCATTTAATCTAGTAGCCACTAAATGATCGATTTCTCTGGACCCTGGTTCCCAGCCGGTATCCGCTACTCTTCCACGGACTCACAAAATACGAGTAGCGCCGGGCACCATTAAATCGCTGCCGTGGTCGGTAAGAACGATATTCATTCCCGTACTGATAGAACGGAATGATTTTCCGCCTGTTTATTCTTGGATACCGTCCACTTCCGCTCTCGAACGAGTATATGTCACGCTTCAGTAGGTTCACGAGCGTGTTGTCAAGGTCGTTGTCGGTTTCCAGTCTACTCCAGTCCATTTCCGGGTCAAAGGTCGAGTACACGGACTTCCGGTCACGTGGTTCTAGTTCCGTGTTGGTGAGGAGATCGTAGAGCGAGGTGTCTTGTGAGCTGCATATACCTGGAATATAGCATTTTTTTATTTGATTTAATGTATTGTTTATTTGAGGTATTCCATCCATCATAAGATACCACACATTTGCGCAACTGCGAGCATCATCCGTGACAAGGCCAGGGATACTGGTGCAATTGCTGTTGCCAAGGACGATGCCCGGGAATTGACAAGGGTATACCATCTCAATTTCCGTTGCCACGGATAACGCTCTAAGTTGCACGAAGTGATTGGTATCTAATAATGGATGGAATACCTGAATCCATTTTCAAAAAATCCTGGTTTTGGTAAAATGTTTAAAAAACATTTAGAGATAAAAAACATGCTGATGATCAACATTTTCTTCTTTTCTCTCGGCTTTATTCTACTCCATTTCTGCATTTAGAATAATGCAATTTCTGGTCTATAGCATTACTAGGATCAGGAAAACAGTTAACCCTTTCCAAAACGGTAAAACGTTAATTTGGTCAAGTTTGAAATGTGCTACACACGACAAAGTGGTTTTTGATAAAGAAAAGGTGCGTGTACAGTTAAAAATCAGAAAACACCAAAGCAATGGGAAATTTGCCGGAGTTTTCCAAGTATGTTCTTTACGGCCCTTAAAATTCAAGTATTGTTTGGAAATGGTTAAATGTTATGTTTTTTTTTTCAACTTTAAGACTTATTTTGATGCCTTGAATAACTTCCAGATAATCATTCAGTTAGCTGTACCCTAAAAAGGCTAATACACATATCGCAACTATTCCAGAATTAACGCAAACAAATCCTCAATGACATTTGAGAAAAGATCAAGTCTTATGCTTTCCATTTTCAAATCACTCTTAGGCAAAAAGATTAATACAAACAACTTCTTCCCTGTGTGTAGATTAATTCGTTTAAAGGCTCCTTAAATACATCGAGGAACAACACAATCGAAAACCAAAACGCTTAATTTGACAGTTAACAAATCAGTTGGTAATTGAATTAATAGCAATCATGACGTGTTTCCCACTAAATACAGATGTCGTTTTTGTAGTAGTTAATGTAAATATACGTGTTCGCCCACTCATTACAGCTGAATACTTAACACACTCCCCAAAAAACAAAAAGAAATGGGGTAGCACAATTTCAAAGCTGCTACAGACAACAAAATTCAGATAAATAAAGATTGAATAAGAGTAGAATACAGCACAATATTGAGACAAAAGGAGAAACTGCTGGTTTTCAGCAGTTTCTTCTTTTATCTCTATGTTTTCCCAACCCTTTTCTAATAGAGACGTGAAAACTAGGTCTTGTTTGTGAAAGGGTTAAAAGAAAGAATATGAATAACAAAGACTTTTAATGCTATGAAGATTTTAAAAATTCTTTGAAGCGCATTCGCAAATCTTCAAAAAAAGAGAAGAAATCGTTTTTCAGAAGCATTGACCACCTATGTAATCAAAGCGCTGAATGCGCTGAAGGCCTGTGAGTTGTACTAGAGTCAATTAGAGTAATGCTTTTATCGATCTTTGGGTTGTGGGAAGATATTGTTAGGTGCACCAGTCTGTGAAATATATTTGAAATTTGTTGAGTTTGACCAAAAAGACTTAAAACAAGGACCGTCAGAGACGGACAATGCTCCCCGAATAAGGCATTGTCACAATAAATGTATGCCATGGAGAGCACTTTATTGTCAAGGGCATCTGATTTGCTACTCAAACATGAAATTTCATCAAATTCTGACCATTAGAGTAGGAGAAATTAGAGAAAAACTGCATTTTACCTTAAGTCCTCTTTTCCCATGACGAGGCCTCAAATCCAAAAACCGGGAAAAGTACATCGGCATTTTATCATAAAGGGAGTTCACATGGTAAGTTTCATTTGATTTGGCCCAAGGGTTATAGAGAAATCATTTCGGACGGACGGACGGACGGACAAAGCGGCGACTATATGCTCTCCCTTCGGGGAGCATAATAATGTATCATGTGTCGTAAATAGCTGACCTTTGTAATTAGAACCACGAAGTTAATTAAAAAAACACGGTGAACATGTGCATACAAATGCTATAATTTGTTGTTGTTGTTAGTATATGTTGAAAACAGGCGTTCTACTCGCTATTCTTTTAATTTTCTGTATATTTTAATAACAGGTTTCAATAACAAAATATATCTGGTCCATTATTCATCTTCCCGACCAACCAATCGTAAAATTGTTCGATCATACTAACAATTTTAAAATGGGGATATGCCAATTTTAAAATTGTTCGAATTGCCAAACGGGTTATAACAAAACCGATTTACGCGTATTGATATATGTTGCAATCGATTGTAGATATTTTACAATTTCACTTCACTACTCTCAACGTACGTATATTTTTACTTCTTTTGTAATGTACATGGGTCACAAAATTTGCTTGAAGTCGTATAGGTCTAATCCAGTTCCGACCTACTTTTCATCGCGCAAGAATAACTGCGTTGGATGTTTTCCCATTATTAATTCTACCTACCCCCAGAAAAACCGTATGTTAATATTGGCCTTCACAGGCCAAAAACAAACCTTTGACCAAAAAGATTGCCTTTAAGCTCCAATAACATTCAATTTTATCCATTTCTGGGTAATTATTGTTTGAAATAACTACAAAAAATCAGACTGTATCATTTCATGTGTATATGTACCATTTTTGGCTTTGTCAGTTGCGTGACTGCTTAGATTACGGTGGATTAAAAATCTTCATTTGGTCGATTTTGTCAATATTATTGTTATGACGCCGGTGTAACGTAGTAAAGTGACCCCCATAGTAAACTGACCCCCCGGTCACTATTCTATATAGAATACTGACCCCCGGTCATAATATTATGACCGGGTGGGTCATAGTATTATGACCTCCCCACACGTAGAAAAGTGACCCCTCACGTAGAATTGTGACCCCCCCCCCATAAAATATTGACCCCCTTCCCCACATGCACACCAAACGTCCTACTCTAATATAAACCAAACTATGGTACCCGTACAACATCATTATCTCCATCGATAGGCATCGGAGGTGCAATGATACTCGTCCGTGCATGTGTCTGTCCGTACATACATAGTGCTTTGACCACAACTTTTCATTCATTATTGGGCGAACCCGATTCAAACTGACTGGTTAGACGCTTCCACCGCATCTGAATTGATTTGATTTATTGGCGTTTTCAACTGCAATGGTCATATTGCAGCGACTGGAGCACCTAATATGGATTCTTGGTATTTCTCGCACCCGTACTGCCACCAAATACAAACAGAGCCTCTGTCTGCTCTCTCATAGACGATTTACACACATTGGTGAGGGATAAATGACTTTTTGTCATATGTCAGAATGGATACATGCCGAGTCAGGTTCGAACTGACGACCCATTGATTGGCAAACCCCCGACGTTACTAACTAAGTTATTCGGTCTCGGGGCATATGTACTGGTTCTTATTCGTGTACATGAATTACGACCTACTACCGATGTATATTTGTGTGGAAAGGACAAATGAGTTTAAAAGGTTTCTGACCGAAAATCACTTGTCCCTCAGCGTTGTGAGTTCGAAACCTACAAGGGTTTTGTATTTGTGTCTGCCATACGCACTTTCCTACCTGGCGGTTGCATAATAGAGTGGTTATGTTACCATTTCACGGCCGCTTATCTACTAAATCACAACATTTTGTTGTGTATGCAAAAAAGTTTAGAGGATATCCGGTTGGCAGTTAGAGGAGCAGACAAATCGGCGGGGGAAAGGTGAGTCTCGTCTTTTAATCGAAATGTTCTTGTTTCTAGCTCGAAAATCAAAAATCGGAGAATGTCATACAACCCTTTATTCATTTTCACATATTTGTGAGCCCCATCCAAACCCCGATTCCCAGAGATTGAACGGAAATTCATTTTCTCCCGTTGCAAGGGTAGCCCCAATATTGACATTTCGTCAATCCTGATGAGCGTTTGTCCACTTTCTGAGGATGAATGGCCCAAAACCTGTGTGTATTATAAAATAGTTGTATGTACATTACATCGCGCAATTAATATTTTAATAACTTACTGTCGATCTTTGAAGAAAATCAGTTCTTCCGGTCAGTTTGTGTGTTAGAGGATAGGTTGTGAGTAAGAGGATAGGTTGTGATTTAGAAGACAGAATGCATTCATCGCATTTAATACCATTTGTCATTGTTTATATGCGAATTAAGCCAAACCAAAATACTCTCATTACTAGACTAGTCTTGTCCAAAGGTTAAACCCTTATTTCACTTAAGAATCACTTTGTCATTTTTATTTGACAGAGTACGAGTTCATTAGAATATGATATAGAAAAACCCTTTTTACACACCAGTTATATAATTGTGACCCGTCACGCTAAAAGGGACCTTATCGGATGTGTGAAAAATATCGACCCTAGTCTGTCTGCGCAGTCCGCGCAGCCACACTAGGGCCGACACTTTTCACTTGGATGTAATTTTATAAATCCGGGGTCGTTTCCCTATCTTACTTTATATTCATTTTTCGCATGCGGGATCTGGTTGACATGTACTTGGTCTGACAAATTTTCCAAAATTTGGATTTTTGGAGTTCGGATAAGGTCCCTTTTAGCGTGACGGGTCACATATATCATATTACATTATCTCATCTAAATGAATGTAAGGTTCTTATGCATAATAGATTTATAACCATGTTTAATATAAACATTCATTATCCTTTGTGTTTCTTTCTGTCTGTCTGTACTCTGTGCGTCTTCATGTGAACTTTTATACAATTCAAAGTAAATACTGTGCAATATTCCAGCCATTTTTGTATGCTCTAAAGTAGCCTCTTTAAAATATAATGCGTAAGAAGTGGAAAACCGGAGACAATAAGGACGTGTTAAAAATACAGATCTGTAAATCTTGTTTATCCATAGATCTTCTTGTTTATTGATTCAATATGTTTAATGTTAAGACACCAATCATATAGGCCTACGAATTGATACATTAATAAATTTTGCAAGTTGTAACATACATTAAAGATGAACTTTATGAAATCCGTACCTATCACTTTTGTCAAATTCAACGGTGGTTTGTCTAGGTACAAACCACGTCATCGTTAAAAAATATCCACGCATGCCTCACTTCCAAAATATTGTAAAGTTCCTGCAGCTTATTGAAAAAGCGATAAAAATAGCCTAAAGTTTCTCCCCTCCATACATCCCGTATCAGATTAGTCTGATCTCATTTGTGGCGAGGAATTGGGTCAACACATCCTGAAAATCAACAAAAGCAAATTATAAACCTTGGAAGTAAGAAATTCAACGCTAGCATGCAGCTTCATATCAAGCAGAAACTAACGACGGTAAATAACCCTTTTAGAAATGATTCCAATGTTGTAATATATCGTTTTTGGATCATTCCATGAGAAAATCAATGACACAAATATTATCAGTTTACCTCTCTTAATTAAAAGATTTATGACCATTTGACGTTCATACAAATATAGATAAAATCTGTCGAATCTACAATTTTGCGTGTAGGATTCTTAACATCATTCAATACTCAAAAATAAAGGGCCACTAAAATACTTGGATTACAGATCTAAGTTTGTCTACTAGTCTGGAACACTTTTGCAGTACTTACTTTATATATCTAGGGACACGACTTGTATCCAGTTCAAACAGTGATTTTTGAAAACAGTGAGTTTGTCACCTAATCTGGACACACCAAGAACATGAGGAAAGGTGTTGAAATCTGATACCTGCATTGGAACAACAAATCTATTGTAAATATTTTAACCATTGCAAATACAACTTACAAAGTTTGATTACAGGCATATCTTCACACCACCAACGTTTTGAAAATCTTTCCGAAACAGCTACATTTTAGGTTGGTCCAATTTGAAAAATGCTGCAGACGACAAATTGATACTAATACCAAGATGATTTATATAAAGAGAAGTAGTACAGAGAATACTGAGACAACGGGAGAAATTGCTGATTAACAGTAATCTCTTCTTTTGGGTCAATACTTTACAATCCCTTTCTAATAAGTACGTTATACCATGCCTTGTATGAGAAAGGGTTAAAGAATCCCATTTACACATCATGTAAAAGCAACGGAACAAGGGATTTCGATTTCCTTCATAAAGATTTCTATAAAAATCCTGTCCCATACAAGATATATTTTATAACTCCCTTGTAAAATAGTTTCGGAAAACATCGAGAGAAAGAAGAAATTGTTGATTAGCAGCCCTTCCCTCAATATTTACGCCCTCAAACATATACTTCTCACATCTGTAACTCTTTATAAATAAAGCAGTCCAAAATTGTGTCATTTTGAAAACACGTTTGAAAACACTTCACCCATTACCAAAATGGCTAAATATTTGACTTTTCCGAAGCAAAAGATGTAGGCCTAGCAAACAAGAATATCAGGTGTATGAAATTTTAAAAAGAGAACGCGCAAACGCCCTCTTAACTTAAATTTTCATTTTAAATTATCACGTGCAGATTGGCAGACAATGTTAAAGGTCTGTGTCCCTGATGTATCAATTTACTGGGCGTAAAAATACGTTATGCCATTTCAATCACCCTTTGAAAATAGACATATCACATAGAGTATTTCGGTTTGGCTTAATTCGCATATGAACAATAACAAATGGTATTAAATGCGATGAATGCATTCTGTCTTCTAAATCACAACCTATCCTCTTACTCACAACCTATCCTCTAACGCACAAACTGACCGGAAGAACTGATTTTCTTCAAAGATCTACAGTAAGTTATTAAAATATTGTTTGCACGATGTAATTTACATACAACTATTTTATAATACACACAGGTTTTGGGCCATTCATCCTCAGAAAGTGGACAAACGCTCATCAGGATTGACGAAATGTCAATATTGGGGCTACCCTTGCAACGGGAGAAAATGAATTTCCGTTCTATCTCTGGGGATCGGGGTTTGGATGGGGCTCACAAATATGTGAAAATGAATAAAGGGTTGTATGACATTCTCCGATTTTTGATTTTCGAGCTAGAAACAAGAACATTTCGATTAAAAGACGAGACTCACCTTTCACCCGCCGATTTGTCGGCTCCACTAACTGCCAACCGGATATCCTCTAAACTTTTTTGCATACACAACAAAATGTTGTGATTTAGTAGATAAGCGGCCGTGCATTTAGTCACTTCAAATAACGAGATAGTTATCTAGGCTTCTCAATCTGATTAAAATCCTGTATTGACTTAACAGTAAATCTGACAGGCACCAGTAAGGGGTAATTTTCCTGACCAATCAAATAAACTTCAACGATTTGCGAAACGGTTTAATCCGAAAACTAGGACATGTATTCGCATGTGTCCGTCATGAAAAAGCAATGCAAAACCTCATATCTCGTTTTTGGAAATTTTAAAGGTGTTGTGTTGACCGAGCGATTTTTTAAGGGGGGATGCTCCGGTTTCCTCAATTTTCCCCAATAATAGAATTTATTCATATTTTGTGTGTTGAAATATCTTGTTAATACCAATTGAAAAATAAAATGAAAATGGATGGTCATCGATCTTGTTTGAATTTTTTTAGGCATTTGTATCACACATCCCTACGACGAAAAAATGCACAATTTCTTGCACTTTTCCAAGGTCACTAAAATGCTTTTAAAAATGCTGTATTATCATCGTTTAGTCCCGAAAATGGATTTAAAGTAACGTCTTACATTTAATAAGAACAGAAAATCCAAAATAATCAGTGTTATTATAAACGCGAACATGTATAAAACAGCATGCTCACTTGTTCAGTTAGATCAACGAAGCTGAAGTGTTTTATGAAAAAAATGCATATTTTTGGAAATGTTTTAAGTTCTACATAATAGAATTTGATAGAACTCCCTTATTGTATTAAGCAACATGTCCTGGTGGTAATGCAAAAAGAAAAGGTCATCGCACTTATTAGTTAATAACAGCAATTTTGATCAGGTACACATGCATAAAAAGACGCAAAACAGTTGTACCTGCAAACATACTTACAACTGTCATGCTCTAATAAATAGATTTCCATCTTGAGGAAATCAGTTTCGCTTAACAAATACGCTTTTACCTTCGAAAATGATAAATTGTAATGATGTGTTATAGACCCTATTATTGGAAATATGGTATCGAAACATAATTATATGGTACGAAACATTTAATTTTCTACAGCAATGACCGAGTGTTTCGAAAAACTGGAGCATTGTCCCTTAAAAAGTAAATCATAAAGACTGTTTCCGGAAATGATGCAGACACCACCAAGTTTCATCATTTTGACTACTAAGAGTTACCCAAAGTCTAGTTTTTTAGGACAATGTCGCCGAGGTATGAATAAAGGCTATCAAACTTCAGACGCAGAAGAAAATAAATGATGCAATCAAGTCAAAAAAAAAAAAAAAATCGATGATAATAACAACAACAGCAACAACAACAACAAACAAAAACCGTTAAAAGTGTGTGGTGTAATCTGAATAATTACTCAAATATAAAATGTCATTTAATTCTATCTAGATTAAAAGAAAAATGAGAAAACACTTCTACAATAAAGCCCCTTTTCCCATAACACGTACAACATCAAACTGAGAAACCGAGAGAAAATGTTCTTGACAGAATTTCATGAAGTTCAAATTTAAGTTTCGTCCAATTTGGTGCAAGAATTGAGAAGATTTTGCTTCGGGCAGACTCTAGACGCAATGTTATACATTTAGTCCCCTTTTCACATGACAGGATTTTTGTACACGAATTGTTAATAGAATGAGCTACAGAACATCGCATTGATCACTGAAGAACAAAATTTTACTGAACTCTGGTCATCGAATGAAGAGAAATTAGAGAAACACTAATTTCTACATTAAGGCCCCTTTTTATGAGACGCAGCCTCAAACTGAAACAACAACAACAACAACAACAATATAAAAAAACACGAGAAAACAGACTCAAAAAGTATTTCAGCGATTACACTTGTGAAGCTTCATTGATTTTGGCCTAAAGGTTGCTGAGATGTGAACGGACAGACAGACAGACGGACGGATGGATGGACGGAGAGATAGCATGGCGACTAAATGCTCCGCGAAACTCTTTACGGGGAGCATAATAACACGGATGTGATTTGAATCGATATACATGTAGTGTATGTTAAATAAGCAATAAGCTAGGTGGGGGGGGTCAGTA
Source organism: Fragum sueziense (assembly GCA_963680895.1). Taxonomy (NCBI): domain Eukaryota; kingdom Metazoa; phylum Mollusca; class Bivalvia; order Cardiida; family Cardiidae; genus Fragum; species Fragum sueziense. The sequence goes on along the minus strand of OY804596.1, from coordinate 67,173,403 downwards.
TTTTATAGATGAAATCAGGGGGGTCGTTATTTTACATGGGGGTCAGTATTTTATAGAAAGGGGTCAGTATTCTATATAGAATAGTGACCGGGGGGTCAGTTTACTATGGGGGTCACTTTACTACGTTACACCGGTCGATTGAAATTCCTGAGTGAAATCTAAGATTAGTACAATGTAACCGATGAATCCCGACATAATTTCGTAAATATTCGGAAACTTGTGTGTCGTCACGTGACACCTTTACTTTAATAACGACTTTGGCCTTATTTCTAAACAAATCGAGAATTCGTAGATACTAGCATACTTGTTGAGTCAGCAAACTGATTAAAATGACGGAAACTTATGTTGGGTGAAGAAAGCGTCATAAAAATGTAATTGAAGAAATATCTTCGTTTGATATTTTAAAATTAAAGCAGTACAACAACGACAGCTGCAGACTAGAACAATTAAATCGAGCAATACCGTGAATACGGATAAATTTATTGTGTTGACGAGGAAAATACACAAAATACCATTGTCTGCACAAATCTACGGAATGACTTGACGCGTCAAAGATTACTGCGCATTTATACGGTGGATAATTACGTGATACAACAATTTTAGAAAATCTCCAATAATTTGAGAAGATGGACATACGTCACACATTAGATTAACGTGGTGGATTTTTGAAATATCAGCTGATAAATAAGTTATGGAAGATCAACCAATATTTTGGTTGATCTTCAATAACTTTTTTATCAGTTGATTTTCAAAAATCCACCGCGTCCAGCCTTTTCCTGACATTTTCCTACCTTCTCTGCTTCAAGTCGAATACAAATTAGTCAAGTATTAACAAAAAATATTTGGGATTTCTGATATTCTTGGTCACGTGATTAACCACCGTGATTTAATAGACGCCGACATATCAATATAAATGAATTTCGAAGAAATAAGTAGATATCTACTACCCATTATGCCCAGATCCGATAGGTCGATTAATCCCTATCGTGGGGTTCCTGATATAGGATACGACAGGTAGTAATAGCAAGAAAAAGCGACTCGTGGTACTTTGATGCACTTCCCGGAAATGGCACTGTTGAAACGACAGATGGCGATAATTGGAAATGGACCCCACTGATATATGTGTCTGTCATTGTATAATTAGGTCTAGTCACAGAAACATGGCAAGGAAGTAATACAAGTAAACCAAGCAATGCGGGTAGACCCATTGTAAATTCTTTTCTAAACAAGATATATATTTGCGAAACACGAAAGCCCACGAAATGACCAATGGTAAGTTTTCGGAAAAACGAACGGACAGCCACGAGTAAAACAATATTATGCCCCCGATGTTTTGATACGTGTGAATAAAAATACATAGATACGATAAGAAATAATTTCGAATACTACAATACACGACCCTTTAATGCATTTCTCAGAAATATCGCTCTTGAGACGACATTTGGTGACAAATGGACAAAATATCCCACTGAGATATGTATCTATATGTGTGTAATTAGGTTTAGTTACAAACAAATACAGGAATAAATGAGACAGGATCTGGAAAAAACGTCCCTTACAGCATTTCAGACAGCCATATTTCAAGAATAGCCTGTGCATAAATATTGTCTGACCAGGACCCATGTTGCTCTGCCATGGTTACTATTCATGTCATAAAGAAGCTATTGGAGAACAACGTGGTTCCTGGTCAGACTGCGTGTATACGCAGGCTGATCTTGAACCATGTTGTGCTCAAAAGCCTTAAATGACGTTTTTACAGCTCCTGGCTCAAAATTTAATATAGTCGAAGTAGTGTAACTCGAGTAATGCAAGTAGACATACATGTATTGAAGTGTATTGAGGAAAACTACCAAAAACCAAACAAGAAGTAATTGTGAGATATAGCAATAATGATGACACAGAGATTCACTTTCCTATAATGACGCTGCTGTGACGACAGAGGAAAAAATCGAGAATAGGTCTCACTGAGGCAAAGTTTGCATATGAACTATTCTGTGTAGGCCTATAATGAAGCAAATTAAGATAGTTGATGTACTCGTTACCTAGAAATACAAAAATGACTTTCCAGGAGTACCATAGAATTCTCACATTTAGTGCGAAGGGTAATATTTTTAATCAGAAATGTTAAAGTAAATTCTTTGTTCTGATAACATGTTAATGGTTATCTTTTTAGCAAATCGCATTTGTCCACCAAGATTTAAAGAAACACGCTATTACAAAGCAGTTTATTTTTGCAGCAGACTTTACATAACTAGATAGAACAGTATTCAGCCCATTACAAAAGGACACCGTTTAAGACATGTCCAAATTCAAAGATGTTGCAGACGATTTCAAATAAATATTTTTTTACACGTCTTAGTTTTTATGGATTGAAAACATTTTGTTAGTTTCTTCTAAAGCTTCTAAAGTTATCTTATGGTGCCAACAAAATCGCAATTTTGTGGGTGTGGATGAAACTTGTCTCAATAAATAGAGAACAGGCTATCTAACCACCAAGGAATATCATTAGTTCGACTTTGTATTTTTATCAGGTTTGAGCGTAATTTGGACTGCTTCATTTGAACAAAGACTCGCATTTATTAACCTTAGAATCCCGTCATTGAAGGTTTGTTTCAATTGTTCAATTGAATCAACGCCTATCTACACTACATAATTTTGTTACATACCAGGGGCCTGTTTCACCAAAAAATTTAAGATGTCTTAAAACCTTAAAACAACAATCGCAAAACAAAGTCTTGACAGAAATGCGAATGTGTTTCTTGTCCTAAACTTGTCGCTAAGTAAGTCATCGGTAAGACAGAAATACGTCTTAAATGTTTTGATGAAACTGGCCCCAGACAAAGGACATACCATTTCAACCTTGCATTATCAGGTACGTTGTTCATATCGTAAGAGTTAATGTAAAACCTCGTAACTCAAGCTCGATTAAGACGATGTATATTATTCAAATATTTCGTTGACAGCACTATAACATGAAAATAGACATATATAACATGGCAAGAACATCAGTGGTGATTACCTTCCTTGAATCAACGTTTCATCAAACTAAATGTTGCATTTCATACAAAGTACACATGACTGAGTCCTTACGAAATCCGTCAAAAATCGTCAATTTCTTTAAAATTCCAAAATTGTACATTGTTCTAACTGCAATAATGAGATTTTCTAAAGAGAATTGTCGATATGTGTCGTTGGTGTGAATAAAGCTGGTCTTTATCGCTGTTTTTCAACAATAAACTCGTAATTGCAGCTTAAAACAAGCTACAGTCACGAGGTTTTCGTGGAAAACGTCGATATAATTATATAGTATGAGAATATTATCCAACAACACGAGGTCAAGTTTATATTTTGGTCTTGTTTGATCTTAATTGTTGACCACCTCATTTGTACAAGGACTATGATTGATGTATCCTGTCGGCACCGGAAGTTATATTTCCACTTACGAACAATCAAAACATAGGAGAATAAGGCTCACGTAGGAAACACGCCTAAATTGCTGAACTTCAGAGAATATTGATGTTGAAATCGTCGGACTATAGTTAAATACCCTTTCATGCTTTTTTTACCAGTTTCCACCCCCGGAAGCCTGGAGAGCACACTTACAAACTTTACGGCCCTTTATACTACTACAAGAAGTAGTATCAAGGGTTGTAAGGTGTCTAAGATCGCAATTGCTAACAAAAACTCTCAGACAGAAAATGTTACGGGAAAAAACATAAAGTGAAAAGGTTTATTGCTTAAATTTAGGTCATTTTTAAAAACATCATCTTACCAGAAGAGCCCAAACTACACAAAAAGACACTTACAGAAAACAAGGTAGATATTTATATTTTTGTAATCAATTATTGTATTATTGCTGATTGCTGACATACATCATTTTTGCACAACCTAAACCGAGAAAGATAAGTTATTATTTTATGTAATTCTTATCAACTTATTCTAACATGTTTAAATATCTGAGACTTTCAATTCGTCGCGCCAACTTCGTATACATTTGAAAAAAATCTCTCGAGTTTTTTTTTTTTTTTTTTTTTTTTTTTTTTTTTTTTTTTTCCTAAATAATACAAAGACAGCTGAATGACTTCATTGTAGAAATCATTTTTGCAGGGTGCATTACCTTAGGGTTTTTTTTTTCTTATTTTTTAAAATCGTTTGTGATTTCCCACGGTAATTATAAAAACATTCTCCCATTTTGTCTCTTTGTGATGGAATTACAAAATAAAAACATAACTCAATTTAGTAGGAACAAAACAAAACGTAATTATTTCAACATCACGCGTCGAGGTGTTTGTGAACAAACATATTCTGTGAAGGGTGACATTAACCCTATCACAAACAAGACCTGGTTTTGACGTCCTTGATAAAAAAAGGCTTGGGAAAATATTGACACAAAAGAAGAAAATGCTGATAACCAGCATTTTCTCTTTTTGCCTCAATATTTTCTGAGCAATTTCAAACACAAAACCTATGATTATCAACATTGATTTTGTCGTCTTCAGCAGATTTCAAATTGGACCACCCTTAAATTTTGCCATTTTGGAAAGGGTTAAAGAAAAGGCATTGTCAGAGCAGAGCAACATATACTAGTAAGAGGGACGATAGGCATTCTTGGTCTGTTATTTCAAATAAAACCCTCAAAAAGACGAGATGATTCCAACGAGTATCCAAAAGATAGGGTTTGGTGAACATTAAATGACTTATTGTATTTTAAAATGCCACTAGCCTCTCTTATCTGTAGCTCGGTGTACCACCATTTTAACATTTTTTTTTCTTTTTGTCACTTCATGTGTTTTATTAAGATTTGCTTAAAGCTTAATAAATTACATAAAACTCCTGCCTGCCCAAAGCCTTTAGAAAAATGTGCACGGGAGTAATATGTCAAAGAAAAGGATGGGATAATTGGACAAAATGAAGCGGTAAAATTTGCACCAGACATTTTCTTTTAATGAGAGAACAAGAAGTCATACAATATATTGAGAACCCAAAATCAATGTGTGGCCATTATTAGCCAATCATGGATCTACAGTCGCCGTTATTGACTTCATTATTGTTCTTAGATATGACAAATTCTGGTTAACGTCTGGCGGAAGATTTCTGTACAAAATGCAATGAAATTATAATAATATTATTATATGTGTTTGGATATGTTCGGAAGACAAACAATTTATTGCAAAAGCCGAATTTGATTAAAGGGACATTTCATTCCAATTTCATTTTTTTAAAGTATGTCTTGATGCCAAGATTGGTAATTCTAATGAGTATAAATACTATTAGTTTTTTTTAAGTTGTTGCCAATAAGCGAGAAACACGCATTTAAAGTTGAGACATAATCGATAAATTGCAAATAAATCCGAACTGTTGTCCACAACAATTTGTTCAATTTTAACACAAAAATATAAATTTCTCGTAAACGGCGCAATATTTTTGCTTGAATTTTTCAAAATTTTCATAAGGAAATATGCTCTTTCAGATAAAAATAAAAGTAAAATTTATGACAAAAAATCTGAAATGTCACTTTAAGGTAGAATACCCGTAATGTGTCCATTTTCTGATTATTAAAATATCTGCTTTTGGCGAACGGCGTCGTTATGTATCCAAACCTATTCGGGCGTGGTCGTAAACATAAGGCGATGGAAAGTTCCACCGCTGAATGTTTTCGACGTCGCTCGAATAATTCCGACGCCGCGCGGATCTCATTAGGACTGGACTACCTTGTGACCATAATTGGCCAATCTTGGATCTTCAGTCGACTTTGCTTTCTTTATTGTTATCCTTGATTATGACATATTCCGTTTAACGTCGTTGTAATTTTTTTTTTTTTTTTTTTTTTTTTTTTTTTTTGTAAAATTGCGACGTTGTACATGTATATAATGCAAGAGGTTGCCGGATTACATTTCATTCAATTAAAGGGACATTAGTATCCCCAGGCCTAAATCCTTAATGATCCACAGAAGTTAGCGTTTAGCATGTTGTCGCACCGTTTATATACTTGATATGACAGAATACAAGATTCATACAGTAAATGACATAAATCGATAATCATGCAGCGGTGTAAAAGTATGTAAAATATTTAAAGCTACATTTACCCAGATTTGGACCCAAAAAGTGTCAAATACAAACGAAATGTACACTTTTTAAGCTTTATATGACCTGATTAAATGATTACGATAAACAATTGAAGCAACAACTCTTTTTTTCGCAATTTGATACCAAATTCATGAAGCGATGTCGAAAGTAGGTCAAAACAGTAGGACATGCGACTTTCTTAAATGACGTCACAACATACATGATGACGTCATATTGAAATTTAAGTATGAATCTCGTTTGAATCATGGTCCGCGCTGTATGCGCATGCGCAACAATTTAAAAATAATTCTAACCCCATCTGAGACGGGGTTGAATTTAGGTTTGGATTCTCCCTAAATTCAGCTATCTGCCTTGTAATTTCGGCTCATTCTCTGTCTGAATCGCATATTATTAACCATCCCCAGGTGGGCAACACAAAAGTTTTGCATATTTTTTCAAAAAAAATCATTTTTTGCAATTATACTATCTGTTACCGTCGCCCTTTAAAGTGGGTTGACCGTGTTTACGAAATGATGTGATATTGGGTTTTAAATCCGTCGTAATCTAAGCCAATAAAGATCAGACAGAGCTGATACCTTGCACAGAGAAAAACTAAAGGCCATATTTTAATTATGCACCGTTATTTTTTTACAGCAAATTACCCCTAAAATAAGTAAGTAACGGTAAATATGTATCTTTAAAGTTTAACGTCTATTAATGTGGAAATTGAGGTGTTCCTAAATTACTTCTCTTTAGGACAAAAACATTTGAAGACCCTTACAAGTTTGAGAAGATTTTTTTAATATCCATCTTTTTTAAACAAAGATATGAATATTTTCTTTCTATTCACCTTGAAGTATGAGATAAGTCAATCGGTGTAATTTATTGAGAATCACTGAAGGTTCTTAACCGGCCAAGCTTCGTACTAAAGTCATTTTTATTGACTTCATTAATTCTGTTTAAGGTTCCAGAACTGTAATGATTGTAATTTGATAATGTTTAGCTACAAATCAAAATTGATATATAATGATATGAAGGTAAATAATCAGTAAATGTTTTCAGACTTGAAAATATAACACCATCTCTCCTAAAATCATAAATTTTAGTGGCTTATCTCTCATTGCATTGCGAATTAATCAGTTTTCACAAGACGATGAAGGTAGACCTGCCAGTGTACTCTATGTTATGAAGCAAAATAATGATCGGACAGTTTCTACCATGCTATACCACGGTGGGGATTGTGCATGCTGGGATGGGTAAATCTACGGACTACGGATTAAATGATTACGATAAACTATTGAAGCAACAACTCTTTTTTTCGCAATTTGATACCAAATTCATGAAGCGATGTCGAAAGTAGGTCAAAACAGTAGGACATGCGACTTTCTTAAATGACGTCACAACATACATGATGACGTCATATTGAAATTTAAGTATGAATCTCGTTTGAATCATGGTCCGCGCTGTATGCGCATGCGCAACAATTTAAAAATAATTCTAACCCCATCTGAGACGGGGTTGAATTTAGGTTTGGATTCTCCCTAAATTCAGCTATCTGTCTTGTAATTTCGGCTCATTCTCTGTCTGAATCGCATATTATTAACCATCCCCAGGTGGGCAACACAAAAGTTTTGCATATTTTTTCAAAAAAAATCATTTTTTGCAATTATACCATCTGTTACCGTCGCCCTTTAAAGTGGGTTGACCGTGTTTACGAAATGATGTGATATTGGGTTTTAAATCCGTCGTAATCTAAGCCAATAAAGATCAGACAGAGCTGATACCTTGCACAGAGAAAAACTAAAGGCCATATTTTAATTATGCACCGTTAGTTTTTTACAGCAAATTACCCCTAAAATAAGTAAGTAACGGTAAATATGTATCTTTAAAGTTTAACGTCTATTAATGTGGAAATTGAGGTGTTCCTAAATTACTTCTCTTTAGGACAAAAACATTTGAAGACCCTTACAAGTTTGAGAAGATTTTTTTAATATCCATCTTTTTTAAACAAAGATATGAATATTTTCTTTCTATTCACCTTGAAGTATGAGATAAGTCAATCGGTGTAATTTATTGAGAATCACTGAAGGTTCTTAACCGGCCAAGCTTCGTACTAAAGTCATTTTTATTGACTTCATTAATTCTGTTTAAGGTTCCAGAACTGTAATGATTGTAATTTGATAATGTTTAGCTACAAATCAAAATTGATATATAATGATATGAAGGTAAATAATCAGTAAATGTTTTCAGACTTGAAAATATAACACCATCTCTCCTAAAAACATAAATTTTAGTGGCTTATCTCTCATTGCATTGCAAATTAATCAGTTTTCACAAGACGATGAAGGTAGACCTGCCAGTGTACTCTATGTTATGAAGCAAAATAATAATCGGACAGTTTCTACCATGCTATACCACGGTGGGGATTGTGCATGCTGGGATGGGTAAATCTACGGACAAATTTGCCTCGCTTCAGGTAAGACATTTTGCAATAACTTCCTTATTTCTGCGTCAATTAAAAAAAACGGTTTGTTGCATGTACATGCAACAAACCGCTTGAAAATTGACACAGAAATAAGAAAATTATTGCACACTTTCCTACCTGAAGCGTGGCTTATTTTGCCGTAGTCGTTATCATTTCGATTTATGGTCAGTTGGGATCAATTTTTGGAAAAATTAAAAGGATACCACAAATAATCCATGTATCAGAGGAAAGGGATTTTCAAGGCCGGGTACATGCAACAGATCTTTTGAAAATCGACAAAGAAATAAAGGAGTTGTTGCAAAATATTTGACAAGATTCGAGATTACTTTTGTCCGTATTCGTTATCCATCACAGTATGCACAATCCCCATCGTGTATACGTTAATATTGCTTTTTCAGTATATACTTTTTAATCTTAAAATGACTCTCTATAGCCGACGCACTCTTACTCAGACATATTAAATTTAAATAAACTATCTTTGAAATTTATCACCAATCTATCTCGTTTATTTTACAATAAGAATTTTCCAAAGATAATTCGTTTTCGAATTGTATATTCCGGAGCTTATGATATACCCCTCAGTAAAGAAAAGGAGTGCACTTTTGAATATTTGATATTTTTAAAAAGATAAAGTAGATCTAGAAAAAAGAAACCGTATCTCGAGCATTTATATTTTTTAATACAACAAAAAAAGAAGAAATGTAATGAGAGATGTTCAACCATGGTGATTCAGTTGGAAATTTGTTCCACATAATAGCTCTCGCTACAATAATGAGGTGTCCTTCACATTTTGTGAAAAAAACGCATTACCCTCTAATTTCTTGTGGAGTGTTTTGTGCAAAACTATAAAAAAAACCCTTTCTTACAAATAAAAAACTAGGCTATGGAAAACACTGAGACAAAAGAAGAAAATGCTGAAGATCAATATTTCTCCTTTTGCCACAATTGTCTTTCTGTTCATAACCACCTTTTTCAACAGTATGTTTCTGCACCACCTTTCCAGGAGCAACATACTATACGTTTACCGTTTGACAAAAGACTCATGATAATAATTATGAATCTACACGCTAATGCATCATATATTATTTTGGTAAGATTTCAATTCGATCTATACTTGGATAGAGACACAATTCGTAAAATATAACTTTCTTCAGCGAAAATTCAAAGTGATCTTTGAATAATTAGTCTATACAAGTCTTTTGACAAACGCATCGTCCTCACTTGACAAAGACATAAGAATCATACGACACTACGGCGACAATGTATGAAACAGTAAAAACTGAACTAGATCTGGGCGATTTTTGTTTAATGAGAGAGCGAGAAATTGGAAAGCCATACAATATGTCGGGACGTCACAATCAATGTTTGGTCATTACCGGTGTATCAGTTTATCTTGGCCCCTGGGCAGCTTGGCCCCCGGGGGCTAAGCTACCCTGGGTATCTTAGCCCCAACCCTGGGTAGCTTGGCCCCCACCTAAAATCTTTTTCCAGAGTCCCCAAAAATACAAAACAATGTCTGTAAATGTTACACCTACTGTTAAATGAAAAGAAAAACCAAAGTTTAATGTGTTTTGGTCAAATTAATTTTTCGCTTATTTGGCCAGGGTATCTTGGCCCCCGCCCCTATTCAAAGCCAAAAGGGCGAAAAATTATGTGGATACCAAGCTATCCAGGGTGGTGGCCAAGCTGCCCAGGGGGGGGGGGGCAAGATAAACTGTTACACCGGTCAGATCAGCCATTTTGTATATAGCACTTCCGCCAGGAGGAAATGTCGATGTTTAGCCCTGAAACTACTATGTCTGAAATCGAAATTTTGATCTAAAAATGGTATGGATTGAAAGATAAATCAATTGTTTTTCACTTCAGTATAATTTTAAAATAAAATTTTATCTTTTTTTATTCAAATCAAACCAAATTTCCAAAAGCCGTGAACAAAATCAGGATGGCCGACTCGCTCGCCAATTGAAATGAAAACAAGTTTCAAAGCCATAATTTAGTAGATAAAGCAATATTTCAGTAACATTTAGATAGTTTTAAACATTATGTAGTAATTTCTATTGTTTATGCCGTGCTTTGCCTTGAATAGGGACTTTGAATGATTTTACATTTGATACCCTTAAAGTGGGACCAGCTAGGTTGTCGAAAATGCAAATGGCACAATAATTACAACCAGAAAAAACGTATGAAATTACCAACCTGAAGGGGTAGATCTTTTACGTCCATTTTTAGCACTCATCAAGCTTTATCAAGTATTCTAATTTAAAAATCCAAGTCAATTAATAACGTGCAGCCAGTTTTTAAATCAATTACGTCAGAGGTACGTCATCTGTGCTCAGCGAGATTCAACACACCGTACAACCGACTGCGTCGATAGTTTGCGAAGACAGATTCGGCATCTGATGTCATGTGCATGGTAGGTCAAATGAATTAACTTTTATAAATTAACGAAAGGATCTTTGGTATTCTACAGTTGATAAATACGCGTAAATATCCAGTGTTTGTACAAAATAAACATGTCCATGTATCCCTCGCAAATAAGGTCATAGTCATCGACACAGCCGGTTGCACGGTGTGTTAATACCGCGGAGGTGTGTCTCGTTGACCTTGTCTCGTTTTAAAGTAAAAATAGAATGTGTAAACACGCTTGTAAAGGATTGGTCTATAGCAAAGGAAAGGTGGTTTTTCGTCGTGTTTGAGGTTTTTATGCATTGCAAGTTGTTTCCATGCACAAATATGAGTTCCCGAACAGTTCGCGGAAGCATAAAAACCTAGAATGGGCCCCTTTAACAGTCGCAACCAGCTTGGACTAACAATTTAACCAGCTTCAACAAATATGTCGAACATTTTTTTACAATAATCGCCTCCCTAACTCTGCAGGTTAATATTTTAAAATCGTTATAAAGGTAGCCCAGCTCAAGGCTGGGCTACCAATTATTGCTGATTGCTGACATACATCATTTTTGCACAACCTAAAATCGAGAAAGATTAGTTATTATTTCATGTGATTCTTATCAAGTTATTCTAACATGTTTAAATATCTGAGACTTTCAATTCGTCGTGCCAACTTCGTATACATTTGAAAAAAAAGAGTTTTTTTTTTTTTTTTTTTTTTTTTTTTTTTTTCTAAATAATACAAAGACAGCTGAATGACTTCATTGCAGAAATCATTTTTGCAGGGTGCATTACCTTAGGTGTTTTTTTCTTATTTTTTTTACATCGTTTGTGAGTTCCCACGGTAATTATAAAAAAGCATTCTCCCATTTTGTCTCTTTGTGATGGAATTACAAAATAAAAAAAAATATAACACAATTTAGTAGGAACAAAACAAAACGTAATTATTTTAACATCACGCGTCGAGGTGTTTGTGAACAAACACAATCTTTGAAGGGTGGAATTAACCCTATCACAAACAAGACTTGGTTTTGGCGTCCCCAATAGAAAAGCCTTGGAAAAACATTGAGACAAAAGAAGAAACTGCTGATAACCAGCAGTTTCTTCTTTTGCCTCAATATTTTCTAAGCAATTTCACAACACAAAACCTGTAATTACCAACATTGATTTTGTTGTCTTCAGCAGAGTTCAAATTTGACCACCCTAAAATTTTGCCATTTTGGAAAGGGTTCAAGAAAATGCATTGGCAGTGCAGGGCAGCAGATAAGAGGAGATAGAGACATTCCAAGTCTGTTATTTCAAATTCAAACCATAAAAAACGAGACGATTCCAATGAGTACCCACCAGATAAGGTTTCATGAACCTTCAATGAACTAATGCATTTTGTAGGCCACCACTCCTTCTTATATGTGGCTCTCTGGAGCGTAAGTTGTCTTTTTGTCACCATATTTTATTAAGATTTGTTTAAGCGAACCACACATGCATTACATGAAAACAGTACCTGTCCAAGGCCTTTTCGAATTTGCATGGGAGTTATATGTCAAAGAAAAGGATGTGACAATTGTACAAAATGAAGCGGTAAAAGTTGCACCAGACATTTTCTTTTAATGAGAGGACAAGAAGTCATACAATATATTGGAGAAACCAAAATCAATGTGTGGTCATTTTTAGCCAATCATGGATCTATGGTCGCCGTTATTGACTTCATTATTGTCCTTAGATATGACACATTCTGGTTGAAGTCTGGCGAATGATTTTTGGATAAAATGCAATGAAAATTATACCTTTTATATTGTTGGTTATATTCGGAAGACATGCAATCTATTGAGAAGCCGAATTCAATGTATACGTAATCATAATATGCCAATCTTGGATCTACAGTCTCCTTTGTGGATTTCATTTTTGTTCTTTGTTATGGCATATTCCGTTTGACCTTTCTTCGGGGATTTCTGTATAAATTGCTGTAAAACTGTGACTTTGTATATAAAGCAAGAGGTAGCCGGATTACAAATAATTCAATTGATGTTTTAAGGTTATACAAGAGGTCATTGTTACATTGGTCCTAAATCACTTTTCTTTAAAACAAAAACAGTTCAAGAACACACAAGTTTGAGAAGAAATTTTTAAACAAAATATCCATCTTTTTCAAACCGAGATTGGAACTTTTCCTTTAGTAACCTTTAAGTATGAGATAAGTCAATCGGTGTAATTTATTGAGAATTACTGAAGGTTCTTCACCGGCCAATCTCTGTACTAAAGTCACATTTATTGACTTCATTAATTCTGTTTAAGGTTCCAGAACTGTAATGACTGTAATTTGATAATGACTAGCTATAAATCAAGTTTGATATACGAGGGGCGTTCAATTAAAAGTGGTACTAAGGGTCTATCATACCTTACGGTTCTATAGAACAAGTGGTACTTGCGGCTATTTGACGGGAAAATTACTTGCTATACTTGGTCAAAATTTGAGACAAATTCGTTGACTCTTTCAAAAGTTATTGAACTTTTAAGTTGGTTCAGTCATATACACTGGCTATTTCGCTGTGCGCAAAATAAAAAAAACGAACTGAAGTAGGAAGTACGGGTCTACATTAAAGGTCGCATAGGCTTTGAAATATCTGCATCACATGTACATAATGAACTCTATCAGAATCGTTGACATCCGAATCTTGAGTATACATCAGTTTTTAGGATGATAATAAAAATTAAAATTGGTAAAACTGGCCTGAATGATGCCCCCCTCTCAGGCAATCCGGGTAGAGCTAGTACCAAAGCAAACTTTGCTGTAGATTCCGACATGACCGAACAAGACGCATGGTTAAATGTGCAAGAAATAGCAGATAAAGTTTTCATCGGGGACATGTTATATGATTTTGACGAAATGGTTGAAACACAGAATGGTTTATGCCCATTGGGTCCCCCACCTGCTGCCTTAAGGACAGAGAGCACCCCGTGAAAAATATATTTTTAAATAATGCAATAAATGGAACAAATGTGCGCTTTCTGAGCTTTATTCATATGATTGAACAATGACCTACTATTATGAGCACCAATGGCGTATAATTAGCGAGCAATGGTTGCGAAAAGATCAGGCAAGGTCCGTAATAGCCAAAAAATTAAAAGCGCGGGAAAAGTTTTGTACGCGGTAATTTTCAAATGTAACGGGTGTATTTATCAAAATACTAATTCAAATAGTACCACTATCGCCGGTCATTCATACAAGAATTGTATGTCGGGGAAAGTAAAGAAATATAACGAAAAGAGCAGGTCTAGGACCGGCTAAAGAGGTATATGCCAAATCTATGACAGCGGAGCTGTCCACAGGTGTCATCTTGTCCAAGACTTCCTGAAAGAGTTACATGCTGCACAGTGTATTCATCCACCCTTATGGCCGGGCTTAAGCCCGTGTGGCCTTTTTGTGTTCCCCATAATGACGAAAAAAGCCTTTGGTCGTCGGTATAGGCCTTCATGTTCCATATGCAGTGCAATTTACCAGTGTCTGCGGGGTGTTCCAAAAGAGGCCCATTTATTGGCATATAAGTAATGAATCCCAAAACTTAAGAAATGTGTGGATGTCAAAGAGGATTACTTCGAAGGATTGAAGAAACTTAAAATTGAATTGCGACATAACTATGGCTTATAGAACCCCAGTTCCAAAATTAATTGAACGTCCCTCGTATTATGATATGAAGGTACAAATTCAAATTCAAATTCAAATTCAAATAGTTTATTAGTATATTGGCCACCGGCCTGTATACAAAAATATACATCAATAACATGTTCAAACACAATGTTGTCATGAGGTTGCATGAGACACATTTGCCATCGCCAAATTCCTTTTTTCCATAGCATAAAAAATAAACATTGCAAGATTGCGTATTATAGCAGTGTTTTTGTTTGCCATCAAAAGGTAGAATTTCTGAATGTTAGGGTTTTTATAAAACTTTTTGCTGATAAACTTAGTGCGCAATTCCTCATACAACGGACAGATTAAAAGAAAATGAAACTCACATTCTACAACAGAATTACAATAAAGACAGTATCTAAGATCTTTAACAATATTTAAATGACGACCCTTTTCTATCATTAAAGAATGAGATGAGCTTCTAAATGACACTAAACTTTTCCTAAACTTAACTATATCAATTACATCTAAATAGGTTTCTGGTGAAAAATTTTGTTTAAAATTGGAATAATAAATCAATTTACTTGTTCTGTTACAATAACTGTACCATTCTTGGGTAAATTGATCTATCAACCTGTTTTTATAAGCTTTTAAAAACTGAGTGGCATTGGTGACTGTTTGCCTTTCCCAAATATATCCAAAACCATTCGTATAAAGACTAATCCTTACTTTAGAAACCCAATTTTTAAAACCTCTTTCGTCTAATATTTTAAGCATATCATAACATTTTCTAATATAACGATCATTTGGTGTATTTAAAAGTTTTACCCAATATTTCATACACCTTTTAGAGGCCTCAATATAAATAGGATATCTACCACAATCTCCCAAAATTGCATTATTTACAGAATTCATTGGGGCATTCATGAAACGTTTACACGCATACACATGAATGCGTTCAGCACAATCAGGCTGATCAAGACCCCAAATTTCAGATCCATATAAAAGAATAGAGCTAATTTTAGAATCAAAAATTTTGAAAAAAGTTTTATGAGATAAGGGTAAAACACTGTGTAGTCTTTTAAGTAAAGCAATAAAAACTTTCTTACTTTTAGTTGCCATATACTCTGACATCTTAAAGTATGAAAGTTTACTCGTAAAATTGACACCAACATATACAAAGCTATTAACTACTTCTATCGGCTTATTGTCATAAAACCATTTTTCATTTCTAGCGATTCGCCCACCATGTCTAAAGACCATTATCTTTGTTTTATCAGTATTGACCTGCAGGCGCAATTCACTGCTAAATGTATATAAAGCATTGAGCTGCATCTGCAAACCAATAACTGTATCACTTGCTAATGCCACATCATCTGCAAACAATAGAGAAAACAGTTCCATTAGATCAGGAAAAAGTTGAATACCATTTGTACCAGAATTTCTCATCGCAGCATCTAAGCCGTTAATAAAAAGACAAAACAGAATTGGACTAAGCTTACAACCTTGACGAAGACCAATCGGACAATCAAATGACGCCGATAGTGCTCCAGAGGTATTCTCTCGAACACATGCAGATACATTGCTATAAATGCTCTTTATCGATTTCAACAATTTACCTCTAACACCCAGAGTTTCTAAAATAGAAAATAATTTTGATCTGTCCACCGAGTCAAATGCCTTTTTGTAGTCAATAAAGGCCACATAAAGCTTTTTACGTTTCATACTTAAATATTTAGAAACTATTGACTGCAAAATAAAAGCATTATCAATAGTACTATATCCCTGTCGAAAGCCAGCTTGGGATTCACATAAGATATTGCATGCATTAACAAAAAATGTCAATCTTTTTGATAATATACTTATATACAGTTTACTGAATCCATCTATCAAGGAAATACCTCTGTAGTTTTCAGGGTCGGTTACGGCCCCTTTCTTATGTAAAGGTAATATAACAGATTTTGACCAGTTATTCGGAAATTCACCAGTGCTGAATATTCTGTTAAAAAGAATTCTGACATAAGGTAATAAAACTTGAATGCCATACTTGAATTGAGTAACGACCAAATTTCCGACTTGACCTTTATTTGGGTTTAACTCATTAATAGCCGATATAATTTCATTATCTGTAATCGGGCTATCAAAAATCTCAACAGAAAAATCAGTATGTGTTGCTGGTTCGTTTTCGTGCTGTTCATTTTGCAATGCTATTAACTCATTATCGGGGGCAATTGAAGCATAAACACCTTTGAAATGGTCAAACCAAGTTTCCAACGATATGGAGACGGACTGTTTGTTTACTTTTGCCAATGTTCTAATATGACACCAAAAGGCCTTTGAGTCGTTTAGACTATTTTCAATATCGTTTATGGTTTTAGTCCTGTACAAATCCTTTTTAGTTCGACAAAACGATTTGTAATTATTTTTTGATTCTAGATAATTTTGTAAATTTGAATCTGATTTATATTTCCTATATTCTCTGAGAGATCTGTTTTTAAATGTATTAAGGGAACTGCATTCCTTGTCATACCATGCATGTTGATTTAACTTTTTTATATTAGTTTTCTTATGAATTTTTGCGTGTTCACTGCATTGTAATACAATGTTTTCAAAAGAAGATACAACACTATCAATATTGGGTTCACTTTGTAAATTTTCATCCATATAGTCAAAGTCACCTCTCTCATACAACTCCATTAAATTGCGCTGATAAAGCGAAATACTATTTTCATCAAATTTATAGAAACATTTGGTTACATTATCAGGTTGCACATCTAATACATTTCGACTCGCAGATTGATCAAATATACGTTGTCCTAATAATTTCAATTGTAGAGGCAAATGATCACTATTTGACAAAGACTCTATACTGAAATCACAAATAACATTTAAAATGTTTTCAGATACAACAAAATAATCAACCACGCTACATCCGTTTGCGTTAATAAATGTAAAATCGCCAACGTTTTTATCTGAACCGTATCTACCATTAACAATCAGAAAAGTAAAAACATTACAAAAATTTACTAAGTCACTGCCAGAACGGTTAATAACTTTATCCATATTACTTCTCTGATCCATGGAAGAAGCAACGCTGTCAAAAAGGTCAGAAAACTCATGGAACTGTGAAACATCAGGAAGCAAGCTAGTCTCTTGAAGAGATCCTGTACGAGCGTTCATATCGCCACAAATAATAATTTCAGAGTCTCCAAATTCATAATGGTAGTTCAAAAATAGATTTTCTAAAATAGATATACCAGCAAAATCTTCATTATTATAAAAATTTGACTTCTCCGGTGGGATATATATAGAAATCAAAATGGTGTCATTATTAAATGTAAACATGTCTTTGTTTAGTTTTAATACAACTCCAAAATTAAAATCATCTGCAACTCTTGTTATGTATTTAGAAATACAATCTTTAACTAGTATTAATACACCACCGAGATTCCTACCCCCCTTCGTAGAAGTCTTTGCTGGACAAACAAAAATCGAAAAGCCTGGCAATGAATTAGTAATATCATCTATACATTCTTCCTTTAACCATGTTTCTTGTAAACAAACAATATCAAATTCTTTTACATAATTAACAAAGTCAGGGTTTTTAATTTTCCCAAATAAACCACAAACATTCCATGATAGAAATGAAACCAATTTTGTATTATCAGATTTATGCGACTGGCCTCGGCCACATCCCTATTCCACATTAGACTGCTGAGCAGGTAAAGACGCGGCAGCATCAACATACATGCTATTAGAATCATTAAGCTGAGTGGAATTGGGATGTACCCGTTGACCTGTAGCATACCTCTGGCGTCTGTTATTTTGACCATTGTTTGATTTATGAAGAATATGCAACTTTCCATTCTTAAAATATCCCTTTTTACCAGAATCATTCAGACGTTTCAACTCAGCCCTTTCAAAACTCGTAAGAACATTAGATACCCTAATGTTCTTATGACGAAGGACATCCCTAGCCTTGAAAATGCCATACTTATATTCAACATTAGATAACTTGGCAATGACCATTCTAGACTGGTTATGCTGAGCTGTTCCAACTCGTCTTGCACTGATAATAGGATCCCGATCATAATTTTCATTAGGGTAAGCAATTCTAAGAATTTCATCTTTAACTTTCGACTTTAATTGATCAATCGACTCATCAGGCTCTTCATTCAGACCAAACACGCGCATCTCATTTTGACGTAACTCCATTTCGACATAGTTTAAACGATCTTGTAACACATCTATTTCGTCACATTTTTTCTCAAAGTTATAAGAAAGTGCTGCAATATCATTTTCTATTGTATCATTAGCATGTCCGATATATTCAACTTTATCATTCAACTCCGAAAATCTAGCCTCCAAACCAGCTTGTTTTAGTTCAATGTTAATAGCCTGTGATTTAATTGCCGCAACATCGTGTTTTATAGACCCAATTTCTAATTTCACAGCTGACACTTCGCTGATTACAGTTTCAATTTGCTTGGACATTGACGCATTAGACGCTTCAATAGCCTCCAATATTGTAACTGTGTCGGTAGAAGGCCCGGGATTCAGTTCGACGTCAGCCGATAACATAAGTAGCCTCTGCGAATATTGTTGATACAGACTTGAAAAACAGTACTCATGATCGACACAATGTGAATCACAATATGAATCAGACGACGAGACACTCCAGACCATGTGATGATAGTATAGTGCGGCCTGGCACCCTTGAATAGCATAGAGAACAACATTCCAGCAGGACAACACCATAAGTATAACAAACAGGGTTGAAAATACTCGATAATGAATATCGGTACCATCAGTACTTTGGTTGCAAACACGGTTTAATGCCTTGGGTGAAAATGCTGAACCACCACGAAAGAGTCCAATGCGAACTCTGTAACAGTTAATGTCTACACCCATTATTACGTCTCCTTTTGTGATGACTCGGCCAGGTATACCGTCGGTGTTGTTATAGCTAATTGAGAGAGACGGTCGCTCCAAATCACGTGCTATAGAACCAGTTCTACAACCTCGCCCAATTAGCTATTTATAGATTGTCCTTTTCCCAACAGATAATCATTCAAAGTTCATAAAAGCCGTTCATTCCAAGCTTCTCAAATTCTGACAAACGTCCGTCGACTAAAAACTAACCTCCAGCCAAAAAATCCACTCATAAGTCCGAATCCTTTCCACTCTAATTAAAAAATAAATCGACAGCGAAAGACGACCATCTTTACCCCATGACATCACGTGATACATATTCAGTAAATGTTTCTGACTTGAAAAGGATGGGTTGCGATAAGGGTTCAAAAAATAGATTTTCTTTAAATTCTGTGAATTGATAGGGTTACATAATATCTTTAATTTGTATGTGTAAAAATTCTGATGAGGGCTTATTTTTGGAGATAATGGCTAACAAAGTGGGTGGGGTAAATTGACACGAGAAGCATTTTTTTACTTTGAAGTTACATAACTTTTTCTGTATGGATCAGATCGAAGTGAAATTTTGCACGTACTTTCAATGTACTAAGGACAGAATATTTTCGGAATAATTAATCATGTATATAAGTTTGTTGATTTTCTGTATTCGTCCTTCTGTCGATCTCAGATTTTGCTTATTTTTGATGCACTAACTTTACGAAACTATCTCTACAAACTTTATTTTTGTATGAATTGACATGATATTTTGTGAACATGATCCTTTATGATGTAGCTAGATATGTGTAAACTTTGAGTCAAATTCATTGCATAGAACCAAAGTTATTTGACCTTGACCTTCAAAGGTTATTCTAAAATATTAAATTTTAAGATTTTGAGTGAAAATTTATCATGAAAATTGGTATATGAAGTGAATTTTAAGCAAATGAAGTTATTTTCATTATATCCTCGTTGTAATCACTTAGTTCAGTGGAAAATTCACGATTGAAGCTGACTTTTTTTGCACATTATAACAAGGATTTGTAAAGGGCAAGTGGACAATTTCCTTTTTAAAAGTCATTATTGTTTTGTATGTCAAGGTCAAGTTCTACTTTAAAATTTACATTGAACAAAGTAAAACAGTAAGAATATTATACCTGTGACTTTATTTATTGAAATATACTTTATAAGACCATTTTTATATCAAGATATAGCTGAAAAATATAAAAAGTGACTTTTTAGAATTACCTTTGAAGGTCAAGGTCAAATAACTTTAGTTCTATGCAATGGATTTGACCCAAAGTTTACACATATCTAGCTACATTATAAAGGATCATGTTCACAAAATATCATGTCCATTCATACAAAAATAAAGTTTAAAGAGATAGTTTCGTAAAGTTAGTGCATCAAAAATAAGCAAAATCTGAGATCGACAGAAGGACGAATACAGAAAATCAACAAACTTATATACATGATTAATTATTCCGAAAATATTCTGTCCTTAGTACATTGAAAGTACGTGCAAAATTTCACTTCGATCTGATCCATACAGAAAAAGTTATGTAACTTCAAAGTAAAAAAATGCTTCTCGTGTCAATTTACCCCACCCACTTTGTTAGCCATTATCTCCAAAAATAAGCCCTCATCAGAATTTTTACACATACAAATTAAAGATATTATGTAACCCTATCAATTCACAGAATTTAAAGAAAATCTATTTTTTGAACCCTTATCGCAACCCATCCTTTAACACATTCTCTCCTAAACATATAGATTTTAGTCACTGTGGCTTATATCCAATTGAATTGAAAAAATATCAGTTTCCACAAAACGTTTAAAGGGACATTTCATTCCAATTTCATTTTTTTAAAGTATGTCTTGATGCCAAGATTGGTTATTCTAATTAGTATAAATACTATTGGTTTTTTTAAGTTGTTGCCAATAAGCGAGAAACACGCATTTAAAGTTGAGACATAATCGATAAATTGCATATAAATCCGAACTGTTGTCCACAACAATTTGTTCAATTTTAACACAAAAATATAAATTTCTCGTAAACGGCACAATATTTTGGCTCGAACTTTTCAGAATTTTCATAGGGAAATATGCTCTTTCAGATAAAAATAAAAGTAAAATTTATGACAAAAAAAAATCTGAAATGTCACTTTAAGGTAAACATGCTATTGTACTTTATGCTATGAAGCGAAATCATAATTGGACACTTTCTACCATGCTATACTTTGCTATTGCTCTTTTCAGTATATACGTTTTAATTTTAAAATGACACTCTATAGCAGACGCACTCTTACGCAGACTTTAAATTAAATAAACTATCTTTGAAACTTATCCCCAGTCTATCTCGTTTATACGATTTTTTTACGAGAATTTTTCCTAAGAGAATTCGTTTTCGAATTTTATATTCGGGAGCTTTTGATATACTAGGTAAAGAAAAGGAGTGCACTTTTGAATATTTTATATTCTAAAAAAATAAAGTAGATCTAAAAAAAAAGCCGTATCTCTAGCATTTTATTTTGTAATACAATATAAAAAAGAAGAAGTGCAATATGAGATATTCAACCATGGTGATTCATTCACATAATAGTTCTCGCCACAATAATGATGTGTCCTTCACATTTTGTCTTTCTTAATCTGCTAAAACAAGATAATGATTTCTATTTGAATTTAAGGGGGAATGCTCCAGTTTTTCGGAACACTCGGTCATTTCTGTAGTACATTAAATGTTTCGTACCAATATGTTTCGCTACCATATTTTCAATAATAAAACACTTCATTACAATTTACCATTTTCGACGGTAAAAGTGTATTTATCATGCGAAACTGATTTCCTCAAGATGGAAATCGATTATTTAGAGCAAAACAGTCCTAAGTGTGTATGCAGTTACCACTGTTTTGCGTCATTTTATTCATGTGTAGCTGATAAAAATTGCAGTAATTCACTAATAAGTGCGCTGACCTATATAGTCGCTGGACTAGGCTCCATTTGACTGAAACCGACTGAGATGTGGTACTGATAACACATGCACCGTGAAGGTGCTAGTTTGGGAGCCTAGTCTCCAATCTGTATATATTTTCTTTTTGAATTATTATCAGGACATGTTGCTTAATACAATGACGGAGTTTTATCAAATTCTATTTTGTAGAACTTGAAATATTTCCAAAAATATGCAATTTTTGACATAAAATACTCCAACTCCGTTGATCTAACCGAACACTTGAGCATGCTTTTTTATACATTTACGCGTTTAAAGTAGCGCATATTTGGGTTTTCTGTTCTAATTAAATGTAAAACGTTACTTTAAATCCGTTTTCGGGACTAAACGATGAATATACGGCATTTTATTAGCATTCTAGTGACCTTGGACAGGTGCAAGAAGTTGTGCATTTTTTCAATGCAGGGGTATGTGATACGAATGGCTATAAAATTCAAACAAGATCGCTGATCATCCATTTATATTTTATTTTTCAATTGGTAATAACATGTAATTTCAAAATACAAAACATAAATGAATTCTATTATTGGGAAAAAATTTAGGAAACTGGAGCTTTCCCCCTTAAGAGAGGAAAACGCATTATCCTCTAATTTCATGTCGAATGTTTTGTGCAAAATTATATAAAAACCTTTCTTGCAAATAAAAAAACTAGGCTATGGAAAACACTGAGACAAAAGAAGAAAATGCTGATAATCAACATTTCTCCTTTTGCCACAATTGTTTCTGCGTCTTTCTGTTCATAACCTCCTTTTTCAACAGTTAAGTATGTTTCTGCACCAGCTTTCAACGCTGGTGATGAACTCGGCCAAAGCGAGGGACATTTTTCGCTACAACAAGGTACAGATAGATCTGATTGGATAGTTTTTCTAATAACAATGAATTTGTTCTAAATATAGATCGGGTTTCCGATATGTATTTGCAAACCGCCGGTGTTGTTATAAAATCTCGTAACTACGGCTTCGATATTTTATAACAACACCGACGGAATACAATGATCGCGAAAAAACGTCCCACGCTTTGGTCGAGTTCACCACCAGTCATTCTATACGTTTACCATTTGACAAGAGGCTCATGATAATAATTATGAATCTACACGCTAATGCATCATATATTATTTTGGCAAGATTTTCATTCGAGCTATACTTGGATAGAGACACAATTCGTGAAATATAACTTTCTTCAGCGCAAATTCAAAGTGATCTTTGAATTATTATTCTATACAAGTCTTTTGACATACGCATCGTGCTCACTTGACAAAGACGTAAGAATCACACGACACTACGGCGACAACATATGAAACAATAAAAACTTCTCTATATCTGGGCGACTTTTGTTTGATGATAGAGCGAGAAATTGGAAAGCCATGCAATATGTCGGGACATCAAATCAATGTTTGGTCATTACCGGTCAATCCTAGTTCAACAATCGCCGTTATTGACTTCATTATTGTCCTTGGGTATAGCCTAATGTACTTGACGTCTGCTGAATGATTTGTGTACTCCGTGCATTTATTTCATACGACAATGTCTGGTAGTAAATAATGTCTGACGAAATGTCTTTATGCAGACGCCATAACATTATAACAAACTGAAATTGCAATCTACACACGACTACCATTTCATGTCTCTTCTATCACTGTATCATTTGTATTTAGAAAAAGAAAAATCATAAAGAAATAGATTGGCGCGACAATGCGTTGTCTATTTTATTCTACAAAATGTCAACTCTCTGATTAATAATAATTTCTGGTGCCGTTAAATCTTTTCAGGTAACTGCCTTTTGATTCAGAAGGAATTAGTTTTTCAAACATTTAGCACTCCAATCCAGACATATTAAATGTAGATAAGCTTTCTTTTAAAGTTATCACCAATAGGTGTCTTTTAAAACACTTGTTTATAAAAGTTTAGTACCATTAATGTGTCATTTAAATGTTAAAAGATGATGATCAACTAGAATGTACATTTGTAATTGTATTACTATAGCGTCATTCCTATTTGATGTTATTCCGCAACCACCATTATCACGTGATTAGTCACATGGCTCATCGTCCTCTATATCTATCCAGACGGCACGTCATTACGACATACTGTAATTGCAGCAAAAATCACCATTATGGCACGTTCATATAGTGCCATCAGCGAACAAGATGAACATTTGTATCAGTTTTTTGTTTTTCGTTTTTAGCTCCACTGGCCAAAGGCCAGCGGGCTATTGTCATGGCGTTGTGTCCGTCGTTCGTCCGTGCGTCCGTCCGTGCGTCCGTTAACTTTTTCTTTAAACATCTTCTCCTCTTATACCAGTGGGCCAATTTTGACCAAACTTGGCAGGTATGTTCCTTGGGTGACCCTTTTCAAAACTTGTTCGTGAATGTTTGATTTGTCAAAAAATGTGGGCGTGGCAGGGCGGGGCTTATCAGATTTAGAGAAATCATAAGAAAATTCTTTAAAAATCAACCATTGGGCCAATTTGAACCAAACCTGGCAGGAATGTGCCTTCAGTCATTCTTTTCAAAATTTGTTCACAAATTTTTACATTTGTCAAAAAATGTGGCCGTGGCAGGGAGAAAGGGGCTTATCAGACTTAAAGAAATCATAAAAAATTCTTTAAAAATCAACCATAGGACCAATTTGAGCCAAACCTGGCAGGAATGTGCATTGAGTCATTCTTTTCAAAATTTGTTCACAAAGTTTTACATTTGTCAAAAAATGTGGCCGTGGCGGGGAGAAAGGGGCTTATCAGACTTAAGAAATCATAAGAAAATTCTTAAAAAATCAACCATAGGGCCAATTTGAACCAGACTTTGCAGGAATGTTCTTTGAGTCTCTCTTTTCAAAATTTATTCTCAAATTTTTACATTTGTCAAAAAATGTGGCCGTGGCAGGGAGGAAGGGGCTTATCAGACTTAAAGAAATCATAAGAAAATTCTTTAAAAATCAACCAGTGTGCCCAATTGAACCAAACTTTGCAGGAATGTGCCTTTAGTCGTTCTTTTTAAAATTTGTTCACAATTTTTTATATTTGTCAAAAAAATGTGGCCGTGGCAGGGAGAAAGGGGCTTATCAGACTTAGAGAAACCATAAGAAAATTCTTTAAAAATCAACCATAAGGCCAATTTGAACCAGACTTTGCAAGAATGTTCTTTGAGTCTCTCTTCAAAATTTATTCACAAATATCAAGATTTGGCTGCCGCTATGTAAGACTTACAAGAAATCATGGGATAATTCTTCAACTTTAACCAGTGGAGCGATTCAGGCCCTCCTGGGCCTCTTGTTTCTTTTCTAATAGCATTGCCATTTACTGCCAACTATTGCACAATGAAATCCCACCAAGGCCCCGAGATTAGACGAGATTCTCTATAGTAATGACAGTCTTTGATCGTTTCGCAATAAAACGCAGTGAACGATGGGCGATGGGAATGTTGTTGCCATTGTAGAATTTTCATTTTAGGAGTTTTGCAGTCCCATTATCACATGATTAATGACGTGTCTCATTGACCGTGCTACCAGACGGCACGTCATTATGACATTCTGTAATTCGTCGTTGTTATTGGAAAGCCTCGTAACAACAGCTTGATTTAAGCTGTAAATATGCGGTTTTGCAACAACACTGACGAATTACAGCAAAAATCACCGTATTGCCCCCTTCATACAATGTTATCATGGGCTTTGACATATCGCCCGATGTCTATCCAAATGAAATATCGCTGCTTTTTAACAAAATACTCGTAACTGCAGCTTACAATAGAAGCATATAAAGAGGTTTTTGCTGAAAAGCGACGTTTTGCTGATCAAGTGAATGGTAGAACCCAGATCTGCTTTGATGCTAAATGAAATATTTCTGTGTATTTTCTTTGTATACTACAACAACTCTGATAAGTTTATCGGGTATATAAAGCATATCGACTCGTTTGCCTGTTGGTCAGTCTAAATCAAAAACGATGTACCAAATATCAAAGTTCAGATTCTTGTAGAGAACTGAATGTGAATTGCTTGGGCTCTGGAAAAGAAAGTAACTTTTATTTTCTCCGAGTTTTTGTTTGAAAGATTTTTTAAAATATGGCCATCAATTTTAGTAGACATTTTGGAAAACAATACATTTAAATATCATTTTCCAGGCGATTCTTGTGATCTTATTTATTTCCGTTTCATCATGGAGACAATACAAATGATAAATTCATACATTGTATAAATGAGTCTTAAATAGCAACGCATTGTCTAAATCTATCCTATAAATGCCAGAGGGTTGATTAAAGTCTGGCGCTTTGATTGCTTTTTCAGTCTCTGCTTTGTGATTTGGAATTAATTGGCATTTCAAACCCGAGGCACTTTTATACAGACAAATTAAATATAGATCAGCTCTCTTTCAACATTATCATCAGTCTGCCTCTTTCATTTCAGAATTAGAAATCGTATTTAACCTTTTCCCAAAGGACACTACATTAGGGTGTTCCAATTTGAAACCTGCTGTAGATGACAAAATGGGTGTTGATAAAGATAAAGTTTATGTACAATATAGCGCAAAAAATATTGAGACAAAAGGAGAAAATGCTGATTATCAGCATTTTCTTCTTTTGCCTCAAAGTTTTCCCAAGCCTTTCTATTAGGGGCGTCAAAACCAGACCTTTTTTGGAAAGGAGGTTTCTTGTTTCTTGGTGTATTCTATGGCTCTAAGGTGGTAAAAAAGTCAGCAAGTTCAAACCAGCTTAATATGCCAGTTTGAAGCTAGCTGAGAGTATAATGAGTGGAATCTTCTTTGATGTTTATTATATGTATCCATAAACAGAATATATGAATATATAATTGAGCCAAGATCTGGAAAAACGTCCCTTAAAGCATTTTCAAAAATTGAGTTTCAAGATCAGCCTGTTCTCAAATGCAGTCCAATATTCATCCATAATGCTCTCTTTAAGTTATTACAGGTCACGAAGAAGCTATTAGAGAACAACATGGGTCCTGATCAGACTGTGCGTACGCACAGGCTGATCTGGATCTATGTTGGGCTCAAAAGCCTTAAGGGACGTTTTTCCAGATCCTTGCTCATATGTAAATGGTTGTTCATCTTATGAACAGATTCGTAAAGACCAAACATACGTGTATAAATCACACCGCGTAGACAGTTTCCTTATATGTGCATACATTTACGAACCTCAAGAACAAACAAGAACTTGGACATTTTGTATTCCTATTGTTTTTCAAGAATCGAAATTTGACAAATTCAAAGTGTGCAGGTACAAAGTTTAACCTGACTTTTCCTTTTTTTATCAAAGACCTTACCTACTTTGTTTCCTTCTGTTGCTGCTCTGACAAAATAAGACTGATGTCTCAAACAGAAATACTATAATAAAGGTAAGTACATTTTGATATATCAGCTCATTGTTCAATCGTATAAGCGAACTAGGAATGAACCTACATACAAGGCGACACAATAATGTCAATCTCTCCGAATATTCTGAATCAGGAATGATAATCAAATAAATATTCATTGTGGGACAGCAAAATAGTGTCTTCCGTAATGCGTTACTACAAAATAACGTGTTTTGACGCCCTTCAGTATAAATTTGCTAGCATCTGGAAAATATGCTCTTACGTTTTCATTATACAGTATTTTATTTCATTAAATTCTGCGGGCTAAAAATGCATGCATTACGGTTTTGTTTTAAGCTGCAGTTACGAGGTATTCGTTGACAAGTAGAGATATTTTATCCATAGTATGTCAAATACAATTAAAATTTGCATGAATGCACCTAACACTGAGAATGCGTAACTAGATAATTGGATGAAAAAGTATGACAGAACAATATTGTACCTCCCTATGCGACTATTATGTTCTATGGACCGAACAACAAATACGGACAATATGCTATAAAGCTAATACACTTCCCGGATTCTACCATCACATAATGTAATATTAATGCCTCGAACCCATTGTTACGTTACATAAATAATAGTTACGCAAATAAAACAACAATATCGTCGGCTAGGTTCGAAAATGTCGCTACGACAGCCTGAATAAGCTGTAGTTATGACGTTTTCAAACAAAGCCTACAAGTTGTTGATACGACATTAATACACTATTGCTTTGTTTTATTTTATTTTATCTTTTTTATCTATTTATATTTTTTTAATTTTCCGTCGAAATGTAGTTAGATCATTCAATACAAAAAGTGTGACAACAATATTGTGCTTTCCTGTGCGACGATTATATTCTTCGAACCGTATGTAACAAATACGGACAAATACGCTATAACACTAATAAACCTCCAGGATTCTCCCATCAAATAATGCAATATTAATGCCTCGAACCCATTGACATGTAACATA
This sequence comes from Fragum sueziense, assembly GCA_963680895.1. Taxonomy (NCBI): domain Eukaryota; kingdom Metazoa; phylum Mollusca; class Bivalvia; order Cardiida; family Cardiidae; genus Fragum; species Fragum sueziense. The sequence continues at coordinate 67,144,594 of OY804596.1, read as the reverse complement.
AATAATAGTTATGCAAATAAAACAACAATTTGTTCCTATAAAATATGTATGCGGTTTATATTTTGTTCTGTCAAAATGTGTTTAAGCGTCATTGTTTTTCCCGAATAGATATTGTCACAAATTGTAATTAATTCTTCTGGTTTCTGCTTTCTAGAATCAACTAAAAGGCTTGTACCTAACATGTGTTTCTAAATCGAATGAAGTATCGAATTAAAGTTAAACGTTCGTTTTCCATCGAACCTCGGACCTCGTGTTAGTGAAACAATTGCTCTACATTTTGATATCATTACGATGAAGTGGTTTCCAGCTCATCTGCAGATCTGCCCTAAACCTCATTAGGCTAAAGGAGGTCATGATATAAATTTGGATTAACGAAGACTACCCCTTATTAGATTTGCGCGACATCGGAATTATTCAGGCGACGTTGAAAACATTCGGCGGTGGAACTTTCCACCACCGAATGTTTACGACCACGCCCGAATAAGTTAGGATGCGTAACGACGCTCGAAAAAATTCCGATGTCTAATTAATCTTAAAAATGGCCACAATCATTAGGGGCATTCTACCTTAATTTATTACTTCGTCATGCACCAAAATTGTTTCACAACTACCACCCCTCTAGGAAAAGGTCTTCGGTTCGCGCTTACTGCTGTAACACTGGATGGCAGAAATGGTTATTTTTTCATATTGAATACTAAAAGTTGTTTTAGCAAATACACAACGATATCTGATCAGATTTGTGTTCATATTTAATTTACCCTGTCACTTTGGATTTTCTTTGTGGACGATACATTATATTGAGTCACGTGGTCAAACAGACGCCTCTGTAATTGGTTGCGGAAGGATATGAAAAATAACAATATGAAAAATAAAAAGCAGTCCCATTCTAATTAGATCAATACTTAAATTTGAGAGCACATCTGATGCAAACAGAACAATATTTTCTTTCTCTAATGTATAATACAAGAAATAAAACATTTACACAGTAATTAAGACATTATCCTTCGGTAGACCACGATTCGTGGACTCTGCCCAAGATATCCACTAGCAAAGATGATTTTTAAAGAGCAACGAATGATCACTCTTCGGGGAGAATGGGTTAGTTTCACTGTCTGTGAATAAAAACAGTCCGGTCAAAATTAATGTATGTCTTCCATTTGGAAATCCTCGGAAAATCTAGATCATACCTCTGAAATACCCCGGTATGTGTATGAAGAAATGTTTAGAAAATGCGATTTTACAATCGGAAGCCATTACGTTTCATAAATCTATGGCGATTTGTGGGACGTGCAGAATGCAATCATTCTAATAAGAGGAGGTAAATTTTTGTACTTGAATTGCAAACAGCACGCTTCAGATTCGTTGTTGCTTGATTGTTGACATTAGTTACAGACGAATGATGTTGTTCTTACTCTTCGTCTAAAAGTAGTTCCACGACACCCGAAGTAGCCTATGAACCTGTTTCAAGTTTCTGTCAACTCTATGACATACATATACAAGACACCCTTGTTGAAATTCAATATTTAAAGGGACATTTCATTCCAATTTCAATTTTTTAAAGTATGTCTTGATGCCAAGATTGGTTATTCTAATGAGTATAAATACTATTGGTTTTTTGAAGTTGATGCCAATAAGCGAGAAACACGCATTTAAAGTTGAGACATAATCGATAAATTGCATATAAATCCGAACTGTTGTCCACAACAATTTGTTCAGTTTTAACACAAAAATATAAATTTCTCGTAAACGGCGCAATATTTTGGCTTGAAATTTTCAGAATTTTCATAAGGAAATATGTTATTTCAGATAAAAATAAAAGTAAAATTTATGTCAAAAAATTCTGAAATGTCACTTTAAGTGATATACATGTAATTTGACGCCGTGTTTGAATTTTTTCACACAAACAGTTATTTTTATTTGTGATTCTATATTCTAAGAACTAATCCTAGATATACCGTTATTTCCACTAATTCAATCTCCACGTAGGTGTGATGCGTACTATTCAACTTTGTAAACGGTACATTACAAATGACCAGTGATATCATATAGTGGACTGATATAATTGCATTTGAGACTAACATGGATCCAGATCAGCCTGTGCGTAAGCACAGCCTGATCTGGATCCATGCTATTCTCTAATGGCTTCTTTATAACACATGATAACTACCAGAACGCAATATTAATCCGAGAGGCACATAGGCCTAGGTTAATCTGTAACTGGTTGTCAATAATGCATAGCATAACGAGCCACTTTTCAAGATACTAGCTCAAACACAACCTCTCTCTCCCATTCTCATAGTTATTAAAAAATACTATTTCGGAAGTTCTGTTTTGTATTTACATGCTTGTAGAAGTGACGAAAATGAAACATATATTTGTATGATCAGTGATACACAAATTACAAGCATTGTAATTTGGCTACTAGAGTAAATGAAAGACCCGGCCCCGATTTCTCAAAAAATTTAAGTACGTTCTGAGACTCAAATATGAGCACCGTATTCAAATCACACGAAATCCACGTGAACTTCATTCGAATACCCTTAAACGTTGGAGAGTATTCCATTGAAGTTGAGCATGTACTCATGGGTATGTACTTAAGTTTGTTTTTCTCGATGTTTTCCCAAGAGCTAAGATGCTGTTAAAATATTAAACTACAGAAGTTGACTTTTAGCATTTCGTTTGGGTATTTGAAGACATTAGATCACAAAGAAGCTTCTCGGTAAAAGTGGCATTGTTGGCCAAGTTTTGGAAAGTAAAGGTACATATTACCAAACTTCGAGAAATGACTAAGGAAATGTCAATTAGATGTCGTATACGGGAAAAGAACCTATAGAAAGATAGAAAAACATTCTAGATTCAGAAAATATTTACAACGGTGAGAAACATCTACCCTTGTCAGACTGCGAGGACTGCACAGACTAACTAGGGTCGATACGTGTAACCCTTTAGATAAGGGCTCTTTTGGCGTGAGGGGTCACAATGCTGTAAATTACAATTTAATGTTACAAGTACATTCATTATCATATGAAATATTCATTTTCGACTTGAATCAAATAACAGTATTGCTTTCAAAAATAATAAAAAGACAATTAAAACGTATGCCCTGTTCTATTGGTACCTATTTAAAAATTTACACAAAAGCAAACATTGTGGTGTAGTTTTAAATTTCAGGGCAACTTGATCGGTCTAAATTTTCAACGCTCATGAAAAAAGCAAAATCTGTCAAAAGCATACCCTTGCTATATACAGATATAACAAATAGTAGAACGAGGGGGGACCATTCACATTTAACGGACTTGGAATTTACCCTTTCCCAAACAAGACCTCGTTTTGACGTCCCTACTAGAAATAGTTTGGGAAAATATTGAAACTGCTGATTACCAGCAGTTTCTCCTTTTGTCTCAATATTTTATGCCATATTTTACACAAACTCTATCTTTATAAACTTCCATTTTGTCATTGGTGGCAGTTTTTGAAGTGGATCACCCTTAAAGTGTCCGATGATTGGCAAAATTAAAGTCTTGTGCCGAAAGAACACCTTACTATTAACCAAATATCAAAGTTTCTACAATTTTCCATCATAAGAAGTGTTTTTATTTCGTCTTTTAAATTGGATATTTTGGTCTTTTCCGATCTTTGCCGAAGAAAATACGCTAAACTTCCGACTTGAAATTATGACGTCATACTGGCCACTGAATGACGTCATGGCGGGAAAAACGGGCAGTCATGGGTCATTTCCCGGAAAGTCTGAAATTTCTGAAAAAGTTAAATGTCGGACTTTTCTGTCATAAAGCGACTTCCCCAATCGATACTCAAAACACGGAATTCGTCCTCAGTAAATGTTAGAAAAAAAAATGTTAAAACAGTCAAAGAATAGGTCGTAAGTGAATTAAGGAATGTGCCAAAACGGTTTAAGTTTGTCTGTATTACTCTTACGACCGAGAAATGGATAAAAACTGAGACTTCGCTATATGACAGAAAAGTCGAACACATTATCTTTGTCAGACACCTCATGTTCTAGATTGGGGGCGGAGTCAAGCCATTGATGACGTCAATCCGTGGCAATTTTACGGAAATTGCCGATCTTTATTTTCTCGAAAATCAGTTTTTCAACGATGTAAAGAAAAGCAAATAAAACTTTTAAAACAACCGAGTTTTGCGGATCTTTTATAAAACACGTTAATTTAATGATTTTCTTCCAATATACGGTACAATAAACTGCCAAGCTTGGTAGCCTTTAAATTTTGTCGTTTGGGAAAGGGTTAATAAATAGTTTTAGAAGTGGAACTTTTGTTTTGCGTGACTGACTTCTTTTGACAAGTGCTGTCACAAATCCTTAAGATAGTTGAGAGAGGAAAACCAACGCTTCCTTGGCGAAGAAATAAATATTTTACAAAAACCTGTACAAACCTATCATAAACCCTGAAATTACTACCATAACATAACAGAAGCTTGCTTTTTATTTAATATTTCCATTGTTAGAACTATACTATGACACTCTAGACGTCACTCTCAGAAATTCCCCCCAGATGTCAGAAAATACCCGTTTTTACTCGGTGTTGCAGGGGACATTTTCGAAATTACTTTTAGGACGTCAAAACCAAGAAATTCCTAGGCAAAGGGGTTTAAAGGGATCCAAGAAAAAACCTTTTCAACACACCTTTCGTGAACCCTAAAATGACTACCATGAAATAAAAGAATGTCGTATTTTTTTTTAAATATGTCCATTGTTAGAACTAAACTACGCCACTCTAGACGTCACTCTCCGAAATTCCCCAGGATGTCAAAAAATACCCATATTTACTTTTCAAAATTACTTTTAGGACGTCAAAACCAAGAAATGTGTAGGCAATGAAAGTTTAAAAGGATTCAAGAAAAACACTTTCAACATTCCTTTAGTGAAACCTGAAATGACTAGAATATAAAATAACAGAAGGCTGTGTTTTGTTTCAATATGTCCATTGTCAAAACTAAGCTGTGACACTCTAGACGTCACTCTCAGAAATTCCCCTAGGTGTCAGACTATACCCATATTTACTCGGAGTTGCATTTTCAAAATTACTTTTAGGACGTCAAAACCAAGAAGAAAGTTTGAAAGGGTTTAAGAAAAACATTTTCAACATACCTATCGTGAACCCTGAAATGAATACCATAAAACAACAGAAGACTGTATTTTGTTTCAATATGTCCATTGTTAGAACTAAGATGTGACACTCTAGACGTCACGGTCAGAAATTCCTTCGAGTACAGAAGATGCGAGTCTAAATAAACTGATATTGGAGATTGTCAACGCAAGCCACCAATATAGTATCTTTGATCCTTTTATATAAAACATCTAAAACAGAAAAAGAATGCCAAACCTTTACAAATATAAAGGGATGGGTTTGATGTAGCGAGTGGTCCGAACCCAGTACACCGGTCTTTAACCCAGGGTCAGTCTCCATGGACTACGTTGTTTACTGGTAGATAAAATCAGCTTCTATCATAATTACCATGAAGAAGTTTCGGCTGACTTAAATGATCATAGCATTTATTCAAAGTGAATAAACATATAACAAGCAAGAAAAAAGCACTGTTGATCACGGTGGGGAATCTTGTGACAAAACATCAAAAATGCAGAAAACCTTTGAGTGTGTTGTGTCACGTGGTTCCCATCATGATAGATAGTGGATGGGAAATGTTGTGTTTCAGTACTTTCCTTCAAAGTTTTCTATAAAAAAATGACACGGGAAAGGGTCTTTTGCTGTGAAAGGTATTGAATATGAAGGATATCCCAATTCGATGTTGTTGGTTTCCTATTGTTGATCAAAGGAAATGATGAACGTTACCAATTACTGACGCCCACGACAAAGTGCGTGTTGCTACGTGGGATAGTATAAAGATGTAAAACAATTCCCATCCTAAGTTATACCTGGTTATTTAGCGCAAAGCTTCGTCGCAAGGTTACAACATATTCCGACAAATATAAGACGTCATAAAGATATCTTGTGCGTCAATAATGTATTGATAAAATGGTAGGCCTACGTGTTGCAAACTCGAAACATGTATTGTGGCGGGGACAGTAACCAGCGCCTCCCAAAAAAATCACGTGATGATGGTACAATCACATGACTGTGTCAAGATGGCGGAATGTTTGCACACTCAGGGTTGTCACAGAATCGGCCAATTTGTGACGAATGGGTGCACCATTTAAAACTACTTTCAAAATCTGTATGTTTCTGGTGTGGGTTTTTTTTTCTTCTAATTTTAGTTCACGTCTTACACCATTTTGAAATATTAGCAAAATTGTGTTTATTTCTTTAAAAAAAAAAAATAGAAATGAAAAAATCATATCGTCAAGTCTTAACAAACAGGGACGTAATTGCATCGATTTTAATATATAATTATAACCTGTAAAAGGAGATCACTGCATTTGAGGATGAGCGTATACATGTACATAAAGCTTATTCAGTAAAGTCCAAATGCCAAATTCCTAACCATTAGGCATAAAATGTATCTTTGTCTAGAAGAGTGTCGGATGTTATTTTAAAACGTTCTCCCCTTTTCTCCCTTTTTCAAATGCTCGGCAAATCGAATTGCTCATATTTTCTCGTGTATCTTTGATACTAATATCGCTACTTTTCTTCAAAAGTCGAGTGATTTAAAGAAACGCAAAATTTGGTGTATTCATTTGTTTAATGAAGCTAGAAACTGTCCAAGTGCTTGTGGAGTGAGATTCGTTGTAAGGTAGGGGTGGTTAGCCGTTTCTCATGAGCACAAAACCTATGCACCAGTGGTCGAGTCAAAAGTTATCAATATTTTCTTCTTTTGAAACGATGCTTTCGCAATCATTCTCTATTACGGATCTCAAAAACCAGTGCTTAGCTTAACTTGGAAAGGGTTATGGAACACTCATTGCGATATGTGTTAATTTTCATTTAGCACGTATTTCATGTATCCAGATCAATCTCTAATTGTATTCATACCTTATGTGTGATTCTATCAAATGATAGTCGCGTTGTTAATTAAAATCTTCCAATCTATTTACTTAACTATTTACTTAAAGTGTCCGCTGATTGGCAAAATTAAACTCTTGAGTCGAAAAAATCACCTTTCTAATAACCAAATATCAAAGTTTCTACAATTTTCAAACATTGAAAGTGTTTTTATTTCGTCTTTAACATTGGTTATTTGGTCTTTTCCGAGCTTTACCAAAGACGAAATTTGAAACAACGCTAAACTCCGGATTGCAAGTTATGACGTCATACCGGCACAATTTTGACGTTATGGCGGGAAAAACGGGAATTCATTGGTGATTTCCCGGAAAGCGCAAGATTTCTGACACAGTTAAATGTACGACTTTTCTGCCATAAAGCGACTTCCCCAATCGATTCTAAAACCACTGAATTATACCATAGCAAATTTTAGAAAAAAAATGTTTAAAAAGATGAAAGAATGTGTCATTAGTGAGTGAAGGAATATATCAAAGAATGGTTTTAGTTTGTCTGTATTACTCTGACGATCGAGAAATGGAAAAAACTAATACTTCGCTTTATTTCCTCGACAGTAGATAAATTATGGCTTTAAATAGTCTCTTTTCTATGAAATGACAGAATCCCTGGAGGTTTTTCATCTGATCTAAACTTGCGAGAAATGATATGAGAGTGTTATCAGAGAGTGTGAAATGTGTAATTTAAGTTATCGGATCAGAAGCTGGGCTTTCAATCGACGATTTCTGTCCTATAACTGACTACTGAGCTAGGGCAAACCCATTCAGAAGAAATATAAACATAACAATAGTTTGATGGATTCCTGATCCTTTTTTACAAGAGTAATAGAAATATTATAAGTAAGCGACAAATTGTCATCGGCATTTTGTGGTAGTGTAACTACAGGGTGTGAATACGTTTATGGCAACAAAATGCTACACATATAACCCTTTATATAATGTAAACATGTACCAGAATACAACCAAAACCAAGCTTTTCTTACGATCATGTTGAAGAAAGTATTGAGTAACGAGCTTTTTGTTTGTTTAACATACCCGGTAACTAGGATGACACACCACATCCTTTAATAATATTGGATAATGTACTCATTCTAGACTTGGCAAAGATGAGCTATCTGAGAGTATAATTTAAAGCATGCCTTAACCTGTAGTGTTCATTTTGGCGTCAATAGAAATACAACATTTATGTGTAGATCCATTAATTATTAATTGAAACAATATTCGTTATGCTGTTATCTTTCCGCAATCATCTGAATAATGCAAAACATTGTAATTGTTATGAATATACATTTTGATTACACGCATGATATGAATGTTAACAGATCAAATAACAAAAATATCGACTAGAAAAATCGACATAATGAATATCTTAAAGAGACATATGGATATTACATCTGATTGGGAAATGGATTTTTTGGTATCATGTTTTAGACGTCAAGATACAATGTCGGTTTTATGTGCACACGCATCGATAAGACATTCATTAAACTGTTTCTTGTGGGCTTCATGTATTACAAGATGAAAATAGTTTTGATTAGTACAAATTGTAAGAAATGGAATCCATAATCTAAACTCAAGACCCAAACCATTGACTTTTCTTGGAATAATTCAGATAAAAACAGTCTTTGATTTTATATTTATTCTGGACATCACCCTACAACTTCCTGGAATAATTAAACCAAACCTTATTTACTTTGTTAGCATCATAAAGCGTAGGCAGACAATAAAGCCTTAGAAACGATCTTTTGATCTTTGATGTGACACACACTATCTATACAGATTCAACATACAAATAGAAGACGTTACAAGTAGTTTAATGTCGTAATATAGCAATTCTCACGAAACACAAGTCTTCATTCAAGACGTTCTCAAAAAGTCTCATTCAGTTTTTATTTCCAGGAAGATGGACATTTTCTCGCAACAATTCGGATGTGATTGATCTACATTTGCTTTAAGTTTTCTTCTATGACAAAATAGAATAAAAACAATTGATGTTGACAACATTTATTTGCATCACGATAGGGATGTCAGCTTTTGACGGTCTTTGTCACTCTTCTCCTGTCAAGAAATAAACAAGAATTGAAAATAATGTTTTTCGTCGCGAAAAGAAGGTAAGCCATTACTTCCTCGCTTCATTCAGAGGTAATGATATTTAATTATGAACATGAAATCCGTGCATTCGTGAATGAATTTACAGGGGGAGATGTCCATTTCTGATTCAATGATTCGTTATATGTGTATAATTTGAAAAAAATCCAATTAAAAACGAAGTGAATTCACAGAATGGCTTTAGGAATTGTTTCATGTCGGATATTAAACAGTTATTTAACATTTAATTGCCGTTTATCTCAATTAAATACGCGGATTTATTTGATTAAACACACATGAGGTGACAAACTGGGTTTAAAATTTTGAAATTATTATTGTAACAACTTGGTGCATTGTATTATTTTTTCGCCATCATAGAGGATAACTGGGTAGAATGACTTGTGTTTTGTCATCCTGTTTCCCACATCTTCTTTAATTTTCGACTAGCTTTAATCAAACTCATTTGCCTATAGATCACAAGAAAGGTTGTTAATAGTATGTTGCCGGAATCCTGTAACCAATTTAAAAGACGCAATCTTAGATAAGACTAAATCCTGTACTTAATTAATTGGTCATCGTGTCTTTTATGTGTATTTGTTTCTACTTGCGTCTCAGCATTCTTCTTATTATTATGCCTGATCCACTTTTATCAAATGACGAACGGTAAGACCGGAAATATGTCCATGTGACGTTTCTGATTAGCTAAATGAAATGATGGCCTTCCACTTTTTGAAGTAAACTAAGATATGCTCCTGAAGTATTTTATTGTTATATAATTCTAAATCTAATAAAAAAGAAACGAAGCAATATCACGAAACACCCGCAATCAAAGAATAATGTTATGCATTTTTGTTCTAAATACTAATATAGTAAACTATTATAACAAACCACGACAGACCAATCGAAACCTTTGCGGACAGTCTAAATTCTGTTGTTGTTTTTTTCCCCTTTCCTTGAAAAAAGACAAGCTATGATTGAAGAGTTTTGTTCTCGATATCACCATACAACTTCCTTGAATAATTAAACCCAGCCTTATTTACTTTGTTAGCAACATAAAACATGGGCAGACAATGAAGCATTAGAAACGATCTTTTGACCTTAAATGCTAAACACATTCTCTTCATGGATTCATCCAATAAACATGGGACATTCCAAGCAACTTTATGGTATGATAGCACAATTTTTTAAGAAACACAAACTTTCATCAAAAGACATGAGTTGCGTGTAATCTCATTCTTTCTTCTTGGAAAATAAACATTTCATTGATACAATTCGGTACTTGTGACTGATCTACATTTACTGTACTGCTTCTTCTAGATAAACAAAAACAATTATTGTTTATGATATTTGGTATCGTCATGAAAACGATGTCAACCTTTGATAGCCTTTGACACTCGTCTTCAGTCACACTTATAGCAGTTACTTAGTTTATGAATCAAAATCAGGGCTACAAAAAGAGGGAGTGGGGCCTAATTGCTTTTCAAATTACTTACGATTAGTGATCAGCAAATCTCAACATATGGTCTGGATTTAAAATAACAAATTTAGAATGCCTTCACTCCCTCTTATCTGTTGTTCTGCAAATACAATTATGTATTCATCGTGAGGATATCAAATATACGGCATTTACTATATTGTTATTTACGATTTAATAAATGCGCATTCAAAACAATGTTATTTCAGAGAATTGCTCTAGATGTCGAATATTAAAAAGAAATTAATACCGAATTGCTGTTTTTCTCAATAAAATGGCGTACTTATTAAGTTAAACTCCCCAAAACCACATAAACATTCGTGTAGTGACAAATTGGGATTAAGTTCAGGAATATTTTATTAGAACTACCTGTATTGAGGCCCGTACTCGTATTTCATTTAATTTGAAAATGGCCTCGTTCAAAGACATATTTTCAAATTCGACCTGTTTCAATTTTTAATTTGTATTATGGATAATTTCAACATGTCGGTGTCCTTTAATTCAAACCATAGCACTGTTACCTGTTTCATCTTCTTTATATTTTTGTCTAGTCTAATCAGTGTCATTTGGTTTGAGATAAACCCACGCAAATGGTCTGTTGACAATATCCTGAGACAATCTAAGATTCCTGAAACTAATCTTAAAGACGCAATCTCGGATTAGACTAAATCCTGAACTTAATTAAATGGTCGACGTGTCTTTTAAGTGTATTTGTCTTTTCTTGCTTCACCACAATTTTCTTTGATTATTCCAAATTTATTTCAAATTCCTGAAACTAATATCTCGGATTAGACTAAACCCTGAATTTAATTAATTGGTCGTCGTTTTCCGTATGTATATTTGTCTTCAGTTGCGTCATCGCAATCTTATTTCATTTAGCCTTATCTCAGATGACAAGATACATTTTAGATATAAATTTTGGGACTCATAAATTGGTATGTATTGCCGAAACTTAATAATGATGATGGTCTAAACTATTTTGTGCATTTAAAGCAATGTGTTTTCAGAGAACTGCTTTGGATGTCGAATATTCAACAGGATTAGCAACGAATTGCCGTTTTTTTACAATAGCATTCGCCAACTTATTCAGTGACAAAGTGAGGTTGAATTTAAGATTTTTTCATTATAATTGCGTGCATTCACGGTATGCCGCTATGTAACTTATACTACAGGTGATATATCGGAAAAATAAAACATGCAACGAAGTCACGAAATATTCATCTAGCGTATGTCTGAATATAATTTCTGAGAAAAAAGCCATTTTTGGCGAACATAGGCTCGCAAGTTCTAGAATTTTACGTGTAAATGCCAATATTTTGACGATTCTTAAAGCATTAGAATACATCAATTGCATCTCTTTTTCTGTTTGAAGTTTTCATACAAACACAAATTTGTTGTTGTTTTTATTTTGTGCCGTGGTGTTCTATTGTTCAAACGATACTTTTGCTACCTACATCTTTTTCCATCTTAGTCTTTTTAATCCATTGTCACCTGGTTATAGATAAACCCCAAACGAAGGCGTCTAATAAGTCTATTGACAGAATCTCGAGAAATCTTAGATTCCTGGAACTAATCTTGACGCATGCAACCCATCATTTGCACTAAAGAGCCAGAGACGAAATTTGAAAAGTGCCAGTAATTCCTAAACGGTGTTACATTTACATTCCAAATACAAACAGAAAAATTGTGAACGGTTTAGGATTTTGAATAGATGAATAATTACGGAAATATTTGACAAAAATGTTCAAAATTACCTCCCTTATATATGAATATAGAGTAAAATGATATTTGTAAATAATTTTTTTCTTGAAGCATAATCTTGAAATCCGGTACGGTGAATCAATTTATATAAAGTACCGCTATATTTACAATTGTGTGTAATTTGATGGATTTCGTATGGCTAGAAAGTGGTGTTTTTAATGATGGGTTGTTTACCTTAAATACCCAATCTCGAAGTAGACAAAACCCTGAACTTTATTAATTGGTCTTCGTTTCTTTTATGTGTATTTGTTTCTACTTGCGTCACTGCAATCTTCTTTGATTATACCAAAATTTATCCTTATCTCGGTTTAGGAAATGATGTTATTGTTTATTTTGTCCTGTTAGTTCAATTATCTAAACGCTTATTGTGTTGCTCGCATCGTCTGTTATTTTTAGTATTGTTTAGTCAGTGTAGACAGCTAAGACATAAGATTCCTGTAACTAATCTTAAAAGCGCAATCTTGGATTAGACAAAATCCTGAACTTAATTAAATGGTCGGCGTGTCTTTTATGTGTATTTATTTTTGCTTGCGTCACTGCAATCTTCTTTGGTTATACCAAATATCCTTGTCTCAGATTTGGAAATGTTGTTATTGTTTATTTTGTCCTGGTATTTCAATTATTCAAACGTTTATTTAATTACCCGTATCGTCTTTTATCTTTAGTCAAGTGTAGGCCTACTCAGTGTAGCCTGCCTATAGATAAGTCTAACACGTAATGGTTTAATAAGTCTGTTGACAGTATCTTGAGACAATCTTAGATTCCTGGAACAAATCTAAAAGACGCAATCTCGGATTAGACTAAATCCTGAACCTAATTAATTGGTCTTCGTTTCTTTTATGTATATTTATTTTTGCTCGTGTCATTGCAATCTTCTTGATTATATACCAAACTTATCATTTTCTCACATTGGAAATGTTGTTATATTGTATGTTAATTATTCAAACGATCATTTTTTACCCACATCGTCCTTTTAATCTAGTTTAGTCAGTGTAGCCTGCTTATATATAAGTCTAACACGTAATGTTCTAATAATTCTGTTGACAGTATCTGGAAACAATCTTAGATTCCTGGAATAAATCTTAAAGACGCAATCTCGGATTAGAGTAAACCAGGAACTTAATTAATTTGTCGCCGTGTGTCTTTTATGTGTATTTATTTTTACTTCACTTGCGTCACTGCAATTTTCTTTGATTACGCCGGATTCATCCTCTACTCGTATGACGAATTTTGAGACTGGAAATATGTCCATGTGACGTTTCTGAATTTTCATTTTTTTAGTAAATGATGTTGCAGTTATCAAATCGGTTGTTTGTTCCCATTGTCTTACGAAATGGCATAGCTTTCCTCTGGTCATAGTAAACAACCATATATTCATTATGCATTTGCGATATCTTTCTGAAGCGACAAATGGGGCAATATTACTATCCATCCACAATCAAATGATGAAGACTAGTTTAATGCGTTTTTTTCTGTTCCAAAATATACGATCACAACTCACTTTGAAGCAATTGCAACCTTTGTGTTAATTCTAAATTTTGGGTCTTCGCCGTTTCTTGAGAAAAAAAGACAAGCTTTGATTGTAGATTTATTCTGGATATCACCCAACAACTTCCTGGAATAATTAAACCGGCAATATTTACTTTGTTAGCATCATAAAGTGTAGGCAGACAATGAAGCCATAGAAACGATCTTTTGATCTTTGATGTGACACACATTTACAGGACAGATTCGACATAAAACATGAGACATTACAAGCAGTTTTATGTCATAATAAGACAATTCTCAAGAAACACAAGTTTTCATTCAAGGTTTTCCCAGACATTAGTTGTATGACGTAATCTCATTCATGTGTTCTGTAGGAAAATGAACATTTCCTCACTACAATTCGGTTTTGATTGATCTACATTAAATTTTGTTGTACAGCTTCTTTTGGGACGAGAATAAATAACAAGAGCTGGCGCGACTATCAAGTGCTGGATAGTAAAATATTTTAAGTCCGAAAAGCTTAAACAATCAGTTAGATTAGATGTAAGAGTAACGAATATTTGCCTAGAGGCAGATATTATTGTCACAGAAGCATGTGCAAAGTTTAAAACCAATGGCTGTTACATAAAAAAAGTTATCACAGATATATGCAATTTCCAAAATGGTGTAAATTCCACTAACATAGAGTAATGCATCTTTGCATAGAAGATGTATTATGGTCACAGAGGCATCTGGTACGTTTCAGAGCAATAGCATCAGTAGAAACAGAGATTTGACAAATTTGCACATAGAATCTTAACCAAAGCACTACGTCGACGTCAAAGCCGACGCCCTGGTGACTAGAATAACACCCCATTGTACGAATAGTCAGCTAAAAACAACACATGTTTATGGCATTTAGTTTGGTCACACAAAGGGTGTCAACCTTTGATAGCCTTTGTCACTCATCTTCAGTCACACTTATTGCAGTTACTTAATTCATGAATCAAAATAAGAGCTACAAAAAGAGTGAGTAATTGCTTTTCAAAATGCAATAACTTTCGTTTATTTATCACCAAATCTCAATCTAAATGATTCCAAAGATTACTCACAACATAGGGTATGGATTTAACTAATTTAGAATGCCTTCACTCCTTGTTATATGTTGCTATGTAAATACAATCATACATTTATCGCGTCCATATCAAATATTCTGCATTTACTAAATTGTTATTTACGATTTAATAGATGCACGTTTAAAACAATGTAATTTCTGAGAATTGTTCTAGATGTCGAATATTAAACAGAATTGGCATAGAATTGTCGTTTTCACAATAACATTCGCCAACTTATTGAATTAAACTCCCTAAAACCACATAAACATTCCTGTAGTTACAAATCGTGTTTAAAGGATGAGTGTCAATAAGGCCCTTTCCGTGACCCAACCCGATTTTCTTCATATTCACCACACATGACCACTAACATATTGACCTTATGTAAGCAAAGTATCAACTTGAACGGAGCCTTGGTTTGGAAGATATATTAAATCAAAGTGGGTGGGGTAAGTCACCCACCATGCCATTAGATGGTAATCAATTTCTTATACAGTTTTACTAACAATTTATAATTTGAAAATTGCTGATGCAGTGTTATAAATGTGTATTGCACCTTGATTACATGTTGTTGTTTATTCCATTGGATGCCATGTACAGGAGAAAAGGGGCATTAAACTTGTTTATGATTTTTTAGGATTTTTGGATGGACTAACTTTACGAAAAACCACAACAGGCTTTTATTTCTCATTTCATTTGATTTATCTTTCTGATTGTGAATGAAGATATATTACCGTAATTTGTAATATGAAAATTTTCAAAATAGCTCTTTTATTATCTGAATTACTTGCCCTTGATTTCTTGATAAAATGCCAAAAATTATAAGAAGTACTATTTCGTTTCTAAACCAAACATTTCTGTATAAATCAC
The DNA here is from genome assembly GCA_963680895.1 of Fragum sueziense. Lineage (NCBI taxonomy): Eukaryota > Metazoa > Mollusca > Bivalvia > Cardiida > Cardiidae > Fragum > Fragum sueziense. Next base: position 67,128,834 of record OY804596.1, on the reverse strand, counting down.
CATAAAATGCCAATATGAGGATGATATGAGCCTTGTGTACCCAAAAGCATCACATAAAGAGGTTGCAATTGTTATCTTAACAGAGTGGGTGGGGTAATATACTCCAAAATTACGCATGAAACAGACATGAATTTTTCATAGTCAGAATTGCTTGTATAGCATCCTAAATATGTGGTAACGTTGTTATTAGCTCATCTGAGCACAAAATGTTCAAGTTGAGCTATTTTAACTGCTTTTTGTTTGTTGTCTGTCTGTCTATCTGCCCATCTGTCTGTTCTTAATTTGGTCTTTACACTCTAGCATCCGCAATTATAAGCCAATCTTGACCGAACTTTATCAAAACAAGTATAGTCATAAGTTCTCTTAGGAGTTCGAATATGGGCCGGATCAAACAAAAAAAGTGCAGAGTTGTCTGCCTTTGCAGGTCAAAAATAGCTAATTTTGACATTGTTTCTACTATAGACTCTACATTTATTGTCCAATCAAAATGAAAATTAGTCGTAATATTGGGTACCATATGTGCTCGAATGACATCGATTTTAAGTCTGATTGGATCAGAAAATTACCATTTTCGACTTTGTTTTCACTCGAATTTTGTCTAATACAAGGGCGGATAACTTAGCAAGTCTTACCCTAATTGTGTTGAAATTCACACTTCTCCAAGTTCTTATAGTCACAAACACTGTGTCAAAAGTTCATTTTGATTGGTCTATTTTTGTGGTTTTTAAGGATAAAACAAAGTCGAAAACGGCAATTTTGTCAAATTCAAGGGCAGGCAACTCCGCAATTGCTGTTCGATTGTGCTGAATTTGAACTCATTCAAGGTCTTATAGTGACAAACGTTGTGTCGAAGGTTTGTCTTGATTGGTACGTATTTGTGTTTGTTAGAGTAAAAAAAGTTGCAAACAGCATTTTTTTCAAATTCAAGGGCCCATAACTCGTGATTTTCAGATTCGATCAGACAGAAATTCAAATCCATTATAGCTCATATAGTAACCAACCTTGTTTTTCATTTTCATCTTGATTGGTCAATACATGTAGATGCTAGAGTCGAAACAATGTCAAAACTAGCTATTTTTGATGTGCAAGGGCAGACAACTCTGGAGTTTTTATTTCGATCCGGCCCATATTCGAAGTCCTAAGAGAACTTATGACCATACTTGTTTTGATAACGTTTGGTCAAGATTGGCTTATATTTGCGGATGCTAGAGTGTTAAAACCAAACCAAGAACAGACAAATGGGCAGATAGACAGACAGACAACGAACAAAAGACGATTGAAACAGCTCAACTTAAGCATTTTGTGCTCAGATGAGCTAATAACAACGCTACCATCCATTTAAGGTGCTATACAAGCAATTCTGACTATGAAAAAATCATGTCTGTTTCATGCGTAATTTTGGAGTATATTACCCCACCCACTCTGTTAAGATACAATTGTAACCACTTTATCTGATGTTTTTGTGTCCATAAGCCTCACATCGTCTTCCTGGTGGTATTTTATGGTGATTTATACAGAAATATTTGGTTTAGAAACGAAATAGTACTTCTTATAATTTTTGACATTTTTTTTTTCAAGAAATCAAGGGCAAGTAATCCAGAAAATACAAAAGGCATTTTGAAATTTTTTATATTACAAATTACGGTAATATATCTTCATTCACCACCAAAAAGATAAATCAAATGAAATAAGAAATAAAAACCTGTTGTGGTTTTTCGTAAAGTTAGCCCATCCAAAAATCCTAAAAATTCATAAACATGTAAAATGCCCCTTTTCTCCTGTACATGGCATCCAATGGAATAAACAACAACATGCATTTAAAGTGCAATACACAAATATTTCACTGCATCAGTAATTTTCAAGTTATAAATTGTTAGTAAAACTGAATAAGAAATTGATTACTATGTAATGGCATACTGGGTGACTTACCCCACCCACTTTGATTTAATATATCTTCCAAACCAAGGCTCCGTTCAAGTTGATACTTTGCCTACATAAGGTCAATATGTAAGTGGTCAAGTGTGGCGAAAATGAAGAAAATCGGGTTGGGTCACGGAAAGGGCCTTATTAACACTCATCCTTTAAGAATAGTTTTATTGAAATTGCATGCCTTTACACCGTAGGTTATCTAATTTGGAGTTAACATTGAAGATGACGTTCGTGCATCGTGGTAAATTTTAACGTGTCGGTGCCAATATTGTGACGACTCTTTAGAATAAATCAATTGCATCTCTTTTTTCTGATTTACGTTTTCATACTACGCGCTGTTGTTTTTATTTTGTGCCGTGGTGTTCTATTATTTGAACGATGATTTTGTTACCTACATCTTTTTCCATCTATCTTGGTCTATTTTAATCCAATGCCATCTGGTTATAGACAAATCCCAAACGAAGGCGTCTAATAAGTTGACAGAATCTTGAGACAATCTTAGATTCCAGGAACTAATTCTTAAAGACGCAATTGGGGATAAGACTAAATCCTGAACCTAATTAATTGGTTGGCGCGTCTTTTATGTATATTAGTTTTTTCTTGCGTCACCGCAATCCCTTTGGTTATGCCAAACCTATCCTTGCCCCAGATTGGGAAATGTTGTTAAATTGTCTATTTTGTCGTGGTAGTTCAATTATTCAAACGCTCATTTGGTAACCCGCATCGTCTTTTATTTTCAGTCTAGTTAAATCAGTGTAGCCTGCTTATAGATAAGTCGAACACGTAATGAAGTAACAAATCTGTTGACCGAATCTGAGACAATCTAAGATTACTAGAACTAATCTCAAAGACGTAATCTCGGATTTGACCACACCCTGAACAGCGTTCGACACTAACGGTGTCCCGGGATCCCGAGGACACCAAAAATTGACAAGGGCCTCTCGAAATCACAAGACCGGTGTCCCGGCGGGACACTAACTTTTCCGACGGTAGTAGATCTAGAAAGAGCACAGGGAATTTTAGCGATTTTTATGTAGACTCTTTCTTATTAAATAAGAAAGAGTCTAAAACTGTCTACAAAAAATCGCTAAAATTCCCTGTGAGAAAGAGTAGATAGATCTATTTTTTTCTTCATTTTTCAACTTTCATACCCCATTTTTGGATGTCTCCTAAAATAAAATCATTATCAATTGTTACCCATCGGATATGTGTCCGTTGGAATTAAAGCCGTTGTGGCGTATTTGATTTGTAACTTTGTGTAACTTTTTCTCATAATTCTTTTGTTTTACTCGAACAAACTGTCGTCTGCGCAAATGACTTATCATACGTGTGGCTCTTCCGAGGCCAGTAATTTTTTAGGAGGACCGGCAAAACATCCTTTGATGCAGTTCCTCGTGCCTTTAAATTCCAGAGTCAGTGCCCGTAAAACTTTGTTTTGGCATCAAAATCAGTGTCTAAAATCAGTGTCTAAATCTGCACCATCTATAACTGTGTTTTGTCTCATAGAAAAAAGTCGGCGACCAACCCAAAATTGTTTTTAAACAAAACCTTTTGGAGACAGTCACAGTCAGTAATTATCTCAAAAGTATGCAACAACAAATCGTAAATTTGTGTTTAAGTTATGTCTAGTCCACCAAAAAGGCAAAATTAACCCGGGACAACTTAATTTTCATGTGGAAAGTCTGTTAGTTGAGCGTCTTAACAAAACATTGCCGAAGTGGGTTCATTTTATATGCAGATATCCAGGGTTAATGTTGCTGGATTATACTAGTTTAATCCAAAAATCACCGAGTACTGCACCCATATCTTGAAAGGAAAATTATTGAACAAAGAAAGAAGCCAAATTTACGTTTTTGTGTGAACCAGAATCTATTTTAAAGTTCATTGACTTAGTCAATGACTAGAAATAATACCAGTCCACTATTACCTACCTTAGGAATTCTAATCCGATCACAACTTTCAAAGTATAGAAATTGCACTTGTAGTCCACATTATTCTTTTTTCATAGAAAACATTCATTTCCTTTGTTACAATTTCCTTAACCCTTCCTTCGCCATTCAGTCAAAGATAATTCTAACAATCTTCAATCAAACAAAGAAATATATGCACAAGATCTAAATTACTGGATTTCTACTGATAGAGAACCGATCATGCTTTTCATTTCGTCTTTTTTCTTCCATTGTGAACATGAAGGTAGGGAAAATCCAAATTTATAACTGCAAACTTTGTTCTGTTGGGTAAAGATTAAAAAAACTTCTATTTATAACTCTGTAACTGGGCTCAATCATCCGTATAACCACACAAAAGGCAGACAGTGTGACGTCACTGCTTACATCACACAGGGTGAGTTTAGAAATTCTCCCAGGTCAAAGAGAACCTTTTCTTTCTCTTTACACACATACAAATACTAAATTTGATCAGTGGTTGAGTGCAAATCTTCAGATATAAGATAGATCTTTGATTTAATAGGAATATATTCTGATGAGGTAAATCTACAAGGTATTTTGCATTTGCTTTTACTGCATAATTACACAGATTGCTTGTTAATTGATGTGTTGGACAGATTGCCATTTTTCTTACATAAATTTACCTTTGCCAAACTACAATTTTTTATTCGACTAGATCTAGATAAATTCATTAGATCTAAAATCTTGGATATGGGCAATTACCAATCAACAGATCAGATCATGTATCCTCTGTCGAAGCGTTAGATATTTTACCCTTTCTTAACCCATTACCAAACAGCAATATTTTTGGGTGATCCAAATTCAAAGATGTTGCAGACGAGAATTTCAATTGTATGAAATTTCACATCGTTTGGTCTTTTTGAGTAGAATCCAAATTCAAAGATCTTGCAGACGAGAATTTCAATCGTATGAAATTTCACATCGTATACTATGGTCTTTTGGAGTAGAAAACATTGTGGAAAATGAAAAAAATTGCTTGTCACAAGCAATTTCTTCATTTTCAACAATGTTTTCCAAAGCCTTTATCTTGTGGGGAGTCAAAAGGAGTCACTGTGTGGTAATGGGTTAAAATGGACATAACGTAATCAAACATGCACAGCCCATTGTAATAAAATCGGGGGGAAGGGAGAACCTTCCAGCAATAATTAACATTTTCTTAATTTCTCTTTGTTAGCAATGATTGATAACTAGTGACATCAAAACTAAGTCTTATTAGGGAAAGATATGCAAGAAAAATGTGGTAGTGCTCAACTAGATTCTATACTAGTGTAGCAATACAAAGTTTTGATGGCTATTTCAATATTTCTTTGACCAAATTGCTTTGCATATATCTAGACGTTGGTAAAACATCCTTTGTCTGTTTTCAAACCTTGTCATTGCACGACCACCTGCAAACATTTTCTCTTTGTAACATATATACAAGAAGTACTTGTACTTGAAACATAATATTGAATTTAAAAATGCAGAAAAGTTAAGTAGTTTTCTTGAAAACTAAGTAGTTTTCTCAATAGGACAGCCATAGATGATTATGGCTACCTATATCAGAACCCTTTACCGGACTATTATACATGTATAGTGTTGCTACATAACATGAAATGATTAAGAGTAAAAGTAAACAATATTTTCTTTGTTTCTGCTACAATTAACCAAGTCTGAATGTAGTAGGATCTGTATGTCTGGAGGAGGACCAGACCTATAAAAATTGGTAAACAATCACTAGATCACCCTTTACCCTTCAAAATGTGGAGATTTATCATTGGGATTAATGAACCTGTTTTACAAAGCGCCATTTTCAGGGACTCCTGATTCTTACAAGGGACTCCTGATTTTCAAATCAGGTGTCCCGTAGGGACACCAGGTAAAAAAGTTAGTGTCGACCCCTGCTGAACTTAACTAATTGGTCGGTAGATCTTTTTTGTGTATTTGTTTCTACTTGCGTCACAGCGATCTTCTTTGAATTTACTAAACCTATCCTTGTCTCAGATTAAGAAATATTGTTGTTTTTTATTTCGTCATTGTAGCTCAATCTATTATCACTCATTTTGCTACCCTCATTGTCTTATATTTTAAGTCTAGTTTAATCAGTGTAGTCTGCTTTTAGATAAGTCTAACACGTAATAGTCTAATGAGTCTGTTGACAGTATCTCAAGACAATCTTAGATTCCTGGAACTAATCTCAAAAACGTAATTTTGGATTTGACCACACCCTGAACTTAACTAATTGGTCGGTAGATATTTTTTGTGTATTTGTTTCTACTTGCGTCACAGCGATCTTCTTTGAATTTACTAAACCTATCCTTGTTTCAGATTAAGAAATATTGTTGTTGTTTATTTCGTCATTGTAGCTCAATTAATTATCACTCATTTTGCTACCCACATTGTCTTATATTTTAAGTCTAGTTTAATCAGTGTAGCCTGCTTACAGATAAGTCTAACACGTAATAGTCTAATGCGTCTGTTGACAGTATCTCAAGACAATCTTAGATTCCCGGCACTAATCTTAGAGACACAATCTTGGATTAGACTAGACCAGAACTTAATTAATTGGTCGTCGTATCTTTTATTATGTATTTGTTTCTACTTTCGTCACCGTATTATTCGACAACGGGGTAAAGAAAGACAATATGATAAGGTTTAAATGAAATTTAATTTGGCGCAACTGGCCATGGCTGGTATATTACATAATATAACATTAAGAATGTAATAATGAATTAAATTAAATATCTAATAATTAAATTATAGAAAGCATTATCCTTATCAATTAATCATAATCTCCTGCTCCGCCATCGGCCGCAGAACTGAGCTTGATTAGTGTCCATTTATTGATTCAAATTTAGCAAGTTTGTTTGTCCAACCACGGTTCCAAACACAGTGCTTGATGGTTTACGCCGTAGTGACCTCCATCGATTATCATCATTTCATCCTGTACCATACCATTTTCGACCAGCCATGACAGTGGGGTTTTGTTGATAACAACGAGTCTGAAATGAGCGATAGAAGCGAGAGCAAAAAGGGATGGGAAACGGGCGGGAAACAAAGCCACGTGGTTTCTAATTTTTTCGACTGTACTTCACCATGTGAACTGTGTCCTGGCTGTATCTGAAAAGGGCCCGCATGGGTTTACCCCTGCTTTTATATGGATCTGGACTTGACCACGTGACTTTATCCCGCCGCTAGCCAATCAAACGATAGCAACGTCATCAATTCCAGGAACTAGTATTAATAGATTCGGCCCTGTGTCGAATAAACCGGCCCAATCTTTAAATGATTGATCCGAAATATTATTCGACAACGGGGTAAGGAAAGACAATATGATAAGGTTTAAATGAAATTTAATTTGGCGCAACTGGCCATGGCTGGTATATTACATAATATAACATTAAGAATGTAATAATGAATTAAATTAAATATCTAATAATTAAATTATAGAAAGCATTATCCTTATCAATTAATCATAATCTCCTGCTCCGCCATCGGCCGCAGAACTGAGCTTGATTAGTGTCCATTTATTGATTCAAATTTAGCAAGTTTGTTTGTCCAACCACGGTTCCAAACACAGTGCTTGATGGTTTACGCCAAAAGGTTCCCGAAGGAAGCACAGCGTACTGGTGGAACCTACCGCCAAAAAAGCGGCCCATCATGCACCGTCTCCTATACCAGCCATGGTCAGTTAGGGGAAACAAGTGTTGTAATAATTATACATTATTGCTTCAGAGAGAGTATTCAGCATCAAATCATAACCTCAATTGGACAGAAATGTGTCGTCTAATTCAAATCATCTTGGAAATTCTTTTATCTTCGGGTAATTGATCGTGTGCTTATCATGCTTACTGGAATAAGATTTTGTATAACTTTTCATGCGTTTTAGTCTTAATTGCTGTAGCGTTTATGTTTTGTGTAACACCAGATATTATAGTGGAAAACATTATCTGTTAATCCGGCTATGGGACATTTTACCAGATTTCCGAAATTGTTCTCTAATTTTGCAGATAATTAGTTGCATAAATTTGTCCAAATAGCGTCTCATAGCAACGAATTAAAAGAGCCCAGGCGCCTTGTTGAATACCCCTAAATCAAGGACATGCTTAAACCTCATTTGTTTCAATTCCCCTTTCATCAATATTAGAGTTCTGCAACCAAATATGAGGTCTGTCCGACTTAAAACACATTAATTCGACTAAACAGGAAACTATGATTCTTACTTGCATCTGAAATATGCAACAAGCGAAATTTGTACTTCCCCCAGCTTTATAGAAATAATTCCCTCTCCGACAACCTTTGGCATTAGAAATATTCAAAACAATTTGCTGAATGCATCCTTTCTCATACTATATTTATGTAGGTCTATGAATACATTTTAAATGTTTTTTATCGTAGACCAGCGTCTTCATTCATATAGCAAATAAACATTTATTACTTGACCTCACTTGATTATGGTACACAGGTTTACAAACAGAGTAGTTAGTATAAATGTGGAATGATCCGACAGCGGTCTCAGTTCCCCTACACTTAACATAATTTTGAAACCCAACGTTGGATCGCACGGCCACAACCTTAGACCTTTTTGGCAGATCCCCTTATACATTATCGATTAGAAAGCCAAATAGATTATCACCTTCCTACAAAGAAGACTCCAAATTATAAATCTCATTCATTATAAAAGAGCATTATCAACCTTATACATTATTAACCTTAAACATTATCATTATAACAACCATTATCAGCCTTATACATTATCATTATAACAAACATTATCAACCTTATTCATTATCAACCTTATACATTATCAACCTTATACATTATCCTTATATATCATAACAACATGTCACATTATTCAACTATATACAATTATCACATTATCATTTTCACGTGTCATATACGAGAAAGAGAGAGAAAAAACGGTGTCACCAACATTTCTCCAATGAAATTGCAAAATAAGAATGCATTTGGAAAAAAAAAAGACACGTGAGGTGATAATCTTTAGGTGTATATAAGTTTGTCCTGTGTACCTTCTTCGTGTATTACATAACTTTCAAATATCTATGCATTTATCCAAAAGCTAGCAAATTGAGCCCTTATCCTTCATTATCATATTGCTGCAGCTTACTCCCTTAGCAATGCTATATAAAACACAATATGCCTTACACAATTGTAATGAGAACTGCTAATTAAAGCTGTTACCCCTTTTTGTTGGTTTGTTGTTGTTGTTGTTTTAGTTACCGTTATCTAAATATGATTTAGACATACGAAGACCTCCATTTAGAGGTTTTAAGATCAATTATTTTGTGTTATTTATTCTGCCTTCTATCCTATTCTTAGAGCTATTTGCAGCAAAGCAAATGGAGAAGCCTGAAGGGCTATTTTTTTATAGAAGTAAATAACATTTTTTACAATGTAGTAAAATTTAAGGATTAATTGTGTAGTTTGATATAGATGCAATTGAATGACCTAAAACTTAAGTTGAATTATCCTTTTTCCGTTATTACCTAGTATGAATAGCTCTAACAAAGATGTTATTGCAAATCAATTTTGCACAAATTGTTTGATCCAATGCATTTCCTTGATATTTTACCATTTTTTAAAATAAAACCAACGTTATATATGTTATATAGTACAATGGTTGTCTTTTTGTTTTTCATTTACTCGCTCTTAAAGTGACATTTCGCAATTATTTTTACATAAATTTTACTTTAATTCTATCTGAAAGAGCATCTTTTCTCATGGAAATTCTGAAAATTTCAAGTCAAAATATTGAACCGTTTACGAGAAATATGTATTTTTGTGCTAAAATTAGACAAATTGTTGTGGACAACAGTTCAGATTTATATAAATTTGTCATTTCTGTCTCAACTTTAAAGGCGCATTTTCGCCCATAAATAACAACTTCAAACAACTGACAGCATTTCTACGCATTAGAATAATCAATCTTTGCATCAAGACATACTTTTAAAAAATGAAATAAATGTGAAATATCGCTTTGACTGGGAAAGCCAAAGAAATATCTCTAAGATGGTAATATTGGTACCAAATCTTGAGCCGAATTAGCGACCCAGAACTGCAAAAAAATTCATGGTTCGTTTTAACTCGAAAGAAGGATTCTGATCATATGGTATGGCGCATCCAAATCTACATATACATATTTAATGCAAGCGGTTGGACATAATATTTTTCTGTACGCTGATACCCTCAATTTGCACAAGCAGTTCAAAATATTCGTCATTAAAGGCATATAACGAAATCCAATAACATCTGCCATAGGCTTTATTTAATCTATTTCTTAATTTTGATATAAGAGGAAGGAATATTGTCATGTACACCACGCATAATGCAAAATTATGAGCAGATTGTCCAGTCACGGTGCAGTGGTCAGATCGTGTAGATATTGGAATGGTTGATAATTTTGCTTTACCTACAATTTACTTACAATGTTCCATTTTTTACCCTACCTGTAAGGGCGATGGAAATACTATAATGATAATAAAATGAACTTCAGAAAGGTTACATATAAGATTTAAACATGACAGTTTTAGAATTACTATATGCATGATGAGTCTTTTTCGATTTATCTAAACATTTGAAAAGATGATTTAAGTTCTGAGAAGTTTAGCAAACGCATATCGAATCTTTATTTCCGAGTCTTTATAGTCCTATAAGCTTTGGACGGAATGCTGTAACATGTTAGTATAAAAAACTAACCCAATGTGATTCGTTTGATTTACTTACTACTTACTAGTTAGTTTACAAGCACCTTGTAATTTCAGGATATTTAAAGTATATGCTGCAGCTACATCACAGAATTAGATACAAAATTGTGGAGGTACCGATTTACCAATAATTCACCATTCTTCCAATAATTTCATTGGAAATATCACAAGGTTGAGAATTGACTTGGATGTCTGGACTGAATTTCTAAACGTAGACCTATGTCATTGTAATGCGGGTTGATTCCGAGATAACAAAAACGGCCAAATGAACTTTCGCACTTTAAGTAAGAGAAATTTACCAGTAGCTTATTTAATGGACCTAATTCATATGAATCAATGTTCGTTTTCAACTTTTGTTCCGAAAGTAGGTCGTTTAAATGCATATCTCGGACATTGAATTCTGAAGCACTTTGAGATTTTTGATTTGTACAACTCTTACGAATTAGTTTTCTTTTTGTAATTCCGTTGCTAATTATAGAAATCTTTTGAATTTCAATCAGGTCCTAAAGGAGACAGTTTGATGCTGAATAATTCCCCTTGTGCATAAGACATTTATGAATTACAGAATATAGATAATAATTTTCGAAACAGGTCTCTGTTGTTGAAATACGTATTTACCCTGGACTGGTACCGTATACCTCGAGGAAACAAGAACAACTTCCACTATATGAGCATGTACTTCATTCAACAAAGGCTATTTTAAATGAATTCTAGTTATTCTGACCATATTATCGCTCTGTAGACAAGTTTATGTTGTCACTGCAATATACCCGGTACTTCGTTTATATTCTACAGGTAGTCTTTAATCTTACCATTTATCAGTCTCCCTTAATCAAATGGGTTTGAATAGTAAAACTATAGTGCATGTAACTACACATTCGCCATTGCTAAGCTTAACCTTTTTTTTCTTCTTCTTCTTCTTCTTCTTCTTCTTCTTCTTCTTCTTCTTCTTCTTCTTCTTCTTCTTCTTCTTCTTCTTTACCCTGTCATCTTTCAGGTTAAATATTGATTGGTGAAGATATTTCAATGTAGATTTACTCGTTTTAAAATGAATTTTGATTTCACACCCTTGTACATGTATCCTACTGTTTAATAATTTGCTTCCAAAATAAGCAACAATATCATTACCCATGTCCACCGGGGACTTCCTCTACTGTGTGGGTTGTGGCACCAATACTCTCGTCAGTTAAAGTAGATCTAGATCCGTCACGGCTTCCATACCAATGTCTTGCCAGTTTTCACATACATGTACTCCTTTTCCAACTTTTGGGTATCGTCTGTGTTGTGCCTTCTCGGAGCCATTCTTGTAACTAGTTGATCAAATTTCTGAAAGACATCATAAATCATGAGAATACCATCAAATTGCAAAATTTAGGTTGAGGCAAGAAGTACGCGAGATTCACATTTTGAATGGACAATTGATATTTCGGTTATGACGTCCTATAACTTACTAATTTCTACACACACACACACCTAACATTTCGTAATTAGATCACCTTTTATTCTAACCTCAACCGTCAATAATGCCATTACAACAGCATGCTCAATATTAGGGAGGTTGGAGGTTGGTTTAAAAGACCGAAATTCATTACGCAAAGTAGGACATTATCATCCTCATCCTCCTCATCAACATAATCATCATCATTTTAGTGCATCTTTTATTAACATTATTATGATCAATTATTACACCATAATTATAATTATTGTTTTGATCATCATCATCATCATCATCATCATCATCATCATCATCATCATCATCATCATCATTTTTATATTATATATTAGATTCATTACAACTTTTAATGTTATTGTAGTTGTTGTCATCATCATCATCATCATCCTCATCTTACCTTCTTAATAATTCTTATCATTTCTTCCCTATGGTTATCATCACTAGATCTATATAGATCTAGTTTCTTTTTCTTTTTCAATGATTATTGAAATACAAACCTTACCTTAATGTATGATTATTGACAGTCTTATTTACCTGCGAATGAATCTAATGTGGACCATTAGTGGTAGCAGCCTTGTAATTAAGTAAAGAATAAATACAGCACATAAATTATGAAACATCGTATAAAAACCCAAATGATTCAATTCTCTACATTAGTAATTTACTAAATGATCTAGGCAACCATCATTATAGTCTCACAAAGAGCTTTAGCTAAAGAACTACTTTAAACATTTATCTGAATTGTATCGCTAAGCCTACCTAATATACAATCCTGGTGATGGATAGCCTATACAAAATTTCCAATAATTAAAGCAGCCTAACATTTAAAATATCATAACGGTGATGGCGAATGAATGACATAACTCATCAGAGACAATTTTGCATCCCAGTTTCGGTAAATAACTCCCGAGTTTATCATTGGACTGATCAGGATCGACACTCAATCACGGATCGGCTTTTTTTTTTTTAGACAATTAGATCATTAAAAGGTTGTAAAGTAATAGAAGGATCTGATGGCTGAAACTTAACTTACATGGTTTAGAATCTAGAGCAGTAACCGCACTTTACATTTAACTTCCTCCTTTTCCAGCACTGATCGACCAGACAATCCACGGACTACGATCATCCACTTTTCAGACCATCCACAGACAACAATAAACCACTCTTTCCGTCGATGTACCACTAATTCTGGTCCCAGTTTCAACTGATCGACACCATCTCTCCCTCATTTTGGCATTTACAAGCTAAAACTAAACTGATTATTTACTTAACATAATATATCGACAGAGGCGTGTGTACCAGGAATACACATCTATAGATTTACTATGACCGACATGTATCGAGATCTATTTTTAGGAGCAATACACAAACATTAAGTTTAAAGGCGATTTTAAACCGTTTCCTGATTTTATGTTTTATCGTAGACCTATCATTATTAACCAGACCCGGCCGGCTAGATCAAGATCGAGAGTCTATACGTGGATCTTCAAGTCATACTCTTTTAATTTGTTTCGTCGGGATTTTATTGTTGAACTTGCTGAAAACTAAAGTCAACCTAAAAAATTAATCCAATGTTTTGTTGATTTTTCAAACAATAACCAGATGTGGTTGAATCTATATTGGATCTCTATATGTAGATCTATTTTAAAAGATCTATTTTGAATTTGCTATTAAGATACAAAGCCACGTGGTTTCTAATTTTTTCGACTGTACTTCACCATGTGAACTATGTCCTGGCTGTATCTGAAAAGGGCCCGCATGGGTTTACCCCTGCTTTTATATGGATCTGGACTTGACCACGTGACTTTATCCCGCCGCTAGCCAATCAAACGATAGCAACGTCATCAATTCCAGGAACTAGTATTAATAGATTCGGCCCTGTGTCGAATAAACCGGCCCAATCTTTAAATGATTGATCCGAAATATTATACCGTATTTACTCTTTTCTCAAATGACATGTTACGAGACTGAAAACATGCCCATGTGACGTTTCTGAATATTTATTTAGATGAGCAAATGATACTGCATTTCAGACTTGAAATGTCGCCCATGTGTGTGTGTGTTGACGTACAAGATGTCATAGCTTCCCGCTGTTAAAAGTGAACTACGATATATTCCTGATTCATTTAATTGTTATATAATTTTAAATCTTATGAAAAAAAGAAACGAAGCAATATCACGAAACACCCGCGGTCAAATAATGAAGACTAGTGTTATTACATTTTTCGTTCTTAATACTAATTTAGTAATCTGCGATCACAAATCAAAGCGAAACAATTGCAATCTTTGCCTATATTCTAAATTCCTAAAAATTATTTGTCTATTGATGCAGAAAAGAAAGGACAATCCTTTATAGTAAATTATTCTGGATATCACCAAACAACTTCCTGGAATAACTAAATCAAGCTTTATTTACCAAGCCTTATTTACTTTGTTAGCATCATAAAGCGTAGGCAGACAAAAAAGCCGTAGAAACGATCTTTTGATCTTTGATGTGATACATATTTGCAGGACGGATTAAACCTATCAACATGAGATCACGGTGTATAATCACGTGACTCAGAATTACCGATAATCTTCAATATCTTTTTTTTTTTTTAATTTTGGACCAATTTGAATTCGGTTTGAAGCAGAGAAGGTGGGGAAATGCCAGAAATAATTTGGACGTGTTGGGTTTTTGGAAAATCAACTGATAAAAAAGTTATTGAAGATAAACCAAAATTTTGGTTTATCTTCAATAACTTTTTTATAAGTTGATTTTTTTAAAAATCAACCGCGCCCATCTAATGCGTGACGTCTGTCCACATTCTCTGCTTTAAACCGAATTCAAATCGGCCCAGTATTTACAAAACTATTGAAGATTTTCTGAAAATATGGTATCACTTGATTATCCCTCGTGCAAATGTTACATGCAGTGTTATGTCGTAATAGGACAATTCACAAGAAATACAAGTTTTCGCTGAAAGATGTTCCCAAAATTTAGTTGCATGTAATCTCATTCATCTTGTTTGTATGGACATGAACATTTCCTTGCTACATGGATGTGATTGATCAAACTTTTTTCTCAAACTCATCTTCTAGGATGAGAATAAACACAAACAATACATGTGTATGACATTTAGTATCGTCACAAAAAGGATCTCATCCAGGTTGGTAGCTGCCTATACACGAGTATACAGCTGAATCCACATTCTTTTGGTGAAATAATTTTTTTGGTCTAAAAATTGGGCTAGTAATTAAGCTGAAAGTAAAAAAACGAACGTAATGCTGTTCTAAATGAGTCTATTATTCTGTCGGTGATGTAAAGGGTAAACAGTGGCCACGCGTCATTCACAGTAGCCACGCGTCGTAATCAAAGTAGCAATTAAAGTAGCGTGTGATTCACACCCTTAATTTCTTAAAGTACAATAACTTGTTAATCGTTTTGCCGACAATATCTCCTAATAAAACAGGCTTGCGAAAACAATTTAGGCAAAGATGAAAATTATGGTTATCATCATTTTCTCATTTTGACTTTAAATATTCAATGCTAAATTTAAAATTATAACTGTCTTCGACAATATCCATTGTGAAGTCTGCAGAAACTGAGGAATTGAACAAACCACACATTTTGTCGTTTATATTCATCGGGATAGAAAATAATAAATTGTTAACAGATGACAATTTCGCCTTTTCTCTCTCGATGTTTTCTCATCGACAATGATGTTACTAAAGATAGAATTTTTGTAAAATATGGCATAGAAAATATTGAGACAAAAGGAGAAACTGCTGGTTATCAGCAGTTTCTTCTTTTGTTTCAATGTTTTCCCAAGCCATTTCAATTATGAACGTCAAAACCAGGTCTTGTTTGGGAAAGGGTTTGCAAACACAATCATGCATTCATCAAGAGGATATCGGATATTCTACATCACTTTGATAGTTATTTATTATTTTAAAATGCGGATTTAAAACAAGGTAATTCAGGAAAATTTCTCGAGAAATGTTTCATGCCAAATATTAAACAGAATTAACACTGAATTGTCGTTTTTCACAATTAATTTCGTTTACTTATAGAATTAATCTCCTTAAAACTGCTTAAAAAATTTGCAGTGACAAATTAAGTTTGAACTTTAGAACGATTTTTGTTAGAATTAATTCATTGCAGTGACACAGTATGTTTGTTAATTAGTTAATATGGCTACATTCCAAGACGTTTGCTTCAAATGTAACTTTTCTCAATTTTCATTTTGTATTATGGTTAATTTTGACGTCTTGATGCAGATACTTTAACGACTCTAAAAGTGACATTTTTTAAAAGTATGTCTTGATGCAGAGATTGTTTATTCTTATGCGTAGAAATGCTATTAGTTTTATGAAGTTGTTATTTATAATCGAAAAATACGCCTTCAAAGTTGAGAAGGAAATGACAAACTCTATATAGATCCACAACAATTTGTTTAATTTTAGCACAAATATATATATATTTCTCGTAAACAGTTCAATATTTTGGCTTGAAATTTTCAGAATTTTCATAAGAAAATTTGCTCTTTCAGATAGAATAACAGTAAAATTTATGTAAAAATAATTGTGAAATGTCACTTTAAAGCTACTATTTCCCAGATTTGGACCCAAAAATTGTCAAATACAAACGAAATGTACACTTTTTAAGCTTTATATGACCTGATTAAATGATTACGAGAAACTATTGAAGCAACGACTCATTTTTTCGCAATTTGATACCAAATTCATGAAGCGATGTCGAAAGTAGGTCAAAACAGTAGGACATGCGACTTTCTTAAATGACGTCACAACATACATGATGACGTCATATTGAAATTTAAGTATGAATCTCGTTTGAATCATGGTCCGCGCTGTATGCGCATGCGCAACAATTTGAAAATAATTCTAACCCCATCAGTGATGGGGTTGAATTTAGGCTTGGATTCTCCCTAAATTCAGCTATCTGTCTTGTAATTTCGGCTCATTCTCTGTCTGAATCGCATATTATTAACCATCCCGAGGTGGTCAACACAAAAGTTTTGCATATTTTTTCAAAAAAAATCATTTTTTGCAATTAGACCATCTGTTACCGTCGCCCTTTAAAGTGGACATGCTAGATTGACAAACATACACTCGTACACGGTAGTTATATTATTGAAATGACAATAATATTGTATTACCCGCTTCACCTTTTATCGTGATCTAGTTTAACCCTTTCCCAAACAAGACCTGGTTTTGACGTCCCTAATAGAAAAGGCTTGGGAAAACATTGATACAAAAGAAGAAACTGCTGATAACCAGCAGTTTCTCCTTTTGTCTCAATATTTTCTGTGCCATATTTTACAAAAATCCCATCCTTAATAATATCCAATTTGTCATTTGTGGCAGTTTTTGAAGTGGATCACCCTAAAATGTTGTCATTCGGGAAAGGGTTAATAAGAGTAGACTTGTTAGTCCCCTACCGGCGAAGCCGAAGGGGACTTTAGGTTTGCACTCTGTCCGTCCGTCTGTCTGTCTGTCTGTCTGTCTGTCTGTCTGTCTGTCTGTCTGTCTGTCTGTCTGTCTGTCTGTCTGTCTGTCCGTCCGTCCGTCTGTCCGTCAGTCCGGTGAATCAGTTTTCCGGATTTTTTTTCTAAACGAGGGTAGCTATTGAGCTGATTTTTGGTATGTAGATCCGCATTGATGAGTTACAGAACAAGTTTGAGTTTCGTTCCGCTCCAGTGATTTTTGAGGAAAATATGGATGCTGGACTTAGAAAATTACTGGGAAATTACAGTTTTCCAGACTTTTTTTTCTTAATGCTGGCAGCTATTGAGCTGATTTTTGGTATGTAGACCCGCATTGATGAGTTACAGAACAAGTTTGAGTTTCGTTCCGCTCCAGTGATTTTTGAGGAAAATATGGATGCTGGACTTAGAAAATTACTGGGAAATTACAGTTTTCCAGACTTTTTTTCTTAATGCTGGCAGCTATTGAGCTGATTTTTGGTATGTATACCAGCATTGATGAGTTACAGAACAACTTTGAGTTTCGTTCCGGTCCAGTGATTTTTGGGGAAGATATGGATGCTGGACTTAGAAAATTTCTGGGAAATTACAGTTTTCTAGACTTTTTTTCTCAATGCTGGCAGCTACTGAGCTGATTTTTGGTATGTGGACCCACATTGATGAGTTACAGAACAAGTTTGAGTTTCGTTCCGGTTCAGTGATTTTTGGGGAAGATATGGATGCTGGACTTAGAAAATTTCTGGGAAATTACAGTTTTCCAGACTTTTTTCTCAATGCTGGCAGCTATTGAGCTGATTTTTGGTATGTGGACCCACATTGATGAGTTACAGAACAAGTTTGAGTTTCGTTCCGCTCCAGTGATTTTTGATGAAGATATGGATGCTGGACTTAGAAAATTACTGGGAAATTACAGTTTTCTAGACTTTTTTTCTAAACGCTTGCAGGTATTGAGCTGATTTTCGATATATGAACACATATTGATGGGATACAGAACAAGTTTGAGTTTCGTTCCGGTCCAGTGATTTTTGGGGAAAATATGGATGCTGGACTTAGAAAATTTCTGAGAAATTAGTTTTCCAGACTATTTTTTCTTAATGCTTGCAGCTATTGAGCAGATTTTTGGTATGAGACCCGCATTGATAAGTTACAGAACAAGGTTGAGTTTTTGATCCGGTCCAGTGATTTTTTAGGAAGATACGGATGCTGGACTTTGAAAATTTTTGGGCTTCTTTTTCTTAACACATATATAAAGCCGGTAGGGGACTTGGTATTGTTTTGCAATACTTCAGAATGCTTGTTATAGATAAAATCCAAATGAAGGCGTCTAATAAGTTTGTTGTCTGTATCTCAAGACATTTTTAGATTTCTAGAACAAATCTTAAAGATGCAGTCTTGGATAAGATTAAACCTTAATATTAATTAATTGGTCATAGTGCCTTTATGTATATTTGTTTCTTCTTGCGTCACTGTAATCTGCTTTGATTATATCAGATTCTTTCTTTCTCAGGCTATGTGATTTTAGACTGGGAGGAACAAGATGGTGAAAGGAAATATTGTGGTAAAAGAAAATATGTATGAAAAGGTGGTATGGATTGGCTGATTATTTTATACTTTTAAATGTGGTTTTCTTTTAAAGTGACATTTCACACTTATTTCATTTTTTTAAAGTGTGTCTTGATGCAAAGATTGTTTATTCTAATGCGAAGAAATGATATCCGTTTTATGAAGTTGTTATTTATAAGCGAAAAATACGCCTTCAAAGTTGAGGCAGAAATGACAAATTCTATATAAATCTGAACTGTTGTCCACAACAATTTGTTTAATATTAGCACAAAAATATCTATTTCTCGTAAACGATTCAATATTTTGGCTTGAAATTTTCAGAATTTTCATAAGAAAACATGCTCTTTCAGATAGAATAAATGTAAAATGTATGTAAAAATAATTCTGAAATGTCACTTTAAAAGCCGTCAGAGTTGAATTATTGTTTTGAAATGATTAACATATGCATATTCGCTACAAAGGAACATATTGCGTGGCATCGAGTGTAGCATTATGAATTTTTTATACCCTTTTGCACCAAGTTTAGGTGGACGTGATGGTGAACACAACTTTATCAAATCTCCGATTGACGCTATATCACGGTGTATAACCACGTGACTCAGAATTTAAGATAATCTTCAATAACTTTCTTTATACTTGACCAATTCAAATTCGATTTGAAGCAGAGAAGGTGGGAAAATGCAAGGAATAAGCTGGAAGTGTTTGATTTTAAAAAATCAAATGATAAAAAAGTTATTGAAGATAAACCAAAATTTTGGTTTATCTTCAATAACTTTTTTATCAGTTGATTTTTCAAAAATCAATTACGTCTATCTAAAGCGTGACGCCTGTCCACATTCCGAATTCAAATCGGTCCAGTATTTACAGAATTATTGAAGAATTTCTGAAAATATTGTCTCACGTGATTATCCACCGTGTATATGGACCTATCAATCCAGAAACATGTTGTCGTCTAGCTCAATCACGTGTCTCAATACTAGCAATATGGCGGAAATTAGACATCCGACAAACGTGTCTTGAGTGACTACTATAGACTAACTGTCACAGAGACTTGGCATTCAGAAAATGGATCGCGTTTAGCGCCCCATCCAACGGTTCTTTCGAGTGGGACGACGATTATATTTCCACCCAAGAAATAAGAATGAAAGTCGTAACACTGGTGACTCTTGGGTTTAAATCTAGCTGATTGCAACACCAGATTAACATCAGTAACAACTGAATATGTCAGATGATAAACCCATTTCATTCATAAATGACAGAAGTCGGATTCCGTTCATTAAGGTTAAGGTTACTTAAAATGTCAAAAGCTTCTGTCTCTTATTAGTAAGTAAAATTTCGACACAAAACAAAATGTTTCTATTACGGCCAGTCTGTGAAGATTGTCTAGGCTGAACAGATTCGATTTTCTCACTTTTCAGACAGCCCTTTTGTACATGTCCTCTCATGGTGTTTTGCTGTTTGTTTATTTCCCTGTTTGAAATAAGTTCATAAGTTAATATAGAATTTAACTAATAATTGACCAAACGCCGACTGTCAATCAAAAACATCGATTAGCCAATGGACGATCAGAAAGCTTTCGTGCCCCAATTGACCAAACGCCGACTGTCAATCAAAAACAACGATCAGCCAATGGACGATCAGAAAAATGTCATGCCCCAATTGTTCTTCGTTGCACGTGTTATTGTATCGATTTATCGACTGACAATCAAAACAATCGACATGCCAATGGCAAAGAATTTTGTGCTAACAATAGACTATGTTTACTGTTATGTTTTGATAAACCATCGGTGTTGTTATAAAATCTCGTAACTACGGCTTAAATCAAGACGTAGTTACGAGATTTTATAACAATTCCTTAGAAATACTATTTTGTTTGTCCGAATTTACGTCACGATTAACTGGATAAAATCGTTCCCTATCAACGATCACATCCCCATTGTTTGTCTTATATTCTATGTTGGGCGGAGCGATCTGTCGATTGGCGTTTGGTCAATTGTTCTTCGTTGCACTTGTTATTGTATCGATCTATCGACTGACTATCAAAACAATCGACATGCCAATGGCAAAGAATTTTGTGCTAACAATAGACTAGGTTTAACGTTATGTTTTGATAAACCTTCGGTGTTGTTATAAAATCGCGTAACTACGGCTTGAATCAAGCCGCAGTTAAGAGATTTTATAACAATTCCTTAGAAATAATATTTGTTTGTCCGAATTTACGTCACGATTAACATGATAAAATCGTTCCCTATTAACAATCACATCCCCATTGTTTGTCTTAAATTCTATGCTGGGCGGAGCAATCTGTCGATTGGCGTTTAGTCAATTATGGACGTAATCCAGCTGCTGTCCAGAGTCCATTTAGTTCGATTGTTCGTTTTTAAGGTATTCAACTCGTTATTAGATACTAATCATTTCGTGCAATTTCGCAGACAATTTTGCCGTTTTTTCGTGACAACGGAAATTGGCGAGGATATCAGGATTTTCAAAAATCCGGATAACCTCGCCAATCTCCGGTATTATGAATGACGCCGAAGTTACACGAAGTGTTTGGTATCTAGTGATGGGTGGAATACCTTAATATATATTTATATTTATTGTTAATAAAAAATAATGTTGTTATTGTTATAAGTTTATTTCTCAGCGTGAGATGAGTTAATAAGTTTATATAGAGTTGAAGTCATGATTAGAAAAGCAACTCCCGCTGTTTGTCCTTCATTTAATCGGCGTCACATAATCCCTTTCCCAAACAAGAACTAGTTTTGACGTCCGTATAGTCCAACCACGATATTACGGCACATGTTTACAAAATGTACCTATATAAACAAAACAATACCGAACTCCAAATTACTGTAATTTTGCATGTGATGTCGTACACGTACCAGCGCAAGCAAAATTGTTTTGAGCATTTATATCACTCTATCCCTTGTTTATAAGTGTAAATGTTGTAAACATGTGTCATAACAGCTCGGTTGGACTGTAGTAGAAAAAGTTTGGGGAAACAAGAAAAAAGGAAGTTGCTTATTATCAGCATTCTTTTTTCCTTATTCTTTCATATGCTATAATTGAAATAGTTTTCTACTTTTTTGATATCAATAAGTCGTACTTTGACGTCTTTAACATCCTATATATTAGGGGAGCGTAGATTTTCGCTGTTTGGGATAATGTGGAATATTTTCCTGCGACACGTGTTAATGATATTAATGGTCAACATCGAGTGCCCATTGACAGGAAGGTAAGAATACAAGAATTTTGGCACTCTCATTCATAAAGGCTCTTTCATTCCGCCTCTGTCATGGGCTTCGGAATGATATGAAAAATAAATATAAGAATAATAGGAGATTTGAGGAAATTGTCCCATTTTAATTAGATCAATACTTAAATTTCAAAGCACTTCTGAAGCAAACAATAATATTTTCTTTCTCTAATGTATAATACAAGAAATGAAACAGTTACACATTGGGTAACATTGAACATTGACACGAAAGAAAAAAAGATGAAAATCAACATGTTCTCCTTTATCCTCAATATTTACTGGCTTTTGTTTAGTTATACAAAAATCTTCTCTATATCAACATTAATTTTGCCATCTGCAGCAGTCAATTTGCATGTTAACCCATTACCACACAGTCACTCTTTTCGACTCCCTACAACAAAATGGCTTCGGAAAACAATGTGGAAAATAAAAAAATTGCTTGTGACAAGCAATTTTTCATTTCCCACAATCTTTTCTATACAAAAACACAAACAATGCAAAATTTCATTCACTTTTAATTGTCCTTTGCAACATCTTTGAAATTGTACAAGTATAAAAATTTTGCCGCCTGGTAATGGATTAAATGTCATAAATATTGCTGTTTTTTGGAAAGGATTAAAGTGGAAAAAAGATTCCAATTTGCAATGATGGTGTCGTCCTTTTAAAGTTTTCTCATGGGTACCATTTCTTTTCACATTTGAAGGATTTTCTTTCGAATTTTTCTAGCATTAAATCGTTTAATGGCTTAAATTCATTTGTCAATGTGTCTGGTTGATTTTTGTCTGGTTGCGTTTAATAACCATAACAATAATTGGAATTAGTGTCTATAGTTAAATAATTTGGTTAAACATTGAGAAAAAAAGGAATTGTTAATAATAAGCAATATCTCGTTTTCTAGCAAACTTTTCTATGTTAAAATAGACGTTTACTACTTTTGAGATCAATTGTGACGCCGAATGTTTACTTCTTTCAAATGTTTAGTAAGAATTTGCTCTATTTTGAGAAAAAAAAGGTTAAATCCCAGTGAAAACCAGTTAATCGCAGCAGTAAAATCACGGATAGCGCAATTGGCCAAACTAAGTTCTAATAAATAGTTACTTGAGTCTTTTTCTTCTTCTAGTTGCCGTCCGATCTGATAGATTCTTATACTCACTGCAACACTTAATCATTTCTTGTTTTAATTTCAGAGAAATTGTTTTGAATGTGACCAGTTGGTTGTTGTGGGGTAAGTGCCAACAACCAAGGGTGAGGGGGACGGGTTCATTCGGTCCGAAGTGAACAACAAAGGATTTTTCATAGCTTTATATATTCTTCATCTCATGGAATAAACAATCTGGAAATATAAAATCATAAAACTCCATTTACAACTTTGTACATATCAACAAATATCACGATAGCAGACGATTCTATAATATGAGGTTATTTAACATGTCTTTGTACAATACTGAATTCTATTGGATGAATACTTTGCAGAACGAGGCTATATTTGGACGAGCCGATAGGCGAGTCTAAATATAGAATTGTTCTGCAAAGTATGAATCCAATAGAATTCGGTATTGTACAAAGACATGTTAAATGACCTCTTTATTTCACATCATTTTTTTCACACAAAACATGACAAAGATTAATTTTGTATAAAAATTAAGATCTAGACCTAACTACTTTAAAATAGAATTCCAACGTGAAATAAAAAAAGGAAGAAAAACAACCTATAGGCCTATGTCATGAAAAAAATGTAGGCTACATGTACATTTCTAACACTGTGAAATATACATGGCATCTGACATTAAATCTATATTTATCGGTTTATGTTTGTTTCAAAAGATTGAATAGACCGTCATATAATAGTGTGAAATGTACATGAACTTTGTCATATAAACTATCTATCATGTCATGCGTAAATCAACAATGAAAACATTGACAGAAAAGGAGAAATTGCTGATAAACGGCAAATCTCCTTTTCTCTTAGAACTTTTTTGTCAAGCCTTTTAATGGATATCAAATCCAGGTCTTGTTTGGGAAAGGGTTTTTTGAAATGAAAATAATCTCTTTCGTGAGGTTTAAAATCATTTTCTCCTTTTGCCTTAATGTTTTGCCAAGAGTTTATTTTTTAATCACAGAATATTCAAGGATTTTATGCTAAAATTAGACTTGGTTTGCGGCTTTGTTTTGATATACCGTCGGTGTTGTTGTAATATCTCGTAATTACGGCTTTATCCAAGCCATAGATACGACATTCTATAACAACACACACGATACTATTGTTTGTCCGAAATTACGTCACGGATAACTGGATAAAATCTATCCCTATTGAATTTAGCTTTTGCCTAGGACAGTGTTTTCAAAATAGCATGTTGAAACAATCATTCAACTCCAATGCACATCAACTCTACTAAGGGAGATTGTTCTTCGATGCAAATATCGATATTTGGTATCGCAGCCTCGATTTGGAAAAAAAATCCATATTTGTACGGTTCAATTGAGTGCGATGCATATTTGGAGGGTTCAAATGAGTGCGATGCATATTTGGAGGGTTCAACCGGTGCATCGTACAAATATCGATTTGGCCGCTTTGGAGTATCGAGAATCCCGTGCGTTCACGCAATTATCTCGTGCGTACAATACGGCTCTAGGTATTGTATACTCACGTGGTACGAATGGGACGATTTCATTGGTTTACTAATGTAGGGTGTGAAATAAATATCCGTATTCACAATAGCAGACGATCTAAACTTACCAGTTTAAGGAACTGAACGTTTTAACAATCCACATCATCCATCATTCTGGTCTACCATACGTGATTCTGTAAAACAACGTGAATAGTATTAAAACATGCAGGTTAGAGATAGGTACGAAAGATAGATGGGACGAACCGAATAGTAAACAGCTGGCGCGAAAACCAATGACACAACCAAAGAACGACTCTAGCAACCCGATCTGGACCCGGATCAATACAACGAATTAATCGAACGTCTCGAATGGAACAATAGAATGAGCCAATCATTTACAAACCTTCATTTTATTAGAAAATAGCGAATTCTCAGATTTCCGATGACCAAAAATACAATTTGCCAACTATCGTGACGTCTCAACCATAAAACCAATGGAGCAGAACTGAACAAAGAAATCTTGTTACAAAACGCGCCAACACACACGAATGAGCAGACCAATAGAAATGAGTGTTACAACTCAAACCCAAAAACATCGTCTGGTTACATGCTCGCCCTCTCCGAAAAATGACGTCCCGTCATTGTCACGTCGGTGTTACGTCAACGTCATACGTCTGTCAAAACCTACACTACTACCTACTGACTATCACTACTCGACTTAATTAAAATACTGATAAAAGCTCTACAAATCCTTCGCAGCTGTCGAAAGAAATTGAATCCATATTAATTAGCATGTGCATATGTAGCCTATACACATATTTAACATGTACAGAAACATCCTTGTGTCATTCCATCTGTGCAAAATGAAAACATTACATTAATATACATTACTTCTACCAAAAACAAACGCATCCTGAAAATTCAGACTGTTCAAATCTGAAATGAAACATCAAAATTAGATAGGTCTTCTAAATTTAATCAACTTGTCGTCAATTTTCATCCCAAAACCTGAAATGAAAACAACAAAACTGTTTAGATAACTAATGATTAGAGATTAATTGCAACGATAACTACAAATTCTGTTGAACTTGCAACCTCTCCTCCCCCTCTCTGAAATTGCGCTCTGTGCAAACATCCATTTATCTGAAATCGTGTAAAACAACAGAATTAATTGTTAAAAGAAACACATCGATCAACTAAAACAATATCTTCTGAAAAAAATAAAACAACAGTTAATTAATGATTGTCGCGATAATTTTCTGAGCCGTATCAGTATCAACACTGTAAAGTACACCTGATTTTATTAACTCATCTAGGGCTTGAACCTTACTGTCGAATGGACTAGAACACATAGATTTGGACAAGTAATCTCCAAATCTATCCGGCGGTTTTCTCTCTCTATTTGACCTTCTTGGTGCTGGAACAGGTTGATCTTTGTCCTGATTATGACTTGTGTCAGGTTCTTTATCATCTCCTCCACTTGCTTCCATTTCATTTGCATCATCATCTTTGTCTTCTATAACTTCTTTCTGATCAGTCCTCTCTTCCTGTGCAATGACTTCCGATTCCTCCTGTGAATGCTCTACATTCACAATCTCCATTTCTTCTTCTTCCAAAACTTCTTTTTCTTCAGTCATCTCCTCATCTTTTTCACCATCTTGTTCATTACCATCTTCCTGGACAAGACTCTCATCTTGTCCCTCACTCGGCACTTCTGCCGTTTCATCCAGAGTCCCAACGACAAAGCTATGGGCGTCCCCATGCCCTTGTGTTCTGCCAACACAAGTACTTTCGTCATCTGACTCCTCTTCCGCCATGACGTCATGTTTCATCTGTTCTTCGCCTTTCTCATCACTAATTCCTGTTTCTGTAGACTCCTTCTCTACACTTTCTTCTTCTGTATCATCTTCACCTTCAATCTTTAAAAGAAGGTTTCTGTGTAAGGTTTTCTCCGTGCCTGATGTCTCCGATCTAACTTTGTACACAGGATTGTCTCTGCGAGGCTGATCAATAATTCTATAATTAGACTCTTCGAATTTATCAGCTATCTTGTGCTTCCCTTCGAAAGACACAATCTTTACCAATACTCTATCTCCCACTTCCAACTCTACTGCCTTAGCTTTCTTATCATACTGGCGTTTCTGCTTCCTCTTCGATGAACTAACATGTTTTTCAACTATCTCCCTTGTAGTCTCAATCCGATCCCTAAGATCTTCAATGTATTCTCGTGTGGTTCTTGTCTTTGGCTCTTCTCTTACACTGCTGTACTCTACATCTACAGGTAGCTTCGGTTTACGTCCGAACATCAACTCAAACGGGCTGAATTTGGTTGATTCATGTGGAGTACAGTTATAGAAGTAGACTAGGGAGTTTATGTATTTCTTCCAGTCTTCCTTCTGGTTTGGTTCTAAAGTCCCAAGCATATCCAACAACGTCCTATTAAAGCGCTCTGGACCAGCATTACCCTGTGGATGATATGGAGTCGTGTGTGACTTCTTCATACTTGTCAGGTGGCAAAGCTCTTTTATGATGTCACTCTCGAAGTTAGCTCCCTGGTCCGAGTGGAGACGTGACGGTATACCAAACTTTACCACAAAGTTGTTGTAAAATGCCTCCGCTGTGGTTCGAGCTGTCTGGTTTCGGGTTGGTATCGCCATGGCATATTTTGTAAAGTGGTCTGTAATTACCAGTATGTTTGCAATACCACCTTTGGAAGGTTCCAATGTAAGGTAATCGAAACAGACAAGCTCCAAAGGGTAGGTCGTAGTCACGTTTACAAGTGGCGCTCTTTGGTTCGTAGACGATTTCCTCCTCAAACATCTATCGCACTTTCCAACCCACCTGTCTACGGAATTCGTCATGCTTGGCCAATAGAACCTTTCCCTGAGCAATCGTAACATTCTGTCTTTTCCGGGGTGTCCCACGTCATTATGAAGACTCTTAAGGACTTCATCTCTTGCTTCCGATGGTATGACAAGCTGTTCAATCTCCTTCTCTTCTTCCTTAACTATTCATTACAAAACTTTGCATGTCGCAAATATGGCTCAGATGTATTCTTATTACAAGCTACTTTGGGGCAATTCTAAATGCAAGGGCAAAACTCGCTGCTTTAAAAAACACTATCATGCGTATGCGACGTCACCTGCAAGCGACGTTAACGTATTTTTTTGTAAATTGGGACATTTTTGAAACGCTACTTCAAACACAGCCATTGCTTTATTTTACGCGCAATCATTTCGAAATTTTGCATGTGGTAAATATGGCTCAGATGTATTTTTATTACAAGCTATATTTGGACAATTCTAAATGCAAGGGCAAAAATCACTGCTTTAAAAAAAACACTATCAGGTTTTCCTGCGTATGCGACATCACCTGCAAATGACGTTAACGTATTTTTTTCTAAATTGGGACATTTTTTGAAACGCTGCTTCAAACACAACCATTGCTTTATTTTACGCGCAATCAATACGAAATTTTGCATGTCGCAAATATGGCTCAGATGTATTTTTATTACAAGCTATTTTTAGACAATTCTAAATGCAAGGGCAAAAATCGCTGCTTTAAAAAAAACTACTATTGGGTTTTCATGCGTATTTTACGTGACTGGGACATTTATGAAACGTCGTAAAACAGTAAAATTACATGTAGAGTAGGGCGCTATGTAATTCCGTGTGCTTTTGATGATACAGCTTGCCAACATTGTCCATTACGAAGTCCATACACCGAAGGTGGAGAAACAACATCTTGACATCCGTGTTCTCGCGGGAGATTTTTGAGACGTTACGTTAAAAATGACGTCCGGAAAAAGGACTTTTGAAAAATAAAAGACGTAAATGATAAAAAATTTGATGAATATACTTTCAGTTCTTCAAAGTGCATTTATCTTGACATAGAAAAACGTATTTTGTGTACTGTGTTTAACCTTAAACGCCATTTCTGACGTCACGACATAATTTAAACGTCGTAAATAAAACAAGCAGACGTAGGTATTTTTTGGTATATAAACAGATCATGTTTAAAATCACTCTTTGAACAATTGTAAAAGTATTAAAAAATATTATATGCCGCCGTGAGTACGCAAAATAAACGTTATTGAAAACTGGTGACGTCACTTTAGTATTGTTTTCAAAGAATACGAATAGTAATTAATTTTATTCAATACTGTCCGATCTAAAGCAAATATGTTTACCACAGAAAACATTTAATGTACACAAGTAGATAGGGATAGGTATAAAATCATTAAAATTGTAGTTGACGTTGGTATATTTTGCCCTTTCTTGTTGCCCACCCTTTGAAATTGATATACCGGTATTTATGGTCTATTATGTAGTATCGAAACGTATATACGTATACATTTCTGAGAAATATAGGAAGCTTACGGTTTGTTGATATAAACAATTGCTTAGATTCCCAATTTTGACGTTATTGCAAGTATGCTTATTACATCTTTTACACCTGTTTATGAAAGGCTACTAAACTGTGTAGAATGACTAAACTTCTTTAAAACATATAAAACGACGTAAAAGAATATAAAAACGGGATAAAATTAGATACAATTCAATATTAGTTATATTACCTAATCCTAACAAGAGCTTCGCAGAGCGGCGCATATACGCCCGAGAGGGGCTTGTCAATAAAATTGGCCATTTTTTTAATTTCAATTCAAGGGCAGATAATTCAAGAACGAAAAGTGATATCTGAATTCCGTAAGCGGTGTGCACAACTAGACACCATGGAGAATCATTGCAAGTTTGAACAAATTCCGATCAGAACTGTAGGAGTTGCTAACGGACGGACGGACGGACGACCGGGTCCATAACATAATACAACCCTTCGGACGTATAAAAATGAGCGAAATTAATTGGCAGCATCTGCTCTGTTTTGACAAGTAGACTCATCTGATCCACATGCGCACAATTCAGTGCAATCCAGGTTGATTGATGTGCACTTGAACTTTCTTGATTCACATTTAAATTTTGTGCAACCACACTTTACCAGTTCAAGAAGTGCCAGTGGTGCTGGCAACAAAGTCGTCATAACCGGCTGGTATACATCCCGATCCTTTGTCCAACCAAAGATTTCAGGATCTGGAATGGAAGGACAAGGGACCACGTCAAAGTTCCAAATTATGCACTGGAACGCTGCGCGCTTAACAGATTCCTCAAATGCTGCGTTTGTAGGTGGCAATCGTTCAGATTCGTATTGCTTCCTACGAAATAGCCACCACCGAGGAGCTCCCAGTTCGGTGATCTCTGTTCCAGGCTGATGCAACTGGCAGACAAACTTTTCAAGAGACGCTAATGTTATCCCAGTTATGGAATGCCCCGCAGAGATAGCTTTAAAAGCGTCTATAACATTGGTGTTTGCCTGTTCAAATGACTTCCACAACAGATTTTTCACCTTTCTATTGAAGGACCCTGTGTTATCAGCGCCCGAAAAGGCATGCGCGGCTGGTAAAGCTTCGGCTGCGATATTTCCTATGGCATCAACTACTGCTGTCAAACGTACAATGCATTATGTCTCGACATTTCCTGAAACAAACACGGTGTAAAACATTTGGAATTCGCCTCAAGGATAGCACAAATACACCTGTGTCTGGCGAATAAATATTAATGAAAATGAAGCAACATTTCAATCAGTCAGTTGTATGGAGCAGAATCTTTGTATCGGCCTCTTCTTGTGAACTGGAAAGATATGACATTTCTCCTTTCGTTGAACGTACAATGTTACGGTATGCTTTCTTTGAGTTTTGTGATGGCCTGTGCTAGGTAAACAGTGAGCTTGTCTTTAGTAGAAGACGAGGAGAGAAGTCGTTTCAGGCGTGTTGCTGTTTTCAAAGAAGATGGTCGATCATAGCGATCGAAGATCAGATGCACTTCAGAATAGCCTTCATACGTTGACTCAAGTACAGATACAAAATGGTCGCCCAATTGTAAACCTGATTTGATGCTTTGGGGTTTATGAAGTGCCTACACTAAGTTCATTGCATCTATTACCGCAACTTCCCTGTTCCTAGGACCAAATACGGGCTCGAAGTGATCAGAGGTAACCCTCTCTCTCAGAATAGTCATCAACTGAGACTTGTTCGAACGACGATGAAGTGAACCATCAGCGTCAAACAGTGCTCTTGGAACGACTGAAAATTCATAATTATTGAGGCAATTTCCTAGGCTGATTTCCTTCCGAGAATTCGCAATTATCAGTAGCCATGCAAACTGTTCTCTGTCCTCTTTGAGCTCAGTAAGCTTGTTTTGTACTTGGACTACAATAGATTTGACAGATGACCTGTACAAATTGAGAGAAGCCTTTGTCATCGTGCATCAAAACTGTGTTTCATTTGTGTGAAGCCTCTTTGCGATAAAGCCATCCAACATGGTAACATGGTTATTGCTATGACATCAATGAAGTTGCTGTAATTTTGCCTCTGAAGCCTAATAGATTATATAGGTTTACATGTATATACTGAGAGACGAAAGAAAGTATACAAATTCTATTTTTCAATATCTCTCTTAATTTTCATGATATCGACTCGAAATTTTGAACAAAATACGTTTATTCATAAGGCATTTACACAAGGTTGAGAGATGTCCCCTGGAATCAATCGATTGTCCATACTCGTGCTACATGTGGGTTTTGCAAACTTTGCATGTGCGACTTAGTGGAGTATCGGATATTGCTGTTGATTATGCTTTGTTTTCTCTATTCTTTACCACAACTTATCACAATGTTGTTATTTCTATTACATTAAAACACAAGTAGTGGTGGCGGGGAGAAATTGATCAATATGCCAGCTTTTTTAATTAGGTCCCATTTTTCTATGATGCAGCATTAAATGACAAAAACACATGACAATATACACATAATCATGTGGATAGAAAGACTTTTCGTATTCATTTTCAAAATCCGCCGATAAATTTCTAAGGAATTATGTCAAAGAACGTTTTTGCGTCAAGTCCTCTTTTGCCATGACGCAGCATAAAATGGTAAAAACATCAAGAGAATGTACATGATCAGGTAACTAGGAACATTCTGTGAAATTTTGATCCAAATCCGTTCATAAATGTAGGAGTTATATCAACTAGAATGCTTGCATTGAATTTGTGACGTATATAAGCAACCTGGAAATGGCCGAATTCTGGGAAACACCGCCTCTCCCGAAATGTCAAGAAACGGATATCGATAACAGGAACATATGAGATTACAAAAATGTATGTTGGCACCCTGTATCATCAAAAGCACACGGGAGCCAATTTCGTTACATAGCGCCCTACTCTAATGGGTTGTAATTAAATATCTTAAACCATATTTGAGTCGATTAAAATATAGCTGAAATGTATCTCGTCATTCAAATATCACGCAGATATCTTAAAAAATTGTTAATTAAATCAACGCTTTAAAAATTGACCCTTGAAATTTAATTAAAAAGTTACAAAACTTAGCGGTGCCATTTTTCGCCACCACCTTGCTGCCGGTTGACACCATTTATGTGAAAATGGCACAATGTTTTGGCTAGCACCAGTGCTCTTCTGTGATGCAATTTCGCGCGTTTGTTATAAGAAATCGCAAATCACCTATATTTGTTCCCTTCGATGCAGAGCGTAAAGTGTTACAAGTTACAACGTCATTTTTGCTGTATTGTACATGAATTGCATTAATAAAATGGCAGTTATGGTTGTCTCAGTTAGTCGAAAGATATATGGTATAAAAGAACAAAATAACACGATCCCGATGGTATGGAATTATTCTATATGTTTGTTGACAAAAAACAAATGTTTTCCGTTTAGTACACTAAGTAACGTTTTTTCACACGTGTACCCCAACTTTTGACGTCGCGTCTTGACGTTTTCATACAAACACGTTGTTGATTTTATTTTGTGCCATTGCGTTCTATTATTTAAACAATGATTTTGTTACCTATATCTTCTTCCATTTTCGCCTATTTTAATCCATTGTCATCTGGTTATAGATAACTCCAAACGAAGGCGTCCAATAAGTTGACAGAATCTCGAGACAATCTTAGATTCCAGGAACTAATTCTTAAAGACGCAATCGGGGATTAGACTAAATCCTGAACTTAATTAATTGGTCGGTGCGTCTTTTATGTATATTTGGTTTTTTTTTTCTTGCGTCACCGCAATCTCTTTAGTTATGCCAAACCTTGCTGCGATATCGTAGCCACAAACTTGAAGATGGGTATTGGTTTGATCAAAATCCAAAGATCAAAATTCAAAGAGGTTTCGGTTACATTGTTGCAACTATACCAAACCTATCCTTGCCCCAGATTGGGAAATGTTGTTATTGTTCATTTTGTCGTGGTAGTTCAATTATTCAAACGCTCATTTGGTAACCTGCATCGTCTTTTATTTTCAGTCTAGTTAACCCTTTCCCAAACAAGACCTGGTTTTGACGTCCCTAATAGAAAGGGCTTGGGAAAATATTGACACAAAAGAAGAAACTGCTGATAACCAGCAGTTTCTCCTTTTGCCTCAATATTTTCTACACTATTTTTCACACAAACCTTATATTTGCCATCATCTATTTTGTCATCTGCATCAGCTTTCAAATTGAACAACCCTATATTTTTGTCGTTTGGGAAAGGGTTAAATCAGTGTAGCCTGCTTATAGATAAGTCTAACACGTAATGATATAACAAATCGTCGCTTTTCTGCAAAATCCTCGTATCTGCAGCTTGTTTTAAGCTGCAGATACGAGGTTTTTGCAGAAAAGCGACGAAATCTGTTGACCGAATCTCGAGACAATCTTAGATTCCTGGAACTAATCTCAAAGACGTAATTTCGGATTTGACCACACCCTGAACTTAACTAATTGGTCGGTAGATCTTTTTTGTGTATTTGTTTCTACTTGCGTCACAGCGATCTTCTTTGTATTTACTAAACCTATCCTTGTCTCAGATTAAGAAATGTTGTTGTTGTTTAATTATTTCGTCATAGTAGCTCAATCTATTATCACTTATTTTGCTACCCACATTGTCTTATATTTTAAGTCTAGTTTAATCAGTGTAGTCTGCTTATAGATAAGTCTAACACGTAAAAGTCTAATGCGTCTGTTGACAGTATCTCAAGACAATCTTAGATTCCCGGCACTAATCTTAGAGACACAATCTTGGATTAGACTAGACCAGAACTTAATTAATTGGTCGTCGTATCTTTTATATGTATTTGTTTCTACTTGCGTCACCGTATTATACCGTATTTACTCTTTCCTCAAATGACATGTTATGAGACTGAAAACATGTCCATGTGACCTTTCTGAATATTTATTTAGATTAGAAAATGATGCTGCATTTCAGACTTGAATAGAAATGTCGCCCATATGTGCGTGTTGACGTACACGATGTCATAGCTTTCCGCTGTTAAAAGTGAACAACGATATATTCCTGATGCATTTAATTGTTATATAATTATAAATCTTATAAAAAAAAAAAGAAAAAGAAACGAAGCAATATCACGAAACACCCGCGATCAAATAATGAAGACTAGTGTTATTAAATTTTCTGCGATCACACATCAGAGCGAAACAATTGCAACCTTTGCCTATATTCTAAATTTCTAAAAATGATTTGTCTATTCATGCAGAAAAGAAAGGACAATCCTTTATAGTAAATTTATTCTGGATATCACCCAACAACTTCCTGGAATAACTTGATCAAGCCTTATTTACTTTGTTAGCATCATAAAGCGTAGGCAGACAATAAAGTCGTAGAAACGATCTTTGATCTTTGATGTTGCAGGACGGATTAACCCATTACCACTCAATGACTCTTTTAGACTCCTTACGAGAAAATGGCCATGGAAAACATTGTGGTAAATGAAGAAATTGCTTGTCGCAAGCAATTTCTTCATTTCCCACAATATTTTCTACTCAAAATGACCAAAAAAGTTTAAAATTCATTGACATTACATTGTCGTCTGCAACGTCTTTGAATTTGGACCATTCTAAAATTTTGTTGATTGGTAATGGGTTAAACCTATCAACATGAGATGTTACATTCAGTTTTATGTCGTAATAGGACAATTCACACGAAATACAAGTTTTCGCTTCCCAAAATGTTCCCAAAATGTTCCAAGATGTTCCCAAAATTTAGTTGCATGTAATCTCATTCATCTTGTTTGTAGGAACATGAACATTTTCCTTGCTACAATATGGATGTGATTGATCTTTGCTGCTCTGCGTCTTCTAGGATGAGAATAAACACAAACAATACATGTGTATGACATAAAGTATCGTCACAAAAAGGATCTCATCCAGGGTCGTAGCTGCCTATACACGAGTAAACAGCTGAATCCACATTCTTTTGACGATTTTTTTTTTTGTCTAAAAATTGGGCTTGTAATTAAGTTGAAAGTAAAAAACGAACGTTATGATGTATCCATCTCCATTTTCATGGTAAAATATATGTATTTTATTTAGTCAAGAAAGCTTTCAAGAGGTCCCAAATCCCACAGAATTGCACCATCTTTTTCAGGACGTGGGCATGCCCCCGGGCCCCTATTTTTTGTAGCTACGCCCCTGTCAGCCTTTGATAGCCTTTGTCACCCACAACATAGGATTTGAATTTGAAATAAGAAATTTTTAATGTCTTCACTCCCTCTTATCCCTGCTTAGCAAACACAATCATCACTGGTGGTGAACTCGGCCAAAGCGATGGACGTTTTTCACTACAACATGGTACAGATATTTTGCGTTCAAATGTGAGTTTAAAGATCTGATTGGATAATTTTTCTAATAACAATGAATTTGTTCTGAAATTTGACCGGGTTTACCGATATGTATTGACAAACCGTCGGTGTTGTTATAAAATCTTGTAACTACGGCTTTATCGAAGCCGTAGTTACAATATTTTATAACAACACCGACGGAATACAATGATCGCGAAAAAATGTCCCACGCTTTGGCCGAGTTCACCACCAGTGATCATGCATTCATCAAGAGGATATCGGACATTCTACATCTCTTTGATAGTTATTTATTATTTTAAAATGCGGATTTAAAACAAAGTAATTCAGGAAAATTTCTTGAGAAATGTTTCATGCCAAATATTAACCAGAATTAAAACGGAATTGTCGTTTTTCACAATTAATTAATTTTTATAGATTTGTCTGAATTAATCTCCTGTAAACTGCTTAAAAAATTGCAGTAACAAATTAAGTTTGAACTTTAGAACGATTTTTGTTAGAACTGATTCATTGCAATGACACAGTATGTTTGTTAATTAGTAAATATGGCTACATTCCAAGACCTTTGCTTCAAATGCAACTTTTCTCAATTATCATTTTGTATTAGATCTATGGTTAATTTTGACGTCTATGCAGATACTTTAACGACTCTTTAAGTGAACATGCTAGATTGACGAACATACACTCGTACACGGTAGTTATAGATTATTGAAATGACAATAATATTGTGTTACCCGCTTCACCTTTTATCGTAATTTATTAATAAGAGTAGACTTGTTATAGATAAAATCCAAATGAAGGCGTCTAATAAGTTTGATGCCTGTATCTCAAGACATTTTTAGATTTCTGGAACTAATCCTAAAGATGCAGTCTTGGATAAGACTAAACCTTGATATTAATTAATTGGTCCTAGGGCCTTTATGTATATTTGTTTCTTCTTGCGTCACTGTAATCTGCTTTGATTATATCAGATTTTTTTCCTTCTCAGACTATGTGATTTTAGACTGGATGGAACAAGATGGTGAAAAGAAATATTGTGGTAAAAGAAAATATGTTTGAAAAGGTGGTATGGATACGCTGATTATTTCATACTTATACATGTGATTTTCTTTTAAAAGTCGTCAACATTGAATTCTTGTTTTGAAATGATTAAAATTTGCATATTCGTTACAAAGGCATATATTGCACGGAATCTAGTGTAGCATTACAAATTTCTTTATGCATTATTATACCAAGTGTAGGTGGTAGTGATGGTAAGATCAACTTTATCAAATCTCCAATTGACCGTTCATGAGCCTAACAATTCAGAAACACCTTGTCGTCTAGCCCAATCAAGTGTCTGAATACAAGCAATATGGCGGAAATTAGACATCCGACAAACGTGACTTGAGTGACTACTATAGACGAACTATCACAGAAATTTGGCATCCAGAGAATGGATCGCGTTTAGCGTCCCATCCAACGGTTCTTTGGAGTGGGACGACGATTATATTTTCACCCAAGAAATCGGAATGAAAGATGTAACACTGGTGACTCTTGTGTTGAAATCTCGCTGATTGCAACATCAGATTAACATAAGAAACGACTGAATATGTCAGATGATAAACACAGTTCATTCATAAATGACAGAAGTCGGATTACGTCCATTAAGGTTAATGTTAATGAAAAAGAATCTGTCTCTTATAAGTAAGTAAAATTTCGACACAAAAACAAAATGTTTCTACTACGGCCAGTCTGCGTAGATTGTCTAGGCAGAACAGATTCGATTTTTTTTTCACTTTTCAGACAACCCTTTCGTACATGTCCTCTCTTGGTGTTTTGTTGTTAGTTTATTTCCCTGTTTGAAATAAGTTCATAAGTTGATATAAAATTTAACTCATACTTACGGACGTAATCCAGCTGCTGTCCAGAGTCCATTTAGTTCGATTGTTCGTCTTTAAGGTATTCAACTCGTTATTAGATTCCAATCAATTTGTGCAATTCCGCCGACAATTTTGCCGTTTTTTCGCGACCACGGAAATTGGCGAAAGTAAAAATCCGGAGAACCTCTCCAATCTCTGTTGCCGCGGATGACGCCAAAGTTGCAGGTATCTAGTGATGTGTGGAATACCTTAATATATAATAATAATATTATTTATATTTATTGTTGATAAAAAAATTAATGTCCTTATTGTTATCAGTTTATTTCTCAGTGTGAGATACGTTAATAAGTTTATATAGAGTTGAAGTCATGATTAGGAGACCAACTACAGCTGTTTGTCCATTTGCGTCACATAATCCCTTTCCCAAGCAAGACCTATAGTCTGGTAACGATACCATGGCACATGTTTACAAAGTTTACCTATATAAACAAAACAATACTGAACTCCAAATTACTGTAATTTTGCATGTGATGGTCCGAATCTTGCAGGTTATAAACACCTGCAAGATTCGAACCAGCAGCGCATGCAAAATTGTTTTGAAAATTTGACCACTCTATCCCTTATTAATATGTGTAAAGCTTGTAACACATGTGTCATAACAACTCGGTTGGACTATAGTAGATAAAGTTTAGGGAAACACGAGAAAGGTAGCTGCTTATTATCAGCATTCTTTTTCCTCATTATTTTATATGCCACAATCAAAATATTTTCTACTTTTGATATCAATTACTTCGTCGTCTTTAACATCTTTCAAATTTGGTGAGTCTAAATGTTCGCTAACATTAAATCATAAGTTTAAATTTCTGGTTTCTGTATTGAAAGGAAGGAGGTAAGAACAAGGACGGATCCAGAAAATTTTTTCCAGGAAGGGGGGGGGGGGGGGGTTCCAAGCCCAATTGACAACTATACATGTGTTATATAGCTTACTTTATAAGTAATTTTAGTCGTGATTGAAAGATTTAAAAGCTCAAACTATGGGAAGAAAATCCACAAATTTGAATTTGCTTTATTCTTTTAAGTCATTATTTGATTTCTCCGTATTTTTCGTAGGGACCCGTCGAATTCCAGGGGGTTCCGGACCCCCGAGCCCCTCTAGATCAGCCCATGAAGATACAAGAATTTTGGCATCTGTTTCACAGAGGCTCTTTCATTTCGACTCTGTCATGGGCTTCGGATGGATATGAAAAATAATGATAGGAATAACAGGAGATTTGAGAAATAGTCCCATTTTGATAAGATCAATACTTTAATTTGAGAGCACTTCTGATTCGAACAAAATTATATTCTTTCTAAAATATATAATGCAAGAAATGAAACGGGTACACAGTAATTAAAGACGTTATCCTTCGGTAGACCACGATTCGTGCGTGGACTCTAGCCGAGAAAGCTCCTTGCAGAGATATGTGAGGAGCAACGAACGATCATGTAAGAATGTAATTTACCAAAGCCGGTGTAACGTAGTAAAGTGACCCTCATAGAAAACTGACTCCCCGGTCACTATTCTATATATATAGAATACTGACCCCCGGTCATAATATTATGACCGGGGGGTCATAGTATTATGACCTCCCCACACGTAGAAAAGTGACCCCTCACGTAGAATTGTGACCCTAAAATAAAATATCGACCCCCTTCCCCACATTCACACCAAAAATCTTACTCTAATATAAACCAAACTATGGTACCCGTACAACATGATTATCTCCATTGATAGGCATCGGAGCTGCAATCATGGCACTCGTGCGTGCATGCGTCTGTCCGTACATACAGAGTGTTTAAACGCAACTTTTCATTCATTATTGGGCGAACCCGATTCAAACTGGCTGGTTAGACGCTTCCATTGCTTCTGAATTGATTTGATTCATTGGAGTTTAACGCTGTTTTCAACTGCTTCGGTCATATTGCAGCGGCTGGAGCCCCTTATATGGATTGCTGGTATTTCTCGCACCCGTACTACCAAAACATACAAACAGAGCCTCCAGCTGCTCTCTCATAGATGATTCACACCCATTAGTGAGAGACAAATGACTTTTGTCAAATGTCAAAATGGATACATGCCGAGCCAGGTCCGAACTCACGACCCCTTGAATGGCAGACCCCGACGTTACGGACTATGCTATCAGGTCTCGATACATCTGTTTTGGTTCTTAATTAATCGTATACATGTACAGTAGGCCTACAGTATGTTCATGGATTACGAACTACTACCGATACATTTTTGTGGAGAGGACAAATGATTTTAAAAGGTTTCTGGCAGAAAAAATCACTTGTCCCTCAGCGTTGTGAGTTCGAAGCCTACTAATCCGAGTTTTATCTGATGAAATTAGCTCTTTGATATCTTTACGCCGCTCATTTTTTGCGACATCAACATATCAAAGAGCGAATTTCGTCAGAGAAAACTCGGATTAGAAGCCTACCAGAGTTATGTATGTGTGTTTGCCATACACATTTTCCTACTTGGCGGTTACACATTAAAGTGATTCTGTTAACATTTAGTCACTTTAGCGAGATAGTTATCTAGGATTCTCAATCTGATTAAAATCCTGTGTTCACTTCACAGTAAAATCTGACAGGCACCAGTAAGGGGTCATCTTCTGTGACCTTTTTTTCTGACCAATCAAAAAAACGCTTCCACGATTGGCGAAGCGATTTGATTCGAAAACTAGGTCACGGTGACGTCACATTTCAGTTTAGAACCATGTGTTTGTAAACTTCAACAATACGGCCCCTTTTCCCATAACACGACATCAAATTGAGAAATAGAGATAAAAGTTCTTTACAGAATTTCACGAAGTTCATATTTGAAGTTTCATGCAATTTGGTGCAAGAATTCTGGAGATTTTGCTTCGGGCAGACTTAAAGATCTAGACGCAATGTTATCATACATTTAGCCCCCTTTTCACATGACAGGGTTTTTGTACATGAATTTTAATTGAATAAGCTACAGAACATCTCATTCATCACTGAAGAACAAAATTCTATTAAATTTTGTTCATTAAATGAAGAGAAATTAGACAAACACTAATTTCTACATCAATGCCCCTTTTTCTGTGACGTAGCCTCAAATTGAAAAAAAAAACACCCCGAGAACACAGATTCAAAAAGTATTTCACGGATTACACTTGTGAAGTGTCATTGAATTTGGCCTAAATGTTGCAGAGATCTGACTGTAGACGGACGGACAGACAGACAGACAGACAGACGGAAGGACGGACGAACGGAAGGATAGCATGGCGACTATAAAATGCTCCCCGAAACTTTTTTCGGGGAGCATAATAAACAAGGATGTGATTTGAATCAATGTACATGTAGTGTATTTTAAATTGGCAATTTAAGCTAGGTGGGGGGGGGGTCAGTATTTTATAGATAAAATCAGGGGGTCGTTATTTTACATGGGGGTCAGTATTTTATAGAAAGGGGGTCAGTATTCTATATAAAATAGTGACCGGGGCGTCAGTATTCTATGGGGGGTCACTTTACTACGTTACACCGGAATTGGCATCCATGCTCATTTTTGAAGTGAGTCTCTTTCAAAAATCTCGGAGCTAGCTTCCGAGAGCAAAAACGAAAAATAATAACATGTTTTATTAACGTAATTATTTCCCAAAACAAGACATGATTTGACGTTCCTATTAAGGCTTGGGAAACTTTGGCACAATAGAAAATAAAGGTAATAATCAAAATATTCTCCATTTTCCTCAACTTCTACTGGGATTTGATATACAAAGGTCTTCTCTATAAATCAATATTAATTCTGCCATCTGTAGCAGTGAAATTGCATGTTAAATGTCATAAATATTGCTGTTAACCTATTACCATACGATAAGATTTTAGTACGGTCCAAATTGAAAGATTCTGCAGACGACAATTTTAAGTGAATGGAATTTTCAATTTGTAGGTCTTTTTGGATGCAAAACATTGTGGGAAATGAAAAAATTGCTTGTCACAAGCAATTTCTTCATTTTCCACAATGTTTTCCAAAGCCTTCATCTTGAAGGGTGTCAATGTTTGGGAATGGGTTAAAGTGGAAAAAAATCTAATTTGCAATGATGGTGTCATCCTTTTAAAGTTTTCTCGTGGGTACCATTTCTTTTCACATTTGAAGGATTTTCTTTCGAATTTTTCTAGCATTAAATCGTTTTATGGCTTAAATTCATTTGTCAATGTGTCTGGTTGATTTTTGTCTGGTTGCGTTTAATAACCATTTTCCAGACAATAATTGGAATTAGTGTCTATAGTTAAATAATTTGGTTAAACATTGAGAGAAAAAAGGAATTGTTAATAATAAGCAATATCTCATTTTTTTCGCAAACTTTTCTATGTTAAAATAAAC
The DNA here is from genome assembly GCA_963680895.1 of Fragum sueziense. Classification (NCBI taxonomy): domain Eukaryota; kingdom Metazoa; phylum Mollusca; class Bivalvia; order Cardiida; family Cardiidae; genus Fragum; species Fragum sueziense. The sequence continues at coordinate 67,086,915 of OY804596.1, read as the reverse complement.
GTTTACTACTTTTGAGATAAATTGTGACGCCGAATGTTTACTTCTTTCAAATGTTTAGCAAGAATTTGCTCTATTTTTAGAAAAAAAAAGGTTAAATCCCAGTGAAAGCCAGTTAATCTCAGCAGTAAAATCACGGATAGCGCAACTGGCCAAACTAAGTTCTAATAAATAGTTACTTGAGTCTTTTTCTTCTTCTAGTTGCCGTCCGATCTGATAGATTCTTATACTCACTGCAACACTAATCATTTCTTGTTTTAATTTCAGAGAAATTGTTTTGAGTGATAACCTTTTCCCAAAATATGACCTGGTATTGACATCCCTAGCAGAAAAAACATTGCAACAAATAAATAAAATGCTGAAAACCAGCATTTTTTCTTCTGTCTCAATATTTTGAATACGAAAAAGACAATCAATTCCTATCTCTAACACCACAATTGAGTCATCTTAAAGGGCTTTTAAATTGAAAAGTCTGAAAATCTTGAAGAATAATCCGATTTAGTTTCTCTAACAAGTGTTACCATTGTAATGAACTCGCTTCATTTTCTCTTCATTAAAACAAAATCAAATTCAATCTAACTTTGCGGTTTTCTTCAAACAAATCCACGATTGCAAGTTTTCTTTACAGCATTTGTGAAAAAAGCTTCTTTGCTTTTACCCAATAGCAGAATAATGAAAAGTACTAGCATGTTTCTAAAAGAGTTATCAAATAACTTTTACATATTGACATAATTTTGAGCTTTGAGCTTTAAAAACCACATATTTAATCCAAACGGCACAACTTTAGAGAAAATCTGAAAGTTGCAGCGTACAACGAGCAGGATGGCTATAAGATAGGAAATTGAATATGTTCAGAAAATGTTGATTATCAACGCTTTCTTCTTATGTCTCATAATTAGCCGTTTTTAATAATGATGACACAACAAGTGCTTGATAAGTAGACCTTGAGCCACCAATAACCCCTGCTCCCCCCCCCCCCCCCCCAGAGGGAATTTTGAAGGGTATGATTTTCTGAAAGCTTATAACAAATGCTACAAGATGAGCGTTGTTTGCACTTTGGCCGTTGGGGCTTTTGGCTGTAACCCTTATCTAAAACCCTTAACCCTTTCAAATTTTTCATTTAAATATACAGACAATTATTTGGTCATATCTTGATTGAATTTTAATCTACATATGTCAAAATGGTATCAAATGAAAGCTTATGACTTGCTCTTCAATTTTTAGTTATTTTATGCAAATTAGCTCATTTGCATATTCATGAATATTAATGATTTTCATTAAAATTGCTAATTTTTGATGAAAATTTGATTAATACTTTCCAAATGAAGGCATTTCTGTCCAGGGGGAATTTTGTAATCATGGTTTATCTTAAAGTACATTTTATTAGAAACATTTTGAGCATTGTTTGCACTCTGGCGGTTGGGGCTTTTCGCCGTAACCCTTATCCAAACCCTTAACCCTGCCAAATTGTTCATTTAAATTTTGAAAATGAATTTGGTCATATCTTGATTGAATATTGACACACAGGTGTCAGAATGGTATCAAATGAAAGCTTATGACTTGCTCTTTCATTTTCAGTTATGTAATGCGAATTAGCTCATTTGCATATTCATGAATATTAATGATTTTCCATAAAATTGCGATTTTCGACAAAAATGTGGTAAATACTTTCTAAAACAGAGCATTTTTGTGCAGGGGAATTATGTAAACATAGTAAATCTTCAAGAAAATTATATAAGAAACATTTTGAGCGATGTTTGCACTTTGACCATTTGGGCTTTTGGCCAAATCCCTTATCTAAACCCTTAACCCTATAGAATTGTTCATTCATTTCAAAATGTTTTTGGTCATATCTTGGATGAATATTGACATACAAATGTTAAAATGGTATCAAATGAAAGCTTATGACTTGCTTAATAATGTGCTATAAATTTTATGCAAATTAGCTCATTTGCATATTTATGAATATTAATGACATTACTTAAAACTGTGGCCTTTTTTTCCGAATATTTGGTAAACACTCTCAAAAACATTGTGTTTCTTCTCAGGGGGAATCATGTAAACATGGTTTAAATTAAAGAACAGTTTATAAGAAACATTTTGAGCAATGTTTGCACTCTGGCGATGGGGGCTTTTGGTGGTGACCCTTATCTAAACCCTTAACCTCATCAAATTGTTCATTCAAATTTTCAAAACGTTTTTGGTCATATCTTGATTATGTATTGACCTACTGGTATCAGAATGGTATCAAATTAAAGCTTATGGCTGGCTCTTCCATGTGCTATTATTTTTCATGCATATTAGTTCAGTTGCATTGCCATATATATTAATGAATTTCCTTAAAATTGTGATTTTTCAGCGAAAATGTGTTAAATACTATCAAAAACAAGGTGTTTCTGTTCAAAGGCATTATGCAAACATAATTTATCTTAAAGAACATTACATGAATAACACTTTAAGCAATGTTCACACTGTGGCATTTGGGTCTTTTACCCAAACCCCTTATCTATACCCTCAACCCTATCAAATTGTTTATTCAAATTTTCAAAACGTTTTTGGTCATATCTTGATTAAATATTGATCTACAAACGTCAAAATGGTATCAAATGAAAGCTAGTGAATTGCTTGTATATTTTATAATTACTTCATGTCGATTTGCTCATTTACATACCCATAAATACTATTGATTCTTAAATGTTTGGGACAAAAGCACATTTATTGTGGAAAATCCATAAAATGTATTCCATTTGACAGTGCTATAAGTTATATAGTAATCCTGTTATGTTATGTACTTAGTAACCCTGTTATGTTTAGTAATTGATCTATGTCGGTTTCCATCATGATAAACTTGCCCAACTCCCACAGTTTGAGTAATTCCAAGATTGCCACCAAGTGCGATGTGAATCATTTTTGGTCAAATTGTTCTAGAACAGTGCAATAAGTAAGTGTCTTAATATGGAATTTCACATGCTGATCTAAACCTGGTAGCATAGTTGTAGCATTTAAATATCAGGAAAATATTGATCTGAAGATATCTATGGCCATCGAATGCCATCCTGGAAAACATATGCCATATTGAAAGAGATTGTGTATCACAAGGGAACTATTTTCAATTTATTGTGAGGTGGTACTATGCTGAAAGCACATATAAGAAATATGTGTAGATAAGGAAGAATATGAATATACATTCAGCATGGGCTGTCGGTAGTACAGTTCACATCTGTTCTGATCTGATACAGATAAATAAATACATCATAATAAATGCAATAATCTTTTGATCACAACCAGTAATTGTCTGTACTCTAGCTACATACATCGCGTACATCTCTTGATTTTATGTATCTGATACATAGGCTTTACATATGGCACCCCAAGCTTAATTTATCTGAATTGAAAATGCCTTAATAGAGCATAAAGGAATGGTAACACCAGTATCCCTGATCTGTCAGCCACATATCAAATACACTTAAGGCCAACAAATTGACTTGTCTATGAGGAAAACATAAGGAAGTGCTCTCTAGATGGAGAAAAACCATGCTGTTTTCTCCATGTGAATGGCAAAAGTAAGGCCTTGATAATTGCCTAACAATGTTATTTTGCTATATGTATGTAATTTGTCTACATTCCAGGATCTCTGTTCATCCATAAAACTTAAAAAAATAATTGGAATGATTAATTTTACATGTGTATTAGAATAAAGTCCCCCATTTTGTATCATTCTATGGCATAAGATAAAATGTTTATGTTTAAAGTCCTATTTTGCGTCAATTTTGGATTCATGTAGCAGTTTTACAAAGGATAACATTCTGTCAACTAAACTAGATATAAGCAAGAACACCAATACAATAAAAGAAACCAATTTAACTTATTTGCACTTAAAACAATAAAGATTAAAAAGATCAAATGGAAACTAAATACATACATTGAAAATAAGATTTATAGGAACAAAATATAATGGGCTGCACACTTTAAAATTACTGTTACTTCCAAACAAAACATCAAATAGATTTCAAACAAGGTTTAGATGTTGTTAAAAGAGTGAACATGGATATTAAATGGTTGAAAACTCACGAGAAAGAAACAATCGTACCTTTTGGTACGTATTTAAAATAAAAAACCTTGCAAAACAATCAAAATTTTAGACAGATCATTAATATGCATGCTTATGCAAAAGAGCTAATTTGCATAAAATATCTGCATATTAAAGAATAAGTCATTGTCTTTCATTTGATACCATTCTTACATCAGTAGGTCAATATTCAATCAAGATATGACCAAGCATGTTTTGAAAATTTGAATGAACAATTTTATAGGGTTAAGGGTTTGGATAAGGATTATGACCAAAGGCCCCAAGCGCCGGAGTGCAAATATCTCTCAAAATGTTTCTAATAAAATGTTCTTTAAGATAAACCATGTTTACATGATTCCCCCAGAACAGAAACACAATGTTTTTGAAACTATTTACCAAATATTAGCAAAAAGGTCACAATTTTAAGTAAAATCATTAATATTCATGAATATGCAAATGAGCTAATTTGCATAAAATTTATAGCAAATTATTGAGCGAGTCAAAACCTTTCATTTGATACCATTATAACATCTATAAGTCAATATTCAACCAAGATATGACCAAAAACGTTTTTAAATGATTGAATAATTTATAGGGTTAAGGGTTTAGATAAGGTTTTTGGCCAAAAGCCCCAACGGTCAAAGTGCAAACATCGCTCAAAATGTCTCTTGTATAATTTTCTTTAAGATTTGCTATGTTTACATAATTCCCCTGCACAAAAACGCCTCATTTTGGAAAGTATTTACCACATTTTTGTCGAAAATCGCAATTTAAGGAAAAACCATTAATATTCATGAATATGCAAATGAGCTAATTTGCATAACATAACTGAAAATGAAAGAGCAAGTCATAAGCTTTCATTTGATACCATTCTGACACCTGTGTGTCAATATTCAATCAAGATATGACCAAATTCATTTTCAAAATTTAAATGAACAATTTGGTAGGGTTAAGGGTTTGGATAAGGGTTACGGCGAAAAGCCCCAACCGCCAGAGTGCAAACAAGGCTCAAAATGTTTCTAATAAAATATACTTTAAGATAAACCATGTTTACAAAATTCCCCCTGGACAGAAATGCCTTGTTTTAGAAGTTATTTATCAAATTTTCGCCCAAAAATGCAAATTTTAAGGGAAATCATTAATATTCATGCATATGCAAATGAGCTAATTTGCATAAAATAACTTCAAAATGAAGAGCAAGTCATAGGCTTTCATTTGATACCACTTTCACATATGTAGGTCAATATTTGATGAAAATATGACCAAATATATAATGTAATTTTTTATGAAAAAAAATGATAGGGTTAAGGGTTTTAGATAAGGGTTACAGCCAAAAGCCCCAACGGCCAGAGTGCAAACAACGCTCAAAATGTTTGTAAGATAATATACTTTAAGAAAAAACATGTCTACAAAATTCCCTCTGGGGGGGGGGAGCAAACATGTTTCTAGCTCAGGGTCTAAAGGGTTAACGTTCTGACATTTTTGACAGAACTTGTCGCACAGAAATACCTAAACCAACAGCGACTATATGGCAACCCAAGGGTATAAAAAGGGAGACCAACTCTTATCATTCATTCTTACGGAGTTCGTATACAATGCACCACACGCTCAAAGAGATGTAAGAGAAATAAGTAGTATCGATACTTTCATCGAAAACTACGTTATTGCAGCTTAAAACAAGCTGCAGTTACGAGGTTTTTAAAGAAAAGCGATGATATACTAGATCATTTCTATAACAAACTAATTACTGCAACATATCGCTTTATACAGTCTTGTTATATTTCTTTCAAAATATGGCGAGTGTTTTTGACGTGTTTGTCGCTTAAAGGTGCGTCATCAAATTGGAAATGCTTCATCACGTCTTCTTGTGAAGGAAATACTCTTTTAACCCTTTTCCATACGACAAATACACCAGAGGAGTAAGCAACAGACAAAATTAATGAGTAGGACGGAACAGCTTTTACAAATACATGTATTACGCATTCACATGCAATTTCATGACGTACATGACACATACAACTTTAAATTACAGTGTTACGTCTTACATGTAATGTATGTGGGAGAATAATTAATGAGATTAACTGTAAGTTACATCGTGTATAGAAAATGCAAGAAAATACAAAAAAGCAGCTATGTATTTTGTCTTCATTGCTTTCGGTGTATTTCTTAATCCAACACCAAAACGTTTAAACGTTATTGTTGTTGGCTGTGGTTATATGGTGCTATCGTTATTAACCCATTACCAGGCGGCAGTATTTTAGAGTAAACCTAATTCAAAGATGTCACAGACAACAATTTAAAGGGAATTAAATATGACATTATTTGGTCATCATTGGTAGAAACGTTGTAGGAAATGAAGAAATTGCTTCATTTCCCACAATGTTTTCTAAAGCCATTATCTTGTAGGAAGTTAAAAAGAGTCGCTGTGTGGCGATGAGTTAAAGAGAATTTTATTAAATAAAATTTCGAAGATTTGCTGAAAACGCATCATTAGCAAAATCCAACAAAATACGCCTGCATGACAGAGTAAATCCTGCATCGAATTTTGCCTTAATAAATGGCGATGACAGCACATAATTAGATATCCCCGGTGAATATTTCTGAAACTTTAAACCTTTCCCATACCACAGAATATGTTTAAAGAACAATGGAGTGAGAAAATGGAAAAAACTACAAAACAGAACCTCATTAGAAAATATAAACAACATAAGATACATTCACCCGCATTCAAGAATTGCCTACATTAATGTCGATGACAACGCATAATTAGGTATCTCCTGTGAACATTTCATAAATTTTGACCCTTTCAAAAACCACGGATTATGTTTAAAGAACAAGGAGCTGGGAAAATGATAAAAAAGCAACAAAACAGAGTCTCAATAGAAAATATAAACAATACAAAATGCATACACACTAAAGCAAGCCCGCATTGAAGAATTGCCTTAACAAATGTCGATGACAGCGCATAATCAAATATGTCGAATCAACAATCCTGAATCGTCAACCCTTTCCCAAACATCCGTATTTTTTCAACTGCCTAAATCCAAAAGAAGCGCCTTTGCAGTAAATTTCAACAACATGCCACTGCACAACAGTGTAAATCCTGCATTGGAAAATTTCCTTAATTGGTGGCGACTAAAGAGCATTATTAAAGCAAAACAAAATTTAGGCTTGTTTAAATTCATAGATGTTGCAAAAGGCAATTTCAAATGAACAGAACTGTACATTTTTTGGTATTTTTGTCTAGAAATTAATGTGAAAAATGTAGAAATTGCTTGTGACAATGTTTTCCAATACCCTTATTTTGTAGGGCGTCAAAAGGCGACAATGTGTGGGAATGGGTGAAATATTTCATGTGAAAGCTCCTGAAACGTAAGCCCTTTCCCAACAGCACAATATGTTTACCAAACGACAAAATTTTGGGTTGGTCCAAATTCAAATATGTTGCAGACGACAATTCAAAATGAGTGATTTTCTACATTTTTGGGTCATTTTGTGTAGAAAATATTGTGGGAAATAAAGAAATTGCATTGTTTCCACTATGTTTCCAAAGTCGTTATCTTTTATGGAGTCAAAAAGAGTCATTGTGTGGTAATGGGTTAACCCATTACCAGATGGGAATATTTTAGTCTTGTCCAAATTCAAAGATGGTGCAGATGACAATTGTAAGTGCATGAAATTTTACCGTTTTCAGTATTTCTAGATATAAAACATTGTGGAAAATGAAGAAATTGCTTGTCACAAGCAATTTCTTCATTTTTCCACAATGTTTCCAAAGTCATTTACTGAACGGGGTCAAAAAAAGTCATTGTGTGGGAATCGGTTAAAGTGACATTTCAGAGTTTTTTGTCATAAATATTACTTTTATTTTTATCTGAAAGAGCATATTTTCTTATGAAATTTCTGAAAATTTCAAGCCAAAATATTGTACCGTTTACGAGAAATTTATATTTTTGTGTTAAAATTGAACAAATTGTTGTGGACAACAGTTCGGATTTATATGCAATTTATCGATTATGTGTCAACTTTAAATGCGTGTATCTCGCTTACTGGCAACAACTTAAAAAAAACTAATAGTATTTATACTCATTAGAATACCCAATCTTGGCATCAAGACATACTTTAAAAAAATGAAATCGGAATGAAATGTCCCTTTAAAGATACAAGGATGTTTCCAAACCATGACAACGGTCGAAGGGCGCGCATCATACGGTAGATAACTCACACACATATTTAATGCTGTGGAAGACAACTTATTCACTCCCTTTTCTTTCAAACCATACGTTCTAGAAGTGGCACAGTGTAAGCTACGAAGCTAGACTTCCAAAAATTTTAAAATGTTGCACACGACAATTTCGAGTTTAATTCCATCACTGGTGGCGAACTCGGCCAAAGCGTGGGACGTTTTTTCGCGATCATAGTATTCCGTCGGTGTTGTTATAAAATATCGTAACTATACGGCTTCGATAAAGCCGTAGTTACGAGATTTTATAACAACACAGACAGTTTGTCAATACATATCGTATAACCCGGTCTATGTTTAGAACAAATTCATTGTTATTAGAAAAACTATCCGATCAGATCTTTAAACTCACATTTAAACGCAAAATATGCTGAGTCGAAAAAGAAAGTGTGCACAGAGAATAACTGGAATTTCTATCGTAATGTTGAATCTTGTTATAGAATTTATTGAAAGATATGAAAACCATGAATTTAACATAATGTTTGATGAACTTAACATACCCTTCACACAAAATGAACTGTATAAAGCAATAGGTCAACTTAAAACTAATAAATCAGCTGGTCCGGATATGTACATCAACGAATTATTCATAAATGGGAAAAATGAACTAGCGCCTAGTCTATTAACTCTTTTTAACAAAATTTTACAAGTAGGGTACTTTCCTGAATCATGGTCAGACGGACTCGTGATCCCATTGCATAAAAAAGGAAGTTTAAATGATGTGAACAATTACAGAGGGATCACTCTACTTAGTTCATTAGGTAAACTTTTTACTCGTATGTTAAATAATAGACTATGTAATTGGGCAGAGGTGTATAGTGTTTACATTGAATCACAAGCTGGCTTTAGGAAAAATATGGGAACTGTTGATAATATTTTTGTTTTACATGGAATTATAAATCATATGATTACAAATGGTAAACAGTTATATTGTGCATTTATTGATTTCAGCAAAGCTTTTGACTACGTAATTCGAGAGAATCTATGGATGAAAATAATTAAGCTAGGTATCAGGGGGGAGATTTTTGATATTATCAAATCAATGTATGAAAAGGTTAAGTCTCGTGTCAAGTATTTAAATAATCTAAGTGACAGTTTTGGATGTACCTTGGGGGTTAGACAGGGAGAGTGTTTATCTCCATTTCTTTTCTCGATATTTATTAATGATATCGAAGACATATACAGTAAAAATGGGGACAAGGGAATAGATATGCATATGTTTAAAGTTTTCCTTATCCTATACGCAGATGACATTGTTCTTTTTGCCAATAGTCGCAATGAACTTCAAAGTAATTTAGATTTATTATATGAATATTGTTTTAAATGGAAGCTCACCGTAAATTCAGATAAAACTAAAATAATTATTTTTAGAAAAGCTGGAAGATTGCCAAATGATATCGTTTTCACCTACGGGGATAATCAAATTGAAATTGTGAATAAGTTCGTATATCTTGGGGTCGTATTTTCATCAAGTGGATCTTTCACAAATGCTCAGAATACCCTTGCTGGACAATCACTTAAAGCAATTTTTAAACTAAATAAATATATGCGAAAGTTTACAAACATTTCAATAAAACATAAATTAGACCTTTTCGATAAGTTAGTTTTACCGATTATGAATTATGGGAGCGAAGTATGGGGATTTCACACGGGTCATTCATTAGAAAGAGTCCATTTGCAATATTGTAAAAGATTATTGGGCGTCAAAAAATCTTGTCAGAATGATTTCATATATGGAGAATTGGGAAGAGTTCCTCTCAGAAATTACAGATTCTATAATATTATTAAATTTTGGATAAAGATTATGCTGTCAGAAGATAAAAAACTTGTGAAAATAACATACAATACCCTTTTTCAAGATTTATTAAATAATCCTAATTGTAAAAACTGGTGCTCTTTGTGTATAGATCTTTTTAATACCTTGGGTTTATCTGATGCATGGCATTATCAAACTGTTGGTGATCCCAAACTATTCTTAATTTTAGTTAAGCAGAGAATACACGACCAATTCTTACAAAACTGGACAAGTCGTCTTGATAATTCAAGTCGCGCATTATTCTATAATAAAATTGCAGAGTTTAAATTCCAGCCTTATTTGGATTCCATAAGCATTGAAAATAATAAAGTGAGTCTAGCTCAGCTTCGTGTCTCGGCACATAGACTATGCGTCGAGACAGGAAGATGGAATAGACCCACAAGTATTCCAATAAACGAACGTCATTGTTTCCATTGTAAAACCTTAGAAGATGAATACCATTTTGTAATTGAATGTAGTATCTATAAGGAATTAAGAAAGCAATTTTTACCAAAATACTACTGGAAATCACCAAACATGTATAAATTCATAGAATTAATGAAAACAGAAAATCGTAATTTATTAAATCGTCTAGGTAATTATGTAAATAAATCTTTTAAACTCAGAAACCAACTATTGTTTAATAATTGACTCTACATCTAAACATTTAATACTGTTTCTTTATTTATATCTATGAATAATGATGCATTTTAATTGGTGTACTTCCAATCTAAACATATACATATTTTTGTCTATTATCGTGCCCGTATACTTTTGATATCACACGGTAAAATTCGTATTACAGCATTTGAAAACAGTTACTGAAATGGCTGCAAAGGCTGGTATCATGACCTCTCCTATTTCGTTTCGTGGAGGAGTTTGATATTAATCTTACACAGCTAATATATACTTTCCTTGCGGTCGCAGATGTGGGGGCTACCTTTCCCCTTTTTCCCCTGAGAGAAAGAGGAAGGCACGGCCCCTACTCCTGCCATCGTTTATATTTGAACCACAATCAAAATTTTCTGATGAATGTATCAAAAATGTTAGATCTTATTCCACGTTTACTGCTACTGACAACATTACTAAATTGCATTGTAATAACTTTTGTTAATCTTAATTCTTTGATTGGGGAAAGAACGAAAATGTTGAAAACATCTTTGCATACAATAGGGAATGATTTTATCCAGTTCACCATGACGTATTTTTGGACAAACAAAAACAATTGCGTGGGTGTTGATATAAAATGTCGTAACTACGGCTTGATTCATGCCGTGGTTGCGAGATTTTGTAACAACACCGAAGATTTATTAAAACATAATGGTAAACCCAATCTATTTTTAGCACAAAATTCATTGCCATTGTATAATATTTTGTTACATGTAACACATTTTAATTTAAATTGGACTATAATCCGTCTTACATACATTGCTTGAAATGTAACGATTTAATAATTGTCATAATGACAAATATTGTGTATATAATATTTTTACTTGTGACAAATATTAATCATTTTTAAAATGATATTTAAAAAATACATGTGTGTATAGTGGTTTAAAAAATAGACACATGATTGTTTTTGATCACATGCTGGTTTGAATGCACCATGTAAATGAATAGCCTTTTGAATGGATTAAGTAGGAAAATGTTGAAACACATCTCTACTGTATTTTACATATTTTGATATAATCAATTTCATACAAAGACATATACATATTTTGTCATCTGATACTTACTGCAATGTAAATTGGTCTATGATATACATTTAACTTGTATATACAATAATGTATAGTATGTTATAGGTCCGCCGTATTGTAAAAATTATTATGTAATTTGTGTTCCACATGGGTCAAAGACCTTCTGGATTATTTATATATGAATTAAACCTATGATATTATAATATTGGTATCAAATTAAAGAAAATTCAATTACCTATAAGTGGGTTTCTTTTTCAATTGTGTGAAATGGAATATTTCTTGGGTTTTCTTAAGACATTTAAGACAGGGGTCAATTTCAAAATTCACAGAACTTGCTGACGATGGTGAAAAAATTAAATAATGCAATTTTCTTGGCATTTCTGCTTCAAGTTTTATTGTAACATGTCTTCAATGAATGACGGTAAACATGTGTGGTCTCACTGATCGAACATAACGTTTCATTGCATGGTTTGGAATTTCATTGCGTTCATATTGCATGACGTATTCCATGTCCTGCAACTTCTTTAACTGGACCCTAAATTTAGCGAAACTCAGGCGGAAAAAGATGTTCGGGTCTACACCAGACTCAGGACTAATTTTCACGCAACCCGTGCCTATGACGATATGCCTACTGCAGGCGTAACGTAAGATTTCGGTATCATGGTAATGTGAAAAGCATATTGTCTCAAATCTCTTATGAGCCGTTTATCTGCATTCGCCGATTTCCAATGTTGCCAAAAAATGCTTGCTGTACTGAATCACCACAGGTGGTGAAGTTTTGAAACGTCGACGTAAGGGCGTCAACGTCATGTAACGATCTGGCATAGTCATTGCTGCATTCGGTTTATCAGACTGAAGCCTATCAAAAATGAATCCTTTCTTTTTGGAAACATGATTACAATCGCCTTATTTCATAACGATAACATGTAAACGACAACGACGCATTTTACGCCGGTACAAGACACTAGTAAAACTAACGTGTGAATTTGGTCGTGTTTACTAAGACGTAACATCTTTGGTTATACAGCATATTGAACTTTCATGTTTGATTTAGCTTTGATACACTTTGAATAAAGATTTAAGACAATAAAGTTTATTATGAAACTTTTGTTTTGATAACCACGCGCAAAAAGGTGCTTTCAGGGTTTGCTGGTTTGCCAGACAATTTAACCATTCAAAGTTGCTTCCCATGTCAATGGACATGAGAAAGTTGATAAGTTAACTCCCCGTAGAAGTTTGGTAAAGTTAATTGCAACGGTTACGTAGATATATCAAGTAGAAGTATGCACACTTTCTTTTTTGACTCAGTATATATGTACCTTGTTGTAGCGAAAAACGGCCCTCGCTTTGGCCGAGTTCACCACCAGTGAACATGTTTTGGTTTTTTGGGTAGAAAGCATTGCGGAAAATGAAGAGCTTGTCACAAGCAGTTTCTCAATTTTCCACAATGTTTTCCAAAGCATTTATCCTGTCGGGCGTCCAAAAGGCGTCATTATGTGGAAATGGGTTAATTTGATAATTCCTTTGAATGTTTTTGGGACGGTTGAAAATGCGACAGCTTTGGTTTGCTTTAAAGGTTTATAAAGGACCGTAAATCGTTTGTGCTTGAAGCCAAGAACAATTCATAAATTACGGGATATCGCTGCTTTTCAACAAGAGCCTCGTAACTGCAGTTTAAACATGCCGAAGTTACGAATTTTTCGTTGTAAAGCGACGATATCCTAAAGACTTAAATAATATCAGGATTTCTTTGTCTGTGTATGCCGTTCGATACCCGGCCGCGGCAAATACCCTTTCTGACAAAATGTCACCCATCAATGGTTTAATATCGTGAACCTATGTAGGGGAGCAGCTGGAAGCTCGGTAAGGGTGTTGTGGTAGTACTGGTGTGGGAACCGACAGGAATCTATTTTTAGGTGCTCCAGCCGCCGCGATATGACCTTAGTAGTTGAAAACGACGTAAAACCCCAATAAACTGTGTATGCCATTTTCTGCGAAGTTCGACATAACTCTTATAATATTTACTTTATTTAGATTATGATGATAACAAATTTTTTTCGCAATATACAAAATCAGATCTTTCAACATGGAGGGAAGTCAGTCTTATGTCTGTGTGATTTCTGTTGTCTGTGTGTTATTTGCTTATTACGCGCCGTAAATATTGTACCATATTGATTCATTTATTTTGGTTTAAAAAAAGAAAAGGAACAATACTTACTCTTAAAGCTTGAAATTAATCAAACTTGTATAGAAACAACACTTTTAGGGCCTACTTGTAAAGTAGGATACACAGGCCTTGTCATATATAGCGAATATTACATGCGATTCATGTAATCATGAGGGGAATAATTTCAAGAGACACACGAAGAAACTTTAACATCATTATGTTTTTTTTTTTTTAAGATTTTAAAAGTCGGCGAGAGAAAACAACAACAACAAAGAAAAAACAACTTTACATTTAATCATAACCGATGCTTTTAATGTTTGTTACAGATTCTTCCATTTTTTCAGATTTTTTTTTCAATACATGAAGAATCAATTGCTTTAACGTCGACGTTAAACGTCCATTTTGACGTAAATTCAAGGGGGTGGACATTTCTGTTTTACCTGGGAACAATTCTGGCGTTTCTCATATATTGATGATACGCATTTACATGTTACACCATTTTAAAGATATGGTAATGAACTAACGTGTATTCAAAATATCAATGTTCAGAATTTGACGGATTACAAAATATTCACGTCGAAAGGCGCACTAAAACATTCTTGTTCTAAAAAACGCATGGGGTGGACATTTCTGTTTTACCTGGGAGCATTTTAATTAAGACTGGCATGAAAACGTCGTAAACGATCATTCATATTTCATACATCTATTGCCCTTATGTTGAACTTGATTATGCAAGAAGTTTGAATGAAAATGATACGACTGTATTTATTTCAAAGACAGTGAAAAATCGAATTTCAATGTAAAATTCCAGAAAATGGCTCACGTCACGCGCCAGAGCGAGCTATGTCGGACCGTATTTGGTACAAAAACGAATATGGTACATTTGTACCATATTCGACCGAATATGGTACATTTGTACCATATTCGGACCGAATACGGTACAATTTTCGACCGAATATGGTACAAACATTGTACCATATTCGGTTGGAATAAGTTTTTCTATGCTCGCCAAAACGTATTTGGTACATACCAAAAAAAACTCATAAAATGAAAATGGTCTACGTATTTGGTACATAAATTATTTATTTCTTAATAAATGAAATAGTCTGCTGATGTGTAAACTTTTTTTTCAAACTCAAATACATTGTATTAACCTAATATTGGAAGTGACAAAAGTATCATCATCATCATCATCATCATCATCATCAGCATCATCATCATCATCGTCGTCGTCGTCATCGTCGTCGTCGTCGTCGTCAGCAGTAACAGAAACAGCTAACCTAACCACACTTTACATGGATTTTGAATTGAAAAAAAAAAACGCTGTAGAATGTCTGCTATTTAGCACTGTCGGACCGTATTTGGTACAAAAACGAATATGGTACATTTGTACCATATTCGACCGAATACGGTACAATTTTCGATCGAATATGGTACAAACATTGAACCATATTCGGTTAGGCATTTTACCCCAAAACTGCAGATACGTATATGGTACAATTAGACAGTTGTACCATATTCGGCCGAATATGGTACAAATTTGTATATGGAGGTATTTATTCATCCAAATTTGGAGTTTTTGCGCTGGGCGCACAAAATCCGTTTGTAGTATTTCTGCGCATAATCAACAAATTGTGTATACCTGGATCAATTTTGCGTATGTACGCAGATATTCCACTAACAAAATATTTATTTCAAAGCTCTGAAAACGGACTTTTTGCGCATATATACGCAAATCTGTATTAGATTTGTGGATTAATTTTGCGTACGTACGCAAATATTCCACAACAAAGTATTTATTTAGAAACTCCAAAAAAGGACTTTTTGCGTACATACACAAATCTGCATTAGATAGGTGGGTTAATTTAGCGTGTGTACGCAAATATTCCAATACAAAATATTTAGTTTAAATTCCGAAAACGGAGTTTTTGCGTACATACGCAAATCTGTATTAGATAGGTGGATCAATTTTGCGTATGTACGCAAATATTCCACTACAAAGTATTTATTTAGAAACTCCGAAAACGGACTTTTTACGTACATACGCAAATCTGTATTAGATAGGTGGATTAGTTTTGCGTATGTACGCAAATATTCCACCACAAAATATTTAGTTTAAATTCCGAAAACGGACTTTTTACGTACATACGCAAATCTGTATTAGATGGGTGGATCAATTTTGCGTATGTACGCAAATATTCCACTACAAAGTATTTATTTAGAAACTCCGAAAATGGACTTTTTGCGCATATACGCAAATCTGAAATAGATACGCGGAAAAGATATGCGTACGTACGCAGATATTCCACAGTAAAAATAATAGGAAGAAGAATCTGACATCGAATATTGCGCCTGTTTGCAAATATGTACCAAATAAGTGGAAAAAGTTGTGCAGATACGCAGATATTCCACAACAAAAAATATATATTTCAAAATTCCGGAAATGGACTTTTTGCGTATATACGCAAATCTGTCATAGATAGATGGATTAGTTTTGCGTATGTACGCTGATATTTCACTACAAAGTATTAAATTCAAATTCCGAAAACGGAGTTTTTCGTAAATACGCAAATATGTATAAGATAGGTGGATTAAATTTGCGTAGGCTACGTACACGGATATTCCACGACAAAACATTTATTTCAAAATTCTGGTAATGGACTGTTTGCGTACTTACGCAAATCTGTTTTGGATGAGTGGAATAATTGTGCGTACGTACGCAAATACTCCAAAACAAAATATCTACTTGAAACATCTGAAATGGACTTTTTGCGCCTATTCGCAAATATTTATCAAATACATGTAAGTAGAAATTGCACACATACGCAGACGTTCCACAGCAAAACATTTATCTAGAAATTACGGAAATGAACTTTATGCGCTTATACGCAAATCTGTTTTAGATAGGTGGATTAATTTTGCGTATGTACCTTTTCGCAAATACCGGTAAGTGGGAAAATTGCACAAATACGCAGAAATTCACAACAACATATTTATCTAAAAACTCCGGAAATGGACTATTTGCGCATAAACGAAAATCTGTATTAGATAAGCGTGCGTACGCAGATATTCATATATAAAACATTTTCTTTAAAAATAGGACTATGGACTTTTTGCGTATCCATACGCAAATGTGTATTAGATACGTAGAATGATTTTGCGCTCGTTCGCAAATATTCCACACAAACAATGGACGTTTTTCGTGTGTTGAGTATATAAAAGCAAAATAATACTAGAATGACCTACATGTTAACTATTTATATAAAGAAGAGTTTCCGCAACTGATCTTCAGCGCACATTCGTAAATGTGTACTGGAAAAGTAGGCTATTATTTTACCTATCTAGACAAAATTCGACTTCAAAATGTTAAAAAAAGAAACATCTGAAAATGGATCTTCTGCACACATACGCAAATCTTTTTGAAAAACTTTGATTTTGGGCATGTACGCAGAAATTCCACTTCAAAATATTAACAAGAATTGTCCGCGGACAATAAAGCTCGCCCTAACGAGAGCTTGTCACAAAGAAAAGTCATTTCCTAGGTCAAGGTAAAATGTTCTCATGCCTGAAATGACCTGTATGTGTCCCTTCAAAACAATGCGTACACACGAAGGAATTCCTACTCGCAAAATAATTACTGGAAGAATTTTGAAGCATGCTTGTGAAAACCAGCGGTAGAAAAGTCATTTCTATACGCCGCCGGAGGCGGTCGTATATTGGCGTCATCTTCTCCGTCTGTCCATCCGTACGCCCGTCTACATTTCTTGTGAGTGCAACTCCGCCTAAGTTTCTGGCTGGATCTTTTTGAAACTTACTCAATGTTATCGCCTCAATGGGTAGATGTGTATGAAGGAAGGATTTTATGGTTCATTGATTTTTGCCTGGGTTATGCCCCCTCGAAACTTAGTCTCTGGGAGTGGCGGCGTATATTGTGACCATGGCACTCTGGCTAGTCCTTGAATCTTAATTAAAGAAAGTCAGTCTTCACAATATGTGAAAGGTGTTACTTATACTATTTCTATTGTATATTATGACGCAACATAATGATTTGCCATATTCTAAAATCTTGATATTTTGAAAGATACTTTAATTTTTAACTCTTGATAAAACAGATATTTTCTCATAGATGAAAATACATCAATTAAACTATACTGACGTCAAATAGAAACGCTCCAATGAAACCTGTCGTAATTTTCATTATGCATATTACAATGTTGTTGAAATGTATATACTGTATATCATCATTTTGACCGACAATTACGGCAAATGAAAAAAATATGCGTTTCTATCCATTAACATGTCCATTTCCGGTGATTGGTCACATTTTCTACGTGCGCTTCGTTTATGTACATCATGTGATGAAATTTGTCACATTTTACACAGTAACATGTGTTAGTGGATAGGCAACAACGAATTCAAAGATTTTCATATGAAACATCCGAATTGAAGGATTCCAAGACTAAATTCAGGTTTGTGACGTTTTGATCGACGTTCTGTCGAGTAGTCGGTAAATGTGGTGGCCAAATAAGTGTTTTTCTGGCAACTGTTGTTGTTGCAAGCAACGTTTGAAATAGACACACTGCTTGGAAAAAAGAGCTCGTAGATTAGCCATTTTCGAATACGGGAAAATCAAGAACAAGCCGCCCGACGTTTTGACGTCTTGAACTGCACGATTAGGCATCTTGGTCGACGAGTAAGAGTTACAGAAATATGTGCCAATCGGCCAAAGTCAGATAGACCTCATGTAATGCCGGTTATACAAGAAGCTGTCTGACGTTAACATCATATGCGTTTCAGGCTTTAGACGTTGAAATGGACGCCGGGTTTAGTATTCACTAACTGTGTTCACCAAATAAGACGTTTTACGGTATCTTTTGTCGTCGCAAGTAATGTTTGAACCACGCGTTACTGCTTTTCAAATGGAAATTCTGATAACGCTCTGTTTAAATGTGCCGTTTTTTGTAAACTGTAACAATTTGATAATTTCTTTGTCCTCATTTTTCAACAACAGATAATCAAATTTATAGATGGAAATCAGTATTTGTAATTTCCAATCAGATTTACCGAATAATCGGACATTTATTAGGGCTGAGGCGTTTCTATTTGACGTCAGTATATTAAAGTTTTTAAATACAAAATTTAAAGCCTGTTATCTTCCATTAGATTCACATAATTTTAATAGTGAAACGGTAAAAGAATTGCATTTGACAACGTCTACAACATAATAATTATCAAATTATTCCAAAGATATGTCGGCTTGAAAGATTTTTACAAGTTACAGTCATTACAGTTAAGAATCTTGAAATAGTATGTATTGTCTGTAGAAAGCACATTCGCTGACGCTATCATAAGATTACATTTGATCCGTGATCTGGAAAAGGGGTCATTATGGGAATCTAAAGATCACTTGGATACATATAAGCCTATGGTTTCGTACAGTATGGTCAAAGCCCATGTTGTTCTTTTAAAAAATAGCTTCTTTGTTAGTTGTAGAAAGTTCGACAATTTCCCAAACGGCGAGCTTTTAGAAATCCAATTTAGAAACAGTTGCAGACGGCACGGTAGCTGATATCAAAATTCGAAACTGTGTATGGTATTTAGCTAAGTAACTATCGAGACAAAATGAGAAAATGCTGGTCATCAGCATTCGGTCTTTTGTCTCAATATTTTCCCGATTTTTTTCTGCTAGGGACGTTTGAACCAGGTCTTGTTTGGGAAGGGATATAGCAATGTTTTCGGGTGGACTAATTTCATAGCTTCTGCAACCAGTAGAATGAGTATAGATTAATAATATTATATGGATTGTGTAAAAAAGCTAAAGAGAATGTGGAGGTAAAAGAAGACAAGAGGCCCAGAGGGCCTTATCGGTCACCTGAATCAAATGAGCAGACACAGTTAAGGAAAATGTTAAAAGTTAACTAATAGCGCACCCCCCAGCACCACCATTTCTTGACAGTTTTTTTTTCTCTTGTACAAACTTATTTAAAGACTCAAATACCAAATGTGAATTCAATCCAACAATAGAACATTTCTTAATATGTACCCTATTTACCCCCTTTTGGCCCCTTTTGGGGCCTCAAAGGGAGATAACTCCATGATTTGTATAAATCTGAAGCGGCTTCCCAATGGGATGCTTCCTGCCAAGTTTGGTAGAAATCTGTCTCAAAAAAATGTAGAAAATGTTCAAAGTTTAGTAATAATGCGAACCCCTCCCATCCCGATCCCCAGCACGACCATTTATTGACAGATTTTTTCTCTTGTACAAACTTTGTAGTCCTTGCCCTAAAGACTTTAACTTCCAAATGTGTATTCAATGCAACAGCCGGTTCATGAGAAGAAGATTTTTTAAGATGTACCCTATTAACCCCCTTTTTGGCCCTTTATGGGACCTCAAAGGGAGATAACTCCATGATTTGTACAAAATCTGAAGCGGCTTTCTATTTTAGGATGCTTCCTGCCAAGTTTGGTTGAAATCCGTCCAATGGTTCTTAATAAGAAGTCGAAAATGTTAAGTTAACTAATAACGCGACCCCCCTCACATCCCCCATCCCCAGCACGGCCATTTCTGGACGGATTTTTTTCTCTTGTACAAACTTTGTTGTCCTTACCCTAAAGACTCTAAATACCAAATGTGAATCCAATCCAACAGCCGGTTCACGAGAAGAAGATTTTTTAAGATGTACCCTATTTAACCTCTTTTAGGCCCCTTATGGGGCCCCAAAGGGAGATAACTCCACGATTTGTACAAATCTGAAGCGGCTTCCCATGGGGATGCTCCCTGCCAAGTTTGGTTGTAATCCGTCCAATGGTTCTCAAGAAGAAGTCAAAAATGTTAAGTTAACTAATAACGCGACCCCCCCTCACATCCCCCATCCCCAGCACGGCCATTTCTGGACGGATTTTTTTCTCTTGTACAAACTTTGTTGTCCTTGCCCTAAAGACTCTAAATTCCAAATGTGAATCCAATCCAACAGCCGGTTCATGAGAAGAAGATTTTTTAAGATGTACCCTATTTAACCCCTTTTAGGCCCCTTATGGGGCCCCAAAGGGAGATAACTCCATGATTCATACAAATCTGAAGCGGCTTCCCATGGGGATGCTCCCTGCCAAATTTGGTTGTAATCCGTCCAGTGGTTCTCAAGAAGAAGTCGAAAATGTTAAAAGTTAACGCACGACGGACGACGCACGACGCACGACGCACGACGACAGACAAAACACGGTCGCAATAGGTCACCATGACCTTCGGTCAGGTGACCTAAAAATGCTGGTAATCAGCATGTTTCACTTTTGCCTCAATGTTTTCCAATGCCTTTTCTTCTAGGGAAGTCAAAACCAAGTCTTGTTTTGGAAAGGGTTAAAGAGCGTAATTATTTCCATATCCCGGAAAAGAAACGCTATTTAAAGACTATTACAGACAGAAATGATGTAAAATTGTTTTGGAATAACAAAAGGAATATTGTTGATTAAATTTACCTTGTTGCACCTGGCACATTTTCACTTATTTCATTAAGCCAGGATTAAGCATAATGCATTTGTTAGGGCAAGCTGTCAATGAAAGAAATCAAACAATAAAGTTGTTTTAGGGATCATTAGATGTTTGTTATCTCTGGTTCTTATCTTGTTTGTAATTCGGATAACTAGCCATCTTTTTATTTCATAAATGTCCTTGAGTTCTGTAACAATCCTTCATAAACTCGGTTGGAAACTTAGTTTGGAACTTAGAATTAGTACGAAACTTGATTTTGAGTCCAATCATAGGTATTTGAGCCTCCTTGACAAGCATAGTAAACGTCTTTCAGATATTTCACTTATAACTGAATTCCAACGTAACTGGAAAACGTTGCCTTCTATTTGTATCAGCCAATATTTCCCAAATTTCACAACTTAAATTGTCATTACATGAAATGTTTATCTTGATTGTGATATTCTGAATGCAGTGTCAGCGGGGTTCTTCGAAGATTGTGTGATATTGGAACTTGTTAAACGTCTTAATATTTTCATATTTTTATGCGCGACACAATACATAAAAACTGACGATTTAACGCTTTTGCGGAATGAAGTCTCATTTGTCTGCATAGATAATGCATGTTTAGTCTTCGTTGCTAAACATATGATAAACCAGAGTTATGTCCCAATTTCCGCAAATATGTTAAACCCCTCTACGCCGGCAAAAAATGGGAAATCAGCATGTTCAGACATGAACCATGAAATTCAATGTTTCTAAGCACGTGAAGTCATGCAATCAGACAATAGTTAATTTCTAAAACACATTTCAACACTTACATAGCTTAAAACATGAGAAAAATGGGAGACGAACCATAAACAAGACCAATTTGCAAGTCGAAAAATGTGCTCAAAATTATCATCTCAACTTTTTCTACTTAAAAGAATTAACAACTTCCTTTCGTTAGAAATGAAACACGTTTTTTACAATGCATACATTACACCGCATTTTGACTATGGGTGTATTATTTGGGGCAACTGTGGTTCTACTTTATTTAATAGACTATATAAAATACAGAAACGATCTGCTCAAATAATTTTATGCAAACATAAAACATCTGATACTCTGTGCAACTTTTCATCTTTAAAATGGCTAACTCTTAAGAATAGCTGTAAATATTTTACTTCTTTGATGGTTTTTAAAATAATTAAGGATCTAGCTCCCTAATATATCCCAATTCATTACTTAGTAACAACCAATTTTACGATCTCAGATCAGAACTAAACGCCCTTGTAGCGCATAACCTTACACCGAAGTCCGAGTATTTAAAGAAATCCTTTTCTTGTAATGGAATGAAATGCTGGAATAATATTCCACTTCATATACGAAATATACATATCATCATCATCATCATCATCATCATCATCATCATCATCATCATCATCATCATCATCATCATCATCATCATCATCATCATCATCATCATCATCACCACCACCACCACCACCACCACCACCACCATCATCATCATCATCATCATCATCATCATCATCATCATCATCATCATCATCATCATCATCATCATCATCATCATCATCATCATCATCATCATCATCAGCACCACCATCACCATCATCACCACCACCATCATCATCATCATCATCATCATCATCATCATCATCATCATCATCATCATCATCATCATCATCATCATCATCATCATCATCATCATCATCATCAATTATCATCATCATCAACATCATCATCATCATTATCATCAATCATCATCACAATCAACATCATCATCATCACAATCAACATCATCATAGTTCTCATTTTGAATTCACTCATATTCATGTTGTTTTCGTACATCTAAATTTCTTCTTGATTTTAACTTGCCATGGTATAATTTCAGAAGGCCTCATTGTAAATAAGTTGTCATTCATGAGAACTTAATGGGCTACCTTCTTTAAATAAAGATTTATTATTATTATTATTTTATTATTATTATTATTATTATTATTATTATTATTATTATTATTATTATTATTATTATTATTATTATAAATTCGTGTTTGGCACTGACGTGACGTAACGTAATCCACACAGCTGCAGGAAATGCACTCGGGATCGTTATTTTAAATGCAGAACCGTTCAACGTCTAATTGGAAACATTAGCCTCGGTAATAGGCGTCTGACAGCCTTAGGCCATCGGTGCTAGAGGAACATGATGTCATCGCTCAAATTTGACACAAACTGACTGAGTGACCCCCTCTTTTATGACGGGAAACAGTTTATTGATAGTGTCGTAGGCAGTATAAGACGTATGTACAGAATGACTTGTAGCCTATAAATTGGAAAATTCTTCATTGGATGATTGTTTCATAATTCAATAATTCAGAATCAGACGACTGATCTTATTCATATGAGAGTGCTTTCTTTCAGTCGATACTGCAAATAGGGGCACGCAGATACTTCCATTAGAGTTTTGTGTTTGTAAGCACAAATTGCACAATTTCGAAGTTTCGCGTACATACCGAGGGCTTAGTGCAAAACTACTGTAACTACATTTTGTGAAATTTTACAGAAGAGGGAAAAAACTAAATGATTTTCTCAAAGTTAAAGAAGCAAAATAATTTTAAAATTCTAATTTAATTACACTGAATTGAAACCCAATATTAGGACACATAATGTATTCCTTCCTGAAGATTCAGTAAATGGAGAGAAGTGCATTTCTGAAAAATATGTAGTTACAATAGTTTTGCACTGAGCCCTCGATACGCAATTTACGAAATGGATTTCTTGGGCCGTACACAAACTTTATCCCATATTCTATAAGATTTTAGCGCATATACGCGAAACACCCGTGAATGGAAATTTTGCGTCCTTACACAAATATAATCCAGGTTTAGAACTTCAAAAGTTTTGCGTATATAGGCAAGAATCAACAAAGGGAATTTATGCTTCCGTATGCAAACTTAATCGACGTTTCTTTAAGAATTTCGCGTATCTACGCAAAACATTCAAGAAAGGAATTTTTGCATCCTTACACAAACATAATCCATGTTTAGAACTTGTAGATTTCTGCGCATATACGCACAATCCCATAATTGCGTACGTGCGCAAATTCAATCCACGTTTCTATTAGAGTTTTGCATACATTCGCAAGAAATCCAGGAAGGGAATTCCTGCGTAAGTAGGCAAACTTAATCCACGTTTCTATTTCAGAATTGCGTACATGTTCATACGATACAAATCTGCAAATGTAATTTTCGCGGTAATACGCAAATATAATCCATGTTTTTACTAGAGTTTTGCGTATGTACACAAAAAAATCCACAAATGGAATTTATGCGTAAGTACGCAGATTTAATCCACGTTTCTATTAGAGATTTGCGTAGCCTACATGCGTAAGAAATCCAAGAAGGGAATTTTTGCGTTCGTACGCAAATACAATCCACGTTTCTACTATAGTTTTGCGTATGTACCTAAAAATCCACAGATGGAATTAATGCGTACGTATGCAAATTTAGTCCAAAATAATCAAGGTTTAAAACTTTTAAATTTCTGCGTATCTACGCGCAAATTCCATAGTTGGAACTTCTGCCTACGTGCGCAACTTTGATCCACGTATCTATTAGAGTTTTGCGTACATACGCAAGAATTCCAGGAAGGTAATTTTTGCGTACGTACGCAAACTTAATCAACGTTTCTTTTTCAGATTTGCGTACATATACGCTAAAATTCCACAAGTGGAATTTTCGCGACAATACGCAAATATAATACACGTTTCCACTAGAGTTTTGCGTATGTACCCAAAATTCCACATATGGAATTTATGCGTACGTACGCAGATTTAATCCACGTTTCTATTAGAGTTTTGCATAGCTTACATACGCAAGAAATCCAGGAGGGGAATTTTCGCGTACGTACGCAAATATAATCCTCGTTTCTACTAGGGTTTTGCGTATGTACCAGAAAAGTCCACAGAAGGAATTTATGCGTACATACGCAAATTTGATCAATGTTTCTATTAGAGTTTTGCGTACATACGCAAGAAATCCAGGAATGGAATTTTTGCGTACGTAGGCAAACTTAATCAACGTTTCTTTTTCAGATTTGCGTACATATACGGTAAAAATCCACAAGTGGAATTTTCGCGGTATTACGCAAATATAATCCACGTTTCTACTAGAATTTTGCGTATGTAACCAAAAACTCCACAGAAGGAATTTATGCGTACATACGCAAATTTGATCCACGTTTCTATTAGAGTTTTGCGTAGGCCTACATACGCTAAAAAGTTAATAAAACGAATTTCTGCGCACTTACACATTTAATCCACGTTTGTATTGGATATCTATACGCAAATAATCGGTGCATGGATGTTTTGCGCCCAGCGCAGAAAATCCAGATCTGGAATGGATAAATACCTGTTTATTTCCAGAATAACTTTTTTATTGAAAAGTAGATTCTAATTCATTTAAATACATGAATTTGTATATTTCGTTATTTATGTAAAATCTAGATAAAATAATACCAAAAGCAAATTAACAATTAACACATAAAATGTAGCAATAACGCTGGAATTTGCAGTAACTTGACCCTTTTCCAAACAAGACCTGTATTTGACATCCCTGCTATAAAATGCTTTAGAAAACACTGAGGCAAAAGCAATTTCTTCATTCTCCACAATGTTTTCCATAGTATTTATGATAATTTATCTAATAGGGTGTCAAGTCATCATTATTGTGGAATGGGTTAACCAATTCTAAACCATTTTACGGATGATTCCTAAACAAGGTAATAAGCAATAGCAAAATAAAATGCAAATATATTATCATTTATAATGACTACAAAATATAAAATGCAATAATGGGGGACATTGGTCGGTTATCGGTCCTGGCGGATTATCCAGGTGGCGCTGCAATCACAGCGGTCCTATAATCGCAACTGTTCGGGCAGTATTAACTAGTTTTCTAGTTTACTACTTTTCTCCCAGTTTTCTTTCTGTCCTTTAAGTACTTTGTCATATATGAATCATCGCCCCAGCAGTTTCAAATAAAATTACTTTCCATTTGGACAATTTCATACTTTGTGTTTGATCAAGACTGTAATTTGTATTCCTTTTGGAATTAACCATTTTCGACCAAAAATCTAACACTATTCCTACATCTTTAGAAACTCTTTCGGAAAAGAAGGAAAATACCGATGATCAGGCTCCAGCATTCTCTCATTTCCCCTGATATAATGTCTGTTCATACATTTGTATTTCAATTTCAAATTATATTGGTTTGTCGTCTGTAACGTCCATTAATTTTGTCATTTGAGAA
The DNA here is from genome assembly GCA_963680895.1 of Fragum sueziense. Classification (NCBI taxonomy): domain Eukaryota; kingdom Metazoa; phylum Mollusca; class Bivalvia; order Cardiida; family Cardiidae; genus Fragum; species Fragum sueziense. The sequence continues at coordinate 67,060,170 of OY804596.1, read as the reverse complement.
CGGATTAAGGAATTGAAGATAATCTCCGTTGAGAAGTTGAGCAGACCTTTGTTTTGAGAAATGACATGTCATACATTGAATACAACAATAAGAAATAAATTCCATTATTGATGTATAATCTGATGTGTTTTCATTCTTCATAATGAATTCACTAACTTTTCAGACAGTTAAACCTTCTCAAACCAGAGACAACAATTGGTAACCATTCGCAACAAAATCTTTGAAAACATTGTGGAAACGGGAAGAATATAAATGTATATCATTTAAATCTTTTCTCCCATGTCCTTTACAATTATTATCCTAGTCTTTCCGTCGAGATTTCAAACCAATATCCAACCCCATCCACGTGTGACCCTAGTTGTCGACTGGGAAAAATAACAGGATGAAAACTTCTTGTTTGAATACCGTTTCTAAAACGATAAAATCTTGGACAGAAAGATTCAGCAGACGACTAAGAGAATGTTAATTAAGATCGCAAATAATTAACCTTTTCAACAATATCATTATTTGTACACCGAAAGTTTATTCCAAATTTCAACAGGTCTTGATTTGTTATGTGGGTTTTTAAAATTAATGAAGGCAGTCAAGTAAAGAAATGCATATTCATTGGCATTACGCTTTTTTATAGGGGTTATACAAATTCCATGGCAAAGATTACTTTAATGTTTTTTACAATAATTTTTCATGTAATAATTGCTTAAACAATTAACATAAAAATGGTTCATTTTTCTTTTGTTTAACATATCTGAAATATGCAAGCCTGCGAGTGAAATAGAATAATATTTCCGTGGTATCATATGAAAATCAACTAAGCGGAATGTACACCGGAAATGTGAAAGGACCGCTGTGATCGCCCTCTATAAAAACAAGGGCGGATAACCGACCAATGTCCCCCATTACTCACATTTAGAATGAGTATCAAATAACACAATTATGAGTAGAGCAACAGGTAAGCAGGCTAAAGGCATTCTAAATGTTATTCCAAATCCTATGTAGTGGGTATTCATTAGAATCGTCTCACTAAGACGATTCAAATCAGTTCCCAGAACAAAGGATTTGATTAAGGTTTACGAACTGAGAATGAAAACACCACTTTCTAGCCATACCAAATGCATCAAATTACACACACCTGTAAATACACTTCTCATAAGTTGATTCACCATGCCGGATTTCAAAATTATGCTCTAAGAAGAAAATAATTTACAATTATTATTTTACTCTATATTCATATGCAAGGGAGGTAATTTTGAACATTTTTGTCAAATATTTCCATAAGTATGTATTAATTCAAAATTCTAAACCATACAAAATGCTTATGTTTGTATTTGAAATGGAAATGTAACACATTTTAGGAATTTACTGTCACTTTTCAAATTTTGCCTCTGGCTCTGCATTTCATTCTCAGTTCGTAAACCTTAACAATATTTTACTTGATCAAAGATAAAATATTTCATTTTAACCCTTTCCCAAACAAGACCTGGTTTTGACATCCCTAAGAAAAAGCTTGTGAAAACATTGAAACAAAAGAAGAAACTGCTGATAACCAGCAGTTTCTCCTTTTGTATCAATCTTTTCTGTGCCATATTTTACACAAATCCTTTCTTTAATAACATCCATTTTGTCATTTGTGGCAGTTTTTGAAGTGGATCACTCCATCACTCTAAAATTTTGTCGTTTGGAAAAGGGTTAAGAAAAGCAACCTGGTGAGATCTGTATCTTATCTGTTACAGCTCTGCACATCCATGGGCCTAGACATAGGTGCAACATTCGCCACAACAATAATTGCCGTAGATACGTAAATTGCAATGAATTGTTCTAAATTATTCAAATTTTTGTGCAAAAATAAATTAGAATGAATCGAATAGATCTAGCACCATTTTTTTTTTAAATCCCAACCCATCATTAACCCATTACCGCAAAGTGACTCTTTTTGACTCCCAATGAGAAATTGACAAGGGAAAACATTGTGGAAAATGAAGAAATTGCTTGTGACAAAGTTTTCTTACCCAAAATGGAAAGATTTTCAGAGTTTCATCAACTTGATATTGCCGTCTGTGCACACTCTTCAGTTAGGAATAGTCCAAAATTTGTCGTCTGGTAATGGGTTAAAGAAACTTTGCCCCTTTGACGCTCGCCTTCGCTCCTTTAGAGGTCATTTTTGTCACACCAATGCAATAACATGGCTATTCCTCTGGCATGATGTATAATTCTCAATTGGAATGATATAAGTTACATGAATAATAATGTAAAAATATAAACAGACAACAAACAAAAAGATCAACCAATACAAAAATAGAACAACAGTTTATCTATTTGTCAAATGACAGAGATACAATTGAAAGCAAAAGTGCTTAACCCTTTCCTAAACAAGACTTAGTTTTGACGTTCTTAATAGAATAGGCTTCGGAAAAGATTGAAACAAAAGAAGAAACTGCTGATAACCAGCAGTTTCTCCTTTTGTCTCAATATTTTCTATGTAATATTTTACACAAATCCTATCTTTAATTACATCTATTTTGTTATCTTTTACAGTTTTTAAAGTGGATCACCATAAAATTTTGCTGTTTGGAAAAGAGCTTAAGTCACAATAGTGTGGTTAACTGGGATATTCTGTGATAAATTCATCCAAATCTGTCAATAAATTTTGAAGGAGTTGTGTTCACAACAGTTAACCCATTTCCATACAAAGATACTTTTTGACATCCCCAAAGAAATAGGCTTTCGAAAACATTCAGACAAAAGAAAATACTGATAATCAAACATTTTTTCCTTTTGTCTAAATATTTTCCATTCTATATTTACCAAAAAGCTCATCTTTATAAACATAAATTTTCTTGTCTGCAGCAGCTTTCAAGTTGGACCATCATAAAATTTTGCCTTCTGGTAATGGATTTAAAGTATGTCCAGCTGACAGAAGTTCAGATGTTGGGACGGACAGACAGATTGAGAGGATACCAATATATTTCCACCTTCATGGGGTACAAAAACAAAAAGAATATGGCCTTAGGTCATTTCCAAACAATTTCTAGTTACCCACAACACATATTTACCCTCTTTTACAATTAATAAAGCCATTTTACCAAAACATCGTATCTACAACTTTAACCCTTTTCAATACAACAAAATTTTAGACTGATCCAAACTTATGCCCATAGCAAACGCCAAAATATAACATAAGAAAATATAAAATGGAATGTTCATTATTGTTTTGCGGGAATCAGTAGATTGTGGGAGAACTATACCAAAAAGAAGCTTGCTTTCTGAATAATAAGAAATATGGTTATCAACATTTTCTTAATTTTCTTCAATATCGTCAAAAGGTCTAACAATTGGGTTCTTCAGAAGATGTCATTGTTTTAGAAAGATTTAATATACTTTAAACCCATTCCCACATAATGATAATGATGCCTTTTGATGCTCCACAAGATCAGAGATTTGAAAAACATTGTAGAAGCATTGTGACAAGCAATTTCCTCATTTCCACAATGTTTTCTACTAAAAGGTACCAAAACATGTGACATGGGCAACATCTTTGAATTTGGTCCAGCCTAAAATATTGCTGTCTAGTAATGGGTTCACCCAATACCAGACGACAAAATTTTGGACTGTTCCAAATTCAAAGATGATGCAGACGACAATTTCAAGTGAATATAATTTCTTATTTTTTGGTCTTTGGGGTATAAACAATGTGGGAAATGAAGAGATTGCTTGTCACAAGCAATTTCTTCATTTTCCACAATGTTTTCCAAAGCCATTATCTTCTGGGGAGTCAAAAAGAGTCACTGTGTGGTAATGGGTTACCAGTATAGTAAAGCAAATCATTTCAATTTTAAAACCATTCCTTCAGCAGCCTTTATTCCAAGTCTCTGTAATTTCACATTTGTCTGGGGATTCCGTGCTGTGCATAGAACAACCTCGGCTGTCGTGAAATTGGCGAGTTTTGTGTCAAAAACAGCGTCTTTCTTTCCAAAATTAATCACAACCAAAAATGATGATTTTGTGTCTTTCCGTATGAAGAGTAGCACATCATCTATAGCACCTAAATTATCTGAAATAAAGAATCATGACCATAATAAGGGATAAAAGAGGCAGGGCTGCAGATAAATGCGGGTATTGGCTTTTTCAAAATGTAATATTTCATTTATTGTTAATCAAATCCTTCATTGTGGGTACTCGGAATTGTCTCTTTGACACAACAAAGGGTTTTGAAATGAAATAACTAGTTAGAATGTCTTTACCCCTCTTATCTGTTGCTCTGAGAGAGGGTAAAGGTCACATAATTCTGGATTTGTTACCTCGACACAAAACCGTGTCTTATTGGTGATTATTTGCATAGTCTTGATGAGACAATTCTAATGAGCACATACAACATAGGGTTTGGTGAACGATAAATCACATATCAAAGCATTTAGAAAAGTCAAAATCCCTCATAAGCTTTGATGATAATAATCCTCCAGATTTCAGATAAGTTGTAAATGTAGCTGAAATGCCTTTCATCTATACAAAGACAATTTCCCTTAAAAGCTCCCCAAAACATATTAACCGAAAAAGTGCAACAAAATACATGTACAAGTACTCACATATATTTGGATTTAAAAACGCAGGTTTCTGTCTCAATTGCACAAGTTCTTTGTAAATGGAGAGATGGGAAGTCTGGGATTTTTTTTGTTCCTGGAATTTAATAAAAGAAATCATCACTTTTCAACAAAAACCTTGTAACTGCAGCTTATTTTAAGCTGCAGTTATGAGGTTTTTGTTGAAAAGCAGCAAAATGACCATAATAAATTAATAATATATTTGAGCTGGAATTTCAAAAAAGAGTATTCTCAAGCCTTTCCAAAAATGGCAAAACAATTAGACTGTCCAATTCAAAAGTTGTTACAGATGACACAATAGATGTTGATTAAGAAAGAATTTGCGCAAAATTAAAGAAAATGTTTCAATTTCTTAATATTTCGGCTCTTTTGTTTTCTAGCCTTTACATTTTTCTCTGACTTTTAATTTAAGGGCGTAATTATGATGACAACAATGCCTTCATATGAAGTGTTTGTCCATGTAATGTCATTTTTTTTCAAAATGCAGCCTTGACATTGTAGCTTGACCTACGACTTTGACATCTGCATCAAAGGTAGGGTCTTGTCACAATGAATGTACATTCATAATACAGAGAAGAAGACAAAAACTAACTAAGCTTGATCTATGCCATGGAATCATTATCTGTACATTGCAAGTTTTCCAGTATGTATTATTGATGAGTGGTAACCAGTTTGTAACTAGAGCTGATTCCTGCGTTATGCCTACAGCTCCACTGCATTTTCTGCTTTTCCCTCAACGTTTTTGAGTTGCCTTACTTCTGTATAAGGGTGATAAAACCATGATAAATGGAAAAATACATTTATTCCTCACACAATATCACCTTTACATTACAAGATGGCCATTCTGTATTATAGGTGCCCAATAACCATGGCTTGTCACTAGAACAGAATCCTGCATTACGACTAGAGTCCCACTGCATTTTAGCTTTTTCCGCAATGTTTACCTGTAACTGATTCCTGCGTTATACCTACAGCTCCACTGCAATTTCTGCATTTCCCTCAATTTCTGATTTTTTCTTTTTTTGAGTTGCCTTACTTCTGTATTAGAGTAATAAAATCATGATTGTTGGAAAAAGACATTTATTTCTTACAAAATGAAATCATTACCTGAACATTACAAGTTTTCCAGTCTGTATTATTGGTGAATTGTAACCAGGGATTGTCACCAGAACTAAATCCTACGTAAGGGCTATTTCTGCATTAGTCCCACTGCTTTTTCCTCAATCTTTTCTAAAGCCATTTTTGTTAGGCAAAGGGATATTTTTCTATCATTCAAATTACAAATGTACCTGCACATTACAAGTTTTCCAGTCTGTATTCTCAGTTACTGGTAACCAAGGCTTGGTACTAGAACTGAATCCTGCATTAGGGCTAGAGTCCCACTGCATTGGATTTCTTTCTGGGTCACGGGAATTCTCCTGAAACAGAAAAGTATTAGTCATTAAAGTTTCAGATCAAAAGCATTAGTAGAAACAGAGATTTTACAAACTTGAACATAAAAATTTAACCAAAGCATTACAGCGACGCTGACAACCAGGTGACAAAAATTCTACGAATATTCGCGCAAACATATGATGATCTTTGTATTTCTTTCCATTGAAGTTAAGAATCTATGGCATACAAGATCCCCTGATGTAAGTGCATAAGGATCTTTTGTTATCATTCCAATATAATTCCAGCCCCTCATACCAAGTTCCTCACCGTAATATGTGGTTGGAGTGCCCAGTGAAGTTATCAGTGACATGTTCTATGAATGTATACAACTTATAACATAGAAAACCTTGAAAACACTTGCTGTTTAGCATTCTCTACTTTTGTTTCTAGGGGGTTTTGTGTAACATTCTATATGAAGACCAAAACAATCACTTTATTTGATAATGATTAAAGGCAAAAATCTCAAACATACCAGATTTTTCGGAAGTGAATACATAAGGACCGTCAGGAGTCATGCCAACATAATTCCCGCCTCTCATACCAAGTTCTTCACTGTAACACGTTCTCGGCGTGCCGAGTAAAATTAACAGTAACATGTTCATAAAAGTATACAACTTTCAGTATAGAAATCCATGAAGGAAGAGGAGAAAATGCTGTTTAGCATTTTCTCCTTTTGCTTCAAGGGTTTCTAAAGCTACATTCTATAGGAACATCAAAACAAGCGCTTTTGGGGGATTATGATTTAAGACCAAAATAAGTGACATTATCATTTGCCATACCAGTTTCCCTGATGTAAATGCATATGGATCTTTAGGTGTCATTCCAGCATAGTTCCCACCCCTCATACCCAGTTCTTCACCGTAATACGTGGTCGGGGTGCCCGGTAAAGTTAGCAGTAACATGTTCATGGCGTCCACATATTCTGCACCCATCCTGTCTACCAGTCTAGGATTGTCATGGTTTCCAATCTATAAACAAATAAAAGTTTGAAAGATGCTGGAAGCGAGTAAAAGAAAAGATAGGAAAATGAAGAAAAGAACCAAAGAGCAGCGACAGATCAAGGTTTTCTTTGAGGGGGTTCGAATGTACAAAAACGGGGTTTGGTTTTTCTAATATAACACAAATTTGATTGAATTTCTGCATGAAAATAACATAATCAGGCTAGAGAGAGGGGTTGTTTGAACCCCTCCCCCCTGAACCCCCTCTGGATCTGCCACTGTAGAGGCAACAGCCTATTGACTATTTCTACACAGAAGTAAAAAGACACAACTCAGGTGATTCCTTGAATTGAACCTTGACTAGATCCAAGCACTGTAATGTAAGCAAAGGTTAACAAGTGCAAATTATATCACATAAATAGTAATTAAATTAAAGTTTACTTGAAACAAGAGGGCCATTGGCCCTGAAGCGCTCACCTGATATAATATAACTTTTTGTATACCAATTTTCAGGTTGATTGGACAAAAATGTGACCTCTAGGGTGCACACAAGGTTTAACTAAGATTTGACCTCGTGACCTAGAATTGATCAAGACAATCATTCTGATCAATTTTCAGGTTGATTGCCGAATGATTGGGCAAAAATGTGGCCTCTAGAGTGCACACAAGGTTTTACAAAGATTTTACCTCATGACCTAGTTTATGACCCCAGATGACCCAATTTCGATCTTGTCCGAGAATTGATCAAGACAATCATTCTGATCAATTTTCAGGTTGATTGGGCAAACAATGTGGCCTCTAGAGTGCACACAGGGTTTTTCTAAGATTTGACCCCGTGACCTAGTTTTTGACCTCAGATGACCCAATTTCGAACTTGTCCGAGATTTCATCAAGACAATCATTCTGAGCAAATTTCAGGTTGATTGGGCAAAAAATGTGGCCAAAGGTTGATGCACGACGCACGACGAACGCCGGACACAGCGGTATCACAATACCTCACCATGAGCACTATCGTGCTCAGGTGAGCTAAAAATCCGCTAAATATTGACAGATAACTGAGTCAATATCTTAAGAAAATTTAACCCTTTTGAAAGTTTCCAAAATACAAAATCTTAGGGTCATCCACTTAAACCACTGCTACAGAAGATGAAGTGGAAGTTAATGCAAATGTTATTTGTGTACATTTCAGTTCATAAAACATTGAGGCAAAAGGAGAAAATGCTGGCCACCAGCATTTTCTTCTTTTGCCTCAATGTTTTCCCAAGCCTTTTCAATTAGGGACGTCAAAACCAGGTCTTGTTTGGGAAGGGGAATGGTAAGGGCATTATTTTTTAACTTTCAATAGTTTGTTGGCAATTTTGGTTTTAGCATAGCTATAAACAATTTTCACTAACCACAAAATTAGGCCATCTATCGTCTGCACTCAGCGATGTTCCATCCTTGATGATTTCTTCAAAACATTTAGCTGTGGCCCCACACTGTTTCTTGGCCCTTATTAAGTCAAAGAAGAAGGGAACTGCCCCTTCTTCATAATACAATTTACGATCTTCAGCCGAGATTCTTGACGTCTCTGCAATCAGGAGCCTGGAACACAATACCAAAAGTATAATTGTTTATTTTGTGGACATAATGGTTTTCTTTTCTTTTTCAAAATTCTTAGGTTTCTCTGTTAATAAGCAGCATATTTCAAGTTGGGAAACATCAGAAAGATGTTGTTAAAGTTATGGTTTAAAGTCCTGTCTGTACATGCTATCATATTACATTGACTTTACACTTTAAGGCATAATCATCAACTTTCAAGTCAGCTGAAGCACATTGACTTTTACACTAGCATTTAAACATGCCTTGTTGAAGTGGACCAACATGAGGTAACTTTTCACCCATACATGTACTAATTACAATGGTACTGGAGGTACGGGTATTTGAACCCAAGACCCTTTGATTAAAATGTTGGTATCATTCCACTACAATACAGCACAGCCTCCCATCTGTCTAATATAGATCTCCATCTTCTCATCATCCCAAATATCTCTGATGGTTTCTGAACCAGTTCATAAATAGATGGTTGACCCTATCCAAAACAAGGATATTAACTTCCAAAAAGCAAAATTATAGGGTGGTCCAATTTGAAAGCTGCTGCGTATGACAAAATGAATGTTTATACTAAAGGTAAAAATTATGAATGAAATAGCCCAGAAAACATTGAGGCAAAAGAAGAAAATGCTGACTATCAGCATTTTCTTCTTTTGCCTCTATGTTTTCCTAAGCCTTTTCTGTTAGGGACGTCAAACCCAGGTCTTGTTTGGGAAAGCATCAAGATCAATCTAGTTACAAATTTTGGTCGTTATCACTTACTTTGATGAGGAATGTTTGTCCTCCCATCTGTCTAATATAGATCTCCATCTTCTCACGATGCCAAATATCTCGGGCTGATATTCTGTATTCTTGAACAAATTGGGAACATACTCATTTCGGTTCTGAAATGATTAAAATAGGATATAATATGATCATTTGCCTTGATCAAATACCAATTAATGTCCAATCAATGTAACATTAAGTTGAAGAATGAATAACAGTAAGGTTGTGACAATGGTTGATGATTGTGCATGTCCAGTTAGATCTAATATCTTTTTCATCAAACCCTAATCCAAACATTCATGGCTTTGATTTACCGAATCACAATAACAGCCTTGGAAGGTATTACCACTAAAGAACCAGAAGCATCCATAGGCGTAGGAAGGTTTATAATATGGGGGGGGCAAATGTTTAAGTGTTTACATGAATGGAACCTAACTGAGCGAATCATTGCTAGGGGGTCTGGGTGCATGCCCCCCAGAAAATTTCGGATTCTAAAAAGCCATTTCCTCCAATCTGGGCACTTTCAGACAGCATTTTATACCTGGACCTTTCTTGAAGGAAAATATGGGTGTATAATTGGGGGGTGGGGAGGGGAGCATATGATATGCTTCATACACCAATGGCATCTCTTCATGTTGCTTTCCATCGATTTTGTTCTTTGCAACAGCTTTGAAATCAGATGAGTTTTAAATTTTGTCTGTGAAATGTTCAATAGAGTATATATGTTGTGAACAGTTTTAGAACTTAAGCAGTTTTAAAACTGCATATACGGAACTTTATTCAGTTTCAAAACTGCAAGAGCAGTTTCGAAACTGCTCATCCAGTTTTAAAACTGCTTATGCATGAGTTCTGTATGTTATGCAGAACCATTCAGACTGTTTATTTTCACTGAATTATTGATATTAAAATCAAACAACGACCTGAAAGGACTTTTTACGGGTAAATTTTGATTTTTGATCGATTCACTTCTGACAAAGACATTATAATAACAACAGAGATTGGAAACTCCGCGAAATAACGTGGAGTCTCGTAAGCCGAGATTTTATTGCGCACCTGCTTATCTATCTACCTGGCGTTACGTTGCTAGGCAATGATCCCCAGTCAGAATTGTTTGTTGATGAGATGGCTCGGAAAAAGTTAAACATCGTAGATAATGAAGGAATTACTTCCGACCATGAGCATTTTCTTTATTTCTCACGATGATTTTTGTCCCAAAAGACAATATTTTTGTTCACTTAAAATTGTCGGTACAAGAAATTGTTACAAACTTTTGATAGATCTAGATCTACGTTAGCCAACATTGACAAATTTCAATATTAGCGGGATCGGGGAACAAAAATTCAGATGAAATTTTGTAGGCCCCAGTAATGGATCCAAAGTGGGTAAGGGGGGGGAACGAACATTTTATTTCAATTTCATGTAGAAATTCAGTAAAATTTGTGTGATTTTAGGAAAACGAACCTCCCCTCCTATATGTTCGAACCCCGTCCACAGAAACCCTGGATCCGCAGCTGGGCCCAGATCTACATAGGCCTATTTGTTCGCGTATACTGACCGACATTATAGGGTGAATGATTTAGCTCAACCGTGTAGTTCGCGTATACAGACTGACATTATAGGATGAATGATTTAGCTCCATCGGGTACCGTATTTCATCCATATATTCGGACACTCCTTTAATTCGGACACCATTATTTATTTGATGAAATAATTTATTTTCTGTCTCTTATTTCGGACACAAGCTTCCAGGAATTTATCTTTCAATTCGGACATCGATTTAAGGGTATAAGGTATCGGGACGTCAAAAATTTAGACGATTAATTACCTGTATCATAAAATCCTAACTACGGCGATAATTAAATCCAAGCTGAGTAAGGGTTAACAGGTGTATGCATTGTTTAACTGACCGATAGATAACACGCGACGATAACACGCGACTCGATTATGCTTTATGACCCTTACCTTTACATACACGCGAGTGGGTTAAATGTCTCCCTTCTCCTAGTAATTTCGTTCCGGCCTCTTACATCAAATCTAGAGCAAGTTCTGAGAGGAACCCAAATTGTAATATTAAATTATAATATTCTAGCGACAGAGATAAACATGTGGGTTTGAAATCGTTAACCTAAGTGAGCGAGCAGCTGGAGGCTCGATAAGGGTATTGTGGTAGTACTGGTTTGAGAAACAACAGGAATCCATGAGTAGGTGCTCCAGCCGCCGCAATATGACCCTGGCAGTTGAAAACGGCGTAAAACCCCAATAAACTCTAAATGGCAAAATTTTAGACCGAAAATGAAAGAATACTAGGATGAAATATCGTCGCTTCTCAACAAAAAACTCGCAGCTGCAGCTTGTTTTAACTTGCAGTTGCGAGGTTTTCGTTGAAAACAGCGATATATTCCTGGACGTACTGATGGGAAATTATGAGAATTTTCTGTGATAGAAAAAGTTGGGGGGGGGGGGGGGCGGGGGCGGATTGACGATTTATTTTCTCTCCGATATAACACCACAAAATTTCAGACTGGTCTAATTTCATAGACGACGCCATGACGGATATTTTTTTTTTTATCTGAACACTTTCCAAACGGCAAAAGGAGAAGAAGCTGATTATCAACATTTTCTTTCTTTTGCCTCATTGCTTTCTCGTACGTTTTCTGACTCGATCTTGGTTGGGGAAAAGTAAAAACAGTGCCTTTGTCGCAGTCTATTTAGGACGGGAAAAGTTGGGAGGGGATGGAATTTAAAAAGCAACAAAGAATATCAATACATTAACATTTTATGAAAATCCTCAGAGAACAGCAGCGTATACTGACCGACATTATAGGATGAATGATTTAGCTCCTACGGGTAGTTGGCGTTTACTGACCGACATTATAGGATGAATGATTTAGCTCCATTGGGTAGTTCACGTATACAGACCGACATTATAGGACAAATGATTTAGCTCCATTGGGTAGTTCACGTATACTGACCGACAATATAGGATGAATGAATTAGCTCCACCGGGTAGTTTGCGTATACTGACCGACATTATAGGATGAATGATTTAGCTCCATTGGGTAGTTCGCGTATACTGACCGACATTATAGGATGAATGATTTAGCTCCATTGGGTAGTTCACGTATACAGACCGACATTATAGGATAAATGATTTAGCTCCATTGGGTAGTTCACGTATACTGACCGACAATATAGGATGAATGATTTAGCTCCACCGGGTAGTTTGCGTATACTGACCGACATTATAGGATGAATGATTTAGCTCCATTGGGTAGTTCGCGTATACTGACCGACATTATAGGATGAATGATTTAGCTCCACCGGGTAGTTCGCGTATACAGACTGACATTATAGGATGAATGATTTAGCTCCATTGGGTAGTTTGCGTATACTGACCGACATTATAGGATGAATGATATAGCTCCACCGGGTAGTTCGCGTATACTGACCGACATTATAGGATGAATGATATAGCTCCACCGGGTAGTTCGCATATACAGACTGACATTATAGGATGAATGATTTAGCTCCACCGGGTAGTTCACGTATACAGCCCGACATTATAGGATGAATGATGTAGCTCCACCGGGTAGTTCGTTTATACTGACCGATATTATAGGACGAATGATTTAGCTCCATTGGGTAGTTTGCGTATACTGACCGACATTATAGGATGAATGATTTAGCTCCATTGGGTAGTTTGCGTATACTGACCGAAATTATAGGATGAATGATGTAGCTCCACCGGGTAGTTTGTTTATACTGACCGACATTATAGGATGAATGATTTAGCTCCATTGGGTAGTTTGCGTATACTGACCGACATTATAGGATGAATGATGTAGCTCCACCGGGTAGTTCGTTTATACTGACCGACATTATAGGATGAATGATTTAGCTCCACCGGGTAGTTCGCGTATACAGCCCGACATTATAGGATGAATGATGTAGCTCCACCGGGTAGTTCGTTTATACTGACCGACATTATAGGATGAATGATTTAGCTCCATTGGGTAGTTTGCGTATACTGACCGACATTATAGGATGAATGATTTAGCTCCATTGGGTAGTTTGCGTATACTGACCGACATTATAGGATGAATGATGTAGCTCCACCGGGTAGTTCGTTTATACTGACCGACATTATAGGACGAATGATTTAGCTCCTACGGGTAGTTCGCGTATACAGACCGACATTAAAGGATGAATAATATAGCTCCACCGATTGGTTCACGTATACTGACCAACATTATAGGATGAATGATTTAGCTCAACTGGGTAGTTGGCGTTTACTGACCGACATTATAGGATGAATGATTTAGCTCAACCGGGTAGTTCGCGTATACTGACCGACATTATAGGATGAATGATTTAGCTCCATTGGGTATTTTGCGTATACTGACCGACATTATAGGATGAATGATTTAGCTCCATTGGGTAGTTCGCGTATACTGACCGACATTATAGGATGAATGATTTAGCTCCATTGGGTAGTTCACGTATACAAACCGACATTATAGGATGAATGATGTAGCTCCACCGGGTAGTTCGTTTATACTGACCGACATTATAGGACGAATGATTTAGCTCCTACGGGTAGTTCGCGTATACAGACCGACATTAAAGGATGAATAATATAGCTCCACCGATTGGTTCACGTATACTGACCGACATTATAGGATGAATGATTTAGCTCAACTGGGTAGTTCGCATTTACTGACCGACATTATAGGATGAATGATTTAGCTCAACCGGGTAGTTCGCGTATACTGACCGACATTATAGGATGAATGATTTAGCTCCATTAGGTAGTTTGCGTATACTGACCGACATTATAGGATGAATGAATTAGCTCCACCAGGTAGTTCGCGTATACAGACCGACATTATAGGATGAATGATTTAGCTCCTACGGGTAGTTCGCGTATACTGACCGACATTATAGGATGAATGATATAGCTCCACCAGTTGGTTCGCGTTTACTGACCGACATTATAGGATAAATGATTTAGCTCAACCGGGTAGTTCGCGTATACTGACCGACATTATAGGATGAATGATTTAGCTCCATTAGGTAGTTTGCGTATACTGACCGACATTATAGGATGAATGAATTAGCTCCACCAGGTAGTTCGCGTATACAAACTGACATTATAGGATGAATGATTTAGCTCCTACGGGTAGTTCGCGTATACTGACCGACATTATAGGATGAATGATATAGCTCCACCAATTGGTTCGCGTATACTGACCGACATTATAGGATGAATGATTTAGCTCAACCAGGTAGTTAGCATATACTAACCGACATTATAGGATGAATGATTTAACTCCATGCGGTAGTTCGGGTATACTGACCGACATTATAGGATGAATGATTTAGCTCCACCGGGTAGTTCGCGTATACTGACCGACATTATATGATGAATGATTTAGCTCAACCGGGTAGTTTGTGTATACTGACCGACATTATAGGATGAATGATAAATAAAACTCCATCGGGTAGTTCTCGTATACTGACCGACATTATAGGATGAATGATTTAGCTTCACCGGGTAGTTCACGTATACTGAGCGACATTATACGATGAATGATTTAGCTTCACCGGGTAGCTCACGTATACTGACCAATATTATAGGATGAATGATTTTTTTCAATTGGTAATAACATGTAATTTCAACACACAAAATATAAATAAATTCTATTATTGGGAAAAGATTTAGGAATCTGGAGCATTCCCCCTTAATAGTAGGGTGACTTTCAAGGCTTGGTTGAAGGTGGGGTGGTCACAAAAGTACCACATTTTCTAACCTACACTAAAATGTTTGTCATATCTTGAAGTTTGTCAAACGGTAAATATCAAGTCTTGGATGTTGGTACGAGCTGAGAAATCCAAGATGGCGTCCAAGATGGCCGCCAGAATTGAAAACAAGGGTTTGTTGTATATGATTGCCTGTACTGATTTAATGTATATCTATACATCATACAAACTAGGTTTAATATCATATACTATGTTTGAACTTTTTCATGATACATTTTACAATGGTCACAATGTCAAGGTCAAGGTCAAATTCAAGGTCAAATGTGAAAAATAGTGAAAAAATATGTCATCTACCAGTTTTCTTTTCTTATTACTCAAAAGTTTGCATAAAAAGCCAGGAATGTTATATACCAAAATAAACTACAATATATAGGCTTTAATAAATTAACATAAAGATTAAGATATCTTGTGTTTCCATGGAGACATTCAAGATGGCGTCTATAGACCCCTCCAGAAAAATAATGGAAAACTGTATTTTACCAGTTTCCCCCTATTTGATATACATAATGGTCACTAAAATTAATGTCAAAGTGTTATCTTTTTTATATTAGTACAATACTCATATTCTAGATAAAGCTGTCATGTAAGACTAGAAAATAATCTTATTTGTTGTAAAATCCAAGATGGCATCCAATATGGCCGCCACAAACTAAATGGGCTATCATATATGATTGTTTGTTCTGACTTAATGTATATCTGTATATCAATTAATCTAGATTTATTTCATGCAGTGTGTTTGGTCTTTTTAATGATACATTTTAAAATGAAAAAAAAAAAACATTTTAAAATGGTTTCAAGGTCAAGGTCAAATTTAAGGTCAAATGTGAAATAAATCTGTAATTTTACATATTTTTTTTGTTTTAACAGAAAATCTTGTGCAAAAGATATGAAATTTTATATACCACAATAAACAACAAAATACAGGCTTTTATGATTAAATGTTAAAAGGACCAATGCCAGGGATCAGAACAACATGGGCACAGTCAGAGTATGCATTGTAAATATCTCTATAAATATAAAAGGTGGGTCAGTCAATAAGATACAGATTTGATCTATAAGGACTAAATGAACTTCATTTGAAATTTCCTTTGACAGAAATAATCTAGCAACATATGATATGCATGTTGACCATTCCATGTTTTAAAGTTTGGTTTAAAGTCTGTTTTACGAACCGAGAAACGCACTCAACCGACTTTACACTTTAACCCAGGACCACTGAGTCTCAAGTCGGCTGTTATCAATTGTCGCCTTCGGCAGCCACAACAATTTGGGTTTCAACATTCCTGTGTACCCATTTATATACCTGGGTGAAGAGGAGCAACGTGGGGCAATTCTTTTGCTCAGAAAAAAATCTGTGGCACCGGCAGAATTTGAAACCAGGACCCTTCGATTCCAAAGCCCGTGTCCTACCTCTAGACCAAGGCGCGCCTGGTAATCTCTTGCATACTTTTTACCTCAGACATCCTAGCATGGCTACATTAAAGATTTGGATATGTCATGTAGCCATGGATATTTTCATGGTGGTGTCTAATCAGAAACCTTGAGAAAATAATTGAAAACCATATTGATTAAACCATGTTTCATATATGATTTGCGATATGGTCACTACAATAATAACGTTAAATGTCAAGTAGGGAGGATACTCTTATTTTAACTATAACAGCTTGAAAAGTAATTAAAAAACAGTATTCATGACTTTTATTCAATATTTTACCACCCGGTTAATGAGTAGTCAAAGTTGAACAATTAACCTGTTTAAAACACATACTTGAATGATCGTTCATGGAAAGACTCATGTGACAATACATAGTAGCAAGATTATTCAATCGTCATTTATGTCTGTTGCACATACATGTATAGTACTACTTTAAAACTCAAAGATAATCAACAAGAAGCACAGAGGGCATTATGGGTCACCTGAATCAAATGAGCAGAAAGGTATGTATTTACAGATAAAGTATACTTATAATATTATTCCCACAAGTATATTGAAAGATATACACAGGATAGCCATTTTTAAACAGATTTTATTTTCTTTTACAAACTGTATAGTCCGAAGACTCTAAAAATCAAATATGAATCCAATCAATCAGCAGGTTCACGAGAAGAAGATTTTTTAAGATGTACCATATTTAGGCTACCCCCTTAGTGGCCCATTATGGGGTCGCAAGGGGAGGTAACTCTGAAGCTACTTCCTATAAGAATGTATCCTACCAAGTTTGGTTGAAATCCATCCAATGGTTCAAAATAACAATAATACACTAAAAACACGCCCCACCCTCACCACCTCAGCAATGTCAATTCTTGACATTTTTTTTCTTTTGTACAAACTTTGCGGTCCTTGCCCTAAAGACTCTAAATACCAAATGTGAATCCAATCCAACAGCCGGTTCATGAGAAGAATATTTAAAGATGTACCCTTTTACACACTTTTTGGCCCCTTATGGGGCCCAAGGTGAGATAACTTTATGATTTGTACAATTCTGAAGCGGCTTTCCAGGGGGGATACTTCCTGCCAAATGTGGTTGAAATCCGTCCAATGGTTCTCAATAAGAAGTCGAAAATGTTAAAAGTTATACACGACGGATGACGCACAGCGCACGACGACGGACAAAAAATGGTGGCAATCGGTCACCATGACCTTCGGTCAGGTGACATAAAATGCTGATCAAAATTGGTTGAAATTAAATAACCCAATTAGTTATACAGGTATTGCACAAAGAATCATAACAACTTTGGGTCAAATTCAAACAATAATAAAAGGGTATAATAGATTCGCTATTAAACGAGAATTATTACAGTTGTGTTGATAAAGCAATTCAACTGTAAAAATTCTCGTTTAATAGTGAATCTATTATAAACATGACTGTTTTCATATAAACAGGGTTAAATTAAAAAGATGTATATTCTGTTTTTATTCGGGAGACAGGGCGGAGCCTAGTAAACGGTTCATTCCATTAAAGCTTGGGGAGAAACAGCCTTCTCGATTAGCGGTAAATCGTCGGTATTATTGCAATACATTATAACAACAGCGTGAATCAGGCTGTAGTTACGAGGTTTTATGACAACACATTTTACAATCGCGCATTGTTTCAATTTGGAATATGTTCATGCTCGTGCCGCACGTTTTTTCTCTTCTATCAACCAAGGTATCGAGAAGTAAACTCGTCAAATAACCTCTTTACTAAGCAACACCCTGTCAGGTGAATAAAAACGGAATATAAAGTTGTGCAAATCACTAAATCAACATATCATGAAAACTTAAAGGGACATTTCATTCCAATTTCAATTTTTTAAAGTATATCTTGATGCCAAGATTGGTTATTCTAATGAGTATAAATATTATTAGTTTTTTGAAGTTGTTGTCAATAAGCGAGAAATACGCATTTGAAGTTGAGATATAATCGATAAATTGCATATAAATCCGAACTGTTGTCCACCACAATTTGTTCCATTTTAACACAAAAATATAAATTTCTCGTAAACAGCGCAATATTTTGGCTTGAAATTTTCAGAATTTTCATAAGGAAATATGCTCTTTCAGATAAAAATAAAAGTAAAATTTATGACAAAAAATTCTGAAATGTCACTTTGAGAAATCTCCTTTTAAGCTTGGGTTTGAAATTTTAAATAGATATAAATCATATATCTCTGGTTTTGAAATAAAAGTGCTCAGACTCCTAATTCGGTAAACTGGTGCAAAATGATGTAACAGGAGTATAAAAGATGTCTGTATCTGGACTAAGCAAGAGTACTTGGGATAAGTTTTTACATGTATTGTACAAAATAACAATTGACTTGTACAATATTTTAATCAAATCCACTACTGATGAACATGGATTAATATTCTGTCAGTTAGAGCTTACTTACAGTATTATTTTGTTTAAAGCCTGTTGAGATGTCACCTTAAGGTCTACGTAAAGCTGGTCAAGAATTTTTTTGGATATATGACTTTCACATTTGTTTGTTTATTTGATACCATCAATGACAGGTCTCCAAGCTCTTGGCTTGAGTTTTAATTCTGTTCTCAAAATGAGATCGAAGATGACATTATCGGCATTTACACCTCCACCATTGCATTGTAAGTCTAGAACATATTGTTAGGATAACAGAATATAGGTTGGAGTGGTGATGCAAGAGACTATAACACATCAGCGACTGCCATCTCACCTAAGATGATAGGTCAACCCACACACAATTTCATCAACATACAATCGGAGTTTATCAAGCAAGTCTAACATACTTGTTTGTTACCATTTCGCGAATCTCATCACACAAGCTAAGTGGTACTTGTGCATTTTCAAATGATATAACTCTCCCCTGTTTCCAGTGGTACCTTTTTAAGCTGTTTATCGCTTACAAACTGATAACAATCTTTTTAATCTTGCATTTCAATTTTGGTTTTATGGATCCTATTGCTGCCACTTTACTTTTAAGTAAAGGATCATAGAAGCTTTTCCTTTGTCTATGCATTATTTCACCATCTGAAATCGCAATACATTCAAGAATCTTACTCCAATCAAGAATAAGAAGATGCTTGGGACTTGAATGAAACTTCATACTGACTAGATTGGTTGCCAGACTGTGGCCAAAGTAGTCTTGGTTAGTCCATATACAGGTCATGTGCTAAAACTCCTGATACACATATTTACTGAATAAGGAGAGAGAGAGGCCTTGTGGCTATCAAGAACATTACAAAAATTGGAACTATCAACAACTTACATACAATAGTAAGGGAAGTGTTAATAAAATGTGTTGGTATTTTATATGGTATCAGTATTGGTAGTTCTTTGAACAAACTTTGAATAGAAAAGGTAAAAATATAAACCCTAAAATTCTGTCAGCAAATGACATAATTTTCCTGTATATGCTACAATGCGAGTATCACTTGCTGGTCTGGAGAGAATGCCATCCTGCAATGTAGCAGCTGTCTGACCCACCAAAGTTGGATAAATGATGGACAGTAAGACAGATCAATCAGCTCCATAACTCATGAGTCTACCAGTTACTCCACCAGAACTTCTCATGGACTTTGTTTGTGCTAGAATAGATATATATGAGCATCAATGTACGCAAAACCTAATGGATATACCATTACCTAAGATCTTTGATTGCACGAACTGATCATGTAGCTTCTCCCAAGTAACCAGTGTGTATGTATATACGAAACTTGATAATTATCACTAATTCAGATTTTAGTAGGATGTCATGATATATTACAAAAAGAAAAATTCCATCATAATTGGTGGTCTCATAAAGTTTTAAATGGGACACGTGATTCTAGTGAATTTAGAAAATAAATGCCTAAACTGGTAAGGACGGCAAAATTGCTCTATACAATGTATTGTGTGATATACCCACTAAAGAAGTATCGTCATTTTGATTTTTGTTGAAAAAAACTGTGTCTCAAATTTGTTTTTAAATGAAGAACTAAATTGCATATATACTGTATTTAAAGCACATATTTTATTCTACATATTTCCTGTTGTCGAATTCTGACATTTCAAAGCTCAAAAGGCTACCGTCAACCTAAATTCAGATGGGGTTTTTATCATTTTGCATGGCATATTCGATTCTATATCGGATAATATTATGGTGACACTTCAGATAGCTTTATATAGAAAATGAGTATTGTGCCAATTTAGAATATAAAGATTGTGCCAATTTAGAATATAAAGATGAACGACTTCGACATTATTTGAATTACCATAAAACAAATCAAATTTGAAACATGGCAAAAACAAAGATTTTTATGATTCTCTCAAGGTGTCCCACAAGGTGTTTGTACATATCATTTTACAATCTCCATGACAATGCAACACATCCTAATCTTAATATCAAGTTTTTGAAGTTCATACACCATTGTTTATTTTAGTATATAGCTTTTTATTCAAGATTTTGTGTACAATAACAAATAAATACGAAAAATAACAGATACATTCACTATTTTTCACATCTGACCTTGAATTTGACCTTGACATTGACATTAAAACATTTTAAAAATGTATCATAAAATGATCAAACACACTGCATGAAATAAAATCTGCTTTATTTGATATACAGATATACATTAAGTCAGTACAAACAATCATATAATACAGCCCATTTGGTTTTCATTGTGGCGGCCATATTGGACGCCATCTTGGATTTTGCAACAGATAAGAATAATTTCACGTCTTACATGACAGCTTTATCTAGGATATGAGCATTGCTAAAATATAAAGAATTAAAGTAACACTTTGACATTAATTTAAATGACCATTATGTATATCAAAATTATGGGAAAACTGGTAAAATACAGTTTTCCATTATTTTTCACTAGGGGTCTTTAGACGCCATCTCGAATATCTCCATGGAAACACAAGATATCTTAATCTTTATGTTAATTTATTAAAGCCTATATATTGTAGTTTATTTTGGTATATAACATTCATGGCTTTTTATGCAAACTTTTGAGTAATAAGAAAAGAAAACTGGTAGATGACGTATTTTTTCACTATTTTTCACATTTGACCTTGAATTTGACCTTCACATTGACATTGTGACCATTGTAAAATGTATCACGAGAAAGTTCAAACCTAGTATATGATATTAAACCTAGTTTGTATGATGTATAGATATACATTAAATCAGTACAGGCAATCATATACAACAACCCCTTGGTTTCAATTCTGGCGGCCATCTTGGATTTTTCAGCTCGTACCAACATCCAAGACATGAAATTGACCATTTTATAAACTTCAGGATATGACAAACATTTTGGTATAGGTTAGAAAATGTGGTACTTTTGTGACCACCTACTCCATGAAATAGGCCACTTTTTCAGCGAAAGTCACTCCACTATAAAGGGTGAAATGTTCCGTAATAAAACTTGCTTACTTTCAAGGAGTTTTTTTTTTTTTTTTTTCAAAATGCCACTTTTGTCAACTAAAATTTCCTATTAGACCTGATTACATAAATTTCATCTTATTTTAAAAAAAAATCCAATAGATAGGTTGTTAGGATGCTCATAACAATACATACAATCGTAGTTCATAAACAGAATAGGCCTACAGACATTTACAATCTGTAAATAATGTTACGAAATGGAATAGTAAGAATTACTACATCATTTTCCAATATAATTAATCAGAATCGAGAAACCATATCACCATTATGACAATATTGTCTATAAATTGGACGATATGCATTGTTTTGTACATGTAGACGAACTAGTAAAATTAAGGTACGAAATTTCTAGGGTACGAATCATTTTCGGTAAACCGGAAGCTGTTTTTCGGTTCGGCGCAGAACTTCGGCTGTTCGGTACCGAACATGTTTTCAAACAAGAGGCCCAAGAGGGCCTGTATCGCTCCACTGGCTCAGTATTTCAATCAATGAGACGGTTCAAGTATAGATTTTCATAAGGAAATTTGACAGGAAAGCTGATTCCAGAATAGACTTTACCTTGAGAAACCTTATTTCTCAGTGGTAATAAGTATTGTTTGTAAATAGGAAAAGTTATATATCGCTGCTTTTCTGCCAAAAACATGTATCTGCAGCTTAAAACAAGCTGCAGATACAAGGTTTTTGCAGAAAAGCGACAATATGTATATCCCTGTATTTCAACCAAACCTTGTAACCGCAGCTTAACCCTTTTCCAAACTGAAACAAGACCTGGGCTGCGTTCAGTAGACAAAACGTTTTGTCTTACTGGACGCAGGGCTGGTTTTGATGTCCCCGATAGAATAGGCTTGAGAAAACATTTAGGCAATAGAAGAAAATGCTGATAATCAGCACTTTCTCCTTTTGCCTCAATATTTTCTGTGTATTATTGTACTCAGATCCAACCTGCCATATCTTTTTCAGTGAAACTTAGTTAAAGATGAAATTCCAATATATTTTTTGACCCATTACCAAAATGGCAAAATTTGGGGCTTTTCCAAATTCAAAGATATTGCAGACGACAATTTCAAGTGAATGAAATTTAAAATATTTTGGTGTTTTGGCATAGAAAACATTGTGGGAAATGAAGAAATTGCTTGTCACATGCAATTTCTTCATTTTCCGCACTGTTTTTCAAAGCTGTTATCTTTTAGGGAGTCAATGTGTAGTAATGGGTTAAGTCCCGCAACAGATAGATGCTGGACGATGGACGATCATTAAAGCTCATATAATAGCACCTTGTGCTCAGGAGAGCTGAAAACAGGTGTAAATGATACTAATGATGCCAAGGCTTTAGTTTTATGGAAATAAGGCAGAATTTGGCTGGAAATTCTGTATCGTAGGGTTTTCCATCTTAGATTTCCACACAACACAAAATTATCATGGATATGATCTTTTTCATCTCTCTCTTTAAATTGCCGTAAAATGCACAATTTTGATTTATATGACCTTGCCAGATAGTTTTCACTGGTGGTGAACTCGGCCAAAGCGTTGGACATTTTTTCGCGATCATAGTATTTCGTCTGTGTTGTTTTAAATATTGTAACTACGGCTTGGATTAAGCTGTAGTTACGAGATTTTATAACAACACAGACGGTTTGTCTATACAAATTGCTACATCCGGTCTATTTTTAGAACAAATTCATTGTTATTAGAAAAACTATCCAATCAGATCTTTAAACTCACATTTAACTGAAATATCTGTACCTTGTGGTAGCGAAAAATGTCCCTTGCTTTGGCCGAGTTCACCACCAGTGGTTTTTATGTTTAACTTGATTTGGTAGTATAAATAAAACTCAAACACAAGTGTTTCTGTAAATAATGAAGTTTTATTAAAGAATGTTTAAGTAATTGAAATTGTTGTTTACAATAGCATACAATCAATACATATTTTCATTACATAAAAGTTGTTAAATAAACAACTTGCAGAATTCATATTATGCATGTACATGTATTACTTAAAATTTTCAATTAACCCTTTCCCAAATGGCATTGTTTTAGACTTCCAATTTAAAAGCTGCACCAGAAGACAAAATGGAAGGTGATGAAAACAGGTTTTGCACAATATAGCAAAATAAAAATAAATGAATAAATTTATGAAAAAAATGAAGCAAAAGAAGAAAATGCTGATTATCAGCACTCAATGTTTACAGAAGCCTCTTAAATTAGGGACGTCATGAACAAGCTCTTATTTGGGAAAGCGTTAAGTTTCATTACAGCTTATTCATGTTTTTGACAAAAGTAAAATGTTAATTCATCTCAACATTATCTGTTATTCAAACCTTTGTATAACATCTAAATTCAAAAAGCATATTGCTACTATCTGCTGATATTAACCCAGGACAACTTAATTTTTGTCAACAATGTTCTCTATAACTAGGCTGGGGCTCTGAAATGACTTGCCAAAGGCCATACCCACATGGATGGCAGCTTGAATGTAATCCAATCACATCACCCGCAACTTCTCACAAGAAATGAGTTTGGCATTCAAGCTACCATGTCAAGCAGGACCCCATTGTTTAAAATAGAATATGATCATATTTCATGTGTTTTGATCATCATTCTACCCTTTACAGACCGACAAGCCTTTCTGGATTGTCTTGATCTGTTATGAGTGACATCTTCACTATAAATGTACATATATGAGTTTTAGACCTGTAAGCTTTTATTCCAATGATAAAACAAAGTTTTGCAGATTGTACAGCTATATATTAAAATGCCTTTCCATCTATTATATGAAAGAATTGTTCTATGCCATACAAAAACATACTTAAGTGATTATTTCTAAACTATTATAATTAAATTTAAATACATACACATTTACAATGATGTTGCATTAATCCCTTTATATGAATATTTGACTGTCATAATGATATCAGTCCTCTTGTTATTTGAGTAACATATAATAAATAGTTTGTTTTTCTCTCTTTCCCTTGCTATCATCTGTCATGACTTTCATATGATTTATATATAAATGTGGTTATTGTGATATTCTTTGTGCAAAGCACCATTTCCACTTCTAACAAAGTCTATTTGTTAATCTATGACATTGCTATATATATTCATTAAGTATCTTTGAAATATATTCTCCTTTTGGATCAGTACTAGTCTTTGTTTTGATTTTCTAATCATTTCAGAGATTTATTCTAAAACTCGCATAAAACACTAAACTAATATTTTGAATCAAACAATGAATGGTACATGAACTTTTTCAGTAGATCAGCAGTTTTAACAAAAGTAAGACAGTGCTTTACTGAGCTTAGAACAAGTATAATCAAAATAGGAACAAGAGCTCCGCAGAGTGGCGCATATACACCCGAGAGGGGCTTGTTTGTAAAATTTGCCATTTTTTCAATTCAAGGGCAGATAATTCAAAAACGAAACAGGTTATCTGAATTCCGTAAGCGATGTGCACAAATAGACACAATGGAGAATCATTGTGGCAAGTTTGATTAAATTCCAATCAAAACTGTAGGAGAAGTTGCGCACACAAGAAATTGCTAACGGACAGACTGACGGACAGACAGACGACCGGGGCCATAACAATATGAACCTTCAGGCGTATAAAAATATAAATATTTGCTCTATTTGTCACAATAATCTTACCATTGTGCATAATTTTTCACCCTACAGGTCATTAATTTTTTGATGAGTTTTCTTCTCAATACTGAGGTTGATGTGAAATACAAAATTTGTGTAAGTTAGTGTGAACACATTTCGAAATTTAAAGAACATACTGCAATAAATATATATGAGATGTTAATCTACAAATCTCATTTAACTTGTTTTTATACGTGATGAACCATTTGCTAAGCTCTGCACTGCCTTCAGAAAAATTATGCAGAATGGAATAGTAATGTGAGTAAAAAGGTACAGTTGAATTAATGTAAAGTAGCAAGTTCATGTGTAACAGAAAGTAACAAATAGGAATCAATTCTATTAATTAAACAGTGACATAATTTCCGACAAACAATAGTATTTCCTCAGTGTAAATCTAAAAAATTTAACTTAGTCCAAATTCAAAAATGTTGCAGATGACAATTTAAAATGAATGAATCTTACATGTTTGGTCATCTTATGTAGAAAACATTGTGGGAAATGAAGAATTTGGTTTTCACAAGCAATTTCTTCATTTTCCACATGGTTTTCCATGGACATTATCTTCTGGGGAGTCAAAAGGAATCACTGTATGGTAATGGGTTAAAGGTGTAAAATGATCAGTCAACATGTGACTGCAGGCTGATCGTTATGTTAATCTTCTGCCACACAGTTCAGCATATGACAAGGCTTACAGTAGAAATTTCTCTCTTTCTTATTAGATGCTGAAATATGTGTTGAACATGAAGGAAAAAAAATAAGAAAAGAATGTTATATCGCTTGATCATAATTATGTGACCCGCCAAGCTTAACAGTACCTTATGGAAAGTGTGAAAAATATCAAACCTAGCCAGTCTGTGCAAACTAACTAGGATCAATTTTTTTCATTCTAAGGCAATTTCTTGGATATATATATATTTCGTTTCCTTGTTTGTTTTACATGTTCAATAAAATTCCAAATATGACATCTGGTTGATATCTGCTGAATCTCATGTATCTCAAGATTTGGTTAAATGGAAAAACCAGAAGGTCCCTTTCAGTGTGACAGGTCACATATCTTTGTGTCCACCTTTCTGCACCTATAGTGGCCACCCATACCTATATGAACCACCAGCTTTGTCTGCTGAAATAGCAGACAAAGCAAAAAACAATGACGGGTGAGATTTCAAACTGACCTCTTTCATTCAAAATAATATGTAAACTTGTCATTAGCTTCACACAACTCAATATTAATGATTTTTTTTTTAAACTTTATGAAAGATTGACACTGTGATTTGGCACAGCAGAATACACCATCGAATGATCAGACCAGACACATTCTATGACATCAGTGAGAATCAGTGGTATATTACTGTAAATATGATCAATTAAGGAGCCAGAATAATGGGTTGTTTTTGACACTTGTTGACTGCAGTTGAAGAAATCCTGCATAAACCTCTGGATAGTTGTATTCATATCCAATAAATCAATGTTGATATCACCTTGAATAATGAGGTGCTTCCCTTTGAAATGCTTTAAATTTTCAGTTAGAAATTTCTTCAGGTCAGTCACCGAAGATTTAGGAGAGTTGTACAATGTTGCAATGACTATTTCTTTATCTTGCACCAAGAGTTCTACAACAATCATTTCTATGTTTTTCTTTACCACAGAAAAGCTATGAGAAATATGAATGTTGTCCCGCACATAAACGATAATTCCTCTGTGAGGACGAGCATTGCTTACTTGTTTCCCATCTGCTCTAACAATTTGATATCCAGTTCTCTGCACTAAATCGATGGAATCATCTGCAGTTAACCATGTTTCTAATAAGCATAAACAATCTGCAGCTTTGACATTGGGATCTGAAAACAATTCATCCTTATGGCTTCTGTAAGACTGCATATTGTTGAAAAGGCATGTGAAATGAGTGTCACTAGTCATGTAAACTGGAGTGTAACATAGTTTCAATTTCTGTGATTCTCTTAAACGTATCATTTCTTCTTGAACTTTAGTTGACACAGAAATCTTGCTTTCATTCAAGTTTAGAATGTAAAGGCCTTTCAGGGATCTTGATCTACTTATTGCGACATAATGGGCATGGGAAAATACACGTTTTCCATCCATATCTATTACAACCTGACTCAACGTGTCTCCTTGAGATTTATGTACAGTTTTTGCTGTTGACTGGCGCAGAGGGATTTGTATTCTCACAAAAGTTTTTCTCAAATACACAAAGTTCCTCTTTGAATCAAAGATAGGTGTCCATAATGGATTAATAGCACTATGATACAAATGTCTGTACTTTGAACGCCATGATGTTCCGATTTTATCATCATTGAAAGAAACCCACACAATACTTGGTCTAGTAGTATTTTTCTGTCTGTATTCAATTTTATTTATCATACAAGAAGACCCATTTACTAATCCATCATCTACATCAAGGTTAAGACATAGGTCATAAATCATTCCAATAGCTATTCCTACCATCTGACTAAGCCCTGCAGTGTGTGTGGAATCATGTGGCAACTTTGATATTAGTTGTTGTTTAACTGTCACATTGTCATCTCCTAATACATGATCAAGAGCAGGAATGTTTACTTTTTCATTAGTATTATTAAGAAAGCTCCTGACATTGAAATTGTTCACTTTCTCATTGGTATTGAATAAATGTGTTGTATTTTGTGGATAGTCTGTACTAGCAGTATCAGTCAATCTCTTTTTTAGATTTTCAATGTCAACTTGTGTATGATTTCCTTCTCGTAATCTGTTCAAAAGTTCAGCAAATTGCTTGTCTTCCTTTTGCCTCATGATCTCATCCAATTCATGCATTACAATAAAATCCTGCCATAAGTTTGTAGCTAAAGGTCCAAAATTTGTTTTCAAATTCTCAAATATCCAACCATCCATCACTGGTTTCAACTGGAAAAGGTCTCCAATGAATATCATATGCAAGCCACCAAATGGAACATTACTGCCCTTTATTTGTTTTAATCTTTCATTTATGAGTTTAAGCATGTTATTTCCAACCATGGACACTTCATCAATCATAACAACAGACAAGTCTTTATATTTTGTTCGAAGGGTGTTTAAAGTGTCACTATTAAGTGGAGTACAATCATAACCCTGGCTTGCTGGAATGCGGAAAGCTGAATGTAATGTTACCCCATTTATATGAAAAGCAGCTTTACCTGTTGGTGCACAGAGAAGAACTCTACAGTTCTCAGGATTATCACCAGGATTAGATGTCAAGTAACGCTGCAAAGCTTCAAACAATGCACTTACAAGAACAGATTTTCCAACGCCTGCACCACCAGTTAAAAAAACTTTCAACTTTTGTTCATCACGCTTAACAGATTGGAAAACATGAATAAAAAATTCTCTCTGTTTCGTATTCAATGATTTTATCAATTGCCTGTAATCTATGTCTGACATTGTTTTCCTGCGTACACTAATATCTACAGAAGCAACACTTAAACCAACATCTCCAGCAATATCACCTTGTCTCTGATTTTCAGGTCTATCAGGATCAAAGAATATGAAACTTTCACTTTCTTTTGCACCAATATTTGAGTCATCCTGCTCAGACTGCTCTGTGCCTGGGGCAACATCATCAAAATCTTCCTCATTGTGAGCACGCTCCATTGCATCATCTAGTTCATCAGCATTCTTTTCATACTGCAAGGCTTTGTGCTCTATGAAATTTTTAATGGATCTGTACCTTGATAGGTAAGAGTCATGACCTTGTTTCAAATCAATACTTTCATCTCTCCATGAAGTAAATAGAAGCAATCTTTCTCTACAGAACTGTTCGATGTCAATTTTTTTCGAAAATCTTACATATCTTATGACTTTTCTTTGTTTCCTTTCACTTATAACAATTCCATTTTTGAGAACAATTCGACCCCCAGGAATAGAATATTGTCTATCCTCACTTGAATTATAGTCATTTGTGTCTGAGTCAAGCACCTCATCCTCGTTACAATATGTATCCATGTTTTCATTGTTTTCACCTTCATTGGTTTCTTCATTTAATGTTTCAGAAATGTTTTCACCTGAATTTCTTGCAGTGCCTTTGTCAGTGTTGTATTTGATATCAAGCTGGGACACATAGTCTGCTAAACACCAATTTTCAAGTTGTTTTGGTCTTTTAGAATATCTTTTAATGGTATTATCTGCTTCAATATCTGTAGAATTTGAAGATAATTTTTCAAGAGATTCCTTAGACTTAAGTAGGAATGTTCTCTCTTCAGGCAAAGAAGTGTTAATGAAAACAACATCCCTTGAGGCTTTTGTCAATGGCTGTTGTAAAAGTAAGTAGCAGGCTTCCTGGGCACTAACCTCAACACTATTCAAGAATTTATTTCCAATATGTCTAACCTGTTGTCGGAGATCCATATTTCCTCTTCTAGCTTCTTTACATGCCTCATTCATAAGAATACTCATTCCTCTCTGTGCTTTACTAATATATGAAACTATATATACAGCACATGCATATGGATCCAATACAAATTGTAAGTCATGGTTTGCACCCCAAGCGTTTAGAATAGGTTTCATGTATGCATTAATTCTAACCTCACTTAATTTTCTTTTCAGAAAAACCTTTGGACCACTCAATGAGCTTTGGACTGCTTTGATGTAATCATCCTTGCTTACTTTGATCTCAGTAAGGAAATCATCTACCGTAATATTTGTTTCCTTCAACTCATCCAATTTCTTTTGTATTTTGACAAATAAATCTTTGTAATTTTGCTTTTCTTTACAGTCATTTAACGGTTCCAATATAGTTGTGCTTTTCATTGGAGGAATGGGAAAACCAAATCTACAAATAGATTTCTGTTTCTTTCTACAAGACTTGGAATGTTTATGTATCTGTAGTTCTACAAGTTGTTGATCTGGATTTTTCTCACAAGATACATACTTATCTATGAAGGATGTTACTTCATCTAATGAACTTTCATGATATCTAGGAGCCTTTTCAATCCATATTAACATGTGGATGTGAGGTGAACCTCTTTGTTGGAATTCAACACGATAAAAGTAATCTATTATTTTTCCTAATGGGTCATGGGGACTTTTAAGTACAGTGTTTATGAATTCTTGTACTCGGTTGTCAAAATACCTTACACATGTAACTGGATCTTTTTGCACAAGTTTTGTTTTATCAATCCAAGTCAAGTTATCCAATTCTTCCACAGACATTGTTTTTCCATCATTTATCTGAGAGAGCATATTTAGTAGATCATGCCATCTGGTATCTGCCGACGAAAGAGATGTAAACCAAGTAGGTAATCCTAGTTGTCTAATCATTGCAAAAACATCTTTTTTACGGGCTTCAAAATATGGTGGTGAATTCCTTAAACTTCTGAAAATATAAAATCCCTCATCCAATCTCACAACACCTTTAAGATGATTTGTATCAAGCATTTGTGAGGCAGTAAATGTTTTACCTTCTGTTTTACATCTACGCAAAGCAAGATGGACTTTATCAGAAATTTGTTTCAGTTGAACTTTCTTTAACTTAAAGAAGATATTGGGAATATTTGATGCTACTCTGCGATCAATATGCCTCAGTTCTAGCTTGCATGTATCACTATAGTGAATGTGAACATGTTTTTTATCATTTGGACTTCTTCTCTGTCCACAGAAAATTGTAGGAAAAGACAAATATTCTGCATCAGGATCTTGATAAAGGCTGAGTGGTGTTTGACCCTCACCTGGAGCAAAAGTATAAGCGTTGTCTTTATTTGGGTCTGCAGCATCCAGCATAGTGTCACTATTACCAATAACCTTTTCTGTCTCGTCAACTTCACTAAAGTGATCAGAGTCATAATTCACATCATCATTACAATCTAATTCTTCACTTACGCTTTCACCTGTCATTCCAAAGAACTCTTTTACTGTATCACTACAATCTGAAGTAATTGATTGCATCCAGTCATCATCTACTTTAACACCAGATTCTTTATACAGTACACTATGGTTCACTAACCAATGAAGAGCACTTAAAACATGCAGAGGTCTAATATTTTCAGTGAAATCACATTTATTATATGAAAGTTTCTTCTTAAGTTTAACAGGTATTGTATAGTGACTATCTAATGTTCTTGGTAAACTGTGTATAACAGGCTGAATGTCAACCGGGACATTGACAACATTCCCTTTGATGGACAACTGACCTCCTCTTGGTAATTCTCTAATCTGCATAAATGAGATTCTCAAAGAAACTAATCTTTCCTCTAGCTGATGTAAATTCAGTTCCTTTGGCAGTACAGGAAATGCATTTTGATTGAAAACAGACATTGGAGGGACTTTGTTAAGTTTAATTTTTTCATAGCATGTTTTACACAGCCATTCACAATCATCAACAGAGATGTAATTTGTAGAAAATTTTTTAACTGCATCAGAAGAGCATTTAGAATTTAGTTTGTTGAATAACACAACAGAATGTTTAAACCATGTTTGGTTACAGCATGAACAAACATAAACAGGGCCTTTTGAAACATTCTTCTTAAATTTTTCAATGCAGTCGTCTAAGCTGGAACCATATCGCTTTGAACTTTTGTAGCTCTTTTCCTTAATTTTATAATCTAAATTAGACCTTAGACTCTGGCGCTTAGTCTTATTTCTTTCATTTTCTACTATCATATTGAATCTTGATGAACGTTTATTCTGTTTTTTCATCCTTTCTGAATCTTTATACAATTTACTAGAGCGGCACTTGTGCATTGATTTAAGAGTTAACATTCTTTCTTTCTTCTTTCTTTCCTCATTTTGTCTAACTTTTTGCATAGAACCCTTTGTCATTGACCTTTCTTTGACTTGCCTTTCTGGATTTTCTCTTGCTTTTTTCTTTGAAATATTTGTCATTGTCCGTTCCTTGACTTGCCTTTCAGGATTTTTTCTTGCTTTTTTCATTGAAGTATTAGTCATAGTCCGTTCCTTGACTTGCCTCTCTGAATCTTGTCTTGCCTTTTTCTTTGAAATACTAGTCATAGTCCGTTCCTTGACTTGCCTTTCTGGATTTTGTCTTGCTTTTTTCATTGAAATACTAGTCATAGTCTGTTCCTTGACTTGCCTTTCTGGATTTTTTCTTGCCTTTCTCTTTGAAATACTAGCCACTAATCTTTCCTTAGATTGTCTTTCAGGATCCTGCCTAATTTTCCTCATATAACTTTTCATATATTCATTTCTTTTTAATCTTTTACGTTCGTGTACAATTTCATAATCTGACCTAACTTCTTGTTTGCGCTTTTGTCTCTCTGCTTGATCCTTGAAATATATGTCAATCAAAGATAATTTCTCAGGTGGACAATTTGTAAATTCAATTTCATTTTTCTTGGATTCAGATTCATGGATTTTTTCTCCTATAACAAATCTAATTGGCATCATGTCAAATTGTTCATTTAGATCGATGTTCATACTTTGATACATTGCATACATGAACATTACCAAATCATCTATTGAAAGAAAAGAAGCTAATAATGATCTTCCATCATCATCTACCAATCCATCAACACCATGTGAATGAGAATCAAATAAACAATATCTACCATCCTGCCTGAAAATTGCAGAACAAACTGAACCAATGATAAATAAAAGATAAGAAGTTGTGTGAAATGCTTCCTTCAAACAACTGTGAAGTGATGACATATGAGTGTTGATAGAACTTTGAATAAATACACCAGATAAAATATTTCCTCTCACAATAGAAACATGTCTATCAAATGCAGTTACAGAACCTGGGATCTCTTCCAAATTCAAAAGCAAGCTTTGAAAGTCATTCCTCGCTTTCAGTCCAATCACTATTTCTCTATGTAATCTATCTCCTTCTATTAGAATTTCATCTAGATTTTGTGAAGATGGCAGATGTCTAAGCTCTGTGTATATCATCGAGCATAAGGCATTGGCTGTACATTGTAGATTTCGAGAGGATGGGTCAAACATTTGATTACCTTGATGAAAAGTTCCGAAAATCATTGTGTTGGATTCTGTATCTTCAGCAACAACTTCAGTAGCAAGAACAGTATTACCATCAGCACTAGCATCAATAACAGTGTCAGTAAGTATATCATCTGCAGTATTTGGTAAAGTATCATGAACAGTATCAAGAACAGTATCAAGAACAGTATCAAGAACAGTATCAAGAACAGTATCAAGAACAGTATCAAGAACAGTATCAAGAACAGTTTCAGAACAAATTCCAGACACAGATGGTTTTTGTGGGTGGGCAAGTCCCCCATCTGATATTCCAAAGACGCCCTCCATAGACACAGATGGTTTTTGTGGGTGGGCAAGTCCCCCATCTGATATTCCAAAGACGCCCTCCATAGACACAGATGGCCTTACATCTGTTTCATCCAAAACAGATGAAGGTAAAGGGTGGGATAGGCCCCCATCTGATAGTTCAAAGACACCCGTTAAATCAGCTGTGGTTTTCGTGAGTACATCTCTTCTGGCTCTACTCATTCGCCAATTCTTCTTGCGAGGCATTTTCCTTCTGCAATTAGAAAATATAAACTAAAATGGCAAATTTTCCAGACATTCAAAGACAACTTTTGACATTGTCTGATGACCAGGACCCTGTTTTACAAATGAATTGAAATGTTCATAAAATCATAAGAAAAACAGGGCCCTGGACCATAAAAGCTGCTACATGTGTATGAAGTGTAAATTTGCAAGCATGTATCGTTTTGACCTTGATAAGTCACTTTAACAATGTTATTAAGGGATTCATACCAATGAATTATGAACTGTTTTAATATCAAATTTGAGCACTACATCTTAATTTCTAACTTACAAGGAAAAAACAGACAAACTAATGGACAGACCAGATTTTATATTGATCCCTTTCTGATCTTTAGGTGCAGATAGTGTAAAAATTCAAGAGAAAGTAATAAAAAGCCAGTTCTTACATTAAACGGATAAATCAATGGTAAATCCAAGTCCCTTTTTCCTCTGTATCTCTTTTCTTTAACTTCGTCACACTGTACTCTATATCTTTCAGCAATCAACACAAAGTGATCTATATTAATGTACACAACCTTAAGTCACATAGGGTAGAACTTATGTTCACAATAATTCCAATATATACTCCAATTCACTGTCACAATGAACTCACAGCTACATAAAAATCACAAAACTGTATTTAGAATTAAATCAGTGTTGCACAAAAATCATAAAAAAATGTTCACTATTAAAGTGTTCACAATTCACTGTTCCACACAAGAATCATAAAAATGTGTATAACATTTCCAATTTTGGAAATAATAATAAAAGTTCACAAATGTTCCAAGTGATATTACGGTAAGTCTTTTTGTAATATTGATAAATTTGTCTGAAATAAATAAGAACAGTTGTTGAAATCATGATTGATAGAATAGTTGAGTGACAAAATGTAAGTTTCTTGAAAGACAAGATGTGTTTGTGAAACATGAATGCCCGAAATGGCTATTTTTCTACAATGTTAAGTTTTTTAATTAAGAGTTGATAAGGGTTACATGGAACATATAGATATCATTGAAAGGAAGTTAGATACCAAATTTCAGCTTTGTTTGTCAAACACTTTTGGAGAAAATGCAAAATGTTAAGTTTTCTGACAGACAGACAGGAGTAAAACAATAGAAATCATGTTATTTTGCTAACCTATGTAAAAGATCTGGAAGTAATTGCGATTAGCAATTCTAAATTATTCACTGTGTGTTTAGTTTTGAGATTTAAATCTAAATTTGTTCAAAACGTTATAATAATTTAAATATTGGCATGACACTGTACATTACTAAAGACTAGAAAATCAAATTCAGTTTATTGTTGAAATATCATTTCCAAAACTTAAATAAATGTGTATCTCTGTTAAATTGATAGAAAATAATTTCCACTTTCTATGAAAGTGGTAAACTATTTTTTGTGATAAACAAGGCGGTTATCCCAAAAAGAGGCCCTCTTCATAACTGGTGATAATCATGTATGCAATTCAAAGAAAGCAAATAACAACTGTCTTTGAAATACACAATCCTACATACTCAAAAGATTCCTGCAGCATGTTTTGGTCACCAGCACACTTACCTGGTATAGGTTAACGTCTGCAATAGCCCCTAAAGAACAAAGTCTATCTAAACTTTTGATTTAAATAGAATTTAACAAAGTATGGGTTACAAATTATCAATCATTCTTCATAATAATCATAAACTGTTGTTTTTTTTTTCTTCATTAACACAAACACTTGTCACGGGTCAAGAGGGTCTGAAATGAGAAAAAGAGTATATCACATTTTGGCATCAAACTTAACCATTTTCCAAACTCTTCCAATTTGAAAGGTGTTGCAGACCGCAATATCAAGTGCATGGAATTTTAAATTTTTTGGTGTTTTTTTGTTCAGAAAATATTGTGGAAAATGAAAAAAATTGCTTATCACAAGCAATTTCTTCATTTTCCACAATGTTTTCAAAAGCCTTTATCTTGCAGGGTGTTGAAAGGCGTCACTGTGTGGTAATGGGTTAAACAGTGGACTCTTAATAATTATATAATCCTGTTATAAGACATTCATTGCAAATTAGCAATTTCCTGTCTGCAAAAACTTAAAATTTTGAGAACAATATACTCCCTTTTTAGCTTTTTTCTGTTAATTGCAATAATTATCTTGACAAATAGACATTGCAGTTAAAAAGAATCCACTGTTTAGTGCATTTTCTCTTTTCTCAAACGATAAAAATTCAGACTGTCAAGATTTGACAGCTACTGCAGGTGATGAATTGGGTTACAAAACTATATGGAATTTGTGAACATTACAGAACAGAAAATACTGAAGGAAAAGGAGCAAGTGCTAATAATCAGCATTTTGTTTTTTCTTTCAAAGTTTTCTGACACTAAATTCCTTCAGAGACATGAAAACATGGTCTTGTTAGGGAAAGGGTTAATGAACGTTGAATTGATTTTCATGTGACTAAAATTCAACACAAAAGTTCTAAGAAGGGTGTCTCAAATAAAAAATGGTCTTGGAGATGTTTTGAAAATTCAAAGTAAAAATAAAAAAATTGCAAAAAGTCACCTAAGGAACATTCTGGCAAAGTACACTCATAATATGTCCAGTGATTACAGAAGCGGCAATCAATGAAAAATTTTCTAATGATTTCTGATAAGCCCCATCCTGCCATGCACCCATTTTTGGACAAAAAACAGTTTTTTTCTAACATTTGACCGCTTGACCTAGTTTTCAACCCCAGTGACCCAATTTCAATCCTTCAATGATTTCATCAAAACAATCACTCTGACCTCTTTTCAGATTGACTGGGCAGAAAATATGACCTCTGAAGGGCATACAAGGTTTTTCTAAGATTTGACCTAATAAAGATTTATGTTTAATTAAAGAACTTTTTCATGGTTTGTCATATTCTGATAAGCCCTACCCTGCCGCACCCAAATTTATAGACCAATTAAAATTTTACTAACAAAGTATTATTGAATAACAAAGTATGGTCGAAAGTAACAAAGTATGGTTGATTTTAAGAATTTCTCGTGATTTCTCCCATTCTGATAAGCCACGCCCTGCAATGCCCACATTTATGGACCAATCAAAATTTCATGAACAAGTTAAGTATAGGGTCACTTAAGGTGCATTTCTACCAAGTTTAATTGAAATTGGCCCAATCGTTGATTTTTAAAGAATTTAACAATTATTTTGTGATTTTTCTAAGTCAGATAAGCCCGGCCCTGCCACACTCAAATTTATGGACTAATAAAAATTTCACGAACAAGTTAAGTAAAGACTCACCCGATGTACATTTCTGCCAATTTTGGTCAAAATTGGCCGAATGGTAGATTTTTAAAGAATTATTTTGTGATTTCTCTAAGTCTGATAAGCCCAGCCTGGCCACGCCCACATTTATGGAGCAATCAAAGTTCTTTAAACAATTTAAGTATAGGGTCACCTAAGGAACATTCCTTCAAAGTTTGGTCAAAATTGACCAACTGGTTTGAGAGGAGAAGATTTTCAAAGAATTATTTTGTGATTTCTCGAAATTTGATAAGCCCCGCCCTGCCACACCCACATTTATAGACCAATCAAAATTTCGCTGACAAGTTAAGTAAAGAGTCACCCAAGGTACATTTCTGCCAAGTTTGGTCAAAGTTGGCCAAATGGTTGATTTTTAAAGAATTATTTTGTGATTTCTCTAAGTCTGATAAGCCCCTCCCTGCCACGCCCACATTTATGGACCAATCAAAATTCTTTGAACAATCTAAGTAAAGGGTCACCCGATGTACATTTCTGCCAAGTTTGGTCAAAATTGGCCGAATGGTTGATTTTTAAAGAATTATTTTGTGATTTCTCTAAGTCTGATAAGCCCCGCCCTGCCACGCCCACATTTATGGACCAATCAAAGTTCTTTAAACAATTTTAGTATAGGGTCACCTAAGGAACATTCCTTCAAAGTTTGGTCAAAATTGACCAACTGGTTTGAGAGGAGAAGATTTTCAAAGAATTATTTTGTGATTTCTCAAAATTTGATAAGCTCCGCCCTGCCACGCCCACATTTATAGGCCAATCAAAATTTCACTGACAAGTTAAGTAAAGAGTCACCCAAGGTACATTTCTGCCAAGTTTGGTCAAAGTTGGCCAAATGGTTGATTTTTAAAGAATTATTTTGTGATTTCTCTAAGTCTGATAAGCCCCGCCCTGCCACGCCCACATTTATGGACCAATCAAAATTCTTTGAACAATTTAAGTAAAGGGTCACCCAAGGAACATTCCTGCAAAGTTTGGTCAAAATTGGCCCACTGGTTTGAGAGGAGAAGATTTTTAAAGAAAAAGTTAACGGACGCACGGACGCACGGACGCACGCACGACGGACACACCGCCATGACAATAGCTCGCTGGCCTTCGGCCAGTGGAGCTAATAAAAACAGCCTAATATGGTTTGTTTTGTGATCTGTTAAGTTTCCTTCTCAAAAGTAATATGTTTAAGATGAGTTCTGCATCGAGAGAACGCCGTCATACATCAAAATATCAATATAATCGCTATATTACGCAGTTTCGAAACTGCATAAAATGAGTTCCGTAACATCTATGCAGTCTTAAGACTGCATAGTTTCAAGTTTGCTTACGACATATATACCAACTTTTTAACACTTTACCAGACAGCAAAATTTTAGACTTTAGACTTTAGACTTAGAATTTTAGACCAAATTCATATATAATGCAGACAACAATTTCAAGTGAAAATAGTTAGTCTAAACATTCTTTTGTCTTTTTGTATAGAAAACATTGTGGGAAATGAAGAAATTGCTTGTCACAAGCAATTTCTTCATTTTCCACAATGTTTTAAAAAGCCATTTTCTTCCAGGGTGTCAAAAAAGTGCCAATGTGTGGTAATGAGATAATTATAACACATCTTTTAGATACAAGCATATTTTACCTTTCTGGCTGGATTGTTTAATTTCACATCTTCAACTTCAAACAGTTTTGTGATTGCATCAATTCTAAATCCATCAACATTTTTCTCTAACCAAAACTCCAAAACATCCTGAAGAATAACGTGGTTAATGTTTTATACTGCACAAATTGTTTTGGAAATTTTGACTAATAATGATATATTTTAACCCATTACCAAATGACAAAATATTAGGTTGGTCCAAATTCAAAGATGTTGCAGACGACAATTTCAAATGAATGAAATTTAAGTTTTTGTTGTCTTTTTGGGTAGAAAATATTGTTGTAAATGAAGTAATTGCTTGTCACGAGCAATTTCTCCATTTTCCACAATGTTTTCCAAAGCCATAATCTTGTGAGGAGTCAAAAGGAGTCACTGTGTGGTAATGGGTTAAAGGGACATTTCATTCCAATTTCAATTCTTTAAAGTATGTCTTAGTGCCAAGATTGGTTATTCTTATGAGTATAGATACTATTGGTCTTTTGAAATTGTTGCCAATAAGCGAGAAACACGCATTTAAAGTTGAGACATAATCGATAAATTGCATATAAATCCGAACTGTTGTCCACAACAATTTGTTCAATTTTTACACAAAAATATAAATTTCTCGTAAACGGCGCAATATTTTGGCTCGAAATTTTCAGAATTTTCATAAGGAAATATGCTCCTTCAGATAAAAATAAAAGTAAAATTTATGACAAAAAAATTCTGAAATGTCACTTTAACAGAAGAGTGTGAGAGGTAACTGCAGACATCATATCACAGCCAACAGATTTAACATTTGTACAGAGAATAATGCTATAAAAGCTTTTGGTAAATACTTCTGTTGACCATTTACCTGTTCTTATGTTTAACCCTTTGCCAAACAAGAACTGGTTTTGACGTCCCCAATTAAAAAAGCTTGGGAAAACATTGAGACAAAAGAAGAAACTGCTGATAACCAGCAGTTTCTCCTTTTGTCTCAATATTTTCTATGCCATATTTTACACAAATCCTGCCTTTAAAAACGTCAATTTTGTCATTTGTAGCAGTTTTTGAAGTGGATCACCCTAAATTTTTGCTGTTTGGGAAAGGGTAAAGGCTAAATCATTTTGTAAATGATTTTGGAAGAATATCTTTTCTTTACTTGCAAAACTTTTGACCTCATTTTTTGATTTAGCCTAAAAACAGCTTACATCAGTTTAACAAAAACAAGTTTCATATCGATAACACTTACATCAATTTCCTTAAGCACATCTATATTTCTATAGTTAAGATCAGGCTGTGAAGATAGGAATGCATGGTAGTAAAATTCTCCTCTCTTGGTGTCATAGGTCCAAGCTGATCCACCAAAATGACCCTCCTGAAGAACAATAATGAGATTCAACATGAAACACATTCTTGAGAGTCAATAAAGGTGACCTCAACATCTAATGATATGGTGAAGCCTAGAGCTGGGACGAGTACTCGAGTACCCGGGTATCGGGTCGGGTAACACCAGTACCCGGGTACTAAATCATTACCCGGTACCCGGTTTCTTAAATGACCTAACTAAAGGGACAGCTTTTTTTAAAACAAGTTTATAATATTCATGCCTTTTTGACCATGGGTCAACAATTTACTTGATTATGAGCCGAAAGAAGACCCTCCAAACAGTTTGAAATGGTTACACCCCTATCTATTTGGGATACTTTAGTGTGTGTATTTTATTTAAAGATGTGGCAGACGACAGTTTTCAGTGAATGGAGTTGGTCTCTCTGTCTAGAAAACATTGTGGAAAATGCAGAAATTGCTTGTCACAAGCAATATCTTCGTTTTCCGAAAGGGTTTCAAGAGCTTTTCTGTTTAGGGGGGGTCAAAATGCGTGAAAAGGTCTCGATAAAACGCGCTTGGCTTCAACATTACAAAATTCCAGGCTACGTCACTGAAAATTATAGAATTTTCAGATTGGAGTATCTTTTCGTTCTGTAAGCACAGGCCCGTAGGAAGCAATTTCATATTGGGGTGGTTGTGTCTGAATATTGGGGGGGGGGGGGGTGTTAAATTGGATCTTCCATAAGTTTTCAGCGTAAAATAAGGAAAATTCGGCATGTTTTTGGCGCCCCTGGCCCTGTTCCTATGGGCCTGAAGCAATCCTAATATTTAGCAAGTGTCATAAACATGAACTAAAATTCACGTTAGAGGAACGAAATATTATCAATGCCAGCTTATTCAATCTGTAGATGTGAGGTAGCCTATTAACATTTCACCAGTGTTTTGTCAGTAAGATGTGTGTCTGCGAAAGTTTGACCAGTCTTTTTTGTCGCAGAAAAGTACAAAAAACGTAAAAAGCGTATTCCAATATTGCATTTGGTCTTCTCGTTGTCTTAAAGAAGACTAAAGAATTGCCAATTTTCTCTTTTTGAAGAAGACGTCGACGAAGCGTGGTTGTTTGAAGCCATGTATAGCAAACAAGTGCCAAGATGAAAAAAATATTTATAGATAACTTGGTTTGTTTAATCATCATCGGGTACTCGAGTACCCGCGGGTAATACGACCACGAGTACCCGGGTACAAAATTTCTACCCGTCCCAGCTCTAGTGAAACCTGTCATCAACAAAACTT
Organism: Fragum sueziense; assembly: GCA_963680895.1. NCBI lineage: Eukaryota > Metazoa > Mollusca > Bivalvia > Cardiida > Cardiidae > Fragum > Fragum sueziense. The sequence continues at coordinate 67,018,518 of OY804596.1, read as the reverse complement.
CAAAAATAGATCTATATGTGGTTTCCTGATGGTAAACATAAAGTCATTACTTTCATAGAAAGATAACTGATAGAAACATAGTTGAGCCAGGATCCAGTTAAGGTGGGGCCCTTATATCTTTAAAGACAAACATGGATTTAGATCAGCTTGAGTATACATGCAGTCTGACAAACATCCATTATTCTTTAACAGCTCCTTCATTACCATTTGAAACTGTAAGTTAGCATCATGAATCTTAATTCGACTGCATTTGATAATATAGTACTCCATGGACTCACCCAGTTATTTGGTGGCAGTTTTGTTCCATTCTGTAAAGTAACCCCTGGGTTCCAAATGTAGTAATTGCTGTATTTTTCTCCAGGTTTCACTGCACGGCTTTTCTCAAACCAAACACTTTCATTACTGGTATGGTTTGGGACAAAATCTATTACCACTTTTATTCCTGAAAAACAGAGCAAAATAATGATGTTATAAAAGTTTAACCCTTTTTCCAACAATTTTGCACCTTGTATTAAACTCCTGAGTTTAAAATGGAGTGAGTAATTAGTGTATGTGTCCGTAAGCTCTATACTCAAACCAAACACTCATTATTTTGGGGCATTTTTAAAGAGACATTTCAGAATTTTTTGTCATAAATTTTACTTTTATTTTTATCTGAAAGAACATATTTCCTTATGAAAATTCTGAAAATTTCAAGCCAAAATATTGCGCCGTTTACGAGAAATTTATATTTTTGTGTTAAAATTGAACAAATTGTTGTGGACAACAGTTCGGATTTATATGCAAATTACCGATTATGTCTCAACTTTAAATGCGTGTTTCTCGCTTATTGGCAACAACTTAAAAAAACTAATAATATTTATACTCATTAGAATAACCAATCTTGGCATCAAGACATACTTTAAAAAATTGAAATTGGAATGAAATGTCCCTTTAAGAGGTATCCAATTTTGTAAGTCAAAACTTGCAAATCCAATTTCAAATAATGTGCCAGAAATTTACTAAATCCCGGAAAAGTATTGTTATAAGGACTGTAAATGCAATTTTGGCAACATTGATTGGTTGGTTGATTGATTGATTGGTTGATTGATTGATTGATTGATTGATTGATTGATTGATTGATTGATTGATTGATTGATTGATTGATTGATTGATTGATTGATTGATTGATTGATTGAATGATTGATTGAATGATTGATTGATTGATTAGGGTTCAACCCTTCTTTCAACTACTATGGTGATATTGCGATGGCTGGAGCACCTAACTTTGCATTCTTTTGGTTTCTGATACAAGTAGCACCACAACATCCTTGCTGAGCCACCAGCTACACATCTACAGAGGTTAACGAAAATCAAACAATTGATGGGTGACAAGTTAATGACATAAAGGGTATTTGCAGTGACCAGGCAATTTTTTTGAAAAGTTCTTTTGTTGGAAACTGGGACTGGAAATCTCTTTCTTTTGCTTTCGGAAATTTATGAATGACATGTATTCACTTTAATCCTGAATGGGGGATGGGCATTTATAAGACTCATCTTTTTTCAATAAATCCATTCTTGAAATATCAAGTAACATTTTTCAGCTGAGATTTGGAGGAAGGATTTTAGTAAGAAAATGGGTTTTTAAAAGAATAATTACTGTTACATGTAGATCTAATTACCTCTAGAATGGCATTCTCTAACAAGTTGCTCGAAGTCTGACAGAGTTCCGAAGATTGGGTCCACCTGCTTGTAATCTGTGACATCGTAGCCGAAGTCTCTCATCGGGGAAAGATAAAATGGACTGATCCATATAGCGCGTACACCAAGGTACTCCAAATAGTCAATTCTGGATATAATACCTGTATAAATCACAAGATGCATAAACAAATTCCAGAATAAGGAGAGAGGGTGTACCTATTACCGAACACCTAAGCCACTACTTTAAATGTTCGCAAATACAACCACCCTCGCCGAATTCTTTGTTGCCTATGGCAACGTTAATGTTTATGACGTTGTTTTGTCATATATAGAGACCAATAAGTGTTGTAATAGGATAGATATTCGCTGTGAAAGTCATGGGGTTAATAATGATTGCAATTCCGAACGGTGGTTGTAAATCCGAATACAAGTGGTTCTAATTCCGAACATTAACAAGATTCCTTTTAAATAACCAAAGAAAGACATGCAAACTTCTTTCATGATATTCACCATCGTGTAAACTATGTTTTACTCACAAGCAATTAATAACAGGTCGCAGATATCGATGAAAAAAAAATAAATTTACAAATAAGATTAAGAATGTACCTATTACCGAACACCCAAGCCGCAATTCTAAGAGTTAGGAAATACAAAAACCCTCCACAAACCTTTTACAATGTGAAAAAGTATGATCCCAGGCGGCAAATATCATAAGACAAGAATTTGCTGTCTGTGAGTTCTCGCTAAATTGGTATTGAGTGAATATAAATAGCATTTTGAAATGAATGTTCGGAAATAAAACCACGGCACAAAATCTGTGGTTTTAATTCCGAACCCCAACTTTCTGATACTTAGATACATTGTAGCCTCCAAAACACAATCTAGCATGGTAAAGCAACACTTATTCACCATTAAAAGTTATTTGGATTGGGAAAATAGCGTAGCCCTTGATAATGAAAACCTTACGAAATGTCCGAGGTAGAATTGTTTCATGCATAATATTATTTGCCCATTAGAGTTAACTTCAAACTTCGGCATTTATCTCGGCGATTAACATCATAACTAGGCCCAAAATAGCAAGAAAGGGAGAAGATGACGTATGCGTCAAGAATAAAGAGGTCTCCATGTCATTTGATTGCATTTTGGGGATGTTGTGAGATGTCAAAAATTTTGTTCGGATTTAAACGCTGTTCGAAAATACGTTCACTCGCTCGACATCTTTTACGATCAGTGACATCATACCCAAAGTCTCGCATCAGGGAGAGGTAAAATGGATTGATCATCCAAACAGCCCCTACACAATGGTAGAGCAACGTCGGGTTATTTCGACCATCGGGAGTTATCGACCATTTACTGTTTTGATTACCATTTCCTTCATATGATCTCATTAGATTTCATTATAACTTAAAAATCCGACACAGTGGATCTTTACCAAGTATTATGTCTACATTTCTACCCAAAATCAGGCGTTCTTCAAGAAATTTTAACCATTCATTGCAAGAGGCACGTGAACGTTATTGACAAAATGGCCGTCTTATCCGATGAGTTTAGAGCTATGTTCATTGAAAAAATGGATTTTTATGATATAGTGCTTTGTATTTTTCCATTTCATGTATCAAAACAAGTGCCAAATTGAATTTCTTTCCTCTCTAACTTTGTCTGATGACTGTATAAGCTGTCTGACCTTAGATACATGGGTGGTCGGTAACTGCCACAAACATTTATGGAGTGCGGGTGTTACCGACCAAAGAAGTGCCCTTCTTCCTGTAACTATGTTTAGAGGTCGGTAACACACACAATTGAAAGGCATTTTTTTAATATGGCTGACAGTCTACGATGTTAGAACAAAAGTCAACCCATTTCATCTTCCACGTGGTTTGAACCTCCAGTGGTCGATAATACCCCACTATCTTCTGATCAGTCAATGTTGTTAAGATTATTACTAAACGACCTCCCTAGAAGTAATCAATCATTTGTAAAAGCAATGACTTCTGCATAGAGATGGCGGATCTTACACCCGTACATCAACTTTCAAACTATAAATAACATTTTGGGTAAGTGGTCGATAACTGCCACACTGGTCGATAACAGACTGCTCAAGGTCATCTTATAAAAACGTTGGTACTTTATTACATTTCAAAGATATATGGTCGGTAACACACGCAATGGAAAGCCAATATTTGAATCTCGGTGACAGTCAACAATGTTAGGAGGACAGTCAGCTGGTTTCACCTGTAACCTGATTTGAACCTTAAGTGGTCGATAATACCCGTCGTTGCTCTAATCCAAATAGTCAATTCTGGAAATATTAGATCTACCTGTGGAAATATCTAGTTTCATCTTCAGGCGTTCCTTTGAACGTATTTATTTTACATCGATTGGGAAGCAAGTTTTTTCAACTTATTTTAATCCCTCTCGATTCAGCTTCCTGGAAATACACTGACCAGTACTCGCACCGAATGTGTGGGCCAATGAGAAGCCTCGAACAACTCCCGCTACCGGGGATCGAACTCGGAACCTCTTAGTCGCTAGGCCGACGCTCTACCCCTCGACTACGGACACCACACAATCTGTAACGCATTCCTACACAATGACGTTTTTGGACGCCATACAACATTCAATCAGGTTTTCAAAAACATTGTGGTCTAGAAATTGCTTGTGACAAGCAATAATTCTTCTTTTTCCACAATATTTTCTACCTAGTAAAAAATGTAATAGATCTAGATCTAGATCTAGATCTAGATCTAATCTATTTCATTCACCTGAAATTGTTGCCAGTAACATCTTTGGCAATTTTTAATCTTTAAAGTGTAGAATAATGACATTCGGTTAAGAGTAAACATCGGTTTTGTAGTCTGCAACACTTTAAGAATTGGGAAGTCCAAAATTTCACAGATTTTGGAAAGGTTTAAATTGTCGTCTGCTTTCCTTTGAATTTGAGACATGTCTAGAGTTTTGTCGTCTGCCAACACAATTTTTATGTAAAATAATAGATATTTTTACCTTTCAAGTCACCTGTTCCATCTCCATTACTGTCTTGAAATGACCTCGGGTATATTTGATAAATCACTGTCGTCTGCCACCATTGCAATTTTGCAGACGGCACAGCGATGCCGCCCTGTCCGAATACTGAGCTAGTCCGGTGATATGGCGCGAACACGTACCGGAAAAAAGTCCAGCAAACTGCTGTCAGCAAGAAAGCAATGATGAAGATTTTGCCGAATTTGTTTACTTTAATGGGAGACATGATAGATCTATAACACGACACGTCATAACTTTTCTTTTATAAACAGAAATTCTTTTCAGCAAATTTTCCGATGTTTATTCTACGGCGCTTCTTGTCGTATATTTATTGATGGGTTGTTTGAACCCACTCGGAAACATAGCGTAGAAAACTACAGACCCATTAGTGTGACGTCAATTTGTTGCAGATTGGTGGAAAAAATTATACGAAATAAAATTTGGTACACTTAGAAGAGAATAACCTGCTTCAAGTGAATCAATATGGATTCAGGAAGGGAAGATCTTGTAGATCTATCACTCAGCTTATTGGATGCTTAGAAGATTGGACTGAAGCTTTGAACAAAAACAATGATGTAGACATTATTTATTTAATATATAGATATAGTTGTAGGTACAGAATCCTGGTTAAATAATCAACATGCAGACTGTGAATTCTTTCCCAAATCTTTAGGATATACACCTTTTAGATTAGATAGGTCAACCAAAGGCGGAGGAGTGTTCATCCTAGTTAAAGATACTTTCCTGGCAACAGAACAAAAACAGCTAAAGACTGATTGTGAAATCATTTGGATTAAATTGCAGGTCAAAACATGTAAACCTCTTTATATCGCAGCCTACTACAGACCAAAAGAATCAGATATTCATAGCTTTAATGAATTGAAAAAATCCCTAGACCTGACAAGAAACCTTAAAGGATCTTTTTGGGTGCTAGGTGATTTTAACTTCCCAAAATTCTCATGGAGCAGTGATCATATACCAGTCTTGAAGCCAGGATGCAGTTACACTAACTTGTATGAAGAATTTAATGACTTGCTTTCAGATTTCAACCTCACTCAGATGGTAACAGAAAACACCAGAGGAGAAAATACACTGGACCTTTTCCTAACATCAAACCACACTTTAATTAAAAATGTAAAATGTCTTCCAGGTATATCAGACCATAGTATTGTCTCTATTCTTGCAGATACAAAACCACAGATGACCAAACAACAACCGAGACAGGTTCATCTCTACAAAAAAGCTGACTGGGGTAGCTTTAAGAACTACATGGACCAAGTTAAAAATGAAATACTAATAGATTATCATTCTAAATCTGTTGAAGAAATTTGGTTAAAATTTTCAGATGCAATTTCCACAGGTATCGAGAAATTTGTTCCAACTAAAAGACTGGGGAATAAGAGATCACTTCCATGGATTACACAGCCTATAAAACGTCTAATCAGAAAAAGGGATCATCTCTATTTCAGATTAAAGAAAGATGGAAACAACAAGATAAAGACTGCATTCCTGGCTCTAAAAAGAAACATCAAGAAACAAATAAAAATCTCTTACAATAACTATATAGAATACATTTTAGGCCTAGATGGAAACACTGAAGACAAGGAGAAAGCCACAAAATTCAACAATAAGAAACTTTTCAGCCTGATAAAAAAATGCCAAGCAAGACGCAGCAGGAGTAGCCCCCCTTCTCGATAAAATTTCAGATTCCATCAAATCGGACGACACAGAGAAGGCGGATATTCTAAATCAACAGTTCCAGTCAGTCTTTACCCCGATGACACCGATTTCTCTGGCTCAGTCCTGCCTTTCATCTATAAGACAAAATATGTTTTCTTCCTCTTTCAGCAAATACCCAGTCATGCCAAACATTACCATCTGCACTAGTGGAGTACAAAAACTAATTTCCAACTAAAAACCAGACAAAGCAGCAGGACCAGACAACACCAAACCTCTAGTACTAAAAAACTTATGTTATCAAATTTCCCCTATCTTACAAATTCTCTTTCAGAAATCTCTAGACACAGGCACCCTCCCCCAAGTATGGACAAAGGCAAACGTGACTCCACTCTTCAAGAAAGGAAACAAAGAAGATCCTGCAAATTACAGACCTATATCCTTAACATGTATACTATGTAAAGTTCTTGAACATATTGTAGCATCAAACCTAACTAAACATTTTGACAAAAATAATATTCTTTATGATTTACAGCATGGATTCAGAGAGAGGCGTTCATGTGAGACCCAGCTACTGCAACTGACCGACCATCTTGCCAGAAACCTTACTGAAGGAAAACAAACTGATTTAGTTTTGTTAGACTTCAGCAAGGCTTTTGACAAAGTTAGCCACTTAAAACTTTTGTATAAATTGCAGGAACATGGAGTAAACAATGCTACCCTTTTGTGGATTAAATCTTTTCTTATAGGCAGAACACAAAAAGTAGTCTTAGAAGGTGGATGCTCATCCGAAGTTCCAGTCACGCCAGGAGTACCTCAGGGATCGGTGCTTGGTCCTCTCCTATTTCTCTTATATATTAATGACCTTCCTAATACTATCACCTCCCAAGTTCGTTTGTTTGCAGATGACACTGCCGTTTACTTAGCTATAAACAACAAGCAAGACTGTATCACCCTGCAAGAAGATCTAGACAAGTTAATGCAGTGGGAGAAAAAGTGGGAAATGGAGTTTAACCCCAGCAAATGCATTGTCCTTAATATTATTAAAAAGAAGAAAAAGATTTCCTTTGATTACAGGCTACATGGACAAGTGCTAGAGACTGTGGACAATGCCAAATATCTTGGAGTTACTATATCTGGAGATCTTTCATGGAACAAGCACATTGACAATATAACATCAAATGCAAATAAAACTTTAGGTTTCCTCCGCAGAAACATCCAGACCAAAAATAAGAAGATCAGAGAGACAGCGTATAAAACCCTTGTCAGACCTCAGGTTGAATACGCATCAACTGTTTGGAGCCCTTACACAAAAACCTATATCAACAAAGTGGAAAAAGTACAACGTAGAGCAGCAAGATGGGTTCAAAATAATTTTTCTTTCTATGACAGTGTCACCTGCATGCAGAAGGAGCTTGGCTGGCAAACTCTTCAATATAGACGAGACGTCTCCAGAGTTACTATGTTTTATAAGATCGTTAATAGTTTTGTTGCAGTGCCCGTACCAGCTTATCTTGAAAGACCAATTAGGACAACCAGACACATGCACACAGCATCCTTCAGACAGATCCACACAAATGCTTCCTTCTTTAAATATTCTTTCTTTCCATACACAGTGATACTTTGGAACAGCCTACCAGAATCAATAGTACAGCAACCTGACATTGCAGCGTTTAAAAAGAGTCTCGATTCTTTTCAGATAGTGAGCCGTCCCTGAAAAAAACATAATGTTTTATCAGATCTTTTAATCTAACATTCACAATATTTTTAATTGACACCATCACCTATGACTAACAGTTTTTATTCCAGCACAGACGCGCACCTGCCAGTAATACCCGAAAGGGGAGTTAGGCAGTATATATAGATAGATAGATAGATTAAAGATTTTAAAGCTGCTTTTGACAAGGTCCCACACAAAAGATTACTTAACAAGATTTGGAACATGGGAATAAGAGGAAACATCTAGATCTATCTTTGGATTGAAAACTTTCTTAACATACCGAACTTTTTCCTTCATAAAAGATCTTATCAGTATTTCCCAGCGGGGAGTATACGCAGACGCGGGACCGTCTTATCTATGCGAGACGGAGCATTGAAATAAAGAAGGATTTAATTTTGTTTGAGCCATAACTCATTTAATATCTAATTACCAATATTATCTCTGTTATGACGATAAACTTTAATTTTTAAGCTTCTCAATGGTATGTTTTCTACTTCTCTAGTACAATTCCTTCTTGCTTCCAAATCATTTTGAAAATGACCATGTTAGTCCCCTATATGCTCTATATAGATTGTTGAAAAATGTTGTCCTGTGGTAACTTTACAGTGTATTTAATGCACTTTCTTTTAAAACTGAATATTATCTCTGTTATGATGAGAAACAACAACGTTCAACGATTGCAATGGTGTAAATATACTCAAAATAATTTGTCGTCTTCTTGCTTCCAATTTCGTTTAAAAACGCTGTAGATGCAATTCTGCAACAAAGGCAAAAAATGACCAACATCGAGATTAACATATTCTTTAAGTTAACCTAATTCCACGTACGAGGCCAGTATTTTGTATGCAGGCCAACGGTCAATTGAGCGAATTGTGTTTTTACTTTTTTTTCTTTTGTCTCTATATTTTCTTTGTTATATTAAACACTAATTTTATCCTTATTAATATACATTTTGTTGTCTACGGTTATGATAAGTTCTAAATCTAGAGTTATAAAAATATTTTAGTAGATTTCAAAATGTATTATTCATAATTAATAAAGTTTTTCGTTGGGCAGGGATGCTCTATAACTTCAATGGATAACCGCTGAAAAACGAGAAATTGAATTCGGTTTTAGTTTAAACATATTTTATTGCCATAAACATATCAAATACTTACAAAACATACATTTATATGATTTTTTACAAACAGTTAGGCAAAAGGGTTTGGCCACAAGTTCTGACAACTTAGAAACGGCCGTTCCCTTTTGAAACTTACAATAATCAGTCTTCAAAAACATCAGTATTCAATTTTTCTTAACTATAATTACACGGCCACCAATCCCTCTCATTCATTGCAAAATGCTATGAGCGAAATCTCAGAAGAGGGACTTCCGGCTATGAAGAAACGGGACCCATCTTGTAAATGTAAACACACGTTGTTACTTTAAATCGGTGATTTTGCCAGTTTTTGGCTGATTCTCAAAAATCGGGGAATGCTATTCGATGGTGAGTATATTTAATCTTCTTTTGGAGTATGTCTCCTCGGCATGGTCTCACCGTGTTTGCTTCAAATTGCTTTGTCATGCGATCACAGTGCTGTGTTTTGAAGACATGTCAAAATTGATCGAAAAATTATGGCTTAAATACTACTATAATTCCCTTCTATACAGGTCCCATAAGCTTCGAATGCTTTATCTTATATATGTATCCATTAAAATCCAATGACTGATTTTCTGATAGAGAGAAAAAGCTAAAAAGTAATACGCTATGAAGAAGAGAGATCAGCTATGAATAAAAGGGACTAGATATGAAGAAGATATAATACGCTATGAATAAGAGCTCGGATATTCAAAGCGTCGGGTTTTGACTTAATTTTGCCTTTTCGCTATAATTCTCGCTCGGAAAGTGATACGAATTTATTGTTAATACTATTTCACATTTGGGATTGTAAGACCAATCTAATTTCCAAATTAGCCTACTTCAAGACTTTTCAGTATACAATGTGGTTATATTTGGAATGATGATATAATTATGTAAATAACATAGGCCTGCACATGCGGATGCCAATGTCATTGTAAACTATTTAGGCAAAACTTGGCAAACCGTATAAGAACCCTAAAATTTTAATAATTTTAAGCCTACGCAAGATACATTGCATGTATTTTGAATGAAAACATGTCTTATTTACATGTTTTAGCGGCCAGTCGAGCCTTTGTCATTGCGTTGTGTCGGTCATGCGTCCGTCGGTTATTTTTTAGCTCACCTGAGCACATAGTGCTCGAGGTGAGGTATTGTGATCGGTCTGTTGTCAGGCGTCTGTCTGTCTATCTGTCCATCCGTCAACTTTTCACAAAAAAATCTTCTCCTCCAAATGTACTTGGCAGAATTCAATCATATTTCACACATATGATCTATGGGTCATGCTTTTTCAAAATACTTCAAAGAATTTGAATCGGGGCCATAATGGGGTCAAAAAGTAGGTCACTAGGTCAAATCTTCCATCTGCTCTAGGGGCCACATTTGTTGCTCAATCGCTGTGAAAATTGATCAGAATATTTGTCTTGATGATATTTAGGTCATGATGAAAAATAGGTCAAGCCAGATCAAAAACTAGGTCACTAGATCAAATATTGTGAAATCCATCTTTCTACACTGGAAGTACCAATTTTGGTCCAAACTTTGTAGAAATTGTCATGAATGTTTATTTTGATGATATCAAGGTCAAGTGAAGAAGTGAGTCATGCTAGGTCATTAACTAGGTCAAGAGGTCAAATCTTACAAAATCCTTTCTTTGGCTCTGGAAATGCCAATTCTTGTCCAAACTTTGTCAAAATTGTCCTCAATGTTTATTTTGATTATATCTATGAAATTATCAAACGTGTCATACAAGGTCAAAAACTAGGTCACAAGGTCAAATCTTTTAAAATCCTTCATTTTGTTTCGGACATGCCGGTTTTGGTCCAAACTTTCTCAAAATTGTCCTGAATGTTTATCTTGATGATATCTAGGACATGTCAAGAAGTGGATCATGCCAGGTTATAAACTAGGTCACGAGGCCAAACCTTGTAAAATCCTTCTTTTTGCTCTGGAAGTGCCAATTTTGGTCCAAACTTTGTCAAAATTGTCCTAAATGTTTATCTTATTGGTATCTTGGTCAGGATCAAAGGTGGGTCATGCAAGGTCAAAAACTAGGTCACAAGGTCAAATATTACAGAATCCTTCCTTTTGCTCTAGAGATGCCAAGTTTGCCCCAAAACTTTGTCGAAACTATTCAAAATATTTATCTTGATATCTAGGTCATGTACCAAGCGTGGGTCATGTAAGGTCAAAAACTAGGTCATTGGGTAAAATCTTGTTTTTTTTAAGAACGGAAATATATACTTAAACACTGTGAAAATTGTTCAGAATGTTTATCTTGACGAAATCTGGGTCATTGTAAAAGTGGGTCATGTGAGGTCAGAAACTAGGTCACTAGATCAAATCTTGTTTTTCCTCTAAGAACCAAAATATTTACTCAATCATAGTGAAAATTCAGAATGTTTACCCTGATGATAATTTGGTGATATGAATAGCAGGTCATTTGAGGTTAAAAACTAGGTCACTAGGTCAAATTTTGTTTTTGCTCTAAGAACCAAAATATTTACTTTATCATTGTGAAAATTGTTCAGAATGTTTATCTTGATGATATCTTGGTGATGTGAAAAGTGGGTCATGCGAGGTCTAAAACTAGGTCACTAGGTCAAATCTTGTTTTTACTCTAGGAACCAAAATATTTACTTTATCATTGTGAAAATTGTTCAGAATATTTATTTTGATGATATCTGGTCAATGTAAAAAGGGGGGGCCATGTGAGGTCAAAACTAGGTCACAGGGTCAAATCTTGTTTCTGTATTTAGAACCATAATTATATCTGAATCATTGTGAAAATTGTTCAGAATGTTTATTTTGACAATATCTGGGGCATGTATAAAGTGGGTCATGGGAGGTCAAAACCTAGGTCAGATTTTGTTTTTGCTCTAAAAAATCAAAATATTTATTCATCATTGTGAAAATACCGGTAGTTCAGAATTGCTTATCTTGATGATAAATGGGTCACGTAGAAAGTGGCTAATGTTAGGTCAAAAAGTAGGTCAAATCTTGTTTTTACTCAAAGAACCTAATTATTTACTCATCATTGTGAAAATTGTTCAGAATGTTTATCTTGATGATATCTATGTCATGTAAAAAGTGGGTCATGCGAGTTTGTCTCATGTCTCAAAGTCCTCTCAGGTGAGCGATGCATGGCCATCTTGGCCCTCTTGTTTCTTGTATGCACTCTATAGGCCACATTTTTGTCCGATCAATCTGAAAGTTGGTCAGAATTAGGTTATTTCCTCTAAGACCCCCCCCCCCCACACACACACACACACACGCGACTGCCTCCGGAAGTCGTCCTTAGAGGCAAAAGTCGAAATTTTTAAACGGGGAACGGTTGACCGTAAATCCAATAAAATAACCATCTTACCGGCTATTAACGAATTCATTCAATTTTATCATTTTTGTTCCACTTAAAACTTCGTTTTATTACTGTATATTGAATGCACGTGCGCTTTATCGCTGTATATTGATTGAATGCACGTGCGACGTCATTGTTTTCTCCGCATGTTTTGGGAGCCTCGTTTTGATAATGTCGATTTGTTACTATTTTCAGTAACAATTCTCATGTATGTTCAAAAAATGCATTTCCACGTGATGATAAGTCAGGCCCGTGGTAACAAGTGGGGGCATGGAGGGGCTAAGACCCATCCCCAAAAAGGTCTGCTTAAAATGCTGAATTGTCATTATTTTGCACTGAAATTTTTTGGGGAAATCCAATTCAGTTCCTCCAAAATTCCGACAATAGCCAGAACAGGGGCTTTAGCCCCCCCTTTAAATGTTTCCAGTCCTACGCGCCTGTAAGTTACCGGTCGGCATTAAATACATGTTTAAGCTGCATAACAATAAATATCGTTCTATCGTCTATAATTTGATTTTCAAATGGAAATTTGTAAAAAATATTGGAATTTCTGTCTTCAATTCTTCCTAAACGCATAACCATTCAGTATATGTGAGTGCCAAGAAAGAATTATGAAGCCCGCGCTTCTTCATAGCTTGCTCCCTCTTATTCATAGCTACTCTCGCTTCTTCATAGCTTACTGCTCTTCTTCATTGCATACTTGTTTTTCTCATAAATAAACAAAGGTTTTCAAAATCGTACGTGCGGAATACTAAAAGAGACCATAAAATAGTAAACTGAACATGTCTCATTCGAAAAATGCATATGATAGCGCCGTAGGAGTCGTTTATGTGTCGTTTATGTGTCGTTTGGTTTGTAAATATAAGTGTGTGCACTCACTTCCAAAGTAATTGCAAGTTTACTCGGTAAGCTAGAACAAAGGGCTTTGGCAATATAACACATCATTCATTACCCCATCGAATAGCATTCCGCGATTTTTGAGATTCAACCCATAACTAGCAAAATAACGGATTTAAAGTAACAACGTGTGTTTACTTACTCAAAATGGGTCCCGTTTCTTCATAGCCGGAAGTCCCTCTTCTGAGATTTCGCTCATAGCATTTTGCAATGAATGAGAGGGATTGGTGGCCGTGAATTATAGAGTCATAGATATGAAGACAGTTTTGTTCTTGTTATAGAATAGAAATCTAGCATGGCAATTAATATCAAATCTAAAAAAATGAGCGGGTTAGGTCAGTCAGTGTTCGAGAGGGATAGGGGTTGTATTTTCTTTTGCTACTACCACGCATTATCCATCAAACCTTTTAGTTTCTTTTATGAACTTTTGGACGAAGTTGAAAATGATATAATTTTCCTCATAATTCAGGGTTTCAGACCCAAACAGCAGTTTTCTTATAGAGAGCGGATGAAATTGACGTAAACCGTGAAATAATGTTAAACGTGGTTCTACAAAGTATGGACATTTAAAAAAATAGTGATCAGCATCTTCTTCAATGTATCCACAACTACATCTGGGTGATTGGGAAATATGATTCGAGAAAAGGTCAAAGTTTAAGTTGCTACAATTATTTCGTAGTCTCGTGTGCAAAACTGAAAGTCTCCTTTCTCCTACAAAGTAGTATTTAGGTACTGAGGTCACGGTGAAACGTTGTAAGACGTTTAATTTGAATTGTGAAAGAGAAGGTATGGATTTAACGTTATCAGGAAGTTCGTTCCAAATGGATACGGCAGAAGGAATAAATGATTTTGCAAAAAACTCTGTTCTACAATTGACAATATCAATATCATAAGCATTTCTTAACGGATAATTAGTTCTTTGATTTACTCTATGTGGAAATTACATCTCTTAAATAATCAGGTGTCAAACCGTTTATAATTTTGTAAATACATATTAGTTTTTGATATTTACGCCTATCCGAAAGCGTCATCCATCTTATTTCTTTGTAAAGATTAATTAAAGAAGCAGATCTGGTGATACCGGTTACTATTCGCGCGGCCTCGATTTGGATTTTTTCAAGAGTTTCTCTTTCCCGAGCAGTGCAGTTATCCCATACTATTGCAGCATATTCGATGATTGGCCTTAAATAAGAAACGTAAATTTGGTGAAGTGAATCTCGTTTTAATCTGAATTTAAGGTTTCTCATAATACCTAAAAGCTTGGATGCAGATTTAGAAATGTTATCTATATGTTCAGCCCATTTAGCATTACTACTCAAAGTTAACCCTAGGTGTTTATGGCTACTTACAAATTCGACTGGGACATCATTGAATAGTAATTTAGGGGGTTGAGCATTCGAATTTGAAAGAAACATGGCAACTGTTTTTGATGGATTAAATGTTACCAACCATTGATTAGCCCACCGAGAAATTATTTGTAAATCATGATTGAGAATACCATCAATGTCAGGGACGTGTGTTGCTGTACATGCTAAAGAAGTGTCATCTGCAAATAATCTAGCAATACTTAATAAGTTGTCAGTTATGTCATTTACATAGACTAGAAATAACAATGGACCGAGCACAGAGCCTTGGGGTACTCCTGCATTTACTGACCTTGACCTTGACCTGGCTCTTTTTACAATTACCGATTGTCTACGTCCAGACAGATAGTCATTAAACCATTCGAGGAGGGAATCGTTGATTCCCAATTGATGTAATTTGAAAATTAGACCCTTATGCCAAACTCTGTCAAATGCTTTAGATATATCACAAAAGACCATACATGTGCTTTGTTTTGCATTCAGGGAAGACACGATTTGGTGATATATCTCGAGCAGTTGATAAACAGTTGAGTGTCCTTTTAAGAAACCCGACTGCCTTTCATAAATCAAATTATTTGAAAATAGATAATTATAAACATGTTTGTAGACACACCTTTCCATGAGTTTACCTATACAACTAAGTAGAGAAATAGGACGATAATTAGTTACAGAAGATTTATCACCCTTTTTAAAAAGAGGGTTGATAATTGATTCTTTCCATTTGCTAGGAAATTTTGCATCTGCGAGGGATTTGTTAAAAAGTTTAGATTGAGGTCTGGTTATAGATTCTTTACTCAGCTTAAGGAGTTTGTGACTAAAACAATCCGGTCCAACTGCTTTATTTGTTTGTAAAGTTTCTATTGTACTTTTTATTTCTTCATGGCAAATAATAACATGGTTAATCCTACTATTTGTTTTGTATAAAAATGGAGGTAAAAGAGCATTTGAATCATCAATTGTTGAAATATCAGAGAAAAAATCGTTCAGACAGTCGGCCTTTTCGTCGTCAGTATAATGAAACGTGTCTTGACCATTTTCAGATGTTTGTAAAATCGGAATGGTGTCACATTGTTTGTTAGATTTGACCAAACTACGTATATGTTTCCAGAATGTTTTCGGATGTTTTTGGCTTCTTTTATGCAATTGTTAACCTTGTTACGAGCAGTTTTGTATTTTGCCCAGTCATTTTGTCGTCCTTGACTTTTTACAAGTTTTTTCAGTCTATCGCGCTGTCTACTCAGTCGTCTGATTTTAGAGTCATACCATGGTCTGTCGTTGGGTCTTATAGTGACTTCTTTGAAAGGTATACACTGGTGCATTATATCGGAATTGAATTCGGTTTGAAGCAGAGAGGGTTGCAAAAATGTCAGGGATTTGATAGATGTAGATTTTCTAAAATCAGTTCATGAAACAGTTATTGGCGACCAAATAATATTTACTTGATCGCCGATATTTTTTCAATTCTTTTTTAAATTATCTACCGCAGCACCTGGCAGATCCCCGACATTTTTTAGCTTCCTCTGTTTCAATTTAATTTCAAATCGGACACGTTTAAATTTTTGAAATTGTTCTGTAATTGTTGGGTCACGTTATCACACGTCGTGGACATGCTGTGCTATTGATAAGGACCCTGAGCCATAATTATATTCATATGGTGTTGTTTATTCCACTGCAAAATGACAAAGCTAATTAACTGATTAATTACGCATCTTTAGTGACAAAAAGTTATAAATCATGTGCTATTCTAATTTTGAATAGTTTTAAAGTACTACAATTTAATTCAGTTAAAACACAAATAATGTTTTTTTAGCATTTATTCATTTCTATCTTTTTCTTTTCATTTATTTATCTATCTAATTATTCTGCCTTTTTTGCTTTTTTCCCTGATCAAATGTCTTGATGCCAAGATTGCTTGTTCAAATGAGTATATCATTTTTATGCTCCCCGAAAAAAATTCGGGGGAGCATATAGTCGCCACGCTGTCCGTCCGTCTGTCCGTCCGTCCGTGTGTCCCTCCGTCCGTCCGTCCGTCCGTCCACAGCCATATCTCAGCAACCCTTGGACCAAATTCAATGAAACTTCACATGTGAACTCCCTGGGTCAATACCTAGATACCTTTTTCTCCGTTTGTAAATTTAAGGCTGCGTCATGGAAAAAGGAGCCTTAGTGTAAAAATTAGTCTTTCTCTTATTTCTCTTCATCTAATAGGCAGAATTTAATGAAATTTTGTGCTCATGTAATAAATAGGATGTTCTAAACCATATTCTATAAATAATGTGTGTACAAAAAAGCTGTCATGGGAAAAGGGGGCTTAATGTATGATAGTTTTTATTTTGTGACAAACACTTATTCGGGGAGCATAATC
Organism: Fragum sueziense; assembly: GCA_963680895.1. Lineage (NCBI taxonomy): Eukaryota > Metazoa > Mollusca > Bivalvia > Cardiida > Cardiidae > Fragum > Fragum sueziense. Next base: position 67,001,319 of record OY804596.1, on the reverse strand, counting down.
CGTCTGTAACGGCTCTTGTTTAATTGTTGATGATAAGCGAAAAACACGCCTTTAAAGTTGAGACAGGATTAGCAAATTCCATGTAGACGGGCCTACATTTGAACTGTTGTCCACATCAGTTTGTTTAATCTTAAAACAAAAATATATATTTCTCGTAAACGGCGCAATATTTGGCTTGAAATTTTAAGTCAGAATTTTCACAAGAAAATATACTCTTTCAGATAAAAATAAGAGTAAAATTTATGAAAAATTGTCTGTGGAATATCACTTTAATCACGGTGGATAATCACATGACTCAGAATTTCAGAAAATCTTTTATATTTTTATTAATAGTTGCCAATTTAAATTCGGTTTGAGGCAAAGAGGTGGGAGAATGCCAGGAATTAGCTGGATGTCGTGGATTTTTGAAAAGTCAACTTTTGGTCGATCTTCAATTATGTTTTTATAAGGTCTTTATTAATCCACCACGTCTGACTAATTAATGCGTGACGTCTGTCCACTCTTTCTACTTCAAACCGAATTTCTGAATCAATTTGATTAAACAAAAAATAAAGCCACGAGACCAAAGTTCGATGAGCGTACACAATTTGTTGGAGTATTCTAAGCAGGTATTTGTCAACGAGAATGTGCGAGACGTTTAAATGTAAACCAATCGACGATTTTTCACTTTCATCAACGCAGCCAATCTACATGGAATGCTGCTGAGCATCAACGTCCTGATCAGCCGTTTAGAACGAGCTAACATCAAGATGATAGCATACGTCAACGTCACTTACGTAATTGGTTTACAACAACGTTTTCAACTGCAATTATAATATAAACATGTTGCTTCTGATAAACTCGTGCCAGAACAGTGAATTTACGAATAAGATATTGCGTTTTTTACTACTGGCGATTATGTCCGTAACAGATCGTTACGGAAAGTCGTCGTCAGATCCGGGTGCGTGTGACCTAGACACGCTGAAAAACGGACGCCAAAACTTTTGAATACTCTCCAGCAATATATGGTCATAATTCAAGCCCAAAGGATAAAAGATTTTGTTTAAACTCAAGGGTCAACGAGGTGACAACTGCGGAACGTTTTTGATACTCAGAGCGGAATTACTCGTTATTAAATAGAGAAAACTGACAAAATCCTCACATCACCTCTCTTTAGATGGCTATATCTCAGCCATTGAATCGAATTTTTGTCTGAAATTTTCAGGAAATATTGGGAAGATGTTAAGCTTTTGTTCAATATACAATACTACATAGTTGGTTTTGCTTTTTGCATATTATTACCGAATGAACTTCAGTGATGCGTTTTTAAAGTCAGTCAGTATATCAGCCATTCTCCAGAAATTGAAGCCATTTTGATTTGAGAAAAAATGATTTTTCGACCATTTGCAATTCAAATGGTTTTGCATTATTTCTAAAGAAGAATATTTCAGGCGTTATTTCTGAAATTTTAACCCGCACCATTTTTTCCAAACGATTTTTATGATCCATCAAAGTAAGTATGAAAAAGGGCATGTTACGGAGCATAGATTGTGTACTGACGGTTAGTTTTTAAAGCGTTAGAGCAAAATCAAAGATCGAAAATAAAACTGATAGGGTCCATTTTGATGGTGAAGCATAACTGGGGGTATAAAAATGTACTTTTCCGTGACATTGACCTTTAATAATATGTATCATTAAAACGGAAAGCCTTTATATTCTACAGTTCTTTTGATTGTTTATATGGGGGCTTGTGAAGTTTTTTGTTACATAATAATGGTTTGAAATAATACATTAAATGTTGTAACTAATCATTGTCGTATTAAAGAGCTTGAGAAAAAACACAAGTATGTCCGTTGGAGCATTCCGTATAAAACGTAAACACACATTCACAAAGACCACCCCTTCGTTACGGAGCATATGCATTGTTTCTTGATTTGGAAAAGAGTTCAGATATCTCCAAATTATTCGCTTAATGATATCTCAATTGTTATAAATATTTTATGTAATGCAAATGAAAAGTTTCAAAACATTTTAGGAAAAATGAGAAAAAGAATTCTATGAAATTACCCCCCAAAACTGGGTAAATTCATAAATTTGAAATATCCAATTAAAAACACCAGACTCGAGAGGAGATCAGTTCCTAAAGCACCACTAAGGATACCTGCATACGTGTGTTAAATTCACAATGCTTCTCTATCGAAATTAACACATAAATAAAGCTTTCCTGTAAAATATATTAGTTACGGAGCATATGTTATGGAAAATGATTATTGTTTTGTGGAATATATGGTATAGTTTTACAAATCGCCAACCAAAATATGAATGATTGTTACTTCAGGATTTCAAACATTTGTAAATCGCTTGGTTGTATGATTTTTGGGGCTTTATTGCTGTTCATCAATTCTCTAGTTTTTCTATTGCAGTCATTTAACTGGCATATATTTTATGAATCTTGAAATCGTCTTCTGGATTTTCCCATTTTCCGCCCCTTTTAAATTTTGCAAATTTCATGCTCTTTGTAACATCGACTTTTGTCGTTTGCACACCCCATAACCTTGAACCTGTCTGAAATTTCGTTGTTGGGAGATACTTAATAAAACCGTCAGAATTCGCGTTGGATCGTTACAGACATTCTCTCCCCACAGTTTGCATTGCAAAGACACGCTATTGATGACATGTGCAAGCTAAGGATAACGTGAACGAAAAAAAATGTCATAAAAGTTTGTCATGCCTTCATTTTCTTAAGATCTCCTAGACAGTTTGCTTGTTAGATTTTAAAGGATGCGTCTTCAAAAAAAGAGTATGCAGATAATCATAAAGTGTGTGTCTTTGTGTTGGTACATTTTAGTTACTGTTATGTTGCATTTATGATTATTTAAAATTGTGCTGTTGTCTGCTTTTTACGAAACTCCCCCTGTCTAATCGCAATAAGCTTTCGGGGTTCTGCTGGGTGAAGGACGTTGTACATCCTTTTAAATACATGTTTCTTGTTAGCCATATCAATGAGTACCTTTCTCGTGCAGCAATACTGTAAATGAGAAATTGTTACCTGGTCAAAATGGTGTTAATTTGCACAGACTTGTTACTTTCACCATTTGTTTTAGTTGAGACTAAACATATCTCCAGTGAATTATGACATATGAATTGTTAAACACTGTACCCATTTTTATAACACAAAATTTATATCAAATGTCAAATGCAAAGGAGAGAAACATAATAAAGTTTTTTATTGGTCTTTCAAATGGTTTCAGTAAACAGTTCTTTTTTGTGTCTTGGTTCTTGACTTTAATAGTTCATTCCAGAGATAGCAATAGACATACCTTGTCCATTGATGCTCTACAATATCTCATGTTCAGCATATTACCCATGTCATATGTTGAAAAAGAAATGTCCACATTCATGGTGTGGAATCATGTGACACAACAATTTAAAAAGGTTGTAGTTTTGTACTCATTATATATTTATCTTATTTTATGAACATTTTTCTTTAGTTTTCCCTAAATATTTTTCCATTTTCGGATAAAAAGTCAGTTGGTATATACGCATTTTTTCACAATCAGCTCAATGTAAATCAATTTTAGTAGTCATTCCACTACAATTCTTTCTTCTATGTTTATCTTCATTACTAAGGGCAAATAAACATTTTTTTTCATTTTGGTATCACATTGACAACTATTTGAAACGGTAACATCAATAATTATGTCTATTCTGATAGTTTAATGTGCAATGCTTATGTAGAATACTAAAAACGTTTAGAATTTTGTAGCCTGGGATAGCCATAAAAGAAACATTAAAAATCATGTTCCATAACGCTAAGTTCCGTAACAGAGAAATCTATTAAATACTGATATCTTTATTTGAAATATGAAAGTCAATCGACTACAATGGTGTTGGCCTGGTTAGTGTGTCTAGACAGCGTACAGAAAAATTTTAAGACTACAGTTTGTAGTTTTAAGAGTTACGATGTCATTATGCTGAAATCAACCGATATAGTCATATGTTTCACGGTATCCTTAGTCAGAAACCCTCATAATACGTACGTGCAAGTTGATCCCATTGTCATATACAGAGACATTCCAAGTTAAAACTAAATTTTTCTTATAGATTTGTGTGATGCTGTTGACGCAAATTCAGATTATAAATACGTTATGGAAACTAACAGTTATGGAAGCATAGTGACCAACGAACAAAAACAGTGACCACATTCTGAATCTAACTGATATTCATAATGTTGTAGTTTTGAAAATATCCCCTTTTATTGCTTAATCGTCTACTATATTTATTTTCACCAAGAGCATTCTGGTTCTGTAGATATGAGCGTTATGGAAGCATAGCGTTTGAAATGCGACATTTCAATTTTCGTTTTTATTTGTCTGTATAGTATAAATCAACAACATAATTGTTAAAAAATATGTTTTCCCGATAAGTTCAATACCTTGCGCATTTGATAAGGTGTTAATGGCGTGTTCTTGATACTTTTCTTTAGCAATTAAGGAACAAATAAAAGTCGTTACGGGAAAATAGGCTCTTGTTGCGACACATGCACTTGGATGTTAAAAGTAGTGAAAATATGAAAAATATGCACAATTGTCTTTAAAACTTCAAGTCCCTATATATTCTGCACACATTGATAACATTTTCTCATTGTGTAAGCTTTGTTTGAAGAAAACAATGAGAAAGGTATAAAGAAAATTGGCTTGGCGACATGGCAATTTTAAGACCCCTATGTTATTAAATGACACATAGTTTTCTTAGTCATGAGGTTTTCGCATCCGAATGTGCATATATTATCTTGAAAATTGTTAGGTAATAAGAATTAAATGATCTCAATGAACTGCAAAAGCGATAAATGTTATATTTTAGTGCATATAAGCTGGCGACGGCTTTTTTTCAAAATGGCTTCAATTTCTGGAGAATGGCTGATATAAAGGTTAACATTTCAAACTCGACTTTATCGAAAGTGTAAAAATGTCGATTAGAACATTCTAATATTTGTCCAATTACATTATGATACACAAAGACTTTCCATCAATCAGTGAGTTACAGCATTGCCTCTGTTTGTAATTAAATTCGAGTCAATATTGAATGGTTTCGAATGAATAATTTCGATGACGTTAAGACCAGTTATTGATGTGTACTTTAACAGATTTAGTAATGGTTTTCTGAAACAGTTGTCACGTGATTCCCCGTCGTTAAGAAGAACGTTTGATTGAAATTGAAATTCGCATTTTGCCCGACGAGTTGGTCTTACTTTTGCGATATTATGATATTCTTTTGCAGAACATACTGTGGTGACTGCATTCAATTAGATAGTACTTAAAGCTTTTGGCAATGAAACAAACGGCAGACCCCCTGTAGAGGTCGGTCCGACAGATTAACGAACGGTTTCACACAGATAAGCAGATAAGAGCGGATGTCTCCAATTTACATCTTTAATTGGAGGAGATCATGAATACTTATACCAAACGATCCTTTTTTGAAATATTTCCGAAAAATTACTTTTAGTTATTAAAACGTAATTGACACCCATGATTTGATGAAACTGATCACAGTTGTCCAAGAAATACAAACTTACGTAGGAAAGCATAGGCATATACTTTGACAAAATCAGCTTTCACAGAAAATACTGTAAATAGAATACTACTTACAATTCATTGTTGGATGAGCAAGATTTCGTTACTGAAGCTTAAATGATCTAGCGTTAAAGAGTTTTGGACAGTACTGTCATCGACGAAATTCCTAATAATTATATGCCTGCTATTGGGTAAGATTTACAGAATTCAAAACCATGTCGAATGAACGAATAAATGAATGAATGAATGGATGAATGAGTGAATGAATGAATGAATGAATGAATTAATGAATGAATGATCCATTTGCCAATCAACCAAACCAGCAATCATGCCAGCAAAGCAAGCTTACGGTAATGCTAGTGTATAAGCCATACTGACTCTAAATATCTTATCGAGAATCGAGATTGGCTATCTGTTCAAAGATATAATGTAATGTAATGATAACCTGTCCCCAATTATGCCAAAACACGGTCGATAAGGGAACAAACTCGCATAACAATTTTGGCTTATCAGCAAACTTTGCAGAGTATTATCCCTTGCTGAATGAAGGAAAAAGTTCCACATGAGACAGAAAACAAAGAGTAGTAGATCTAGTTAACAATAAATTTTCAACATGGGGAGACGTTATGATAATTAATATTAAAATTTCACTCCTCAGATGAAATAATGGGGCGCCTAACAGCCGCGGATCCAGGATTTCTGTGAAAGGGGTTCGTTTTTACAGAACGGGGGTTCGTTTTACTAGTACATGTATCACACAATTTTGACTGAATTCAGTCTGTATGAAAATGAAATAATCAGGCTGCAAAGGGGGTTCGTTTGAACCCATCGAACCCCCTCTGGACCCGCCACTGCCTGATAAAAAGATGAGAGAATCTCGTTGTGCTGAATGATTCGTGTCATCTGGGAAAGGATTACAGCACGATTGAAATAAAATTATGTCACATTTTAAAAGTAGGGGAGACCGGGGCTAGTTGATGCATTTTTCAGACTTTCTTTTATCACTTATGATCTGAATGGTCGATTTCCATGGTCTTTGTATAATATAAAAGCTCAATTCTTCCTGCATGTAAACTGATATAGAAATCATTGAATTGTGGTATATTTTTTCCCTTTTCAAGTATATTTCTTTGGTAGGTCGAGTGCATCAACTTGCCCCATGCGTGGGGCAGGTTGATGCAACCCATGGGGCATGTTGATGTATATTTTCTTCATTTACTTTTGACGTCTGTGCGCTAGAAATACCAGTAAATATGCCGTTTTCATGGCCTAAAACTACGCTGAATTGACAGAAAAAATGGTTAACCTGCTGTCAGGTAACATTCTTACTACATTCAATTACTTTAATTTGAAGTTTGACTAGCCTATGCTAAACCTGTGGAGTGAATCACTCAATAGCCTACTCCATTGCAACAAATAGGAAGAGAATATACCCGAAACCCAGATCAAAATTTGAAAAAGATTTCCGTTACATTATTGCAACTAGGTCTGGGCAGATCAAACAATTTAAACCTGTGCCCACGTGGAATAGCATACAGGTCCTTAAGCTAAACAAGGACAGTGTCTGTGATTATGCTGTATTCATAGGGGAGACCGAGGCAAGTTGACGCATTTTTCAGACTTTCTCCTATCACTTATGATCTGAAAGGCCAATTTCCATTGTCTTTGTATAACATAAAAGCTCTGTCATTCCTGCATGTAAACTGATATACAAATCATGGAATTGTGGTACTTTTTGTCTTTTTTCCAGTATATTTCTTTGGTAGGTCGAATGCATCAACTTGCCCCAGGCTCATTGCATCAACTTACCCCGACCACCCCCCACGTGACATGAAGCAAAGTAGACAACTTGTGCAAAGTATTTCCTGTAAAAAGAAGTTGTCATTCTGAAGCTCACACATTGAACTACATGTGCACATAATTGAATTATGAATTATCAAAGACGCATTTGCACGAAACGAAAATCTGTAAAAAACCATAAAATTTACTATCGCGTGTGAAAAACTTCTTTTCCACGCCAAATCCACATTTCTTACCAAAATTTCCCCAAACACCCGGAGAAGATGGGGGCTGTGAAGGACTTTCTAAGATGTCATTGCTGATGCCATATATGACGAACAATGTATTTACATTTTTATTCCCAATGCATCAACTTGCCCCTGCATCAACTAGCCCCGGTCTCCCCTATACAAAATCATGCCATATGTTACACTTCTTTAAATTTGCACTGGTCATTGACATGGCTGAAATCGGCAACGCTCTATGAAAACATTTCAATAAACATAATAGAATGAAACTATTCAAAGTGCACTAACTTCTAAAATTTTCCAGCCTATAAATTGTAATGAACTATAAGTCTATTACCAGTAGATCTAGAACTGCATTTATAAAAGCTTTTATTTTCAAAATTTTAATGTAAATGTTAAAAATATTTGTCTTTGCGTGTCTTTGTGTGTCTTTGTTTGTCTTTGTCTGTCTTTGCATGTCTTTATCTGTCTTTGTCTGTCTTTGCATGTCTTTTGCAGTATTTAGTAGAACCGCGTTACCAGTGGAGTTCCCCAGGGAAATGTCTTGGGGCCAATATTATTCCTGATTTTTATAAATGATCTACCAGATGAAGTAGATTGTCTAGCAAAACTCTTCGCTGATGATACCAAACTCTATCAGGAAATTGAAGAAACAAACGATGAAATAAGGCTACAGGACAACATATTTTCTGCTTGTAACTGGTCAAACTCCTGGGAAATGGTCTTCAATCCTTGAAAGTGTAAATCTTTACATATTGGCACAGGAGAGGCTGGTGAATACTACATTAAAGACAAAAATGAAAAAGTAACAAAGATCCAAAAAGTAGAACATGAAAAGGACCTTGGGGTCATATTTGATACAAAGCTTAATTTCCTAAAGTACTAAAGTTAAACTAGCTAATAGAAACCTAGGTATTATTAATAAGTCATTCAACTTCATGGAATCAACAATGTTTTTAGCTCTGTACAAATCTCTAGTAAGGCCACATCTTGAACATGCCTCTGTTATTTGGAGTCCAAAATACAAAAAAGACCAATAGAAAATGTCCAAAGAAGGGCAACAAGAATACTTAAATCATTAAAAACCATTCCTATAAAGATAGACTCATTAGGCTAGGATTACCTACACTTGAATATAGAAGGGATAGATCGGACCTTATACAAACATACAAATTATCAAATGACATAGATAATACGTCACGATCAATATTCACAATCAGAGACTCTGCAAATACAAGAGGACATAGTAAAAAATATAAAGTGACATTTCACATTAATTTCATTTTTTAAAAGTATGTCTTGATGCAAAGATTGTCTATTCTAATGCGTAGAAATGCTGTAAGTTTTTTTAAGTTGTTATCTATAAGCGAAAAATGCGCATTTAAAGTTGATACAGAAATGACAAATTCTATATAAATATGAATTGTTGTCCACAACAATTTGTTTATTTTTTAGCACAAAAATATATATTTCTCGTGAACGGTTCAATGTTTTGGCTTGAAATTTTCAGAATGTTCATAAGAAAACATGCTCATTCAGATGGAATAAAAGTCAAATATATGTAAAAATGATCGTGAAATGTCACTTAGATGTAACCTAGATGTGAGAAAGTTTAGCTTTACAAACAGAGTTATTGACAAATGGAACAACCTACCACAGGATGTTGTTATGTCTCCAAGTCTTAATGCATTTAAGTCACGTTTAAATAAACAGTGGATGTCGAAAAACAAATTTGAAGCCATGTGCTATAAATAGTAATGATAAAAAATGTAAACAGTGTAAAGCACAGAAGTACACTGTAAGAAAGAAAAAGAGAAGAATTAACCCATTATCACACAGTAACACCTTCAAATGCTTTTGGCGCTCTACAAGACGAACGCTGTGGAAAACGGCATGGAAAGTGAAGGAATTGCTTGAGAAAAGCAAATTCTTCGGCTCCTACGTTGATTTGTTTTTGAACAAGAACCCAAATATGATAGGTTTATATAAATATGAACATAATCATGTTGCGGCATCTTTGAATTTGGAAAGTATAACTATTGCTGTTTGGTAATGGGCTGAATTGAAACCAATGAGTATATAACATAGCTAAGCAATATCTATATTGCGAAAGAAATACTTGTAAATAAACCGTTTTTTAAAATAATGAATACTGTTTTAAACCTTTCACTCATCAGTACTGAAGGAAAATGTGTTTTAACACTAACATTGTTTTATCAAGCAACAAATATTCATGTATGCTCCAAATTGTAATATATAATAATGAAACCAGCAAATCTTATCTAATTTAGAAAGCCCACTATAAAACATGGTATAAGGCTTTAAAAAGACAAAATGTAACCAACAATAAAAACAAAAAATAAATAGTTATTGCAAATTGGATAATGTGGGTTGATCCAATTCAATATATATTGTAAATTGTGGCATACCATTGTAAAGAATAATTGCAAATAGTTAATATTGTGAGCAATAAATTATCAAGATGTGTATATTTGCGCGTGGTAAATATCAAGTTAATAATATTGTGCGCGAAAAAAAAATTAAAGAAATCAAGTGGTGCAACATTTGTGTGCGACAAAAATGAAGTGGTGTGATACCAACAAGTGAGTGACTAACGGTAACCGGAAGTCAGAAATTAGAAATACCAGACTGTGAAAACACTATTAATCAAAGTACTGACAGTACTGTTGGGAAGCAAATTTGTCAATAATGTAGGCCTGTCCAGAAGTAGAGTACTTTGATTAGGTACCTTTATTATCCATTTGAATACCTTGAATACTTTGATTCGTAGATCACATAGATTAGGTACTTTGATTATCCAGAATACCTGGAATACTTTGATTCCATGCTGGAGTTGTATCTATTTTAGCACAACTTCATGCATATTAATCGTTTGTGTAAGCTTTGAATATGTTTCATAGTTCAGTAAACTTGACTGACCCATTTACAAGGAAGGCCATTGGACTGATCTTTGAACCATAATAAAGAAAATCACTACGTCGATTTTTTCTTCTCTGAGAGACATGATTAATTGAACGTTTCATTTTCAGTCACACAATTCAATATCTACACATAACTTCAGACTTACATATTGAATGTTCGAATGACTGCTACCTCATTAATCTTTGCTTTTGATAGAACTTTTTATAGTTAGGAGGACCGGAAGGTGTTGTGTGGTATGAAGAGAATGGTAAAGTGCAGAGAAAGGTGGCTGCAAAGAGAAGCAAATTTTGCAAAATTTGCTTCCAAAAAGGGCCATAGAAGCTGTAAAGCTTTTGCACTCTGTGCAATCGGCTTCGAAGACTATGTGAACAAGTTTTCTCTCTTCAGACGTTCCTTTGAACGTATACTCACCGTCATAAGAAAGTAGCCACTTTTCAAAAAGTCATATTTTTCCAAATTCTTTATGTTGTTTTGTTTTTACACATTAATATGCATTCCCAATGCTTCCTTTCCACACATCAATGGTTAAATGCTTTCAACATGTCCGTAAAGATGTTTAGTTGTAATATGGGTTCAAAACAATATTTTATAATACAAAGTTCAGTTTTGTTTACTTACAGCTGTCATTTTCTGCATAAGTTGACGCTGTTGAAACACAAACAAAAGTCCCATTTCAATTTTACAGGGAATCATTCCGTTGAATTGATATATGTCTATGAAAATTTAGAACTACCAGAATAGCATACCTCAATATTAAAAGTTTGATAAGAACCAGAAATGGTTGGTGAGTAAAGTGGAGGGAAACGTTTTCTGAATAAGGAACTTGCTAAAGACCAAACAGAAACAAAAATTCAATGAATGGGGCATTTGAGGGGACATTGGGGGTTGGTTGGGCTAAAACCGGAAACCGCCATTTTGCAAGTCTCCTGGGTGTAATGAAAATCACTTATTAGTCACTAAGCATTTTGAATAAAAACAGTATCATAAACACATGTCCTTATTCAATTTTGCCCCTTTTCTAGCCCTATATATGGCCCTGAATTTCAGTAGTGTGTTCCGTATAAGTAACGGATTTCCTGGAACTTCCAACAAGCTACCATAGCTAATAGGATAATTCGACTGTTTTCGGTACTTTCGCGAAAGCATTTTTACTTGCCTTGTTGCAATATTTTGTATTTATTTCGATACAGTCATAAATAATCCTAAAATTACCGACCATTTTCAGTAGACTAGTGGCTACTTTCTTATGACGGGGAGTATATTTTTTTTACATAGATTGGCAAGCAAGTTTTTTTTTTAACTTTTTTTAATGGGCCTACCTCTCGATTCAGCTTACTGGAAATACACTGACCAGTACTCGTGCCAAATGTGTGGGCCAATGAGAAGCCAAGAACAACCTCCGCTACTAGTCTGTGATCGTATGTCCGGAAATCTCGTCCCGTATGCATTAGAGTATTAAGCATGCCAACAACTGCAGTTGTGTGCTCCAATATCTGAACATTCATGATCCACTTGTTGGCATATCTGGAAACGCGTCATTACGTCGTATTCCGCCGTTTACGTAACGTTGTCAATTTGCTTAATTGTAAACCGAGTTAAGTGAAACATATGAAAATGATGTTGTTTTTGTTTATGTGTGTTTCTATTAACATATATCTGGATATGAATATAAAATGCTTTGAAATGAATAATTCATATGATGCATATATATGCCGTCGTTAACAATATTGAGTCAAATACTGACGTTTTCAACGTTCTTTACTTTTGCACTACTTGACATCTATCTTGATATTTAAGTTTAATCGTGCGGGTGTTGTAGTGGTTATAACCTTATTGATCGGAAGTCTTCGACGATATGTCGGGTAAATAAATATCGATTTCATAGATTTCACGAGCCGTACATGCACTTGACCCACGTGTGTGTGCCATACTGATCGAAAGTTCTAAAGCGCCACATTACAAATGACTGTAACTATTTAAATAATTATGGTATCTTTATAAAATTTTATATGTGAATTAAAAAGTACCAATTTAGATTAATTTGCACGATTTGTTGTCAGTTATTACTGAAAGTAAGGATGTCATATGAGTGAAGCTTAAAAAGCACTAAATCGTCGTAGAACTTCAGATAATGTATTTATAATTATCTTAAGTCACATGGTTTTTAAGCAGAACCCGATCAATTGAGAAAAACAAAAAAAAATGAATGGCACGCTTGTATTTCTGATGAGTACAGCAAAAAGAGAAAAGTGGTGTTTTAATTTTCCAAACAGTCTTATTTTTATTGACAATTGTCACAATCCTTTTTACACAATGAATTAAAATATCAAAAGAATTTCGAACATATTGTGTAATTTTGTTCCTCGTGAATCACGAGCGCATATTTCAATCATTTTCTAAGAAAACCAGTATATACAGGTATTTATCCATTCCAGATCTGGATTTTCTGCGCTGGGCGCAAAACATCCATGCACCGATTATTTGCGTATAGATATCCAATACAAACGTGGATTAAATGTGTAAGTGCGCAGAAATTCGTTTTATTAACTTTTTAGCGTATGTAGGCCTACGCAAAACTCTAATAGAAACGTGGATCAAATTTGCGTATGTACGCATAAATTCCTTCTGTGGAGTTTTTGGTTACATACGCAAAATTCTAGTAGAAACGTGGATTATATTTGCGTAATACCGCGAAAATTCCACTTGTGGATTTTTACCGTATATGTACGCAAATCTGAAAAAGAAACGTTGATTAAGTTTGCCTACGTACGCAAAAATTCCATTCCTGGATTTCTTGCGTATGTACGCAAAACTCTAATAGAAACATTGATCAAATTTGCGTATGTACGCATAAATTCCTTCTGTGGACTTTTCTGGTACATACGCAAAACCCTAGTAGAAACGAGGATTATATTTGCGTACGTACGCGAAAATTCCCCTCCTGGATTTCTTGCGTATGTAAGCTATGCAAAACTCTAATAGAAACGTGGATTAAATCTGCGTACGTACGCATAAATTCCATATGTGGAATTTTGGGTACATACGCAAAACTCTAGTGGAAACGTGTATTATATTTGCGTATTGTCGCGAAAATTCCACTTGTGGAATTTTAGCGTATATGTACGCAAATCTGAAAAAGAAACGTTGATTAAGTTTGCGTACGTACGCAAAAATTACCTTCCTGGAATTCTTGCGTATGTACGCAAAACTCTAATAGATACGTGGATCAAAGTTGCGCACGTAGGCAGAAGTTCCAACTATGGAATTTGCGCGTAGATACGCAGAAATTTAAAAGTTTTAAACCTTGATTATTTTGGACTAAATTTGCATACGTACGCATTAATTCCATCTGTGGATTTTTAGGTACATACGCAAAACTATAGTAGAAACGTGGATTGTATTTGCGTACGAACGCAAAAATTCCCTTCTTGGATTTCTTACGCATGTAGGCTACGCAAATCTCTAATAGAAACGTGGATTAAATCTGCGTACTTACGCATAAATTCCATTTGTGGATTTTTTTGTGTACATACGCAAAACTCTAGTAAAAACATGGATTATATTTGCGTATTACCGCGAAAATTACATTTGCAGATTTGTATCGTATGAACATGTACGCAATTCTGAAATAGAAACGTGGATTAAGTTTGCCTACTTACGCAGGAATTCCCTTCCTGGATTTCTTGCGAATGTATGCAAAACTCTAATAGAAACGTGGATTGAATTTGCGCACGTACGCAATTATGGGATTGTGCGTATATGCGCAGAAATCTACAAGTTCTAAACATGGATTATGTTTGTGTAAGGATGCAAAAATTCCTTTCTTGAATGTTTTGCGTAGATACGCGAAATTCTTAAAGAAACGTCGATTAAGTTTGCATACGGAAGCATAAATTCCCTTTGTTGATTCTTGCCTATATACGCAAAACTTTTGAAGTTCTAAACCTGGATTATATTTGTGTAAGGACGCAAAATTTCCATTCACGGGTGTTTCGCGTATATGCGCTAAAATCTTATAGAATATGGGATAAAGTTTGTGTACGGCCCAAGAAATCCATTTCGTAAATTGCGTATCGAGGGCTCAGTGCAAAACTATTGTAACTACATATTTTTCAGAAATGCACTTCTCTCCATTTACTGAATCTTCAGGAAGGAATACATTATGTGTCCTAATATTGGGTTTCAATTCAGTGTAATTAAATTAGAATTTTAAAATTATTTTGCTTCTTTAACTTTGAGAAAATCATTTAGTTTTTTCCCTCTTCTGTAAAATTTCACAAAATGTAGTTACAGTAGTTTTGCACTAAGCCCTCGGTATGTACGCGAAACTTCGAAATTGTGCAATTTGTGCTTACAAACACAAAACTCTAATGGAAGTATCTGCGTGCCCCTATTTGCAGTATCGACTGAAAGAAAGCACTCTCATATGAATAAGATCAGTCGTCTGATTCTGAATTATTGAATTATGAAACAATCATCCAATGAAGAATTTTCCAATTTATAGGCTACAAGTCATTCTGTACATACGTCTTATACTGCCTACGACACTATCAATAAACTGTTTCCCGTCATAAAAGAGGGGGTCACTCAGTCAGTTTGTGTCATATTTGAGCGATGACATCATGTTCCTCTAGCACCGATGGCCTAAGGCTGTCAGACGCCTATTACCGAGGCTAATGTTTCCAATTAGACGTTGAACGGTTCTGCATTTAAAATAACGATCCCGAGTGCATTTCCTGCAGCTGTGTGGATTACGTTACGTCACGTCAGTGCCAAACACGAATTTATAATAATAATAATAATAATAATAATAATAATAATAATAATAATAATAATAATAATAATAATAATAATAATAATAATAATAAAATAATAATAATAATAAATCTTTATTTAAAGAAGGTAGCCCATTAAGTTCTCATGAATGACAACTTATTTACAATGAGGCCTTCTGAAATTATACCATGGCAAGTTAAAATCAAGAAGAAATTTAGATGTACGAAAACAACATGAATATGAGTGAATTCAAAATGAGAACTATGATGATGTTGATTGTGATGATGATGATGTTGATTGTGATGATGATTGATGATAATGATGATGATGATGTTGATGATGATGATAATATGATGATGATGATGATGATGATGATGATGATGATGATGATGATGATGATGATGATGATGATGATGATGATGATGATGATGATGATGATGATGATGATGATGGTGGTGGTGGTGATGATGGTGATGGTGGTGCTGATGATGATGATGATGATGATGATGATGATGATGATGATGATGATGATGATGATGATGATGATGATGATGATGATGATGATGATGATGATGGTGGTGGTGGTGGTGGTGGTGGTGGTGATGATGATGATGATGATGATGATGATGATGATGATGATGATGATGATGATGATGATGATGATGATGATGATGATGATGATGATGATGATGATGATGATGATGATGATGATGATGATGATGATATGTATATTTCGTATATGAAGTGGAATATTATTCCAGCATTTCATTCCATTACAAGAAAAGGATTTCTTTAAATACTCGGACTTCGGTGTAAGGTTATGCGCTACAAGGGCGTTTAGTTCTGATCTGAGATCGTAAAATTGGTTGTTACTAAGTAATGAATTGGGATATATTAGGGAGCTAGATCCTTAATTATTTTAAAAACCATCAAAGAAGTAAAATATTTACAGCTATTCTTAAGAGTTAGCCATTTTAAAGATGAAAAGTTGCACAGAGTATCAGATGTTTTATGTTTGCATAAAATTATTTGAGCAGATCGTTTCTGTATTTTATATAGTCTATTAAATAAAGTAGAACCACAGTTGCCCCAAATAATACACCCATAGTCAAAATGCGGTGTAATGTATGCATTGTAAAAAACGTGTTTCATTTCTAACGAAAGGAAGTTGTTAATTCTTTTAAGTAGAAAAAGTTGAGATGATAATTTTGAGCACATTTTTCGACTTGCAAATTGGTCTTGTTTATGGTTCGTCTCCCATTTTTCTCATGTTTTAAGCTATGTAAGTGTTGAAATGTGTTTTAGAAATTAACTATTGTCTGATTGCATGACTTCACGTGCTTAGAAACATTGAATTTCATGGTTCAGGTCTGAACATGCTGATTTCCCATTTTTTGCCGGCGTAGAGGGGTTTAACATATTTGCGGAAATTGGGACATAACTCTGGTTTATCATATGTTTAGCAACGAAGACTAAACATGCATTATCTATGCAGACAAATGAGACTTCATTCCGCAAAAGCGTTAAATCGTCAGTTTTTATGTATTGTGTCGCGCATAAAAATATGAAAATATTAAGACGTTTAACAAGTTCCAATATCACACAATCTTCGAAGAACCCCGCTGACACTGCATTCAGAATATCACAATCAAGATAAACATTTCATGTAATGACAATTTAAGTTGTGAAATTTGGGAAATATTGGCTGATACAAATAGAAGGCAACGTTTTCCAGTTACGTTGGAATTCAGTTATAAGTGAAATATCTGAAAGACGTTTACTATGCTTGTCAAGGAGGCTCAAATACCTATGATTGGACTCAAAATCAAGTTTCGTACTAATTCTAAGTTCCAAACTAAGTTTCCAACCGAGTTTATGAAGGATTGTTACAGAACTCAAGGACATTTATGAAATAAAAAGATGGCTAGTTATCCGAATTACAAACAAGATAAGAACCAGAGATAACAAACATCTAATGATCCCTAAAACAACTTTATTGTTTGATTTCTTTCATTGACAGCTTGCCCTAACAAATGCATTATGCTTAATCCTGGCTTAATGAAATAAGTGAAAATGTGCCAGGTGCAACAAGGTAAATTTAATCAACAATATTCCTTTTGTTATTCCAAAACAATTTTACATCATTTCTGTCTGTAATAGTCTTTAAATAGCGTTTCTTTTCCGGGATATGGAAATAATTACGCTCTTTAACCCTTTCCAAAACAAGACTTGGTTTTGACTTCCCTAGAAGAAAAGGCATTGGAAAACATTGAGGCAAAAGTGAAACATGCTGATTACCAGCATTTTCTTCTTTTACCTCCACATTCTCTTTAGCTTTTTTACACAATCCATATAATATTATTAATCTATACTCATTCTACTGGTTGCAGAAGCTATGAAATTAGTCCACCCGAAAACATTGCTATATCCCTTCCCAAACAAGACCTGGTTCAAACGTCCCTAGCAGAAAAAAATCGGGAAAATATTGAGACAAAAGACCGAATGCTGATGACCAGCATTTTCTCATTTTGTCTCGATAGTTACTTAGCTAAATACCATACACAGTTTCGAATTTTGATATCAGCTACCGTGCCGTCTGCAACTGTTTCTAAATTGGATTTCTAAAAGCTCGCCGTTTGGGAAATTGTCGAACTTTCTACAACTAACAAAGAAGCTATTTTTTAAAAGAACAACATGGGCTTTGACCATACTGTACGAAACCATAGGCTTATATGTATCCAAGTGATCTTTAGATTCCCATAATGACCCCTTTTCCAGATCACGGATCAAATGTAATCTTATGATAGCGTCAGCGAATGTGCTTTCTACAGACAATACATACTATTTCAAGATTCTTAACTGTAATGACTGTAACTTGTAAAAATCTTTCAAGCCGACATATCTTTGGAATAATTTGATAATTATTATGTTGTAGACGTTGTCAAATGCAATTCTTTTACCGTTTCACTATTAAAATTATGTGAATCTAATGGAAGATAACAGGCTTTAAATTTTGTATTTAAAAACTTTAATATACTGACGTCAAATAGAAACGCCTCAGCCCTAATAAATGTCCGATTATTCGGTAAATCTGATTGGAAATTACAAATACTGATTTCCATCTATAAATTTGATTATCTGTTGTTGAAAAATGAGGACAAAGAAATTATCAAATTGTTACAGTTTACAAAAAACGGCACATTTAAACAGAGCGTTATCAGAATTTCCATTTGAAAAGCAGTAACGCGTGGTTCAAACATTACTTGCGACGACAAAAGATACCGTAAAACGTCTTATTTGGTGAACACAGTTAGTGAATACTAAACCCGGCGTCCATTTCAACGTCTAAAGCCTGAAACGCATATGATGTTAACGTCAGACAGCTTCTTGTATAACCGGCATTACATGAGGTCTATCTGACTTTGGCCGATTGGCACATATTTCTGTAACTCTTACTCGTCGACCAAGATGCCTAATCGTGCAGTTCAAGACGTCAAAACGTCGGGCGGCTTGTTCTTGATTTTCCCGTATTCGAAAATGGCTAATCTACGAGCTCTTTTTTCCAAGCAGTGTGTCTATTTCAAACGTTGCTTGCAACAACAACAGTTGCCAGAAAAACACTTATTTGGCCACCACATTTACCGACTACTCGACAGAACGTCGATCAAAACGTCACAAACCTGAATTTAGTCTTGGAATCCTTCAATTCGGATGTTTCATATGAAAATCTTTGAATTCGTTGTTGCCTATCCACTAACACATGTTACTGTGTAAAATGTGACAAATTTCATCACATGATGTACATAAACGAAGCGCACGTAGAAAATGTGACCAATCACCGGAAATGGACATGTTAATGGATAGAAACGCATATTTTTTTCATTTGCCGTAATTGTCGGTCAAAATGATGATATACAGTATATACATTTCAACAACATTGTAATATGCATAATGAAAATTACGACAGGTTTCATTGGAGCGTTTCTATTTGACGTCAGTATAGTTTAATTGATGTATTTTCATCTATGAGAAAATATCTGTTTTATCAAGAGTTAAAAATTAAAGTATCTTTCAAAATATCAAGATTTTAGAATATGGCAAATCATTATGTTGCGTCATAATATACAATAGAAATAGTATAAGTAACACCTTTCACATATTGTGAAGACTGACTTTCTTTAATTAAGATTCAAGGACTAGCCAGAGTGCCATGGTCACAATATACGCCGCCACTCCCAGAGACTAAGTTTCGAGGGGGCATAACCCAGGCAAAAATCAATGAACCATAAAATCCTTCCTTCATACACATCTACCCATTGAGGCGATAACATTGAGTAAGTTTCAAAAAGATCCAGCCAGAAACTTAGGCGGAGTTGCACTCACAAGAAATGTAGACGGGCGTACGGATGGACAGACGGAGAAGATGACGCCAATATACGACCGCCTCCGGCGGCGTATAGAAATGACTTTTCTACCGCTGGTTTTCACAAGCATGCTTCAAAATTCTTCCAGTAATTATTTTGCGAGTAGGAATTCCTTCGTGTGTACGCATTGTTTTGAAGGGACACATACAGGTCATTTCAGGCATGAGAACATTTTACCTTGACCTAGGAAATGACTTTTCTTTGTGACAAGCTCTCGTTAGGGCGAGCTTTATTGTCCGCGGACAATTCTTGTTAATATTTTGAAGTGGAATTTCTGCGTACATGCCCAAAATCAAAGTTTTTCAAAAAGATTTGCGTATGTGTGCAGAAGATCCATTTTCAGATGTTTCTTTTTTTAACATTTTGAAGTCGAATTTTGTCTAGATAGGTAAAATAATAGCCTACTTTTCCAGTACACATTTACGAATGTGCGCTGAAGATCAGTTGCGGAAACTCTTCTTTATATAAATAGTTAACATGTAGGTCATTCTAGTATTATTTTGCTTTTATATACTCAACACACGAAAAACGTCCATTGTTTGTGTGGAATATTTGCGAACGAGCGCAAAATCATTCTACGTATCTAATACACATTTGCGTATGGATACGCAAAAAGTCCATAGTCCTATTTTTAAAGAAAATGTTTTATATATGAATATCTGCGTACGCACGCTTATCTAATACAGATTTTCGTTTATGCGCAAATAGTCCATTTCCGGAGTTTTTAGATAAATATGTTGTTGTGAATTTCTGCGTATTTGTGCAATTTTCCCACTTACCGGTATTTGCGAAAAGGTACATACGCAAAATTAATCCACCTATCTAAAACAGATTTGCGTATAAGCGCATAAAGTTCATTTCCGTAATTTCTAGATAAATGTTTTGCTGTGGAACGTCTGCGTATGTGTGCAATTTCTACTTACATGTATTTGATAAATATTTGCGAATAGGCGCAAAAAGTCCATTTCAGATGTTTCAAGTAGATATTTTGTTTTGGAGTATTTGCGTACGTACGCACAATTATTCCACTCATCCAAAACAGATTTGCGTAAGTACGCAAACAGTCCATTACCAGAATTTTGAAATAAATGTTTTGTCGTGGAATATCCGTGTACGTAGCCTACGCAAATTTAATCCACCTATCTTATACATATTTGCGTATTTACGAAAAACTCCGTTTTCGGAATTTGAATTTAATACTTTGTAGTGAAATATCAGCGTACATACGCAAAACTAATCCATCTATCTATGACAGATTTGCGTATATACGCAAAAAGTCCATTTCCGGAATTTTGAAATATATATTTTTTGTTGTGGAATATCTGCGTATCTGCACAACTTTTTCCACTTATTTGGTACATATTTGCAAACAGGCGCAATATTCGATGTCAGATTCTTCTTCCTATTATTTTTACTGTGGAATATCTGCGTACGTACGCATATCTTTTCCGCGTATCTATTTCAGATTTGCGTATATGCGCAAAAAGTCCATTTTCGGAGTTTCTAAATAAATACTTTGTAGTGGAATATTTGCGTACATACGCAAAATTGATCCACCCATCTAATACAGATTTGCGTATGTACGTAAAAAGTCCGTTTTCGGAATTTAAACTAAATATTTTGTGGTGGAATATTTGCGTACATACGCAAAACTAATCCACCTATCTAATACAGATTTGCGTATGTACGTAAAAAGTCCGTTTTCGGAGTTTCTAAATAAATACTTTGTAGTGGAATATTTGCGTACATACGCAAAATTGATCCACCTATCTAATACAGATTTGCGTATGTACGCAAAAACTCCGTTTTCGGAATTTAAACTAAATATTTTGTATTGGAATATTTGCGTACACACGCTAAATTAACCCACCTATCTAATGCAGATTTGTGTATGTACGCAAAAAGTCCTTTTTTGGAGTTTCTAAATAAATACTTTGTTGTGGAATATTTGCGTACGTACGCAAAATTAATCCACAAATCTAATACAGATTTGCGTATATATGCGCAAAAAGTCCGTTTTCAGAGCTTTGAAATAAATATTTTGTTAGTGGAATATCTGCGTACATACGCAAAATTGATCCAGGTATACACAATTTGTTGATTATGCGCAGAAATACTACAAACGGATTTTGTGCGCCCAGCGCAAAAACTCCAAATTTGGATGAATAAATACCTCGTATATATGG
This sequence comes from Fragum sueziense, assembly GCA_963680895.1. NCBI lineage: Eukaryota > Metazoa > Mollusca > Bivalvia > Cardiida > Cardiidae > Fragum > Fragum sueziense. Next base: position 66,979,411 of record OY804596.1, on the reverse strand, counting down.
TAATTTTGTCAGTCGGAACTGTCCTCATGCGAGCGTACATGTATTGAATCCCAAATATTGTGTATCTAGTTTATATTATTTTTTTGCACGTTTAGTATTAAATTACATAAGTATTTAGTTCTTATATACAAAATAATTTACAACTACATGGTTGTTGTACAAAGGCATGTATTGCGCACATTATTGTGGGTGATATTTATACCCGTGTGGATTAGTTTTTTCGTATTATACATAATAATGCCGAGCAGATTATCTGTCGAAGAAGCCAAGGATATCTACCCATTGTATCAGTCATTGTATCATGCCAAATTCTTGATCGAACTCTAGTCAGTGAACCAACAACAGATTCATGTGAGATTTTACTACAGGGTGTAGATATCATGTCCCAGTATGGGGACAAAACCTGAAATTGCTCAACGTTTCAGCTTATTTGATGACAGCTATTTATGTCAAAAGAATAAAGCTTCTTGATAGAGATAGTAATACAGTGGTGCTACAAAAAAGACTGTGCAAGAACGAGCACAGAAACGCCATGAAACACTACTCACGGCCATACTCAGAGAAAAGGCAATATCAAGCATGGCACTGGTGTCTTTTTGACCTTGAAACAGAGAAAGTACAGTTCTTGATGCAATGATTTTGTTGCGGTGCCCTCAAAAACCTAGCATCATTAAATCAGGCAGAGATCTACTTTAACACTTTGTATTTATTACACAATCGGAATTTGAACGTTACAAAGAGGTTCCTTGTAAAACACATTTGACCGACATGCACTCTGGGAACTTGTAATGTGTCGCTGTATCAAGACAATGTGTCGGCCATCAAAGCGTACATTTTAAAAGTCAAACAGGCTGGTCTGTACTGGTAAAAAGGAGCGGACAAAGATGCTTGTTTGAATCCATAACAATTTACAGATTAATAAATGTTGTCAGTCATCTACCGTACTTCAGCTAATTATGATGTGGCTTTATAGAGATATATTTTTTTCGATTTTGTACACCGTATATTTTATCATACTTTAATTTATTTTAAGAATCGTTGACTAATCTCTTCTTAATCTATGAGTATTCTGTTTTTATTCATAGTTGTACTACAATACAATTGTGCCAGAAAACTTTAAGTTCAACATTGACATCTACTAGACTAGTATATAGTTTTAGGATAGTTCTTTTTTTTGATAAGCACTAACAAGTAGAGAAACGGATCTTGAAATAAAGTATATTACATTTTCCCACACAACTTTAAAGTGTCCGATGATTGGCAAAATTAAAGTCTTGTGCCGAAAGAACACCTTACTATTAACCAAATATCAAAGTTTCCACAATTTTCCAACATTAGAAGTGTTTTTATTTCGTCTTTTAAATTGGATATTTTGTTTTTTTCCGATCTTTGCCGAAGAAAATAATAATGCGACTTCCCCAATCGAAACTCAAAACACGGAATTCGTCCTCAGTAAATGTTAGAAAAAAATGTTAAAACAGTCAAAGAATAGGTCGTAAGTGAATTAAGGAATATGCCAAAGAACGGTTTAAGTTTGTCTGTATTACTCTTACGATCGAGAAATGGATAAAAACTGAGACTTCGCTATATGACAGGAAAGTCGAACACATTATCTTTGTCAGACACCTCATGCTCTAGATTGGGGGGGGGCGGAGTCAAGCCATTGATGACGTCAATCCGTGGCAATTTTACGGAAATGGGGAACCGTAGCGGATTATCTTTCCTTTGTTAGGTGGCGCAGTGGTTCACGGTCCAAAATTTACTACACTCGTCCTTTACAACACGGAAAACACACGATCGCCGAACTAAACTGTTGTTGAAATGTAAAAATGTCCGAAATTATGTCACTGTTTACTTGATTAAGTAGAACCCTATTAGATCTAACATAATTTGGAGGGAAAAGAATGAAAATTTTGGGATTCCCGGTAACCCAAATATTCTCCTCTTCTTTCTCTGTTTTCCCTCATGATACACACTTCTTAGAAGTTTATGTCATTCAGTTTGTTAACCATTTTCCATAATTTCACCTGGTTTTAACCCTCTCTCGACAAGACCAGAATTTGACATCAATAATAGGTAAGGATTGAAATGCATTGAGGCAAAACAAGTAAATGCTGATATCTAGCATCGTCTCCTTTTGACTTGATACTTTTTTGGTAGTCTATGATAATTTGCACACAAGTCCTACCTTTATCAAGATGCATTTGGCATCTACATTACCTTTAATGTTGGAAAACTTTAAGACACGTAGGTTTGGAAAAGGGTAAATAGTGAAAGATCTCAAATTTCTGAGAAAGCTAAGAAAGCACCAGAAGAAAAGGCTGATATATCCAGCACTTTTCCTTTTCTAACAATGTTTCTAACTAATGCATACACGCTTACTCAATACTGTATACATGTAGTAGTTTATTTGTTTTACTGCAAAACATTTGATTCAGGAAAATAAATGAAAATGTTTTTTCCCATTTGTTTTCAAAGGTGACCCAACTCTTTTTTAAATGACACAATCTTAGGATGGAAAGTTCCTGCTGACAACAAAACAGATATTGGTAAAGATGTTGTTTGTGCACAACATATTTCAATGAAAATATCGAGGAAAAAGAAGAAAGTGATGGTTTACAGCATTTTCAGCATTTTCTTCCTTTCCTCATAGTTTCCAAGCCTATTGTAGGCCCTATTAGGGATGTTGAAAAAAGGTTTTGTTTGGAAAAGGATTAAAACTTTACCAATAAGGATTACCAAAAGGAATCCTTTTGTATTCAAAAGAATTAAAAATTGATTAACAACCTAATTGTGTTAATGAGCAACAATATCGTGTGCGCCCATAAAGCTATAAGTCTTTTACAACCGTTTTAACACAGCATAAATTATGCTATGTTTCTAGTTTTAAGGGATGTAAAGATCGTGAGATAAGAAAATGGTTTGGATTTTACGAAGAAAACTTAGTCTAAACGTTATATATATCCATTTCAAGAATAAACACTTTATGATAACAAATTAATTTTTTCGAATTGAACTGAGATTTTATATTGAGATTCATGCCGGTTTCCGGCTATCTACTTTCGTTTTCATGCTGATACTTACAGCTCTACCTAATCGCTTGTTCTACCTGAAACTCTAGCATTTCGTTTTCGTAGTTCATTTCTCAATTCCGGATTCTTCATAAAACCAAATTTCTAATCCATTTTCTGTGTTTTACGTTTTAATTTAGGAAAATAGCTTGAAAGTAAGCAACATATTTACGTCCTGTGATAGCTTTTACATGTAAATAAAGGGAACTTCCGGATGCTGGTTGGACCGGGAACAACGGCGCCACCACACTACTCGCAGGGGCAATTAACCCGCTACGGTTCCCCATTACCGATCTTTATTTTCTCGAAAATCAGTTTTTCAACGATGTAAAGAAAAGCAAATAAAACTTTTAAAACAACCGAGTTTGGTGGATCTTTTGTAAAACACGTTAATTTAATGATTTTCTTCCAATATACGGTGCAATAAACTGCCAAGCTTGGTAGCCTTTAAACTTTTAAAGGAAAATCAAATAAAAAAAAAATGAAATAGCGGTAAGTGGAATAAATATTCGACATTACGGTAAATACCTAAATCAAACTTGAAAAGTGAATAACAAGCCTTATAAGTTTAAATCTTTTAATGCTCATGTACTGGTTTCAAAAATATTAATCATCAGGATGCTTGGATGTAAATTTAATGATTATTAGTAACGACGTTACAATGACGTTTTTGACGTTAAGGCGTCAGAGCAAAAATATCGAAGAGAAATCACATAATGGAACATTAAAAAGTTAAAGTTTAAGGGTTTTTTTTTTACTTTTCAATCGTAATACAGTGGATATACGTATATAATAAAATTGACCTATCATCGACGTTATTTATCTTTTTACCTAATCAGAAGATGTGACTCTTGATATAATATTTTCATGATGTTACCTTTATTGTGTGTGATCATGAACAAAAAAATGCTAAAACCATTCATATAAGCAATAAACATATATGTTTGTAATTTGACGTCAGTGTGACGTCTGAATACTAAAACGCATTTAACAGGTAAACAAACTGATGCGTTTTCTCTAAAACAATTATATCAAAGTAGCCTATTTGAGTTATTTTCTTGTACTTTTTCTGTATAATATCCCTGTAATCGACTGTTTATCCCAATTTTGTTGTTTATTATTGTTGCTTTTGACGTGACGTCACAGGAAAACGACGCGTCTACAGACATGCCAACAAGCAGTTTCATCATTACCAAGGAATTGTTTCTCTGATTTACGTTGTTGGCATTCTTAATACTCAAATGCACACGGATTACCGATTATCACAGACTATACCGGGGATCGAACTCGGAACCTCTTAGTCGCAAGGCCGACGCTCTACCTCTCGACTACGGACACAACTTCTCCTTTTGCCTCAATAGCCTATCTTCTACGATAACATAATCTACACGTCTTCTTCTTTTGAAATCAATAATTTTGTCATCTGCAACACCCCTTATTTAAAATTAAACCGGTCCAGAATTGTGTATCGTAGGCCCTAAATTTGGGAAAAAAAGAAGAAAAAGATGGGCCTATATCTACATTACAGGCTGTTTTTTTTCTTACTAGACAAAATAATCCAGTAAAAAATAACCAGCCGTTCTTGCAAATATAGCCCTATTCACACCAAATTCAACGAAATTTTGCGAAATATACATTTGACCTGTCGTGCTTTTGAATTAGACCCTCTGGGAAATCCATACAATCATATAGGCATACTTAGATCTAAAAGAACAAAAATCTAATTTCAAGTAACAATGGTAATAAAATATTGAGACAGAAGGAGAAAATGCTGAGCATCAGCATTTTCTTCTTTTGTCTCAATGTTTCCCAAGCCATTTCAATTAAGGACGTCAAACCAATGTCATGTTTGGGAAAGGCTAACGCCATATTATTTAATTTTCATATAGAAATTCAGTCAAAATAGCCTACTAATACGAAAACGACCTCCCGCCTAGTGCTGCGATAGATCCGAGGGAATTCGAACATACAAATAGGGGATTCGTTTTCCTAATAAATTCAAAATTACGCACCGATAGGAAAACGAACCCGGGTCACTTTATTTGTGTTCGAACCCCTCTCAAAGAAATCCTGGATCCGCCGCAGACTCCGAACGACAAAAATGAAATTTCAGTCGAAACATGGAACGTAGGCTAAGCACATCTTCTTTTGTTAAAGCTTTCTAAATCATTCTTGAAAATGTAGTCTAATGCAACTGTACCTCATGGCTATGTCTCTGGTTGAACATAGGCCTAGATCTAGATCTATTTAACAGTGGCGTAGGAAGGTTTATGATATGAGGGGGGGGGGGGTCAAATGTTAAAGTAAATGGAAATATGGGTGTATTATGGGAGGCATGGGGGCACCCGGGGCAGGTCCCTTTTCTAAATTATTGGGGGCAGGCCCCCTGCCCCCTCTTCCTACGCCTATATTTAAGATATCAAAATGATAGACTGTTAGTTTTACTTCTATATGTAAAGTTTGTCCTTTCTGACAACTAGGCCTATCAGATGATTATATTCGTTTCGTGGGCCATAGACCAACAAACCCTTAGTTGGGCCCCCGACGACAGAAAGCCACAATGCAACGGTATTTTCTATGCATTGATCAGCCATTGGTCTTGAAATGTGCTAACGAGATGAACATTTTCTCTGGCGACACAGTTAACCCTTTCCCAACCAGTGAAATCTTAAACCAGTCCTAATTTATAGGAATTGCAGACGACAAAATCATTGGCATCAAAAGTAGGCCTACTAAAGTATGTAGGCTAGACCTATAATGTTGTGTATATTGTAGAGCATATATTGCAGAAAACAGAGAAATTGCTGAAAATATTTTTATCAGCATTTATTCTTTCTTTCTTTTTTCCGAAACATTTCTACTAGTCTGGGGACGTAAAAGTCATGTCCTGTTTAGAAAAGTGTCAACCAAGTTCAAGTTCATTCTTTTCCAAGATAAATTCAAATTGAATTATGCAAATCAGACATGCCCCATGTTTACTAATTTGTACATTATTGCATCGAAATTATCGAAGGAAAAGGACAAAATGATTTAATTTCTCCCAATGCTTCCCAAACCCCATTTGGCAAGTTTCATCAAGCAGCGCTTGCTCGGAAAATGCTTATTCTAAATACACGTAAAAATACAGAATATCTCTGTAGTTTTCTTTTCGGGAATATATGCGTTTGCACAATTGATGATCATGTATGACAACATTTTAGGCATAGAAGATATCGCTCTTTTCCCAGAAATGTTTGAACACACATTCTCTCAATATCGCCCTGTTGAGTGACAAGTTTGCAGACATCAAGATGTTGGGAACTTTTGAAGATGCAGTGTCATAACACTGATTAACTAAAGGTTTTCCATCCATCATTAGATACCAAACACTTCGTGCAACTTCGATCGTAACCTGTTGCAACGGAAATTGACGATGATATCCGGATTTTGAAATCCGGAAACCTTCGTCAATTTTCATGCGTCATCCGTGGCAACGGATATTGACGAGGAATACCCTCGTCAATTTCAATTGCAACGGATGACCCCCGAAGATGCAGTTTGATATGGAGGAGTTTGATATCTAATGATGGATGGAATACCTGAAAGTAATACCAGGGTTACTTAAGGTACCATGGTGGATAATCACGTGATACAACAATTACAGAAATTCATCTATCGTTTTGTTCATACGGGACTGATTTGAATTCGGATTGAGGCAGAGACGGTTGACAGTCATCACGCACTAGATGGACGTGGTGGAGTTTTGAAAAATCAAGTGATAAAAAAGTTAACAAAAATCAACCAAAATTTTGGTTTATTTTCAATAACTTTTTATCAGTTGATTTTTCAAAAAATCTTCACATCCGGGTTATTTCTGGCATTTACCCGCCTTCTCTGCTTCAAACCGAACTCAAATTGTTCAAGTATTATTTAACAAAATATTGAATATTTTCTGAAATTCTTAGTCATGGGATTAACCGCCGTGTTGCAGCTTATTGAGATAGTTAAACCTGGAAGAATGATGTTGACAACGGTTATCATACCTTCAAATAGGCTATGCTATTTTAGATAAAAATAAAATTTATATTAAAAATAGCTGTAAAATGTCATTTTAAAGCTGGAAGAACAATGTAATGGTTATCATACCTTTAAGTAGGCTATGGGATGAAAAGAACAACTCAAAATGTATTTTAGTTTTTATACATTTTAATAACTGATTAATCGGGCACACATGTAAATATTGAGAATACACAAAATAAAATAATACGCACACTATAATTATTTCCAACCTCTTTACTTTGCCACTTTTAAAAGGGCTTATTTTATATCGTCGTTGTAATTGCAAAACCTCGTATCTCGTTTTCGAAAAAAATTTAAACGGGAAGGAAAAAGGTGTAATAACTTTTCCAAAACTGAAAGGGTTTACTTGAAATTTGGAGATATTGTTAACAAATAATGTATCATTAATACTGATCAGTAAAAATATCTTAAACCCTGCGAGATCGAATCGTCTGAACTGGGCACACAAGATTTTACTTTGAAAATTGCGACAATTGACATACGAGGTTTTGCATTTACACCGACGATGTGCACAGTAAACCAAAGCAATATGATAGATATTACGTGTGCACATTTTCAAAGTTTTAACATTCTAGCCGATGACACAATTTTGTTTGGCCGTGTACATGCAACAAGTCCTTTGAAGTTTTATGCAGAAATGAAGGAAGCTTTCTCTTTTGAAGTGGGGGATAACTTTGCCGCACATGTTATCTAACACACGCCGCACAACCCACCAGTGATTATCCAGCAACTATTATAAAACACCATCTTGTTCGTAATAGGCTAATTAAAGTGACATTTCACAATTATTTTCACATAAATTTTACTTTTATTCTATCTGAAAGAGCATGTTTTCCTATGAAAATTCTGAAAATATCAAGCCAAAATATTGAACCGTTTACGAGAAATATATATTTTTGTGCTAAGATTAAACAAATTGTTGTTGACAACAGTTTAGATTGAAATAGAATTTGTCATTTCTGTCTCAACTTTAAAGGCGCATTTTTCGCTTACAAAATAACAACTTTAAAAAACTGATAGCATTTCTACGCATTAGAATGAACAATCTTTGCATCAAGGCATACTTTTAAAAAATGAAAAAAAAAAGAAAAAAAAATAATGTGAAATGTCACTTTAAATTTTTCGATTTCCAATGTATCCATTTCGTAAGGAACAAATTGTTGGTAGAAGCCAGAGCTTGTGAAGATGCCAACAAATCGAACGTTCAGTTATCTTTCCTTTTTGAACGTTCAATTATCTTTCATTTTTTGTAAGACAATCTGCGTTATGATCCTCTTCAGCCCTCTCACTAATCCGAGTTTGTTTGTTTTGGGTTTGTTTGTTTTTTTTTTGTTTTTTTTTTGTTTTTTTTTTTTTTGTTTATTTTTTTTTATGAAATTCGCTCTTTGATATTTTGATGTCGCTCATTTTGAAATGAGCGACATCAACATATCAAAGAGCGAATTTCATCAGAGAAAACTCGGATTTCCCTCTCACATACGTACTATCAGATTTACATTCAAAGGGTTCTATATGACAAACTGAACGTGAAATAATATTTGCAATACACGTAGGACAGAAAACTTTGAAGGAAAAGAAGAATGCAGTTTTCAGTATTGTTTTTCCTTCAACGTTTGATATTTGTTTATTAGGGTATCAAGCTTTATAATCCAATCCGTATTTTTGGGAGTGATTCACAGCACTTTTAACACTTTTCCACAGGTAGCTCGAACAATCCTGGTTTTAGCGACCGTATCAGAAAAAAAAATCACGCGGAAATATTGAGGAAATAGAAGAAAATGATGATAAGCCAACGTTTTGCTTTTATGTTATACAAAAATCATATCTTTACCAATTCACTTTGTCTTCTACATATCTTTTTAATTTGGAAAAGTCGAAAATTGCGTTTGAAGATGAGAAAACGTCCTATTTCTTCAATAGTTTCAGAATCAATCCCTCTCCAACTTCCAGCACTATATTGTCTAGATCAACTTCCTTGCTAGTTTTTGGTAGCGTGGATATTTGAATCTCACCTATCATATTAGGTAAGTCTATAGAAATCGTTTGTTGTGCATCACTCAAATTGATCGCCACCAAGTATTGATTATGCTCGTCTTTTCTGGTATAAACAAGAACTTCTCCAATGTTGGTTGGAAAAGCTGAAAATAAATTATAATAGATTACGTTTATGATTGTCGTATTGGTATGTTCTCTTTGACCCATTCATAAATGGCACAACTATAGACTCTCATAAATCGAGAGCTACTACAAATAACAGAATGACTTTTTTGTGTTTAACTGACAATTTATTTGAGTGAGCTGAAAACATAGGACATAATCACCTTCAACAAACCCATATTCCACTACCATTCACACTTGATTAGATCAGAACCCCCTAACAAGCGTTTTTGACTTGATACTTACTTATTTGACTATTTTGAAAGGCTGGTAATTGCCGTATAGTGATTAGACTTTTGTAAATTTGTAGATGGGACGAGGAACTATTAGACTCGACCTGAAAATTGAAACAAACTTTCACAAAATGATTGAAAATAAGTTTGTTAAGGGAATAAATAATTCCCATAATTTTATATCTATTTGAAATTTTTAATTATGATGTATGATGCTGTTTTTGTGTCATGTTATGTAAGAAGAGACAACTTGTAGCTCTTCCGTATTTGAAATTTAGTAGCAATATATGTAGAAATCAGAATCTACATTGGTCAATCCATTTTCGATTATAAATTTATACTTGTACACATTGAGCACAATGGCAATCATTATTATCAAATGTACAAATCGCCGCTGTTCTGAAAACAAAACTCGCGATTACAGTTATGTTTAAAGTGACATTTCACATTTATTTCATTTTTTAAAAGTATGTCTTGATGCAAAGATTGTGTATTCTAATGCGTAGAGATACTATCAGTTTTTTGAAGTTGTTAACTACAATGTATAAGCGAAAAATACGCATTTAAAGTTGAGACAGAAATGACAAATTCTATATAAATCTGAATTGTTGTCCACATTTTGTTTAATTTTAGAACAAAATATATATTGCTCAAAAGCGCTTCAATATTTTGGCTTGAAATTTTCAGAATTTTCATAAGAAAATTATGCTTTCAGATAAAATAAAAGTAAAATTTATGTAAAAATTATTGTGAAATGTCACTTTAAAGGTATTAAGTACTGTTGGCAACGTAATCACTCTGCTAAGTTCGCATAATATGCTTTTGCACTTCACTAGATGGCTATCATCTACCTGAACATTTATTTGCTGGTAGTTTGTGTTCGGCGTTACTGGTAACCAGGGAGTACCGTTACTGAAGCCCGCATTCAACGATGTATCCCACTGCATAGGGTTCCTCTCCGAGTCACGAGAATTTGTCTGCGAAAAAGTGAAAATAGGGGCGGGTAAATCTTTATCCAGAATCATTACACAATCTGCATTGACCACCATGAAATTGTCAGTGAGGCTTTCAGATTAATTCGAGATTTCGAGATACAAGTATCCGTACTTTGACCTTTGACCATTTTCGGAGTCTCCTAACATGTCTAAAGACTAGTATAAAGGATCTGACGTTAGTAACCACGAATTCAATATGTGTCATGTAATTGGTGTAAAACATACATGGGAATCTATGCTAGCATAATTCAGAAGCAAAATATTAGCTTCTTTGCTATTGCAAAAGCTTACAAAAATCACCCCGTCTCAGACTTACTGGATCTTTTGATGTAATTCTAAACAAATCTTGTAACGTTATTCCCGTATAATTTCAATCGAGCCTGCCAAGTTTCTTCCCATAGTACGTAGTTCGAATCCTTAAAATGACAATGTCATCCATTTTGAAAACCTCGGCCAATTCTTCGAATCTTGATTCGAAGAAATGGCCGAGGTGTTCCAAAATGGTCAACACGCAGAATATTACGCAAATCATGGATTAGCAGACTTTGTATATTTCTTGTACACAAGGTATAATCAAAAGCTTACCGAATCGTTCGAGGTGATAGCAAATGGATCTCGTGGGGTTATGCCAGTATAGTTACCACCAAGCATACCCAATTCCTCGCCATAATACGTGGTAGGCGTACCGGGTAACGTCAACAACATCATATTCATGGCGTCAATATATTGGACACCTTTACGGTCAGAAACGCGTCTGTTGTCATGGTTGCCAATCTAGAAATAGTATAAATGTATACCGGTAATTATTTCAATAAGGATAGACAGGAAACAACTTTTTAAAAATCTGTATAATCAGCGGGACTTATGACGTCATGATTTGAGGTTCTTGGAGGAAAACAATTTTAAGGAAATCGTACACGTACCTCTTCATTCGGGTAAGACTTTTGTAAAACGATTTTGTCAAAAATATTCTTTACATTTGACGTGTGCCTACAACCTTTTGACAACAGCCGTCAGAGTGATAACAAAACAACATCCGCTTGGTGATCTGGCCCCGGTTTCTCGAAAAAACTTAAGTATGTTCTCATGCTCAAATCTGAGCATCGGGCTCAAATTACACGAAATCCACGTGAACTTCAATTGAATACCAATCAACGTTGATTGGTATTGAAAAGAAGTTGAGCATGAACTCATGAGAATATACTTAAGTTTTTTCGAGAAACCAGGGCCTGGTTTCGTGATTCTTGGTCTAAAATGTTCAGATCCTGACCCCAAAGGTGAATGAATTACTACGAGCGTAGACAGATGCAAAATTCGGCTAGTGTTCGACCGGTTGATGTTTGACATTAGCGTTACCAACGGGTTTTAAACATTTTCTATTAATAATTCTAAGCGTATGATGTAATGTTGGGAGAATAAAAAATTGGAACAAATTGGTTTATAAATACCACAAAGTTCGGCCATTGTCCTTCCGATATATTTAATCCCCTCTGTATGGCCTGTGCATAGCACGCTGATGTTAACCCACAATCGTCCGCGAATATCAGACCAAAGTAGAAAGGGACCGAACCTGCATCGTAATACTGTGTACGATCTTCTGCCGACACGTCCACGGTCTCGGCGATCAGAAATCTGAAGTAGGGAAAATATGATTTAGAAAGAGTAAGCACTCTTATGATATACCGCTGCTTTTCAATAAAAGTAACTGCAGCTTAAAACAAGCTGCAAGTTATTGTTGAAAAGCGACGATATGTGGTATTCGCTCTGTCAAAACCAGAAGTCCCTGTTCAACCGATCTCTTATATTTCTACTTCCAGATGAGCATTTTAACCGAGGCTCCATTAAATGATTTTGAATGTGTGTGTTTCAAGATGAAATATGTCATTATTTCTTTACTTTTTCTCTAAATCGAAAAGTTATACTTCCTTTATATAATTCCGTTCTATACTGTTGACGTGCACGTAGGCTACATGAATTACTTACATGGTTTTGCCGGTCTTTGCTTCGTAATTTTGTACCAGAGTTTTCCACCTCTTAACAACGTCAAATATTTCCTCGCGACTTCTGGTGTACAGGTTTGGGTTCTCACCGGTCTGAATGGGAACAAACAACCGAAAAACATGATAATTATGATGACCATTTTCAATAAAGTGCAATTTAATTTTGAATCGGACTACAATTTCATTTGATTCTTTTGGGGCTTTACATGTCCTTTAGAACAACAATTGAAAACAATTTCTCTCGATACTTTTTTACCGACCATAATACGTATATGCCATGGGTTAGGTGTGTATAGGATTTACTACTAATGAAATTATGTACAATGTACATGTTAATTTTCAAACATTTATGAGAGAAAATATGTTTTCCATTCGTTTGTCTTGCTTCAAAGAAACAGAGTGTGGACTCATTGTCACACACCAATATCCATTATTAAGTCTGTGTCAACAATATCGTAGATAGTGGTGGAGTAACACAAACTTACCTTGTTTTCGTTGAGACTAAGGTCTTGAACCTCGAACATAAATGGTATGGCGTCAATACGGAAACCATCAACACCTTTGTGTAGCCAAAAACTAAATACGTCCTGAAATAGGACAACGAGATGTGTTTAACATATTAAATAATATTTCCCCAAATTATATAAGGCTTGTTTTTACCAAATAAGAATGTGAATAATCAGAAAACACACCAAAATATACCTTTGTACATGCACATGTATTTGATAACCCAAATGTAGATGTAGCTGTATTTTTGATAAATTATGTGTATATATGGTCAGTTTTGGAAACGCTAGATTGGTTCCGTTATGTGCAATCAGTTTCAAAAGTTCTTACTTCCAAGATTGCTTACAACAATATATTATATATATATCTTCAATATTCTAAAACTATGTCTTTTATCCCTCGACAAACATGTCGAAATTTTTTCATTGTTGAACTTAGTTTTCTTCTTTTTGAGTAAAAAAGAGAGAAAAAGAAATGTGTCAGAGGTTTTTGAAAGTATTGTGAAGGAAACTGAATGCCATCTATTGGAGACTCACGTCCATTTCGTTCAGGACGTCCGGATTTCTATAGTTCAGATCAGGCTGGGAGACCAGGAAGGCGTGGTAATAATACTGTTGTCTTGTCTCATCCCACTCCCAGGCCGAACCTCCAAATACGCTTTCCTGTAAAATAAAGTACAGTCCGATAAAGACAGTATGGCACAAAAAAAAAAAAAAAAAAAACAAAAAAAAAAAAAAAAACAACAACAACAACAACAACAACACAATGACAAACTCAAAACTATATTATTGTGCATGTGGTGGTTCGAATCTTGCAGGTGTCTCACACCTGCAAGATTCAAACCAACACATGGACAATTATATTGAAAGTTCATGTCGTTTTCTCTTGTTTAGGCTTAGCCTACATATTTAGGTAAAAATTGTAAATATGTGTCATAATATCTTGACTTGACTATTTTACGCGATATTTCACGTTAGGGGAGTGCGGCATATTTTGGTCATATCTTAGGTCAGATCAGGCTGCGAGACCAGGAAGGCGTGGTAATAATATTGTTGTCTAGTGTCATCCCATTCCTAGGCGGATCCACCGTCGAGGTCGAATTTTTGCTTAATGACATAATATTATGGTCCAGTTTTTTCCAGCGGTAATTTTTTTGTCTTCATTTTTTTCTAAACTTAAACAATGAAGTATGAGAAGTAAACAAATGGCCTGAAATATAACACAAATGCGATCGTATCGCATAAATTGGAACAAAAAGGAGCAAAATTAATGTTGATTAACAGTTGTTTCTTCTTTCGACAGAATGTTTTTATCATTTTTTTTTCTAAGTTGAAAGGCCAAGGCGCATAATTTTGGGTAATGGAAAAAATAATAAGACCCTGTCCATCGATTGGGAACAAATAAGTTGACAAAACTCTATGTCGCTTGACAATGGAATGTTTGGCGAATGTAATAACATTGAGATAAAGAAATAATGATGTCTTCTTTTGTCTAAATATTCCATATGTTACACAGTACACAATACCCATCTCTTTTGCTGATCACACACTTCCTCTGCGTCTCTTTTAAATTTAAAAAAACCCCCAAGTTTTGCAATTAACCCTTTCCCAAACGACAAAATTCTAGGATGATCCATTTCAAAAACTGCCACAAATGATAAAATTGATGTTATTAAAGATAGGATTTGTGTGAAATATGGCACAGAAAATATTGAGACAAAAGGAGAAACTGCTGGTTATCAGCAGTTTCTTCTTTTGTCTCAATGTTTTCCTAAGCCATTTCTATTAGGAACGTCGAAACAAGGACTTGTTTGGGAAAGGGTTAAATCTAAAAAAGCCCAAGTCAAATAAGGAGAACCCAAACTTGCCCCCAGTTTCAGGTGATGGTAATTAATGCCTTTTGTTACCTTGAAGGATGAATTAAAAAAAAAAAAAAAAAAAATAGGTCCGAAAAAATATTTTGAAAATGTACTTTTGCGCCAAATGTGATAACTCATTGTCTAATTGTCTACTCTAGGTCATAAAATGCAATCTCACAGTTGTCAAAACTCTGTCCTCAAAATGGCTCCAAATGTTGTGGTATTAAGGTAGTCAATCCATAATGAGAGTCATGCAAAGTCGGACTTTTTCGTGCGACATCATTAACATTTGTTACGTATTCGAACATATTCGGGCGACGTCGTAAACATTCGGCGGTGGAACGCAATACCGACGTCGATGAATCTCATTATGGATGGATTGTTTAACCCTTTCCCAAACAAGACCTGGTTTTGACGTCCGTAATAGAAAGGGCTTGGGAAAACATCGGGGCAAAAGAAGAAAATGCTGATGATCAGCATTTTCTCCTTTTGTCTCAATATTTTCCTGGCTAATGTAATACAGGAATCCAATTTTATAAACACCCAATTTGTCGTCTGCAGCAGCTTTGAAA
Organism: Fragum sueziense; assembly: GCA_963680895.1. NCBI lineage: Eukaryota > Metazoa > Mollusca > Bivalvia > Cardiida > Cardiidae > Fragum > Fragum sueziense. The sequence goes on along the minus strand of OY804596.1, from coordinate 66,963,959 downwards.
TTGGTGCACCTGATATTTTGTTGTTTGGGAAAGGGTTAAATAAGCATAAGAATGATATTTGGTCAATCCGAACATGGGAAGCGTCGAGATGAGCGTCGGTTTGAAGCAGAGAAGGAGGAAAACACCAAGAATTAGATGGGTGTGCAAGATGGGTTAAAGTGACATTTCACATTCATTTCATTTTTTAAAAGTATGTCTTGACGCAAAGATTGTGTATTCTAATGCGTAGAAATGCTATTAGTTTTTAAAGTTGTTATCTAAAAGCGAAAAATACGCCTTAAAATTGAGACAGAAATGACAAATTCTATATAAATCTGAACTGTTGTCTACAACAATTTGTTTCATTTTAGCACAAAAATATATATTTCTCGTAAACGCTTCAATACTTTGGCTTGAAATTTTCAGAATTTTCACAAGAAACACGCTCTTTCAGATAGAATAAAAGTAAAATTTATGTAAAAATAATTCTGAAATGTCACTTTAAAATCAGCAGGTACATGAGGTAGAAAGGTTTATGTCGATCAACCAATTTCCAATGGCAACGAATTTGTGCTAAAATAGAACGGGTTTACCGTTATGTTTTGATAAACCGTCGGTTGTGTTATAAAATCTCGTAACTACGGCTTGGATCAAGCCGTAGTTCCGAGCTTATATAAAAACACCTACAAAATACTATTGTTTGTCCGAAATAACGTCACTTTCAACAGGACAAAATCGTTCCCTATTATTGTTATTGTTGTTGGTGTGTTTCGTGATTCCTCGCCGTGTATACGAGGGGTGTTCAATTAAAAGTGGTACTAATGGTCCACCATACCTCATGGTTCTATATAACTATTGGATATTTGACGGGAAAATTACTGTCTATACTTGGTCAAAATTTGAGACAAATTCGTTCACTCTTTCAAAAGTTATTGAACTTTTAAGTTGGTTCAGTCATATACACTGGCTATTTCGCTGTGCGCAAAATGGAAAACGAACTGAAGTAGGATGTACGGGTCTATATTAATCTACATCATATGTATATAATGAACTATATCAGATTCGTGGACATTCGAACGTTGAATATACGTCAGTTTTTAGAAGGAAAATGAAAATTAAATTTGGTAAAACTGGCCTAAATGATGCCCCCTTCTCAGGCAACCCGGGCAGAGCTAGTACCAAAGCAAATGTTGCTGTAGATTCCGACATGACCGAACAAGAGGCATGGATCAATGTGCAAGAAATTGATCCGGTCGGCACAATCCCTTCAGCCAATCAAAAACGTCCTCAGTCGACCTGCACTCATTCGGTGGAGGTGAAAGCTTCGGTCTTTTTCCTTAAGGCATTACCAACTTTCAGCATTAATATCTCGACGACTACGCCAAATTATTAAAAATGCGTTGGTAGTTGAGAAAGTTTAAATCACATTCTTTAGAGAAAGAGTTTTGTTTGTGAATTTTAGCAATGGATTTTGGAAATATTCTGCCTCAAAAATGGTATCCCGTAACGATAAAAACCGAGGTTGTACCCTCGATGAAAAAATGAAAGTGAGGCTATGACGTCATCCCGACTGATTCAATAGCAGATAAAGTTGTTTTTCATCGGGGACATGTTATACGATTTTGACGAAAGGGTTGAAACACAGAAAGGTTTATGCCCATTGCCCCCCCCCCCACCCCCACCCCCCCACATGCTGCCTATGGACAGAGAGCCACCCGTGCAAAATATATTTTGAAATAATGCAATAAATGCAACAAATGTGGGCTTTCTGGGCTTTATACATATGACTGAACAATAATCTATTTTATTACATTCCTAGCAGTGAAATCCTGGATTTTCACAGTGAAATATATAGAGATTAACTAACTGAACAAATGTGATATGAAAATTATTTCACGAGAATGGGGTGTGATGCGGTTGAAAAAAACGAGTCCGCTAGGACGAGTTTTTTAACCGCATCTCACCCCATTCGAGTGAAATAATTTTCATATCACATTTGTTCAGTTAGTTAATCTATTTATTACATACCTATTTTGGGAATTTAACCCTCAATTTGGGGTAAAATCTTTTAAAAAATAACATTCTTTTTCCAATCTGATCCAAGGCTTTACACCGCGTATGTATACATGTTGTTTGTGTATTCAGAAAAGAAGGCCGCCATTTTGTTTAAATTTTGAAGCGAGCAAAGAATGAAGCATCTATCTGGACATTAAATCATCAAAAATAATTGTAATGAACGAATAAAAAGCGAACCGAATAAATTTCAACCTTTCTAGTCTAAATTTTCCAAAACTCCAGTCTAATTTCCAATAAAAACAACAACAACAAGGTCAACAGCTGGAATGACAGGTTTACTAAAGAAACAGAATTTTCAGCGGAAAACTATTGATTTAGCGTGTTTTAGACAAAAGGGATGGTCTAGCAACAATCTGTATCCAATTCTGTGATGTGTCGTTCGGTTGCTTTGAGCAGGCGTGATAAACAACAGTCTGTGCAAGTAATTTGAATGTAGGCCTATCACGGAACAAATTTCGTCATGTTTCCCTTCAACACTCCAGCGCTGGATAGATCTTCGCTTCCATGATAAAAATGCAGAAAAGGGGCGAAAACAAAGAATATAGGTTAGTTCTCTTCAGATGTTTTTCTTTTTTGCAGGTAGATCTTATTTGACCTACATTTACGATGTTATGCATGCATGGAATTTGTAAAGGATAATGAATTAATGGGGAGAAAAGAATAAAAAAAGTAGTTTCGGCAGGAGTGAATTATTTCACTGCAGTGAAATATCAAAATATATTTCACTGTGAAAATCCAGGATTTCACTGCTAGGAATGTAATAAATTTTGATATTTCACTGCAGTGAAATAATTCACTCCTGCCGAAACTACTTTTTTTATTCTTTTCTCCCCATTAATTCATTATCCTTTACAAATTCCATGCATGCATAACATCGTAAATGTAGGTCAAATAAGATCTACCTGCAAAAAAGAAAAACATCTGAAGAGAACTAACCTATATTCTTTGTTTTCGCCCCTTTTCTGCATTTTTATCATGGAAGCGAAGATCTATCCAGCGCTGGAGTGTTGAAGGGAAACATGACGAAATTTGTTCCGTGATAGGCCTACATTCAAATTACTTGCACAGACTGTTGTTTATCACGCCTGCTCAAAGCAACCGAACGACACATCACAGAATTGGATACAGATTGTTGCTAGACCATCCCTTTTGTCTAAAACACGCTAAATCAATAGTTTTCCGCTGAAAATTCTGTTTCTTTAGTAAACCTGTCATTCCAGCTGTTGACCTTGTTGTTGTTGTTTTTATTGGAAATTAGACTGGAGTTTTGGAAAATTTAGACTAGAAAGGTTGAAATTTATTCGGTTCGCTTTTTATTCGTTCATTACAATTATTTTTGATGATTTAATGTCCAGATAGATGCTTCATTCTTTGCTCGCTTCAAAATTTAAACAAAATGGCGGCCTTCTTTTCTGAATACACAAACAACATGTATACATACGCGGTGTAAAGCCTTGGATCAGATTGGAAAAAGAATGTTATTTTTTAAAAGATTTTACCCCAAATTGAGGGTTAAATTCCCAAAATAGGTATGTAATAAATAGATTAACTAACTGAACAAATGTGATATGAAAATTATTTCACTCGAATGGGGTGAGATGCGGTTAAAAAACTCGTCCTAGCGGACTCGTTTTTTTCAACCGCATCACACCCCATTCTCGTGAAATAATTTTCATATCACATTTGTTCAGTTAGTTAATCTCTATATTATGAGCACCAATGACGTGCCATTAGCAAGCAATGGCTGCGAAAATATCAGGTAAGGTCCGTAATAGCCAAAAAACTAAAAGCGCGGCAAAAGTTTTGTACGCGGTAATTTTTCAAATGTAACGGGTGTATTGTTCATATTACTGTTTCAAATAGAACAACTATCAAATAGAACAACTATCGCCGGTCATTAATACAAGAAATGTATGTCGGCCAAAGCAAAGAAATATCACGAAAAGAGCAAGTCTAGGACCGGTTAAAGAGGCATGTACCAAATCCATGACAACGGAGCTGTCCACAGGTGTCGTCTTGTCCAAGACTTCCTGAAAGAGACACATGCTGCACAGCGTCTTCATCCAACCTTATAGCCGGGCTTAAGCCCGTGTGGCTTTTTTGTGTTCCCCATGATGACGAAAAAAGCCTCTGGTCGTCGGTATAGGCCTCTATATCCCATATGCAGTGCAATTTTCCAGTGTCTGCGAGGTGTTCCAAAAGAGGCCCATTAATTGGCATATAAGTAATGAATCTCAAAACTTCAGAAGTGTGTGGGTGTCAAAGAGGATTACTTCGAAGGATTGAAGAAACTTAAAATTGAATTGCGACATAACTATGGCTTATAGAACCCCAGTTCCAAAATTAATTGAACGTCCCTCGTAGCTCACGATAAATAGAATGGCAGAGCTTGCCTAGCTAATTGCTAGAGATGCTTTGCCGGGTCATTTTTCGTGAGCTATATACGTCTTTCAATCGTAAATACAAATTGTCCTATAAATGACAACGTGACAAGTGATATTCATTAATATATTTTGATTCCTACATAATTTTACTTATTTATGCATGTGCTCATCAGTTAGGTTGGCATATTAAAATAAAATGAGCATTTGTCTTTTTCAAAACCTGCATATTTTTGTGACTATTCCAAAGAATGAGGCACAATCCTCACATTTCCTAGATTCCTGACCATACCAATTAGGGGATGGTAGAAAAACGGTGTGATATATGGTATTTGAGATCAACCTAGAAACAGTGTAGCACCATCTTGATCAGACCATGCGCTTAGCTCTGGAATTTGCGTTAGGAATTGAAAAAAGTTGATAAAAGGCAACATGAATTCTGATCAGACCATGTGTATTCATGGGCTGATCTGGATCGAAACTTGTCTCTTAATACCGTCAGACAATGTTTGTGTTAACCTTTTCCCAGAACGGCAATAAAACTAAAGTGACCCATTTTAAAAACTGCTGCACACTACAAAATTGATACTTAAGCAATAACTATGCTTTTTAAATGTAAAATATAGCAAATAAGTTTTGAGACAAAAGACAAAAATGCTAGTTACCAGCATTTTCTTCTTTTGTCTCTTTGTTTTCCCATTTTTAATTAGTGATCTCAAAACCATGCCCCGGTTTCTCGAAAAAAAAAAACCCTTAAGTTTATACCCATGAGAACATGCTCAACTTCAAAGGAATACTCTTCTACGTTGAAGGGTATTCGATTGAAGTTCACGTGGATATCGTGCGATTTGAGCACGGTGCTCAGATTTGAGTCTGAGAACGTACTTACGTTTTTTCGAGAAACCGGGGCCAGGTCTTGTTAAGCTTACCCAATTATTCGGTGGTTCTCTCTGACCATTCGTCCCATTAATGCCCGATGACCATATATAGTAATCGCTGTATTTATCGTCACCTGCACGGCTCTTTTCGAACCAGATACTCTCATTGCTAGTATGGTTTGGAACGTAATCCACAATTACTTTAATACCTGGGGAGAAAAGCAAATTATCATGGACAGAAGAAAATCATTCTCAGTATAACGTTGAAAATGATTGTTAAGTTTTCAATCAAGTATAACTTTAAAATTCATAACTATAGTAGCAACGGTGTGAATTTGGCCCTTTGATAAGTTTCGAAAAGTCTGAAACCGTGTAAGCGTACATTATCTGTTATCTAGCTTCAACTGATATTCTTCAAATGTCTGGACATGGATCTACGCATATTCGAAATGGTTATAGACTATGGTTAACAATGCAATTCACCATGTGCTAAACTAAACTACAGTGTTGAAACTAGTTCCTGTAGGGCACGATGGTTAACCCTTTGCCAAACAGCAGATTTTTAGGGTGATCCACTTCAAAAACTGCTACAAAAGACAAAATTAATGTTATAAAAGATAGGATTTGTGTAAAATATGGCATAGAAAATATTGAGACAAAAGGAGAAACTGCTATCAGCAGTTTCTTCTTTTGTTTCAATGTTTTCCCAAGCCTATTCTATTAAGGACGTCAAAACCAGGTCTTGTTTGGGAAAGGGTTAATCACGTAATGCAACAATTTCAGAAAATCTTCAATAATTTTGTTAATACTTGATCGATTAAAATTCGATTCGAAACAGGGAAGGTGGACAGACGTCACGCATTAGATGAACGTGTCGGATTTTTGAAAAACCAGCTGATAAAAAAGTTATTGAATGTAAACCAAAATTTTGGTTTATCTTCAATAACTTTTTCATCAGTTGATTTTTCAAAAACCTATCACGAAAAGCTTATTTCTGGCATTTTCCCAACTTCTCTGCTTTAAACCGAATTCAAATTGGTCAAGTATTGACAAAAGTATTGACAATTGTCTGAAATTCTAAGTCATGTTATTAACCATCGTGTAGGGGATGTAAAGAATCACCAGCACCCATGTCTTTATGTCCTTAATGGCTGATTTCTCCTAAAGATCTATTAATTTGTGACTGAGCCAACTAACTACATTAACCCTTTCCCAAACAACAAAATTTTAGGGTGATCCACTTCAAAAACTGCCACAAATGACAAAATGGGTGTTATCAAAGATAGGATTTGTGTGAAATATGACATAGAAAATATTGAGACAAAAGGAGAAACTGCTGGTTATCAGCAGTTTCTTCTTTTGTCTCAATGTTTTCCCAAACAATCTCTAGGCCTAATACAGACGTCAAAACCAGGTCTTGTTCGGGAAAGGGTTAAGCAGAAAATTATCTATAAGTGCTAGTAGCTTTGGGTGAATATAAGATGGATACCCGGGTACAAGGTATGTCCTCGGTTCATCCTTACCTAAGATATTCCATCTATAATGAGAGGTACGCAACGTCGGAATTATTCGTGCGAAGTCGTAAACATTTGGCGGTGGAACGTTCCACCGCCAAATGTTTACGACGTCGCGCGGAAAGGTTCGGTCCGTAGAATTTTGCCTTTAACCCGAATAGGGTAATAACTGAGCAATAGAATGAATTCTATTCCATTCGTAACGATTGTTAACACTAATTCCGACGTCGCGTGAATCTCGTTTGGGATGGACTGCCATATAATTGCATTTACCTCTTTTATGAGCCTCAGTGATGAGATCCTCAAAGTCCGTCATATTCCCGTAGTCCTCGTTAATTTCCGTATAGTTTGTGACGTCATAGCCGAAATCCCTCATTGGTGACTTATAGAAGGGACTTAACCAGATAGCCCCGACATTGAGGTATTCTATATAGTTCAGTCGGGATGTAATACCTGTAATAAAAAGTATAATCATAATACAGGGTGTTTCATAATATGTGTTACCATTTCGAATCTCAAGTTTATTTTAACCAAGAGATGTAAATTTAAATAAAATGTACAATGCGAAAAAAGACATAATAAAGTTTTATTTGAAATATAACAATAGTATATTTGCGTTCGGGATTGATACCGATTCAACCCCATTAAAAAGTACAGTTTTTTTGACACAGCATTCTAGATGACGTCATCCTTGTTGCAAAACGACGTCAACCTGTTTCATAATGTTTGTAATAACCGAATTGCACGTGTCCATTGGAATATTCTGAATTCACAATTAAATGCTATTCAAATGCATTTATGGATATTGCAACATGGTTATACGTACATGCTCGTTCAGATATATCAAAAAGAAGTTCAAGCGGAGTGAGGTCTTGGGAGTGCGAAAGCCACACTTTATCTGACCTGTACGAAATCTATTGTGTCCCAAATGTTTTCTCGATCCACACAAGAATTTCTCTTGAAGTGGGGGCGCAGCAACATCCAGCCAGAATCAAAGGGTATTAAAGTCTGTAGCTTTTAGCCTTAATGCAAAATCATATTTCTATCATATTTCATGCAGATAGTGAACTCTATTCAACGTTGTCTAAACCTCACAATTTTCGTCCTCAAAAAAGAAGGGTCCAGTTCTTACCGATGGATTTTAGGACGTCCATACTGCTGAATTGTGAGAATGAAATTATCTTTTCTGACAAAGTCAGATTTCTCTAAGCATATCTGTTTAATTTTTATCATCAAGATATTATTTTTTCATCGATCTGGTGACTGTTATCGATAAATAATTGATCAAGCTGTTTTACGGCTTTCGACCATGCGTCAACGGAGAGCACCATTTTTGAAAAACGGCCCAAATTTGATGACGTCAAAAAAGACGTCATGACGTCAATATTGTCCCTTAATTTTTGCGTGACAAAAAACTTTATTATCTACCCTTTGAAAAGGTGTATAACATAACTATATTGTATGTAAAGTCATTGATTTATATTTATTCGTAATGGTAACAGATATTATGAAACACCCTGTATGAATGGTCCGAAAAATATGTTATTTCACATTTTTCGATGTAATGTGTGAAACTTAAATACAATACGAAAATATGTTTTTGAAACAAAATGAATATTATATGGATGCGTACGTAGGTGAATGGCGTATGAAAAAGCGAACACCAAATTATTGAAATTATGAACGCTTTCGTCCGAATCTTAAAGGTTCAGAAGCATTACTTATCTATATTTTCACACCAATATTATACGGCAGTTACGACTTTTTCGAAAGTTACCAGTGACTTGTTAGTCCTGAACTTCCACTGAAAGGCATTCTTTATAGTTTCTGGTACTTTTAACTTAATGTAATGAGATACACACGACGTTGGACTTTTTCGTGTGACCTCATAAACATTCGTTTTGTTTCCGAACCTATTCTTGTGACGTCGTAAACATTCGGCGTTGAAGCGTTCCATCGCTAAATGCCTACGACCGACGTCGCAAGAATAATGCCGTCGTCGCATGAATGTACTTAAAGTACGTTTGAGTAGATATTTCAAATATAATCATGGAGGCAAGATAAATATCAAGTAGGGTTTATGAAAAGGGTCCCCATGTCGTTTAATAGGCCTACTATCATGGATACATTATCAGTCAGTGTATTTGCACACTTTCAGATCTATATCAACAACTTCTAACATGAACGAAACGTCATAGATATAAGCGCATATCCTTTTCAGACTAAGGCGTGGGCTGACTTTGTTCAATTTTCCCTCAAATTCTCTAAGACCCATTTTCGTATAATGATCAGTTCATGTTTTTTTCAGTGTCTTGCTTAGGATTGCTGGATGCCGCTGTAGCATGGCAATAAAGTCATGCAATGTTAGAACTTCCTTGATTTAAGACTGCATTTTGATATTTAAGAACTTCAAAGCATTGTCATATACTAATGAAATTTAATCGACGTTTATGGGCAATTATTATCTTTTGTAAGTGCAAAAACGCACATCACGAACATGAACATGTTTACAATTATTACCTCTTATTGTATAATGAAAACTATTAGGGTCAATCGTCTGAATGAATAAGGAACATTTTTCTGTCGTTATTTACCTAACTATGTATGGTTTGTATTATACATAATTTATCAATATCGCTCTAGGGCGGATCTTAAGTGGGTGGGGCGGGTCCGGGACCCCATGGAATTAGCCGGATATTGAATTTTGACTATATAAATGTGTATTACGTAACTTATTTAATACATTTAAGTTGTTATTTGGGCTTGGGCCCCCTGGAAAAAACCTGGATCCGTCCCTGCCTCATTTTAACATAGACCCTCCTCTAATGAGAAATCAACGGCACCTCTAAAAACAAATTTAATAAAATATCCACCAAAATAAGTACACATACATACCAGGCAAATCTCCTATTCCATCGTCGTTTGTATCTTGGAAGGATCTTGGATATATCTGATAAATCACACACTTCTTCCACCATTCTACCTGTTCCTCTTGCACGGGGATCGGACCCCTGACTCCCGGTACCAGCATCGTGATCACTGCCAACGCAGCTATAGCCACAACCAGCAGCAATAGCACAATACATGTACATTTGTTCGTATTGCAGAAATGACGTTTTCCGGATTTACTTTCACGAGCGTTTATATTGCCATTTTCCACCGGCTTATCTATTTCTTCCATAATTATTTATCGTGTAATCACTCTAATGACAAAATTGTCTTCTAAAATTAAAGTATTCCGTCCATCAGAAGATAAATAAAAGTATTTAATGCAATCTTGCGTCATCCGTGGTAACGTAGATTTACGAGATTATCCGGATTTGGCAATCCGGATAACTTCGTAAATTTCCGTTTCAACGGATAACGCCAATGAAATTGCACGAAATATTCTTCTAATGATGGGTGGAATGCGTTTATCACTACCTTTCTCTAGACAAAATAATGAAGACAGCTTTGTTTAAACCGAGTTAAGACTCAAAATGATATCAAACCATTACCAGATGGCCAAATTTTTAGAGTGTTCCAATATTTCAGATGTGTTGCAGAAGACAATTTCAAGTTGATGAAATTCTAATAATATTTCCATATTGAGTTAGAATGCATTGTGGAAAATGAAGGAATTGCTCTTCACAAAAAAATTCTCTACTTTCCACAATGTTCTCCCAAGCCTTTTCTTGTAAGGGAGTCAAAATGCGCCAGTGTGCAGTAATGGGTTAATGGTAATGATTAATCAGACACCCCCGTTGAAACAACAATACAAACCGCATAATTAATTAAACAACAGCAGACATAAACATCAACAAAACACAAAATGAAAAGTTAGTTGTTAATGGTAGCTCTTGACGATTCTCAGAAGTCTTGATTATATTATTCAAAGTATATAATGTAACAAACTGGACTGCATTTTCAAAAGACCTTTCGATTTTAACCCTTTCCCAAACGACAAAATTTTAGGGTGATCCACTTCAAAAACTGTAAAAAATGACAAAATGGGTGTTATTAAAGAAAGGATTTGTGTGAAATATAGTACAGAAAATATTGAGACAAAAGGAGAAACTGCTGGTTATCAGCAGTTTCTTCTTTTGTTTCAATGTTTTCCCAAGCCATTTCTTCTAGGGACGTCAAAACCAGGTCTTGTTTGGGAAAGGGTTAAATTAAGTCTTTTGAGAATGAAAATATGTTTGGAACTGTCAAATAATACAATATACGACCTTTACAAAACCAAAGTGACACGAATTTTAGCTACATACAGACCCATATGAACAGGGGGGCTAGGGGGAATATGCCTCCCAAAGTAGGCCAAAAATGACACATTTTCCTTATTTCTCACTCAAAATTCAGGGAAAATCGAATTTAGACTCCCCCCAATATTCAGACACTGGGGCTTTAGCCCACCCAATATCAAATTATTTCCTACGGGCCTGACATGTGTTATTCTGTTGTACATTTTATATACCTCATGGGTCTAAGACATTCTCATTTTTGAATAAAAATATCATTAACTGATGATGATTTCTTTAACCACAATTAAACCAACTTGGTACTGTTCGAACATAATAGTTAAATTACAGAACAACAGAATGGTATTGAAAACTCTGATCTCTAGACACACTAACGACACCCGCCTGTATTAAATCAACTAATCTTTTCTGCGCAAAATTGTTTTAGACGTTTTGCATATTCCAATTTTTGCAAATACACATGTATTACAACCCCTATATCTGTAGATAGGTTACACGAAGTATGCAAATTTGCTCTTTAACCTATATTTAAAATAATGTAGGCCTAACTTAACAAAGTAAAAAGGCAAAATAACAACAGAAAACAACTGCGCACAATTCTCATGAGATTCTAAGCATCCGCAATACTTTATTCTAAACCTTGTTTCTGTTTGCATTTAACGCACTCTTTGCACTGTATATCCTATTTTGCACTCTAAAGCTTTAAATTCGGAAGCCCGTATACTCAATCAAATAAGACGCCTTCACTCCTAAAATTCGGTTATAAGACTACAGTCCTGAAATAGGTAAAGGTAACGTTTCTTTTACGTTAACCCTTTCTCAAACAAGACCTGCTTTTGACTATCATAAAAGAAAAGACTTTGGAAAACATTGAGGCAAAAGAAGAAACTGCTGATAATCAGCAGTTTCTCCTTTTGCCTCAATATTTTCTCTGCTACATTTTACACTAATGGTACCTTTATCAGTATCAATTTTTTCGTCTGTAGCAGCTTTCAAAATGGACCACCCTAAAATTTTGCCATTTGGGAAAGGGTAGAAATCCTTTCTGAAAAGTACATGCTTTTGACGTCTCCCGTTCATCAGGCATCAGAAAATATTGAGTTAAAACTAAAACGTTTTTGTTTTGCTAAATCTTTTCTGTGATATGCTGTGACCTTGGTCTCTGTGTCAAATATAATCCAGTCTCGAGGAATAGACTTCTGAAAAGCAAAAGCCCTATTGTTTACGCCTCACTCGTTGTGGCCATTGAATATTTAAGATTTTGCAGATATACACAAAGATAGGCATACCATAACTTATCAGGCGAATAGGGAACAATTTTATCCAAATAATCGTGACGTAATTTCGGACAAACAATAGTATTTCGTATGTGTACTTATAAAACATCGTAACTACGGCTTGATTCAGCCCGTAGTTACGAGATTTTATAACAACACCGACGGTTTTTCAAAACATAACCGTAAACGGAGTCTGTTTTTAGCACAAAGTTCTTTGCAATTTGCTTATTTCCACTTAACACCCCCCCCCCCCTCACAAAACAGCCACCGGAAGTCGTCCTTTGATGACAATTATGGCCAATCACCGTTCGTTGCCATTTCACGTTGGATGCTGTGCTCGAAATGGGATCAGGGCCTCGATGTCTTGCTATTTATAGTAACAAATTGGAACCGTGTCTGTGTGTATACGATGTTAATTTCCCATAAACCCATTGTTTGCCACAGGAAGCGGCTCATAGGTACGGACTAAAACGATAATTGAAATGGGTCAATTCCCAGATAAAACGATTTTGCACTTTGAATCTGAAACGTCTGAACAAAGTATAAAACGCAGTATCGAAATCCTTAAACTCATAGATGTGAACAAATAATCGCTGATTAATAACATTTTCTTTCAAACACACTTGCTAGCACTTATACTACTATCTAGGGTCGCTAAATGAAAGTGGCTCTCAAATTATCAGATTTTCTTTCAACTGTCGAATTACTGTAGATAACGCATATTAAGGTAACCATGTTCGGATGTTTATATTGCTGCTCTTCACAAAACAAAACTCGTAACTGCAGCTTAAAACAAGCTGCAGTAACGAGGTTTTTGTTGAAATGCAGCGATATGTACCTATTATTGATAAGATAGACCCATATATTTCCTTCACACAATAAAATATACGAATTGTAGCTTTGACCATGGGTTCATGAAGGCATTTAAGATCACCATGAATTCAAATCAAGATCTGTGATATTTCTAAAAGCTGTTAAACCCTCTTTATCTTCTAGACTATGATTTTACGTAAATGTATTTTATTGTTCCAAATGAATTGATAAATCATGTCCCTGAACTTCTATGTCACTTTATTCGACATAACAGCTATCAGGAGAGATTATTTAGACCTGTCATTTGTAATATGATCATATTTAAAGTGACATTTCAGAATTTTTTGTCATAAATTTTACTTTTATTTTTATCTGAAAGAGCATATTTCCTTATGAAAATTCTGAAAATTTCAAGCCAAAATATTGCGCCGTTTACGTGAAATATATATTTTTGTGTTGAAATTAAATAAATTGTTGTGGACAACAGTTAGGATTTATATGGAATTTATCGATTATGTCTCAACTTTAAATGCGTGTTTCTCGCTTATCAGCAACAACTTCAAAAAACTAATATCATTTATATTCATTAGAATAACCAATCTTGGCACCAATACATACTTTAAAAAATTGAAATGGAAATGAAATGTCCCTTTAAGGTCCCGATTCCATAAAGTGTTATCAATAATCGTATGGTTGTCAATATATCGACAACATATCGAGCCGACCGTTTCAGTTTTGTTGACTTGTATTCAAAATTAACAAGATGTCTTTAGCACTTTCCCAAACAAGACCAGGATTTGACGTCCCTAATAGAACAGGCCTGGGAAAACATTGAGGCAAAAGAAAAAACTGCTGGTAACTAACAGTGTCTCCTTTTGCCTCAATATTTTCTTGGCTATATCACACACAATTTCAATCTTTATTACCATCCATTTTGTCATTTGTAGCAGTTTTTGAACTGGATCACCCTAAAATTTTGCCATTTGGGAAAGGGTTAAGATTGGTGTCAAAAGTTTTGAGCCAAACATAGAAAGAGCCCGTTATCCGGAAATACTACTTTATTTTTCAACGCATTGTCGCTCAAAACACTTTTTCAATTTAGTTTTCAAATCACTTATTCCGGATCTATATAGAAATCAACATCGAGATGCCCAAACAAGCCCCGAGGCGCGTTCTTTAGAGCGATATTTTTTAAGATTTCTTCAGATGTTATAGGATATTAAAGCGTTCTTTAGAGCAATATTTTTAAGACGCTCAATGGGAGGCGCCCTTGCCCTATTCTTCGTGCGGAACACCTCGGTTAACTCTGTAGAAACAATATAAGAGATAGTTGACCGAGTTGTTCCGAATGCCCCATAGTACCATGGTAATGCCCCATACTTCATACAAATGACGACATAATGACGTCATTTGTATGAAGTATGGAGCATTTGGAACAACTCGGTCAGAATCCGTTCGGATATCCTCGGATAATTTCGATCAAAGATCGAAACATCGACTCGGAAGTGTGTGTATGAAGAAATGTTAAAACAAAATCGCATTTCTTAGCCGGAAGTTATTACGCTTCATAAAGTAGTTTTCGAGGTCATCCAAATGAACAACCATGGCAACTTACGGGACTTGCAGGTTGTAATCATTCTAAAAAGAAGGACACTGCAACTGCATGCAATGCATTTCAGTATCATCGTCGCTTTATTGTTGACATTAGTTACGGACAAACGTTTTCTGTTGTTGTTCTATTCTATTCTATTCATAATCTGAAAGTAGATCCACGACATGCATCCAAGGTATGATTCGACAGAATTGTCCGTGGTGTTCCAAATGGGTCAGAATCTTGTTCTTAAAAACGTTTTTCTAAAACATCTTAAGAAATTAAAAAAAAATCTCGCTCTAAAGAACGCGCCTGTTTGTTAACAGCAGTTAACTCATCATCATCGTCTTCTTAGTCCTCTCTGCATCGCTGGAATTCCTTCACACAATGTTCCATATTTGAAAAAGACGGGGACGCTACCCATCAACTAGCTCTTCAACGTGTACGGACGAGACTAGCAACCATATCACAACCCTCTTCTCTAAATTGCGGTATTTACGAGCAAGGAATAATTGTTGTTTTTTTTTTAATTTAGATCAGATTGCAGATCTGAATTAGTTATGATCTTAGGGCCAATTTCAGATTCCGACTAAAAAAATAAACAATTTGAATAGTAATTCGGTTATAACATTTCTCCCCTTTTATCTTTTTTTTTAATAAAAGGAGACTGTTGATTTCACTCTCACATTTTGTCAAATGTTCACATTTCTTGTTATTTTCGACATTGATTAATAGTGACCTAAATACCACAACTATTTTTGACCTACAAATGTAAATAATTACCCAAATGCAAGATATAATTTATTCCAAACTCGCTAACCTATCTGTCCACGATCACGTGGTAGGAGACAACAACGTTTAAAGGTAAAGTACTTTTCGTCATAAATCATTTTATTATTTCATAGTCGGAATTGGTACGGTGTCAATTTTACCACCTTAAGGTATCCAAACCCTCAAAAACACCAAAGAGCCAGAGGCGAAATTTGAAAAGTGCCATTTATTCCTAAAGTGTGTTACATTTCCATTAGGTAGTCCACCCTTAATGAGATTCACGTGACGTCGGAATTATTTCGGCGACGTCGCAAACGTTCCACCGCCTAATGTTTACGGCGTCGCACGAATAGGTTAGTATACGTAACGAATGTTGACAAAGTCGTACGATGGACTACATTTACTATAATAATCACTATACCCTTTCCAAAACAAGACTTGATTTTAAGGCCCCTAGATCTATGAGAAAATGCTTTGGAAAACATTGAGACAAAAGAAGAAAATGCTGATGATCAGCATTTTCTTCTTTGGCCTCAATATTTTCTGTGTTATAGATCTATTTCATACAAATTTCACCTTTATCAACCACTGTTTTGGGTTTGTAGCACCTTTAAAATTCGAATAGCATAAACTTTTGTCGTTTGGGAAAGGGTTAATGCTACTAAACTTTTCCTAAAAGATTGCCATAATCAACGAAATTTGTCTTTAACCCATTGCCAGACGGCTGTAGACTGGTCCAAATTCAAAGATGTTGCTGACATTAAAGTGACATTTCACAATTATCTTAACATAAATGTTACTTTTATTCTATCTGAAAGAGCATGTTTTCTTATGAATGTTGTGAAAATTTTAAGCCAAAATATTGAACCGTTTATGAGAAATATATATTTTTTGTCTTAAAATTAAACAAATTGTTGTGGACAACATTTCAGATTTATATAGAATGTGTCAATTCTGTCTCAACTTTAAAGGCGTACTTTTCGCTTATAAAAAACAACTTAAAAAAACTGATAGCATTTCTACGCATTAGAATAAACAATCTTTGCATTAAGACATACTTTTAAAAAATGAAATAAATGTGAAATGTCACTTTAATATCAAGTGAATGAAATGTTACATGATTTGATCTCTCTCGGTAGAAAAAAATGTGAGAAATGAAGAAATTGCTTGTCACAAGCAATTTCTTCATTTTCCACAATGTTTTTTAAAGCCATCATCTTGTAGGGTGTCAAAAATAGTCATAGTATGGTAATGAGCTAATATTTATCTGTGCATTTTCATTGGGTACCTGCTAGCTAACGTCTACGATGGTTACGCTACATGTCCATATATAATGCCTTACTTATTCCACGTGTGATAAATATGACATGCACCATGTCATAAAATATGGTTCAACGTTTCTTCAAAACGAGGAAATATTGTAGTGTTTGATTTTTTAAGCCGACGCATGTAGTAAAGATCAAAATTTAAAACGAAAAAATAAAAAAAATGAGACAAAAGACATTTGATTGTTGTCCGCATTTTTCTATTTTTTCTCAATGTTGTCAAAATCTCTATATGCCCCCGGGCTGTCAAATTTAGGTCTAATTTGGGAAAGGGTTAACTTGTTTCTAACATTTCCTTGAAGTTCACATCCCGTAGCGTACTTGAAATCAAACTTTCTATATATTCCACTTACGATAATATGGCAGTATGGTAGTATTTTATCAAATATGTTAAAATCAACAAAGGGCAATAACTCCATAAATATGATCTTTTCGTGATTCTTGTTCGCTATTTATTCCCTGTTAAATAGTTTTACAAGCAAAAGATATGGCGGACTATTAGTGCCACTTTTAATTGAACGTACCTCGTATCACCAAATCAACTCTTATGAAAGTGTACTTGCAAAAGTATTGTCGTTTGAGAAAGGATTAAGGAATAAGCTAGAACGGATATTAAAGTAATATACCAGAAATTGACAACTTCAATGTTTGAGCAATTTTAGATACGGTCATGGGCGTTTTTCAATCGCTAATCGACTAGGCAATCTTATCGTAACAATTATTAGATTTCAAGTTTGATTCGTCGATAGACATTTCTAAATAAGCATAAGTGCAAAAACGATGTTAGGGCACTAGATTTCCATATCAACGCTTTTCAGCAAAAACCTCGTAACTGCAGCTTGTGTTAAGCTGCAGTTACGACGTTTTTGTTGAAAAGCGGTGATATTATGCTTAAAATAGTTTTGCTCTTACCAACGATTCATTACTTAGTAACAGATTAGTGCCACAAGAGGGATATCTGGGGTTCTAGGCACCGCCTTTAGAAGATATGTGTTTGTACTATAATTTGGAATTATAGCAATGTTACAGCAACTGCTTTGAGGATTTAGCATGTTTTATTTATCCCACATTTGTTGAATCAGTAGATGAGTGACTGACCTTTTTTCAATCATATTGCTAAGTACTACCATGTAAATCAGTCTGTAGTTATTCCGTTTTTTTTAAGAAGAACACTGAAAAAAATCAATATGCTACATTGGTTTCTAATTTGAACAATTCATTATTTCGGGAATCTTGACATGCTTATAAAAGATGCGTAGTGTGAGCCAAATACGAGTAAGTGACAATTTTACAATTTATAGTTTTATTTGCTCTTTTAATGGAGACCCACATGAATTAGGCCTACATTGTTTCAAAATTCCTATCTAAGAATTATGAAGATAATCATGTGTCATAGATGTTGTGGAGAATTACGTGAAATAAATCATATACTAGGCAGGTTCTTAGATGTATAGGAAGAGTATTTGGTCTTTAACTTGGATGGTAACCATGCGGCTTTGTTACGATATATTTTCATTTAAATGAATATTTGTTAAAATTTCATTTAAAACATACGGTATTCCTGATATCGAAAGGCATACCGAAGTATCCCCACATTGTTTCTGTGCAACACATTGCCAATAGTATAAAAAAGACATAGACAACAGCACGGAATGAAATCGCCTGTTCATTTTCAGATATGGTGTTTAATCATATTAGTGTTTACCACTTTGACAAGCTTCATCGTTGGTGAGTAAATGAGATTTGATTATATAAATGAGAGATGCATGCGTACATGTATCTATACCAATTAAGCATTCTGTTAGGATAATGTGATGTTGTCTTTTTTTTAGGTAACTTGTTTAAAAAAAAAAGCATAAATCAACGCATGTGCATTGCGATTTGTTTAATACGGCAAAAGCATGTTTCTTTTAACATTCAATATGACACTAAAGTAAAAAGTTTGACAAAGATTTTTTATTCGATAGGGTGACCCGAAACATTATAACTATTCTCTTGTGTTAATGATATATAGATTTTGTCAATAATCCATCAGAAAGCAGCTTTCGACTCTCATTTTAAATTATGCCTTTATTTGACATTGCTTGTCCATGAAACCTGTCAGCAGCCACATACAAAACAACAAACAAACAAACAAACAAGCAGACAAATAATAAAAGAGAAGAAGTATTAGAAATAACATAATTATATTCAGAATATATACCGTTTCCATTTCCTGTTTAGATGCTGAAGAAACTACCTACGTTCTCGCCCTGCTCGGACAAAGTGACAGGAGACACGTGTCCCAGACAAACGTTACCTACAACATAGTGCTGACAAACCCAGCTAGGCACGAGATTCACGTCAATGTTACGGGTAGGGGTTACTTCTTTATTGCTGTTTTCTTCAAAAGACTCCACATTACAGCTCTAAACAAGATGTATTAAGGTAGTCCATCCCTAATGAAATTCCCGCGTCGTAGGAATTATTCGGGCGACGTCGAAAACATTCGGCGGTGGAACTTTCCACCGCCGATTTTTACGACTGCGCCCGAATATGTTCGGATACGTAACGACGACACTCGAAAAACCGATGTTTAATGAATCTCAAAATGGCCACATAACGGGTATTCTACCTTAACAAAGTTCTTGAAAAAGATAATCCAAAGCGGATGTGTGAATTGACATTTCTTACGCCCGTGCTGCAAATAAATGACTATTTTAATGAGCTGTTATCAATGTATTTGACAAACATGATCCATAGAAACACTGTATCATTTGTACATGTACGTGTAAGATTGATTTATCTTGAAATTTGATCTGATTTTCACGCACATTTCTTATTCAGATCATAAATAAAGTTAACCAAAAACTTTTCCATATATTTCCAGGAAAATCAGGGCTTATGAACAATTTTGCCGTTCCACCCGAAGGTTACTATTCTATGGATATGAATGGGACTCATGCTTTATATGGATCTCGGCACAGAAATAAAAGTTATATATTCCACTCCAATGAATCGTTCACACTGCAGACCTTCGTACACAATCACAACAAAAGATACACGGAAGGATTCCTTGGTGTTCCTATTCAACAATTGCTCGGACCGTATTTTCCAAAAGACTATTATGAATATATAGTCGCCACGTATTGCGGTATGGGAGGATACTGTCAATTTGCGATCGCCGCTTTTGAAGACAAGACTTCAGTATCTGTAACCCTGCCTCCGTCTGTAGAACCGATCAAACTCTGCATTCATGGTCACAAGTTCGATACATCACGCAGCACATATTTGTGGATAAACAAATACTTCGCCGTGCAGTTCGAGTCCACCACGGACCTATCAGGGACGAGGATATTCAGTAAGAAACCAATCGTTGTGTTTGTTGGTACAAGAAATATTACTCACAACGGAGTAACAGCTCATTTGATCGAACAGTTACAAACAAGTTCTCAGTTCGGAATCTACATTTTGGTAAAGAGCATCACTTCACGTAGATACGGTAGAAGTGTCGTTAAGATTGCTGCAAATTGGGCAAACACCACAGTAGATATACAGGGTTACCCAACATTCCGAATATCTGACAGCTCGCACGTGATTACAAAGACACTTCCAAATGATGTTACAATTGCAATCAACTCATCAAAACCTATTCAGGTAATTCATCCTTTAAACTTTCAATAAAATATCCATTGGCCAGTCGATCGACTTAACTATTTCATGTGTTTTGAAATGCTTTCAATACTACTGATCTTTATGACCCGAAAGTTCTTGTGAGTTCGTTAAACCTTTCCCAGACAATATACTTATAGAACTGTCCAAACCGAAAGCTGTTGATGGTGACAAAATGGGTATGGATAAAGAAATGTTTTATGCGCAATTTGGTACAGAAAATATTGTGAAAAAGGAGAAATTGTTAATTATCAGCATTTTCTTCTTTTGTCTCAATATTTTCCCCAGCCTTTTCTAATTACGGATGTCAAAACTAGGTTTTGTTCGAGACATTCTTGACAATCTGTTGAAGGTAGAAAAGAAAATGGTCCTTAATTTGAACTTATTTTAGAACATCTGCCATCTGTGCAACCTATGTTATGTATATTTTAACAAAAGTAAAACTCTTTTTGAAAGCTTACATTTACTAGTCATTTGGTTTTTCGTAATTTGATGATTTCGATATTTTGTGCATCTTTGGATTGCTCTTTTATGCGATGCAATGAACATGCTCTAAAACCTTTTCCCATACAGCAAAAATGTAGACTTTCAGAGATCAAAAGAATTCGTCGCTTTTCTACGAAAATCTCGTAACTGCAGCTTGTTTTAAGTTCTTGTCTGGGAAAGGGTTTACGCATTCCAACGCAGAGACGCATTTTCACGCCCCACTATTAAATGCATTATATCAAAAAGTCTATCATTTCCCTGAACGTTATCTACACAGAAAGGAAAAAAAAAAAATGAAAAACATAGTCTCTTGAAATTGTTGTCTGCAACAACTTTTAATTTGGACGAGTCTAAACTTTTGCCGTATGGTAATGAGTTAACCCTATTTTCACACAAAGGTGATGCAGATATCGGGAATACTTGGGCAGACGTCGACTACAAATTTCTCACCTAGCATGGTCCTTCAACCACCAAAATATACGAGACGAACACTTATAACGGGGTTCTGTAATGAAACGGCTACATTTCTGATTCACACGAAAGGTCAGTACCCTTTTATTGATTGATTGATTGATTGATTGATCAGTGTTTGAAGCTTTTTTCAACTGATATGTTCCTATCGCGGTTGCTGGAGCTCGGTTGAACCATGGATTCCTGAAAATTCTCTCACAGTACTACCAAATTATACAATACGACCCCAGTTGTTCTCTCACATAGAAGATTCACATCCACATGCGAGAGACAAAATTAATAACTTTTGTAAAATGTTAGGATGGATGTTTGTCGAGCTGAGGTTGGAACTCACGAGACCTGGATCGGCAGACTCCTACGTTGCCGACTGAGCTATCCAGACTAGGTCAGTAGTCTTTTTAAACAGAGACCATGGTATACCGACCGACAACTTCTTCCATGGAAGATATTTTTGTTCTGCATCATCTATGATTAAGGCTTTTTGATTACTAGAAACCATTGCGTTTCAGTCAGTTATGATTGACAAGTTCTTCCATATATTCAGGATACATCGGATGAATGCGCAAAAGTACATCTGTGTCGATAGGCAAATATATATGAGCCAGCACCTGGAAAAACGTCCCTCATAGCATTTTTCAAAATTGAAATTCGAGATCGGCCTGTTGTCAAATGGAGTCCAATATGCATCAATATTGTTCTCTTTAAGTTACTACAGGTCACGAAAAGTTTGATTTTATTGGGGTTTTACGCCGTTTTCAACTTCTAAGGTCATATCGCGGCGGTCAGGTCACGAAGAAGCTATTGGAGAACAACATGGAACCTGATCAGACTGTGCACATGCACAGGCTGATCTGGATCTATGTTGGGCTCAAAAGCCTTAAGGGACGTTTTTCCAGATCCTGGCTCAATTATTATATATTTTCGTAGATTTTTTTAGATAGGCATACAATAATTTTTTTTCTCCATAGATCTCTTCTATTTTACAGATTTTGCTACTTTCAAATGGCCAATATCGTCAAGTGAAGTTTTCAATAAGTCCGGAATGATGCTTGTTAATCGTACCATGAAGACCAGTGGCTATTTTTCCCTCAATGCGATTGGTGATACTCTGATCGGTGGAGTAATGCAATGTGGCCGATCCACGACCATGTCACTCAATGTTCAACGACCGCCACAAAATACGGTACAAATTCGCTGTTTTTTGTTTGTCGGGACATGCATCGTTTTTGTTAGAAAATTAGTTCCTATTAAGCACAGCAATATTCCCTATCAATTTTGAATAATCCTGAATCGCTTTCCTCGCTCATCGAAAAAGTCTCAACAGCTCGTTTAATACAATACCTACTGAAATAGTAACACTGTCAACATTATTGGTCTTGAAAATTGAATAGAACTGTAGAGCTCGTTTACTAAAACTTAATGTTTTCTAAAACATAGATGATAAAATGTAGTTTATGTTTATATCTGTTTACTTTGTCTAATTTTTAAAAGAAGAATCAATTGAATTGAAACAGGAAATTATATATTCATTTTCTTTTTGATCTAGTCTTCACCGGTTGTCGACAAAGGGGGAAAAGTCAGTTGCGACGGTATGTGTTTTACACATTAAATATTTATCAGTGTTTTTCTTTTCTTCAAAACAATGATACTAATGATAATCATAGTTAATCAATTGAAGTAATGAATATATGCGACCAATATAATGACCAATAGTGTCAGAACACCGAGTTAGTATGTCTTAGACATACTAATTTGGTGTTCTGGGACTCGACCTATTTTCAATAGGACTAGACAGCCTAGTCCCATTGAAAATAGGTCGAGTCCCACCTATTTCATTAATTTACTGGGTCTAAAAATCTTTTAATCCCTTTTCAAACACATTATCGATTACAACAGCTTTGTCTGTACTTTATTTGCCCACAGAAGGATTAGAAGCAAACCTTACAGAAGAATTTCGACCCCACAATCTGGATATTAGTGAATACAGGAGAATTCGGGTTCTGATTCGATCCTGCGGTAAAGTTATGTTCCGGTTTGGACACCATCCTGGACTAGTCGACACATCGCACGAAGAACATATCCTGGTTGAAGTATCCATATCAAAATTGATGATAACTAGCTGTGGCGTCAAATGTCAGATGAAATTAGTGTCCAGAAACATAACGAATGGGTAAGGGGAAATTTGAGGGTCTGAATTAAAAAGCTTTTTGGTATGGCCAATCATCAATATCTCATCTATAAAAATGGGTTGGAAATATGTTTTTTTTAAATTTATAAGGTACATGTAATGATGGACAAAAGTGATGTACGTAATTTATTTCTATAATATCTTGGAGTAAATCTTAATTGTTTCCCACTTCTGTTGACTGTATTATAAACACGATTGTGAACTTGTATTATCGTAAGCATTATATAACAATTAAGACAGACCGATAATTTGAAGTACGTTGTTTTTTTTAACTTATGAAAAAATGATAATGATTACTTATATATTCGCAGGTTTAACTGTAGCATCGACATGTCTGTGGTTACGTTCAACATTTCTGATAACCACATCTGTGTTAATGGGGATCCATTTTATAACAGATCACAAACATGTGTCAATACAACGACGCCGAACAGGCTGACGATAATGAGTACTTACAAGAAGGCATACATATTGTATGGTATGTAGATACTATTATACTATTTCCTAGTATACTGTCAAAAACTTTATCATTTCACCATTTTCTTAACAAAACTTGGCTATTAATGTTTGAGATCATTTTGTATTATCTGATATTTTGAGAAACCTATATATTGTTGTTCGCATTGGATTTGTGTTATACTTATACGGGATCTGACAGGGACATGCCATTTCGCGTTTTATATCATAGAAAGGAGCTTTTGTCAATTCTAATTGGCAGTTAGATTTTCATCTCGAGACTTGGGCAAAACAGTAACCTTTTATTTTGATACTACGCGCTGTAAATTTTAAAAAAAAATATTGCATTGTGTATAGATGGTAGGGGGATACGAAAACTCCATCTACTTCTTGCCTCCTGGTCTGGGTGTCCAAAAATTAAGTGAAACCCTTGATAATAGTACTGACATGACTAAACAGCTACTCATTTTCTTTCTTTCTTTCGGCTTTGTTCAAAATCAATTCTATCATTTATCTTAAAATTCGAATAGATCCAGTCATTATTAGTCGCCGGCCAGGCGACTATATTTTAGACGTTTTTCAGTTTGCACATGGGGAGTGGGGGTAATTATAGTGTTGTTTTTCTCAATTATTTTTTTCTCTGTAATAAACTTACAAGTAGTTATGGAATGTATATCTACAATACTAATTATTGATTTACTTGAAAACATCGTTCTCTTTAATGTGTAATGCATGTTGCATAGTCAAAAATCAAACAAGGTAATAACTGGTCCCTCTAGAAAAAGATAGAATGAACCAAATGTGGGGGATAAAGTTATCAAATAAACATGGCACTGTATTGAAATGAATGACTGTTTTCCTTATTGATTAAATCCATCCATATGGCAAAGTGTTAATTTTAAACATTAATTCGCAATGCGAAGGTGATTGCAATTCTTGTTTTGCGGTTTAAAGTTTAGCTGATTTTTTACAAGGAAATAGACTCGCCCTTACAGAAAAAGTGGCATGTGATCAGTTTTATCCAATCGAATATGAAACACACAGGGCCACGCTATATTGCAAGGTACTTCTTTTCTTTAAATATATTAACTATATCACATTAGGCAGCGAGAGAACGGTGGGTAACGTCGATGTCTCTGACACCGGGGATCTGACGTTCTATCATAGCCATCAGCGAATATTTTTTATTTTTTCTTTATGAAATACTTGATGCAAATAAATATCTAAGATCGTTTGGTTGTATTTTACCTTACATAAAACCTTTCCAAACAAAATTTTAGATTGTTCCAAATTAATTACTTAATAGATGCAAACATAACTATTTGAAATAAATCTAGCTCGATTATCGGCCTGTCCGATCAGACCCCATGTGTCCGAAATAACCCGTCGTTGATGACTCATTTTGTTTTCCTCATGGTACCCGGTTTTATACGCTTAATACATACTTCTCATTACCGATGCCGGGGAAAAGGCTTAGAAATTTCTGATTGTGACGTAAGATACAGTTTTTCTCTTCACCTATCTAAATAATGGCTAACGATCGCTTAACTGCCTGAAAGTACCCGACGTTGCTCTACAGCAAAAAGGCAAAATGGTAAGAGGGATTTTGGGAAATGTTCATCAAGGTTGCGATGTTTTTCAACCATTTAACGGCATGCAATGTACTGCGATAGCCTTAGTTGCTTTATTTTTCCTTTCAGTTGATGTTAAAGAAGTTTGATTTTTTTTTCGTTAACTGCAAGTGAAATTCTTTCTCCGGCGACTTTGATGCTTTGCATCAACTTTCTCTTGTAAGATTTGAGTTGTAGTGTTTTTCACGAATTTAGATGCTCTGGGCATTGTACACTTTTCTTCAGATCTGGAAAACGAAAACTGCACTCGTCGTAAATCAGGTAAGAATTCTCAAACATTTGAATATCGTCATTGTCCTTCAAATTATACCGTACAAATGTTGTACTTGGCATTACAATAATTACCGAATATTTTCAATTACTTTGTTAATATGGGACCGATTTGAATTCGGTTTGAAACAGAGAATCTGGACAGACGGCTCGCATTAGATGGACGTAGTTGATTTTTGCAAAATCAACAGATAAAAAAGTTATTGAAGATAAACCTAAATTTTGGTTTATCTTCAATAACTTTTTTATCAGTTTTTTTTAAAAATCTACCACATCCATGTTATTCCTGACATTTTTCCACATTCTCTGCTTCGAACCGAATTCAAATTGGTCAAGTATTGACAAAGCTATTGAAGATTATCGGAAATTATATGTCACGTGATTATACACAGTGATAAAAAAGTGTCTGAGCCATTTCAATGAAACAGCTTTTAAAACTAGGGAAGTTTTTGCCATTATCTAGAAAACTGATAAAGACACTATACTAATTTTGTTTTTCCTCTAATTCTTGTTTCCAATATTTCGGACAGGCATTTCCTTTTATAAATTAACTATTCATATACCATTTTCCTTGGATTTGTAACTTGCAAAATGCTCAGATTTGTGAAACCTGTTTATACCACAGCCTGGCGGTGCGAAGATCGAATCACAGATTGTGACAAATATGGCTCCAGCTCTTGTAATATCAGCGGCTTTGATGATTTCTCGAAGATTCTGTGTCCAAGATACTGCAATCATTGTACGTTATATGTTATTGTTTGTCAACTTTTTTTTCTTTTGCATCGTTGTTTTCAAATCCATTTTCTATTAGATATGTCAAAAATGACACTGTCTTGGAAGCGCTTTAAACCGCCTATTTTTTTCATCTAAAGACTCTTTTCACAGCTCATTTTGTTTTCTATTTAGAGAAGAATCCTTAAGAACCCTTAGATTACATAACATATCAAAATAAAAGATGTTTCATAAATTCTATCTGATTTACAGGTAAACCTAACAATCGAGGCAGAAAGTTTTATTTCACCCTACCCGTGGCAACATACCACAGCCTATCATACAACAGCCTAATATCGGACTGTTCGATTTACATTATGTCTGCTCTAGCAAACGCCATCACTTATGTAGGATATGACAACGAAGTACTGCTGGCTGCGAGAGTTAACGATAGATACACGCGATACGACTGTAAACCATACTACAGAAAATACACTAAAACAAAGGTCGGAACATTGACTGTGATATCAAACACGGATGTTACGGTGAACGTGTTTATAATGACTAGTTTGAAACATCCTGTCATGTTTAGTGTTTATCCCGTAGATACATTCAGTACAAGCTACGTACCATTTACAATATTTGGTAATTATAGCCGCTGCTACATTGTGTCACCAGAAGAAAACGATATTTTTGTGGACTACTTCGACGCATCAAAAGTAAACAACAGAAGCTCTAAACTAATCAACGTAAAGCCGGGACAACCCTATGTTTTAGGATCTGCTACAGGCTACGTTGGACGATATATCAACGGTTCAAAGCCACTGGGTGTATTTTGTGGAACAGAAATAGACTCAAAAAGTCGTGATCAGAGCTTTTATCAATTACAACCAGAAAGTGCCATTGGCAAGACATTTCGCACACCAACAATTGGCTTTCTAAATATTCCAATAAATGTGTCAATTATTGTGAAACCAGCCGGTAACGAAGCGAACGTAACTGTTTACAACTCCAAAGAAAATTCTACTTATAACGTTAAAGGTACTTTAACAAAAATGATACAAACTAATTTGGTGTATAACATTGAATCAAACAGTTTCATATCCGTCGGGCTTTTGTTTCGAGGAAAGTCAGGACAACACCAGTTCATGCCTTTACCGTCCATTCAAAACTACGACCAGGGATCTGTGTTGGCCTTTCCTTTAGATAGAATACGCAATAACATCTACGCTGTGAGTGAAATAACCACATATATAAAATGTGATGGCAAGACGATTCCCCCTGCGAAACCCCCGAACAATAAGAAAACAGCTTTATATACCGTGAGTCTGCCTCACAAACCATGTCTAACAGTTAGTTTACTGACGGGTAGTAATCGGTGGTATCTTCTCCCAGGACCTTGGGTAATTCCAGATACTAGAGAAAAGGTATTTCTTTGTCATTCAACCAAAACTTTTTTTGGATGGGGATTACATCCCCTATAATTTACAGTCGACACTCGTTATGTCGACATCGGATTAGTCGAATTTTCGCTTGAGTCGAAGTTCAAATCTGATCTCGTCCTCATCAATGGACATAATTTTTTTCAAACAAAATAATTTTGAACTGAATATAGCCTTTGAAATTTAGTAGGAAAATGATAGAAATTGCTCGTGACGAGCAATTTCTTTCCTTTTCCTACTATATTTCAATAAAATTCGTACTTGATTAGTTTCAAAACCGGTCAAACATCAATTTTATCGAAACCGAAGAAAATTGGATGAGTCAAACTCCGGATAAGTCGAGGTATTTTGACAGCTCCTCCGACCTCGACACAACGAGTGTCGACTGTATATTGCTAACAAATTTTATCAACGTTATAGTGTGTGCAGCAACTTTCTGCAAGGAAGATATAAATGTTGTCCGTTTTTTTGAAAGCGAATATATTTGGGATACATTTTTAAGCAAATGCCTCCATATCTGTATTATTGATTCGGATTCTATTGGTTCAATAAATCAAGCATTAGTAAATGGGAAAAGGGATCTTACCAGTTAGCAGAACTTAGTCAGTTTTTTCATGCATTAAAACAATTCAATTTTTCGTCGTGGAAATTCCAAAACTTCGTTTAGATTTAGAATGATTGTGTGAAATGTTTTAGAAATAGAATACGTCTTAGTATTTGTCAATATCATGTTGAAGGTAGGTACCTACTTATTCAAATGTGACCCGTCACGCTAAAAGGGACGTTATCCAAGTGTGAAAAATATCGCAGTCCGCGCAGCCAGACTAGGGCCGACACTTTCCACTTTTATTTAATTTTCTAAATCCGGAAAGTTTTCTCTATCTAACTATATGTTCATTTTTTGCATATGTGATCTAGTTAACCTGTGCTTGGTCTGACAAGTTTGTCAAAATTTGGATTTTGGGGTTCGGATAAGGTCCCTTTTAGCGTGACGGATCACAAATATTCTGTTAAGTTGTAGGTGATCTAGTTGATAATGATTGTGATTGTATTGTGGATGAAGGAGCATGTAACTCCGGAATAGGGGAACTGAGTGGTACTGCATTTTTAACAAATCTCGACTTCTTATTTTTTACTTTTTCTTACAGAAGACAGTAAAGGACGTTTGCAGAACGACAACATCGGTGGTAGGTGATCTGATTGATAATGATTGTGATGGTTTTGTGGATGAAGAGACATGTAACTCTGGAATAGGTGAGCTAGATATCTTTGTTGAAATATATTTTCTTATTCTTTTGAAAATATATATCACATGTCATGATCACAATACATGTATATAACAACTGTAGCCAAATAACTGTTAATTCTTAAATAATACAATACATTAAATACGAAACGTTTAGGGCCAGGTTATAATAGTATCAGGCTCTGGGTAGGCGTTTGTGCCATTCTTGACAAATATGGTACTTGACTCGGGTGTTTTCAGATCATGATGAATGCTGCCATCTAAAAGCAATAAAGAAGCTAATATACAATACCAACAAAGAACGCTTAACCCTTTTCCCAAACGCCAAAATGTAAGGGTGATCCACTACAAAAATTGCCACAAATGACAAAATGGAAGTTATCAAAGATAGAATATGTGTAAAATATGATATAGAAAATATTGAGACAAAAGGAGAAACTGCTGGTTATCAGCAGTTTCTTCTTTTGTTTCAATGTTTCCCAATCCTATTCTCTTAGGGATGTCAAAACCAGGTCTTGTTTGGGAAAGGGTTAATTGGACTGTACGTATACAGAGTATACAGTATACAGAGACTGACCTAAATTGCGCTAAAAACTAAGGAAGCTATGTATCCAGATCCCGGCTTATAAATTATGTACTACATATATTTTCAGATTCGGATATGGATGGTGTCTTTAATGAAGACTGTGCTACTTCAGTTAACGCAAGTATGTAATTTAACATTTTAGCGAGCCGAGACTTTATGCCAGGGGAGCTAATGTCATAACCCTAGTGTCGGCGTCTTGTCGCGTCTTAAAGAAAAAGAACAACAAAATAAATCAAAGTGCTGAGAGCACTGTAATTGGACGTCTCTGATTGATTGAGCGGAATTGTACATGAACGAAAGATATTTTATTCATTCTTCTGTGTTTTATTCTATAAGATCGCTTTCGGACATAAGAAATCGGCTTTATTACCAGAAAACCCTTCTCATAATTTAAATTGATTTAATTGCCGTTTCAAGACAACTGATTTGTCTCTATGAATAATCACTATTAATTTCATTACCCAATTCAATTAAGGTCATGTGATTAGCACTTTTGTCTTCTTGTTTGGGTTAACTATGAGTATTGTCGTCAGTTACACCTTTTGTTGATTTTATAAAGGACGATACAAAGCAATTTATTCAAAATGTAAGCCAACGCGCTACATAAATGAAAGCCGCGAAAGCTCACTTGGCAGAGCACTCACCTTGTACTCTTTACACATGTCTATATCTGGAAGGCCCTGGGTTCGAATTCTACTCAGACATTGTTCTTTTTCATCATCTTTTTTACTTTTATCTCCACCATCGTTAGGGAAAAAACGACCGCAGTGATTTAGAATCGATCTAAACACAAATTCAACGACATAAAGAAATGAAACGCCGATCATTTACATACAATTCCGCCAATCAATCAGAGACGTCCCCTGGTTGTGGTTACAAAACAAATTCAATACATACTTTTCCTGGAAACAAAGTACCAGATGAATTGGATCACCTAACCATGGATTCCTGATACAAGTACTACCGCAGCATCCTTACATCTACAGATGTGCACACAAAGAAGAAATTTGGAACGTGCCGTCGGAAAAATGGCAGTGGAGTACAATACGCAATTAAAATCTTCATATCATTATCAACAAGAGGACCATGATGGTCCTATATCGCTCACCTGAACCAAGATGATATGAGCCACAGTTATGTTTGAGTCAATTAATATTTGTGGCATTAAGACTGAAAACAAACTTATGGTCATTAACATTATGTCCCTGTTTCCTCTTTATAGGTCAATATATCTGGTTAAAAAGAGTGAAAACAAAGTCAAAAACGAGAATTTTGTCCATTTCAAGGGCAGATAACTCAGCAACTGCTTGTCTAATTGTGCTGAAGTTCAAACTCATCCATGATCTTATGGTGATTAACCATTATATCCAAGATCAAAGTTTTGTCTTGATTGGTCACCATTAATTTTGTGGTTGTTAGAGTAAAAACAAAATCGAAAACAGCAATTTTGTCAAATTCAAGGGCAGATAACTCAGGACATTCTGGTCCGATCAAACCAAAACAAAAACTCATCAAAAATCTTATATAAGGTCACCAACATTGTGTCCATTTTTTGTATATATTGGTCAATATTTGTAGATCTACACTCACCCGAACTTCTAAACGGCCACCTCATTCTTTTACCTACAAATCAACATCTCTGAAGAAAACTCAAGTTGTTTTGGTTCTTTGTAAAATACATTCATTTTTGAAAAATACGACAAAGTTTCACGAAACTGAGTTCGGAATTAATGAAATGGTGATGTTTAGAAGTGCACTACCCCATAAATAAAAATTCGCATAACACAATTTAATATCCCATGTGATCTCTGTGTGCATTTATCATGGCTAAGAATCCTATTCTCGTGGATGATATGCATTCTTGAAGATACTGTAGGGTATGGCACAGTGCTGAAATACCAGGTTTGTCGAGTCAGGTCTTCTAAATCGTTTACTTTGGCAGTGCTCGAATCCGTCTGTTTTACAAGTCCAAGACGTTATTCTTGATTAATCACGAAACGTATTTTGTGTCCAATCCATTTTCCGATAACATAGGGGATGTTCAGTCCAGTTTAGGCTTCAAAATATGTTTCACAGTGTTAAGGCTTTGACATTTCGTTGACGATGCGGGCTAGGATCACTTTTATTAAAGCGCCTCATAGCCGTTTGTAGTGGATTTGGTGGCTAGGATTACCCAATTGTCGTCTATCGTTATTTGTACATGCGTGAAATTATTTCTAAAAATTGCTTTATAAAGCTGCCCATCTTGTTGACGAATAGTTTTTCTTAAGTGTGGCCGTCGTCGTGTTTTATGAACACTTCCGGTACGCATGCACTCATCCTGAATTTGCTTATTTGTGAAAAAGCCGCAAATATGAGA
Organism: Fragum sueziense; assembly: GCA_963680895.1. Taxonomy (NCBI): domain Eukaryota; kingdom Metazoa; phylum Mollusca; class Bivalvia; order Cardiida; family Cardiidae; genus Fragum; species Fragum sueziense. The sequence continues at coordinate 66,931,616 of OY804596.1, read as the reverse complement.
TTCGATCCATCGACAAACAATAAATACGATATGTTTACCCCAGAAACAAAAGAAATCGAATGATTGCGTTAAGATTTTGTTAGAAAAGGAAATTATTTAATTGACCTTTCTGACTGGAGCCCCAACATCAAACATTCCGAAGGTCATTTCCCGCGTTTTGATAATAATTCTTGTCATGTTAAATGTTTTTCTGACTGGGCTATCCATATGGATAAATTATCAAAACAGAATCGATATCTATCACGTAATTCAAAATACACACGTGCAATTTTAAGGTTTTGATCAAAATGACGTCACGTGCTTCTTTTTTGACGTGACACTACCGTTCTTTGTTCGAAAAGATAGAATGTGACTTTGTTAAGTACAAAAAGCAAACACACAATCCAAGTGAATTGATATGATTTATTTATTCAAAAAATAAAAGTGGCCGTTTAGAAGTTCGGGTGAGTGTATGCTAGAGTGTAAACAATGTCAAAAGTAGCTTTTTTTCTTTCAAAAGCAGATAACTCCTGACTTTCTGGTCCGATCTGACCCAAAATCGAACTCATTCAAGATCTTATGGTCACTAATATTGTGTTAAAGTTTTTTCTTGATTGGTCAATAATTGTAGATGCTATAGAGTAAACAAAGTTGAAAACGGTCACAAACGACAATTTTGTCAAATTCAAGGGCAGATAACTCAGTACTTTCTGGTTCGATCAAACCAAAATTCACACTCATCCGAGATCTTATAGTCACCAACATTGTGTCCAGCTTTTGTATTGATTGGTCAATATTTGTAGATGTTAGAGTGTAAACAATGTCAAAAGTAGCTATTTTTTACATTCAAGGGCAGATAACTCCTGACTTTCTGGTCCGATCTCACCCAAAATCGAACTCATCCAAGATCTTACGGTCACTAACATTGTGTTTAAGTTTTGTCTTGATTGGTCGATATTTGTAGATGCTATAGTGTAAACAAAGTCGAAAACGGTCAAAAACGACAATTTTGTCATTTGAGGGCAAATAACTCCTGACTTTCTGGTCCAATCTGACCCAAAATCGAACTCATCCGAGATCTTATGGTCACCAACATTGTGTCCAACTTTTGTATTGATTGGTCAATATTTGTAGATGCTAAGAGTGTAAACAATGTCAAAAGTAGCTATTTTTTATATTCAAGGGCAGATAACTCCGGACTTTCTGGTCTGATCTGACCGAAATTCGAACTCATCCGAGAGCTCATGGTCATACATCTTTTGACCAAGTTTGGATTAGATTGGCTTATATTTGTAGATGCTAGAGTGTAAACACCAAATTGTTGACAGACGGACGGACGGACAGACATACAGACGGACGGACATACAGACGGACGGACGACGGACAAAAGGCGATCACAATAGCTCACCTTGAGCACTTCGTGCTCAGGTGAGATAACAAAAAATTTTGAGAATAGCAATGTCTCTATCTGTAAACATATTCAAACGATCATACAGGTACCATCGTCACTGTTGCAGATCTATTGCTTCATCTTCTTAGCTCAATACACGTAAACGGTTCACTTAAACGTAAAAAAACAGATCGCTGTCACTCGATCATAGACTAGTGATAATCATTGTTGTCATGATCATGGATCAGTATGTAAATAGGTCATGATACTGTCGAACATCAGTGATACAGATGCTGGAGAAAAAAAATAAAACTCCAAAGAGCAACTATTTTTCCGAATAGGTGGATATCACTAGAGTCTCATCTGAGGCTGTTCAGATGGAACCCCGATTTGCCATCGAGTCGAACCCGAGTTGCGAAATGAACTCACTCCCCGATAATCAATTTTAAAGCCATAAAACTTGAAACTTGGAAAATTTGATTAAACGCCTATTTCTACATATAAACATATTCAATGGCGTTGTACAACAATGAAAAACATATAACATAGATGGAAAATACAGTAAGTAAGTACAATATAGCTCACGATAACTGAACTGGTAGGGCAACCCCAGCCAATAGACTGGGATGCTCCGCCAGGTCATCCATCGTGAGTAATACTACAATGCTAAATGTACATGTATGAGACACTGGGTTGTCGACACAATAGTCTAAAACAGATCAAAATAATTCTTGAAGTAGTATGACTTCAACTCTTGTTTAAACATGTCTACAGTATCACATTGTCTTATTCCAATGGGTAATTCGTTCCACAGCTTTGGACCTACTACACTAAAACTTCGGTCGGAGAATGTCTTGTTCTTGTTATACGGTACTTTATAACAACCTTCAGATGACTCAGATGATCGTAGAGTTCGTTTTGGCACCTTGAGAGATAAAATTTCAGTCAGATAAGATGGTGCGTTTCCTACTGAACAATTATACATGTATGTTAAAATCTTGAATCGGATTCGTGCTTTGATAGGAAGCCAATGAAGATCAAATAATGCAGTTTTGGAACTATCATACTTGGAACGGTTTAGTACAAGTTTAGCACACATATTCTGTACACGTTGCAGTTTAGATATTTCTTCTTGGGAGATGCCATATAGAATAGCGTTACAATACATGTAGTCTAAGTGGGATACAACCAAAGACAGAACCAGAGTTTCAGTAGCCTCTTTTGACAAATATTTTCTAATGCTCTTAATTCTGAAATAATTCAGCATAGCAACTTTACATTTTGTTTTGATGTGGTCTTTGAAAGTTAAGGACTGGTCCAAGAATGCACCCAGATACCTTATACACTTTTGCGATTTTATAACATGGCTACATATATTGATTTCTGTAGTGTTACACTTATTGAGCTGTGCTCGACTTCCGAAAAGAATAAACTCTGTTTTTGAATTGTTCATTTTTAATTTGTTACTATTCATCCATTCATTGATGTGAACAGCACAGTCCTGTAAATCCTGGATAGCTCTGGCTTCTTCAACTGGCGTTGGTTTAAACCGTATGTTTGCCGTGTGGTCATCGGCAAATCCGTACACAGATATAGACGGAGGCACTATGTCAAAAATTGTCCCAGCGTATGTCAAGTAGAGCCAGGGGCCCAAGCAGCTTCCTTGGGGGACACTACAGTCAAGTTCCCTTGCAGAAGACAAATTAGAGTTCACACTCACTCGACAACTACGCGGTCTCAGGTACGAGTCCACCCATTCCAGCGCAGATCCGCAGACGCCATATTGCCTTTCGAGAACGTTCAGCAAGATGTTGTGGTCAACAGTATCAAAAGCAGCACTTAAATCCAGGGCTATCAGTGCAGTGACCTCTTTCTGCTCCACCACATCAAGAATGTCATTTACCAGTCTTAGAAGAGCAGACTCACAGGAGTGAAATTGACGATATGCTGACTGATTTTTAGGGAGTAAATTATTTTCCTTGACATGTTCATTGAGTCGATAGAGGGCTGCTTTTTCTATCAATTTAGATAAAAATGATAAATTACTGACTGGTCGATAGTTGGAAAATGTAAGTTCAAGACCAGACTTTTTTAGCAGAGGCCTGACAATTGCCTGCTTCCACTTGGCGGGGAAAATTCCTTGTGTCAAAGAAAGATTTACAAGCTGGGAAATTGTTGGCAAAAGTTCATCAAAGTAAGATTTCAATACCTTGGTCGGAAGAATGTCAAGTTCACAAGATTTAGTTTGTAATTGACTAATGAGCTTTCTAACTTCATTCTCTGACAGATTTTTAAAGGAATCAAATGATGGTACCTGTTTTACATTAGGTTCATAGTTCTGAAAGTCGTTCAAAGAATCTCTTATCTTTTGATCTTATCCATAAAATAGTCAGCAAACTTATTGGCGAGGGCATTTTCATCATCCATCGATGGCATAGGATTTTCGGACTTGCTTCCAGTGAGATCTTTCACCAAACTGTAAAGCTTTTTAGAGTCACCCTTTGATTCAATCACTTTGCTACTGAGAACTGTCTGCTTCTCATTTCTAAGTTCATAGTGATATTTGTTAAGTGCAGACTTGTAGATCTCGTAGTCACTAGGTTGCCGATGTTTGCGCCAAAGTCTCTCAGATCGACGCATCACTCGTTTAAGGGATGTAATATTGTCACTGAACCAGGGCTTTGGTGATCTACATACAATGTATTAGAACTTTCTCCTTCACAGGTGCATGTGCGTCAAGCAAATTTTCAACTTCGTTCTCAAATTGATCAACAAAAGTCTCAACAGAATCGGCACAAATTGAAATTTCTCTGAGATCATTAGAAAATTTATCGTTGTCCGTGCCTTTGATATTCCGAAAAGAAATAGTCTTACTCATGATGTTCTCTTTCTTAATCCTTGTGACAACTTTTATAACACAGTGGTCTGATAAAAACTGGCCCGGTTCACATGACAGTAGATCGACACCGTTTACAAGCTCTGTAATCACAAGATCAAGACTATGGCCATCTATATGTGTTGGAAAGTCAACATGCTGCAACAATCCTAGAGCAACCAGAGAATTTCTAAAGTCTTCGACAGCATTACTGCTATCATTAATATGTAAGTTAAAGTCTCCCATTATCATCAGGTTTGAATACTTTGGGACTATATCTTCTAGAAATTGACAAAATTGGGTTACAAATTGTTTTGGTGTTGCCAGAGATGGTTTCAAAAATACATGTTTCCAAAATACGTCTCGTGGAAACCCCGTTCCTTTAAATATGTCAAAGACTTAAACAACAATGATCAAAGAAAAAGAATTTGTCATACACAATACGTGCATTAAATTGAGTAATCATCCTAAAATGTCTGCTTTTAGTAAACACATCAAGAAAAACAAACGTTTTAACAAACTTCATACAGAAGAAATAATCCGAACTGGTTTGGAACCAAAGGCGTGCCAAATTTCATACTGAAAAAAGGTTGCGATGTTAATCCTTTCCCGTTTGAGCTATCGCTGCTGATGATGATATAGGGTGTTTGTTTACTTTATAAACATAGTGTATGCATGTATCGCTTTCTAAAGATTTTGCCCTTTACACAATATTACGAAAGTCAAATCACTACAAGAAAATGGTTAAATCGAAAAAAGATCGTAAAGTTGGTTAAGACGTGGCATAAATTGGATCGGACAATGAATCTTATAGTGTTTGTTAGAGAACACATAGAAGGCAGGAAAAGATACGACAGTTTTCCTGTATGGTCGCAAAATCTGTTTCGAATTTTGGTCAACTGGCAATTGAGTCTGAGAAAGGGTTTTTTGGTAATGAAAACCCATTTCGCCTGTCGAAAAGTGGTGATAAGAATTGGACGTCCGAAAGGACGTCCAATTAAAAACGGAATTCTTTAACCTTGTATATATTTTAGGCGCTATGAGAGATGGAGCCCTGATCATTCATACATGGATATTTCCTGCAAAAACCCACTGCCTTTGACCTGATGACCTTAACTTTTGTGTTTGACCTACTTTAAAAAAAGAATTTAACCTGTCCTATATCTTAGGCACTTTTAGAGATAGATCCTTTATATTTTACACATATACACGTCCTGTCTAGACCTTTCATTTGGGACCATGACCTTTGACTTCTTGACATTGACCTTGGAGTTGACATGTCCTAGTGATAAGCTCCTGTAAAGGCGAGCTACGTTGTCCGCGGACAACTCTTATTATCACAGTTATCGCATTTTCCCTTGTTTCTGGTACAACTTTACTTGGGAGTATGAACAATGTTTTTATTACATTCCTAGCAGTGAAATCCTTTAATTTCACAGTGAAATAAATTTTGATATTTTCACTGCAGTGAAATATTTCACTCCGGCCGGAACTACTTTTCTTTTCTTTTCCCCATTAATTCATTATCCCAAGATTCCATGCATGCATAACATCGGAAATGTATGTCAAATAAGATCTACCTGCAAAAAGAAAAAAACATCTAAAGATAACTAACCTATATTCTTTGTTTTCGCCCTTATTCTACATTTTATCACGGAAGCGATGATCTGTCCAGCGCTGGAGTGTTGAAGGGAAATGAGAAACACGAACATGACGAAATTTGATAGGCCTATATTCAAATCACTTGAACAGACAGTTGTTTTTACGCCTTCTCAAAGCAACCAAACGACACATCACAGAATTTGATAAAAAAAAATTGTTGCTAGACCATCCCTTTTGTCTAAAGCACGCTAAATCAATAGTTTTCCGCTGAAAATTCTGTTTCTTAAATAAATCTGTCATTCAGTTGTTGACCTTGTTGATGTTTTTTTAGTGGTAACTTAGACTGGAGTTTTTGAAAATTTAGACTAGAAAGGTTGAAATTTATTCAGTTCGCTTTTTATTCTTTCATTACAATTGTTTTGATAATTTAAAGTCCAGATAGATGCTTCATTCTTTGTTCGCTTCAAAGTTTAAACAAAATGGCGGCCTTTTTTTCTGAATACACAAAGATTATGTACGATACATGCGCGGTATATAGCCTTGGATCAGATTGGAATAAGAACGTTATTTTTAACAGAGTTTACCCAAAATTAAGGGTTAAATTCCCAAAATAGGTATGCAATAAATAGATTAACTAACGGAATAAATGTAATATGAAAAATATTTCACTCGAATGGGGTGAGATGCGGTTAAAAAAATCGCCTAGCGGACTCGTTTTTTCAATCGCATCACACCCCATTCTCGTGAAATAATTTTCATATCACATTTGTTCAGTTAGTAAATATCTATGTCTTTTGTATATAAAGAAATGGGTTCTATTAATTTCTTAAAGGTTAAATGTTACAAAAAATATAGGTTCGGATACGTAACGACGACAATCGAAAAAAAAAAAAAAAAAAGATCGGATGTTTTGTGAATCTCAAAATGGCTACATTACGGGTATTCTACCTTAAATGCGATAAAGAACCTTTTCCCAAATCCTGGTCCTTTTATTTCATTTTACAAAGGTTCGACGATACAACAGACAAAAGAGCCCAAATGTCACAGAGACGCAAATCAAACAATCAACAAGGATAGCTACGCATGTTGGGTCCCCTGTAAATGTTCGTGCTCCTTGAAAACTAATCACAACGATTCTTGTTTAATTTTGAAACCATTGAAATAAAATGATACACAATTGAGTCAGGATCTGAGAATAAACGTCCCAAAGGCATGTGAGCCCAACGTGGCTCAAATTCAGCCTGCGTATACACGCAATCTGATCATGAACCATGTTGTTCTTGTTGTTCTCCATTAGTTTCTTCGCGAGCTGTAGCAACCTAAAAATGCGGCATGGATCCCGGCCGCTCTGCAACTTGGCACAGGAAGATCTTAAAACATGGCGGTATGAAATGATATACATAATAAGGGACAGTTTCGCAGATCTTGACTAACTTTATTTCATTTCACAAAGGTTCGACTGTACAGCAGACGAAAGAGCCCAAATGTCACAAGGGCGCAACAATCAACAATCAAACAACGGACAGGGATAGTTACGGATGTTGGGTACCCTGTAAATGCCCGTGCTCCTGGAAAACTAACTTGGATACGTTCAACAAACTCTCGAATAATGAGAGAGACCAGTTTGTGAAAGATAGTGATGATAAGTACAGGAAACTTCTGCAGGTAATACGCGATTCTATTGTGTTATGATAAAGAAGAGACGAATGTCTGGAATTAAGGTATTCCACCCATCACAAGATACCACACACTTCGTGTAATTCTCCCTATCTCCGCACTTTTCCTTGACAACGTAAACTTGCGAAGGTATCCGGATTTTAAAATCCAGATATTCACTGTAATATGCGATGCAACGAATGACGCCGAAGATGTGCGAACTATTTGGTATCTAATGACCCTTGACCTTAATCAAAATTTGTGCAAATGTCATTCATTATAATATATGTGTACCAGGATATCTATTCCTCAAAATTTACTTCGACGAAAACATCCGGTAGTAACTATAGAATAGTGTTCAAAAATGTCAATACAAAGAATTGGGCGCCTCAAAAACGGTGACAAATGTGTTTTATTGGTCAAGTAATCTAGCGTGCTTCTTATATACATGTATGATAATAATTTAATCTTGTTCCGTGTTTCTAGGTAGAGAAAGAGCAGCTATCGAAGACGAGAAACACCAAACTCAGTGTACCGGACGAGCGAGTGTCATCCAAATACATCGGATACAGCGGAATTAGTCTGTTTGTTTGTTTCCTTGCAACGATTATAATACTGGATATGAAAGCCATTATACACGCGGTCTTCGTGTTCTGGGCAAATCTGAAGGGTATTTGTGGGTGTAAATGTAAGAAAATGGAGCGTAGACGAAGCAGAGTCGAACATTTTGATGGGATGGAATTATCGGGATGAAATGTAAAAGTATAACAAGTACCCATTGACAGACGATAAACTGGTAGGCTCGTCCAAACTCAAAAGTGTTGCAGTGATGTCATAAGCAATTTCTTCATTTTCCACAATGATTTCTCAAGCATTTATCTCATTGAGTGTCAAATGTCCATTATGTTGGAATGAATTCATTTTTTTTACATATCCTATCTTTTTCAACCTTCATATTGTCGTCTGCAACAGCTTTCAAATTGGACGACCTTAAGATTTTGTCGTGTGGTATAGGGTTAAATCATAAGATTAAAGAAATTAAGAAATTATGGACAAGAAAGACAGTATATAGTGTTTATAAAAAGTTCTTCGCCTTTTATACGCCGCCGGAGGCGGACGTATATTGGCGTCATCTTCGCTGTCTGTCCGTCCGTCCGTCCATCCATCCGTCCGTACGTCCGTCCACTTTTCTTGTCAACGCAACTCCTCCTAAGTTTCTGGCTCGATCTTAATGAAACTTGGTCAATGTTATTACCTCAATTGGTAGATGTGCATGAAGGAAGGATTTTATGGTTCATTGATTTTTGCCAGAGTTATGCGCCCTTAAAACTTAGTCTCTGGGGCTTATTGAAATTGCAGCCTTGCCAATGCAACTCCTCCTAAGTTTCTGGCTGGATCTTAATGTCACTTGGTCAATGTTATCACCTCAATTGGTAGATGTGCATGAAGGAAGGATTTTATGGTTCATTGATTTTTGCTAGAGTTATGCCCCCTTAAAACTTAGTCTCTGGGGCTTAATGATATTTCAGCCTTGTGAACGCAATTCCTTCCAGATTTTTGACTGGATATTTATAAAACCTTCTTGTGAACACAACTTTTTACAGGTTTTTGTGTGGATATTTATAAATCCTTGTCAATGTCATTTTTGTTTCTCAAGGTTTATAAGTGGCGGCGTATATTGTGACCATGGCACTCTTGTTAACAATCACTTCGTAACTGCAGCTTAAAGGGTTTCGTTGAAAAGCATAGATTTGTTTCAATTCTTTTTCCTACTTTTGACAAAAAATATAAATAGTCCTCTGTGTGCATTTCAAGAAGAGCATCGTGTTACGAGTTTTCATTAGTCCACTTGGAATGTAGGTAAAAATGCCAGTGTGTAGAAAATAAAACATTTCAAAGCGAAAAAAATAATCTCTAAACTTCTTTTTCATGGAAATCTGGCAATTTTACCACTGGCTTCTTTTACCTCTGGCAAATTAACTATTCAGGTATGACTTTTTTAGCTTTGACATTTTTACCTATGGCAATTATGCATAATGGCAATTTTACTTCTGGCAATTTTACCACATACCGTCCATTTGCATTGGTTTGTGACCCGTCACACCAAAGAGGACCCCCTAGCAAGTGTGAAAAGTATCAACCCCTGTCAGTCTGTGTGGTGCGCACACCACGCAGCCTTACTAGGATCAACACTTCTCACTCTAATGTCCTTTATATATATATATATATATATATATATATATATATATATATATATATATATATATATATATATATATATATATATATATATATATATATATATATATATATATATATATATATATATATATATATATATATATATATATATATATATATATATATATATATATATATATATATATATATATATATATATATATATATATATATATATATATATATATATATATATATATATATAACAATCCTAGAATATTCAACATATCTTATTACATGTTAATTTTCTCAATATGACATCTGATTGATCTTTGCTGAATCTGGTTATTTTCTCGAAATTTTGTTTTATGTACTTGCCAAAAGGGCCTTTTACATGTAGCGTTACGGGTCACATGTTTTGTTCTCATGTGCGATATTATTGTTTTGGATATCGCCGCTTCTCTTTCTCTTCGAAAAGCTAACATTCTTCGCTTCAAATAGATGTCATATTGATCACGCAATAATTAACATTATTATTGATGATTTCTCATATTGTTGTGCCACGTGACTCCCCATCGTACATTATAAAGTTTTCGATCAGCATATAAAAGACAAAACCCATGCCATTTTTAAGCGTTTTATTGCTTCGATCTCTCAGATTTATAAAACACTTGAAATATTGAGAGAAAATGAAAATTCAAGTTGTTTTAAGTTAAATTCATAGGCCGCAAACCCTATTGGTCTACCATTTCGTTATTTGAGTAGGGCGAAATAAGTGAAAGGTCAAGTACCTCGTTAAAGAGGTTGCTAAGACAAAAATGATGTTGTATAAAAAGGGAGCTAACTAGTATTTAACTTAATATCATTGAGCGTGTATGGATTGTCATCAATGGTTACTTTTCGTGTTTTGCAAAATAATGTTAATCCAAAGAATGGATGGGTTACAAAATGAATTGAGATAATGGTCCATGTCAGCATCTATGTTCCTATGTATATGGGATCTTGACTTTCAACTTCCAGACAAGTTTCAAGTTTCAAGTTTATTCAACATTGTACAAAGAGACAAATGATACTGGCTCTGAATTCAGAAAATCAAAATACATACCCCTATCATGATTCTTATGAACGTCTGGTCGCTTTTTAGAATGATTACGATATATTGAGATTATGGCTTTACGAACCGTGTAGGCTTTACGAAAAATTTAGACTGATCCAAATTAAAAGATGTTGCAGACGACAATTTCAAATGAATTAAATTTTGTATTTTTCTTTCTTTCCGGGTAGAGAACATTGTAGGAAATGAAGGAGTTGCTTGTCATAAGCAAATTCTTCATTTTCAACGAATATTTCCAAAGCCTTTATCTTGTAGGGCGTCAAAAGGCGCCACCATGTTGGAATAGGTTTAATTCACAACCACTTGTTATCAGGGGTGTAGATACGCGGTTTTGAACGCTGAAATCATTTTGATGGTGTTATCAAAGATAAACCCTCATGATTTGGGACATGACTACTGTAAGTTACTGTGTACTTTTTATCAATATATTGTCGCTTTTCAACAAAAACTCGTAACTACAGCTTAAAAAAGCTGCAGTTACGGTGTTTTGTTGAGAAGCATCGTTTTAATCGTATACATTGCATATTAACACTGATACATGTATATCGTAACTTTGAACTTTTATTACAAAAAATAGATATTTTGATCATGTCTCACACGAAAAATAGATAGAATATTATGTTAAAATATATTTTGTGTTTTAATTATATCGTATAGATCTGTACATTCAAATATCGGATAAACCGGTTTTTTACATTAAATCTTTGAAGGTAAGTCGCTCTTCCTTTTCAATAAATGTAAGGGAAAGACGTAATTTGTATTCTTCAGTACTTGTTACAAGGAGACACAAAGCGTTTAATGGCAATGATTTTGAGCTAAAAATAGACTGGGTTAACGTAAGGTTTTAATAAACCGTTGGTGCTGTTATAAAATCTCGTAACTACGGCTTGAATCAAATCGTAGTAACGAGATTTTATAACAACACCTACGGAACTATTATTGTTTGTCCGAAATAAGGTCACAGTTAACTGTATAAAACCGTTCCCTATTTATTGGATTCTACGTCATACTGCATGTTTTTTACGATTGGAAATCACGCGACACAACAACAAGAATATGGAACGATTTTATTCGGTTAACCGTGACGTTATTTCGGACGAACAATAGTATTTCGTTGGTGTTGTTATAAAATCTCGTAACTACGGCTTGATTCAAGCCGTAGTTACGAGATTTTATACAACACCGATGATTTATCAAGACTTAACGGTAAACCCAGTCTATTTTTAGCTCAAATTTCTTTGCAATTCCAGAAAAGTTTCAAACATGATGTTAATAGATGACCGATTTGAAAAGAAATTGAACCAGATTAGACGAAAACATCCATGGGATTTTCTGGTGAAGATGTTTTTTTTGGAAGCAAATTTTGCATAATTTGCTTCTCTATGCAGTCGGCTGTCTCTGCACTTTACCATTCTCTGCATACCACACAACACCTTCCGGTCCTCCTCACTACAAATACTTCCATCAAAAGCAATGATTAATGAGGTAACAGTCATTCGAATATTCAATATGTAAGTCTGAAGTTATACATCACGGTGGGGATTGTGCATGCTGGGATGGGTAAATCTACGGACAAATTTGCCTCGCTTCATGTAAGACATTTTGCAATAACTTCCTTATTTCTGCGTCAATTCAAAAACGGTTTGTTGCATGTACCCCACCTTACTGAGCTCTTTCCTCCGATGTATGCTTTACTTTTTTGTACTTTTTGCGAAAAGTGATCCCAACCGACCAGAAAAACGACAAAAAATCTGATCGTTTTTCAGGTCAGTTGGGATCAATTTTTGGGAAAAATATGGGGAGTCTTCAAATAAGTAATACACCTGAGGAAAGCGCTCAGTAAGGAGGGGTACATGCAACAAACCGCTTGAAAATTGACACAGAAATAAGAAAATTATCGCACAATTTCCTACCTGAAGCGTGGCTTATTTTGCCGTAGTCGTTATCATTTCGCTTTCTGGTCAGTGGGATCAATTTTTTGAAAAATTAAAAGGATACCACAAATAATCCATGTACCCGAGGAAAGAGATTTTCAAGGCGGGGTACATGCAACAGACCTTTTGAAAATCGACAAAGAAATAAAGGAGTTATTGCAAAATATTTGACAAGATTCGAGATTATTTTGTCCGTATTCGTTATCCATCCCAACATGCACAATCCCCACCGTGTGCATGTAGATATTGAATTGTGTGACTGTAAAAGATCATTCAATTTATCATGTCTCTAAGAGAAGAAAAGACCGACGTAGTAATTTGTTTTATTGTGGTTCAAAGATCAGTCCAATGGCCTTCCTTGTAAATAGGTCCGTCAAGTTTACTTATCTATGAAATATACTAGTCAAAACTTCTAACCGGCCACTTTAAAAACTAAGATATTTTTTTCTGTGGTGATTGGATTTTCATAAAATTTGCTATGTGGATTTTTGAGCAACTTTCCAGATGATTTTGGCAAAAAGTTACCGTTGTTTTATTGAATCAAAAACGCAACGCGAGAAAAGCTCAAAAAGCTCTAAATTCACACAGAGCTCAAAATATTATGAATGTAATGTTTTTGTTCTCACGGATCGTTAGCAATAACATAGACTAAGAAAAAAATTGAAAATGTTTGACAATTGTGCGCAGCATAAGGCCCTAGAAGTAGATGAAAGAGCTTATGTATGCAGAAAAGCGGTTCTTAAATACAACGTCTAAACACGCTTTTCTTCGAAAATGCTTTAAATATAGACTGATGATTCCCGGTGAGCTACAAAATAAAATATGTGTACAAAATCGGTTTGTTGCATCATTTTTCCACACCAGACCATAGTTGAGCATATTCGCTTGATAAAATGTTTTGCCGGTTGAATTTGAACACTGCTTCTGCTGTAGTCAAAAATCACACAAAATTGACAATGTTTTCCAATCTTTTACTTGGTCTGGGTTGCAGCTAACGATTTGTGTATCTTAAATTGTTGAAAAAGTAATATCTCGAGCTCTATTAAGATTTAGAGCTTTTTGAGCTTTTCCTTCATTTAGCATCCAAATTTGATAATTATTGGTAAATCATCATGGAAATCCAGGTACATTATGCTTAAAAATTCACATATCAAATTTCACTAAAATGTTATAATTTTTAAGAAAGTTATCATCATTTTAAAAGTGGCCGGTTAGGACTTTTGGCCAGTATATATCCAAAGCTATAAATAGTTAATTTACATCTATATATAGTTAATTTACACAAACGAAGGTTGCGCTAAAAATAGATACAACAACTCCAGTATGGAATCAAAGTATTCAAGGTATTCAAATGGATAATCAAAGTACCTAATCAAAGTACTCCACTTCTGGACAGGCCTACATTTTTAACAAATTTGCTTCCCACCAGTACTTTCAGTACTTTGATTTGATACAGTACCCGTTACAAAAATATTAACGCCCAAACTACAATAGTCCCAGCCGAAAATGACAGTGACGTAGGCTGATGTTTACTGCTGCAAAACCAATCAATTCGTCTGATTTGCACCGTTACAAATACGAACAGAGTTGATTGGTTGTCAAGTAGTAAACATTAGCCCACGTCACTGTCATTTTCGGCCGGTACTATTGTAAATATGCCCATATTTTAATCAGTTGATAATTGAAGGACCCAGACGTCCAGCGAATCCCTGACACATTTTCACATACTCTGCTTCAAACCAATTTCCAATTGGTCAAGTATATTCTGTTTGTGTTCGGGAGACAGGGTGGAGCCTAGTAAACGGTTCAATACATTTGAGCTTGAGCAGAAACAGCCATCTCGCCTATCGGTTAATCGTCGGTATCATTGCAAAACATAACTACAGTGTGAATCAGGCTGTAGTAACGAGGGTTTAAAATAACGCACATTCTTTCAATTTCGAAATGTGTTCATGTTCGTGCAGCACGTTTTTCTCTTATATCAACCGAGGTATCAAGAAGTAAACTCGTCGAATAACCACTTTGCATAGCCACACCCTGAAAGGTGAATAAAAATGGATTATATCAAAAGATTTGTTGAAGATGTTAAAACAGTGAATATAACTGATTAGAATGTAAAATTACATATATTGAATTGCCATTTAATTTTGGGACGATTGACAAATATGCAAGCGATTATGAGTTCTCTAGCATAAAACAATCACAATAGATTGAATGAATTATGATAAAATAAACAAGAAAATCTTGTGTGTTAAGACGCGAGTTTTATTCAGTTGTATGGGCTTCTAATAAGTCTCGACCATCAGATTTTGATGAATATTTGATTGAACCCTTTCAAAAAACCTGGTTTAGACGTCCCTAGTACAAAATGTGTTGAAAAACATTGAGGCAAAAGAAGAAAATGCTGAAAAGTCAGCCGATTTGAATTTCATTTGAAGCAGAGAAGATGGAATACTACCAGGAATTTGTTGGATGTGGCAGATCTTTTAACTAGCGCCTGAAAAATGTTTATATATAAGAAATAAAAAAGAAAGATCTCATTCACAAATCTAGTAAATCCATAGCTTTTTACCACATTCTCTGCCTCAAACCAAATTCAAGTCGGTCAGGCATTAACAGAATTATTTTCTACAATATTATTGTTGTCGTGCCACTAGATTTCACGCCGCACATTGACAAAGTTGAATGTTAAGGCAAAGCTAGACGGTCTGTGACAATACAAGAACATTTCGAGGGATCAATGTAACACTATTGTATAAATATTGACACCTACAATAATTTTTTCGGTGACTCCTTCGATTTGATCTACTTAACACTTAGGTTGTTATCGCTTGAAGTATTTGGCTGCCAATGCACATTTCCTCTAAACACCTATTTGTAACAACTAACAATTTACTCCTAGAAAAGCTATCTAAGTACAGCCGAGAAGCAACATGGGTCGGAAGAAGTCTGTAGACGTGTCAGATGATGAAGAAACAAAGTTACTCAGAACAATACCTCCTGGAATCTCAGCAAGGTAACGTTGATTCTTCATATCTCGACGACTTATATCTCGAATATGTTGTTATGTCGAAGAAAGGATTACAACCCATCATCAACTATAAAACAGTCCATGCATCTTCGGGCGTCATCCATATCAACGAGAGATAACCTCCTCAAATCCCGGGTGTCATCCGTGGTAACGGAAATTGACGAAGGATACTTCGTCAATTTCCGTTGCTACGAATGATGCCCAAGGATACGTGAAATGTTTTGTTGTTAATGATGGGTTGTATTGCTGGACATTGAGCACAAGCCATGGATGCACATGTTTCATCATTTTTACTCTGACTCCATCATCAGACAATCATTCACACAAATTAACATTTCCTGATAGCTGCTGCTGCTGCTGCTGATGATGATGATGATGATGATGATGATGACGATATTGACAAGTATTATATAAGAAATTGTAAAAAAATATTCTTTATCTGATCTTAGATGTTTTTGAAATGAAATACCTCAAAATGCCTCTATGTTTACCATTTTAAAGAAATAAAGATGTGTAGTAGTTTTGAAGCTGCTCTAATTTACTCGAATGTGTAGTAGGAGTCCTAAAGCTGGCTGGATTGGGGATAAAACTCAAGTTCACAATGTAAGACAACAACATGTAACAGATTAGCGTTGGTCAAGGCGACAATGTACATTTTGGTCAATATATGATAACACATCAAAAGTGCATATTTATAGGTTTTATAAATACCCTTTATTGATAGTGTTGTTATTAATTGTTATTTGAAAAGGAGATAATTATAAAATAGGAATATGATCAGATTGGAACCCAGGCAGCTAATACAAGATTGGAAAAGAGCAAAAAAAGCGTTTATGTTGAATTATGCAAGTAAGCTAGTACCATTATATAGTCAAACTAAAATTAGATTAAAATTAGATTTAAACAGGGAGTCGTATTACGGGTTTCATTTGACCTGACACTGACATTTATGAAAAACATGTTCATATATGACAAATAACACAAAATTCACCGTAAAGAATTAAATCATGGTCGTCAGAAATGTATACTGTGCAAGAGAATTAAGACTGGACTAATTTTAGGAAACATATCAAGCTTGTAATTTATGAAAATAAAAGTGAAAACTGCGCCATGTGAAATGGATCACATAATAACAAGAAACTCATCTTCGCAGGGCAAGAATTCTACCTCCACTATTTAAAGCAACAAAGTGAAGGTAGAATCATTGGCTTGCGAAGATGCAATGAACTCCGTTTGCAAACGTTCTCAAGTTTTAATAATACAATGTACGCTATCTATATAAACTTTGTATCACCACCATGCTTATAGCAAGTATGCTTTAATGTATCTAATATAGAAAATCCATGCTTGTATCAAGCTGCAGTTACGAGGTAATTGTTGAAAAACGATGATATCTATTGTAGAACCCACAGTATAAACGGAACACAGAGCGTTATACTCGAACCGGAAGACGTGAAGAAATCAAGATGGCGGTCCATCCGTATAATGTACCTCACGATGTTTCTGAGCAGTGTGTCGTTCTCTATCTGCATGTCATCGTTATATCCATATCTCAGAATTGTGAGTACTTCATTTTTTAAAACATGTACCCATAACAAATAATACTAATAATGATTTAATAATGTATGCAAAAAAACAAATATCAATAATGCCATAAAGAAATCAAGATGGTGGTCAACTAGAATCATGTACCTCATCATGTTTTGAGTAGTGTGCTATTCCTTATATACCCATATCTCAGAATCGTGATTATAAGGATTAAGTAGAACACACAATTTACAAGACGTGAAAAAATCAAGATGACGGTCAATAACAATCTTGTACCTTACGATGTTTCTTAGTGGTATCTTACTCTCTATCTGTATGTCTTCATTATATCCATATCTCAGAATCGTGAGTAGGCCTACTCAACACGTGCGTACACAATTACACCTTGCACATAATGATAATTGTGTAGAACACACAATATTAATAAGTAAACGTAAAGAAATCAAGGTTTTGGCAAATTCACATTGTTTCTTAGCAGTAAAAAATGTACACATTCTATCGTTAAGGTGGTGTACCCGTTAATTTCATTTGGAAAAAACAGTTCTAAAGAATGAAACATATTTTGCGGTTCATATTTTGTTATAAACATTAACTGAGGGATCCGAACGGTTCCCAGTTCGTAGGATACTTATGTTAAACATGTTGGTAGAATAATGGTTAATATTTCAGTTAGACTCCCGTGCCGGTACAGATTTTCTGGGCTGGGTAGTTGCCGCGTACAGTGTAGGACAGCTGATCGCCTCTCCCGTATTCGGCATCTGGTCTAACAGAGCGGTGTCGTACAGGAATCCCCTCATTGCGTCAATAACTGTCAACATACTCGCTAACTTTCTGTTTGTTTATCTGGAGAGTATAACGTCTGGTGGAAAATACTGGCTACTAGCTGCACGAGGGCTGATTGGGTTTGGTGCAGGTATTAAATAAATATTTGAGCCAGGATCTGAAAGAATGGTCTTTTTAAAACATTTGAGACGACCAGGCTTCAAGATCACCATGTGCCAAAATAGATTTTAGCGGAGATCCACACTGCTCTCCTATGATTGCAACAGGCCACAAAGATGCTTCCAGAGAACAATATGGTTTTAGATCAGACTGCGTGTATACGCAGGCTGATCTGGAACCATGTTGAACCCAAATGCCTTAAAGGACCATTAATTCAGATTCTGGTTCAAATATTTTCACTTTGTATCCAAACACTAGATCTAGAACGAAATAGCACTTAATCAATTTCTGCCATGGTTTATATGAATTGTTATATAGAAACATGTGATGAAATGAGACATTGGAAACATTAGGAACGTAATTTAACTTTTTGGCCTTTAAATTGGAGACCTAAATTAAAATCGATAGAATGAAGTTTCCACCCTGACGCATACCCCGAAGGTCCGACTAATTGATAAGTTTAGAAGTGGTATTCATTACCTAATCTCATTTTCAGTCTTATTAATTAATTACACAAGAATTAATCTGATTGTAAAAGAAAAATGATTCGTCCAAATAGATTACTTGTATTATTAATGAAATTTCAATACAAACGATTTGATATTGCGTGTGAACACGGCTTCAGGGCTACCAAGAGTGATATCTGAGGTCATATTGACCAACCAGTCTAATTCCAAATTTACCATTTAAAATTGCAAAACAATCTATCTGATTGGCCGAGACATACGTCTCGTCCAATCAGATGTTTTATTATGTATCATTACTTAAGACAATCAATTTGGAAATGTTTGTGAATACTGCCTCGGTCACATTTCAGGGAACGTGGCAGTTGTTCGAGCCTATCTTTCATCAGCGACAACACTTGATGAACGGACATCCACGATGGCTAACCTGTCAGCATTTCAGTCAGTTGGATTCATTCTCGGACCTTGTGAGTTTTGTATTTCTGTAATCATTATCAAATAAGGATATATTTTCGGATTTTCCAGATTCGTCCCTTAATACATAGATTTCTTAATAAATATAATGAACCTAGATTTACCAACAAAATTCTCAAACGGCTGTCATGGTTCCTTTAATTGCTTTCAGAGAGTAGAGCATATATTCTTTTCATTTTTGGAGGGAATTGGGTGTCATTGTTCAAGAGTGTTGGTAGTCTTATTGCACTTAGCATTTCAAAAGATTTAAATAACTTTATGACTTTTGACTCAAATAATCGTAACAAATAATTTGGTAGAGAATGGGTATGAATGTGTATACTCAAATATACGTACCTTTAGGCTGAATGTTATCAAACCTCTAGAAACGTGCCAATAGCCTCGATTCTTTTTTTGAGTGAAACCGTCTCAAACATTACATTCTTATCCATTTTCAGTGTTGCAGACAGCTATGGTCCCTATCGGGTACCCCGGTCCCATCAATAGTAAGGGGCTGCATCTAGATATGTACACATCTACAGGGTTTCTAGGGGCCATTCTGGGTATCTTCAACATTATCCTGCTCATATTCGTGTTTAAGGAACACAGTGTCAAGGATGACCAATTTGATCCGTTCAGTATACAGTCAAGTGGTTCGTGTACGATTTACATTATTTCTTAGAAGAAACCACTTTGGGAAATAAAGAAATTGCTTGTCACCCAATTTTCTTAATTCTTTACTCAGTGTTTTAGGTGCCTTTATCTTTCAATGTGTGAAAAAAATGCCATTTTCTTGAAATAGAATAAACAGCGCCTTACTTTTCCTTTGTCAATTGTTCACATCTCTCGATAAAATTATATCTTCTTCACAATCCACTTTCTCTAGTAGCTTCACTGTCTTCTTTCCTTTATGTCCATCTATTTATCTAGCTTGAGATTTCATTTTATTTTTCCACTTTAGTGGTCTAAATATTGTTAAGTGTATTCATTAAATGGTACCATTTGAAAGATTCGCTGTTGTTTTGGATGGAAGCTTTAACATTTCCTAATGATGCTAAGCATAATATGATACTTAATCATTAACATGTATGTTTACATTCAGGTTCTAGCCTTCCCAATGGAGGAAACAAGGATGATGATACAGACTTCACACCACACTATCCTGCAGTGTTTACCTCTATAGGAATGTTCTTCTCTGTTCTATTTATATTTGCACTATTTGAAACGTAAGTACCTTTCTGTCTAATTGTTAATTCGTCTACATTCTTTTGTGGAATTTGAACACAATACACAATTTGCTTTGTATTTCGTCCCTTGACAGCCAGAAGTGGCTATCAGCAGTTAAATTTTAACTGCTGATAGCCACTTCTGGCTGTCAAGGGACGATTTGTTTCTTTTGTGTGTGTATAGTCGTCCCCAGACCGGCACGCTATTGAACATATCTTCGCTTTTCAACGAAAACCTCGTAACTGCAGCTTGTTTTAAGCTGCAGTTACGAAGTCTTCGTTGAAATCAGCGATATCCAATCAAACATATTCATCATACAATACCCAAGCTCGTCAGGTCTAGCTGTATCTCTATCCTGCATCAAAACGTCCACCATAGATGTGCTTGGTTGTCCTCTGTTCCCCTTTCTATGCTCTGGGGCCCACAGTACCGCCTTTCTAGCCGGCAGCTATTTGAATAGGCTATCTTGTCTGTGAGTTTTGCGATTTACTGGTAGAGTGCATCATTCTCAATAAGCTCTCCTGCCACAAGTTGGGCTTATGTTCGGATTAGTCTACAGGACTTGTCTTGTCAATGCAATGAACTTTTTTAAAATGTGTTTACTTTCCCATTAACTTCTTTGAGTAAGAGTAATTATGAGGTTTTTGATGAAAACCGACGGCAAATACGAACTATTTCTTACAACAATTCCATCTGTTTTCAGAATAGCTACACCTCTGTCAATGCACATGTTCTCCTGGACGAAATCAAAAGCTACTTCGTTAATCGGTGTAATCCTCGGCTGTGCTGGAGTTATCTCTATATTCGTGTTTATTATCATAAAAGTTATATCGAAAAGGTAAATTGGTCATCTTCCACTTGTACATGTAGTTATTCTATAAATTGGTCATCTCCCACTTGTGGATGTTCATTGTCTTGTACATTCAACTATACAGCTTAAGTGATTTTTATAAACATGTGCAAATACTTGGTAATTTTTATTATCTATCATTTAGAGTTGTGTCTGTTGACGCCCGGGTATAATTTGTAATTAAAATAATTGCTCTTTATCTAATAAATTAAAGATTATGCACTTTCCACGATCAATCGAAATAATACAAGAAACGAAAAAATACAATATTCTGGCTTGTCGTCTGTGGTTCTATGTTCTATATATGCATGCAACATGAACTGGGATCTGGAATATCGAGGGCTTGGTGTAAAACTATTGTAACTCCATTTTATAAAACTTTACAGGAGAGGAAAAAAACTTATTGACTTTCTCAAAGCTAAAGAGGAAAAATGTTTTTAAAATTCTAAATTTTATTTCAACTATACAGAATTGAAACATAATATTTGCACACACGATGCATTCCTTCTTAAAGATTCAGAAAATGCAAAAAAGTGAATTTCTGAAAAATATGCAGTTACAATAGTTTTGCACTGAGCCCTCGATATGCCTTACATGTATGCTGTTTGAGAATATGTACCATGTTTTAGGATCAATGTTGTTCTCTATGTGTAATAGCGCCATGAATAACTACAACAATGATATAATTAATATGTAAGAGAACAGTGCATATTATGATGATTGATTTATTTTCCTCTCGAAAGTCATACATGCCCTTATTCCAGATTCCGGCTCAATTGCATGTCACAGTTTTGCTTGAAATGTCATGTACAAAAGACATCCGTCGAAATACCTCTTTATTTCAGAGTAAATGAACGATTCATACTATTTGCCGGTTTTGTGTTCTGTCTTGCAAGCTTCATTACTTTCTTGCCTTTTGGTCACGATTTTCCACAAATCGAGATAGCAGGTAGTAATGTTGATAAATTTATTGAATACAAATATCACCTATTACATTCGGAAATGTCATAGATACAATGAGCTGTATTCATGGCGTTTTGAGACGCACCTAACGATATGATACTGTGGTACTTTTGCTATATACATTATACAAGTATTCAAAGTATGCTAAGTCGAATGTTTGTTTTTTGGAAAATAAAGAAAACATCACTTTAAGCTTTGATATGTAAACATTAAACTGTAGGTATGTTTCTATGTAAGCGCACTTTGAGCACAGTCCGGTCTGTTCTTTGAAAGGTGCTACATGTCGTGAAAAGGCACAACGAAAGTAAAATGGATCCTGGCCAGACTGTGGGCTCAACTAGATCCATGTTTGTCTCAAATTTCATAAAACTCCTTTTCCAGATCCCAAGTCGTCTTGAGATTTCTTTAACAAACACCAAGTTAATATTTCACTTTAATGTAGGCCTAGTCTTGTCATCCCCAATTGAGATTTAAACGGGATGTCGAATTATTCGGGCGACGTCGTAAACATTCGGCGGTGGAACGTTTCACCGCCGAATTTTTACAACGTCGCCCAAATAGGTTCGGAATATGTCCGGAAAATTAATGTTAACGACGTCGCTCGAAATACATTGTATTCCGAAGTCGTGTGAATCTCATTAAGGGAGGACTACCTCAATGCCTTTTGTTTCAGATTTATCCACTGCAAGGAATATGTCATCACTGGAAAGCATAGCATTAACGATAGACAACAATGAATCTGGCTTTAATTCCAACAATTACCAACCGGCACTCGTGAGCCATGAATCAAACAATACCGGACACCACAAAAACCATACAGTAGAACCTGTGGGCTGTCCTTATGAATATAAATGGTGTCAAACCACGCCCGCTGTCAGATTATGGCAGTTCCTACTGGGGACATTCTTTGTGGCTATTGGTTATCCAATATGTAACGTGATGTCTTATACAATATACTCGAAATTGCTTGGACCAAAACCACAGGTAGTTACTTTTTCAAATTGATACCATCGCTATTATTACCATCTCATAGATTTTCCTCTAATTTTGTAATAGATGCTTTGTAGAGAATTCCAATACCTAGTTTATATTTCTTTGAACACCATCAGCCATTGCTATAATTAAGAGTTGTTTTATTCTCCCAAAGTCGCTTTGTATCCAATTGCTTTTTATGAAACCTACGTTTATAGATCTGCCAGTTTGATTATGGTCTTGTTACAAGTATCACATTATGTATCTTAAGGTAGTCTACCCATAATGAGATTCACGAGAAGTCGGAATTATTCCGGCGACGTCGTAAACTTTCGGCGGTGGAACATTCCACCGCCGAATGTTTACGACGTCGCTCGAATAGATAGAACACGTAACGAATACTAACGACGCTGCACGAAAAAAAAACTACCTCGTGCAAGTCTCATTAGTGGTGGGTTACCTTAATGAAATAGTGACTTGAAAACGGATATAACAATGTCTTCTGTCTATTTCAGGGCACGTGGATGGGCATGTTAACGGCGGCCGGAAGTTTAGCCAGAGTTCTGGGCCCTGTTTTTGTCAGTCAGATATACGACGCGTACGGACCAAGAGTTACATTTATAGCCGTGATAATTTTAATAATGTTGACTATTCTAGTTCTGACTGCAACATTTAAGATACTGGTGCCGTATACTATACAGAGATCATTAGGGGTGTCCGGTAACCACTCTAGTTATGGTGGTTCTGGAATGGGCAAACAGGACACTTGACCTTGACTCAACCACATACAGCAGCGTTTTAAAAGGCGACAAAGAGAAAAGTCATAGGGAAAATCGTGTCGGAAATTATAATATTTTTATTACTTTTAAGTGCCGTCTGGTTCTCTTTCTTCTCGTAACATTTCCTTCGATCAGTTTTTCCCATGTCTTTGCGAGCTTACAACAATGACAATAACATGGCAGGAATCATGTGGCAGAATACCAATAACAACAACAGAACAAAAAAAATCTACGACAATTGTGCCAATATAAGACCGAATTGAATTTGGTTTAAAGCAGTGAAGGCGGAATTCGTCAGGGATTAGCTGGATGTGGTGGATCTTTCAAACAACACCGAATAGAAAATTTATTCGAGATAAAACATTTGTTTGATTACCAATATTTTTATGTATGATGCTTAAAGATCCAACACACCAGCGTTGTACTGCCTACTCTTTTGGAAACTTTTTTTTCCAAATCAGTCACTAGATCTATGCGTATATAATATAATCATTGTAAATTATCGGTAACGTATAATTGATGACATGATTCCCAGTCGTGTACATGTTTCAACTTGTACATATTTGTATTAATTCCCTTGTGTGTGTTTACATAGTTTGACCTGTAGTAGGCCTAATTTAAACAATTTTCTTAAAAGTATAAAAAACGCTTTGGAAATATTTGATCGAATAGAAGAATATGTTAATGGTCAGATGTTTGTTTTATAGTCGTTTTGTATGCTAAAGCCTCTTGTTCATTCCTTTAGGTTTGAAACAACATTCAACTTAAACCATCTTATATTTTTTCTGGTGTGTGAGATTGTTAAAATTAAATTGTGATAGAAGGCTGAGTCACGTCATTAATTTGCACGTTGGTTTCTACATGAAAAAGAAAAAAATGCAAGTAATATTACAATATTTGTCACTTTGTGTCTTATGGTCCGGTCTCAAAAAACTCCTAGTCCACAACGTTTTTATCGGAAGCCTCGTAACTACAGCTCCTGTCAATCTATAGTTCCCACGATGGATATTCACGTGATACGACAATTTTTTTAAAAAAATCTTCAATAATTTTGTTAATACGGGACCGATTTGAATTCTGCTTGAAGCAGAGAATGTGGACAGACGACAAGCATAAGATGAGCGTGTTGATTTCTTGAAAAATCAACTAATAAAAAGTTATTGAAGATAAACCAAAATTTTGGTTTATCTTCAATAACTTTTTATCATTCAATTTTTCAAAAATCCAACATGTACATAATTTTCAGGCAAAATCAGACTGGCTGATGTGCAATAATGTTCATCTTTACAAAAATAATTTCTAGTAAGTTCGTTCGTGAAACGGAAACCGGGTCTTCTAGTAAAGAAAAAGATTTCTTGTCAGATTTATTAAGGACATTATGTCGCTTTTAATGTAATTGTGAGAGCCGTCTACTATCACTTTGAGACTTGATTCGAAAACAAAATTGACATAAAATTCTTAATGTCACCAAATTAGAAGCCGGAGGACACACAAATTACATCTCTCTGCAAATTTGTCAAATTAGGCTCAAAGATTCACGCAAATTGTCAGCCCTCAACGAGTTGAAGTGAATTTAATTTTATAGCATTTTCTGGTATTTAAGCTGATTTGATGGAAGTGGTGATCAATTTAGATTTAAAAGAAATTCTAACAAACATTTCTTGGTAAAATAAAGAGAGAGGTCGGAACACCAATTTATTCTAGATTGACTGTTTGTAATGAATAATCCATTCCCAAACAAGACATTATTTTGACGTCCCTAATACAAAGGGCAAAGGAAAACATTGAGACAAAAGAAGAAAATGCTGGCGACCAGCATTTTCTCCTTTTGTCTCAATATTTTCTTGGCAATATAACACACAACCCCTATCTTTATATAGATGTATATCTTTTTTGTCTTCTGAAGCAGCTTTCAAATTGGACCACACAGAAATTGTCTCGTTTTGGAATGGATTAACCTATGTTTTGACGATGAAGATTCTTACGATACACGAACACTTATCCTGTGTAAAAGTATATATTTGCACAAAATGAGAGACAAAGTATCAGAAATAGGAATCGAACCGTTTGCCCTTCGAAGTCTTTCTGTGTGCTGTTTTGGACTTTGATTCCTATTTGTATGTTCGTATTTGTATATGACTTTTCTACATATTTTAACGTACTGTGGCATTTATAATATGACAATAATTGTTAAGCAGCTTTTTCTTCTTTTGCATTATTGTTTTCGGTACAAAACCATTACTTGTAATTTGTTCCTTATGCTTGCTCTTCATTTAGGCCGTTTTAAAATTCTTGCGTTTAATGATAGCCCAACCCTAATAAGATTCACGAGACGTCGGAATCATTCGGACGACGTAGTAAACATTCGTTTACGACGTCGCCCGAATAGGTTCGGATACGTACCAAATGCTATATCGACGTCGCATGAAAAAAATCCGACGTCCCGTGAATCTCATTTCAGGTGGGCTACATTAGGACAAAACTAATTAAGTCTATTGTAACAACCCTAGTCTTATGGAAGACAGTATTGAATTTAGATGCCACGAATTCAGAAAACACATAAAGTTAAGAGTGGTTTGCATGGGATCTGAACATGTAATTCTGAATTCAATTCTAAATTTCAAGTGGGTCTTTCCAAAACACATTTATTCTTTTCCATAATAGGAACATTAGGACTGTTCTTCTTTGAAAGCTGTTGCACACATGTACGCAAAAATTGTGTTTATAAAGACGTTTTTGTGTCAATAAACCACATTAACCCTTTCCCAAACAAGACCTGCTTTTGACGTCCCTATTAGAAAAGGCTCGGGAAAACATTGAGACAAAAGAAGAAACTGCTGATAACCAGCAGTTTCTCCTTTTGTCTCAATATTTTCTGTGCCATATTTTACACAAATCATATCTTTAATAACATCCATTTTGTCATTTGTGGCATTTTTGAAGTTGATCACCCTAAAATTTTGTCGTTTGGGAAAGGGTTAAATGTTTAGACAGTGAAAAAACTGTAGTTACCAGCATTTGAGTCTTTGCTTCGATGTCGTTCGAACTTTTTTGAATGGTGTGAAAGCCAAAACAAGGTTTGTTCTGGGAAAGTTTTAAAGAATAGCAAAACAACAAAAATGGCTAAATAATTGGCATGTTTTATTGCAGTATGCATTTTTACGTAATGTGGTTGCAAAGGAAACTCATTTTACCGAACAAAGTAATCACCTTTTTCAGGGGTTCAATGCATTTAAATTGTTCAAAGACGATTTTCAGAAGAAAGCAATTGGTCCAACTCTCTGTAAAAGACAAAGTTTTGTTTTCCTGCAGAGCTGTAGATAGGAACAGGTTATTGTGTTTTCATGTGCACTTTGATGTTTTTGTTTACTTTTGTGCACCAAATCCTACTTCGAAGCCTTTAGGTAGAATTTTCGGGTTTAGATTATTTTCTTGTGCCTGATATAAACTTTTGTTAGCGTTAACCAAGTGTTTAAGAACCTATATTAGTTATATTTCCATAAAGCTTAACCAAAATAGGTATATAATCATTTGGACAGCGATAACCAATCAACCGGACACTAGTGTCAAAATGAACACCGGTTCAAATAAGCAGATCAGCATTTGACGTTTGTTTAATTGGAGTGATTAATTTGAGTCGAACTTGAAATGTTGGGCGATCATAGTTTACTTTTTCTCCTATTTTTCTTTAAAACCAATATTACATGACTGTATCAAAGCCGTAAATGAAATGAATTTTAGACTGGATGAAGAGACAGGCATAACAAAAATGATAAAAAGTCTGAAAACGAAAGAGTGCCATACGGGCATTGAACGTTTGCATAACGGATGCAATGTACAGATGCAATAAATCTGACGAAAATATCCTTTATTGACATATATAGGCCGTTTGTCTACAATATGGCAATCATAAAAGTGGGCTGGCTATATGAAACTGCAATCAAAATTGGCATGTTGCATGTCTATGTCACATACACAAAGCACTATATAAAGCATGATTTTCTATTACCAAGCAGACGGTGGTAGGTTCAATGTCTGAATTGCGGGTTTAGAAAAAATACCCAAAAAAGAAAAGTACAATATGGTCCAGAATAACAGATAAAAAAGTAACAGTAAAAAATCCAATTCTATAAGCATCAATTGCGAGTTGTTATGAACGTGCTTTTTAAAACTTGTTCTTATTGCCAATGCTGCCCAGACACAACTTACATGTAAATGAAGTATTCGCCCAAACCAGTAAGCTTTCACGTTTTATTCAATTCGTGGGTGTTATTATAGCCATCAAAGAGAGTTTGGTCCGTTTTATAACGCCATTGTACTATTCAACACTCAGATGCAGGACAAAGATCTGAATCTATGTCGGTCTCATAGGCCTGAAGGACCCTTGGATTCTGGTTTAAAACACATAAGATACAAGTTTGGGTCACATGTGTAACATCACAATTTGATCTACAGACAATGAGATCGTAAATTTACTTATAACCAAATTGGTAGACATACGGTCATATGGGACACCTTTTCTGTGCTTGGAATTACATATGAACCTTCATGCCTAACCCGTTGCCACACAGTGACTCTTTTTGACTCCCCATAAGATAATGGCGTTGGAAAACATTGTTGAAAATGAAGAAATTGCTTGTGACAAGCAATTTCTAAATTTCCCTCAATGTTTTCTATGTAAAAAGACAAAAAATGTATAATTTCATTCACTTGAAATTGTCGTCTGCAACATCTTTGGAATTAAACCAGTCTATAATTTTGCCGTTTGGTAATGGGTTAAAAGAACTTTATGGGATGACATAAAACCAAATTTAGAGAGATGGATCAGACTCAGTAAAAGTCAACCAAATGTCGTATTTGGAAAATGGAAACATTTTAAATTTAAAAAAATGTAAGAGTGAAAAGTTTTGAAATAAGTCAGGCTGCGCGGAATGCGTGGACTGCGCAGGCTCACTTTTGATGATGAAAACACTTTTTTTAAAATATCTTATACAGTCGACACTCGTTGTGTAGAAGTCATAGGGGCCGTCAAAATACCTCGACATATCCAGAGTTCGACTAATCCGATTTGATTATTTTCGATGAAAATGGTAATTAACCATTTTTGATGGTGAAATAAGTGAAATAAGTGAAAAAAGGTCAGAAAAGATCACTGAATTAAAATCAATCCTCTCTAAGGCCATAGGACAGTCCTTCTGGAGCGATAACAAAAGAGATAGTGGAGATCTAGCAAAATTGATTCTTGATTGCACATTCTACATAGACAAAAAGGTATATAAGAATCGCATTCTGTTGAAACAAGTAGAACATCTTACTAGAAAGATGTGCTACGACATGCACATCAAAAGAACTGAATATATAAGTAATACTGTCAGGGTAAATTAATATCAAGTCCGTGAAAATAGAATAAGATAAGGGAGAGGAGGAAGAGTGAGAAAGAACATAGTGTGTCTTTTGTCTTTATTCCTCTTTCTCTTCTCTCTAAGTCTCACTCTGTCACTATAAAGTACATGTCATGAACTAGATTAACAGTAGTGGGCATTGGAACGCTCCATCTCATTCTAACTGCCTACCAAAAATGGTATTTTACTGTCTCTCGTTACAAATTACATAATATTAACATTCTTCTATAGTTATAAAAGGATATATACATTTAATTCTTTTTACACACATTTTAAGCAAAAGAAATGCCCCGAAATATTAAAGCTGTATTAATACAGAGAATCAAACTCGATTAAATATAAAAAATAAGCAATCAACGTAAGAATTACTAAGCGTAAATACTTAACTAGCTAGTTAATAGACGTAAATATTTTGTCTTGTCATTGTGATATGCCAATATTAATAGCAACATATCATGCATGTTTTAAACCTTACTTAAACTGTATTGCTTATCATTGTAAATATATTATACTTACAGTTGTCGCCACATCGTATGGCACGTGTTTATGTTTTGTTTAACGTTCAATTACATTTGAACAAAATATAAACATTGTGCCATACGATGTTGCGACAACTGTAGTATATTTTATGTGGTTATTTTATGACAACAGGACCAAAATATATCTAGGGACAAGTTACCCGAAGATAGTGCCTCGAAGTGAACGGGGGAAAATACATAGGAACGAACGAACGATGGGCATCGTATGTGTCCATGATTTAAACATAGTAGAAAAATGAAAGAAATTGCTCGAAACGAGCAATTTCTATCCTTTTTCTACTAAATTTCAATGGCCGTATTTGTTTCGAAATTCATTTTGATATTCGTATTTTGAGGATTGGACATGACTTTCACTTCGACTTAAGCGGATTTTCGACTTTTTCGATGTCGACATAACGAGTGTCGACTGTACTATCCTTGAAACAAAAAAGCTTTTCATTGTAACAGTTGTTGATAGTCTTTGAAATATACTTTGACATACTAAATGGGTCAAAAGTCTATATAGAGCGTGCACTCATAAAATCAATGCTTCGACGCATATATTTTTAACTGCTCGCGTAAATTTTATGCGTCGACGCGTAAATATGCGCGTCGACACATAAAATTTACGCGGGCAGTTGAAAAAATATGCGTCGACGCGTAAATTTTACGCGAGCAGGAGTAAAAAATGTGAAACCGAGGCTGGCCAATGGGAGAGGCGGTTAGAAACCTTTCCATTTATACCATAAAATTGATGGATGAAACGAAGGATCTGATTGGTTAATAGATAAAATACGCGTCGACGCGTATATTTTCGCGAGCAATTGAAAATTTACGCGTCGACGCACAAATTTCCAACTGCTCGCGTATATTTTATGCGTCGACGCGCAAATATACGCGTCGACGCATCAAATTTATGCGTCGACGCGTATATTTTTGCGAGCAATTGAAAATTTACGCGTCGACGCACAAATTTCCAACTGCTCGCGTAGATTTTATGCGTCGACGCGTAAATATACGCGTCGACGCATCAAATTTATGCGTCGACGCGTATATTTTATGCATACACGCTCTAAATAGACGTTTGACCCATTTGGTACGCCATAATATACTGCAGAAACATAAGCAAATGTCCGATTTGTAATATATTTACAAGCCAAGAATTTTATCCCAACTTCGTTCCTTAAAAGTTGGAGAAAGAATAATTAATGACCTTCCAAAATTTCAATGTCATAAAAACGGTATTTTATTCGTTGGTTTTGCCAATATTGTTTACCCATTACCATATTTTTAAGGACTGTTCCAATTTAAAAGACGTTTCAGACGACAATCTCAGGTTGATGTAATTTTAAAACCTTTCGATTTTGGTTTGGAAAACATTGTGCAAGAT
The DNA here is from genome assembly GCA_963680895.1 of Fragum sueziense. Lineage (NCBI taxonomy): Eukaryota > Metazoa > Mollusca > Bivalvia > Cardiida > Cardiidae > Fragum > Fragum sueziense. Next base: position 66,900,346 of record OY804596.1, on the reverse strand, counting down.
GAAAAAAATTGCTTGTCTCAAGTAATTCCTTCGTTTTCAACAATGTTTTCCAAAGCCTTTATCTTGTTGGGTGTCAGAAGGTGTCAATGCGTGAAAACGGGTTAATCAATGCTGTTGTTTACCATCCAGTTTACTTTTTGTTTTGTTTTTATCATGAGAGAAAATTGCTGAAATTAAATCTCTATTCTGGTAACCTAAGTTCAATGAATTACACCAAATGAGTCCCTTTGAGGTATATAAGATATATAAGGTATGTAAGAGGAATGGTTCCAATTAGGCCTTTTAAAACATATAGATTTAAATCAGTCTTTCATGTTCCCAATGAAATTCTAAAAGCAGTCACAAATGCCAGAAGCATCGGTCTTGATTTCCGTTCATTAATGGGTTCCCATTTTGCTTGGCTTTAGGCCTATATAAGGAGGTTTGAAAGGAAAACATCGACAAAATTTGAACATTAGATGTGTACTAAGATTAGAAAGAGATATACTCTTCTGTAGAAAACCCCAAAACATGAGCAATCACAATAAAAAGAAAATCTGACGTATTGTCTTAAGAAAGCTTCATGTGAATATTTTCCCAATGGTATTCTAAATGTAAAAAGCTACATGTCCCCTACATGTTGGCCTATCACAAAAACTATTTGATTGACCCAAAAATGCCTTTAATGGCAAGCTGATACACAGTATTTATCGACTTTATTTAAAATAAAGAATCAAAATAAATTTAAATGCTACCCGTCACACTAAAAGGGGAAAAAGTCGGGAATGCTGTATAAATAATATTTGAAGACAAATCGGGCCCAGATGAGGTCAACCAAACAATCAGTCCAAAGATGAACATATTATAATGCAGGAAATAGTAATAAAACAGATTTAGAAAAGACACAAGTCCAAATATGTCAAGCGTACAGCATACTTTTGAACGTGATACGCTCAATTGGGAACGATTTTGATCAGTTTTACCGCAACGTAATTTCGGACGACCAATAATATTTCGTAGGTGTTGTTATAAAATCTCGTAACTACGGCTTGGTTCAAGCCGTAGTTACGAGATTTAATAACAACACCGACGGTTTATCAAAACATAACATACATCCAGTCTATTTTTAGCACAAAATTCTTTGCTATCGTATGTGCCCATGCCTAACCCCGTAATTGCTGTAACTTTATGGGATTCAAGCAGTCCTATAGAAGGCTAATTTGTACTGGAAATAAAATTCAAAAATGTCATCAAATTAGAAATCTAGAGACACACAAATTACGTCTTCCTGCAAATTAAGCAAATTAGGCTTAAAGTTTCACGTAAATTGTCACCCATCAACGAGTTAAGGCAAATTTGATTTTATAGCATTTTCCGATAGTTTAACTAATTGGCGAGAATTTGGCGATCAGTTTGAATTTAAAAGAAATTTAATCACGCACTGTAGAACGAGATAGGGAGAAAAATGTGTGTAATTCGTTTCTTGATTAATGAATTATATGAATGAATTCTTTCTTCAAAATGAAAGGTTAGCCTTTACCAAACCACAAACTTTCAAAGCTACTACAGACGACAAAATGAATGTCATTGAAAAACGATTTGTCTAAAATACAGCACAGGAAATATTGAGGAAAAATTAGAAAATTTTGATTATTTGCAATTTTTTGACCATGATCATTGCATGTTGAATCAATGCTAAGGAATAAATTATACGAGTGCCAGTTTTGACGCAAACTTTTTGTCTGAGCGATTCTAAGCAAACCTCATATAAATCTAGAACAGATATGTTTTAATGACATTAAGGGGTCATTTGTCTGCAAAATCAGACACTTCGGTCCTATTGCGGCTATAAAGAATAGGAATAAATTCCACGCTCCGCATGTTATAAGTACATTATGTTACATTGTCTATACGTTGTCTGTGAATTGATTGTATGTTTATTAAATCTAGACTAGGGTTCAATGTCTGCTGTGTACTTATGAAATGATGCGTCAATCGCTACTTAGATGAGAAAATAAAATTTAAAATGTTCATGCTTTATGTGGTAAAGGGTTAAACGCCAAAACCGGATGAAGAATCACAGATCGAGCTATCTGAGGAGAACTTATTTCTCAAAGCCAAAATATTATAAAAAAACAATGTTGTTGGCGTCCATTTTCATTTTTCCATATCGAGATAAAAAGACATAAAATATACGCAATGAGCTTTTTATTTAGTGAAAGAAAGTTTGCATCAAACTAATTCAGCGAGTTTCTGGCAATAATATACGTAAAATAAATCAAGTATCGAATAGGCTGATTTGCTCAGTTGAAGAAATAGAATTATAGGCAAGCGGAAAATGCCGTTCTAAACCTAAGTTTTAAAGTGACATTTCAGAATTTTTTGTCATAAATTTTACTTTTATTTTTATCTGAAAGAGCATATTTCTTTATGAAAATTCTGAAAATTTCAAGCCAAAATATTGCGCCGTTATCGAGAAATTTATATTTTTGTGTTAAAATTGAACAAATTGTAGTGGACAACAGTTCGGATTTATATGCAATTTATCGATTATGTCTCAACTTTAAATGCATGTTTCTCGCTTATTGGCAACAACTTAAAAAAAACTAATAGTATTTATACTCACTAGAATAACAAATCTTTGCATCAAGACATACTTTAAAAAAATGAAATTGGAATGAAATGTCCCTTTAAAATACCAATGCTTAGATTTTTTTTATGAAATTCTGAGATTATAATGGCTTTTTCAAGCATCACCTTATTGATTGACTTCTTTTTGGTAAAGATGGCTCTGAAATCCAATTTTATTTATCTAAAGCTTCAAGAACCAAATTATAATTCGCGCTATGCGCGACTACAATGCGTCTATTAACCCTTTCCCAAACAGAAAATTGTAGGGTTGTCCAATTTACAAGCCGCTGCACACGGGAAACGGGATGTAAATTTAGAAGAATTTAGTGCAAAATGTATCACAGAAACTATTTAGACTTGGTCATCTGCATAATTTTCTAGTTTGCTTCAATGTTTCTTTAAGCCTTTTTTTTACAAAACAATTTACGTCAAAACAAGATCTTGTTTTGGAAAGGGTTTAAAATTGCACTTACGATTCTATACGAGAAAGCAACGATGCCTTTCATCAGAAACGCCATCATTTAATTACAGCAAATATGCACGAAACTGCAACAGAAACTTGAAAAAAAAAACTTTAGATCAATTACGCAAATCATGCAATGTTTTCTCTCTCAGGATAACATTTCTGAAATACTGTTGACGCCTTTCGATTTTCTTCGCAATAAAAGAAAGATAATCATTTTCTCAAATTTAATGTCTTTTTCATTACTTTTGAAATTCACTACCCAATCATGGTAATTGCCAAATATACAAAGAATTTTTTGTAAAGTAATAAAAAAAATCAAGAAGCGTTATCCAATGGCGTCATTTTTTAAAACCCGGACGATATTCGGATACTATGACGCATTCAATGGTGACGAATCACGTAACATAAAATTCAAATATACGAACCAACACATAAACAATTGAGTCCAAAATTAAGAAAGACCCTTCCCATGCTTACATAGGTATTTTTTTAATATGTGCCATGATGTCGTGACTGAATGTTAAGCTAATCAGATTATAAGACTATCAAAGCTATGTCCGCAATTAGTTGTACATAATTATTGAATATTATTGTGACACGAAACAATAAGGAACAATTTTCGCGGGCTCGTGTGCTAAAAATAGATTTCCGATGGGAAATCCCTCAACAACGTTTGCCGGGTACCAGTCTAATATTTTGTTTATCGGTCATGAATCGGACATTTTTTTCGTAACAGTGTTAGCGAAAAATGATTATTTTCAAGCGAGATATTAGTCGATCATAGACAATGCAGGCGGGAACTAAAACTAAGAAACATTGCGCATATTCAACATGCAACATTGATTCCAGATACGGAGACAGACCAGAAATGACAAACGTTTTTTCTTGAGATTCCTCAGCAGCTTAACCAGAAAAAACATCGAAAAGTCTGAAGGTAAAGTAGCTATTATCATGAAACTTCGCGGGTAGATAGATCTCGTCAAGCAGAAGTGCAACATACAAGGAGCACAACTCTACCTTGCTTATTTTGTGAGTTATTGCCCTCTGTTGTAGTGAAAGCCTGTGGGGGTATCAAATAACACTTAGCGACAAATTCTATTTTTTTTCTAGATTAATCCTTTCGCAAACAAGACCGGTTTTGACGTCCCCAACAGAAAATTCTTGGGAAAACATTATGGCAAAAGAAGAAAATGATGATCGACCAAATTGAAAAGACCTGCACAGCACACAAAATGAGTGTGAATAACTTCTTTGGATATTGATGATCATTCTACTTTTGCCTCGATATTGTCTCTGATATAAAACACTAAAAGTATTCACATCCGTTTTGTCATCCGCAGACTTTTTTCAATTTGACCCAACATGACATTTTGTCGTTTTGGAAAGGGTAAGCGAGTACGCACGAGCGGCACGACGAAGCTAAGGCAGGACCGTATGTGTACACATTACTTGTCAACTGGTTATTTCATAGTTACCTATCATAAAAAGTACACGATAGTGCAGCAACCTTCTCAACTCTGAATTAAAATGTTTCTCAACAAATGATTACAGCAATCAAGCTTTAAGAACGTCATCTTCAGCAAGTTGAAAGTGGAAAAACTTTGCGAGATTCACAGCCATATTTGTACGATAGAGGATTCCCAATCTATTTTTAGACCAGTGAGGCGTGACGATGACGTATTTATTCACAGAGAAAACCGTCCCCTATTTATCATACTAATAGCCACTCGCGATTAAAATCGGAAAGAAGAAAATATCCTATATACATGTATAGTGTGTCAGTTTTGTTTACAATTCTCATACGTAAAATGCAGTCTATCGTCGCTTTTCAACAAAAACCTCGTAACTGCAGCTTGAAACAAGCTGCAGATACGAGGTTTTCGTTGAAAAACGACGTAATGTTCCAATGTAATCATTTGAACATAAACATTGTCAAAGTAAATCTGTAAATTACCTATCACGTAAATTGTTTCATATGCAAATGTTTACAAATCTCCATGCATTTCGTGCATTTATTACAATTACTTGTGGCATATTGATAACGTTTTATTGTTACGAAACCTATAAGATAGCAATTATTACCAGGAAACACATGTGTTGCCTCGCAAATCTTGTCAAACCATTACTAATAGTTTTCTTACAATTATTCATAATCACTTGAAGATGATGTCATTTATTATCCTGTGAACATTTTGCGCATTCTATTTGGTCACATAAATGTTCGGAAACAACCCATTGAAAACATTCAGAGCAAAAGATAACAGGGATGAAAGGCATGCTAAATTTGTTATTTCAAGTCCAAACCCTATGATGTGGGTACTCATTAGAACGTCTCGATGAGATTCTTGATTAACGGTAAATCTTATTGTCCTTTTAAAAAAGCCTTGAACACCTCGTGTTTGTAGTTCTGTAAATTTGAGAACATTGTCCCGTAAATGTGAAAACATTGGGTAGATATAGTATAATTATATGTTATTTTTTTATTTTCTTGGCAAACGACCACGCAGGGGTTGTATGAGCCTGTTAGACTATAATATATTTTTAAAAACTCGGTTTAATTGTATTTTAAGTTACAAAGACAAAGTTTTGTCGCATAGTCTCGTTGATTTTAGCCAAGATCTGAAAAAATTCATCCTTAACCCATTACCCCATGATGACGCCTTTCGTCACCTCAAAAGATAAAGGCTTTGGAAAACATTGTGAAAAATGAAGAAATTGCTTGTGACAAGCATTTTCTCCATTTACCACAATGTTTTTACACAAAAGTACCAAAAAAGTGTACAATTTCATGCACTTGAAATTGTCGGCTGCATCATCTTTGAATTTGGACAATTCTAAAATTTTGACGTTTGGTAATGGGGTTACCCCCTGCCTTTATCGTTACTGTCCTTTAGAAGTAAAGACACTCCCTTAGTCTGGCGTTAGACATTTTTTAGATTAATAAGTCGCAAGGCAAGCACAAGCAATAAAAACAAAATTGCTTTGCCAGAAAAGTAAGCCGGATAGGAATAATATGAGGTTATTATGTCATTAATTTCCTTAATTGTATTTAAATTGCTCAGACGCTAATTTATCAAATGGATTTCATCCCCTGTATAGTCCATTAATTTGTCTACAACTTTATAGATCTTTTCATCTAAAACAAGTTTTTTTTCTTAAATATTACCGGTGTCATTAAAATATGGTAAGCTATATAATGAATGATATAACAAACTACAACTTTAGAATGATATTTGAAATTATCCCGTTGTTTAAGAATTAGATCTATGTTGAATGATTTATTAGTCCCCTCCCCTACCGGCGAAGCCGAAGGGCACTTTATGTTTTCACTCTGTCCGTCAGTCAGTCCGTCCGTCCGCAGGTCTGTCCGTCCGCCCGGGCAATTAGTTTTCCGGACTTTTTTTTCTAAACGCGGGTAGCTATTGGGCAGATTTTTGGTATGTAGACCCACATTGATGAGTTAGAGAACAAGTTTGAGTTTCGTTCTGGTCCGGTGAATTTTGAGGAAGACACGAATGCTGGACTTAGAAAATTACTGGGAAATTACAGTTTTCCAGACTTTTTTGTAAACGCTGGCAGCTATTGAGCTGATTTTTGGTATGTGGATTTACAGAACAAGTTTGAGTTTCGTTCCGGTCCAGTGATTTTTGAGGAAGATACGGATGCTGGACTTAGAAAAAATACTGGGAAATTACAGTTTTCCAGACTTTTTTTTGTAAACGCTGGCAGGTATTGAGCAGAAGTTTGGTATGTAAACACATATTGATGAGTTACGGAATAAGTTTGAGTTTCGTTCCGATCCAGCGATTTTTAGGAAGATACGGATGCTGGACTTAGAAAATGTTTGGATATAACAGTTTTCTGGGCTTCTTTTTCCTAAACGCATATATAAAGCTGTTAGGGGACTTGGTATTGTTTTGCAATACTTCAGAATGATTGTTACTTAATTAACTTTATTCTTATCAATAAGAACAAAAAAAGAGACTTCAATATAATGATTTGAAAAATCTAAAACAAACTGAATAAAACTATAAATTAATAACGCCTCTAAAACAGATAATTTAACGTTAAAATTAAATGCCACAGAATAAGATATTTAAACATCCACGAAATTTATATAATTATAGAGATAAAGTAAGTGAAGAAATGAGATATGAAAATTATTTCACGAGAATGGGATGAGATGCGGTTGCAAAAACGAGTCCGAAAGAAAGAGTGAACTATTTCACCGGGGCGAAAATATCAAGTACTATTTCACTATGAAATCAAGGATTTCACGACTAGGAATGTAATAATGTCATACATTTTGCACATTCGGCTTAAAATTGTACATTGATTGTCACCCATCAGCGTGTTCAAGCCAATATTTTTTCGTTGTTTTTTTCGACATTTTAAAAAAAGGAAATCAATTCCAATCTAAAAGACATTTATTCGCAGAATATAGTACGGGGAAAGTAGAAAATTATAAATTCCTATATTATGATGGTATTAAAAGTAACTTGACTTCTTTTAGAAAGTTTATATCGAGAGCTAAACGCAACTATTAAAATTTTTAGATGTACTCGCCTGCTCCATCAAGTACAGTAACTGTTCTTGTCAATAAAAAAAATGATATTAACAACATAACGTACGTAAAGGTAGGTTCACACTAACGAATTTTCCTTACGAATCCTTACGAATTGGACATTCGTAGGCCATCCGTGAACATTCGTAAACAATACGCTGACATCCGTAAATAACTCGTAAGTATAAAATGCTTTATTTCTCAATGTCAGCTGCTTGGTGATGATATGAAGATTATATCTTATTGTTTACAACCAAAAAAATAATAGACATAGTAAAGAAATCGTGCATATTCATAGATTTCGTTTTGAGTGGCCCATTCGGAAAGTCCTATCGTATATAACCGCAAGTATTCGTAAACAACTCTTATGCATTCGTAAACAACCCGCAATGAATCGGGGATATTCTTAATGATTCGTGCTCATACGGGGACATTTTTTGACATGTCGAAAATGTTCTCACGAATGTCCACGGATTAAATGTTCCGTTATTCAATCGTAAATGACTCTTAGTTAATCGCAAATCACCCGTAAGTGATTCACGAATATAATACGGCAAGTTTACGAATATAAACGAGCCGGGATGTTTAAAAAAGGGCAATTATGATATGAGATTACGAGAATGATATAAAACAGACAATGCGTCCTAAAAGGCCTGATTAGGGTTATGTTTGATGGAGAAGCTGCGACAGTGTGGGTCCTGGTCAGACCTTGTATATATGCAGAGGTTATTAAGATGATAAATATTTATCTTACATGATATAAGTACACTTTTTCGAAATCATTGCTCATATACTATACTTCGATTCGAAATTGATGACAAATATAATTTATGATAGAGGAAATACTATTTAATGTTTTGCTAAACGTCAAACGATTTACAATTGGATTTGCAATAAAATAACGACTAAGAGCCTTTTTTTTAATGTGTTTATATGCACTGGGGTCATTTTTTTATTCCATCACAAAATTGACGATAAGTCCTTCAAACGTTGTTCGATGTTCAAGAAAAAATGATTTATTATCCACGAATATAAGATTGGAAAAGTGAAAAAAGTAAACGTGCATCGGAGAACAACTTTGAATATAGCATTCATAAATATATGTATGGGGTCATAAATGGCCCAATACGGCAGTATGAGGGTTATTCCGGTAGAAGCACTTAAGTTTTCTTTCCCAAACGGCAAAATTTCTTGTTGTTTCGATTTGAAAGGAGTTACAGACAAAACAATTATTGATGTAAGAAGTGTAAACTTTGTATGTTATTGAATAGAAAATTCTGAGTGAACAGAAAGAATTGCATTGCTGATTATCAGCAATTTATTCCTTTCTCTAAATATTTTCCAAAACCATGGGACGTCAAAACTAGGTCTTGTTTGGGAAAGGGTTAATGGATTTGAAGAAAGTGTTGGTACAACCCAAGCTTATTTCGTTCGCAAGTCATATCGTCTTGTCGAATGTCAGATTTTCAAAAACGAGGTTGTCTTTCTTACAACAACAACAACAAAATAATAACAAAGGACTCGTAAACATTCGTAACTAAGTCGGTGATACTCCTATTGATTTGTAAATAATCCGTAACCAGTCCGTAAACTAGTCGGAGAAATACGTAAACCGTCCGTTAAATTCGCTCAAATCGTAACAATACGTGAACATATCGGCAATGTGATTACGAATGTCCAATTCGTAAGGAATCGTAAGAAAATTCGTCAATGTGAACCCACCTTAAGACGATATTTTTATTAATGATTAACCGAACGCCATACGGTTTTTGCCGATGTCGAACACGGTGTAAGATATTTGTGTTCTAATGTCGTCACATGAGTCACTATCTGAAAACGAAATGTTGGACAATAGCGGAAGTGTTAATGTTAAATATGCACGGTTCTCATTTTTGCATTGTTCGTGCATTGGTGTCCAATCGCATTATTTCTGTAATGGATATCTCTGATAATGGACTTCGTTCCCAATCATCGGTGTTAATGCAAAACCTCGTAACTCCAGCTTGATTAAAGCTGGAGTTACGTGATTTTGCATTTACACCGACGAAATACTTGGAAGTCTTTCCATGAAGGTATCCTGTCTTGTTATTCAAGGAGTGTGGTTGAAATTACATTTGCATGAAAAGAACTTATAAATACCCGCAAGGATTACAATTTGTTTTGCATTTTAGGTGAATCATTATTTGATATCCATTGCCGGTCATGCACCTTTCTACCGAGGTCATGAACGTCATTCGTGTCTTGATATACGGATGGTAACTCAACATTGAAAATATGGAAATGCAACAGAATCTGAAAAAATGACCTTAGATGGCATTCGAGAACATAATGACATAGACATAGATGGATGAACATAATCGATGTGAGGCTGTCCATACGTAAAGACTGGTCAAGATCTCCATTACTAACTTACAGTTTCTTTAAGTACTTGTATCAAGTCCCAGAGACCATCATAGAAGACGCGTAGGAAGCTATTCAATAGGCGGGGGGCTAAAGTGGATTTTCACTGAACTTATAGTGTAAAATCAGGAAACTTTAGCATTTTGGCCAACCTTGCGGGGGTAATAAGCCCCCATAGCCCCCAGTTCCTACGGGCCTGGTGGATCATACTATAAAAGTGTAGTAAAACATGGATTAATCTTGAAACGCTAAGTTCACAAAAGACAGATAGCTCCTTTTCACATGTTCACATCACACCGATATGTATTACAAAAAGGTCGCAGGTGCGTTGTATATATAAAGGTTTATCGACAAGGGAAGATGTAAATTCGCTCATATATGTATGCAGGAGACACGATGCCATTGGGGACCGATTCTCCGTGAATGGACTAGAATAACAGACGGCAACTTTTCAGAATATAAATGATCCAGGATCTGGAATAAACGTCCCTCCAAGTATTTGAGACAGCCATGATTCAACATCAGGCTGTGCGTAGGTGTAGTCTGACCTGGATTCATGTTACGTTCATATGGTTGCTACGGACCACGATGGAACTATTGGAGAACGCAATGGTTCCTGATCAGACTGTGTGTAAACGCAGGCTGATCTGGAACCATGTCGGGCTAAAAAGCCTTAAGGGACCGTTTTCCGGATCCAAGCTCAAATATGTACGTCTCCTCACGAAACTGTATGGTTTATAATGTAAAACGAAAACGAGGCTTCCACTGTGTCAACATATCTATGTAAGTAACACGGTGGGTAACCCACGTGACTTTTGGGAAGCGTTCACACTGAAAAAGTCGTCCGCTTCAAAGCATGTTCTGTTGCATTTCTCAGCCTATACTCCACGGAATTTTATGAGATAAAGTACATCGTACGCGCGTTTGAGAGGACCATTCCCGGTTCTAAGTCACTCTGCTCGAAATCCAGTGGTCAATCAAAGGAAAGTGTTTTTCGGTACAACACGAAAGTGGAAAGCGTTCACGTGCACCGAAAAAACTTTCGCTTGAATGTTTGACAAAAAAAACCCACTGGATTCGGAGCACAACGAGGTACAACATCGAATGACCCGCATTCGGTGCACTTTATCTCGTCAAAATCCGTAGAGTATAAGCTGAGAATTGATACAAAACCTACTTTGAAGCAGACGATTTTTTTTGTGTGACCGCTTCCCAAAAGTCACGTGGGTTACCCACCGTGAGTAAGGTAGGCCAACGAACACAACAAATCTACATATAAGTAAAAAGTGTAGGTATCTATATCGGTATTTCAACTAATTCATAATTGTTTGGTTTATTGGGGTTTTACGTCGTTTTCAACTACTAAGGTCATATCACGGCGGCTGGAGCACCTAACCATGGATTCCTATCGTTTCTCATACCAGTACTGCCAGTACTACCACAACACCCTTACCGAATCTTCAGCTGCTCCCTCACATAGGTTCAAAATATCGAACCATTGATGGGTGACATCTTTGTCAGTAAGGGAATTTGCCGCGGCCGGGTATTGAACCCGGGACCTCTCGAATGAGAGGCTGATTCATAATTGTAGACACTAACAAAACTATCTGGGTACATCTTCAAGACAACGTTTTCTTTCAAATTGACTTGATTCTTAAAAGATAATTTGTTGTTTATTTATTTCTTCGGGTTAAAGGTTTATGTTTTACAGCAACACTATTGTAAATGCACAAATGACTAAGTGCATTTTCAGTAATTTGGTAAACTAGGTTTAAAAAACCGACGTTTTTTTTGCATTTTGCGTTACTAGTACATACGAGGTCTATAAGAATCAACCAAAAATAATAAATACATTTCTATGTACATAACAACGAATTAAGCTATAATGCACATTCTTGGCATTCACAAATAAATAAGATTAACCCTCCTCCTCCCCCCCCCCCCCCCCCCCCCCCCCAAAAGATCTGGTTTTGACGTCCCTTGAGGAAACATTGTGACAAAAAAAGATAACCAGCATTTTCTCCTTTTGCCTCAATATTTTTTGTGCAATATTTTACGCAATACTTATTGTTAGTAACATCTATTTTATCGCTTGAAACTGCTTTCAAATTGGACCACCCTCAAATTCGACGTTTGGGAAAGAGTTAAGAATAGTTTCCCTTCAATTGTTGAATTACACGGATGAATAATTTTATAATCATTTTCTGGAGGAAATGCACGTCTTTTATACCGAGTTAAGAAATAAAGATTGATTTTCTTCTAAGATTGTGTAAGCTTATTACATACATCACTTAATTTCTTATATTGCCAGTTATAAATGGTATTGAAAACAAATCACATGCATCCAAAGTTCCAACACTGATCTTCCTTCAATTGTATTCTTTCTAAGTACACAAATGTTATACTTGCATTGACATTTGATTAGGTAGTCCACCCTAATTAGTTTCACGCGAAGTGGGAATTTTTCGTACGACGTAGCTAACATTCGCTACGTATCTGAACCTTTTCGGGTTACCTTCCTGAACATTCGGCGGTGGATTGTGTCACCGCTGAATGTTTAGACGTGACGTCAAAAGTTGCGGACCAAGGTTGTAACCAATGACGCTGTTTTACGACGCTAACGAAGCAGTATATTTAGCTCTTGTCTATTCAATGGACTTAGAACTATGGCTGGAATTATTTTTGCATCGTGTTTGCAATTTATCAAACATAAAATTTAAATCATTCCTCAATTCACCAAAGAATTTCATTTGAAAAAAGGACCAGTCTTTGATAAGAAACATATTTTGTATGTTTTCCTAGAATTTCATTTCCACGTTTGCTTCGGCTCTTTGTGTCTCTTATTTAATTGCTTAATTTTCGTCGTAGTTAGTTGAACATGTAATTGGTTTAGTTTTGATTAATTATTCATAGATATAACAATTGAATTCATTTTAATCATCTGTCATGCCAGAGTGCACCTTTTTATGCGGTTCTGTAAAAGATACAAATGTCGAAAATGAAGTAAAAATTCAAATTCTCTAATATATCTTTGAAAAAGTGCCAAATGAGAAATAACCCTTGCTCGTAGGACCATTTTATGAAAAAGTATGACATTTATCTAACGCCACAAACGCTATTAAAACATGTTTTCTCAATGACAAACAAAAAAAATAAAAAAAAAATACACGTAATGTAGGGTTAGATGTATACCTAGCGTAACCAGAAAGTTACCAGCAAAACCACCCTTGGATCTTTCAAGTTGTATTGTCCTAGTCAACTCAATTCAATTCAATTCTTTTATTCAAGTACAAATGCCTTTGGCCTATATACAAACATGTGTACAAATGCAAACAACAAAGAGTGACTAAATTACATTAACTATAAGTATAAAGTTTCTGTTATAGGGAAATTTTAAATGACATACATGTATAGTATTGAATTATCTAGAAAGCTTTATTAAACACAGACAGTTATGGTTTAGTTAAAACTAACTTTGCTACCAAAAGTGCTTAGAACAAGTTAAGAGTTTTTCTTTGAAAGTGACAAATGCTTAACATCCCAGTTGCTTTAAGGCAGCTTGGGGGCTAAACAAGATAAACGAATCATCATGATTTAAACGATTGTTCAATGCTCAGTTTTTTAGCCAAACATACGTATATAATTGTGAAGTTACGGTACAACGACGACATTTTTCCTCTTAAATCTGATATTTTATTACTGCATTTGTGTATGAAATTGCAATAAAACGTCACAAAACTTGGGAACAATTACATATAACATGCGATTTTTTTCTCTGGCAGAATTACGGAGGCATTTTATGAGTCTCTTTTCCAATTGCATGGACGCATTTCTCTTTTCTAATGTCATCTTATTACAATCATACTTCGAAACGTTATCATGTTTATTTAGAAAGATTAGTACTTATTATAGTCTTTTTTAAAAAACAATCAAATAAAAATCGATACGAAATACAATCGAGTATAGAAAGGTTCCCTGTTTTTCTTTTTTTGTTGGGGCATGTTGATATACAAAATTCCTAAAAATGAAAAAAAAATCATTGAGCGGAAAAAATGTACGTCGCTGTCAATGGTCCCCTAAATTTAATTAATAAAGGACCTCGCTGACTCGTTTGAAGAAATGCCCTCCATATTAATCCGACGAAAATTCGCTCTTTGATATTTGGGTGTCGCTATTCAAAGCGAAATCAAAATGTGACCTGTCACGCTAACAGGGACCTTATTGAGTGTGTGAAAAATATCGACCCTAGCCTGTCTGCGCAGTCCGCGCAGCCAGACTAGGGCCGACACTTTTCTTTTATATGTAATTTTCTGAATCCGGAATATTTTCCCTATCTTACAATATGTTCACTTTTCGCATACGGGATCTGGTCTACCTGTGCTGTGTCTGACAAGTTTGTCAAAATCTGGATCTTTGGAGTTCGGATAAGGTCCTTTTTAGCGTGACGGGCCACAAATATCAAAGATAGAATTTTCATCAGAGAAGACTCGGATTACCTCAATATGTGAGTTAGCTCTTTTGTCCATATACAATAACTTGAATGTGTTAATAGCTCACAATCTAACGTTTCAAATGTGAAGACCAATGGGTCTCATCATACATAATGTGCCCATGTTACACAGTTTATTCTGCGCAAAATTCATTTTCGAACCCTGGTCAATTATTTAAGCATAAACAATGTCAAATTTGATAAGCAAACAATTTATCATGAGAGTAGTTTTATATGCAAATACTGAACAATTGTGTTGCACTTCGTGCGTTTATTTAAATTACTTTTGGCACGTTGATTGTGTTTTATTGTACAAGAACCTATCAATGTACCATATATTAGAAGAAACATCTGTAAATGTTTGCTATGGTAATCAATATTAATGTAAATATCATAAATGTGGCTATTTTGAGATTCATGCGACGTCGGAAATTTTCAGTCGAAGTCGAAAGCGGATAAGTTACGAAGGGTAAATATTCCGACCTTTTTACGACCGAATGGTTACAACGTCGCCCGAAAGAAATGTCGATTTATGCTCAGATGAGGAGTGGCAAAAAAGAGTTTTGATATATTTTGATATTTTCAAAGCAAATGGCCACGCGTGAGTTTTTTGGTGCTATTAAACTGTGAAATGTCATAAAGGAATTTTTCCAGACCCAAGCTTATATCGCTGCTTTTCAACGAAAACCCCGTAACTGCAGGTATACGAAGTTTTCGTTGAAAAGCAACGGTATATAATCTGACTATCTTGATATGGGGCGCCGTGGGAGTTAAATAAAACCATTAAACTGTAAGAATATATCTTAACAAAGCTCGTTGTAATTGTATTTAAAATTGTTCAGACAGTAATTTATCAAATTGATGACTCTCCTTTGTGTACCTTAAAATCTCGTCTGGAACATATTTCAAGAATTTTGTCATTATTCTGTTTAGATCTTTACTTTTCAATACAGAACACAGTAATTCGATCTTTTTCGTAAAGAAAGCTCGATGCTACAGCTTGCTTTCAGGCAGTCCACCCTAAAGAGATTAATGCGACGTCATAAACAATCGGCGGCGGTAAGTGTCGATTTCCTTTAATTCGTAACTTGTCGGTATTTATCGGATGTGTTACTAAAATTACGACGTCGCACGAAAATTCCGACGTCGCGTAAATCTCAGTAGGGTTGACTACCTTAAGCTTTAGTTACGGTTTGGGAAAGATACGTGTAGCAGCCACTTACGTTCTTCGTATTTATTCCCTTATATTGTAAATCAAGGCGATAAACTTCTTTCCGATTATTAAAATGGAAATTATTTTAAATGTTAAAATGTTTAATTCAAGGTTTACAGACCCTGAAAACATCTACACTTTCTAGCCGTAAAAAATGCATCAAATTACACACAATCGTAAATACACTTCACATAAGTTGATTCACCGTGCCGGATTTCAAGATTATGCTTCAAAAAGAAAATAATTTAAAATATTATTTTACTCTATATTCATATGCAAGGGAGGTAATTTTTTAAACATTTTTTGTCAAATATTTCCATAAGTATGCATTCATTCAAAATTCTAAAGCGTGCAAAATGTTTACGTTTGTATTTGCAATAGAAATGTAACACAGTTTAGGAATTATTTGCACTTTTCAAATTTGGTTTGGATACCTTAAAATCAAGTTTTCCGTCGAAAGCTCGGCACTTGTAAATATTGTAAATGTGATGTCGTCAAATACGCTTTTTTATGAACGAAATTAAGATCCTTGTCTACACTCAGTCTACTCAAGACTTATGTTGTCCAAGATTTATGTTGTCCTCTAATAGCTTCGTCATGACTTATAAACACCAACTGTAACAGAGAAGCATAGACCAAAATCAGACATGATATAGGCGCATGTCGTACTGGTGGCCTCAAATGCTTTAAGGTAGTCCACAGCTAATAAGATTCGCACGGGGTCGGAATTATTCGTGGGACGTCGAAAACATTTCGGCGGTGGAAAGTGGAACTTTCCACCGCCGAATGTTTACGACCGCGCCCGAATATGTTTCGGATACGTAACTATACCACTCGAAAACATCCGATATTTAATAATCTCAAAATGGCCACATTACGGGTATTCTACCTTAAGGTCCTTTTTCTTATCCCAGCTAAAATAAATAACGAAGAACTTTAGACACCAGAATTTGACAAAAGATGCAGCCAAAACGATGTGAATTATTCATTTTCTCAACTTTGAAATTAGATTACCTAAATAATGATATATAAGAAGCTAAATTACAAAATACGAGCAAAATCAGACGATCATATATCAACATTTAGCATTACTAATTCGTAGGAATTAGCAGCAAGAGACAAATCAATTTTTATTTGTCATGTTACGTTCGTAGTTTATAAAGTATGCCAATTTTTTATCTATCAAACGAATCTTGTACGTGTGAAATAAAAGACAAATACTCTCTGACAGGGTTTGTTTTTTGAAAAAAAAATATAAGAAAAAAATCTTGTAGCATATTCTGGCTAATTATTTGTTAATTTCTTTGTAGATTTATATACAGTCGACACTCGTTGTGTCGAAGTCGGAGGGGCCCTCAAAATATCTCGACATATCCGGAGTTCGACACATCCGGTTTTGTTCGGCTTCGAAATATTTGATATTTGACCGTTTTTGAAACTTATCAAGTACGAATATTATTGAAACATAGTAGGAAAAAGGAAAGAAATTGCTCGAGTCGAGCAATTTCTATCCTTTTCCTACTATATTTCAATGGCTATATTCAGTTCGAAATTATTTTGTTTCGAAAAAATTATGTCAATAGATGAGGATGGGACCAGATTTGAACTTCGACTTAAGCGGAAATTCGACTTATCCGATGTCGATATAACGAGTGTCGACTGTATTCTCAAAGTATTGTGTACTTGTTTGTCAGAAAAACATCTCCCCTTAAATTTTAAAGTCAGGAAGAATTCGAAACTGCTGCGTAAGCTGCGGTTATTATGTTTTTGTTGAAAAGCGACGTTATTTTCATTTTTACGAGGAGACAAAACAATAAACAATTCGTCTACTATCACATTATACACGGAGACCATCTGGTTTTGGAGACTTAAAATAGTAAAACAATAGTCAATTCATAATTTTCTTGTCATTTTATTTATTTCGTCTTGTATTGTTGCTGTTGATACATGTATTTTGTGCTAAAACACCCACCCATGGTTGATTTCGTTATCAACGTAGGCGATCAGCTGGAGGCTCGGTAAGGGTGTTGTGGTAGTATATATATATTCTTTATTTCCTCCATATTTGGAGATCAAATTCAAATACATAGCACAATTAATATACATAAAAAATTAACAAGCAATGCGAAACATTTAGAGAAAATTACATAAACCACAGAATGACAATGATAAAGAAAGCGAAAGAAAAAAAGAAGGAATAAGATGGTGAAAGTACAAGAAAAGGGAAGAATACGAGATTTGCATAATAATATTTATGAATTCATTTACAACAACAACAACAAAAAAGTATTCTAAATACTGTACACATTTTATGGAAAGGAGCAGTGATGATATGTGCAAGAAGGAGAAAAAATGAATTTTCTGTATGCATTTGTACACCTGAACAACTTAGTTCTAAACGCATGTTTAGAAACAAACAGTCAAATTGTGTATATATATACAAATCATACACCTTTAGCGGAAAATGACGAGTGCGTGAAGACTGCGGTTGGAGTTAACCGCTGCAACCACACCGGTCCTCGTTCGCTTTTCTTAATGAACAATATACCGCGAATACCTTTATCAATTCACAAATATTCAATCAAATTAACCCTTTCACTGCCATAGGCGACTTTTGTCGACTACAGGGGGTCCCTGCCATAGGCGACTTCAGTCGACAAATTTATGGGGCGAAATATATGAGTACCCACAACATAAAAAAGAAAAAAAAATATCATTTCATAAATAACCTTTAAATTTTGGTCACATATAGGTACTTAATTTGTCTGTATGTGCTGAATATTTGAAAGGAATCCATCAAATGAGTCTAAAGTTATGCATATATTTGTGTACAGGATATCAATTCTTGGAAATTTCTTCGAATTAATATATATTAATTAATAAATATTTGGCAGTGAAAGGGTTAAAGGAGATCGAAAGTTGGCGAAAATCTGTATCTTTGATAGCATTCACGAAATCGACACAGAATTGAGAAAGGAAACGGGCATGCTCCAGTCAATTACTTTAAAAAGTTCGAAACCCAAGCGTGGTGTAAAAACTTGAATGACATTTTCAAAATCTCATCATATTCGTTTCCTAATAATGTATACAATTCTGCAGAAAAACCTAATAAGGCATTTATCTGATCTTCTTTTCTCAAATTTAAGAGTATTGTAACAATGTTAATGCCAAATTTTCTTTGAGCTATATCAAGGAACTTTACTCTAGAAATTCTAGAAGTTTCACAGTCTAATATCACATGAGTGGTAACGTTTGTTTCCTCACAAGGTACTTGGCATTTGTTACACTCAGATTTAACGTAAGCAAGGTAGGCTACTAATTGAGCAACAGTAAAGCAGTATTTTAACATATTAGGATACTTTTTGGCGAAAACCCATACAGATGGTTGATTGAATCGAGAATGAATCTGTCTGAAATGTGCGAATTCTTCGGTTTGTGTACTATTTTCCCATTCAAATACGTGATTCCTATGGATACGTGACGAGTAAAGTATTTTCCATGTCGTCTTTGACGGGAATATTCCATCTTTGATATAATTTACAGAAATATCATGAAGATCCTATTTATGTAAAAGTAAAACTATTTCATGTATAAAACCACGGAAAGAGAGACCGATATCATGAGAAAACAGGCGAGTTAAAAACATGTGTTTTGCAGTAGAATCATTTGTCAAATTGCAGAATTGACCAAAAAAGTTAAGTTTTCTCTTCTCTATTTCTGAGATTAACGGAGGAGAATTAATCAAAGCGGACACAATATCTGTTCTGGATCTCATATGTAAACCCATCATATGTTTAAGGCAGAGACGATGAGAACGTTCCAATGCAAGGTGATCCCTACTTGATTCAATTGTTAAAAGTTCGGTACCAAAAAGAGCTTTCGGCAGTACTACAGAATAATAAATTTTGCGACTAGTTAATGGATTAAAACCATTTACGTATAATCCATACCTACTGACCCCGAAAAACGTACGGCGAAGTTTATTACAATGATTTTGAACGAGAAGTTTTCTATCATTATACTTACTTAGTAAAACACCTAAGTGAACAACTTCTTCAGATTCTTTAATTGTTTCAGATCCTAAAGACCAAATTCTGTTTTGACGTTTAAACGAGTTTTTTGGTTCATTGAACACAACAACTGAGCATTTAACTGCATTGTACTGATATCTCCATAAACAGGAATAGTTATAACATATTTCTAGCATTGTCTGGAGAGATTTAGTGGACAAAGAGAGTAAAGTCATATCATCAGCAAAAGACGGGGCACTGAAATCATAGTCATTAATTTTAAAGCCTAACCTACTTTTACATAATAATTCAATTAATTCATTGATGTAAACGAGATAGAGGAAAGGAGACATGACCCCTCCCTGTCTGGTACCCTGTAAAACCGGGAACCAGTCAGAATAATGCTTACAATAAACAACACGACTATACATATCATTATGCAAGGAAATTACATTTTTTAAAAGCACAAAATCTATTCCATATGAATATAATTTGTAAATCAAACCATCATGCCATACTCGATCAAAGGCTTGTTTGGCATCCAGAAAACAAGCAAATAGTTTACTTTTCTTTTCATGGCAGAATTCAATACTTTCAGAAACTACTAGTGACGTCATAAGACTACTCATGTTTTTCTGAAAGCCACCCTGCAGGGGATGTATTTTAAGGGTTGTATGATTTTCTAGACGACATAAAAGTACTCGTTCATATAATTTAAGAATTGTTGATGATAAAGTTATTGCGCGATAGTTACTTGGGTTGTCCTTTCGTTTACCATTTCCCTTGTGTAAAGTAATAATAGTACCTAGTTTCATGGTCAAAGGGACATAAGCCGTATTGTACATAAGATTAAAAAGTAAAGTCAAATAGTGATATAACATATCTCCTCCATATTTAAGGTGCTCATTATAGATGCCATCAGAACCACACATTTTGCCCGGTTTAAGAACATTAATAGTTTTAGAAACCTCATCGATTGAGAATTCATCGTAATAGCAATAGCATTCGGAACGGAGGTATTCTTCAAGTTGGAGACTATATTACTTACTCGTTCAAAATTATTTTTATCATGCTCATACTCAGTATCTGAGTAAAGATTTGCAAAATGCTCACCCCATGCCTGGGTTATCTTATTTGGTTGTCTTAAAATATTACCATTAAACTCGATTTCACTGCCAACGTTTGAATTTCTACATGGGTCCTTAACTGCTAAAAGTCGCCAAAACATGGGAGAATCGATCCCAGCAGCTTCATCTATATCTTGATTCATTTTGTCAATGTAACTTTGAGAACAACTTCTGTTGAATTTGCGAAAAACAGATTTAGCCTTTTTATAGTTACGATAACTTTGGAATTCATTACCCCTTGGACGTCCTTCATATAACCATTGATTCCTCATTTGTCTCATATTATAGTGATGATCCTTTAGTTCAGACAGTTTAGTTTTAGGAAAGCATTGGTCTGAAGCAGATGATACAGAAAAAACTATGATGCTATACAAATTACCTATAAATGAATATATATCATTAATCAAGAGATTGTTCGCCAACTCTCGTAAAGTAAAATGTAGTTTCAAAGTAAACATAGCCTACTTTTCTGAGTAATGGTCAGTTTTTCCCATCGAATAGATTTAGGCACATTTTCCTTTTTGGAGTGACCATAGACTCCGACAGACAATCCAAAAATTATAGGTCGGTGGGAAGAAACGTTAAGATAATGGTCATCTGCTATATTACAAAAGGTTATTAAATCACGTGATTCAATAGGTAAAATAACATGATCTATAAGTGACCTATATCTTCCGTCATAAGTTACGTAACTAGCATCAGCACCAGTACATTTATCGCTAGTTGTTACTACGTGTAAATTAAAATCATCAATTAATTGTTGTAGAAGACGACCTCTGTTATCTATAGGTTTGATGAATGTTTGGCCTGAAAGATGAGCATTGAAATCGCCCATTAAAATTGTATTACCCTTCTCTGAATATAAACTAACTAAGTCACGCAATGTTTCGAGAAAAGATCGGAATTTAACAATACCATGATCACTACTTGGTAGATAAACTTGTAATATGTAATTAAAGGTACCGTCTGGCAGCTGAACTTGTATTCCTATTATTCTATCAGAATCGATTGACAAAGGTGTTAAAAATCATTTAGTTCCTTCTTCCACAGAAACATAACCCCTCCTTTTCCCACTCTAAATCCGCTAGAAAGCGGCAAATCTTGGTCACTGACGCCAATACCGGTATAACGTGAATTTACACTATTTATAAAATGTAAATCTGAACTGTGAAGCCAATGTTCTGATAAACCACATATGTCTATAGAGTGTTGACCTAACATGTTACTAAGATAAACAGTGCTTGACATTAAGCCCGTTACATTCCATGTGCATAATTTAAGTGTATCCATCATTGAATAGAAAAAGTACAGTATAACAAATGAGCAATGCTATCGCAATTACGGGAAACAGTCCATAACCATCGTGTGTTGACCTGCCACATACGACGATTCTGCACTGACCCCCGACACCCAAACAATTGGGCCGATAAACAATGATCGATCCAACGACAGTTATATAACTTTGAACAAAAGTATAATATGCACGAGAGATGAAACAAATTACACCTTTCAGGAAAGTTACTAAAGTTCTTGTTATTTATAATTTCAATTTGGTAACAGGCGTCTGAGAAAAATAGAAAAACGTTCTTAGTGCTAAGAACATAAGTAAGATAAGTTATACATTTATATTCAATCAACTGTAATTGTGTAAGAAGTACTTTTGCATGAGAATTACAACATAAACGGTTTTCTTTGGCGTTAATATATGAATCTAAAAACAATGACAAACAACCAGGCCGTACAATGAAGTAGAAATGATCAGGTGAAGTACAACATAAACTTGCACAATGTCTCAGGAACGGAGACATGAGTCTCTTTTCATTACATCTAGAGTAGATACTTTGAGATTGTTTTGTAGCGTACGGCCAATAAAAATTCTTCTGAATGCTAAATGACTTAATACAATGGAATACAAGGTACTATATGGCAATACATGGTTGACAGTGGACAATATCAGTGATGTAATTCGTGTTTTCCAAAGCAATTTCTGTTTTTCGTGTGTGAAAGGATTTTTGAAAACAATGTGCGAATACGGTGATTTGCCGATGCCCAGCATTTCCCCGTTTTCTCTCATTGATTTCGGAGCTAGAATGTACACACAATAAACGTTTAGATACAATTATTTTGTTTTGTGCGTAAATTTCGGTACTGGACCAGAATAAAATTTTGTATTCGGGAAAGCAATCAAACTGATTACCGGCACTATAAAATAATGTATTATTCCTGATTTTAATTGTTATTCTAAATGTTTTGGACGTATTAGTGATTATCAGAGACGTCGTATTCTCATTTGATTTCGGATTGAGAACTATGTTAACGAGCAAGGTTCTCTCATCCGCGACATAATGAGACATTTTATATAAACTGCAGTTCATATTCCTTGCAATGAATTGCAACAGTACTACTAAAATATGACATATATAAAAACCAGTATCTATCAGTACAACTTGACAGTAAACAATATGCAAATACCCACAACATGTGTGATACACAATTGCGAAATCTACCGTTGTAAGAGTAATTTTAACTACAACATTAGTTATGCTTGAAAACACAGCAACTGCGACTTCAATGAAGTCGCAGTTACGATGTTTTAGCACTAAACAAAGTACATATACCAAATTTAGATGTAATGTGAACAAGAGACTATCTAAAATAACTAACATTCTTGGTTGTGTAAACCTTTCCCAAACCAGATCTGGTTTTGAAGTCCGTAATAGAAATGTTTTTGGCAAATATTGAGAGAAGAGAAGAAACCGCTGATAATCAGCAGTTTTTCCTTTTTCCCCAATATACTCGTTACTGTAACGAATACATTCATTAGATTTTACATCTATTATTTTGTCGTATTCAACTACCCTCAATCTGAAACTATCTAAAATTGCGCTGTCTCTGAATGGATTAAATACTGAAAAATAGAACATACTATTCAAGTTACTTTTATACGGTACATTTACAATTTGAAAAGAATTAAAATCTTCTGTTGAATCATGTAACGAAAACTGGTTCAATTTTCTATACTCATGATGAGTAATAATTGCAACATATACAATCAACGTGAACGGACCGGTCTTTGATTACTAGAGTACGTCCCTTGATGGATAGGACGTCTGTCAGGACGTCTATATCCGGTCTCGGGACGTCTCGCACTATCTGCGTCTACACTATTTGTATTTTGAGGCCAATATTCATTATAGGATGTGTACTGATTATCTCTAGTATAACCGCGGTTCGGTTCTTCATACGGACCATCATTGTTTGTATTGTAGTAATAGTCACTACGATGGTCGCGGTACTCATTACGCGCACCACGACTGCCGTAAGTTACGTTGCGGTCAGAACCGAACTGCGTCGTGTCTCTATCACGGTAATTGTTACTATTTGTATTGTTATTTTTAGCATACATATTTTGGTACATATTTCTTGACACCCAAGGGCGGCAATTAATCCCCTCAGGCCAGAATCCATCTTCAGTCAATAATTGGCTGTTCGGACTTTCTACGTTCAATCTTACAATGGCTGAGCGTCTATTACGTAGCGGGAAAATTCGCATCATTGTCACTTTGACTTTTGCACGACCTACAAGTTTGTAAATCAAATCAGGTTCGATAGACGGTTTGAACCCGGCCAGATGGAAACGTTTAGTTTTGTGCACTATATGCTCGGTAAAACCTTCAAAGAGTGAGTCATCGTCTGCTTTGTGTGGATCTGGATCAGACCGATATTTTCCATTATCACGAGCCGAAGATTGATTGTTTGTATTTATATTGACATGGGAAACCTGATTTGAACCGGTTTCATTAAACACTTTGTTCCCGGTACGATCTATACGATGTGTATTGTTACTCCGGTCACGATTATTACGATTTACGTGATTACTCAATTCGCGAACCAAAGTGTCATCGTTACTCGGGTAACCGACATGACTATTTGCCCTCTGTTGTTGGTTGTTGTATCGTACATCACGTTTATTACTTTTGTCATGATTGGACCCGTCGATTGCTCCCGAAGCAATATGAACAGGGGCGGTATCCACTGTACTTTGTGCGCTATTGTTAGTCTGTGTATTATGAGTGTTGGCGCGAACAACAACAACATCACGGTACAATCGGTCATCGGCCAGCACTGGGTCAACATTACGGTCACGTGACGGAGCAGACAGATCAAGCGGTAATTGCTGCGGAATGTCTGTGTGATTGTCTGACTGCTGATCATCGTTCACTACTATCGGGTCACTCGCACTGGTAGACGGTAACGGTACATCACGTGGCGGACTATAGTTACGGTCACATTCTGTGGCTATAGCCTGTAATGACTTGTCTACAACACTCAATTTAGATTTTACCTTTCCACAGTACTTTTCTATTTTCCTGTGCGTATTATTGATAGAAGCCCTCAGTTCAAGAAATCTAGATTCATTTAACTCCTTTTGTGAATGCAACTCGTCTGATAGCGAACTCACACTGACCTTTAAATTGTTCAAATTAGAAAATCTGGCATCCTCTAATCGAGATAATGTTTGGCTATTAATTTCCAAATCTCTATTAAACTCAGACAATTTGGATCACATCTCCTCTCACACCAACAATATCCTTCTTAACCTTTTCAATATCATCAGAAAATTTCTTTGAACTTTGCTTCTTTTCCTCACGCAGTTTCACGATGTCAACTTGGCACTGAGCCAACGCGTTTTTCAACAAGGCAATATCATACGTTACGGTTGACCCGTCATTTTGTGAGTTTACAATGGAACTGTTACATCTTTTTGACTTCGGAAGACTGATCACATCCTTTATTGTATCGAACTCGGCACCTTCAAGGACCGATACCAACTTGTATATATGACTGGCTAATTTATCAACCAAATTTTCACAACTGTATTAAAAATTTATATTTTTAACCTGAGATTTTAATTTAATCGACAACTTAAATAAGAATGTGGTCCTACTTCTGGTGAGAATTCGCAAATCAATATATCGAAATCAGTGAGTTAGAAGAAGAATTGTAATCTGACTGTATTTCTCTTATTATGTAAGAGAGGAATAGCATCGTACCTCAAACCTAGGGAATTGGCGTTTACGTATGTAATTTATGCGAGATTTTAGTCAGAAGAAACTGCAACCTTTCATCTACAAGTCTATCAAAACATATGTTTCTGACAAGAACATAAGTACAAATTATGAAAAGCGCACCACCATCGGTCCTGTATTTGACATAATACGGGAATAAAAGTAAGCGCCTTCATTTAATCAAAGTACTGAAAGTACTGTTAGAGAGCGTATTTGACACAACATAAAATTTCAAACTGTGACAATATTGCATGCTTACATAATTGGGAGCATTCTGTGTAATCGTCATGCAAAACCATCCTCGAATATAAGTGGAGTTGTGTCAGACCCGTAGGAAGCAATTTCATATTGTTGAAGCCCATGTGTCTGAATTATTGAGGGGGGGGGGGGGGCTAAATTGGATTTTCCCTAAATTTTCATTGTAAAATAAGGAGAGTTCAGCACTTTTGGCTATGCATTCAACCATAAATGGAGGAATGTATTAACTATTGACAACATAATTGAAGCCTCTTTTTCTGTGATGCAGCATAGTGTCACCATACAACAAAAAAATTCCGAACAACAATTTTTGAAGTGGTCCACTTCAAAAGCTGATGCAAATGATAAAATATTTTTAAAGTTTAGAATTGTGCATAATATTGTTCAAAAAATATTGAGGCAAAAGGAGAAAGTGCATCAATGTTTTCAAAAACTTTCTCTTGGAGACACGTTTGATTGGGAAAGGGAAATCCAAATCAACCCATTCATAAATGTATGAGAAGTTGAGTTGATAAAGAAATTTGCTCTAATGACCCTTTTATCCATGGCATAACATACTATGGCTTTACTACACTATGGCTTTACTACACATTTCCCAGATAGACACTCACTATGCACTAGAATCTGTCTGTGGAATGTGATTCTATTTTTAGACTGTTTGCATTGTCCAAAATTTAGGTTACATGACTTGACTGAATGACCTGCATGACCCAATTGTAAATGACAAATTACTACACTGATCTTTTTTTCTTTTAAGACTTGTTTACTTGAATTTTTTGCATAGATCATAAAAGTCATATATTTTTATATAATGACATGTATGGTTGTAGACTATTCCAATTGTTGTTTAGATCTATTTTGTCTTCATTGGAAGGAACTATTTCTGTTGTTCGGTTTGCAAAATATTGGTTTGTGGCCTCTGGTTGCAATAGAGAGACTACGCTCTCTAAAAACGTTCCACGTTTGCAGATCTGCATACATAAACTTATTAAGGCGACATTTGACTAACGTAGTTAAATAAGAAGTCTTGGTGACTCAGGGGAAGCTGTGACGTAAGAGATCAGAACGAATTCCAGTCAGACTCAATTCGGACTGAGACTGATCTTGAAACATGGCTGTCTAAAATTAGAAGACCAGACCCCGGCTCAAATGTGTGTCTTCTCAAGAAAATGTATGGGTTATTTAAAAGAAGAAAGCGAATGTTTCGATAATAGTAAGCAAGAGCGGATCCAGGATTTTTTTCCAGAGGGGGTCAAAGCCCAAATGATGGCTTTTATTAAGAAGTTATATAGTCAAAATTCAATTTTCAGCCAATTCCAGGGGGGGGGGGGGGTCATGACCCCCTGACCCCCCCCCCCCCCTCTGGATCCGCGCATGGTAAGATATGACAACAAAGATGCATCTAGTCTCTTGGCTAAATACCGGTATGTGAACTGATTCAGAATTGTAGAAATTGACAAACGTACTTTTATCAGTCTTGTATGCACCACTTCTTTCCCAGATGACACAATTCTGGTATATAATTCGCCGTTAGATATTTCTTCAATTCATAAAGGGTCCCAACTGTAGGTACATTGTGTGTAATCAATCATTATCACTAAAGAACCAGAGGCGCAATTTGGAAAAAATGCCAGTAATTCCTAAACTGTGTTACATTTCCATTCTTAATACAAGCGTAAGCATTTTGAACGGTTTAGAATTTTGAATTAATGCAGGCATGGTGAATCAACATATGTAAAATGTATTTTCAAGTGTGTGTAATTTGATGCATTTCGTATGGTTAGAAAGTGGTATTATATATGACGGGATGTGTACCTTAACAGCAACATTGTTGCAAGTGCACAAAATGCATTTACTGTCATTTAACACATATGGTGTGCCATTGGCTTTAAGAAATGCTATAGTTTAATCAATGTTCATCAAACACTAAATAGTTGGTACTCAACTAGTCTATTCAAATGAGTACCCACAAACTTTGGGGTTGGATTTGAAATAACATCCGATCCATTTTCCAGATTTTCAATCACTTCAATTTGCAAAACTTCTTATATCTAGCATCTTCGTCCTTTCAAAAGATGATACATAAGAAATTTACCATGCCGTTGGTAAATTTAGAAAGATTAATTGAAGAAATGTGTTCATATTTATGATGTATGGGTCACAACAAATGACATAGAAGAACATTTCTATATATCAGTAAGAGCTATTCTGCCATGTGATTTATCGTGGGGTTTACTATTAGTAATTAATGCACGGCTTCACAATTCGACATGTTTTAGTATACATGTACATGTATGTAACACACCTAAATTATATTAGAAAATAATTTTGGGTCTGAAAAAGTTATAATAACAATCATGGTTTAAATGTTTGTTCAATAATAAGTTTCTCCCCAGACAAACATACGGATGTCTGTAAAGTTACGATACCATAAAAACGAAGTCAACTTTCCTCCAAATTTTGATATTTTATTACTGCATTTGTGCATGAAATTGCAATAAAACGTCACAAAACTTGGGAACAATAACATAAATCACGCGATTATTTCTCTTGCAGAATACCGCTTCTGAAATACCTTTGATGTATTCTACGACTATCTTTACAATTTCACGGAGTTGTTTCGCAGTTTTAATCTTTGTATAATACATTCAAACCACGAAATATAATTAGGGTTATTCCAAAATATATGTAACTTAATTTTGTCAATCAAAATAATCGGTCTGTTGATACAATGTAAGTACCAAAACATCAACATACGCGTATCTTCCGATTTTTAAAGATACATTTCCTTTCAGTTTTTAAAGTATGTTTTGATGCCAATATTGGTTATTTTAATGCAGTCAAACGCTATCAGTTTTTTTTGTATTAATTGTTGCTTATAAGCCAATAAACGCGTTTAAAGTTGAGACGAAAATGTAAAATTCCAATTATACGTGAACTGTAGTTTATCACAATTAATTCAATTTTAAGAAATAATATATTCCTCGTAAATGAAACAGCGCAATACTTTGGCTGGGATTTTTCAGAATTTTAATAAAATTCTCAACATATTATCTTTGAGATAAGAATATAAGTAAAATTCATGAAAAATATCTATGAAATGTCTCTAAAATACAAGTTCATCGTCGCCAATAGATGTCTTATTCTTTACTGTACGAACAGGTTCATATCTCTACCAGCAGAAAAAAATCAGAGAAAAAGAAATTTCATTTACGACGACATTTGCCAATAAAATTTTTAAGCCATAACCAAATTAGGCTTAGGAACCGTATGGATTGGAAAATATTTATTTTTAAAATATGCTTGTTTTCAGAAAGCAAAGTAATATCACAAAAATCTTTAATTCATTTGAGAAGAAAGCATTATGGGAAAAGCTGTGTAAAAGATGTCGATGCCTGGTATATCTTGTATTGAACACGCACGTAATCAAATACTATATCAAATTATATCATACTGAAATAATAAGAGTCTCGCGATTTCATTGGAAGAAATAGAGTGGGCACATCCTATATATGGGCGCATGAAATATTGTTCACATACACAACTTTTACACTTATAAACTG
The DNA here is from genome assembly GCA_963680895.1 of Fragum sueziense. Classification (NCBI taxonomy): domain Eukaryota; kingdom Metazoa; phylum Mollusca; class Bivalvia; order Cardiida; family Cardiidae; genus Fragum; species Fragum sueziense. The sequence goes on along the minus strand of OY804596.1, from coordinate 66,870,577 downwards.
AAATCTTACATTACAGTTGTTAAGAAGAATGGTTACAATAATTATAATGTTCCAATGTTACACCATTTATTCCACATAAAACGCATTTTAGGAGACTGGCCAATTATCTAAGCATAACAATGCCAGAATAGATAAGCAAAAATCTATCAAAGCAAGCTATATAACTAGTTTCATATGCAAATGGTAAACAATTTTGTTGCACTTCGTGCGTTTATTTAAATTACTCTTGGCACATTGATAGTGTTTTACTCCACAAGAGTATACAAGTTCAGAAGTCATTTATAGAAATATATGTTAAGTCTGGTAATTGCTTTCAAGTTAGTTCTAACTATCGTCTTTCCTATGCTCATTTGTAAAGTTACTTTAACATGGAATCCTCCGTTATGATTTGAAACAAATCTAACGTCTGACAACTCCTAGATTTACCCCAGCGCATGTAGAATAGTAGTATTGTGACAAATTAAACACCTGATTTAGCATTACAAGTCTATGTGTTCTACGAGTTCATATTTAGTCCATTTATATAGATTGTTTCAAAGAACAATTTACAGAGATTCTGGGGAAATGGGCATTGTTTTGAGTAACGGTAAGTAAGTAACGTTCCTAGAAATAAAAATATATGAATTTCACATTATTTCTATTCAAGGAAGAGTATGTTTCCAACGACGAAGGAAAGTCATTTGATTTATTTTCTTGTTTTCGTAATAAATTACCACGTAGGGGTTACATAATGCTATAAAATTCTGAATTATTTATTCTGAAGTAGAAGACGACGTAATTGTTTTTTAAATGGCTCAGACGGTGATATATTAAATTGATGATTTGTCTATATTTGATACATGTCATATAAAAACTAATTTTCGTAGAATTATTAAAGGCGCCGAGTACAGGTTTTAGAAGGGCATTTCACATTGCATCTTCGAAAGCCAAGCATTTTGAATCCACGATGTACGTGAATACAAATCTAGGTCGTTTCAACATTGGCTAGTAAAGATGTGTAAATTGTAACTGCACCAAAACATTACGCCTGATCCAATTTGATGATAACGTTGATTGCATTAGAGAACTCCGTAATCACAGCTTCAATACGCTATCTACGTATTAGATAAAGGCTTTATAGTAGATTCTACGCGAAATAAACATTCAAATGCGGGAAGGACATTGAATGTTAATATTCCGTAGAATCTAGGTTATATACGGACTCTATCTGACTAAGTGTTCGTTAACGGTTCATTAGAGACGGGGGCTTGGCTATGTATGGACGTCACATAAATTAGCCGACTATCTCGTTTATGCGAAATATAGCAACGTAGTTTTAAAATATACTTCAATTCCATTGGTCCAAAGAGTAGGTCGTACACTATGATATGCTAATTGGATAGTCATTTTGTATTATTGGCATACACATCAAACTCTATTACAACATTTATGATATATCTTAATTAAAAACATATCTATATTATTTTACCTGTAGAGACATATAAAACATGCATGTACTACCTTTCGACGACTTTTGTGGTTATAACAAAGTTGACTATGTACGATCATAAAGCACATCCGTTAAAGAATACGAGTAGAGTCTTTCTAGCTCAAATATTTAGGTCAATTTGGAGTTGCATAAAACTATTGAACTGTAAGAACATATCACAACGCTCGTTGTAATTGTATTTAAAATTGTTCAGACAGTAAATTATCAAATTGATGATTCTCCTTTGTATAGCTTATACACTCGTCTGGAGAATATTTCAATTATTTGGCGATCAATTTTGTAAATATGATTTTATACTTGGTGTTCGTCCTAGTCTAATACTGAATACAGTAATATATTACCGTATAGCACTTTATTTCTGCGGGGACTTTATTTCTGCTATTTCTGCGGTCCTGGACGGCACCGCAGAAATAAAATCCGCAGAATATTAACCCTGGATGTAGAGGTTGATATTGTTCTTTTAGTCAGAAAAAGTTAAACACTTATCCCATGATGCGAAGCACAATGTCATAACAATGGAGTTCTAAATTCCCATTCAAGAATAGTGTAACTACAGCTTTAATTTAGGTGCAGATAGGACATTTTTGTTCATTCATAAACAATGATTCAACAAGTTTGACGGATTGGTAACAGTTTGACACGTCTTTACTTTCACACCTATATGAATGACGGCATTGTTTCCCATGACGACTTCATAGATAAATGATTGGGATTATCCCTTAACCATCGTAGAGTAATTCGAATGTTTTGTAAGCATCGTCTTTCAAAATATGTTTTATACAGACTAAAACTGATTTCATAGCACAGAAATAAAATTTTGAATTTGGCAAAGTGGGAGACCGCAGAAATATGTTCCGCAGAAATTTAACCCAACCGATTTCAGGATAAACCGCAGAATTTGGACCCCGCAGAAATAAAGTGCTATACGGTACTACGGCTTGATTTACGCTGTAGCTATAAGTTTGTCTGTGATACATTTGAATCAGCAGCCATTTGTTCCTTACCTTAAATCTTCCATCTTAGACAAATATCAAAAACTTACTTCAAGTATTAGATAGAGGCTGTTTAGTAGATTCTATGCGATATAAACGTTCAAAAGGCACAGCCTTTGAACGTTTATGTAGCGTAGAATCTACTATACAGACTCTATCTGACTAAGTGTTCGTCAACCAATGAAAAAATACGCCCTTCAAACCACGCCTCCGACCGGAGCTACTATCAAGCAGATCTTACTGGAATTACATCATTTTCCCAAAAATTACATCATTTTCCAAAAAATCACATCATTTTTCCAAAAATTACATCATTTTTCATAACTGCACCAGAAACGGGGGCGTGGCTATGTATATCCGTGACATAAACTGGCCGGCAGTGCGTTTATGTGAAATATAGCGTCGAAATTTTCAAATATACTGCAATTTCATTGGTCCAAAAACTAGGACGAACACTAAGATTAAAAAAGGTACTTTTTAATGCTAAAAGGTTTAATTTGATATCAAGTTTTCTGTAAAAAGCTCGGTCATGACGCGAATGCAATGTCATCGAACATCCATTTCGTAATAACAGTCGGCCACGGCCATGGCGCAGTTGGTAGCGCATCTGCCTCTCATTCGAGAGGTCCCGGGTTCGATACCCGGCCGCGGCAAATACCCTTACTGACAAAAGTGTCACCCATCAATGGTGTGATATCTTGAACCTATGTGGGGGAGCAGCTGGAGGCTCGGTAAGGGTGTTATGGTAGTACTGGTATGAGAAACGCCATGAATCTATTGTTAGGTGCTCCAGCCGACGCGATATTACCTTAGTAGTTGAAAACGGCGTAAAACCCCAATAAATCAAATCGTAATAAACGTCAACATTTACGAAGAGCGTTAGACAGCAAGAAATCGTGATAAATGCACCCAAACGACTTAAATTATTCCATCCTCCGGCTTTGATATCAAATTAACTACAAAATGAGAGTTAATAAATCAAATTACAAAAAAAACGAGTAAAGTCAGACGACCATTTATCAAGATTTAGCATAATTAATCGGTAGGAATTAACAGCGGAAGGCAAAGCAACGTTTATTTCTCACATTATGTCCGTCGTTTATAAAGTAAAGGATGGGTTGCAACTAGGGTTCAAAAAATAGATTTTCTTTAGATTCTGTGAATTGGTAGGGTTACATATTATCTTTAATTTGTATGTGTAAAAAATCTGATGATGACTTATTTTTGGAGATAATGGCTAACAAAGTGGGTGGGGTAAATTGACATGAGAAGCAAATTTGCATTTTGAAGTGTTTTCTGTATAGATCAGTACAGTACTAACTTTACGAAACTTAATCTGCAGCTTTTACTTTTGTATGAATTGACATGATATTTTGTGAACATGATTATAGATTATATAACTAAATATGTGTAAACTTTTGGTCAAATCCATTGCACCGATATTATGTAACCCTATCAATTTACAGAATTTGAATAAAATATATTCTTTGAGCGATTTTGAGCCCTTGTTGCAATCCATCCTTGGTAAATTAAACCAGTTGTTGGAATCTTGCGAAGAAGCTGCATTATAATACTCACAAAGTCACTTACGAAAAGCTCTATCTGGCATTACATCAACATTCACGAAAATCCTGTATTCGCAGGCGATTCTAGCACAGCACAGATCACCTTTTTTGACTGCATTTGTTAACAAAATAGGACGTACATTTAAACGAATTTTGGCCTCTCGACGTTGTAAGGACACTTTTCTTTTAAAACATGAATTCTAAAGTCAAGAAGAATGTTTTCCTTTTTACGATGAGACAAACTGATAAACAATTCTTCTATTGTCAAATTATATACCGGTACCATCTGGTTTTAGAAATTTCAAATAATTAAACATACTAGAGGAAAATACTTTATTCATAACTTTCGTCAAAACTTTGTCATTTTATTTCTTTCCTCGTGTTACTGTTGATATTTTGTACTAAAACGTGTAAGAATTAGGAAAAAAGAGAAATGATAAAAAGACAATTATGTAAGCCACGAAGAGAATGGCGACAAAAGTGAGATGAAAATACTTAATTCATAATTTTCTTAATAATTATGACAAAAGTTTACTATTTCTTAATTGCTGTTAATATTTTTAAAAAGAATTAAGAAAACGAGAAATGAAAAACAACTATTAGGCCACGAACGGAATATTTTTACAAGAGAATGAAATTAAAAAGGAGAGACAACAATCTGCAAACAAATGATATTGTATTGAAGTGCTTGATACGTTGCGTGCTGAAACATATCTGATTTTTGCAGGAATTTGCTTTTGAACAAATCAAATCCACAGCTTTAAAATGATGTGGTGTTTGTCTCATAGAAGCATTATTGGAGGACTAAAGGGAATCTTGCAACAACAATTACAGGTTATACATCACTATTGATTCGTAAATAATCCGTAACCAGTCCGTAAACTAGTCGTAGAAATAAGTAAACCGTCCGTTAAATTCGCTCAAATTGTAACAATACGTGAACTTATCGGCAATGTGATTACGAATGTCCAATTCGCAAGGAATCGTAAGAAAATTCGTTAATGTGAACCCACCTTTACTAGATTTTAAAACAACACCGACGGAATACATTGTTCGGGAAAAAACGTCCCCGCTTTAGACGAGTTCACCACCAGTGATTGAATGAAAAGGAGGCGAAGCTCACCAGACCATTTTTCTCTTATATGAAAGTCAGAAATGGCATCGTTCCTCAAATATAGGAAATTGGCTTTAGGCCTTGTAATCATTATGTAATTTAACCACAAAAACTGCAAGCTTCCATCTACAAGTTTTTTTCCAAATATGTGTTTTTGACAAGAACACAAGTACAAATCATAAAATACTGTTTGTTATGTTTCTGATAGAATACGAGAATAAAAGTAAGTGCATTCATTTGAATACCTTTCACGTTACTCGATTTGCATACATAAACGGATTAAGGTGGCATTCTGACTAACGTAATCAAATAAGAAGCTTTTTGGTGACTCCGGGGAATATTTTTACAAGACGAGTGCAAATAAACCCTGACGCGAATTATTATAATGTCCACCAGTAATATCCCTTAGCCCTACTGGAATACAGAAAGATATAAGTGAGGGTCGGTTTATGAGGAAGGTTAAAAATGGATGTAAGATTTTTTGGCAAAAAAGGAAAGAATACGATCTCTAGTCGTGTCTGCTGTAAACAAAGATAATAATTTGGTCATATCATCTTTAGACACAATGCCTTTGGGGAACCAATTCTCCGCGAATGGACTAGAATACCAGATGGGAATGGTTCTGAATATAAATGAACCAGGATCTAGAAAAAGGACCGATAGGGCTTTTGAGCCGAACATGGTTCCAAATCAGCCTACGTAACACACATTCTGACCATGAATCATGCTGTTCTCCAATAGCTTCCTCATGAATTGTAGAACTACTCTCTACCAGAGTATCAACCCTTTCCCAAACAAGACCTGCTTTTGACGTCCCTTATAGAAATGACATGGGAAAACATTGAGACAAAAGAAGAAACTGCTGATAACCAGCAGTTTCTCCTTTTGTCTCAATATTTTCTAAGCTATTTTCTACACAAATTCTATCTTTAACAACACCGTTAATGTCATCTGCAGCAGCTTTTGAATAGGACCATCCCTAAAAAGTGTTGTTTGGGGAAGGGTGAAATGCTCATATTGATTGATTCAAACTCTGTCGTAATGCCATCAAAATTTAACTATTCACTTTATTGTGACGTCATTTACTGCATCACTATTGTTATTTTGACATTATCCAATACAAGTTTACACATGTAGCGTTTTACAAACCTACGTTACCACTCACCTTAATTTGAGTGTTATAGTGTTGCTTATCCTTCGTCCCGGCACGTTCACATCTGTCAGGCCTATATGTGTCCAAATCTCTTCTTATTCTGATGATTGTTGTTGAAGAATCCGTAAGAATCCGTAACTGAATTATCCCGTGCACTAAGAAAGATAATTATTGCGCACTTCCGGTGCGCAGATTACACTTTTCGTAACAAATAGTTTCGTGATAACTACGATTTTACAAACCTACGTTACCACTCACCTTAATTTGAGTGTTATAGTGTTGCTTAATTTAGAGTCAAGAAAATGTAATTAAATTCACTTTAACAACGAACGAAACGTATATACATATTCGACTAGTAACATCCTCGACTAGCATATATTCGACTAGAATAGAACTAAATTCAACATAATTGAACTGGAACTCATCTCTGTATATCTACATGATCTTAAAGTGTCAATTCACTTAAGTAAGTTAGTGGTGTATGACTGTGGAGCATTAGGATAGACGTAGTGATTTAGAAAGACCTCCTTAGTCTTCCATCGTCCAATCTGCATGACTGTCTCGGGTAACACACCACTATTGACCGCAATAGTTGCTCCGGTGGGGCGAAACGACTTCGCTGAAAACCCTTTGTCTGCTAATCCTGCCAACGCGATGACATCATCAAGAATAGAAGCTATCCTAGCGCTTGATAGAGTCCTAAACGGTGCAGTCAACGATATAAACAAAGGTCTCTCTGTTTTGTCTCTATTTATGTCTGTTCGATTAATGTATTCCTTGAGACATGACACAGGGTCCATTATTGGATTGTCAATATTATGAGGGATATTCACTTCAAAACCACTTCTGGATGTGTCATTTTTAATCCCGAAGAAATGTATTGTCAGAGAATGATCGTCATGGAATATCACGTTATCCAAACTCAAGATGATATTGTTTACGGATAAATCCGATTTATTCAAAGTCACTCCCTTGGGAGCAAGATCTGAAGGTCGTGTCATACACGTCAAAGCCACTAATATTAACGCCTCATACGCAAAAATGTAAGGTCCATAGACTCATTTTCACCGAAAGAAGTGAACAAATCAATGAAAGGTTGTATCGGCATAGGTTTTGTCCGTTGCATAGGTGCTGAAGTTCCGCTTTTAACAATACCCGAAATAAGTCTTTTCAGATCCGGATGTCGCATAGGCGAGATTTTTCCTAATGCCTCGAATAAACATGTTATGGCCGCTGATGTCACTTTCAACATCGACTCCGGTCTATTAGATTGATCTGCTAAATATGTTAAAAAGTCTGAGATAACACTAATATTACTTTCATCAGCGAAATTAACTTCTTTCTGTTTACAAAAATCAATGTATCTATCAATATAACCACTGTAAGTTCTCAGAGTAGATTGCGACAAACTATGTAATGACTGTCTAGCCGCCCATTTCGACCATCCTAAACTTCTGAGTCTCGTTGTCCACAAACTCTCTAAGCGTACAGGTGCCACTTCCTGTTCTTGAACGGCTCTGCTCTTGGTCCTATTTTCACGACTGTCCGTTGCGAAACAGGAAGATGTATAGGATTGTCTATCAACATTGACTTTAATGTCTGGAACCAAATTTGACCTTCCCACAGAGGAGCAATTACTGCGGCTGTAGCCTTCTGGGTTTTTATAGTTTCTAAAACTCTTGGTAGAAGACCGAACGGAGCGTTGACGAAATTGTTGAATCTGTTCCTGTCTGTTTGGGCTAAAGCATCCACGCCCGAACTCAGGGGATCCCAAAACCAGCTGTTGTACACTGGAAGTTGTGTGGTCATCATTGATGCGAATCTGTCGATATGATGAGAACCCCAGTGTTGGTCTAACATTCTTAACAAATTTGGGTGTAGCTTCCACTCGTATGTAGAATTCAGACGAGAAAGCTGATCGGCTTTCCAATTTTGAACCCCCGATAGGTAAGAGGCCACTAATTTGACATTCATGTCTATTGCCTCTTGATGAATGAGTTTCGCTATATCGTCCAACATTCGGGTTGATCCGCCATGCTTGTTGATGAACGCGATGGTAGTTATGTTTTCTGATAATATTTGAACAGTCCTGTTCTCTATGAATGGCTTTAATGAAATTAATCCTAACCACACTGAATACAGTTCCCGGCAATTTGAATGGAGAAACGACATTCGCTTTTTCCAAAAACCCTGTGCCTGGCGCCGCGGAATCCAGGCTCCCCATGCTATACTTGACGCATCTGTTGTCATTTGAACGTCTATCTGGTTGTCTTGAACGATGTAGCCGTTCCATTGTGAAAGTGAATTCAACCACCAATCTAAATCTCTTCTCGTATATAAATGTCAAGCGCGAGAATATCGCTCCAGGATCGTTTAGTACTAAGTAGTCTATATAGGTTTCGTAACTGTAACTTAACGGGAAATATACATTTATACATAGACAAACACTGTCCACTGATGCGTGCTAGTCCGCGAGCAGAAATCTGACCTTTACACAAACATCTCTTGGTGTCTTTTCTCAGTCTTGTTATACGTTTCTGGGGAATTTTGATAACAGATTGATCCCCACTATTGTCAATGAGATATCCTATGAATTCACAATGTAATGATGGCTCTAAGTTCGATTTGGAAAAGTTCACCTGCCATCCTAAATCTATCAAAAGACGAAGAAACAAAGTTTCGTGTTCTTGTATAACAATTTTAGCAAACAATATGAAATCATCAACATATAACACAAGCCTGATACCTATGGTTCTCAGGTGAGTCACTACTGGTCGAAGAATCTTGGAAAAGTAATATGGGCTACAGTTTTGTCCAAAAGGTAGCACATTCCATGTATAATAAGCGGACTTAAATTTAAAACCTAGTAATGTTTTATGGTCCTCATGGACAGGTATGTGAAAAAATCCATCTTTAAGGTCACATGTTACCATGTAATCTTTTGGCTGCGTTATTTTAATAACAGAGTTTATATCTTCATATTTAAATTTCAGAGGTTCACAAAAACTGTTTAAGTGTGGCCAATCAGTAACTAAACGGAAACTACCATTCTTCTTTGGTACACAAGTGATGGGTGATACACAATGAGGTCTACTGTTTGTAATGTCAATGCGACCCTGCAGAAGTAAACTGTTTAATTCAGTCTCCAAAAAAATGCACCATTACGAAATTCAAAACTCTTCACATTGTCAATTAATGGAAGTTTCACACCTTCTTCAATCCACTTAATAACAGTCTCAGGAGCACCGATGGATTTCCATTTGTCAATATTGGACTGTAAGCCCATACTAATCAAAAACAAAACTGGGATAAAATGCGCAACATTTGAAAATTTACAAATTAATTGTCCTCTTGATCCTTGGGAAAATTACCCTGATCCGGTGGATTTTGCCACGGCTTGTTAAAGCGTGGGGGCCGCTGTAATGATTAAAAGATGTCACGATTGCCCCTACCTCGGCCCCGTCCACCGAAGTATCCTCTGCCAGATCCACGATACTGTGATTGAGGGTTGTTACGGTTTGAAATGCTGCTCAACTCGGCGGCTACACGAACATTCTGTAAGCATTGAGCGCTGAAGCCAGAATTATTACTTTGTAACGATCGAAATAGCTGTGATGTATTCCTGTCAAAACGCCCATTCACAAGTAGAGCTGCGTATTCATCTTTTAAGTATTTCAAATTGGCTATTAAGGTAGTGGAGATGGGGTTAAGGTCAACCTGTTCACCCTCTCTAATCTAATTTCACTGAGTAACTTCAACGCTGTCTCAACATAACGCCCACACTTGGATACTACTGGGCAGGTTTAAAAAAAATGTGACCAAAGTGTGACATTTAAATGTCAAAAATAACAGCTAATTTTACAGAATATCATCCAGATTTCTTAAAGGGGGAATAACACTTAACATCTTACAAATTTTCAGAGAACTTCGTGCAAAAAATAAATATATATTATGAAAATATGGCCTTTAAATTGCATCTATGCCAAATCTTAGCTTTCTATCTTGTGTATTGGCTAGGATGTTGACGGATTTAAAACCCATATTTTTTATTATTATAATTTTTATCCCCCCGACAAAAATCACGGGGTTTTAAATCCGTCGACATCTAAGCCAATACACAAGGTAGAAAGCTAAGATTTGGCATATATGCAATTTAAAGACCATATTTTAATAATATATATTGATCTTTTTGTACGAAGTTCTCGGAAAATTTGCAAGATGTTAAGTGTTATTCCCCCTTTAATAAGGGTGGCTAAAAACTATTCTAAATGGTTAAGCAGTGCCCAAATTATATTTTAAATTCATGTGCACTACTTTTAAGCTAAAATTGTGTGCACAATCTTGCAAAATGATAACAAAAAAGCGTTTCACTCCTGACAGCATATATATTGCACAATATGAGAAATTGTAACCCACGAATCACTAAAAAGTAGAGTGCAGAATGCCCACAAGGTTGATGGCTTCCTTAAAAAAATTTAAGTGGTAGATTTCTGGCTGAATAGACAAAAATGAGAACACATTTTGAAAAATAAAAGTGTTTCACTCCTGACATAAAATTCAGAGGGGTATTGTATAAAACAGGCTCCACATCCTAAACCAATGAAGATAAGATAAAAAAGTGATTTTAAGATGATGATGCACATGTTGTTTTATGAATTACAAGTGATTATTGTAGTATCCTGTCACTTTCTTTTATTTACCATAGCTTAGAAAATTGGAAATTGGTAAAAGTGTTAAGTGTCACACAAAAACGTTTCACTCCTGACATTTTTGACATGTTTTAATGACATATCTTTTTTATTTGTGAAGCGATTTTCTTTAAACTTGGTACCCAGTATAACGACACAATAACATATCTTTTTAGCTTTGATTGGGTTGAATATGTTTCTCTGTAAAAGCCGTGGCATGTAAAAAGTGAATGGTCACATTTTTTTTAAACTTGCCCTACTGTCAAGACAGGCTGATCTTCAAGTTTAATACCTGACCGTGAATCATGTAGTTTTAAATGGGCTGGAAGTACGACTTTATCTACTGACGACTTCAAGGAATTAAACTCCTGCTGGATGTCTTTGATTTCATCCTCATAGGGATGTACCTTAGGGTGTTGTTCCCCAATAGGAATTGAGCCGATGGAACCCTGAATTGGTTGGTTCAATGAATCCAAATGATTCTTACTTGCCCGCGAGTGGGTGGGGGGTCTTACATGAGACGGACTACTTTCTGATCTGGACTCGAAAATGTCAATACGGCGATTAATGCGGGTAATTTCTTCGAATATTTGTGACAATTTTTACTCGATATTACCACCTGTCGCGCCTTCTCCGTAATTGAAGGTCCTATCGCCCTCGTTTTCGGGGTTTTTGTGATCGCATCCTAAAGGCATGGCCTAGTCTCGTGGAACGTGCACTAAGAAAGACAATTATTGCGCACTTCACGCACTCGGTCACTTATCCAAACAATGATGATCATCCAATGAAGGTAAATTTTCGGATAACGTGGATTCTCTCGCTCTTTTGTTCTTTGTTATTGACGGTAACTGTTGGATAATAAAATCTTGTCAAGGCTTTGAGATTTGACCAGATTCACTATCGTAACGCCAGAAATTGATTGTTTAGTAGTACAATGGAGTGAATAATAACCCTGCGAAACAGAGTAGACTTTTAGCAATCGTAAGAGCTAAGCATGGATCCCAGTCAGACTCAACTTGGTCTTGAATCATGGCTGTCTCAAATCCAATATGGAATCCATTATTTACAGATCATGGCTAAAAGGATTACAATGGTAGGTTTATTAGAAACACTGTCAAGCCGTGGTAAGAACGTAGAGATATGGTAAGAAAGGTGATAGGAATATTCTCAAACTCACTTACACTATCAAATTACATGAATCTAAGGAATCTTGTTTCCGCCATCTACTTTTCTATGAAAATTGAGTTTGTGAAATGTAGAAATGTTGAAGTTTTGTCTGTGACAATTGTCAGAAGTTAGTGTGAATGACTTCGACTTTTCCTCTTTTCACAAACTTAATTTTGTAAGAAAAGTCGAAATTAGTGCAACTAACTTCCACCTTTCTACCAAAATAGTTACCTAGAAATGTAGAAAACTTGAAGTTTGTCTGTGACAATTGTCAGAAATTAGTGTGACTAACTTCCACTTTTCGACTTTTCACAAACTCAATTTTGGTAGAAAAGTGGAAGTTAGTGTGACTAACTGCCATTTTTCAACTTTTCACAAACTCAATTTTGGTAGAAAAGTGGAAGTTAGTGCGACTTACTTCCACTTTTCTACCAAAATAGTTACCTAGAAATGTAAAAGACTCGAAGATTTGTCTGTGACAATTGTCAGAAATAAGTGTGACTAACTTCAACTTTACGACTTTTCACAAACTCAATATTGATAGAAAAGTCGAAATTAGTGCGACTACCTTCCACTTTTCTACCAAAATTGGGTTTGTGAAAAGAAGAAAAGTGGAAGTTAGTCAAACTAATTTCTGACAATTGTCACAGACAAAACTTCAAGTTTTCTACATTTCTATGCATAATTTTGGAAGAAAAGTAGAAGTAAGTCCCGCTAATTTCGATTCATCATGTTGTATGCAGGTAGAAAAGTGGATGGCGGAAACAGAGTTCCGTATGAAACTGAATTAAAAAGGATTGCATGTTCGTTTGGAGGAACGCAGTGAGAATATCCTACATATGAACATGTACGTATAATTTATGTTCACTAATAATTATTTGCGCTAATACTCGCAACTCAAAATCTAACATTGTAGATGTTGAGACGAACGGGTCTCATATATAATGTAATTTGTTCTACGCAAAATGCATTTTAGAATCCTGGTCAATTATTTAAACATAAACAATGTCAAATTTGATAAGCAAACAATCTATCATGAGGGTAGTTTTGTATGCAAATAGTGAACAATTTTGTTGCACTTCGTGCGTTTATTTAAATTACTCTTGGCACATTGATTGTAGTTTATTGCACACGAACCTACAAGTTTACAAAACATTAATAGAAACATATCGTCGTTGGGAAGTCAAAACCTCGTAACTCCAGCTTATTCAAGCTGTAGTTACGAGGTTTTGACTCCCCGCCAACGATATGTTAGGTCTGGTAATTGCTCTCTAGCTATAACTATCGACCTTCACATGAATATCTGTAAGAGAAAGCTTCGTGCTTATCTAGATGGAGGTACAGTCGACACTCGTTATGTCGACATAGGATAAGTCGAATGTCCTCTTAAGTCGAAGTGAAAGTCAAGTCCCGTCCTCATCAATGGATATATAAAAATTCCATCGAAACACTTTCTTGATAAGTATAGCCATTGGAATATAGTATGAAAAGGATAGAACTTGCTCGTGTCGAGCAATGTCTTTTCCTTTCCTACTTTATTTCAATTATAAACGAGATTGATGAGTAGCAGAAGTAGTCAAATATCATTTTGATTAAAAACATTTAAAAAATCGGATGAGTCGAACTCCGGATATATGTCGAGGTATTTTGACGGCCAGCCTGACTTCGACACTACGAGTGTCGACTGTACGTTATTCTAGAACGCCTTTTCTGTGCTCATACTAATTTTTCAGACTTCTGTAAATTGCCCTACAAACCAATTTACATAATATGTAAAAAGTTAAAAACATTGCCTTTTTGCGATCTTTGACTTGAAAACATTTTTTTTTTTTTTTTCAAATCAACAAATTCTAAAATTGGTATTATAGTGTTGTTTGCAAAATGAATTTTGTCCATAGCAATACCATTGTTTACAAAAGAAATAGGAAACACATGAAGTATATGAATGATCCTCTCATATTCGAAAATTCAGTTTACAATAGATCCTTTCCAAATGCCAGAGGTTCTCGATTTGTTCTAATTAAAGGGTGATGCAGACTAAAGCAAAATGTATCTTCATTAGCGTCAAATTATGTAGTGTAATGAAATTGATATTTCAATTCAAGAAAAGGAGAATTTATTCAGTATTTTTTTCTTTATTCACAATGATCTTCAAGATTGAATATGTTGGGTTTGTCAAAATGGGGAATTATTTTGGGAAATGATAAACCCACCATGTTCTTAAAAATGAAGAAAGTCAAGTAATATGATTTTTACTTTATTTCTATTTTTAAGACGTACTGTGTGTTATGCCGTGATTGCAGGGAAGGAAATTGATTTATTTTCTTGTTTTCGCAATCAATGGCCACCTAGCGGTTACGTGATGTTATTGGTAGCCGATCTTGAGATCGGCTACCTTTGCTTTAACTTTAAAATATAAATATGGGGAGTTTGGGAGGCGATTATTGTAAAAAAAAATGTTCTACATATTGGTTGAAACTGCTTAAATTGCACGTTGATGATAATTGTTACATTATCAACATGTTTGTTTTACATGCTTACACCATTTACGAGGAAATACAATGCATAAACATGCATTTGTACAATATTTTATTTTCCTGCAGATGCGAATTACTAACCGCTCAATCACTTGACCAGATCGGTCCATATTAATACCGATATACACGAATAACTGAAACGCATCATATTAACTATTGTTGTGTATGTTCTAAAATAGCAAGGAGAAAATTTTGTATGAAATGTTGAATAAATAACGGTAATATATATACGCTATGAACTGATCCGTTTTAAAATCGATTCTGTGAATGTGTTTTGGTATTTACTAACGCGTTTCGGTATTTCTACAGACCCAGTTTTCAGGGGCGGTAACTAGTCTAATCTGATGATAAATACTTCTTTATATATAATATTACTAACGCCATTCATTTGCAAAAAGCTCTGTGGCCAAATGGATAGATCGGAATTCCCAGATACCTTTTTGTTTATTGTTACGTCGGTTCGATACCCATCCACGCTTGATTTTTTTCTTCTTTTTCCCCTTTTTGTACTTTTTTACATCAATAAGAAAGTTATCATACATATTCTCTCTGTGCGCTTTACTTTTTTTACTAATGCGTTTGAGTATTTCTAAGGAACAACTGACTGATTTCAGGGACGTTTACCACTCTAATCTGATAAATTCTTCTATACTTTTTTGTCTAATTTACACCAATTATTTGGATGTGTCACAGTGGCCTAATGGGTAGAGCAGAACGCTAATACCCTTTTTGTGTTTTTGTTATGTGGGTTCGAAACCTATCCACGCATGATTTCTTTTCTTTTTTTCTCTTTTTGTACATTTTTAAATCAATATGACAGAACTTTATCATATATTCTATCTGCACGCTTTACTTTTTTATTAAAACATTCTATGAAAAATACTTTAAATTGTTTTCAACCAGATTGACCAATAGTTTAAGTTGTTTTCAACCCGATTGACCAATCAAGTGTAACCACGCGACGCTTTAATCTGGTACCCATCATATCAAAATCGAACTACCACGTATTGGTATCGGAGATGAAAACCAGCCTAGCCCCGCTTCTAACCGATTGACCAATCAGGTGACACTTGGGCTGCGCTTAGTAAGACAAAACGTTGGCCGTTTCATTCGGAATACTCGGTCAATTTTGTCAATTTTGTGTCAAAGAATTTGCGACTGTTGCTAACGTTAGGGAACGTTTTGTCTAACTGAATGCAGTGCTGGATTGACCAATCACATCACACATAAAGGCACACGCCCTCGCCATTTCGACATTTGATGACGAGACAGCAACGGAGCAACATGGTAAGAAGTGTTCTAAGGAATTTCTATCAGGGATGCAATATTTTTGCTCCATATAATGGCTTACAATGCACAGCCATGTCATTGGTGGCTTTATTTGCATTTTTCCATTTTCATAATAAGCCGGTTAATGAGCAGCTGAGATTATTCACTGCACACGACATTGACGATGTTTTGTTTCAGGGAAATGCGCTGTATGCACATGTTGTAGAGCAAATTCATATTCCAAGATATTTGTCGCATAACGAACTGCCGAATTCGTACAGTTTTCGTGGCCGTTCTTACGAGATAGAATATTTTACCGATCAATTGTTTTTGGTCCATAAATCTTTTGACGAATCAAGATTTCCAACAAACGGCATTTCTTTACGCAATCTCGCAAGCTGTTTTATTGTCACCACTGAATATTTTAACGTTAAATGACCTTACAATGGCGCTATAATACAGCAAGAAACTAACCAATTTCTCATTTTTGATTCTCATCAAAGAAATAGTCTCGGGCAATATAGTCGATATGGTATGTCTGTGTTGTTGGTTTTTGACGATTTAGACGAGTTGGTTGACTACTTGTACAGTCAATACTCGGGTAATTTATATGAATTAACCCCTGTCTCATTTCAATTAAGTTCAAATGAAGTGGCTGATAGTGTGCTGAACTATGTAAGACCTGGTAGCACAAGTTTTGACTCCACATTTCACCAGACAATTGATTCTAAAAGTATTGACACTGAACAACCCAAAACTACCATGCATGCATATGCAGCAAATGGTTCCATGTTGGAACAATCAACCCATTCAGTTAATTCAAACCAATATCAGAATATCAGACTGACCCGATTGTTCCATTTGTATCTAAGGATCATATGTATAGTAGAAAAAAACTATCAAGAAGTGTAGAAGGTCATGAAGGCGAAAAACTTCAATTATAAGCGTGACAAATGACACTGATACTGTCTCCACTGTAAACTCTGTATATGACGTGTTGGGTGCGGGATATGTATGCAATGTATCGTCAACTGTCGATTTTACGTTCATAGATTATGAATTGAGCAGCGAGCATTGTTCAATTTATGAGAAGAATATAAGAAAGAAGCCAGAGCATAAATGTAAATGCTGTTTTCGAATATTGTATGCAGACCAAGTACGTTCTATAAAGAAAGAAAATACAGTTACACAGCTGTTAAAAATTGAAATTTCAGATGACTGCTGTTCTACATGTTTTGCGCTATCTCGAGGTATCAAATACCAAGCATATCATTCACATACAATAATCTTGATCCAGGATTGATTGCTGAAGAACTGTAGGTCTTTCATATGTTGAGAAGCGTCTGATTATAAATGTTTTTATGTCAGTAATACTGTTGCCCGGTGGCCAATATGCTGAAAAGGGCTTGATTTTAAATTTGCCTGCGCAAACTAGAGATATTATTAATAAATTACTCTTCAATGGTGATGTTTCGCATATAACAGTTGCATTTGAAAACACAGCATTGCACCCTAAAGCTGTGAATATATTCATACCGTTTCAGTGTTTAAACTTAAACGTGCTTTGCAATGGCTATTAGAAAACAATCTTCTGTATTGCAACGTAAGATTAAATTTAGATGACAATAGCAATTTATGTTCAAATCTATACAATGAACAGGATATTTTGAATCACGAAATAGAAGAATGTGTTATGGTGCCTGTGAATCCATCTAGAAACTGTGTCCTGAATGATGTATTGAGTAATCAACATATCAATATTACCCCCAATACCAATTCTACTTTAAATGTTTTGGAAACATGCAGCGGTGAGGAAATGGCTTTTCCTTGGCTTTTCCCTTTAGGACGTAATGGTTTTAAGGTTAATCCTGAAAGGCCTCTAAAATTAAATCCTAATATGTACTTCAGGACAAGACTGTACAATTATGACTCAAGATTTCGAGAAAATATCACATATCTTTTACATACAGCTGTTGCATATGATTTATCCTGCTTAAAGTCAGCTATTAATATTCGTATGAAAATAACTCATTCACACATTAACTGTTCTCAACCAGTTTCTCTTGGGAATTTAAGGAATTTAAAAGAGAATCCAGAACTTCTTGAGAATTCATATATGTTTATGAAAAAAATAAAGGGGCTGTTGCATATTTCAAAATATGTTGTATGACTTACTGTCCATGTTTCGGTGTTTAAGTCCTACTACTCCGTTTTTGACTTTATCTGCTGATGACTTGCATTGGCCAGAATTAGGCATGACTTTGGAATTTTTGACCTTTGATGATGCTTTCGGAAAAAACATTTTCAGGTCAATGCGAAATGACCCAGTTCTTACTGCTACACATTTTAGAGGAGATTTCGATTTTTGATGAAAAATGTTATTCTCTCAGACTCCAAACCTCTTGGACTACTTTGCTCGCGTTGAGTTTCAGAATAGGGGCAGTCCGCACATCCACATGTTTTCATGGGTGGCCAATGTTCCGCTTGTGATAAATTGGTATTAAGGTTCATGTGTTAAAACCCCGATCAGGAGAAATTTACCACATATGAAACAATACCCAAAATGTGTCCAGATCATTCTGTATAGCAGCTTATTGCAGTAAGGTCTAGATCTATATTGCTCTTTAACTGACTACAAATGGTAAGAAGCTGCAAGTGAAGCATGTACATGTACCTTGATCAGACTATACATTTGTAGGAGCTGATCAGTATCCGTGTATGATCACAACGTTCATTGTTTTCCTATATCATATTGGCAATTAGTGAATATTTTATTGCTCATATCAACATGTTGACACGCAGATACACTTTTAATTGATGCTAACCAAATTATTGTGGGCTACTTTGATGCTATGCATCACACATTTGTCTTGTTAAATTGTTTAGCGTTTTTCTAAACCAGAGGTAGATGTAACTGTTTTTGGAAAGCAAATTTGCAAAATTTGCTTTTCTTTCCAGTCGTGCTTCTCTGCACTTTAACATTCTCTGCATACCACACAACATCTCCCGGTCCTCCTCACTATAAATAGTTCTATCAAAAGCAAAGGTCAATGACAAGAACAACCTTTCGAATATTCAATATTGAATTCTATAGTTGTACACAAGATATTCAATTGTGTGACCGATGATAAAACATCCAATTAAACATGTGTTAAAAGAGGAGAAACGATCACGTAGTAATTTGCTTTCATTACGGTTCAATAGCCAGTCCAATATCTTTCGTTGAAAATGGGTCAGTCAAGTTTACTGAACTATGAAATATGCGACCCACTTCAAGCGCTAAAAATAGGAACTAGGACACGTCTATTTTTGGAATCTTTCTATGCCCAAATTCTTACACGTTTTAATGTCCGAAACTAAACAATGATATTCGATAAGCCATGCATTTAATCGCGTTCACAATAATTGATTGATCAACTAAGTGGTTATTTTGAGGTTAATGACATAGACATCTTGTCTAATAGGCCTTGCTAGTATTCGCGTGTAGCTATAGGCATTTCAAAGCGAAAGTAGAAATCTGGGAAACCAGAATATGTGATGGTATGCTCAAAATGCATAGAAATCAGACTAGCAATCCTTTCACCACTTGGTTTAAAAAACGGTGTTAACTTTTTAATCTATAGATATCACGGTGGATAACCCATGTGACTTTTGGGAAGCGTTAACACCGAAAAAATCGTCCGCTTCAAGGTATGTTTGGTTTAATTTCTCAGCTTATACTCTGTTGATTTTGACGAGATAAAGTGCACGGAACGCGCATTTGAGAGGGCTATTCCCGTTTGTAACTCTGCTCCGATCCCGTGATTTCTTAAAACATTCAAGCGAAAGTTTTCTTCGGTGCATGTGAATGCTTCCCACCTTCGTTTTGCACTTACAAACACTTTGGCTCGAATGTTTGAAGAGACCACTGGATTTGGAGCAGAGTGAGTTAGAGCCGGGAATAGCCCTCTCAAGGGCGCGTTCCGTGCACTTTATCTCATCAAAATCAATAGGGTATAAGCTGAGAAATTAAAAAAAACATACATTGAAGCGGGCGATTTTTTCGGTGTTAACGATTCCCTAAAGTCATGTGAGTTACCCACCGTGGATTTAGATCTAGATGAATAGGCCTACATAGAATCAAATCAATTTACATTGTTGGTATGTTAACCATTTCCCAAATAGAAACATTTCAGATTGGTCAAAATAAAAAAAAGCCGTAGCAGACGACAAAATTGGTACATACCTAGATAAAATTAGAACTATTTGTAGATAATACCAAAGACAATATCGAGGTTAAAGTAAAAAATTCTGATTATCAGCAGTTTCTTCTTTCATCCCAATATTCCCCCGAACATTTTCTTTTCGGGCTGTCAAACCCGGTCTTATTTGGGAAAGGGATAAAGTAGTGACGGAACACATGTTTTAGCAAGTAAGACATGTAGTTTTCAGAAATCAAATGCTTTCTAATTAGGGTATAGACTCCTTTCATTTATGTTTTAGTCCGTACCCGCAGAACACTTCCGGTAATCCGACTCTTCTCTGATGAAAATTCGCTCGATGATACTTGGATGTCGCTATTTACAACGGAACGCTGTCCCAGTCAAACACAAAAGAAAATTCCGACACAGCGACATAACTTGTGTCGGAATTTTCTTTTGTTTTTGAATTGGACAACGCTCCGATGTAAATAGCGACATCCAAATATCGAAGAGCGAATTTTCATCAGAGAAGACTCTCATTAACTTCCGGAGGCAAACAGAGTGCTAGAATGCCTTATAGTCGTTTTCGGCTGGGAGAATTCGACATTTTAAATTCCCTATTTGTTTATGTCAAAGGGGGGTAATTCACAAAATTGACAGATTAGACCTTTATTTTAGAGCTTGCTACAAGTGATAAGAGAGATGTTTTGTGGTTTTTTGGCAACCTGGATATGACCAATTCCGTAAAAATAATGAATCGTTTATCGCGCGTATGTGGCATTAGATGAAATTAGCTATAAATGCATTAAGGGTCGTAACTCTGACATTAAAGGAGACAAGGCAATGAAACTTCGACAAAACGATTGCCGAATGCCATGGAAATATTGTAAAAAAAAAAATCAGGCTTTTAGTTCGATACTTTTTCAGAAACAAGAAATCTTGCAGCGTAAAGTTTTCTCTTTTGTTCAGTATATTTTGCTGATATGGAACAGACATTTTTCTTTCATAATTTGTATTTTGTAACTTTCTAAAGAATCAAATTCAATTAATTACTTTTATCCAACTCCGTGTAATTCATATTGCTAACAACTAGAAAGGCCTTTAGACATAATCAGCAAATTTGCTTTCCAACAGTACTTTCAGTACTTTGATTAAATGGCTGAGACGGTGCTTTATCAAATTATTGATTCTACTGTTTATATATATCAGATATGTCATACAAAAAGGACTTTCTTGAAATAGTCAAAAGAACAGGGTATGGTTTTGAGTAGCGAAGTGTAAATGGTAGTTACACTTAAACATTTCACCAGATCCAATTTCTGATATCGTTCAATACATTTGAAACGCCACAAATACAGCTTGAACGATACCGATAAAGTGGCTATTTAAGACCAACATAAATATTGGTCAAACCGTATGCATACTTAAACTGATCTAGATCCATGTTGGTGGCAAATATCATAAATGCTTTTTTTCTCGGCTCATACGAGGATATCTTGAATGGGGCCCTAAGGAAGATGTATAAAACTATTAAACTGTGAGAATTTATCTCAACAAAGCTCGTTGTAATTATATTTAAATTGTTCAGACAGTGATTTATCAAATTGATGACTCTCCTTTGAGTAGGTTATATCCTCGTCTGGAACATATTTCAAGTGTTTGTCATTTATTTTGTAGATCTATCCATTATGTCGCTTCTTTTTCTTCCAAAATCTTGTAACTACAACTTTGAAAAGCTATCAAGACTCTTTAGGATAAGCGACAATGTAGAAAATACGAGGGTTGTCCTGAAAGTTCGTGGACACATGATTTATTTTGTTTTACAATACTTTCTTCGTGAAAATATCTATATCACATGCAAGCTCAACAACAATCAAGTACTTTTACGTCAAAAAGAAACAAATTTTATATGCAATTATTTTGCAATAGGACCTTTAACAACTCTACACAGGGGTACCTGGAGCACGTCAAAATTTGAGCTTTTTGGTTGGCCATATCTGTGTTTTAAAATATGACTTAACACATGAAATTGGCGGGAAACGTAATAATAAATGTATAAAAACGTGAAGTCACATTCCGACTCAATATTGTTTTGATTTCAAAGTTATCACTTTAAAAATTAACATTTGATGATAATTTAAAGAAGTCTTATATGGAAGAAAATCTGTCAAATATGACGACGTCGGACGTTTGGGTGGAGCAGCGCATTCGTGTGAAATTTTGCGTGGAACTAGGAAAATGCCTGCAGAGACCAGGGAATTGGTTAATTCTTCTACGATGAGCTCATGTGTTTCACGTATTCTCGTTTGCAAAATTTACAAACGTTTCCGAGAAAACAACTGTACACTCGCGATCGGGAAGACCGAGTGTTATAACGGATAGAAATGTTAATTTTACGTGTGACGTCGTGAATGACGATAGGCAAAATACGATATGAGATATCGGACAAAACATGTGAACTGTCAAAAACAATTGTTAACAAAATCCTCACCGAACATTTGAACATAAAAAAGATTGTGTGCACGATGGGTGCCTAGACTGCTCTCTGAAGAAAATAAAGCAACACAAGTATTTGCGGCAAAGTCACTTCTTCGTCGCTGGAACGACGTAATGTCATTCCGTGCTCCGGGGTGTCTCAACCGTCTTCACAAAAACCTATGTAATTCTGTCAAAAATGGGGGGAATTCATTCAAATTTTCAAATATTGTTTCTAAGATATTGATTAATGAAATCATGTTTGAGTTATATATTCTTCTTTTCTCATTTTTATATATTGTCCTGTGTCCACGAACTTTCCGGACAACCCTCGTACAGTTCATTTTCATTGACTTACACCTTCCTTACTGGACCAATGGCGAGAATGTACCTTTATCATAATAATTGAACTTTAATTTCCTATCGAAAGCTAGATAAATGTTGCAAATAATTATTATAATGTCAGATACTCATTTAGCAACAGTAAAAGAAATTTAGATTACAGAAGAAATATCTATAAAAATTCAATAAGTAAAACATAAACGTGCATCCGGATTAGACTAAATGCAGCCTAAGGCCTATCTTAGAGGATACTTGTCTCAAATGCCTTAAAGGCTACCACGCTCGACAGTTGATTTCGCCGTTTATTAGAAGAAAATCATTAAATCAACATGTTTTATAAAATATCCGTAAAACTCGATTGTTTTAAAAGTTTTATTTGCTTTTCTTTACGTCGATACTTGGAAGGAAATAAAGATCAGCAATTTCCGTAAATGTCCACTGAATGACATCATACCGTGGCTTGACTCCGCTCCCAATTTAGAGCATGAGGTATCTGACACAGATAATGTGTTCGACTTTTCTGTCATAAAGCGAAGTTTCAGTTTTTATCCATTTCTCGATCGTCAGAGTAATACAGACAAACTTAAACCGTTATTTGGCACATTCCTTCACTCACTAACGACATATTCTTTGACTGTTTTAACATTTTTTCTAACATTTACCAAGGATAAATTACGTGTTTTGAGTATCGATTGGGGAAGTCGCTTTTTGACAGAAAATTCGGACACTTTACTTTGTCAGAAATCTCAGGCTTACCGGGAAATGATCCATGACTGCCCGTTTTTCCCGCCATGACGTCATTAATTGGCCGGTATGACGTCATAACTTCAAATTGGAAGTTTAGCGTTTTTTGTTCGGTAAAGATCGGAAAAGACCAAAATATCCAATTCAAAAGACGAAATAAAAACATTTCTAATGTATAAAAATTGCAGAAACTTTGATATTTGGTTCTTGGAAAGGTGTTTTTTAAACAAGAGTTTAAATTTGCCAATCAACGGACACTTTAATGACACTTTTGTTCTAGAACCCAACTCAAATACGCTAGAGAAAGTATGTATAAGGCACCACAAATTTGGCAATGAATGCAGGAAAACGTCGCGAATTATTCTGTCTTTCCCAGCTTCGATATCAAATTATCTACAAAATGAGAGGTAAGTAGCCAAATTACAAAAGGACGCTGTCAGACGATCATTTATCAGTATTTAGCATTATAAATTGACATGAATTAACAGCGAGAGACAAATCAACATTTGCATTCCGCATTAGAACCGTCGTTTATTGGGAAAACTGACTTTTTGATTGTTGAAAACGTAGGCATGTGAAGAAACCGTATGGTATTGACGTCAGAAATTTGTCCGTTACAAAGTTTTTTTTATACAAATCCCCCTTATAAGGAAAAGAAATCGTACAAACCTTGTATGCAAGGGAGATTCTAGTACTAGTAATAAAAAGAGTTGGACAAACGACGACATAGTCACCTTTTTTATTTCAATCCTTTCGTGTAAGAAATAATTAATCTCGCAAAGGCTAACCTAAAGGTGTATTTCTTAAATGATAATGTCAGAATAGTATCTTTAGCTAATAAAGTTCGTGATTTTGCAAGTAAAATGACTATGACTTACTGAAATGACTGGTCTTGCTTTTACAGCAGTTGTTTACAAAATGGCGGATATCATACCATTTATCAGTTTTTGTCCTTCTATTTTGATATGAAACTACATTTATTATTTGTTACCTTAACTGGTGTGGCTAAGCTAAGAGATCATTCGACAAGTTGATTTCTCAGTACTTTCGTTGGTGTGAGAGAAAACAATGCGTAACAAGTGTGAAGAACATGTTTCGAGATTGATAAGTAGGTACTGCAATAAATACAAGAACTACAAATCGAAAATCCTTATTTGCCTAGTTCCTAGATGCAATTAACCATTCACAATACTCTGCCGAAAACTAACACAGAATACTTACACGTGTGCAGCATAAAAAACAACAAATAATGTGTAACGGGTTTCATAAAATAATGTTTTACAAAGTATACTATTCTATAGCATATTCCAACCAAATCCTTGTTAACTTCTGTGTGTTTCCAAATGTTTTCAAAATAAATACAAAATTACTTGAAATTTTAAAACTTGCAAGAACTTGGTTTCAATAAATCAAATTCACAGCTTTTCTATGCTGCGGTGTTCGTCACATAGAAGCATTATTGGAAGAACGTATGGCATTTATGGCAACAACAATAACTGATTGTACCTTACTGAATCAATGTCGATGGAAAGCCTGAGACCTCTGTCGGCCCATGTCTTTGTCTTCTTTCTTCATTTTCAAACACGCAAGATTGATCTTTTGGCGATATTTGTGTCACTGTTTCTTGAGGAAGACAATATAATCCCTTCTATTTTGTTAACATAATGTTATAAACTGTAATCGAAACTTAAAAAGGAATAAAGTGATACTTCCGGATCACATCTGCATATAAATCTATCGAAACCATTAAGGAAATTGGGAGCGATGGTTGCAACTGGACCGTGTTACTCTTATATGAAAGTCAGAAATGACATAGTACCTCTAATCCAAGGAATTGGCTTTCAACCCATGTAATCGCTATGCAATATTAGCCACAAGAAACTGCAAGCTTTCATCTACAAGTCTTCAAAAATATAATAAATTTTCGAAATTTTTGGGCCGATGAAAAATTTCAACTTTTTCCGATCTCAAAACTGTTAATTAATCTATATTATGTTTTTGACAAGAACGCAAATAAAAAATATGAAATACGGTTGGTCTTGTTTTTAAGTGCAGACGGGAATAAAAACAAGTGACTTCATTCAAATACGTTTCACGTTTGTCGATTTGCATACATAAACGGATTAAGGCGATATATGACAAACATAATCTAATAAGAAGCGTTTTGGTGACTCCGGGGAAACTGTGACGCGAATATTTTTACAAAACGAGTGCAAGAACCATGACGCGAATTATTATATGTTTGCAAGTAATCTACCTTGGCCAACTGAGGGTCGATTTATCAAAATATTTCGAAAAAGATGGATTATTTTTCTGTTAGAAGAGATTGCTAGCCGCCTCTGGAGATAATTATTAAGGATAAACAAGTTTAGGCCATATCACCCCATCCAGCAACCTCGCCTCTTCTCGCAACATTTTTTAACTTTCCATACAGAACATAAAAGTGATGGTTTTGAAAAGAGTCGGGAGTTCATTGCCTTGCACCATATCATTCTTGCATAGTTTATGCGAACCAATTATTCAAAGTTAATAGAAATACAATGCTGCTTCGGGCAGTCGGTAAATGCTTGCAAATTAAATTGGCTAACGTTTAATACTATCTACATACGTTGTATATCAATCGAGTATGTTTATTTTTCACGAAAAGAAAGCCAGGAAACATTTTTTCTTCCGTTTTTGTCTTAAAACCATTTGCATTCACATAGATGCTTATTCTTTGTTCTCTGTATTCTTAGTCCTTATCTTATGTTTTTATCCATTTTAATTTGGGAAGATCCAATGGAATGCGTTTCCCATGTAAACACGTATTTTAAGACAAATGAATATTTGCGGAAACAATTTCTTTATGAAATACGGTATACACCGCCTAAAGGGAAATAGATGTATGATTTAATTTCATTCATTCATTTTATTAGCGATTTTATAGTAAAGTTCCGAAGGGAACTGATTAAAACATTTTAAAGTATTGCTCAGTTTTTAAATTTTCGGCGAAATGCCTTCTTCAGAAACGTTATTAATAAATTTCAACTCTACTCCATTATCTATGTCATGGGCGCCGCCATTAAATAACAACGGAAACGACGTCGAAGTAACTTCCGGACGTCAACGCTTTCCCGCCAGTTATTTGACGTCAAAAAATGTGACGTCGCGCCGCGCGTCTTTCACGTTACATCCCAGGGGCCGGATCGTTCGTAATTTGTGTATCCATGCTGACTCATGTAGCTGTCTTTCTGTCCTGTTTGCCGCATACATACGCTGTAGAATCGTGAAGCGGACGTCATCTGCGGAGTGGTGCGCCTGTCCAAAGTGGTTATTGATCGGCTTGTCGCTCTTTTGTCGTACATCACGCAGGTGTTCCTTCATTCTCTCACGTATCTGCCTCTCTGTCTCGCCGACGTATACCATACAATCGCACCGCGCGCAGCTTATCCCGTATACCACATTCCTTTGTCGGCAGTTCACGTTTCCTGGTACAGCAAATTCTATCCGTCTCTCCGTATCTCTGACCTGCTCACTGGAAATGATACCACACGTGTCACATTCTGCCTTACAGGGAAACGCTGTATTCTGTACTATGCGGTTTGTTTTGCCATGCACTAAGGTATCGCAGAGGTTTTTGTCTCGTCTATACGCTACTAGTGGAGGTTTGTTGAACACCTGCTGCATCCTATTAGACCTGTATAGGACATTTGTGTGTTTGCTGATAATTTTGTGTACATCTGGGAGAAGATTAGAATATGTTAATACCAGTGGTACCCTGTCAGTGGAGCGGTTTTTATTCGTCTGTTTCTGGAGAAGCGATTGTCTATCCAGGGTGGATAATCACGTGACCGGGAAGGATACACTGTATTAGAAAATGGCGGCTTAAACTCCCGCCTGGGATCAGTTTTCAGGTAATTCTCCTCGTTTAACCAAGTTTCTCTTGAAGAGACATAGCCTATCATATGCGCATTTTCATTATTCGAGCTCCGCCACCAACAACTACATACAAAAACATGCATTTTTGTCAAACATCGTGGCAGTTTGCGTCCACTTGCAACCGGCCACATGTTTTTGGGTGGATACAACGGACGAGTTCAAGCCTATTTTGGACAAAATTACTTTTAAATGCCATATACTTCAACAAATTCCGTATGAAATCGTAGGCTTCAGTCAAACACACTCAGTGGCTAAGTAAGAACTACAGGGAATCTAAAAATCAAGGTTTTGGCTGATGGATACCTCGCATCATTCATCTTGTTTGGGATACATCGTACTCTGGCATAATATACGTTTCATATGGAATGCACAATTGAGCTCAAGATAGTAAATACAGCGAAAACAACTTTGTATTGTATGTCAATTATCTCACTGTAATGACGTAAATCGAGCACACAAATATATATAAGTTGAATACTGTATTTTAAACTCCTAGAGTGCCCCAACATAAACACGGGACATCTGCATCGAGACACACACACACACACACAACATAATCTCATTTAATAATCAATGTCTATGAAGGTTGAAATCTGTAGAAATACGGACTTAAATTTAGCAGAAGACAATTTTTTGGATTGACCAATTCCAAAACGAAAAACTATTAGATCAACCGAAAGTTTAATAATTTGCACGCTACCAATTGAAATTTCAAAGACAATTTGTTAAAATGACCAACAAGGTAGATATGGGGAATTTTCGATCTTGTAATCTTGTGAAAGTAAGCTACATGTATGCATGGCTTGATTGTGTTCCATCTATGGATGAAGTGGTATAGTCTGCATGAATGCATAATCAATCGCCACTTTATCCAGAGGTTATGCTAAGGACGATAATTGAATGAAGCTAAAAAAAACTTTTTGAATTGTGAAGAATTTTAACAGACAAATTAAATATTAATTCATTCCCACAGGTTAACTCTTTTTGACTCATCGGAAGATAAAGCCTTAGGAAAACATTGTGGAAAATGAAGAAATTGCTTGTGACAAGACATGTTTTGATTTCCCATAACGTTTTCTACCAGAAAACTTTTTTAATCCTTTCCCAAACGACAAAGTTTAAGTATTATCTAGTTTGAAAGATGCTGTAGTCTACAAATTTTTGTTTAAAACTAAAAGGAAGGGATCTGTATAAAACATGCACAAAATTTGTAAATGTTGAGGAAAAGGAAGATGATGTTAATTTCTTTCTCCCTTTTCTTCGATATTTACTGGAGGTTTAAGGTTTTGTTGCGTCAACATTTTACTTGTATTATCAATTGTTTGGGAAATGGTTATATTCATTAATATCATCCTTACAATGCTGTTTGTTTGAATAAATCTTGTATGTATTTTTCAGGTGGTGTTAATCTTCTCTAACAAGCCACTTTAACATAGCAGGTGGATCAGTATTCTTGGTCCAGGTGAATTCCTAGAAAGAGCGGACATGTCTGACTTCATGGAGGGCCACATGCCAGAAATATATCAATATGAATGCATGACTGAAGACTTCATCAACATGATAAAATGGCAGAAAAGAAGAATCAAAATAGTTCGGTCACATCTGTCATTCTGAACATTTTTATGCATGTTTGAACTCTGTAAACATGGATGGTGTTGATTTAGTGATGTTTCATACTGATGTGTATATAGGCGGAGGCGTGGAAGCCTAGGCTTCAACATAATTATTTTTGAAAGTGTGCCCATTCCAAGACAATTGTGGAAACAGAACACTAGATGCCCAGGAACCCCTACAACCCATAATACAATGTAACATATTACAATAATTTCGACTCTTCCAAAATCAATCATGTTAATACAGATGACAATTTCAAGTGAACGTAATTTTATATTTGTGGTCTCCCTGGGTAGAAACCATTAGTGGGAATGAGGAAATTTCAGCATTTTCCACAATATTTTCCGAAGCTTTTCTGTTTTGGGGCGTCAAAATGCGTCAAATGGACTAGACTATAGATCTACACCTTGGGTTTCTGTCAACATAACAAAATTCCTGGCTACGCCCCCGTCATACATGATGATGAAGACCACAGTCAAGCTTCGAGTTGTTTTCATGGATAATGGTTCCAAGTCTTGCCATGACCAGACCTACAGCTTTTAAAGTTGTTCAATCGTTGTGAATCTGATACTACTTGGTATTCTTATATAGAATAAAGTATTGCCATTTGTACAATGTGATATTATTTTACCCTTTGTAAAACAACAAAATTTTAGTTTTGTCCAAATTCAAAGATGTTGCAGACGACAATTTCAAGTGAATAATGTTTTATGTTTTGATCTTTCAAATTTTTTTTTTTTTTTTAATCTTTATTTTTCAGATAATTACATCGTTTATAACAAAGTTTTACATGATACATTTAGTAGTATACAAACTAAACAAAAGGGAGTAGCCTTACATACATCTTTTTTCATTTGATTTACAGTTGACTATATACTCTATCTTTATGTTTAATCATCAAAGTGTCATTGGTTGCTAAAACCATATACTAGCATTTTGGGAGTCATAGAGATAACGAAAGATAAAAGTCGAAACTCGAACGTTTTGTTTTCATTTTCTCCATGCTTTCTTTTGATTGGGTGTTTTTAGAGAAGTTTCTTGTATTCGAAAACTGCAATATATCGTCAACTGTAAAATCGTAGATTATATTAATATTAAGTACATGTATAATCATTAAACAGATCATGTATTTGTAATAATTTGAAAAATAAAGTTTTACATGATATGAAGGAACAGAAAGAGAAAATCTTAATTTCACCGACATAGGTGGTAAAAGATATCCTTTAAAGAAAGTGAAAATAAACACAAATATCCAAAGCATGCTATAGTTTTGTATATTTTATTTGGCTTATTATTGATCTTGTACCAATCTTTCAACAATTGCCCAATTTTCTTTTTTATTTTGATTTTTCTTTGTTTGCGTGATGATTTCAAGGGTTAGTTTAAGATGTCTTATGAAGCCGTTTCGAGTGGGTACTATTTTTTTTTTAATTTGTTATTGTAAATATAACGTTTAAATTCTAAACATAAAATATCTAATTGAGGTTTGTCATCAAAACCAAGCAACACATCTGTACTCCTTAGTTGATCAAAATGGTTCATTTCATTTAGTTTTTGATCTATAAATTGAATGATTGGTTTGATTCTGTTACATTCGAAAAATAAATGTAAAAGGTTTTCTTCATTTGTGTGACAAAAAGTGCATGTTTTATCGTCGGTGATATTCATTTTTTGTAAAAGCGAATTTGTTGGAAATATCCTATGAACGATTCGGGTCTGTAGCCATTGAATAAATGAATCATCAGTTAATTTGAAAACATTTGAGTAAACCTTTTTCCAGTCTTTATTTAGATTGTTGAATTCTAATAACCACTTATTTTGGCTTGTTGGAATATTTTCATTATAAATCAATGTTGTGTAAGTGTGCTTATTTACATTTGGTTTAGTAATAATTGGAAATATATAGCTATTCATAGAAGGATTATGACATTGATTCAAAGATGAAAAATCAATAGGTATATGTAGCTTTTGTAAAAATGATTTAATCGCATTTCGGATGCTATAATACCCAAGAAAGTTTAATTTACCATGAACTAAATTCCTGAAGTAATCAAATGATTTAAAATCTCCATTTTCCGTAAATACATCTTTAATCAGGAATATTCCTCTTTGAAATAGGATTTTGTTGAAAATATATTTCGAATCGGTCTTGATTCCTTCATTGTAAAAAATAGGCGAATGTAATATGTGATTTCCATTTTGGAATCTAAATTTTTCAATATATGATATGTACGATCGTAGAACATCAATCCAGAATGCATTTTTTATTTTATCTACCAAATTATCACAGTAGAACTTTCCGCATTTCATTACTTTATTAATATCAATACAGATATTTGCTAGATCATAATAAGATGATTCTGGATTTAAGACTAAGTTTTTTAACCATTTTAATTTCATACATTTAATAAAGCTTACGATATCTGGTATTTTCAGACCTCCATCCTCATAATCTTTGATAATGATTGAAGCTTTGATTTTTGGTCTACCATCCCAAATGAATTCTGTGAATAAGTCGTTTAATTTCTTTAAAAAATCCGATGATGGGGTTGGCAAGCTTATAAAAAGGTGATTTAATAAGGGTATTAAAAGTGTTTTAATGACTACGATTCGGCCTATTGGAGTAAGTTTTCGCCTTTTCCAAAATGATACACATTTATTTATGCTAATCCATTTAGTATCAAAATTTAAAGCAACCATTTTATTAAGATCAACTTCAAAGAGTATTCCTAATAATTTAAATTGTGTGTCTCCCCAGGATAGTTTCCACCTTGTTTTGATAGATCGCGTACTGTACTTCAAAGATCCAATCCATATAAGTTAAGTTTTGTCAAAATTAACGTTTAACCCAGATACTTTGGAAAATTCGTCAAGGATTTTTAAAACGGTATGTAAAGATTTGTCAGATCCATCTAATAAAAGAGTTGTGTCATCTGCGAATTGAGAAATAAGATATTGTTTACCTTTTATTTTAATGCCAGATATGTCCTTGCAGTTTTTAACTTTTAAATTTAATATTTGCGCACAGAGGATAAAAATATATGATGATATAGGGTCACCTTGTCTGCAACCTCTTTTTACTCGGAAGTAGTCAGATATAAAACCATTTAGTTGTACAGAAACCTCTGTATCGTACAGAAAAAGTCTAATCCATTTTTTTACCATTTCCCTAAAATTAAAAAAAGACAAGGTTTCCTCGATAAATTTGAAAGATAATGAGTCAAAAGCCTTCTCAAAATCTATTAGCATTAACAATCCCGGTATCTTATTTTCGTCACAATGCTGCATTATATCGTATATTAACCTAGTGTTTTCTCCAATATGTCTGCCTTTAATAAAACCTGTCTGATCTTTTGATATTAATTTATCCAGTGTTAATTTCAATCTGTTCGCAATGGAACCTGATGCAAGTTTGTATAAAACATTTAAGAGGGTAATAGGCCTCCAGTTTTTTAAATATTGTTTAGCCTTATTTTCCTTGGGAATGCATGTTATATTTCCGAGCTTTATATTTTTTGAAAAGGACCCTGATATGAAGGTGAAATTAATAGAACGAACAACAAAATGGCCAATCTTTATCCAAAATACTTTAAAGAAATTTGAGGTAAATCCATCACACCCGGGACTTTTGTCGTTTTTCGTGTTTCTCAATGTA
The DNA here is from genome assembly GCA_963680895.1 of Fragum sueziense. Taxonomy (NCBI): domain Eukaryota; kingdom Metazoa; phylum Mollusca; class Bivalvia; order Cardiida; family Cardiidae; genus Fragum; species Fragum sueziense. The sequence goes on along the minus strand of OY804596.1, from coordinate 66,837,674 downwards.
CCAGTAACCTCTTTGTAAGTCAATAAACCCTCCAATTGATGTGACTCGTTATCAGTTAATTTATTGTAATCTATGTTTTGAAATTCGGACTTTAAATCGAAATCATCAATACAAGGGCGTTCGTTATAGAGTTTTTCGTAAAAATTCTTAGTTTCTTTTAATATCTGTTCCTGTGAGTAAATTTTTGAACCATCATCTTTTTCAATGAAGGGTATATTTTTATTCACACAGTGCTGTTTTTCAAGATTACAGAAAAAAGATGTAACTTTTTCCCCTTCATCAATCCATTTCGATCGAGATCTAATAAAAGCCCCTTTAAGTTTACTTTGTCGAATTTCATGTAGTTCTGTTTGTAAATTTGAGAGTAACTCCTTATTTGATTCATTTAACGTATTTTCAATTTCGCCAATTTTTGTCATTAGATAATTTTCTCGTTCATTTGTTTCTTTTTTCTTGTATGATGCATAAGAAATGGTTTTGCCTCTAATTTCCATCAATAGTGTTTCCAAAAATAATTGGTCATTTATGGTAAATTGTATTTCGCTTTTGTCCATATTCAAAATATTATTGTGGTCATAAACTGGAAGACTATATTGTAGTATTGTTTTGTCTATTTTTTCATTAATACTATTAATATAGTTGAGATCAATTAAAAGAGAATTGTTGAATTTCCAGTAGCCTTTACCGTATTTTGTTTCTGAAAGTTTGAAATTTAAAACAATAAAAGAGTGGTCTGATCTATAACTAATATCTATATCACAATTTTGTACATACTCTATTAAATTATTTGTAACTAGAAAAAAATCTAACCTGCCTTGTTGAACAGGTGTAAGTCTTTTCCATGTGTATTTTCTACTGTCTCCGTGGATCTCTCTAAAAGGATCCTTGAGATTTCTATGTGATATTATAGATAGTAACAGTTTTCTTGAATTAATATTGTGGTTTGTATTTTTATAATTTTTGTAATCTAATTCCGGGTCTATAACTAAATTGAAGTCGCCACATATAACAAAGTCATCATTGTTACTCATTACGTCAATCGAGTCAAAAATGGTATTAAAAAATTGTGGGTCATCTACATTTGGAGCATATATGTTTACGAGTAGAAAAATTCAAATCGGAAACCGATACATCTAAAATTATGAATCGGCCATCGTTGTCCTTAATTGTATTATTTACCTTTACACCAGACTCTTTTCTGATTAAAATCCCTACCCCCCGTGCATTTGCCCTCCCATGACTAAAATAGCATTCCCCGTTCCATTCTGAATATACACATTTTTCCAAGCTATGTGTTAAATGCGTTTCCTGGAGACAAATTATATCTGCTTTCTTTTGATTAAACAGTGAAAACAAATCAAGGCGTTTTTTAATACTGTTAAGTCCGCGGCAATTGTATGACAATATTTCTAAATTATTCATTATTATATACAGATCGGTGATTCATGTTTCTAGACGAGTCAATTATAAAATAGATTGGTACAAGGTCATTTAAAAATGGAGAAAAATATGTTTCATCTGAATAAATTGGACTATAGCATACTTTAGGAGAACTAACAATAATAAACATAATTAAACAAACAAACGAGTGGTGTTTTGCCAAAATTTTCGCGTATATACAAAAGTTGCTCTGCATAAAATTGAAACAAAAAATGTGTGCTACTAAATCGCAATTGTTTGGTTTAGGAGATTTGAATGAAATATACTGGGCCTCTACCACGTTATGTGGCTTGACCTTCAGTGTGGTATTACTATATAAATTGTTTGTAGTTCAGGAAAACAAACGGAATATCCATGCATATAACACAAAGTGTACCAAATACATGTAAAATCATAAGAACAAAAAAAAAAAAAAAAAAAAAAAAAAAAAAAAAAACAGCAGTCCATTTGAGGAAAAATAGCGAGTAGCGACAATCAGCATTCTCTCCCACTCTCCCCTAAACAATATGAATTTGTTTGTGTTGATGTAGAATTATGATGGTTAAAGGAGAAAATAAATATAAGACAGCTTAGTGTATTTTAGCTATACACATGTTACATGTATACATGGAATCCAATAGGGTAAAAGGAGAAAGTTGGTTCCCAGCCTTTCTCTCCCCACCAAACTGACTCTCAGTTGTTGTTGTTGATTTATTAATATAATATTAATTACCGAGATACTACTTTAACATGCAATCATGGGCAAATATAATCTATATAACAAAATATACATGTACATATTAATCCTCTTTAAAACAAGACCTGGGTTTGTCATCTTTTGATACATTAGGCTTGGGAAAAGCACTTGAAACAAAAGAAGAATCTGCTGATAATCAGCAGTTTCTCATTTTGTCTCAATATTTTCTTAGCTTTATCCTGCACGATTCTTATCTTTAATAACATTAATTTTGTCATTTGTTTCAGTTTTTGAAGTGGTTCGCTCTAAAATTTTGATACTACCTAAACATGCAATCATGGACAAACATAATCTTTATAACAAAATATACGTGTACATATTTATCCTCTCCCAAACAAGACTTGGGTTTGTCGTCTTTAATACAATAGGCTTGGGAAAAGCATTGAAACAAAAGAAGAATCTGCTGATAATCAGCAGTTTCTCCTTTTGTCTCAATATTTTCTCTGTTATATTTAACACAAATTGTATCTTTAATAGCATTCATTTTGTCCTTTGTGTCAGTTTTTTGAAATGGATCGCTCTAAAATTTAGTCGTTGGGGAGTTTAAATACGACAAAATTGTAATGGCAAAGAATTGTTTGCATAAAAAGATTGGGTTTACTTTTATGTTTTGATAAACCGTCGGCGTTGTTACAAAATCTAGCAACCACGGCTTGAGTCAAGCCGTAGTTACGAGATTTCTCAACAACACCTACGAAAATACTATTGCCTGTCCAAAATTACGTCACGGTCAGTTGGATATAATTGTTCTCTATTCGTCCATGACTCGGATAGGTTTAGATTCTACCCTCGTAATAAGTGATTCGTGCGACAAAGGTCAATTGGCTAGACAAACATCGTTCCGGGTCATGGATAAATAACTAAACACTTCATTGTATCGTCGACAAACATTCAAAAGCACCGTAGCTACAGTTTGTTTAAGCTGCAACTACGACTCCTTTGAACGCAATCAAAGATATACATGTTACTATTAGATGTGTATAGCCTTTTACGATAGAAAAATCTAAAACTGATCTAAAATAAAAAAAAATTGACTTATCATAGTCTGCACATTCACTCTGCAGATATATGAACTGATAGACAACATACAACAGTCATATTACCTAATTAAATTTTTGACTGGTCTGAACTGAAAGCACTTATAGGCTACTGGATGGTGAATTAGTAGAGAATACATAGTGAAATATGACAAAACATTGATGGGAAAGGATAAGATACTGCATTGCAATATTTCAGCCTTACCGAAATGATGTGAAAAAGTAACAAAAGACTTACACATTGTTTTGCGCTTTCCCAAACTGGATTTTGGCTTTGATGTTTAAATTGAAAGTAGGCTAAAAATATTGCTGCAAAAGAAGAAGAGTTGATATTCTCCTCTCCGCCAGCTTCAATATTTTCTGTGTCTTATTGTGTACAAATCATGTCTTGTTAACATAGATTCTATTACTTTTGTTATACAATTTACAGGGCGTGCATATAGACTTTTTACAGGCAATTAGACATTGAAGCTTGATATGGGTATTCTACATAATTAAATATATGAGGGAAAAGGAGAAAAAGCTGGGCTCAGCAATTTGTCCTTCTCCCTAAATATATTCACATTCATCTTTCAAAAAATTATTGATTGAAAATATCATTGTGGAAGATGAAAATACTGCTTGCTTGTCACAGTCCTTTATCTTGTGGGTCATCAATTTCAAAGTAAGTATCATGATGTGGTCATGGATTAATTCTTTCAGCTAGACTGGTCAAAGTTGAAAATGACTGTTGACAATAATGCAAACCTGGAGTATAATATGAAATCTTCATTTGATATGGTAGAAAATAAAAATGTGAAAGGGGTAAATGACTGACGGACGGATGGAAGTGTGGACAGACAGCCGGAACGACAGCGTGGCGACTTGAATATAAAAAAAAGCAGTTCCAGTCACAGAATATTTTTTCTGTTGACTTAACCCTTTACCAAATAGCAAACGTTTGGGGTGGTCTTATTTCAAATGCTGATGCAGTCCACAAAATGGATATTGATAAATATAGAATTTGTATGCAATGTAGCCTGGCAAATATTGAGGAAAAAGGAGAAAATGCTGAATGTGCTGAAAATCAGCATTTTCTTCTTTTGTCTCAATGCTTTCCCAAGCCTTTTCTATTGAGGAGTCAAAACAAGGTTTTGTGTGGGAAAGAGTTAAGCCATTATCAAACGGCAAAAGTTGGACTGATCCAATCCAAAGATATTGCAGGCAACAATATTAATGAATGAATGAAATTTGACATAATTTTTGTCGTTCTGTGTAGAAAACATTGTGGTAAATGCTTTATTTGCTTGTCACTGGCATTTTCTTCATTTCCCACAATGTTTTTAAAGCCATTATCTTTTAGTAGGGAGTCAAAAAGATTCATTGTGTGGCAAATGGTTAAACTTTACTACAGATTTTCCATAGAAATATGTCAAATAGAGTCTAAAATATAATCAGAAATACCGCAGTGGGAAAAGGAGGAACCATTGACCAGTTGGGTATTCAAGAAAAAAGCCTTTGAAAGCATCGATTTGGAAAAGGATGTATTAACAGTTTCATCTTTTTCCACCAAGTTATAGATGCAAGTCTGATTTAATAATTGCGCCAGCCGCCATGCATAAAGGGGTATAAATAACGTTTCATATAGAAAGAGTCAGATAGTCAGATTAAAACTACTTATTTTCAAACATAGCCATCTTCCAATTCAAAACACTTATTACAAAAAGCCTTTCCCAAACAGCAAAATTTCAGGGTTTTCCAATTAGAAAGGGGCTTCAGATGACAAAAATTTGTGTAAATTAAGACAGGATCTGTGAACAAAACAACATAAAATAATGAGGGAACAGGAGAAAATGCAGATTATCAGCATTTTCTTCTAGTACCTCAAAGCTTTCCAAAACCTCTTCTGTTACAGACATCAAAACAAGATCTTGTTTTGGAAAGGGTTAAGTTTGCCAATCACTGATGCTCGATCTATAGCAATCAACGTCTTTGTATCCTAACCAGCCTTCCTCAGCAGCAGTAGCCTACATCATCATTGTCATCTTTTTTCCATCTCTTTGCCTCACGTTTAAAAATTAGTTCCTTCAACCTATGTTCCACAGATGAAAACACCAGTAAAACATCATGATTTTACATTCAGCTGTTTTGTTTATGGTCCAATTCAATCATTCCCTGGAAATACAGATACAACAAATCAAGTTTGTTTTTGTAGACAAAGTATGCTTTCATGGAGTTAGGGCTGCATTAGCTTGTCATCTTACAATGTGTTCCCTGGTTTAATTTTTACACTTAATACAATTATACTAAAACAACCAATCCTAGCCATCTGACAGTCTTTCATGCCAAAAGAAAAAAATCTCAATGGTCTTTCCAAACAGTATCGAGGAAAAGAGAGAAAATGCTGGCTATTAGAATTTTCTTCTTTTGTCGCAATGTTTTCCCAAGCCTAAATAGTAGGGACATCAAAACTGGGTCTTGTTTGGGAAATGGTCATTTTATTTCAAAATTTGCAGCACATAACAGTGTGTTCTCTGCAATTCTTTCTTTATTACAAACACTGCATACAATTTGAATCAAACACTGTTCGGCAAATATAAAATTTATAATTCTATTGGACCAAAAATAGTCAGTGATTCAATGAAACTTTAGCACAGCGGCTGCGTTCAACATTTTATCCAGTCATATAGTGTGGCTTGTTCACCTAACCATGTGTTTCTAGTATTTCTTGAACCTGTACCAACAATTAACACAATGCAAATACAATCTGAACAACCACCTGTTCATCCTATTTGGTGATGAAAATATAAATTTTGTCAAATGTTAGCAAGGATATTGGCAGAGCCAGGGTTTGAACCTACTTTCGTTGAATTGATGGTATCCGCAGTTACCCACTAAAACATCCCGACTCAGCTAGAAAAGAGATTGACCCTGGAATTCTAGCACGTTTGTGGAACCAGATCATTAGAGCCGAGCGAAGGTCTGAAAAATAGTGCAAAACTTGTCATTTACCATTGTTTACTGTTGTTGTAGGATCTATCTAGGCCTTGCCATGTTTGATCCGTTTAGATTACTTGTCTCTGTCAGTCGGGGTTCTGGTCAAGTGGGAGAAATACTGAAATGCAAAGGCTTAGATTAGAATGAATAATGTAAACCCTTGAAAAACCTATGCTGTTGGTACACAATTGAAATTTCTAATCAATTTGATTCAGTTTCTACTGGGTATCAACAACAAAGCGTTTGATTTGGAAATAATATGATTTACATGACACTACCCCATAAGGCTTTAAAACTACATTTCGTCGGTATAAATGCAAAACCTCGTGTCTCGATTTTGGAAAATTTTTAGAGGGGATGAAAAAGAATTTAATAATTTTACCGAAACTGAAGGGTTTTACTTGAAATTCGGACATATTGTTCACGAATAATATGTCTTTAATAATGATAAATGAAAACATCCAAAAACCTGCGTGAATCGTCTTAATTTGGGCATTCAAGTTTGTACTTTGAAAATTGCAAGAATCGACATACGAGGTTCTTCATTTACACCGACGTTTTTACATTACTATGAAATAATAACCAAGATTATCAAAACCTGTATGAACTTTCGGCTAAAACACGGTATTTGTCCACTTTCAAAATTTATGATGTTATATGCACTATAGCATTTGCAATCAACCTTTTTGATTCAAGATTTGTAATTATAGTTATTTTCATTGACTACCAAATTTTGGGGCGATACGTAGCTTCGTTTTTTGAATTATTTCACTATTCGCATCCCAAAAATGGCCATGTTTGGGCGTTATATTGTCTCAACAAAACAATTTTAGAATTCAAGGTGCATGTGATGAATTATATTTGATTATTTCCAAACAACTTTATTTTGATTTGATAAAACAGTTCTTACGGTAAATTTTGGTAGTATATTGTACCCATATTTTTTTAAGTTGTGTCTCAGAAAATTGGACATTTATAGACCAAAGCTTGAATTTTTAATGTCCGTAACAAATTGTCACAATGGTGATTTTTCTAAGAATCCATTTACAAAAAAGCTTCAATAGTCTGAATATTACAGCTTTCAATATGGTAGCCTAAATGAAATAATCTGTTTCATGTTAACATAAGCTCAGGACTTTTTATTGCACTGTAAAGTGTTACGGACACTACACAAATAAAAATGCAGCCAAATATCTGATTAAAAAAATCAGATCAATTTTGTATTTTAACGCAAGCTTAGATTCTTTTCACTAATGGCCATTCACACATAAATTTTAATGATTCAAGTAATGAATTCTTGATATTGGAATCTTATTTCATGCCAAGAAAGCTAGAAGGGTGGGTTTACCTAGTGAGACACTTGTGTGCCAAATACTTTATTTTAGCCGTTTGTAGTTGACAAATGAAATATTAAATTTTGAAAGCTAATGCACTTTTCCATGAAAGCGATAGTTAATTTATCTATTCACTGATAAAATCCCTACACATTGATAACTTTTACATCTCATACCAGCGATGACGGCCTCCATTTGCGAGTTTTTCTTGTAGCTGTCAATCGAAATATTTAAATCTTAACCCACCCATCTCAGGATATGGTTTATCGATCGACTTGGTCTACTCGGTTGGAATTGCGATGAACGAGTGGTTTCTTTTTCAAATACTATTGAGATAATTTAAATTTCATTAAGTTTAAACAGTGTAATATTGATTAATCTTTCGCCCTAAAATCGAAATATAGAGTGACCAAAACTGATTTGTAGGCGAAATGACAGTAGCTGCGATAACGTAGCCAAAAACTTGATGACGGGTATAGGTTTGTGGCTACGAGCCCACCCTCTTCCTTCTTTGGAGCAAGACAAACACTGAGAAAACTCATTTTCACATAAATTTCTAAATACCAACATATCTATTCAATTGTAAATTCCACAAAAACAAATATTCCATGTCACAAATTCGGTTGAAAAGTATCAACAATAATTGTTTTTATTTTAATTTCTTCCAACGGAAAATTCAAGTATCAGTAGAATATAATGGGTGGGTACTCCGCTATAAAATTAAATTGAACTTTATTTGAAAGTGATTTCAACATAAGGCTATGCTGGATTGACAGAAATGTAAATATATTTGTGCGCTCGATTTACGTCATTACAGTGAGATAATTCAATTATTTATTATTGACATACAATACAAAGTAGTTTTCGCTGTATTTACTATCTAGAGCTCAATTGTGCATTCCATATGAAACGTATATTATGCCAGAGTACGATGTATACCAAACAAGATGAATGATGCGAGGTATCCATCAGCCAAAACCTTGATATTTAGAAAAGCGCATCATTCCTTGTAGTTCTTACTTAGCCACTGAGTGTGTTTGACAAAAGCCTACGATTTCATACGGAATTTGTTGACGTATATGGCATTTAAAGGTAATTTTGTCCAAAATAGGCTTGAACTCGTCCGTTGTATCCACCCAAAAACATTTGACCGGTTGCGAGTGGACGCAAACTGCCACGATGTTTGACAAAAATGCATGTTTTTGTGTGTAGTTGTTGGTGGAGGAGCTCGAATAATGAAAATGCGCATATGATAGGCTATGTCTCTTCAAGAGAAAATTGGTAAAACATGAATAATTACATGAAAACTGATCCCAGGCGGGAGTTTAAGCCGCCATTTTCTAATACAGTGTATCCTTCCCGGTCACGTGATTATCCACCCTGCTATCTAAGGTGTCAATCTTTGCGAGTTGTGCTTCAATCGTACGGCCGCTGTACCCTCTCAAGCGCAGTTTACCTTTGAGTTCTTTCCTTCTTTTTTGATAGTCAGCCTCCTTTTCACATATACGTTTGAGTCGCAACCCAAGTCCATTGTCATGGCGTTGTGTCCGTCGTGCGTGCGTCCCTTCGTCCGTGCGTGCGTGCGTGCGTTAACTTTTTCTTTAAAAATCTTCTCCTCTCAAACCAGCAGGCCAATTTTGACCAAACTGGGCAGTAATGTTCCTTATTAGGTGACCCTTTACTTAAATTGTTCAAAGAATTTTGATTGGTCCATAAATGTGGGAGTGGCAGGGCGGGGCTTATCAGACTTAGTTAAATCACAAAATAATTCTTTAAAAATCAACCATTCGGCCAATTTTTACCAAACATGACAGAAATGTACCTTGGGTGACTCTTTACATAAATTGTCTGTGAAATTTGATTGGTCTATAAATGTGGGTGTGGTAGGGTGGGGGCTTATCAGACTTAGAGAAATCACAAAATAATTCTTTAAAACTCTTCTTCTCTCAAACCAGCAAGCCAATTTTGACAAAACTTTGCATGAATGTTTCTTGGGTGACCCTTTACTTAAATTAATCAAATAATTTTCATTGGGCCATAAATGTGGACGTGGTAGGGTGGGGCTTATCAGACAAATCACAAAATAATTATTTAAAATCAACCATTTGGCCAATTTTGACCACACTTGGCAGACATGTACCTTAGTTGACCCTTTACTTACATTATGTGTGAAATATTGATTGGTCTATCTATGTGGGCGTGGCAGGGTGGGGCTTATCAGACTTAGAGAAATCACAAAATAATTCTTTAAAAATGAACCATTCGGCCAATTTTGACCAAACTTGGCAGAAGTGTACCTTGGGTGACCTTTAACCTATATTGATAAAAAAAAATTGATTGGTCAATAGATGTGGGCGTGGCAGGGCGGTTTTTATCAGACTTAGAGAAATCCCAAAATAATTCTTTAAAAATCAACCACTCGGCCAATTTCGACCAAATTTGGCAGAGATTAACCTTATGTGACCCTTTACTTAGATATTCAGTGAAATTCTGATTAGTCCATAAATGTTGGCGTGGCAGGGCGGGGCTTGTCAGACTTACAGAAATCAAAAAATATTTTTTTTTAAATTCAACCACTCTGCCAATTTTGACCAAACTTGGCAGAAATCACCTTGGGTAGCTCTTTACTTGAATTCTCAGTGAAATTTTGATAGGTCCATAAATGTGGGCGTGGCAGGGTGGGCTTTACAGACCCATTGGAGAAATCACAAAATAATTCTTTATAAATCAACCAATGAGCCAATGTAGACCAATTTGACAGTAATGATCCTTGGGTAGCCCTAAATTTAAATTGTTTGTGAAATATTTGGCAGGCATGGCTTATCAGAATGGGAGAAATCATTAAATTATTCATTGGGTAGTCCTTTACTTACATTATAAGTGAAATTTTTATTGTTCTATAAACACGGATGTAATTGGACAAACCATGAAAAAAATCTTTAAAATTAAACCAATGGGCTAATTCAGTCCAAACTTGGCAGAAATGTTCCTTTGGCAACCCTGCTCAAGATTTGGCAGTGCAAGGGCTTACAAGAAATCACGAGATAATTCTTTCACTATATAGCCAGTGGAGCGACTCAGACCCTCTTTGGCCTCTTGTTTAACATAAAAGGGGATTTCAATCCCTCATATATGTTTTCGAGAAAGCTTTAGGCATATTTTAAGAAATACTTTCTTTACAATCAGTAAATATTTCTTGTCTAAATAACCTTCCAATGCGTATAAACTGCTCTATAAATTGTGCAATTTGTGATAATAACTTCTTATTGCAGCAATAACATACTTGTCTTGTTCCAGACAGAATAAGTTAGCGCCAGACAATTGAATTGGACCTCCCCTATAGGACGAGGTATTCTCGTTTTATTGCATTACATTGTACTAGAATTGCCACCTTATGAGAGCCGTGCATGAAATGTTAGCAATATCGTATGTCTGCACTTTTTTGCAAATTTTTCTCAGGCTTCATTCTAAAGTAATTCCTATGACACCAAAATGATCTATTGAATAACAAGAAAATATTTTTGCCATAAAGAAAATACTTTTTACCTCAGACGAACCAAAAATAGGAAATGGAAGACATACTAATACAAGAGGACCATGATGGTCCTTAATCGCTCACCTGAACCTAGATAGAATGAAAGTCCCAATGTTGTCAAGTTCAAGAGCACATAATTTCAGATGCGAGACTATGATCCACCTAAAAACTGCTTTCATAATCTTGAATGACCAATATTTGTAGCTGTTTGTAACAGTAAAAACAAAGTGGAAAAACAACAATATTGTCACAGTAAAGGGCACATAACTCTCTTCTGATAAAGAAATTCTCATCAATATTATGTCCGAGTTTTTTTTTTATTGGTAAATGGTTAATATTTATCGCTGTTTGAGAGAAAACAAAGTCAAAAACGGCAATTTTGTAACCGTCAAGGGCGCACAACTCTGTTTTTTAGTCCAATCAATCTGACAAATTAAAACATTCAAGATATTATGGTCACCAACATTGTGACCAAGTTGTGTCTTGGTTGGTCCATATTTGTTTGTTGGAGAGAAAATAAAGTCAAAAACGGTAATTTAATGAAACTAAAGGGCCAATAACTCTTGTTTTTCAGGCCAAATCAAGCTGAATATTTAACTCTTCAATGATCTTATGGTCACCAACATTGTGGCCAAGTTTGATCTTGATTAGTCAATAAATGTAGATGCTACAGTGTAAACAAAGTCGAAAACAGCAATTTTGTCAAATTCAAGGGCACATAACTCCAGACTTCCTGCTCCTATCACACTGAAAATCTAAGTTATCCAAGATCTTATAGTTACCAACATTGTGGCAAAGTTTTGTATTGATTGGTCAATATTTGTAGATGCTAGAGTGGTAACAAAGTCAAAACTAGCCATTTTTGACGTTCAAGGGCACATAACTCCGGAATACCTGGTCCGATCTGACTCAAAATCAAACTCATCCAAGATCTTAAGGTTACTAACATTGTGGCCAAGTTTTGTTTTCATTGGTCAATGTTTGTAGATGCTAGAGTGGTAACAAAGTCTTAACTAGCTATTTTTGATATTCAGGGGCACATAACTCCGGACTTCCTGGTCCGATCTGACCCAAAATCGAACTTGTCCGAGAACTTATGGTCATACATGTTTTGACCAAGGTTGGTCAAGATTGGTCAATATTTGTGGATGCTAGAGTGGTAACAACAAATTGTGAACAGACAGACAGACGGACGGACGACGGACAAAAAGCGACCACAATAGCTCACCTTGAGCACTTCGTGCTCAGGTGAGCTAATAACTGCAAATTTCTTCACGAAACTTAGATAGCAAAGAACCTCAAGCTCTGACTACATGAATGCCAAGCGCGTTTCTAGACGGAGGCGTGGGAGCCCATGCTTCGACTTTATTATTTTCCAACTTTGCCTAGTGGTCGTTCCAAGAATTATTGTGACACATTGTGAAAAACAGAACCTCTAGATGCCCTGGACCCCGCACTACCATTACAATATGATAAAAATTTGGACTCCTATAGATTCAAAGATGTCGCAGACGATAATTTCGAGATATTGTAATGTTACATATTTAGGCTCTTTGTGAAGAAAACTCTGTGGAAACGAAGAAATTTCTTGTCACAAGCAATTTCTTCGTTTTTCACAATGTTTACAGATGCTTTTCTGTTTATTTTATTCATTTTTTTTGTTTTATTTTTTTGTTTTTCTTGGGGGGGGGGGGGGTTAAAATGCGCGAAACGGACGCGACAAAACGCTTTGGGCTTCAGCATTACAAAATTCTTGTCTACGCCCCTGTGCAGACAGATCTTGACCTCTGCTGCCTGCAAAAGCAGTCGGAGTATTCCTTGATAAATATTATTACAACAAAAATCAAAATTGTTTTGGTTTCAACATACATCTGGTTCTATGCACCGAAAGATGATAAAAGCTCAATACAATTCACCATTGGAACCACTCTCTTGCACACGGCTCATACATTACATTCACCATTGTAGTTGGCTCAGAGAGTATTGCGTCATCATCTGCTAGATTACGTCACTTTATATCACATCAAAATGACAATAACATATATCATACTTGACGTTGCTTTATTTCCAACGATAACGATTTAAAATTCTTAAAAATGATGCCATTCATTCAAGGGCGCTGTAATTTTTTGTACATTTCATCAATAGGGAACGATTTTATCCAGCTAACCGTGACGAAATTTCGGACAAACAATAGTATTTCGTAAGTGCTGTTATAAAATCTGGCAATATGCCGTAGATACGAGATTTTATAACAACTCCGACGGTTAATCAAAATAAAACAGTAACCGAGTCTATTTTCAGCACAAAATTCATTGCCTTTGGTAAGGGGGCTTGAGAAAATAGTTCCATTGTATATATATGAGTAAATTCAACAGTTATAATGCCTTTCAAATGTACCCGGAATCATTATTTCTTTGTCTACTTTGTTATGCTACACATGAAACAGTTAAACAGTAATATGAATATCTATAGGCAAAGCCTAAACACGGGCGAAGCAAGCATAAATCTATCTTAATGACATAATTATGCTACTTTCTTACACTGTCAAATGGCAACTTCTGAACAGTCTTCAAGTCAGTCTGTCTTCAAGTAAAAGAGAGAAAATGGTTAAATAATGAGAGGCTATGATTGCGAATGTTTTGGTTAAAAGAATAATGATAAGAGCAATGTCACAGTGCTTTCATGTCTTTATGATCGAGTGGACAAAATTCTAAAAACTAGGGAAATGTTTTGAGAGAAAATGTTTTGCTGATATATTCTAATTAGAATGTCTTCTTTCCCCTCCATCTTCATCAATTGTCATGAGTTCTGAGTCACCTTGAAAAGTGTGTTGTAGTTTTTAACGCCTATTGGGAAAGGGTTAAAACGGCGTATCCGTGTCGATTAAATAACGGGACGCGTAGACAGAAATGTACCATTACGTCGTATTAAAACCCCGCGCGAGTGCGCGTGACGTTATGCGCAAATATATTGATGACGTCATTTGTGTCATAAAACGCCGTGGATACGAAACTTGTATATTTCTTTGCCATATCTTATTTAGATGTTGTACAAACGCGTTTTACCGTTATTGAAACGGAATTTTACGAGAAATTTTGGTGGGTGATGTTTTTATTAACTTTTGTTATATATTTTCCCATAAGACAACGTAAAGTTGACTGGTCATCAAACAGTGGATTTAGGGACGAAGAAAACGGCAACCGGAAGTAGTTGTCGAGAGTTAGTCCACGAATGTCCCATGAAAATAAAAACAAAATGGCCGCCACAAAGTTGTATGGGTATGTCAATATTTGTCATCATAATTACCCGTGACCTATAGGCGGGCTTCGCCCGCAACAAGTTACGGGCTTCGCCCGTAATAATACACGTTTTCCTCTGTTTGACAAGATTCTTGTCATTCATGGCGTCAGCCCGTTGCAGAGATTATGGTGAGAGTAACGAACGGCAACTCTGCTCGGAGATTGCATTGGAACAAGGACATATCGTGTCGATTGATTAGTGTACAAAGGTCATAAGTTCCTGTACAAAAATGTATGATACCGCTGGAACGTTACGTCCACGTGACAAAAATTCTGCAATTTACTAATACTTCACCAATGTTTTGACATCGTGAATAAAAATGCAATTAGTTTGGCAGGAACCTTTCCGTGAACTTCCGGTCCCTGTCTAAGCCTTCCGCCTTGCTCTGTTGCTTCACGAAATAACTTTAATATATATTTCTTTTGCAGACAAAATTTTGTTTTTGCATTATATCATGGTCTATATACTGCAACATTTCTTCAAATCCTATTTTTCAGTAATTCTGTTCTTGGAACTATTTTTCTATTCTATTTGATAGTACATTTGATAAAACAAAATAGATAACAATAAAATAAAGTTTTTTGCGTAAATTAATTCAAATATGAGTAAACAAATAAGACATGAGTTAAGGCGCAGTATATTCGTCTTAAATATTTATTTGTATGTTCAAACATTTCTCCTGTAATCAAATCGTTTTATCATTGCCCACTCTTTTCGCATCATAAAAGATGTTTGCATTTATCATTTGTATTTCATGCCGTTGATTGAATACGGCATTTTCAGTCATGATATCTAAATTGGAATAAAGGCAAAATCAAGTCAAAATCATGCTCTTGGCAAGTTCTTGTGTAGATTCAAACGTTAAACACTGTAGTCTTAATACAATTAGGTACTATAACCAGTTTAGTTTCTTGAACCTTATATTAACTAAACTTGAATCAATCAAATAAGCAGTCATGAATACTCATAGTTTGAGATATGCATGCCTTTGATAAACTTTCTCTGTTATATTTTTTCGGTAGATTTACGGCATAAAATAGTGTACGGTAAAGAGACTTCCTACCTTTTAAAGACATTAAACGTCTTAACAATTACTGTTAATTGCTCTACCAAATTACCGTTTAAACACCCAATTCTGTGAATGTGCGAAAGCATTTCTAACCAATGACTATAAATTACAAGGTGAGAGAAGAAATTCCACCAATAACAATCGAGGTTGTGCCACCAGCAATAAACAACCGAACTATAAGAGGCTGGAGAGTTTGAGAGAAACTGCATTTTCCAATACTTACAGTTAGCGCGTGTGTCAAAACTTTATGACAATGTCAATTTACTATCTGTATTTAGTGCTACTTTTAAGGATTAATTTCGCCGTCGGCCAAACCAGGTAGGCATTTTTATAACAGCTGGATACGGTTGATTAATAACTTGTTTCTATTGCAATTGATGGAATTGACTTTTCCCTTTGTTATACAGGAGCCCTTGTTTTGACGTCCATGTAGATGAAAGCTACACAGGCATTCAAACAAAATAGAAAGTTCAAGTGATAATCAGCATTTTTGTCCTTTTCCCTTTATAAATTCTGTGCCATACCTTTTACAAACCTTGTCTGATATTTTTTACATCTGTTTGTTCGTAATAAGCAGCCATCGAATTTAGAATGACAGTCCTTGAATTTAGAAGTTTTAAGTTTCGTAAAATGAGGAAGGGTTGTAAAAATAATATATTGACTAGGACTGGATATATCTTTCGTCTGACAGAAAGAATTGAAGGAAGAAAGAAAGACGAAAGAAAGAAGGAAAAAAGAAAATTGGTCAATGATAATTCTATAATATGTAAAGGTGTTTAGATAATTTTATAACTCTACTCTATCGCCATAGTCGGTACATATGAATTTCAATTGAAATAATTATGTTGCAGACCACAAATATTGTCGAAAACGAACAGTTGGGCAATATGAGTTTTTCCTATTGTTTTAATCAAAGATATAGTTCTGTCCTCAGTGGCAGCCATTTATTCTCATTAAAAGGAATGTTTCGAATAAGTTTTTTTTTCTCTGCTTGTCCGTACTTTCGAAAATTATTCCTTATGATATAATAGAATAAGAAAAGATCTGGTTACTGACATGTGTCAAATATTATTTTTTCATTTTCTTGTCGTGTTTTTGTTTTTTCCCAAACAGACAAGATACATCATTCAGCAACAATTCCAACTTAATTGTCATGTTTTTACTACACAGGAAGATGTAGACTAGGATTGGTAAGGGTGTGCGCTTGTTCGAATTTGATCAAGTAGCTGTGTTACTTAATCCTTTCCCAAACAAGACTTGGTTTTGACGTCCTTAATAGAATAGGCTTGGGAAAACATTGAAACAAAAGAAGAAACTGCTGATAACCAGCAGTTTCTCCATTTGTCTCAATATTTTCTATGCCATATTTAACACAAATCACATCTTTAATAACATCCATTTAGTCGTTTGTGGCAGTTTTTGAGGTGGATCACCCTAAAATTTTGTCGTTTGGGAAAGGGTTAATAATTAGACTGAACTTGACCAGTCTGCACCCAAGAACCAGTAATGACGAGCTGTTCCAATTATAACATTTACTGTTCTCACATAATTTTATTAAAACGATCATTTAGATTATCGCAAACGCTTCTTGCGATGCCGGATTTGGAACGAGATATAAACTGGCTTTTGTTTAAATTGATGAAATCTTATCATTATCTATAAGCTATAATTGATAAATCGAAAATTTAATACCAGAGTAAAAAAAACAAAACCTTATTTTGGGTGGTAGGAATAATAAAATATAAGATTTTTATTTAATAATTCCTACCGCCCAGAATTAGGTTTTGTTTATCCACTAATACTCAATTTTCTATTTTCAATTATAGCAATTAGAAATTGTAAGATCACAATGCTATTTTGTACGGAAGGTGACGATTAGACAAGATAGTTTAAGTTATATTACATATACGAGGCTTTTGAAGAAAACACAACGATATACAACGATGAACATAAATAAACGTTATATAAATACAAACGATTGTGCTGTTTCCCCCAAATCTGGAGACAATAAACGATTCGTAATATATGGTTACACCACTTAAACAATACTTAAGTTGTCAAGATAGGAGAATTTCCTGGAAAATTATAGATATCATAAACTGTTGCTTTCATGAATTTGACATACAGCATATTTTCAAACCTATTGAAACTGAAAACTGCGACAGAAGACATGGATGTTGGAAAAGGAAAAGGAACTTGCGAACATCATCAGTCATAAAACACGAAAATATCAAGCAAAGTAACAACATGTTGACTATCAGCATATTGTCTTTTGCTTTGATATTTGTGACCCGTCACGGATGTGTGAAAAATATCGACCCTAGTCCGCGCAGCCAGACTAGGGCCGACACTTTTCACTTTTATGTAATTTTCTAAATCCAGAATTATTTCCCTTTCTTACTATATGTTCATTTTGCGCATATGGGGTCTGGTTGACATGTGCTGGGTCTGACAAGCTTGTCCAAATTTGGATTTTTGACTTCGGATAAGGTCCCTTTTAGCGTGACGGGTCACATTTTCCTAGAGAGTTTCCCATCAGGAATTGCAGAAAAAAACTTGTTTGGAAAAGGGTTAATGAGTGGAAAAGCTTTAACCCATTACCAAACGACAAATTTTTAGGGTTATCAACTTCAAAAAGTGCCACAACTGAC
Source organism: Fragum sueziense (assembly GCA_963680895.1). Taxonomy (NCBI): domain Eukaryota; kingdom Metazoa; phylum Mollusca; class Bivalvia; order Cardiida; family Cardiidae; genus Fragum; species Fragum sueziense. The sequence goes on along the minus strand of OY804596.1, from coordinate 66,819,593 downwards.
AAAATGGATGTTATTAAGGATAGGATTTGTGTAAAATATGGCACAGAAAATATTGAGTCAAAAGGAGAAACTGCAGTTTCTTCTTTTGTCTCAATGTTTTCCCAAGCCAATTCTATTATAGACGTCAAAACCAGGTCTTGTTTGGGAAAGGGTTAACTACATGTGTCCACAGATGTGATTAGACTACTACCTACATGATACGTTTTCCTTTTTCTTTCAGAAACTTAAACTCAGATAAATTGGACATCACATCAACCGTATACAAAACAATGCTTTGAATCGACGTCCATACTAGAAACAGCTTAGAGAAAAAAAACGTTATTACTAGAATAGGGAACGACTTTATCCAGTTACCCGTTACGTAATTTCGGACAAACAGTTATATTTCGTAGATTTTGCTATAAAATCTCGAATTAAGGCTCCAGCAAAAATTTGTAGCTGTTCTCTTTTTTACTTTTTACCACCAACATCGTATGCGCTAAATTACCCAACCCACTTGAATGCATTGTTTTCAGGACATCTTACACATTTCCAATATAAAGTAACATTCAACTGGGACTGCCCTTAAACGTTGATTTTAGAAAGGTTTGATTTAATTTGGACAATTGTTTTTATGGAACATTGTAATAAAGAGAATCCATTTTCATCAGTTCATTGAAAACAGCACTCCCTAGGAGGTCATTAAACCGAGATTTAAAGTCTGGCTGCAATATTATAGCACATGTTTTAAAAAAAATCCGCTAAACAACACATTTCTGCACTCCAAACGTCTACATTATTGCATGTGATGGTTAGAATCCAAGAGGTTTCTCACAGGTCTGCAAGATTCGAACTTACTAATGAAAAAATGTTTTGAAATATAGATATCCCGTGAAAAGAGAAACGAATGTCAATTCTTGTAAATGATTTCAGAGCTGTCAGAAATGGTGTTTATCATCTTACATTTTTGGCAGTTTTAATTCCAAAATCAAGAGAGTAAAACTAAAATTAAATACAACGGTAAAAATATATTCGAATTTAGAAAGGAACACAAGTACCACAACATGCATTGATAGAAAATCAAAGAGGTCTTATCCAAAGAGAACGTTTCACTTCACGAATTGAACGTGATTCATACCATTAAAATATTTACAATGTACGTTGAACTGTGCATAGATTTGAACTTCAAAGGACAATGCACCATTTGTTTGCATGATTGTTATTAAGTAACTTTGTATTTTTGTGCCTAAATGATGAAATGTGGTCTTTGTGTCTTTGGTTACTAAGGGAAATGTTTCAAAGAATCGATATTTATGCATGGATTGTATGTATTAAAAAATGAACAAAGGTTATAGGCTACGTATGAATGCAAACTCAGTACATTGTTAAAGTTAAGTTGTACCAGAATGTCGAAAAGAATTTTCTATGCATAGAAGACGGTTTAAGTGATCTACCTAGATACTTATTGCATAATCTATAGGATAATATTTCTTGAATGTTTTTTTATCTGTTTATACGTTCGACTAACTATCATTGGCCACTTTAAAAAAAAACTGGATTTTATGAGCATGTCAAGTAGTGTTTGTGTTTTGTAGATCATACGATGTGGCATTTTACAGACAACAAAAAATATAATTACAGAAGTAGATCTATTACCATATTTTTAATTACTGATCAACAGATAAGAGCGGCAAAAGCCATTCTTAAATTGTTATTTCAAATCATAACCCTATGTTGTTGATATTCATTTGTATCGTCTCAACGAGACGATTCAAATGAGTATCCACAACATAGGGTTTGATTCGCAATAAGCACCAAATTGCAATTTAAAAAGCCCAAAACGCATTTTATTTGTAGTTCTTGCTATATCACCTGGTGCTTAATAGGGAACGATTTTAGCCAGTAATGTAAATTCGGATAAACAAATAGTATTCCGTAGGTGTTGTTATAAAATCTCGTAACTATGGCTTGATTCAAGCCGTAGTTACGTAATTTTATAACAACACCGACGGTTTATCAAAACGTAATGGTAAACCAAGTCCATTTTAGCGCAAAATCTTTTGCCATTGTGCTTCTATGTAGCACCAGAGTTTTCAGGTTTGTGGTGCATCTATGTTTTGGTAGGTAGGAGACTATTATAATCGTAATTTCCACCCATTGTATTGTCTACATCTATACGTGTCAATTTCCTGTCCGCCATCTTGTTAAAGACACCACGTGATGCCCGAATGTTAAAAAGACCAGTTGTATACATAGACAAATGAATACAAATTGTAATATCTTATAGTGCAACAAAACAAAAATACAGCAAGTTTCTGTCATTTTCGAATCCCTATGTACAACCATCAGCTCCCCGAGAAATAATTTAGAGAAGATTCTCGTATACACTTAATTTCCGCGCACTGTATTACATGTCTACATCCATTGACTAAGCAGCCAGTCTACAATATTTCCAGTCTATTTTTTTTTATTTTCGGACTGACTCATTTGACGCATCACTTTATCCATTTTTGGATAAAAATCACTACGCGGTGCGCATTACTCCAAAATTCTGTCGCCAAAAAGTAGCAAGCAGAAAATTGCAACTACAAATACATTTGCAACAAAATAAAGTTTGATTTTCGTCTCAATTTCATCTAATAAAATAATTAATTCAAATTAGATTATTCATTTTACTCTATGCAAGCATATGAAGCAAATATGCCGCGTGACAGGAAGTCATGAGGAAGTACCACGTGTATGCATTTTATGGGCGCTGACATCTTGAAAGTAGTTAACCCAGAATGCCCACCAGAGATAGATGGTAATCGACAGGTGGCGACATCTATTGGTAGATATTGTGTCTACATCGATACATGTCAATTTCCTGTCCGCCATCTTGTTGCAGACGAAACATGACGCCCGGATGTTACTGTGACCGGGGTCATGGTGTGTTGTGGACGTAGACAATAATGAATACAGCTGTCTGAGTGCAATTTTCTGTTGATTATATATGTATTTCAAAGCTGAACAATTTCAATATTAATTGAAAGATAGTTTCTTATAAGCAAATTATAAGGGACATGTTTATTACATCGGCATTCGGTGATAAATGTAGCACATGTTTCATACAAAGAGTGAACAGCTTATTCAGAATGCCATGTTTTAGGACATGTCCGAAAACATCATTGATTAAAAAAACATCCCAAATTATCGCTGCATTTCAACGAAAACCTCGTATCTGCAGCTTAAAACAAGCTGCAGATACGATGCTTTTGTTGAAAAGCGACGATATTGAGTAGATGTACTTATACAATGCAACGTTTGAACATAAAGACCAAATACATGAAACAATGCTCGAAAAACGAGACAGACATCTTGGGGGCACTTGCGTTTTTGCATGAGTATCTGAATCAAATGATATTCCTGTCGGAAGATTAAATGACAAATTGTAAAATTAAAATAGCCTATCAGACGACTTAACATGTTATTAAGTTTGAAATTTAATTCTGCTCAGACATGAATCTATTTCACGACATAATTATGTTCTGTTGCTGTTTCTGAATTTTCTACACACACCTATGATGTAGTCCTTGTTTGTGATATTTTTGTTTTGATGAAAACACAGAAATAAACGCCCAGTTAATCAGGTGATGCGGAAAGAAAATATTAAAGGTCCAGCTTCGAATCCATTATTTTCCCTTTTTTCTATGCTAATATTTACTTGTCAAAAACGTCATAACATCATATTAATTTATATCGGTTGCCAATGCATTTGATGTTTTTTCCCTGTTCCAATAATTACAAAAATTAAAAATAATTCCGTTCTCTGCAAGCAGTTGTTCGACGATTTCTAAGTTGTGTTAAATTCCTGGTTATCAGAGGCTGTTTTCTGCGATCGCCAAATTGTAGACACAATTTTCTCGTTAAATGTAAAATTGTTTCGAGTCATTTCCGCCATGTTCTTTGCCTATCTGGTCGGAATGATTCAAATAAAATACCACGTATTGTTACCTGCTATGCAACAGGAGAAGAAATAAATTAGCAAGATTAGAAACAAAATATTGGAGCAGCGGGTAGTAAATGGTTCTAATGTCTGTTTTGTGCGTTTTACTTTTTTTTTATAAATGAGGAATCCGGTAATACATAGTTTTAAGTAGTTTATATTACAAAATAGTGTAGATGTATAGGAATTTGCATTTGTGATGTTATCTAAATACAGGCAAAATAAAATTGACCTTTAAAAGTAATAAGATAGACATATTGTGAATTAATGCACCCTTGTTGTTTTATGTACTTCTTTTAAAACTGCTCCTTCTTATTGATTAAGCGCTCGCGGCTATACCATTGTATCTTAAAACTACAATCGCGTTTTGGTACATATGAGATTGGACGTCCAATGGAAATGAGTAGAGAAGTCTAAGAGTCTTCCAAAGTTTAACTAGAATTTAGATGCGTCTCTGTCAATGATTGTCTAGACGGAACCTCGTTGTTCTGACTTATGTCTGTGACAGATGTGATATTCATAATCTATTATAGGCCTCTGGTGGGGTAAATAGCTAGTGGGCGATCAGAAACCTCGTAACTACAGCTTATTTAAGCTGTAGTTACGAGGTTTTTGATCACCCACCGATGAAATTAGAAGAATCGACAAATAAGACAGATGCGATATTTACTCTCTCCTATGGGCCTTCTGTTCTGCTATAGCAGATATATCCGTTTAATAAAAGAAGACTGGTTTAATCTTTCGTAAAGAAAATGTAGATAAGGCGTACATGTTTAATCAGTCAAAAGTACTTCAAGAAAAAAATACTTAATTCATTGTTTAACATATATACTAGTTATTTGATAATTTAGATTAATCATCTTCATACAGAAAAAAAATAGTAATTTGTCATCTGTTTCATGTAAAATTGTGAAATCTATCATTTCACTTGGTCAGGAAATATGTTTCTAAATATTACAATTGTGGTCCTTTTTAACAGCAAAAAGCCTATGAAATAGTTAATTTATATGCGGATTCATAAATGTAATAAAGTATGATCGACGATTTCTCAGATTAAACATTCCGATATTGCTAGCTGATATAATGGCCCAGAGCATAAGCATTAATTCTTGTAAAATATGTTAGGTTTACTTTTATGTATTTGATCATCAATTTTTCGGTTGTTTGACGAACTGATGATATTCTGTTGATATTACAGTGAAACATTCCAATTATAGATTAAGTTCCGTTTGTGTCATAGCTTTATCGCTCGTATGAGTAATTTACATGGTGAAAGGGTCGGCAATGTAATAACGGTCAAACTAGGTTGAATTATGAATAAGACCACATCGTTAGCTGTTTATTGGATTTGGGGAAAAGTTGCCATAATTAGATAATACATGTATACTAGTAGAGTAGCAGGTAAGAGGGGACTAAGGCATTCTAATATTGCTATTTGAAATCCAAACCTTAGGTTGTTGGTACTCATTTGTCTCGCTGAGACAATTCTAGAATTGTCTTAGATAATGAATACCCAAAATATACGGTTAGAAGAAATTTTACATGTATTTGTTTTTATTTTGAAAAGCCATTATCCCCTCTCATCTGTAGCTTTGTACCAGTCACATGTATCATTGGGATGCCGAAACATAAAAGTAAAAATGTGACCCGTCACGCTAAAGGGACATTATCCGAACTCAAAAAGTCCAAATTTTGACAAACTTGTCAGACTCGGCACAGGTCAACCAGATACTGTATTCGAAAAATGAACGTAAAGTAAGATAGGGAAAACATGCCAGATATAAAAAGGTACATACAAGTGAAAAGTGTCGGCCCTAGTCTGGCTGCATGGACTGCGCAGGGTCGATATTTTTCACACATCCGATAAGGTCCCTTTTAGCGCGACGGGCCACAAATTAATCTATATTATAATTATGTTTATTATATATCGTCGATAAAAGACCAATATACTTCGGTGACTATTAAAAGTCTGCAGTAACAAAAAAACAAAAGAGTAACCATTTATGATAAAAGTACATCTACAGAAGATCAAAACTATGATGAAACTTCCAGATGCAAAATCAGTCTCGACAAGTAATATGATTTGCTTTGTAACAATCATTGAGACAGCTTATCTTATACGGATAAAAAGCTCCTCTGATACGGGTAAATGCATAAACTATATCATGTCTTGCAACAGATAATAGGGTCTGCAAGTTCAAAATAATCGAGATATCAAACAAATTTGCACATAAAACATGTCAGCACTCATTCATATAGATCTTTGTCAAATCAGAACAGGTTGGAGAGCTTTTTGATTATCAAAACAGAAAATGAACTACATATATAATTGGTATACCATCGGTAACGCTAACAAAGACGTAACTATAGCTTGAACCAGCTGTAGTTTCGACCTTTTCGTACATTACCACCGGAATACTCGCCCGAACACTTTTAAATTACATATCGCAAATGACTTATTTCCATTAATGACGATAATAATGATATTGTGTAAAATTTCCCGACACTATTACATTAAATGTTTTGGAAGGACCAAATGCATGCATTACATGTCAATCTAGTGTTGGAGCTTAGCCCGTTACCTCTCCGCTTCAGATGATGACACGTCGTGATTGTCCATAAGTGTTTAGATTTTTGAAAGTCACATTTGAGACATAAAACGACGTCATGGTGGGTTAAAAACTAATAATGACAAAGTACTTCACGATTAAATTATCTAACTGATTTCATAGTATATGTCAATATGTCTCCCATATGGAACGTTCGAGTAGAAAAATATTAGACTTCACGTCGAACATACACTTCTGACGTCACATTACAGGAAAAAAGATCTGTGTCGTTTTGACTGATAATGACCAAGCCTCGGTAGCAAAGGTTAATATCCGACTACTTAGAATCTTCGCACTTTACTATCAGTCTCTTAGAGAGTAAGTATTCGTTGAGAAAAGAGTATCTTTTTGTTCAATCTGCCACATGTTGATTTAAGCTTCATTTAGGTGGTATTTGAAGAAAAAAAAACAGCGAAATTTAGACCTCGTGGCTAACAGAAGACTTTGACGTCAAATAACAGGATACAAATGTGTTCAATGATAATGGCTTATTTTATTTCAATTCTTATGCATTTGATACAATGCCCCATAAGCTCTCATCAATCCAAGTGACTGCACATTACAATTTTATCATGCTTTGAAGTTAATGTAATGAATTATAGTATTAGTGGAATAGTAGTTCCTGCAAAAAGAATTATCAAGTTTGACATTTAATTAGTGTCGATATCAAATGATTCTGCATTGCAAAGGCAAAAACAGATTAAATCGTCATATCGTGATAAACAGGTCGTGTCATGTAGACGTGTAACCTTGAAACTGCGTAATTCACAGACAATTTGACTTAGTGCCGTCGATTTTCTTTCAAATCCCCGTATCTACAGACTGATTTAAGCTGTAATTACTAGGTTTGATTCACAACATCGTAATTGATAGCTTGATATTTAAGCTTTAGTGACGAAGTTTTGACAGAAAAGCGGTGATGTACAAAGTATAAACAAATGAGCCGGGATCTGGAAAAACGTCCCTTATGGCATTTGAGACTGCCATGTTTTAAGATAAGGCTGAGCCTAGATGCAGTCTAGCCAGCATCCATGTTATTCTCAAATGGTTGCTGAAGACCATGAGGAAGCTATTGGAGAACAATATGGTTCCTGGTCAGACTGCGTGTATACGCAGGCTGATCTGGAACCATGTTGTTCTTAAATGCTATAAGGGACGTTTTTCCAGATCCTGAGCCAAATGTGCTTATATTAACATCCAATTGGAACACAAAACCCCTTAATGTGTGAATTTAAAAGATGTTTTTACACACCCTTAGTCATTACTTACTCTTTTGAAAATATTCAAGTGGCGTAACCAAGGTCCTATTCAAATTGCTGCTATAAAATGTGACTAGACATGGCAATCGCAATTCAAACCAAGAAAAAAACTTATTTGAAGCTTTAAATGATATTCTTTTGGCTACACGAAATATACATGAAAATATAACATTTAGCAAACACATTCAGCTAGACTACAGAATGACTCTGACAATTTTCGAGTCCCGAGGTCCATAAGTCTGATACACGAGAAACAATTGAGACGAGATTCTCGGATAAACGTAATTTCCGCCCCATTGTATTACATGTCTACATCGATACATGTCAATTTTCTGTCCGCCATCTTGTTACAGACGACACGTGAGGCCCGGATGTTACAGTGACCAGTGTAATGGAGTGTTGTGGATATAGACAATAATGGGTATAGCTTGTAATGTCTGAGTGCAATAATTTGTTGATTATATTTGAAAGCTGAACACTTTCCACATAAATTGAGGGATAGTTTCTAACACGTAAAATATAAGGACCATGTTTATCATATCGGCATTCAGTGATAAATGTAGTGTACGTTTCATACAAAGAGTGGTCAGCTTATTCAGAATGCAATGATTTAAGACATGTCCAAAAACACCATTGATTAAAACACATCCCAAAACATCGCTGAATTTCAACGATAACCTCGTATCTGCAGCTTGAGACAAGCTGCAGATACAAGGCTTTTGTTGGAAAGCAACGATATTGAGTAGATGTACTCATACAAGGCAACGTTTGAAAATAAAGACCTAATACATAAAACAGACATCTTGGGGGCATTTGTGTTTTTGCATGAGTTTCTGAATCTAATGATATTCTTGTCGACAGATTAAATGACAAATTGTAACATTAAAATAACCTATCAGACGACCTCAAGACGTTATTAAGTTTAAAACTAAATTCTGCTCAGACATGATTCAATTTCACGACAAAATTACGTTCTGTTGCCGTTTCTGAATTTTCTACGCACACTTATGATGTAATCCTTGTTTGTGATATTTTTGTTTTGATGAAAAAAAAAAAACATAAATAAACCCTTGTTAATCAGGTGATACGGGAAAAAAAATTAAGGTCCAGCTTCGGTTCCATTATTTTCCCTTTTTTCTATGCTAACATTTACACGTCAAAAACGATCGAACCAACATCATAATTAATATCGGTTGCCTATGCCTTTGATGTTGTTTTTTCCGCCTGTACCAATAATTACAAAAGTTAAGAATAATTCCGTTCTCTGCAACCAGGTGTTCGACAATTTATACCGAAGTTGTGTTAAATTCCTGGTTAACAGAGGCTGTTTTCAGCGATCGCCAAATGGTGGACACAATTCTCTCGCTAAATGTTAAATTGTTTAGAGTCATTTCCGGTCTGTTCTTTGCCTATGTGGTCGGAATAATTCAAATAGAATACCGCGTACTGTTACCTGCTATGTAACAGGAGAAGAAATGAATTAGCAACATCAGAAACAAAATATTGGAGCAGCGGGTAGTAAATGGTCCTAATGTCTGCTTTGTGCTATTTACATTTTTTTTTATAAATGAGGAATTCGGTAATACATAGACTTAAGTAGATTATATTACAAAATAGTGTACGAGGGGTGATCCAAAAGTTCGTAAAATAGACCCATTACTTCCATATTACTAGCTTAAACAATGTATAAATTAGGAATATCGTAGTTTAAGATTTATAGACTCTATTAAAATGAAAAGATTTACCAAACAAAATTTAGTGTCCGTAATTTATGTTACCATAGTAACGCAGGTACGCCTAGGGGGGGGGGGTGCAAAAAAATAATACATGGTCCTTAATTAAGTCGAATTTTCTTTAATTTCAGCTAGAATATTTTGATGCAAATTATTATTACACTAGTATGACATCCTTACGTCAAGTTTGATATGTTGTTGTAGAAGTTGCTACTAAAACACTACATTTTCTATAAGATAGAACAAACCAAGGGAAATGCGACATGACGTCAGCACTTAACTAGAATATCGGTCAGGCATAAAATTCTGCCTCGATCTTGGTCATGCACAAACGCAGACGTTTAGAATGTTAAAGAAAACGAGTATAAGGAGCTGTAGAGAATTTGTGTGTAAGTTGCACTTGAGATTCGAACTTTAATAGTGGATAATGGATGCAGAGATAGTCTTGCAATCAGCCACAACCCGATTAACGACGTCAGAAATAGGGTAAACAGGCATAGGCTTCGATTTGATAGTAGGCTGATCTTAAAACAGCCACACTGAAAATCGTTCAACATTCTGGTTCTCAATAGTATGAGAACGCTTTCAGCACAAGTATATCTTAGGCATAGAATTGTAGGAGAGTAAATAGAGACTTAAAAAAATAAGGGTTCACAATCGCGTGAAGATGACGTCACATTTGACGTTCTTGCTCCCCCGCCTCGCGCATGGTCTTTGTCTAAAATTCATCACTGTATAATAACTGTTATGTGTACACTATTAAAAATGTCCATGTTTTTTGTAAAGATGTCACAGTTAATGACTGTATAACTTTTGTTTTGATAGTCAACACTCCTGAAGTTTTATTAACCCATTTTACGAACTTTTGGATCACCCCTCGTATATGTATAGGAATTTGCATTTGTGATGTTATCTAAATACAGGCAAAAATAAAATCGACCTTTAAAAGTGATAAGATAGACATATTGTGAATTTATGCACCCTTGTTGTTTAATGTACTTAAAACTGTTCCTTCTTATTGATTAAGCACTCGCGGCTATACCATTGTATCTTAAAACTACAATCGCGTTTTGGTACATATGAGATTGGACGTCAAATGGAAATAAGTAGAGAAGTCTGAGAGTCTTCCAAAGTTTAACTAGAATTTAGATGCGTCTCTGTCAATGATTGTCTAGACTGTACCTCGTTGTTCTGACTTGTGTCTATGACAGATGTGATATTCATACTCTTTTATAGGCCTCTGGTGGGGTAAATAGTTTGTGGGCGATCAAAAACCTCATAACTACAGCTTATTTAAGCTGTAGTTACGAGGTTTTTGATCACCCACCGATGAAATTAGAAGGCTCGACAAATAAGACAGATGCGATATTTACTCTATCCTATAGGGCCTTCTGTGCTGCTATAGCAGATGTATTCGCATAATAATGAAGACTAGTTTACACTTTCGTAAACAAAATGTGGATGAGACGTATATTCTGTCACAAGTATGATCTCACGATATGGCCCGAAAGAGCATTCTTAGCCAATAGATGTATATGCTCTGTCAGCTCATATATTGTAAGCTATACTTGTTGCAACATTTACACATACATATAACAATTATTTGATCTTTTAAACTAGCCATCCTATTTTATCTTTAAGAGTTTAGTAACTGTTTCGAAATGCTACAAAACACAATTGTGAACTTTTCTATCCTTTCTCTTTGTCGAGTAATGTGTTTCTAAAATCATATGTTTGGTAGATCTACATGTTTAACAGCATAAACCTCAAGAAAATAATTAATTCATATGTGGATATAATCAAGTATGATTGAAGATTCCTCAGATTAAACATTGCGATATTGCTAGATGATATATGCATCCCTATAACGGCCTGGAAATATACAATTTATGCATTGATTGTTGTTAAAAGAAAAAATGTTCAATATACTCTTAAGGACAGATCCTCCATTTATTTCCCACGGTAAGATTTTTTTTATTTTTTCTGTACTGATATTTAGATATATGAGAAGTAAAAAAATGACTTAAAAACTATAGGTCACCAAGCGAATTAAAAAGTTATTGGATTTCAAGGGAGACTACTCTTGTCTAAAATTGCAAAAATGAGGTGTCACTTAAACACCCACAAAAAAGATGTTCGGAATGACTAGGATTACATAAATACGTCTTTATTGTGTTCAATATGTTTTATTCTGTCTAAATGAGTATCAATTTGGGAAAATTTAGTGATGATTTTGAAATTTTTAGTAAAATATCCTTTCAAAAGTAGCTGAAATTGCTCTTTTTTCGCAACGTTTCCGATAATAAAAAAAAATCCAGCGGTAAGAATTTTTTTCTTTTTTTATATAGACATAGTGCTTGGTTATACCTACAAAAACAAAAAAAGAAAAATATATCAAACCAAGCGTTTTTCTTAGTTATAAGTAAAATTCGGTTTACTTTTTGCAGTTCTGTCCGAAATTGTTTCACTACTTTTATCCATTTTCTTCCTTATTACCATCTTTAGATAATAAAAAGTGTCGCCTTTTGTGTCCATCTGAAGCGGACTAGCTCATAAAGACACCATCTTGCTTTTGTTGCTCTGATTCCTATCACTAACGCCACATGTTGAACGCGTAACAGAAAGCGAAATGTACCATCCGAGTACTATTACACTTTAATTGACCAAACAGAGAAAATGGAAATAACCGAAAAGGGGTCTTGTCATTTATCAACCAAACATTAACTAAATGTAAAAAATACATTTGCTGAAAAGGCCTATTACCGAAACAGCTTTATTTCGTTATTTAGGATATGCGAAGTAAATTGCGCAGTAACAACTGGAGGATCTGTCCTTAATATTTTGTCGCCAATGTTTGCATTTTGGCCACGAAGTGATGATGTTCTCAGGCCCGTAAAAACAGGGGGGACCTAGGGGGCTAAGCCAGCAAATGTTGGCCAAAAATGCCGAATTTTCTTCATTTTACACAGAAAAATTTGGGGAAATCCAAATTAGCCCCCCCAATATTCAGAACAAGGGCTCTAGCCCCCTCCCCTTCCTACGGGCCTGGTTCTTGTGATATAACCATGAAACATTCTAATTATAGATCTAGTTCCGTTTGTATCATATCACTATCGTTCTTATGGGTAAATCACATGGCAAAAAGGCAAAAAGGTCGACTAGATCTATATAGAAACGGTAAAATTGGTTGAATTGTGAATAATATTACAGCTTGAGCTTTTTATTGGATTTTGGAACAAGTCGTCAAATATTTCACTTGTATCTGAAAAAATACCGACAGAGAAAGATATACGTGAATTATAAAATTGTTTGTACATACACTCATTTTTTTAGAAATATTCAAGTTGCATATTTTTCTGTTCAAATTGTTGAAACACCATAAAGATAAAAGATGTGGCTAGACATGTAAATCGCCATTCGCAGCAAAACAGAAAATCTGATTTTTTTATAACTTTAACGATAATCTTTCAGCCACACGTACTATACATGACGAATTTAACATCTAGCAAAAACATAAAGCTAGACTACAGAATGACTCTGCCAATATTCTAATCCCGAGGTACGAACGTCTGATGCACGAGAAACAATTGAGACGAGATTCTCGGATAAACGTAATTTCAGCCACATTGTATTACATGTCTACATCGATACATGTCAATTTTCGGTCCGCCATCTTGTTACAGACGAAAAATGATGACCCCGGATGTTGTGACTTGTGTCATGGACATGATGTGTCTCAAACATAAAGGATATATCAGAAATCATCAATTTCATTTTGAATACTTGCAGCACATAAACAGTATCTAAAAATATTTAATTAATCAAGTATGGTTAGGGCAAAATCAAAACCTCATAATGTCAGATCTGAAGTCACAACGACAACATTTCTTAAGAAAAAAGTTTGAACATTAAATGGAATTGAAACCATATGATGAATGTACGTAACATGACATTTATTTAAGAAAGGATCAAACGGCGTCTATTAACCCTTTTCCAAACGAATTTTAGGGTAGTCCAATTCAAAAACTGCTGCAGATGACGATATATATCAATAAAGATTGGAATTGTGTGCGATATAGTCAAGAAAATATTGAGACAAAAGGAGAAACTGATGGTTTTCAGCAGTTTCTTCTTTTGTCTCAATGTTTGCCCAAGCCTTTTCTAAAGGGGACGTCAAAACAAGGTCTTGTTTGGGAAATGGTCAATGAACATGCGCATGTGATAATGCAATAATATGAACAATGAAGTTCAATAAACCTACATTCAATGCAGCACTTCAACATTCAGACTAAAAGTCAAATGCCAAAACTCGCGTAACGAGACAGACATTTTTAGAGCCTTGTCATTCTATGAGTTTCTTAATCTTATAATATTTTTGTTGGCAGATTAAATGACAAATTGTAACATTACATAGACTATCAGACGACCCCAAGACAATTTTTAGTTTATAACTAAATTTGCCTCAGACACGATTCTATTTCACGATATAATTACATGCCGCTATTGTTTCCGAGTTTTCTACAAACATTTGTGATGTAATCTAAAGCTTTAATCATTATTTGTGACATTTTGCCTTTAATGAAAAGTTACAAAAAGTAAACAGAATTGGTTAAAGTAATCTGATAACTAAAATTGGATGTTGTAGTTCTTTTTTTTTATTTTTCAATGTGCAATTTGTTTATCTTGAAAAAAATACTTGATGCGAGCTTCTCAATGTGAAAGTTGTCAAGCCAGTGCAACAAATAGGTACATGTAGGTGGTAAGTCTCTCTTATCTGTTGTTCTGCCCTCAGAGTCATCCTTGGCGATGAAAATTGACGAGGATAGCCCTCGTTAACTTCCGTTGTCACGGATAACGCCCGAAAATTTAAGAATGTATATAATCGTCAAGTTTCGTTGCAACGGATGACACACTGTGTTGACCGAAGGATTTTATATCTAATGATGGATGGAATACCATTAGAGTCTTTGAAACTTTAACTAGAATTTTGATGCGTCTCTGTCAATGATTGTCTAGACGGAACCTCGTTGTTCTGACTTGTGTCTATGACAGATGTGATATTCATACTCTTTTATAGGCCCTCTGGTAGGTGAATAGCTAGTGGGAGATCAGAAACCTCGTAACTACAGCTTATTTAAGCTGTAGTTACGAGGTTTTTGATCACCCACCTAGGAAATTAAAATGCTCGACAAATAAGACAGATGCGATATTTACTCTATCCTATGGGCCTTCTGTTCTGCTAAAGCAGATATAATTCTTTTAATAAAAGAAGACTGGTTTAATCTTTCGTAGAGAAAATGTAGATAATGCGTACATGTATAATCAGTCAAAAGTACTTCAAACAAAATTTACGAAATTCATTGTTTTGCATATACAAATTATTTGATAATTTAGATTAATCATAATTTTTTCATCTGTTTCGTGTTGGTCAGGAAATATGTTTCTAAATATTACAACTGTGGTACATATTTAACAGCAAAACGCCTATTACATACTTCTCAGATTGAACATTCCGATATTGCTAGCTGATATAATAGCCCGGAAAAATATATTTTATGCATTAATTCTTATGAAATATATTAACCCTCAAGCTAACAGGTGGGGTCATTCATGACCCCAGATATATGTTTATGTTTGCCATTTTCAGAGTTGTTCTCCGATACACGTTTACTTATTTGACTTTCTACCATTTGTCAATAATATGTAAACTTTTCTTTAACATTGAACAACCTTTGTAGGATTTATCATCTATTTTTATACTGGGGTCAGAAATGACCCCAATATAAACTCATTGAAATGTATAGGAAAATGGAATTTTATTTTGCGAGACGCCATTACATGCGTATTTGTAAAATCCAAATCAGAAATGATACATTGACGAACAGAACAGTTGTTTATTCTTTATTCTAGTATGTTTTCCTAAATAATAATGTTGAAAAAAGTCATTTCCTGACAAAAACAAAGACTTATTTCTAAAAAAGGGTCTGGGGTCAAAATGACCCCCACCTGGTAAGTTGTGTATGAACAATTTGCTGGTAGCTTGAGGGTTAAATACACTTTTATGTATTTGATCATCAATTTTGCGCTTGTTTCAAGTGATGATGTTCTGGTGATATTACCGCGAAACATTCGAATTGTAGATTTAGTTCCGTTTGTGTCATAGCTTTATCGCTCGTATGAGTAATTTACATGGATAAAGGGTCGGGACTGTAAGGGACGTTCAATTAATTTTGGAACTTGGGTTCTATAAGCCATAGTTATGTAGCAAATTCAACTTTAAGTTTCCTCAATCCTTCGAAGTAATCTTCTTGGACACCCACATACTTCTAAAGTTTTGAGATCCAATACTTATATGCCAATAAATGGGCCTCTTTTGGAACACCCCGCAGACACTGGTAAATTGCCCTGCATATGGTCATGAAGGCCTATACCGACGACCAGAGGCTTTTTTCGTCATCACGGGGAACACAAAAAGCCACACGGGCTTAAGCCCGGCTATAAGGGTGGATGAAGACGCTATGAAGCATATGACTCTTTCAGGAAGTCTTGGACAAGATAACACCCATAGATAGCTCCGTCGTCATGGATTTGGGACATTCCGGCCCTAGACCTGCTCTTTTCGAGATATTTCTTTACTTTCGTCGACATACATTTCTTGTATGAATGACCGGCGATATTGGTACTATTTGAAACAGTTATTTGAACAATACATCCGTTACATTTGAAAATTACCGCGTACAAAACTTTTACCGCTCTTTTAATTTTTTGGCTATTACGGACCTTGCCTGAACTTTTCGCAACCATTTCTTGCTAATGACACGCCATTAGTGCTCATAATAGTAGATTATTGTTCAGTCATATGTATAAAGCTCAGAAAGCCAACATTTTTTGCATTTATTGCATTATTTCAAAAAATATTTTGCTCGGGTGGCTCTCTCTCCTTTAGGTAGCAGGTGGGGGACCAAGTGGGCATAAACCTCTCTATGTTTCAACCCTTTCGTCAAAATCGTATAACATGTCATCGATTAAAAACCAACTTTATCTGCTATTTCTTGCACATTGAACCATGCGTCTTGTTCGGTCATGTCGGAATCTACAGCAACATTTGATGTGGTACTAGTTCTACCCGGGTTGCCTGAGAGGGGGGCATCATTCAGGCCAGTTTTACCAATTTTTGATTTTTATTATCTCCCTAAGCACTGACGTATAATCAACGTTCGAATATCCGCGAATCTGATATAGTTCATTATATACATGCGATGCAGACATTTCAAAGCCTATGTGACCTCTAATGTAGACCCGTACATCCTACTTCAGTTCGTTTTCCACAGCGAAATAGCCAGTGTATATGACAGAACCAACTTTAAAGTGCAATAACTTTTGAAATAGTCAACGAATTTGTCTCAAATTTTGACCTGGTATATACAGTAACTTTCTCGTCAGATAGCCGGAAGCACCACTAGTTCTATAGATTGTGTAGGTATGGTGGACCATTAGTACCACTTTTACTTGAACGCCCCTCGTAACGGTCAAACTTGGTTGAATCATAAACAAGACCACATCATTAGCGGTTTATTGGATTTGGGAAAAAGTTGTCATAACTAGATGACAATACCAGTAGAGTAGCGGGTAAGAGGGGATGAAGGCATTCTAATATTGTTATTTGAAATCCAAACCTTAGGTTGTTGGTACTCATTTGTCTCGATGAGACAATTCTAATGAATACCCAAAACATATGGTTAGAAGCGTTTTTTTTATTTTGAGAAGCAATTACCCACTCTCATTTGTAGCTTTGTACCAGTCACATGTATCGTTGTGATGCCGAAACATAAAAGCAAAAATAAATGTGACCCATCACGCTAAAAGGGACCTTATCCGAACTCAAAAAATCCAAATTTTGACAAACTTGTCAAACTCGGCACAGGTTAACCAGATCCAATATGCCAAATATGGACATGTAGTAAGATAGGGAAAACATTCCAGATATAAAAAGGTACACACAAGTGAAAAGTGTCGGCCCTAGTCTGGCTGCGCGGACTGCGCAGACTGACTAGGGTCGATATTTTTCACACACCCGATAAGGTCCCTTTTAGCGCGACGGGTCACAAATTAATCTATATTATAATTATGTTTATTATATATCGTCGATAAAAGACCAATATACTTCGGTGACTACTAAAAGTCTGAAAAAAAAAAACAACAACAAAAGAGTAACAATATATAATAAAAGTACATCTTCAGAAGATCAAAACTAATATGGAACTTCCAGATGCAAAATCAGTCTCGACAAGTAATATAATTTGCTTTGTAACAATTATTGAGACAGCTTATCTTGAACGGAATGAAAGCTCTTCTGGTATTGGTAAATGCAAAGACTATCTCATGTCTTGCAACAGATAATAGGGTCTGCAAGTTCAAAATAATCGAGATATCAAACAAATGTGCACATAAAGCATGTCAGCACACATTCATATAGATCTTTGTCAAATGAGAACAGGTTGGAAAGCTTTTTGAATGAACTACATATGGTATTAAAAACCATCGGTACCGCTAACAAAGACGTAACTATAGCTTGAACCAGCTGTAGTTTCGACCTTTTCGTACATTACCACCGGAATACTCGCCCGAACACTTTTAAATTACATATCGCAAATGACTTATTTCCATTAATGACGATAATAATGATATTGTGTAAAATTTCCCGACACTATTACATTAAATGTTTTGGAAGGACCAAATGCATGCATTACATGTCAATCTAGTGTTGGAGCTTAGCCCGTTACCTCTCCGCTTCAGATGATGACACGTCGTGACTGTCCATAAGTGTTTAGATTTTTGAAAGTCACATTTGAGAAATCAACTGACGTCATTGTGGGTTTAATAATGACAAAGTACTTCACGATTAAATTATCTAACTGATTTCATAGTATTACGGATATCAATTGACCTGACACTGACCTTTCTTAAAATGTGTTTATATTTTGCATATAGCGTAACGTTTTTCAAAAAGACTTGTATCATAGTGCACAGATATAACAGGTACACAAGAAAATATTACTGGTTTGTTAATTTAAAAAGAGATAGGCGTGTTATTTATGATAATAAAAGCTAAAGCTGCGTCATGTTAAATGAAATCTGTAATATATGTCAATTTGTCTCCCATATGGAACGTTCGATTAGAAAAATATTAGACTTCACGTCGAATATACACTTCAAACGTCACATTACAGGAAAAAGATCTGTGTCGTTTTGACTTATATCGGTAGCAAGGATTAATATCCGAATGCTTAGAATCTTCGCACTTTACTACCAGTCTCTTAGCGAGTAAGCATTCGTTGAGAAAAGATTAGCTTTTTGTTCAATCTACCACATGCTGATTTAAGCTTCATTTAGGTGGTGTTTGAAGAAAAAACAGCGAAATTTAGACCTCGTGACTAACAGAAGACTTTGACGTCAAATTACAGGATACAAATGCGTTTAATGATAATGGCTTATTTTATTTCAATTCTTATGCATTTGATGCAATGCCCCCTAAGCTCTCATCAATCCAACTGACTGCACATTACAATTTTATCATGCTTTGAAGTAAATGTAATGGATTACAGTATTAGTGGAACTGCAAAGAGAAATATCATGTTTGAAATTTAATTAGTGTCGATATCAAATAATTCTGCTTTTCAAAGGTAAAAACAGATTATTTCGTCATTCAAGTTATATACGAGGCGGTAGACGTTTAACCTTGAAACTTCGTAATTTACAGGTACTTTGATTACTTAGTGTCGTCGCTTTTCTTTCAAAACCTCGTAACTGCAGCTTGTTTATCTGTGGTATACAGAATATAAACAAATGTTCTTTTAAAAATTGACATCCCTTTGGAACGAAAGACTAAATGCGTGAATTCAAAAGATGTTTAATATACTGTACGTAATTTTCTTTAACTGTAGATATATTCAAGTGGTATAATCAGTTATTTTTCAAATTGCTGAAACACTAGACATGTAAATAGCCATTCATACCAAAACAGAACAACTCAATTGTAGCTTCAAATGATATTCTTTTGGCTACACGTACTACACATGAAGAATTAAGCATTTAACAAAAACATGCAGCTAGACTACAGAATGTCTCTGCCAATTTTCGAGTCCCGAGGTAAAACTGTCTGATAATACACGAGAAACAATTGAGACGAGATTTTCGGATAAACATAATTTCCGCCCCATTGTATTACATGTCTACATCGATACATGTCGATTTCCTGTCCGCCATCTTGTTACAGACGACATGTGATCAAGTAAAATGACCAAAGTCATGGCATTGATGTGTCCCAGACATAATATAGAAAATTTCAGAAATCAACATGTCTATTTTGATGCACGTTTCTTTTTGGAGATTGCTGTAGTTGGACATTTGCAGTACATAAACAATATCTTTAAACATTTAATGAATCAATTCGTTAGAGTAAAATCAAAACCTCTTAACGACAGTTCTGAACTCACAACGACAACATTTCTTAAGATAAAAGTTTGATCTTTTGGGACCGTATGATGAAAGTTACATGTTATTTATACAAGAAAGGATCAAACGGAATCTGTTAATGGATATGCCCTTGGGATAATGCAATAATATGAACAATACAATGGAACGAACCTAAAATTCAAAGCAGCATTTCAGACTAAAAACCAAACTCCAAAACTTTTGTAACGAGACAGACAGTTTTAGAGTCTTGTGTCAGTTTTAGAGTCTTGTGTTTTTATGAGTATCTTAATCTAATAACATTCTTGTCTCGGATTAAATCTTTCCCAAACGACAAATTTTTGGGGTAGTCCTATTCAAAAGCTGTTGCAGATGACAATATTGGTGTTGTTAAAGATAGCATTTGTGTAGAAATATTGAGTCAAAAGGGGAAACTGCTGGTAATCAGTAGTTTCTTCTTTTGTTTCAATATTTTCCCAAGCCTTTTCTATTAAGGACGTCAAAACCAGGTCTTGTTTGGGAAAGGGTTAAATGACAAATTGTATCATTACATAGACTATCAGACGATCCCAAGACATTATTTATTTTATAACAAAATTCTCCTCAGACACAATTCTATTTTACGATATAATTACGTGCTGCTATTGTTTCTGAGTTTTCTGCAAACATTTGAGATGTAATCTAAAGCTTTAATCATTATTTGTCTTTAATGAAATCTTACAAAAAGAAAACACAAATGGTTAAAGTAATCTGATATCTGTAATTGGATTCAGTAATGTATGTATTTGAATTACCTAAATGCAATAGTTTTCGGATTTACAAATAGGGAAATTAATTATACCTGGTTATGACGCCCTAAAAGAATAAGTATGAGAAACATTAGTGCCAAAAACAAAATATGCTGATAACAATGTTTTTCTCCTTGCCTCTGAATAATGCTGTGCCTAATTGTACATAAATCACATCGGATAGCTCAGTCGGTAACTTCGGAGTTCATCAATCGAGAGGTCGCGCGTTCAAACCCCAGCTCTGAAAATATCCTTAGCAGATATTTGACAATGAGCATTCGACTCTGACCAATGGATGTAATTTATCTAAGTGAGAGAGTAGCTTGAGTCTCTGATTAGATATTGCGGTGTACTGGCGATAGAAATTCCACGAATGGACGGTGCTCCTACCGTCGCGATATGACCATAGCAGCTGGAAGAGGGGTTTCTCGATGAACCGTTATAGGAAATGCCTAGGACTACACCACAGGTTTATCTATTTTATCATGGGTAATAATATAGGATATTCGAAAAACTTAACAAGATCATCTCTCTCCCAAAGTAGTATTTTCAACCGCTATACTAAGTTTCGAAAATAGCATTTTCATTTGTAATGAAACGGGACATTTCTAAAGTTCTAAACAGATGTATTTGCCCATGTTCACAGGTCATCACGAGAATAATTTTCATTCTGTAAATTATGGTAGTTCTGGTCCCGGTTTCTCGAAAAAACTTAAGTACGTTCTCATGCTCAAATCGCACGAGATCCACGTGAACTTCAATCGAATACTCTTCAACGTTGGAGAGTATTCCTTTGAAGTTGAGCATGTTCTCATGAGTTTATACTTAAGTTTTTTCGAGAAACCGGGGGCCAGGTCTCTCGTGTCGTAATGATTCAATTAAGATAGTAAAATAGAATCGTGTTACCTGCGATGTAATAAGAGATATCTAACAAGAAGATTACATAAATAATAAAGCAACAGGTAGTAAGTGGTTCGAAGGTAATCTATTCATCAAAAGATACCAAACACTTGATACAGGACGCCATCCATGGGCTCGTCAATTTCCGTTGCCACGGATGATACCCGAAGTTGCATGAATAGTTTTTATCAAATGACGGATGGAATAAAATGACACTTTTTTTTAACCAAGGCGATAATGGCGTTACGTTTGTTGTGTCGTTGTGATTTGGTTATTTAAGCTACATATTCCTGTTACCTGCGCTGCAATAGAAAAGCAAGATTAGACAAGCCATATATTAGCAGGTACTAAGTGATTCTAATGTATGGTTGGGAACATTTACACTTATTTCTAAGTATATGGTGCGTTGAATCCAGGTAAATATTGGCAAATAGAATAAGCGCTTCTTTTCATGAGAATTTCTCAGAAAAAAACTCTTAGACAGATTTTGGTCTCTTGTGTCGCTGTAATTCAATTAAGCTACAGATTCATATTACCTACACTGCAACAAAAGACAATGATTAGTAAGATTACGTCAACAATAAAACAGCAGGTTCTAAGTGGTTCTAATGTATATTTAGGGATTTTTACACTTATTTCTAGATTATGATATTAGGAATGCAGTAAAGTTTATGCAAATATAAAAATCACTTCCTAAAACCGTTTCGCGGTCTATTTACAGGAAATATCACTTAACCCTTTCACAAACGGCAAAAAATTAAGGTAGTCCAATTCGAAAGCTGCTGGAAATGACAAAATGGGTGTTACTAAAGATAGGATTTGTGTAAAATATGGCATAGAAAATATTGAGACAAAAGGAGAAACTGCTGGTTATCAGCAGTTTCTTCTTTTGTCTCAATATTTTCCCAAGCCTATTTCCATATGGACGTCAAAACCAGGCCTTGTTTGGGAAAGAGTTAAACGGGGGGAGTACATACGTCTAGTCCAATCATATGGATTATAATGTAATTTTGCTTTGGACAGTCAAGTTAGAAAAGTTAGTGAATAAGGCCCCTGGTTTTATGTTTCTTGAGTCGCCGCGATTCAATTAAGTTACAGGTTCCGACTAACTGCGCTTGAACAGAAGACATAAATTAACAAGAAAACGTATACAATAAACCACCAGGTACTAAGTGGCTCTAATGTGCGTTTGGGGATTTTTTACACTTATTTCTAGATTATGATATTTGGAATGCAGTAAAGTTTCGGCAAATAGAATAATCACGTCCTTAAACCTTTTCGCGGTCCATTTACAGGAAATATTATTTAAACTGGGGATGGGGGATGGGGGCGCTGTACAAACGTTTCGTCCAATCAAATGGCTTGTAATGTAGGTTTGCTTTGGACAATCAATTTAGAAAAGTTGGTGAATACCGCCCCTAGCTTTATGTTTCTGTAGTCGCTGCAATTCAATAAAGATACAGGTTCGACTACCTGCGATTGAACAGAAGACATGAATTAACAAGATTACGTTAAAAATAAAAACAGCAGGTACTAAGTGGCTCTAATGTGCGTTTGGGGATTTTTTACACTTATTTCTAGATTATGGGGTGAATCTCGTAAAGTATACGCAATTACGATAAGCATTTCCTAAAACCTTTCCATGGTACATTTTTAGAAAACACTTGAATGGATTTTATGTTCTCTGTGTCGCTGTCATTCAATCAATCTAAAGATTCCTGTAATAACGCACCTGCAATGCAATAGAAGACATAAATAAACAATATCACATAAGCAATAAAGCAGTAGGTACTAAGTGGTCCTAATGCATGCTTGGGGATATTTACACTTATTTCTAAATTATGGTATGTGGAACGCAGTAAAGTTTCGGCAAATTGAATAAGCACTTCCTTCCAATTGTTTCATTATAACTTTTTCAGAAAAAATACTTAAAAAACGTTTCATGTCTCTGTGTCGATTTTCTAAGCAACAGATTCCTGTTACCTGCGAGAATATCAGAAGACATACATGAACAAGATTACATACATAATAAAGCAGAAGGTACTTAGTGTCTCTAATACTTACTCACGCCTATTTAGAATTTACGCTGTGTGGAAACCTTAAAGTAGCAGCAAATAAATCAGGCACTTCATTAAAACATTTTTTTGGATTATTTTATAACTAATTTAAGTTCGACTCATCATATTTTCCGATGAAAACGTTATTTAACCATTCTTGATGGGCATCGGATGTGTCCATGATTGAAATATAGTAGGAAAAGGAAAGAAATTGCTCGAGACGAGCAATTTCTATCCTTTTCCTACTAAATTTAAATGGCTGTATTTGTTTCAGAATTATTTTGATTAAACATTTTGATATCCATATGTTGAGGACGGGACATGACTTTAACTTCGACTTAAGCGGAATTTCGACTTATCCGATGTCGGGATAACGAGTGTCGACTGTACATTGTTTTTACTTGTTCATGATCAATAATGATAGCCGTCGTATGACACTATGCGCCCAAAACCAGCACAGACGAAAACATTTACTAATTTTCTTAAATATCTTCGTAAATATGTCTTTTGCATATTTAGTTAGAATTGGGACATACTCTATGATGTACTCGTCTGGAAAGTAATTAATTTATACATTGTATGTAGATATAATCAAGACGTGATTGACGGCTCGACAGATTCGTTCGTCAAATATTATCATTGCTTGAAAATGTATAGATGAATATGGAAAAGTGGGTCTCATGGGATTTTTTCAGATATATGGAACAAGAATATTATCAATACGTACCTATAGCCTTACAGAGATTAATGATTTGTTTTATATCTATCGTACCAGTTAAAGCTCACGATAATTGACCTGGCAGAGCAGCTCTAGCCAATAGGCTGGGATGCTGTGCCAGGTCATTTATTGTGAGATATACTTGTTCATGCAGAAACAATCAGAGAGTGGCACGGTGTTTATATGGTTGTCATAAAATGCCATGAGGTCACGTGTTCCAAATAAAAAATGTGCACTGCTTCCTTGGCCCTTAGAAGCAAATGTGACATGAAATGAATTCGTAAAATTAATAAGGTTATAAATACATAACGAATGTTTGTTAAATGTTTAATGTGCATTACGATTTATGTTCAATCTCAAAATATAACCATAATATTTGCTTACTTCTTACCTTTTCAGAGCAATAAAAGATGTGGTTAATTTGTTATTTGAAATCTACACCACATTTTATGGGAACCAATTTGAATCGTCTCGATGAGACGATTTTAATGAGTATCACACCACAAGGTTTGATATCATAGGGTACAATTTTTATTTGCGATGACGTGTATTCATCGAACTTAAGACATAAAGTCACACCAACTAAGCTTTAGATTACACCGTAAAATTATGTCTTTTTATAATTTACAATCAATGATGGAACCTTTAGATTAGATCTAAATCACAAATGTTTCTAGACAGTTCAGAAACAATAGCAGCCTTAATTATATCTTGTGATAGTATCATGTCTGAGGAATATTCAGTTATAAAGTTAATAATGTATTATAGTCGTCAGATAGTCCCTGCGATGCTGCAGTTTATCATTTAATCAGTCGTCAAGAGTAGTTTTAGATTAAAATACTTACAAAATACAAAGACATTCAAAATGGCAGTCTCGTCAAACTAGCTTTGACGTTTCACAACTACTCCAATTGTTGACGAAAGAACTGAATTTTCAAATTATGCAACTTCTACATGTACAGAACAGGATTGTTTTACAGGTTCGTTCTGAATAAGCTGTATAATACTTCCTTTTATAAAGCTATCTCAGCACAGAATGCGAACGAACGAACGTCGAAGTCTTAAACTTGGAAACATTATCCATGTATATGTTTCATAAAATAAAACGTTTCCCAAGTTATTTAGTTGTTATTGTTTATTCAAATTAAGTGAGTGTCCCAAATCCCTAAACAGAAAATTGAACTTACCCACTACAAGATAATCCCATTATTGCTTAAGACTTAATCATACCATGACCGTGATCATGACCCTTGTCACCGTGCCATTTGGGAAACACATTTCATCTAAGATGATATAAGGACAGGACATTCACATGTATCGATACTTTTGTAGCCTGGTGTTGGTGACATTCAGTAGCCATTTTCCTTTCTGATAATTATAGACGATTATATTTTAAATTAATAAAAAAAATTAATGTACTTCTGCATAAAAATATGTAGGTCTCTGACATATTCATCTAACCGGTATTTTATTAATCGCCAGAGAAAAAATAGACCATTTATTCCCAAATCTAATGAACAGCTCAAACTGTGGTCTTCCAGATATTTCATTAAGTTATGACCGTTATTATGAACCCGACCTTTTCTCCATATAAATCACACGTTACACTGGAACGTTATTATGGAATTAAAAAACACTGACAAACAAACAGTAGTTCATATGTAAGAAAATAATAATTAATTTACCAGGTTTGTTTCGCAATATTCTGACTTTGTGTAATGAACAAGATCTTGAGGCTATTTATATAAAAGTTAATGGTACACTAGCCTGCTTATTATCAACTTACTGTCAACTTTTTAATCGAATCTAACACTATCTCTGTAAACATAACACTGATAATGCTAATCCCGGGAAAGTGCGATCGCATTGGCTGGCAGATTAGAACAAGACCCTGTAAACACATACTAACGACAGTTTCGACCTGGCAAAAAACCTAAGAGAATCAAATACTAAACGTGTGTCTAAAATCCCATTACATTTATTTGATTACTTTAACAAATTGTGTTGTCTTTTTGTAAGTTTTCGTCAAAAGCGAAATGTCACAAACAATGATTAAAGCTTTAGATTACATCACAAATGTTTGTAGAAAACTCAGAAACAATAGCAGCACGTAATTATATCGTGAAATAGAATTGTGTCTGAGGAAAATTTAGTTATAAACTAAAACATGTACTTGCTCGACTGATGTCTATATGAAATTTCAATTTTCCATCTAATCCGTCGACAAGAGTATTATTAGATTAACCCATTATTGCCGAGGATGTGTAGCCAAATATTTACATAGCTACAAGCAAGGTAACGATATCTGATAAGCTTAGCGGATAATGCAGACAAACACCCAGACGCACGAACAGCGTGGCACTCACACATGTATACTTCCTGGAAGATTATTTCCAGGAGTATAAAGAAAACATAAGACTTATTTAAAGTATTCCCCTTTAATGGCTACGGCTGATCATTTATCAATGCAAAAAACATTCAAACATATCAAAATTTCATATATCACACAATCAAACACAAACGGGCTGCCCAAAATGTCAATGGCTAACCCCAAAAAGCCCCATTTGGGCTACAAAAACAAAGCACAGATGTGAAGCCAATCCTGGGTTATAAGGAAGAGGCTTAAATCTAAAGATCATATCATTGTTAATTTCAGAAACCTAATTTACTCTATATTTAGAAAATTACATGCAACTCTTCAAACAACAAAGAGAAGCTGGCCGCCATACGACAAGGTAACCCCACACTGCTGGGTTACCGCAGTCGCCGCCACAAAGGGGGGGGGGCACCAGCTTTACACAGTATAGCCGTAGCCAGGGCTAACAAAAAACATTAGATCCATGCAAGATAAAATGCTCAATACCAGCAGCTATTTGGTTCAAATACAGGTCATTGCCAAGGTCGTTCAAATGAATGCCATCAGACTTGAATAGATTATCACTCACAATCTGCAAATGTGGATGTTTTAAATAAAAACCACCAGATTCAACTGCTTTGTTGGCAACATAATTGTTAAATTTTTTCCTGCAATTTTCCATTGCATGGATGTTATCGGAGTACCTCCAAACAGAGCGGGGAAGTATCTGAGAAAAAATCAACTTAGCGCCCGGGAACGCTTCCTTGATGGTCAATAATAACGAGACGAATAAGGTGCGTAAAGATTTGACAGGGATTTTACCCAAGTCATTACCGCCGCAATGTAATAGAATGTAGTTTGGAGAGTTGTCATTAAAATTTAAAATGTAATCTAGTTTACGTTGTAAACCTGTAAGTCCCAGTCCTGAATAACCCTGCCACCAGATTCTAACCCCCAGTCGTTCCAGGCCTAGGTTGGGTCCATCCGGACGGGTACAGGCCTTCACAAAGGCGTCCTTGACAATAGAGGAACCAATCACCCATACTTGAAGCCGATCTAAAATTGACTTAAATAATAGTTAGACAGGTGTATAAGCTTAGGAAAACATTGCATTAGCCAGAGGAGGAAGGTCAATTGTCGGGGACCGGATATAAGATTGGTAAGCTTTTGATTTCCATCTCCCGGCCAACTGAATCACCTCCTCTGGGAAACCTAGAGCAGCTGCAGCAGTTGCAGCGCCAATTCGGAATGAATGGGTCTTGTAAAGGCGAGAGTTGTACCTACAAAATCTTATAGCTTTACCTAGAACAGCGCCAAATTGGTAACGAGTCAATGGCTTATTGTCGAAATGAATGAAAAGTGGGCCCGAGATAGGCGGTCTGATTTGCATGTAGGTTTTCAAAAGCGTGAATGGGCAAATGCCCTGGCCGGTGCCCAAAATCTTGATTTTAGAGCCTTGGCCATATTGATCAGTTTTGGAGAATCTGATATGCAATGTTATAGCTTTAGATTCTTCATGAAGAGTGACATCTTCACAGGATAAGGTGTTACTAATGTTGTTGCTTTGGTTGGAAGTAACTTCACCAACTCTTAAAAACCCAAAGAAAGCCAAAGAATAGGCAGCACTAAATAAAGTAGCTTCGTACAGATTTTTACAAACAACCGGCAATTTTGTAATGACATTGCGCAAAATTTCAGGAGTAATTGGCAGCCTGGAGTCTAAGGACTGACCCTTTGATCTCTTAAGCCCCTCTAAGACCTTTTTAACCATAAAGTGTGTAGTTGTATCTTCGACCAGATTCATTTTGCATCCAAAACTAATGGCAGATACATACAGCTGTGCAGATTTGAAAGAGAATTTTTTCAATGAAAGATAAGCAGTGAATTCAATCAAATGTTGGACAGAAGGGGGCCATGTTTGGGGAATGTTATAACTTTTCCTGAAGTCAGAGAAAAGATCTAAGCCTCGGCTATACGCTTTATGTGTGGCTGCTGATAAAGAACATTTTAAGAGTCGTTGACCTTCAGATTTGACATCAGACAGTGAAAGTAAGTCGGAATTTCCGCTGGCTGGCGTCTGGCCTCTGGAGCTACTTCCCTCAGTTTCGACCACTGTTTCCGAGAAATAGAATCAGCAATATGATTAGACTGAGAAGGAATAAACTTAGCTTTGAACACAATACTGAATCTCATGCATGTTAGTAAGAACTCTCGAAAAAGACGCATAACTCTTTTTGACTTTGTGGATTGCTTATTCATTATAACCACCAGGGCCTGATTATCAATATGAAAGACAATCTTCTTGCCTTGAAGAGAAGATCCCCACAGCATGACTGCCAACAGCACAGGGACCATTTCCAAAAATGTCATGTCTTTAAAGATGGCTTCGTCCCAATTTGAAGGCCACTGAAAAAATGACCAGTCATTATTGAAAAAACAGCCACAGCCTAATGTCCTTGAACCAGAGCTATCAGTGTACAAGTGTATGGTTTGGTTGCTGATCCAATCCCTTTCAGGTATGTAAGTGATACCGTTGTGACTGTGCAGGAAAGAAATCCACATATACATGTCTTCCTTTGTATAACTGGACAACCTAATTTTGTGGTGTGGTTTTTTTTACAGTCATTAACTGATCATAAAATCGACGTAAGAATGCTCTACTACAGCGAATAGCCTTGCAGAAAAAACTTAACATGCCTATTAGGGACTCTAATTCTTTAGCGGTGATTTTGCTTCTGTTCACCATGGATAATAGTAAGGACAACAATGTGGCTATCTTTTGCCTGGGGATTTTTATAGTCATTCTGCAGGAATCAACTTCAAAACCGAGAAAAACCATGACAGTTGAAGGCCCAGCTGACTTTTCGTCTGCTAAAGGGACCCCTATGTCAGTGCAAATTGTCTCAAATGTGTTTGTTAAAGCGTGACACTGTTGAGAGTTAGCTGGACCCGCAAAAATGAAGTCATCTAAGTAATGGTCAAGGGAGTTCTTTTTAGCCATATAGGTGACTAGCCAATGTAAAAATGTTGAGAATGTTTCAAAAAGCTTGCAACTTAATTTCAAACCAAATGGTAATGCTTTATCAATAAAGAAATAGCCTCTGAATTGAAGGCCAAGTAGTTGGAAGTCTGCCGGGTGCATAGGCAAGAGACGAAAGGCCGATTTAATGTCCCGTTTAGCCATTAAGGCTCCTTTACCCAATGAAAATATCATGTCTGCTATGTTGTCAAATTTAGCATAATCTACGGAGCAAAGGTCATCAGGAATGCCATCATTTATACTTGCTCCCTTAGGATATGATAGATGTGTAATCAGCCTCCAACCACCATCAGCCTTTGGTACCAAACCGAGAGGAGAAACTCGCAAATTTTGTATTGGGGGTTCTTTATATGGACCGCTCATCCGACCTAAGGCGACCTCATTTTTTAATTTTTTCCAAACAACTTCGGGATGTTCCAGGGCTGATTTTAAGTTTGTACAGTGATTACCAATCCTAGAGCCCCTGAAAGGCAAGCGAAATCCCCCCCGAAAACCATTACTTAAACAATCAACAGAGTCCTTATCTGGATAAAATTTGAGAAAATAGTCCAGTCTGCTTGACTTAATAGGGGTGGAAGCGAGGTCCCATGGTCCTGACGGAGTTTGGAGTTCTTGGACGAAAATTGAAGCCCCTTCCCGTTGACCCCTGGTTACGAGGAGGTCGTCCGAAGGAATTTGAGGAAGGGATCTGGGTTAACGATTGTAATTGACATGACGTTTGAGGATGGTCCCCAGCGCACCTAAGGCATTTGTGAAGATATGAGCAAGTATGGCGAGCGCATGTTCCTTTAAAGTTAAAATCAAAGCATTTACCAATAGGTCGAAATGGACCTGTTTGCTGTGATGCACTTACAGGTGGCGGTGATTGCATGAAAATAATCCACAATTCCCGGTCAATGTCATCCCATGGTCTGGATGGGTCAATGGACATCCGATGTCGGAACTGTTCGTCATACTGACGCCAGCCATTACCACCGTAACGGCCATGGCCCATCCTGATAAGACTCATATATTTCAAAATACTTCCAATTTTGTGGCTATGGGCAGTCAGGTAAATGCTGGCAAAAATGAGGAACAAATCCGTCCAAGTTTCTATGGACATGTCCGATGATTTAGGTTTCTGTTGCAATATAAGGTGACCAGATGCGTTTAGTACCACGACAGTGTTGTTCTGAGTTTGAATATTATAGGAATGCTTCAAACTTACCAGATCAATATATTCCCCTTTGATAATTTTATCCTTAATGGCCGAGCTTACATGTTCAGCTAGCGGTGCTGAGATCCTGGGAACAGGACTTATGAGGGGAATGTCGGGCATAGGGTTAAATAATATACCTGTACCTGTATTGGCATTGACTTCAGCATTTACAGGAATTGCATCGGGCAGACTCAGTGACGTCGGTGTGCTCCGCTGATTAGCGTGGGCAACCTGATCATGATTGTCAAGGCGAGGAGGCTCTGATGTGGAAGGGGCATGGGTACCATCAATCATGGATGTCGGAGTTGCTGGCTCGCTGGAAGGAATTTTCCTTTTCTTCTGGCCCTTGGCATGAGCTGTGCGGTTGGGTCTTTTTCTAGACATGGTTCTTCCCGACAACAAGTGGTGAGAGGAGTATATGAAAGTTAAATACAAATGTAATTGGTAAATACAAACGTTTTTTTGTTGAGAATGTTCTGCCTCGTGGTTGAAAATCTGAACGGTGTAGTGTGAAATACACTGCCGTGAAAAATACACAATCACCCTCCCTGGCACGGAGGCAAAAATACATATCCCAGCAATAACACGTTGCTATCTATATAAGATAGCCGTACTTACCACACAGTGACTTTTTTGACTCCCTACAAGATAATGACTTTGGAAAACATTGTGGAAAATGAAGAAATTGCTTATGACAAGCAATTTCTTCATTTTCCACAATATTTTCTACACAAAAATACTAAGAATTGAAAGAAATCATTCAGTTTGAATTGTCGTCTGCAACATCTTTGAATTTGGAGCACCCAAAAATTGTGTCGTTTGGGAATGGGTTAAGATAATCATAAATACACATGGCCCTCAGAATGTCTGTCTCGTTACACAAGCTTTAGTGTTTCGCACTTTATGTTTAAGAACTACATGTCGATATCATACAACTTATTTGATACTATTTCTGCATAAACAAAAGATACACTTTCTAATATAGACATTTCGAATAATCTGACCCTTCCTTGTATAATTAAAGTTTACACAAGGTGCAAAATGAATAACCAAATATAAAACATAGATATTATATAATCCATACTGCAGCGTTGTTTACCTGCAGTTACGAGATTCCTTTTAGGAAAATTGACAAAACATGTACATGGATATATTATTATAAAAAATCTACAAAACTTTTCATATATGTTTGGTAGGCTTTGTATACTCAAAGATGGATCTAATGTAGTAATTGTTCTAAAAAGCAAAACATTCTAAACAGAAAACTGCACTTAAAAATGACTAGTCCAGATAAATCAATTATGTCTTTGTCTGGATCCTACCATGTCCATGACCTTGGTCACGTTAACATCCGGGCATCACGTGTCGTCTGTAACAAGATGGCGGACAGGAAATTGACATGTATCGATGTAGACATGTAAAACAATGGGGCGGAAATTACGTTTATCCGAGAATCTCGTCTCGGTTGTTTCTCGTGTATCAGACTGTTGGTCCTCGGGACTCTTAGTTGTAAACTCTTCCTTTAAGTTACTTCTTAATGTTATCTACCATGCATAACGGAAAAAAAGAACTAAATACTGGATCGGAGAGAGGTTCCTATTGCATTTGGGACCACCTTTGAAGGAGCAACAACCAGGAACAAGCAAATCTGGATCAACATTTGTCTCAAAATCTTTTTTTTTCAGATTGCAACTCGTCGATAAGCAGGAAATGTTTTTTTTTCCAGAAGATGTACTCTTATAGTTTTCTGTTGTAGACCCTGGGTTGCCTTCTGACTTCAGATGATTTGTCGATCGATTGATGTTCAATATAAATGTACTTTTGTCTTTTGTTGGCATCTGACAGATACATATGATGTAACTGGTATTTTATCCAATTATCAGAGAATTATCAGAATATTTTCCCCAAATCTAATATACAGCTCAAGCTGTGGTCTTCCTGATATTTCAATAAATTGTGACTGTTATTACAGAGTTGACCTTATAACCATATAAATTATACTTAATAGCATAATATATATCGGCCAAATTGACAAACAGAATTATCGTTAGATAAATATGATTGTGCTTTCTATACACAATCGAGAGTTTCTGATATAAGTACAACATTTAGTGACTTTTGATACGAATTAATTCGAAATATACTTCAGAGAAACCCTTTGTGCGTTTTTTATACAATCTATTTTAATCACCTCAAACTGGACTAAATTTCGTCCATTGTCAATGGTCAATCATGATTATTTCAAGTTCCATTTTAGCCCTTTCCCAAACAAGACCTGGTTTTGACGTCCCTAATAGAAATGGCTTAGGAAAACATTGAAACAAAAGAAGAAACTGCTGATAACCAGCAGTTTCTCCTTTCGTCTCAATATTTTCTATACCATATTTTACACAAATTCTATCTTTTATAACATCTATTTGTCATTTGTGACAGTTTTTGAAGTGGGTCACCCTAAAATTTTGTCGTTTGGGAAAGGGTTAACTAATTATTTAGCAGTAAATAGACATAGCCATATTCTGAAAGCATGCAGGGCTACAGATAATACGGGACAATGGCGTTTCATCCTCAGATGCCCCGGAGTATGAGCAAAGCCACATGACATCATGTAGCGTGGCTCATATCCCGGGGTATCTGAGGATGATGGCGTTTCATAAAGCCGTATGAATCAAGAGTATCCATTACTCAATGAGACGATTCTAATGTGTACCCAAGCATATAGTTTGTATATAAAATAACACATTTATAATGCATGAAAAAGCATTCTTGTTGCAAGAATATCCAAGTAATATATTTCCAAATATAGAAAAGACGAAAAGATTACATAATTATTTGCTTTCTGTGCCGACAAATATATATATATTCCCTCTGCACATTTAACAAAATTAATCTTATTATGTATAAAGATGACACATTTCAAAGATCATTGACTTGTGTAGCATAATGATTTGCAGTATTTACTTTCATGGTGAAAGTTATTTCAAATATGTATAAAAGAGCATTCCAAACTCAATTTCTTGTATAGTTTCTTGTGTGATTCACATGTACATTTACATTTTTATTCTGCCGTACATCATAAAGCCCATGGGAGAGTATAAATATCACATCTTTCAAAGAGAAATGTCAGACATTTCCAGTTTCGTCTAGACAATCAGTGTCAGAAGCATTTCTTAACTTATGATAAGCGTTTTCTTAACTTAAGATAAGCGTTGATAGTCATTGAGAATTCCCTGTTTCATTACACAGGCTTTGGCGAAAAATCAGTGAAAAACCAAATCGATCAAGGAAAGTTTTTTTTAACTATTCCTCGTATTTCTCGCCGTTAGATATATAGTATTTGTGTTTTTAACAAATTTATATCTACATTAAATCCTTTTCCTTGCTCTTTTCTCAATATTTTCTGTGCTATGTTGTACGCAAATTCTATCTCTATCATCATCAATTTGACATCTTTAACAACTGGGCCGATCTAAATTTGCACAGTTTAGAGATGGGTTAATTAGAATAATTCTACAGGGGAGGTCGAAGATGCACTAAATCGTTATAATGAAAATTGTTTCACACTATTAAAACATTTGCTGAGAACATTGTCTAGAACCTAAGACGATATCATTCATGAATGGGGAATTTTGCAATTTCTGCATCAAGACGAAGATTAAATTATCTTCAGAATTTCTGGGTCGTTAAACCCTTTCCTAAACAATACATGGCTCTGGAAAACATTGAGATAAATATCATCAGCATGATCTCCTTTTGTCGCAAAACTTCCTTGCTTTACGATCAGTCCCTTTTGATTTACTTCAATGTTGTGGTCTACACCACCAGTTTTCAAATTGGGTCATCCAACATTTCATTATTTGGAAAAGTAATGTTATTTATGATACTTACCGTGTCATTCAATGTCAGTTTAAACTACTGGTTACTATACTTTACTTACTTGCCTCGTTAAAAGGAACAGGCTGACCAGAATACATGTCGGTTGTAAATGCCATAATGATTATCCAGATCGCAAACCGTCGATATGTTGCCGAAAACCCAACTCAAAACATATTCATATATTTCAAATGAGGACAGATTGGAAAGCTTTTTGATTAACAAAACACGAAATAAACTACATAATAATTCATGTCATTGGTATTACAAACCATCGGTAACGCTACAACGACGTACCTATATCTTAAACTGGCTGTAGTTTTGACCTGTCCGAAGATTTCCACTGGATTACTCGTCCAAATACTTTTAGATCACATATCGTAAATGGCTAATTTCCATTAATGACGATGATAATGATATTGTGTAAAATTTCCCGACACTATTAGATTAATTGTTTTGGAAGGACCAAATGCATTCAGTACATGTCAATCTAGTATTGGAGCTTAGCCCGTTACCTCTCCGCTTCCGATGATGACACATCGGGACTGTTCATAAGTGTTTAGATTTTTGAAAGTAACATTTGAGAAATCAACTTTTGTCATGGTGGATTAAAAATTAATAATGATAAAGTACTTCGCGATTAAATTATCTAACTGATTTCATAGTGTATGTCAATATGTCTCCCATATGGAACGTTCGGGTAGAAAAATATTAGACTTCACGTCGAATATACACTTCAGACGTCACATTACAGGAAAAAGATCTGTGTCGTTTTGACTGATAATAACCAA
The DNA here is from genome assembly GCA_963680895.1 of Fragum sueziense. Taxonomy (NCBI): domain Eukaryota; kingdom Metazoa; phylum Mollusca; class Bivalvia; order Cardiida; family Cardiidae; genus Fragum; species Fragum sueziense. Next base: position 66,783,837 of record OY804596.1, on the reverse strand, counting down.
GCCTCGGTAGCAAAGATAAATATCCGACTACATAGAATCTTCGCACTTTACTACCAGTCTCTTAGCGAGTAAGCATTCGTTGAGAAAAGATTATCCTTTTATTCAATCTACCACATGTTGATAAAAGCTTCATTTAGGTGGTGTTTGAAGGAAAAACAGCGAAATTTAGACCTCGTGGCTAACAGAAGACTTTGACGTCAAATTACAGGATACAAATGTGTTTAATGATAATGGCTTAATTTATTTCAATTCTTGTGCATTTGATGCAATGCCCCTAAGCTCTCATCAATCCAAGATTAGTGACTGCACATTACAATTTTATCATGCTTTGAAGTAAATGTAACTAGAACTGTCGCAAAGCGGAAAAATACCCACCTCCCCACTAGCGCGTTGTCACTGAAAAAGTGCTAAAGTTCAAAGTGGCATAACTCTGAAACTACTGTCTGGATCAAGATGAAAATTGCAGGTGTACAACTTCATATGATAGGATACAACCTGCTAAAATTTCAGCAAAATCGGTCAAAAACTGTGGGAGGAGAAGAGGACACAAAATTATGTCCACGGACGGACGGACAGACGGACAGACGGACGGACGGACAACCTGAATCCAGTATACCCCCCATAACTTTGTTGTGGGGGGTATAATGAATTATAGTATTAGTGGAATAGCAGTTTCTGCAAAAAGAATTATCATGTTTGACATTTAATTAGTGTCGATATCAAATGATTCTGCATTGCAAAGGCAAAAACAGATTAAATCGTCATTCAAGTGATAAACAGGGCGTGTCATGTAGACGCGTAACCTTGAAACTGCGTAATTCACAGAAAATTTGACTTAGTGCCGTCGATTTCCTTTCAAATTCCCGTAACTACAGACTGATTTAAGCTGTAATTACTAGGTTTGATTCAAAACATCGTAATTGCAGCTTGATATTTAAGCTTTAGTAACGAAGTTTTGACAGAAAAGCAGTGATGTACAAAGTATAAACAAATGTGATTATATTAACATCCAATTGGAACACAAAACCCCTTAATGTGTGAAATCCAAAGATGTTTCTACACACCCTAATTCATTACTTATTCTTTTGAAAATATTCAAGTGGCGTAACCAAGTTCCTATTCAAATTGCTGCTATAAAATGTGGATAGACATGGCAATCGCAATTCAAACCAAGAAAAAAACTAAATTGAAGCTTTAAATGATATTCTTTTGGCTACACGAACTATGCATGAAAATTTAACATTTAGCTAACACATGCAGCTAGACTACAGAATGACTCTTCCAATTTTCGAGTCCCGAGGTACATAAGTCTTATACACGAGAAACAATTGAGACGAGATTCTCGGATAAACGTAATTTCCGCTTTATTGTATTACATGTCTACATCGATACATGTCAATTTCCTGTCCGCCATCTTGTTACAGACGACACGTGATGCCCGGATGTTTTAGTGACCAAGGTCATGGCCATGATGTGTCTCAGTTATAATAAAGAAGATATCAGAAAACAGCATGTATACTTTAATGCACGTTACTTTTTTTGGAGATTGCTACTGTTGGATACTAACTGTACAAAAACAGTATCTTAAAATATTTAAATGAATCAATTCGTTGGAGTAAGATTAAAACCTTCTTACGTCAGTTCTGAACTCAAAACGGCAAGATTTCTTAAGATAAAAGTATGAAGATTAATTGGAATTGGGACCCTAGGATGAATGTAACATGACATTCATACTAGAAGGGGTCAATCGGCGTCTGTTAACCCTTTTCCAAACGACAAAGATTGGGGGGTTGTCCCATTCAAAAGCTGCTGCAGGTGACAATATATATCAACAAAGATAGGACTTGTGTGCGATATAGTCAAGAAAATATTGAGGCAAAAGGAGAAACTGATGGTTTCACCAGTTTCTTCTTTTGTCTAAATGTTTTCCCAAGCCTTTTCTAAAAGGGACGTCAAAACAAGGTCTTGTTTGGGAAATGGTCAATGGACATGCGCATGTGATAATGCATATGAACAATGAAGTTCAATAAACGAATCAATGCAGCACTTCAACATTCAGACTAAAAAGCAAATGCCAAAACTCGTGTAACGAGACATACATTTTTAGAGCATTGTCATCTTATGAGTTTCTTAATCTTATAATATTTTTGTCGGCAGATTAAAAGACAAATTGGAACATTACATAGACTATCAGACGACCCCAAGACATTACTTAGTTGATAACTAAATTTTCCTCAGACACGATTCTATTTTACGATATAATTACATGCTGCTATTGTTTCTGAGTTTTCTACAAACATTTGTGATGTAATCTAAAGCTTTAATCATTGTTTGTGACATTTTGCCTTTAATGAAAACTTACAAAAATGAAGCACAATTTGTTAAAGTAATCTGATATCTATAATTGGATTCAGTGCAGGCGTGATGTATGTATTTGAATGTAGAGTCTCAGCATCTTCATGCAATGGTTTAATAGGGATATTTTCTGCATTCTTTTTAGCAATTAATATCTTGTTTGGACGCTCCTTATATTACAAGTTTGGGAAATATTGGGTCCAAATTCAAATATGCTGATAACAAGAATTTTCTCCTTTTTGAATAATGTTGTGCCTAATTGTACATAAATCACATCGGATAGCTCAGTCGGTAACTTCGGAGTTCATCAATCGAGAGGTTGTGCGTTCAAACCCCAGCTCTGCAAATACTAGTATCCTTAGAAGATATTTGACAATGATCATTTGTCTCTGACCAATGGATGTAATTCCTCTAAGTTAGAGAGCAGCTGGAGCCTCTGATTAGATATTGCGGTGTACTGGTGATAGAAATTCCACCAATGGACGGTGCTCCTGCCGTCGCGATATGACCAATAGCAGTTGGAAGAGGGGTTTCACGATGAACCGTTATAGGCAATGCCTAGGACTAGACTGCATGTTTATCTATTTTATCAAGGTACATGTAAATAATATAGGATATTCGAAAAACTGAACAAGATCATCTCTCTCCCAAAGTAGTAAGTTTCAACCGCTATACTAAGTTTCAAAAATAGCATCTTAATTTGTAAAGAAAAGGGACATTTTTAAAGTTCTAAATAGATGTATTTGCACATGTTCACAGGTCATCACGAGAATGATTTTCCTTCTGTAAATTATGGTGGTTCAGGTCTCTCGTGTCGTAATGATTCAATTAAGATAGTAAAATAGAATCGTGCTACCTGCGATGTAATAAGAGATATCTAAAAAGAAGATTACATAAATAATAAAGCAACAGGTAGTAAGTGGTTCGGATGTATGCTCGGGAATTTTTACACTTTTTACTAAAATCATGGTATGTGGAATCCAGTAAAGTTTCGGGAGAAAAAGATAACGCACTACATCAAAACAATTTGATATGGTTTTTTTTTGCAAAAAATACTTGGGTTAATCTAATCATCAAAAGGTACCAAACAGTTGATACAATTTAGGACGCCATCACTGGCCTCGTCAATTTCCGTTGCCGCGGATGATACACGAAGTTGCATGAATAGTTATTATCTAATATAGGGTTAATTCACGTTTTTGAGGTCGTTAACATTCTCAAAGGCCCAAAAAATGCGTTATCGCCTGAGACCGAAGGTCGAGGGCGATAACCCATTTTGTGGGCCTCTGAGAATGTTAACGACCGAAAAAACGTGAATTGACGCTATTATTGCATACAATATGAAGAATTTGCAAAGAAATGTAATAAAATAAGACGAATAACTGAAAAACTTTGTGAAAATTTAGCCACATTTACACCGACAGACACCAGAGTTTTCCGGCATTCGACTCGACATATATCGAGTAAGTACGATATCCACTAGACGGGCCGTTAGATTTTCATCGTGTAGCTATGTAGTCAAGTTTCATCGCATTTTTACTGACATAATCTTCATTTGGGTTGGCGAATTCGTAACAATATTCGACTAAGTTTTCTTTTGGAAACATACTCTGGATATTCTAACGTTCATTTCAGTGCGGGTACAGTAATAAAACAAAAGGCCGGAACTTCCGAGAGAGATCTGTGGTTCGTTTCAGACATTCGTTCATTTCGATAAAAAACAAAGTTGTAAAGGAAAAATTGCAGTAACTAAAAGAAGAACAAGAAACACATAGGCTTACCATCACATTTGACATTTAGACCACAACCACTCAATTCTAATTTATATTCTTCCATGTCCACGAAATCCACTTTTAGTTCAAAATATGTCAGCTGCCTGTTTGGTTACCTTTTGATTCCAAGAATTAAACCTACGTCACTATATTACGTCATCAGATATGGTTACACTGGGAGACCTAGTTTACTATTTATTGGGGTATAAACTGGAAATGGGGTCTTATAAGAATTTACATCGCGGAAAAGGGAAATGACAAAATTTCGGCTTTATTTTCAATTTTCTGAAGCACTCACAACAAATCCCCGATCGAGGATATGTGAATGCAAAACCGGTCCGATAATGCACGTGAATTTACTGAATAACGACCGTTTTTGACGATATCAGACTGATTTTTGTTCGTTATCCAATGCCAATAATAGACTGAAAACACACATTTTAGCAATAATGATGGATGTACACAGTAACACATTTTTTAACCAAGGCTATAATGGCGTTACGTATGTTGTGTCGTTGTGATTTGATTATTTAAGCTACATATTCCTGTTACCTGCGCTGCAATAGAAGAGCAAGATTAGACAAACAATATATTAGCAGGTACTAAGTGATTCTAATGTATGGTTGTGGACATTTACACTTATTTCTAAGTATATGGTGCGTTGAATCCAGCTAAATATTGGCATATAGAATAAGCATTTCTTTGAACATTTTCATGAGAATTTCTCAGAAAAAATCAACTCTTAGACAGATTTTTGTCTCATGTGTCGCTGTGATTCAATTAAGTTACAGATTCATGTTACCTACGCTGCAACAGAAGACAATAATTAGTAAGATTACGTCACCAATAAAACAGCAGGTTCTAAGTGGTTCTAATGTATATTTGGGGATTTGTACACTTATTTCTAGATTATGATATTTGGAATGCAGTAAAGTTTCGGCAAATAGAAAAATCACTTCTTAAAACCTTTTTCGTGGTCCATTTACTATACAGGAAATATTTAAACGGGGGTGGGGGCGTAGTACATACGTCTAGTCCAATCATATGGATTATCATTTAATTTTGCTTTGGACAATCAATTTAGAATAGTTGGTGAATACGGCCCCTAGCTTTATGTTTCTTGAGTCGCCGCGATTCAATTAAGTTACAGATTCCGACTACCTGCGCTGTAACAGAAGACATGAATTAACAAGATTATGTAAACAGTAAAACAGCAGGTACTAAGTGGTCCTAATGTATGTTTGGGGATTTTTACACTTATTTCTTGTTTATGATATGTGGAATGCAGTAAAGTTTCGACAAACAGAACAATCACTTCATTTAACCTTTTCGCGGTCCATTTACAGGAAAAATCACTTAACCCATTTCCAAACAGCAAAATTTTAGGACGATCCTAATTGAAAGATCCTGCAAACGATAATTGGAAGTGAATAAAATTTTTAATTTTTAGATCTTTTTGGATGGAAAACATTGTGGGAAATGAAGAAAGTGCTTGTCACAAGCAATTTCTTCATTTTCCACGATGTTTTCTATGGCCATTATTTCATTGGGAGTCAAAAAGAGCCATTGTGTGGTAATGGGCTAAACGGGGGGGGGGGAGTACATACGTCTAGTCCAATCATATAGATTGTAACGTAATTTTGCTTTGGACAATCAATTTAGAAATGTGTGTGAATACGGTCCCTGGATTTATGTTTCTTTAGTCGCTGCGATTCAATTAAGTTACAGATTCCGACTACCTGCGCTGTAACAGAAGACATGAATTAACAAGATTATGTAAACAATAAAACAGCAGGTACTAAGTGGCTCTAATGTGCGTTTGGGGATTTTTACACTTATTTCTAGATTATGGGATGAATCTCGTAAAGTATTCGCAGTTACGATAAGCATTTCCTAAAACATTTTGACGGTACTTTTTTAGAAAAAAAAACAACTTTTCATTGGCTTTATGTTCTTTGTGTCGCTGTCATTCAATCAATCTACAAATTCCTGTAATAACGTACCTGCAATGCAACAGAAGACATAACTTAACTAGATTACGTATACAATAAAGCAGCAGGTACTAAGTGGTTCTAATGTATGCTTGACGATTTTCTCACTTATTTCTAAATTATGGTATGTGGAATGCAGTAAAGTTTCGGCAAATTGAATAAGCTCTTCCTTTAGTTGCTTCATAGTAATTTTTCTGAAAAAAAAACGAAAATGCATTTTAAGTCTCCAGTGTCGATTTTGGTTTAATAAAGATTTAGATTCGCATTACTTGCGAGAATATCAGAAGACACACATGAAAAGGATTACATAAATTATAAATCAGTAGGTACTCTAATGCTTACTCATGACTATTTAGAATTTACGCTGACTGGATATCTTACAATAGCAGCAAATAAAACAGGCACTTCATCAAAACATTTCTTGGAACAGTTTTTAAAATTGATTAACCTAAACAACCTAGCTTGGCCTGTTATTTTTATCACTATGACCGCTTCAATATACATTATTTTAACTTGTTCATGATCAATAATGATAGCCGTCGTATGACACTATGCACCCAAAACCAGCACAGACGAAAACATTTACTAATTTTCTTAAATATCTTCGTAAATATGTCGTTTGCATATTTAGTTAGAATTGGGACATACTCTATGACGTACTCGTCTGGAAAGTAATTAATTTATACATTGTATGTAGATATAATCAAGACGTGATTGACGGCTCGACGGATTCGTTCATCAAATATTATCATTGCTTATATATGTATAGATGAATATGGAAAAGTAGGTCTCATGGGATTAGTCAGATATATGGAACAAGAATACTATCAATACGTACCTACAGCCTGATAGAGGTTGATGATTTGTTTTATATATATCGTACCAGCTACTTGTTCATGCAGAAACAATCAGAGTGTAGCACGGTGTTTACATGGTTGTCATAAAATGTCATGAGGTTACTTGCACTGCTTCCTTGGCCCTTAGAAGCAAGTGTGACATGAAATAAATTTGTAAAATTAATAAGGTTATCAATACATAACGAATGTTTGTTTAATGTTTAATGTGCATTACAATTTGCGTTCAATGACAAAATGTAATCATAACATCCGCTCACTTCTTACCTTTGTAGAGCAATAAAAGATGTGGTAAATTTGTTATTTGAACTCTACACCATATTATTTGCAATGACGTGTATTCATCAAACTTAAGGCAAGAAGTTACAACAACTAAGCTTTAGATTACACCGCAAAATTATTTCTTTTTATAATTCACAAACAGTGATAAAACCTTTAGATTACATCACAAATGTTTCTAGACAGTTCAGAAACAATAGCAGCACTTGATTATATCGTGAAATAGAATGGCGTCTGAGAAAAATTCAGTTATAAACTTGATAATGTATTATAGTCGTCTGATAGTCCCTACGATGCTGCAGTTTGTCATTTAATCCGTCGGCAAGAGTATTTATTACATTAAAATTCCAAATGGCTTTGATGTTTCACACTTAGTCCAATTGTTGAACAAAGAACTACATTTTCAAATAATGCAACTTATTTCATACTAGTTCTACATGTACAGAACAGCATCTATTTACAGATACGTTCTGAATAAGTATAATACTTCCTTGTATAAGGCTAGCTCAGCACAGAACGCGGACGAATGCCATCCGTGTATATGTTTCATATGATAAAACGTTTCCCATGCTTTTTAGTTGTTACCGTTTATTCAAATTAAGTGAGTGTCCCAAATCACTAAACAGAAAAATTTACCCACTACAAGATAATACCATTATTGCTTATGACTGAATCATACCATGGTCGTGACCATGACCCTTGTCACTGTGCCATTTGGGAAACGCGTTTCATCTAAGATAATGTAACGGACAGGGCATACATATGTATCGATGCTTTTGTAGCCTAATGTTGAAGACATTCAGTAACTATTTTCCTTTCTGATGATTAAAGACGATGATATTAAATACAAATGTACTTTTGCATAGAAATATGTAGGTCTCTGACATATTCATCTAACCGGTATTTTATTAATCGTCAGGGGAAAATTAGACCATTTATTCTCAAGTCTAATAAACAGCTCAAGCTATGGTCTTCCATATCATCGCTTTTCTACGAAAACCTCGTATCTGCAGCTTGTTTTAAGCTGCAGATACGAGGTTTTCGCAGAAAAAGCAGCGATATATTTCATAAAGTTATGACCGTTATTACAGACCCTACCTTTTAACCATATAAATCACACGTTACGCCGGAACGATATTATGGAATTAAGAAAAAAAACTGACAAACAGTCAGTAATTCATACGTAAGAAAATAATAATTAATTTACCGGGGTATTTGGCAATATTCTGACTTTGTATAATGAACAAGATCTTGAGGCTATTTATATAAAAGTTACTGGTTCTCAATCCTGCTTATTATCAACTTACTGTCAACTTTTTAATCGTATTTAACACTATCTGTGTAAACTTATTCCTGATCATGCTGATTCCGGGATAATGCGGTCGTTTTGGCTGACAAATTAGATCAAGACCCTGTAAACAAATATGAACGACAGTTTCGACCAGGCAAAAAGACGAGAGAATCAAATACTAAGCGTGCGTCTGAAATCCCATTACATTTATCAGATTACTTTAACAAATTGTGTTTTCTTTTGCGCGTATTCATCAAAGGTGAAATGTCACAAGCAATGATTAAAGCTTTAGATTACATCTCAAATGTTTGTAGAAAACTCAGAAACAATAGCAGCATGTAATTATATCGTGAAATAGAATCGTGTCTGAGGAAAATTTAGTTATAAACTAAAACATGTATTTGCTCGACTGATGCCTATATAAAATTTCAATTTTCCATCTAACCCGTCGACAAGAGTATTATTAGATTAAGATACTCATTAATACACATGGCCCTCAGAATGTCTGTCTCGTTACACAAGCTTTGGTGCTTCGCAGTTTTCGTTAAAGAACTACATTTCGGTATCATACAACTTATTTGATACTATTTCTGCATAAACAAAAGATACACTTTCTAATATAGACATTTTGAATAATCTGATTCTTCCTTGTATAATTAAAGTTTACACATGGTGCAAAATGAATAACCAAATATAAAACATAGATATTATATGTTCCATACTGCAGCTTTGTTTACCTGCAGTTACGAGATTCTTTTTAGGAAAATTGACAAAACATGCACATGTATATATTATTATAAAAAAATCTACAAAGCTTTTCACATGTGTTTGGTCGGCTTTGTATACTCAAAGATAGATCTAATGTAGAAATTGTTCTAAATCGCAAAAAATTCTAAACAGAAAACTGCACTTAAAAATAACTAGTCCAGATAAATAAATTTTGTCTTTGTCTGGATCCTACCATGTCCATGACCTTGGTCACCTTAACATCCGGGCATCACGTGTCGTCTGTAACAAGATGGCGGACAGGAAATTGACATGTATCGATGTAGACATGTAATACAATGGGACGGAAATTACGTTTATCCGAGAATCTCGTCTCAATTGTTTATCGTGTATCAGACGGTTGAACCTCGGGATTCGAAAATTGGCAGAGTCATTCTGTAGTCTCGGGACTCGAAAATGACAGCCTTAGTTGTAAACTCTTCCTACAAGTTCCTTCCTAACCCATTACCAAACGACAAAATTTTAGGGCGGTCCAAATTGAAAAATCCTGCAGACGACAATTTCTAGGGAATGGAATTTTTATTTATTAGATCTTTTTGAATGGAAAACATAGTGGGAAATGAAGAAATTGCTTGTCACAAGCAATTTCTTCATTTTTCACGATGTTTTCCATGGCCATAATTTTGTGGGGAGTCAAAAAGAGTCACCGTGTGGTAATGGGTTAATGTTATCTACCATGCATAACGGAAAAAAGAACTAAATACTAGATTGGAGAAAGGTTCCTATAGTATTTGAGACCACCTTTGAAAGAGCAACAACCAAGAACATGTTAATCCGGATCAACATTTGTCTTAAAATGATTTTCAAGATCCCAACTCGTCGATAAATTACATCTAACGATCAAAGGTATTTGTTTTTTCCAGAAGATGTACTCTTATAATATTTTGTTGTGGACCTTCAGTAGCCTTCTGACTTCAGATGATCTTTTGTCGATTGATGTTCAATATAATTGTACTTTTGTCGTTTTGTTGGCATCCCACAGATACATATAACTGGTATTTTATCCAATTATCAGAGAATTATCAGACTATTTCCCCAAATCTAATATACAGCTCAAGCTGTGGTCTTCCTGATATTTCAATAAATTGTGACTGTTATTACAGAAATAACCTTATAACCATATAAATTATACTTAATAGCAAGAACGGTTATTATATATATCGGCCAAATTGACAAACAAAATTATCGTTAGATAAATACGATTGTGCTTTCTACACTAAATCCATAGTTTCTGAAATAAATACAACATTTAGTGACTTTTGATACGAATTAATTCGAAATATACTTCAGAGAAACACTTTGTACGTTTTTTACACAATCTATTTTAATCACCTCAAACTGGACTAAATTCCGTCCAATGTCAATAGTCAATCATGATTAGATCTATTTCAAGTTCCATTTTAACTAATTATTTAGCAGTAAATAGACATATTCATATTCGGAAAACATGCAGGGTTGCAGATAATACCGGACAATGGCGTTTCAAGAGTATCCATTGCTCAATGAAACGATTCTTATGTGTACCCAAGCATATAGTTTGTATATGAAATTACACATTTATAATGCAAGAAAATGCATTCTAGGTGCAAGAATATCCTTGGAAGTAATATATTTCCAGATATAGAAAAGACGAAAAGAGTACATAATTATTTGCTTTCTGTGCCGCAAAACATATACATATTCCCTCTGCACATTTAACAAAATTAATCTCATTATGTATAAAGATGACACATTTCAAAGATCATTGACTTGTGTAGCATAATGATTTGCAGTATTTACTTTCATGGTGAAAGTTATTTCAAATATGTATAAAAGAGCATTCCAAACTCAATTTCTTGTATAGTTTCTTGTGTGATTCACATGTACATTTACATTTTTATTCTGTCGTACATCATAAAGCCCGTGGGAGAGTATAAATATCACATCTTTCAAAGAGAAATGTCAGACATTTCCAGTTTTGTCTAGACAATCAGTGTCAGGAGCATTTCTTAACTTAAGATAAGCGTTTTCTTAACTTAAGATAAGCGTTGATAGACCTTGAGAATTCCCTGTTTCATTACACGGGCTTTGGCGAAAAATCAGTGAAAAACCCAATCGATCAAGGAAAGTTTTTTTTAACTATTCTTCGTAATTCTCACCGTTAGACATAAAGTATTGGTATTTTAACAAATTTATATCTACATTAAATCCTTTTCCTGTCTCTTTTGTCAATATTTTCTGTGCTATAATGTACGCAAATTCTATCTCTATCATCATCAATTTGACACCTTTAACAGCTTTCGAAATGGGCGGATCTAAATTTGCACAGTTAAGAAAAGGGTTAATTGAAATAATTCGACAGGGGATATCAAAGATGCACTAAATCGTTATAATGAAAATTGTTTCATACCTTTAAAACATTTGCTGAGAACATTGTCTAGAACCTCAGACATTCATTCATTCATTCGAAGATTAAATTATCTTTAGAGTTTCTGGGTCGTTAAACCCGTTCCTAAACAAGACCTGGCTTGGGAAAACATTGAGACAAATATTATCAGATGATCTTCTTTTGTCGCAATACTTTCTGTGCTTTATGATCAGTCCTTTTGATTTACCTTAAGGTTGTGTTCTACACCAGTTTTCAAGTTGGACCATCCAAAACATTCATTATTTGGAAAAGTCATATTATTCATGCTACTTACAGTGTCAGTTGTCAATGACAGTTTAAACTACCCAAGCATATATAGTTTGTTTATGAAACACATTTATAATGCATGAAAATGCATTCCAGTTGCAAGAATACCCAAGAAATATATTTCCAGATATAGAAAAGACGATAAGATTACAAATTACATACTTACTTTCTGTTTCGCAAAACATATACATATTCTGTCTGAAAATTAACAAAGTTATTAGCATTGTGTAAAATGGAGAATTTCTAAGATCATTGACTTGGGAAACATAATATAAGCAAAATCGGCTATGGCGAAAATTATTTTGAATATGAATAAAAGAGCATTTCAAACTAAATATCTTGTAAGAATTGTTGAGCAATTTACGTGTAGTTGTATTCTATTCTGCCATACATCTCCCGATTCAGCATAAAGCCCATGGGGGAATATAAATATATCATCTTTCATAAAGGCATGTCAGACTTTTCTAGATCCATCTAGACAATAAGTTAAACTCTTGTTCAACTTTAAAGGGGCCCATTCTAGGTTTTTATGCTTCCGAACTGTTCGGGAAGTCATATTTGTGCATGGAAAAACAATTTGCAATGCATAAAAACCTCAAACACGGCGAAGAACCACCTTTCCTTTGCTATAGATCAATCCTTTACAAGCGTATTTACACATTCTATTTTTACTTCAAAACGAGACAAAGTCAAGGTCAACGAGACACACCTCCGCGGTATTAACACACCGTACAACCGGCAGTGTCGAAGGCTGTGACCTTATTTGCGAGGGATACGTGGAAATGTTTATTTTGTACAAACACTGAACATTTATACGCGTATTTATCAACTGTAGAATACCAAAGATCCTTTCGTTAATTTATAAAAGTTTATTCATTTGACCTACCATGCACATGACATCAGATGCCGAATCTGTCTTCGCAAACTTTCGACGCCGTCGGTTGTACTGTGTGTTGAATCTCGCTGAGCACAGATGACGTACCTCTGACGTAATTGATTTTTGAAGGTTGTAGCATATGTAGCTGTTACAAAACAAAAACAAAGACAATAAAAAACTGGCTACACGTTATTAATTGACTTGGATTTTAATACTTGATAAAGTTTGATGAGTGCTAAAAATGGACGTAAGTGATCTACCCCTTCAGGTTGGTAATTTCATACGTTATTTCTGGTTTGTAATTATTGTGCCATTTGCATTTTCGACAGCCTAGCTGGCCCCCCTTTAAATGACCTTTGGTAATCCCTGTTTAATCTCATATGCTTTTGCGTAAAACCAGTCTAAAACAACCGGTCTGAGAAAGTAGGTTTTGTAATGATAAGGTTGCTTGACCTCTTATTTCTTACCGATAGATTTACATTATCCTTTACAAAAATTTATAAACAATAACTGCATTAACCCTTTCTGAGCCATGACCTGCTTTTGACATTTCAAAAGAAAGCGATTTGGAAACCACTAATACTAAAGAAGAGAATGCTAGTAAATAAAAATTCTTTTTTCTCTTGTATTAATATTTCGATTGCTACTTTGTACATATTTTTCTATTTCTATCAACAGCAACTTTCAAATTGGACCAGTCTAAATTTGCACAGTTTAGAAAATGGTTAATTAAAATAATTCGACAGGGGAGGTCGAAGAAGCGCTAAATTGTTGTGATGAAAATTGTTTCACACTATTAAAACATTTGCTGAGAACATTGTCTAGAACCTAAGACGATATCATAATTCAAAATACTCATGAATGGGAAAATTTGCAATTTCTGCATCAAGACGAAGATTAATTTTTTGTAAGAATTTCTGGGTCGTTAAACCTTTTCCCAAAATTTGTTTTAATTAAAAATGAAACATTCAATGATTAATTCTTTAGATTATATCACACGAAAGTTTGCAGAAAAAAAGTTTGCAGAAAACTCAGAAACAATAGCAACACGTAATTATATCGTGAAATAGATTCGTGTCTTAGGAAAATTTAGTTACACACTAGGTACTGTCTTAGGGTCGTCTGATGGTCTATGTAATGTTACAATTTGTTACTTATTCTACTGGCAAAAAGTAAGTTCATATTGTTTTATAAATCAAACTAAACAATACCGCTTTACATCAGAATTACACATTTGTAGCTGAGATGCTACTTAACAGAAAGACAACAATTACTACTTCTGCAGTGCAATATTCATTTTTGAATGGTAACAAATCAACAAATTATTGCTCTCAGGCAATAAAAGCTATATCTATTATTGTCTACGTCCACAACACCCCATGACCCTGGTCAATGTAAGCATGCAATATGATAAAGCGGAAATTACGCTATCCGAGAGCACGACCCCTATTGCGGTACTCCTATTTCCGAGAGGAATACCCCGAGGTTCATAATGACAACAATATGTTGTAGTTGTGCTTTTGTATTTGAAATTAAATGGGGTCCACGTTTGGTTGTCAAACTTACAAACCGATAAAAATTAATTTCTTGAAATATCGTTTGGATTGGTCAACATGTGCGAGTCGATCAAGTCCAGGAAAAATTCGATTTAAATCATAATTCCTCCTAAATCAGGTATTATCTAACTGCACCTATCCACACAGATAATGTTTAATAATAATTACAGGAAACTGGTCCTCTAATGAAAGTGAAAATTTAGTACCAGTACTGAAATTGCTTTCTGTTTGGCCCTAGATAATACATGTATGTTGAATCACACAACAATGTAAACTATAACTGTCCCCATGTTGTTCTGTTGTTTGAAGCATATAGCTCGGCCCCTTAAGGTGTAAAGATGTAAATATGTGTACAAATTTAACATACATGCGGCGCCTTGCTTTTAATACAATTCACACACACATACTTCGGTGAATTCTAATTCCTTTTCAAACGTCATTGGAACTACTTCGTTTTCATATAAACACGACATAAATAGATTGTTAGTATTCAACGTCACTGAGAGGAGCTGTTACATTAACAGGGATCAGATTTGCAATACAACATGTAACCAGTAGCATGAATTACCTTCATACTTGCACCTGGAACCAACTTATCTGTTATTTTCTAAAAAGTCTGGTAACTCTTGAAAAAGGAGAAGTTATGCTGATTTATGTTATCCTAGCCTTATCTATTTTATAGTATTTAAAAGTAAAAGTATCATAAAGATATAGGAGAATATGTGTACATATCTTCAGTACACTTTGTCTCACGTGTATTCCTTTTTGTTATCAAAGCCATTTATTGTTATTACTTCATTTGTTTTACAGTCTTTTTTATGAAAGTGGAATTGAAAACTTCAATGAAAAATCAACTCGTTGTTTGGTTTCTCATTTATTTTTCACATAAAAAGAGAAAATCGGACAAGAGAAAATAGCCCCATATCTGCCAATCATTTCGACACATTTCTGAAATCACTTTAAAAAACAAACGATCGCAATCACCAAGTTCTCGATTTTATGACGTCTTCAGAATGAGATTTCAATGAAATCGAAGAGCACGACCCTTGCTCTGGTTTAAAATTTACCCCTGAAATATTTCATTCATCGCACACAACATTGGATCTTAAAGAATCAATTTCCTTTTATATGCATAAATGTATGCACCTGTACAGCTCTGATTGATATACACTGACATTAATCAAATCTCCAATTCACGAGCGTTTCAGTTCGGCTGACCGCACGTTGCAGCACGTGGATTTTTTTTTCATCATCGAATCAAGTGAGACTTTGAACAAACAAACAAAACAGGACAAGACATACCTATTTGGATTTAAAGTTTTAACGCAGTTCAACCAAATGATGTAAATAAGATCTATTTTTAATTCAAGGCCATGTTGAAAAATGTAAACATCAATGACAATTTAGACAATTTTCCCAAATCTAATATATGGCTCAAGCTGTGGTCTTCCTGATATTTCAATTAAGTGTGATCGTTATTATGGAATCGTCCTCCTAACCATATAAATCATAGTTAATAGCATGAAGGGTTGTTGTATAAATCAGCAAAATTGACAAACAGAATTACCGTTAGATCAATAAGATTGTGCTTTCTACAATAATATATCTAATTTCTGAAGTTAGTGCAGCACTTTGCGACCTTGATTAATGCAAAATATACTTCAAAGAAACACTTTGTAAATTTCTAATGCGATCGATTTGTCTAACCTCTATCAGGGCTACCTTTTAGTCCGCTGTCAATGGTCGATTATACCCATTTTAAGATCCATTTTAACTATTGATTAAGCTGGAAATTAGACATATCTTTATATGTCAGCTTTCAATTATCAAATTAATATTCTTATCTAAAGCTCTATATAAACTAATGATGTATCAGAGGTTAGATATCGTCGGTGTAAATGCAAAACCTCGTTTGTCAATTCTTGCGATTTCCAAAGCACAAACCTGTGTGTCTAGTTAAAGAAAATTCTTGAAGGTTTTGAGATATGTTTACTGATCAGTATTAATGACAAGTCATTTGTGAACAATTACGTCCAAATTTCAAATGAAATATTTCAGGTTGGAAATTTTTTATACTTTTTACCTCCCCTTTAATATTTCCAAAAACGAGATACGAGATTTTGCATTTACAACGACGATATGTCCAAATTCTGAAAACATGCAGGGCTGCAGATAATACGGGTCATGTCTTTTCATAAAGCCGTATGATGCAAAAATACCCATTGCTCGGTGAGACGATTCTAATGCGTACCCAAGCATATAGTTTGTATATGAAATAACACATTTATAATGCATGAAAATGCATTCTAGTTGCAAGAATATTCAAGTAATATATTTCCAGATATGAAAAAGACGATAATATTACAAATTACATACTGTTTCGCAAAACACATACATATTCATACTGAAAACTAACTAAAATAGTTTCATTGTATAAGATGGCAAATTTCAAAGATTGCCTTGTGAAGCATAATATAAGCAAAACTGGCTCTGGTGAAAGTCATTTTAAATATGAATAAAAGAGTATTCTAAACTCATTTTTCTTGTATAATTCCTTGTGCAATTTACATGTACATGTAGTTGTTTTTTATTCTGCCATACATCTCCCGCTTCAGTATAAAGCCCATGGGGGAATATAAATATATCATCTTTCATAAAGACATGTCAGACTTTTCTAGATCCGTCTAGACAATAAATGCCAGAAACGTATCTTAACCGTAGTTAAACTTAAAATGACCTTAAGTAAGCCCTGCTGAGTCTCACAGGCTTTTCTAAAACAACCGGTCTGAAAAAGTAGGTTTTGAAATAAGTTACTCGACCTGTTATTTCTCACCGATAAATTTAGAGTATCTGTTCCAAAATGTATGAAAAATAACTGCATTAACCCTTTCTGAACCAAGACCTGCTTTTGACATTCTAAAAGAAAGCGATTTGGAAGCCACTAATACTAAAGAAGAAAATGCTAGTAAATATAACATTTTTTTTTCGCTTGTCTTAATATTTCGATTGTTACTTTGTTCATATTTTTAAGTCTATCAACATTAATTCTGACCTCTACAGTAACTTTAAAATTGGATCAGTCTAACATTGCGCAGTTTAGAAAAGGGTTAATTAAAATAATTCGACAGGGGAGGTCGAAGAAGCGCTAAATTGTTGTGATGAAAATTGTTTCACACTATTAAAACATTTGCTGAGAACATTGTCTAGAACCTTAGACGATATCATAATTCAAAATACTCATGAATTGGAAAATTGGCTATTTCTGCATCAAGCTGAAGATTGAACTGTTTTAAAAAATACTAGGCCGTTCAACTCTTTCCGAAACAAGACCTGGCTTTGACGTGTCTTACAGGAAAGACCTGGGAAAGCATTATCAGCATTTTTCTCCTTTATCCTATAATCTCATTTTCACCAAAAATCATTTTGTAATCAGCATCTTTTTTCTAATTGGACCATCCTATAAGTGTGTCTTTTGCAAAGAGGTAATCGGTAATTGTGCCAAGTTACCATGTGATTTTCATAATTATTTTTTATTCATATATTTTTTTCGAACATTTAAGACTTGTTTTAAAGACCAGCCAATTTCCAATGCAAGATCAGAAAAGAAGGGTCGGGAAAATGCGGTAAAGCAAACATAAAGCATTATGTACATGTCAAATAATGGTGATCACATCACTTTAAGAAGGTGTCGTTTATTTCTCTGTTTACCTTACAGGCCAAATGTCCCAAACAATGATTAAAGCTTCAGATTACATCACAAAAGTTTGCAGAAAACTCAGAAACAATAGCAGCACGTAATTATATCGTGAAATAGAATCGTGTCTGAGGAAAACATAGTTATAAACTAAATAATGTCTTGGTGTCGTCTGATAGTCTATGTAATGTTACAATTTGTCATTTTATCTACTGGCAAAATGTAAGTTTAAAATTATTATGAAAACAAATTAAACAATACCACCCAACCTCAGAATTTGACATTTTTAGCTGAGATGGTATTTAACAAAAAGAAAACAGCTACTACTTCTGCAGTGCAATGTTCATTTTTTGAATGGCAACAAATCAGCACATTGTGGCACTCAGACATTACAAGCTATATCAATCATTGTCTATGTCTACAACCTGCTATGGCCCTGGTCACTCTAACATTCGGGTATAACGTGTCGTCTGGAGAGGAAATTGACATGTATCGATGTAGACATGTAATATGATAAAGCGGAAATTACGCTATCCGAGAGCTTGTCCCTATTGTGTTCTCCTATTTCCGAAAGGAGAAAATGACAGCAATATGCTGTAGATGTACTTTTGCATTTAAAATTAAAAGGGGTCCATGGTTGGTTGACAAACATACAAACCGAAAAAAGGGTATCACGAAATATCGTATTGATTGTTAAACAGGTAGGAGCCGATAGATTATGTAATTTAAAGGGTATCCAGCGAGACAGTTAATCTCGCCGCATATATATTAACAGTTTAATTGAACATTTTTACATCGATAGATCTACTTGGATTGGGAAATACTGATTTTCGAAAAAAAAAAATCGATAATTTCTGTAAAAATTTAATGCTACGGTGTTAAATCATGACTTGACCCCGAACTCAATCACAGGTGAAATGTACGAATTTTCTGTCATAACGCGATGGCAATAGAATCTATCGGATAACATTTAAATGCGTTGTGGGATGTCATTTTATGACAGAAAAGTCATCTCAGGCTTGCCACAGTTTGCCGTCATACGGACCAACATTTATGTTGTTATTATTATACATTATACATGTTGTTATACATTTATAAAGTTATTCAAATTTTGATTTCGGGAAAATACATTTAAAAAACGAAATAAGAACACTGTTCATGTTTTAGAAAAGGCAAAACGTTGATATTTGCTTATTAGAAAGGTGATCTTGTCGGGGGCGAAGGTTTTACCAGTCGGTGGACTCTTTAAAAACATTATGCCATTTCAATCAGGTATGTATCTAACTTTACATATCCGCGTAGTTAATATGGATCTATTATGATTAAAGGAAACTGATCCTCCTATGCAAGTGAAAATTTGCTACCAGCGCTAAAATTGCTTTCTTTTTATCCCTAGATAATGTTATGCACTGCACAACAACGTAAACTATTACTGCCCCCCCCCCCTCTTGTTGTTCTGGAATACATAGCACGGGTCCCTTTAAGGATTACAACCCATACAAAGATACAAAACACTTCATACATCTTCGGGCATCATCCGTGACAACGGAAATTAGCTATCTTCGTAAATCTCCGAGCGTCATCCGTGGTTACGGATATTGACGAGGGACACCTCGTCAATTTCCGTTGCTACGGATGACGCCCGAAGATGCGTGAAGAGTTTTGTAGTTAATGATGGATAGTCCTTAAGATGTAAAGATGATTACAGGTTTGACATATCTGTGCCTCTTCCTATGAATACACTGCGCACTTATTTCAGTGAGTTATAATGCCCTTTCAAAAGTCATTTGAACTACTCGGTTTTCATATTAACACGACACAAATAGATTAGTATTCAATATCACTGAGAGGATCTGTTACATTCACTGCGATCAGATTTGCAACTAAACAATGTCATGTAACCAGTAGCCTGAATTAATCGATGTCACATTTACATTTGCACCTGGAACCAACCTATCTCTCACCCTCTTCACAAATCTGGTAATTATCGAAAAAAAGGAGAAGATGCTGATTCTAGTCATTACGTTTTATAGTTTTTGTAAAGTAAAAGTATCATAAATATATAAGAGGATGTGTGTACCTATCTTCATTACACAGAACACAGTGACTCACGTGTGTTCCTTTTTGTTATCGAATCAATCTTTATTGTTATTACTTCATTTGTTTTACAGTCTCATTTATGAAAGTGGAATTGAAAACTTCAATGAAAATTCAACTCGTTGTTTGGTTTCTCATTTATTTTTCAAATAAAAAGAGAAAATCGGACAAGAGAAAATAGCCCCATATCTGCCAATCATTTCGACACATCTCCGAAATCACTTTAAAAAAACAAACGATCGCAATCACCAAGTTCTCGATTTTATGACGTCTTCAGAATGAGCTTTCAATGAAATCGAAGAACACGACCCTTGTTTTGATTAGAATTTACACATGAACTTTTTTATTCATCTCACACAACCTTGGGACCTAAAGAATCATTTGGCTTTATATTAGTAAATATATGCACTTGTACAGGTCTGATTGATAAACACTGGTATTCATTAGATCTCCAATTCACGAGCATTTCAATTCGGCTGACCGCACATTCGAACACTTGGAAATTTTTGTCATTTAATCAAATGAGGCAAACAAACAAACAAACAAAGAGGTGTACGAACCTACATCTGAAGTAAGTAATTAAAGTGACATTTCACATTTATTTCATTTTTTTAAAAGTATGTCTTGATGCAAAGAGTGTTTATTCTAATGCATAGAAATGCTATGTTTTTTTTTTTTTTTTTTTTTTTTTTTTTTTTTTTTTTTTTTTGAAGTTCTTATTATAAGCGAATAATGCGCCTTTAAAGTTGAGACAAAAATGACAAATTCTATATAAATCTGAACTGTTGTCCACAACAATTTATCTAATTTTTGCACAAAAAATATATTTCTCGTAAACGGTTCAACATTTTAACTTGAAATTTTCAGAATTTCCATTAGAAAAGATGCTCTTTCAGATAGAATAAAAGTAAAATTTATGTAAAAATAATCGTGAAATGTCACTTTAAACGTTTCGTAAAATTGATGAAAAGAGATTAAATGTATTCATGTAAGGCTCATAACTCTATTCGTGTTTGAATGAACAACGTCTAAGCTGCATTCGATCCTGTATATCGCTGCTTTTCTTCGAAAACCTCGTAACTGCAGCTTGTTTTAAGCTGCAGTTACGAGGTTTTCGAAGAAAAGCGATGATATGAATGATCTCCGGAGTAGTCAGATAGGCGAAGACTTGCCTAATCTTTTCTCTAGGAATTCTTATTTTTCACAAACCTAATTAAAAAAAGATCGGAAAACATGTGACGAAATAAGAAAAATCCTGGAAGTCAGCATTTTCATTTTTCTGACTCTATGAATTCCATGCTATGACCTTCAAATATCTTTATTGAACATTGTACATTACATGATTGTTACATTTATATTTTCGTCATGGCATCATGGAATGTTTGAATGTCTAAAATTGTGTCTTTTGATAGAGGTTTAAAGTCACCATGGAACATTTTTCTATGGAAGGTGAAATCCGATTCGATTAGTGTCTATTTTCTTATCTTTCTGTGCCAACCATACTAGCCGAACAATTGAGAAACTGTGCGGTGAATTGTTTTTGTAGAATCACATTCGTCTCTAACTGTTTCTTTCGCCGAACCATTTCCAAAACGACACCTTCCTTAGGCAGCTTCAATTTGAGACAAAGGGAGAAATGCTGATTATCAGCATTTTCTTCTTTTTTTGTAAATATTTTCCGTAGCCGTTTTATTGGGGACGTCAAAACTTCTATTTAGGAAATGGATTGATTAAGTTATGGTATCGTCTGCATTTTAGTGGAACTTTTACAGGCCTGGGTCTTAAGCTGCTGAAAAGGGATTCCACAGAATCCGATTGTAGACTGATTAGAGCCTGTCCTTTTATAGTTAACCCTTTCCCAAACGACAAAATGTTAAGGTGATCCAATTTGAAAGCTGCTGCAGACGACACAATTGATTACAATAAAGAAATGATTTGTGTTAAATGTGGCTCAGAAAATATGGAGATAAAAAGAGAAACTGCTGGTTTCTTCTTTTGTCTCAATGTTTTCCCACGCTAATTCTATTAGGGACGTCAAAACCTGGTCTTGTTTGGTAAAGGGTTAAGAGCATTTAACAGTTGTTCATCTTATTTAATCCTTTCCATCAATAAGTGCTGATTACTAGGTCACTGTTTGAAAAGTTTTTGGAAAATATTTACCAGTAGGGAAAAAGACGAAATTGCAAGATATAACCCATTGGCGAAGACCTGCTTCAGAGTAAGCATTAAACCAGATAAAATATAAGTTTATCCTTCTTAACTGTCAATCTACATGATACATAAGGGATAAACAACAAAGTTTTTTGTTGGAAAGTACCATCGGTCTTTATAAGCTTGGTCTATGAACTTGGCTCAAGGGTATATCGTCGCTTCTCTTATAAAATATCGTTACTGCAGCTTTAAGCGGTAGAACTACAACTTCAACAGTCATGGTGAAATATTTGCGGATTTTATTTTTGTATACCAATAACCACATAATATATAGCAGAAATAAAATTTCTGAAGAACCAAAGTGCCATACACAATATATGGTATATGTGACCGCTCGACCTTGATCGCTCTAGATCTTGAAATTTTCATTGAACTCTCTGTACTCATTGTGAACAAAATGCATAAAACGACGCATTAATGGTACATAAAAGACAAGTTTCTCGTAATATGAAATACAAGCGGTGCATAGACGTGGCATTATAGTGCATAAAAGGCAGCAAATTATATTTATCTTAGAGAATGCACCGCTAATCGTAGACATGCAAACCTTGAATTATCCCAATTTATCACGCGAACATTTCGATTATAGGTAATAAATGTTGCGTAAGGGAGAAAGACTGGCTCGGTTGAAAAGTGGGGTAGTAAAGTCTTCAGTTCGCATATCGTCGCTTTTCTTTAAAACCCGCAAAATTACAGATTTATTTATTGTTTCTGAGTAACCCATCACGAAATATACAGTATTGGTACATGTTCATTTGATATTTGAAATCTTATGTGCTCTGTGATCGCCGAAAGCGCAATATTCTAACTTGTATCTTAATCATAATGTGGAGTGTCATGGAAAAATGAAGTTTACGGTGTAGTTTTAATTTGACCCAACCTAATAATACAATGTTGTACATCTGCTTATCTTATTCTATCAAATATGCATTCAGCAACATTTCAAGCAAATTCAACTCGGTTCATTATCATATTTTCCACAACTCCAATGCAGAAACTGTTCTACCGAATCTAACAACATAATTTATTTTATCGTCAGTAATTTTCTAGAAATACTTGTTTGCATGCCAAGAATCGTTCCCACGTGACCAATTGATAAACCCAATCTAAGATATTGATCAGACAGGGAAAACTTCAGTAATCACTCCTGTCAAAATGATATTAAACAGATGGAACAATATTCTCAGATACGATCCAGATTCTGTCTCATATCTCAATCGAACGAACGTGAAATTTGCTGGTTATCAGCGTTTTTTTTCTTTTGTCTCAATGTTTTCCCTGTATTTTATTTCCTTGTAGAAACGTCAAAGACAGGTCTTACTTAGAAAAAGAGTTATCAAGTCTGAGGTGTAGGCTAGGTTCCCTTATAATATTTCTCGCACAACAATACAAAGTTGTATTATCTGATATCTTATTATATCAAGATATGCAGTCTGCAACATTTCAATGAAATTCAATCAGACATTGCAGATTAGTATTATTGTTTTTCTACGTCCAGATGCACAAATTATTTTACCAAATGCAACAACACAATTTGTTTTATCTTCAGTAATTTCCTAGAAATGCTTGTTTGCATGCCAAGAATCGTTCCCACGTGACCAATTGATAAAGCCAATCTAAGATATTGATCAGACTGGGAAAACTTCAATAATCACTCCTGTCAAAATGATATTAAACAGATGGAACAATATTCTCAGATACGATCCAGATTCCATCTCGTAGCTGAATCGAGCGAATTTAAAATTTGCTTGTCAATAGAAATGTATTTTGATTATTTAAGATATTTAGGCAATAGTAGAAAATGCTGATCATCAATAACACTATAGTATTTTGTATCAACTGTTATCGTTTCATATCAAGAGATGCAGTCTGTAACATATCAACCTAGTTCCATCAGACAAAGCGCTTTATTATTATTGTTTTCTTGATTTAAATGCAGAATCTGTTCTACCAAATGCAACAACACAATTTGTTTTATCACCAGTAATTTTCTAGAAATGCTTGTTTGCATGCCAAGAATCGTTCCCACGTGACCTCTGTGATAAAGCCAATCTGAGATATTGATCAGACTGGGAAAACTTCAGTAGTTACTCCTGTCAAAATGATATTAAACAGATAGAACAATATTCTCAGATACGGTCCAGATTCCATCTCGTAGCGCAATTGAACGAACGTGAAATTTGCTTATCCATAGATAAGTAGCCTACTTTGTTTATTGAAAATATTGAGACTAAAGTAGAAAATGTTGGTTATCAGCTTTTTCTTCTTTTGCCTCAATGTTTCCCTATGTTTTATTTCCTTGTAGAAACGCCAAAGACAGGTCTTACTTAGAAAAAGAGTTATCAAGTCTGAGCTATAGGCTAGGTTCCCTTATAGGTCTTCTCGACACAACACTACAAAGTTGTATTATCTGATATCTTATTATATCATGATATGCAGTCTGCAACATTTCAATGGAATTCAATCAGACATTGCAGATTAGTATTATTGTTTTCCTAAATCCAGATGCACAAATTATTTTACCAAATGCAACAACAAAATTTGTTTATATCATCAGTAATCGTCCAGAAATGCTTGTTTGCATGCCAAGAATCGTTCCCACGTGACCTCTGTGATAAAGCCAATCTAAGATATTGATTAGACTGGGAAAACTTCAGTAATCACTCCTGTCAAAATGATATTAAACAGATGGAACAATATTCTCAGATACGATACAGATCCTGTCTCGTAGCTGAATCGAACGAATTTGAAATTTGCTTGTCAATAGAAATGCATTTTGATTATTTAAGATATTTAGGCAATAGTAGAAAATGCTGATAATCAATAACACTATTTTGTATCAACTGTTATCGTTTCATATCAAGAGATGAAGTCTGTAACATATCAACCTAATTCGATCAGACAAAGCGCTTTATTATTATTGTTTTCTCGATTTAAATGCAGAATCTGTTCTGCCAAATGCAACAACATAATTTGTTTTATCACCAGTAATTTTCTAGAAATGCTTTTTTGCATGCCAAGAATCGTTCCCACGTGACCTCTGTGATGAAGCCAATCTAAGATATTGATCAGACAGGGAAAACTTCAGTAATCACTCCTGTCAAAATGATATCAAACAGGTGGAACAATATTCCCAGATACGATCCAGGTTCTCAATCGAACGAACTTAAAATTGGCTAGTTACATAGAGCACTAAAAATTATTGTCCAGCAAGATTAACTCAGGACATCTGTTAACCCTTTCCCAAACGACAAAATTTTTGGGTGATCCAATTAGAAAGCTGCTCCATACGGCATAATTCGTGTTAAAAGGGAAAGGATTCGTGTACAATATGGCACAGAAAATATTGAGGCAAAAGGAGAAACTGCTGGTTATCAGCAGTTTCTTCTTTTGACTCAATGTTTTCCCAAGGCTTTTTAATTAGACCCGTCAAAACCAGGTCCTGTTTGGGAAAGGGTTAAGGCGCTCAACTTACGGACTTTGCGCACGAAAATAAAGTTGTCCCGGGTTAATTTGGGTGGACAATACCCGGGACAGCGTTGTATTGTCCACCAAATTAACCCGGGACAACTTAATTTTCGTATGCAAAGTCCGTTAGTTGAGCGTCTTAACAAAACATTGTCGAAGTCGGGTCATTACATATGCAGATGTCCCGGGTTAATCTTGCTGGACAATATGCGTTTGCAAAATAGCAAACCATTACATGTGTATATGTCTCGGGATACTTTTGCACTATATTAGAAACTCCATGGAAATGACAGTTGTTGAGTTTCTACAAAGGTAGAGTTTTTTACGCAAAGAAAATAATGAAGCTGAAGAAGAAAATTTTGATGATTCATCTTTCTACTCAATATTTTCACAAAATTTTAGTGGAGACGCCAAACGCATCATTTCGTGAAAATAATTATTAACATTTGTTAGAGTAAATGTGAGATATTCAGTATACAGTTAGACCACCTTTCCCAGAAAATACAACATTGAAGAACCGTAACTCCACCTCGCATATTTCTTTGCTTATTGCCATTTGTAAACCTTTCCCAAACGACAAAATTTCAGCACGATCCACTTCAAAAACTGCCACAAATGACAAAATAGAAGTTATTAAAGATAGAATTTGTGTAAAACATGGCATAAAAATATGGAGACAAAAGGAGAAACTGCTGATTATCGGCAGTTTCTTCTTTTGTTTTAATGTTTTCTCAAGCCTCTTCTAAGTGGAACGTCAAAGCCAGGTCTTGTTTTGGAAAAAGGTCAACTTAAATTGTCTGGGGCATATCTGAAACTATGGTGGCTTATCATACCACAGTTTCGCGTATTGAAGTATGGCAGGTGAATCGTGAGAGAGTTTGCAGCATTTATATATAAAAGTCATATGTGCATGTACAAATGCTCCTAAAATCAAGATAAATTCTAAGATGTATGTTTAAGAACGGATATATAAAATTAATCTATCCTTTAAGTAGTAAACTTCAAGAATGCATTTATCTATCATAAAAGAGAAAGTGCCATCCCCTTTTTCTGCATCAGTAAATGTAGCCATTTTCGTCTTTGATGAGGATTGTTGTATATTTGTATTATTAATGATTTAATTTGTATTTATGAACAGAACATATTGATCAAATAAATACTCTAGACTGAATTTAAAACCTGTACATTTTCTAGACGTGTTTGCAGCATTGGGAATAGTTTTACTTGAACTAGCAAAATAGCAAAAAACACTATTAACCTTTTCACAAAAGAGCCCTGATTTTGATGATTTTGGAAAATTTGAAGCCAACAGACGAAAATAATGATAAATGTCAATTTCTCCTTTGACTTCAATATATTCTGGTATTTTTTACATGCTTCCATGTGTCATCTGTGCCAGCTTTCAAAATAGATGGACATAAAGTTTTGACTTTTGGAGAAAAGTTATCCCTTTACTTAACCCACTACCAGATTGAAAAAAAAATCGGATTGTTCCAATATGAAGGGTGGTACAGAAGACAATTTCAAGCTGATGAAACTTTAAAATATCTCCGTTTTGGGTTAGAAAAAAATTTGAAAAATGAAAAAAATTGCTTGTCACAAGCAATTTCTTTATTTTACTACAATGTTTTCCCAATCACTTTCTTGTTAGGGAGTCAGAAAGCGTCATTGTGCAGTAATGTGTTCTTTAACAAACAACAATGTCTAGTATGGTCTGATTCAAATGCTGATGTAGACAACAAATTAGATCTTAATAAAGATTTGCTTCATATGCAATACAAAAAAGAAATTATTGAGAGACAAAAGGAGAAAATGCTGGTTATTTGCATTTTTATGCTCCCCGAAAAAATTTCGGGGGAGCATATAGTCGCCATGCTGTCCGTCCGTCCGTCCGTCCGTCCGTGTGTCCGTCCGTCCGTCCGTCCGTCCGTCCGTCCACAGCCATATCTCAGCAACCCTTGGACCAAATTCAATGAAACTTCACATGTGAACTCCCTGCCATAATCCCTAGGGACCTTTTTCTCTGTTTGTTGATTTGGGGCTGCGTCATGGAAAAAGGGGCCTTAATGTAAAAATTAGATTTTCTCTAATTTCTCTTCATCCAATGGGCAGAATTTAATGAAATTTTGTGCTTATGTGATAAATGAGATGTTCTAGACCATATTCTATAAATAATGTGTGTACAAAAAATCCGTCATGGGAAAAGGGGGCTTAATGTATGATAGTTTTCCGTCCGTCCGTCCACAGCCATATCTCAGCAACCCTTGGACCAAATTCAATGAAACTTCACATGTAAACTCCCTGCCATAATCCCTAGGGACCTTTTTCTCCGTTTTTTAAATTTGAGGCTGCGTCATGGAAAAAGGGGCCTTGATGTAAAAATTAGATTCTCTCTAATTTCTCTTCATCCAACGGGCAGAATTTAAAGAAATTTTGTGCTTATGTAATAAATGAGATGTTCTAGACCATATTCTATAAATAATGTGTGTACAAAAAATCCGTCATGGGAAAAAGGGGCTTAATGTATGATAGTTTTTATTTTGTGACAAACACTTATTCGGGGAGCATAATCCGTCTGTGACGGCTCTTGTTTATTTTGTCTGAATGTTTTCCTATGGTTAACCCTTTCCCGGGGTTAAAAACCTGGCTTTGATTTTCACTATTCAACGACAACATCATCTGGAAAGCATTTGATGAAAAGACGTAAATTTTGACTACCATCAAACTTTTCTATCAATGTTTCCATGCTCTAGTTTAACGGCTCCATGCAAACTTTTGTTAGACTATTCCTTTACAACCTACCGTTAATCAACTGTTTTTAAAACGGGACAGAGTTTTAGAACGGTTTAAAAAGAAAGCTGTTGTAACCACAAATTTAAATGGAAACGGGATAATATTCAGCGTTTTCTCTTTTTCTTTCCAGTTTCCATATTCTATTGAAACACAATTGAAGGTTCCACTTCACACTGATTTTGTCGCCTAAATCTCCTCCAATTTGGGTTAGTAAAAAAATGTGTCGTTTGGGAAAGGTTCGGGGTCATTTCTCGGATTCTCGGCTACATACAACGTTTCATTATTTCATTAACAGCTTCGCGATTTTCCGTTTTAAAATACAGACTATCGCGTTTGCCTTAACAACATGACATGGTTTTGTTTTCAGAACCATACTAATTCACAAAGACCCTTTTCCTTAATCCTTTTTAGACGAAGAATTAAAAACATCAGTGGTGCTTTAATTCAAAGGTGTTGCAGGAGACAGAGTCAATATGTTCACGGATCGGACAATGGTTATGGAAAAACGTACAAAATAATGATAGAAGTTGCTAACGTGCTAGTTATCAATATTTGTATCCTCTCTACATGTTTTCCAAGGCATTTCTACCAGGGACGTAAAAGGCAGGGGCCTGTTTCATCAAAACATTTAAGACGTGTTTTTGACTTACTAATGTCTTCAAAATCGCTTAAAATAACAATCGCATAACCCAGCTCGCGATAGATTGGCGATACGCGTTTCTTGCTCTAAATTCATCGTAAGACACCGGTAAGTCAAAAATACTTCCTAAATATTTTGATGAAACTCGCCCCTGATCTTGTTTTGAAAAGTATTAACCCATTCACAAACAGTGACGCATTATGGTGCACTTAGGAGTAAAAGCCCTGGGAAACATTGTGGCAAATGAAGAAATTGTCCGTGAAAAGCAATTTCATCATTTCCCACAATGTTTTCTACTAAAAAAAGACCAAACAAATTTAAAATTTCATTCACTTGTAATTGCCGTCTGCGATAGCATTTAGAGCAATCTAAAATGTTGCTGTCTTGTAATGGATTAATTGTTTGTCACAGTTGAACATCCGAGGAATCTAGCAATACTTTCCTCTTTCAGCAAATGTCACCGTCTTTGATGAGGCTCTTTACAGTCATCTTTTAACTGCTATTGATTATGAACCTTTCAGTTTATATAATGCAAGTTGACATCGTTTAACCCTTTCTTTCTTTCAAACCAAAACATTATTTTAACGTTCCTAGTAGAAATTTCATGGGAAAATATTTGGACAAAAGAAGAAAATTCTTATAACCAGCATCTACCTTCTTTAGACTCAATATATTCTATTTTATAGTTTACACCAATCTTATCTTTATCAACTTCACTTTTCTCTTCTACAGTAACTTTCAAGTTGGATAACCCTAAAATTCTGTTGTTTGCGAGGGTAAAAATGAGAAAGATCAAGAAATGATGTTACACGTGGTTCATTTGTCAACTCGGCCATATCGTCTTCTGATACTTGCCAAGACTAATAGCGTCACATGTCGTGAAATATGTATCTGGCCAGTTGAAGAAGTTTCAGATGACGTATGTGTTTTATAAGTGGAAGATCTGGGGCCAGTTTCATCAAAACATTTAAGACGTATTTTTGACTTACCGATGTCTTACGGCACATTTAGAGGAAGAATAACGTATCGCAAATCAACCAAAAGCTATGTAATGCGATTGTTGTTTCAAGCGTTTTTAAGTCGTCAGTAAGTCAAAAATACGTCTTAAATATTTTGATGAAACAGGCCCCTGATGGTGCCTAGGGCTGAAATGAGCACTCGAGTACCCGCGGGTAGAGTACAAAATTGCTGGTATTCGGGTACTGATTGATAACCCGTTATCCGATGATTAATTTAGGCTTTAATTTTGTATTAATAATATAACATATCTAGGCAGTCAAAAACTTAGCAATGAAGAAAAATACAAAATGTTGTCAATGATCACATAAGATAGGGGGCCTCATTGACACTTGGAAATCAACCAATGGGACCATGGACCGAGTCAACTCGTCTGCATGTTCCTGTTGGTGGATTGCTCCTTTACTTACCTATCTAAATTCCCGTATTATCCGTTTGTGCGGTTACCCGGGTAAAATCGTCCCTTGACAGCCAGAAGTGGCTATCAGCAGTTAAATTTTAACTGCTGATAGCCACTCCTGACTGTCAAGGAACGAAATTTTGTACCCGTTTCAGCCCTAATGGTGACGCTTGGGAATGGTTACCGTAGAGCCATTACATCCCGAAGCCGGCATCATATTTTTTCATGGTTAAAGTTACATTTCACGATTATTTTTACATAAATTCTACTTTTATTCTATCTGAAAGAGCATGTTTTCTTATAAAAATTCTGAAAATTTCAAGCCAAAATATTGAACCGTTTACGAGAAATGTATACTTTTGTACTAAAATTAAACATATTACATATTCGTTTTCTGTTTCGCAAAACACATACACATTCCCTCTGCAAAGTTAATAAGAATTAATCCAATTATGTATTAAGATGACACATTTTAAAGATTATTGATTTGTGTAGTATACTACTTAGCAATATTGGCTATCATGGTGAAAGATTTTTTGAATATAAATACAACAGCATTCCAAACTCAATTGCTTGTATAATTTCGTGTGCGATTTACATGTACATTTACATTTTTATTGTGTCGTACATCATAAAGCCCGTGGGAGAGTATTAATATCACATCTTTTATAGAGGCATGTCAGACTGTTCCAGGTCCGTCTAGACAATCAGTGTCAGAGGTATTTCTTAACCTAAGTTAAGCATTGAAAGACCTTGAGAATTCCCTGTTTCATTACATAGGCTTTGGCGAAAAATCAGTAAAAAAACAATCGATCAAGGAAAGTAGTTTGGTTACTATTTCTCGTATTTTTCACCGTTAGATGTATAGTATTTGTACCTTTAACTAATTTATTTCTACATTAAATCCTTTCTTTCTTTTTTCTCAATATCTTCTTTACTATGTTGTACGCAAATTCTATCTCTATCATCATCAATTTGACATCTTTAACAGCTTTCGAATTGGACCGATCTTTTGCAGAGTTTAGAGAAGGGTTTATTAAAATAATTCGACAGGGGAGGTCGAAGGCGCAATAAATCGTTATAATGAAAATTGTTTCACACTATTAAAACACTTGCTGAGAACAATGTCTAGTACCTTAGACGATATCGTAATTCAAAATACTCATGAATGGGAAAATTTGTAATTTCTGCCGAAGCCGAAGATTAAATTATTCTAAAAATTTCTGGGTCGTTCAACCCTTACCCAAATGAGATCTGGTTTTGATGTGCCTAATAAGAAAAACTTGGGAAACCCTATTCAGCATTATATTCATTTGACCTCCAAATTTTCTTAGCCATACTGTACACAAATTACATCTTTATTGAATTCGTTTTGTTGCATCCTCTCTCAAATTGGACAATCCTAGAATTGTGTCGCTTAGAAAGTAAATACCGGCATTTGTGCTAACTTAACGGGGTGATTTGATGTTAGTTAAAGAAGATTTCAATTATTTTGGAGATTTAAGAATTTTTTGAAGATCAGATACTTTCGAGATATGGAAGGATCGGGAAAGTACAGTATAGCAAACCTAAAACTTGAGCTTAAGTCCCATCATAGTAATCAAATTACTTCAAAGTATATGCGTTTTATGTGTTTTCAAAGGCGAAACGTCACATTCAATAATTAAAGCTTTAGATTATATCACAAAAGTTTGAAGAGAAACTCAGAAACAATAGCGTTACGTAATTATATCGTGAAATAGAATCATGTCTGAGGAAAATTTAGTTATAAACTAAATAATGTCTTTGGGTCGTCTGATAGTCTATGTAATGTTACAATTTGTCATTTAATCTACTGGCAAGAATGTAAGTTTATAGTTATTATGAAAACAAATAAAAAAAATACCACCTAACCTCAGAATTTGACATTTGTAGCTGAGATGATACTTAACACTTTCCCAAACGAAACTTTTTTAGAGTGATCCACTTCAAAAACTGCCACAATTGACAAAATGGATGTTATTAAAGATAGGATTTGTGCAAAATATGGTGCGGAAAATATTGAGACAAAAGGAGAAATTGCTGGTTATCAGCAGTTTCTTCTTTTGTCTCAATGTTTTCCCAAGCTTTTGCTATCAGGGACGTCAAATTCAGGTCTTATTTGGGAAAGAGTTGACAGAAAGACAACAACTACTACTTCTGTAGTGCAATATTCATTTTAGAATGGCAACAAATCAACAAATTATTGCTTTCAGACATTACAAGCTCTATCCATTAATGTCTATGTCTACAACACCCCATGACCCTGGTCACTGTAACATCCGGGCATCTCGTTTCGCCTACAACAAAATGGCGGACAGGAAGTTGACATGTATCGATGTAGGCATCAAATATGATAAAACGGAAATTGCGATAACCGAGAGCACGTCCCTATTGCGGTACTCTTATTTCCGAGAGGAATACCTTGAGGTTCGAAATAACAACAATATCGTCGGTGTAAATGCAAAACCTCGTATGTCGGTTCTAGCGATTTTCAAAGTACAAACTTGCGTGTCCAATTTAGACAATTCTTGCAGGTTTTGAGATATTGTTTACCGATCAGTATCAATGATACATTATTTATGAACAATATTTCCAAATTTCAAGTAAAACATTTCAGTTTGGGAAAAGTTATTATACTTTATTCCCTCCCCTTTAAAATTTTCCGAAAACGAGGTTTTGCATTTACAACGACGATATGTTGTAGTTGTGCTTTTGCATTTGAAATTAAAAGAAGTCCATCTTTGGTTGTCAAACATACAAACTGATAAAGAATGGTTTGGTTTGCTCAACATGTAAAAGTCGATAAGTTCTATCTAGGGAAATTAGATTTAAAATTATTATTACTCCTGAATCAGGTAAGTATCAAACTAACCCGCATAGATAACTTCTAATAATAATTACAGGAAAACGATCCTCTAATTAAAGTGAAGACTTGGTACAAGTACTAAAATTGCTTTATTACACTCCTAGCAGTGAGATCCTGTAATTTCAGTCACATTGAAATAATTTTTGATATTTTCACTGCAGTGAAATATTTTACTCCTGTTGGAACTTTTTTATTCTTTTTTTCCCAATTAATTCATTATCGTTTACAGATTCCATGCATGAATAGCATCGGAAATGTATATGTCAAATAAGATCTACCTGCATAAAAGAAAAAAAACATCTTAAGAGAACTAACATATATTCTTTGTTTTCGCCCTTATTCTACATTTTTGATCACGGAAGCTAAGATCTATCCAGCGCTGGAGTATTGAAGGGAAATGAGAAACACGTACATAACGAAATTTGTTCCGAGATAGACCTATATTTAAATCACTTTAACAGACTGTTGTTTTTACGCCTGCTCAATGCAACCGAACGACACATCACATAATTTGATAAATAATGTTGCTAGACCATCCCTTTTGTCTAAAACACGCTAAATCAATAGTTTTCTGCTGAAAAAATCCGTTTCTTTAATAAATCTGTCATTCAGTTGTTGACCTTGTTGTTGTTGTTGTTTTTATTGGTAGCTTAAACTGGAGTTTTGGAAAATTTAGACTAGAAAGGTTGAGATTTATTCAGTTCGCTTTTTATTCTTTCATTACAATTGTTTTTTTTATAATTTAAAGTCAAGATAGATGCTTCATTCTTTGCTCGCTTCAAAATTTAAACAAAACGGTGACCTTTTTTTTTCTGAATACACAAAGAACATGTATATATGCGCGGTGTAAAGCCTTGGATCAGATTGGAATAAGAATGTTATTTTTAAAAAGATTTTACCCGAAATTGAGGATTAAATTCCCAAAATATGTATGTAATAAGTAGATTAGCGGACTCGCTTTTTCAACCGAATCACACCCCATTCTCATGAAATAGTTTTCATATCACATTTGTTCAATTAGTTAATCTCTTTTCTTTTCTGTCATAGATGATGTGATGCATCACACAGCAACGCAAACTACTTCTGTCCCATGTTGTTCTGTTGTCTTATTTATAAATTACTGCTTTACAACGAAAACATCGTAACTGCAGTTTAGAACAAGCTGCAGTTATGAGGTTTTCGTCGAAAAGCGATGATATAGCACGTGTCCCTTTCAGATGTAAAGATAAGTACAAGTTTAGCTTATCTGTGACGCCTTGCTATGAGTACACTTCAAACTTATTTTTGGTGAATTCTATTCGCTTTCAAAGGTCAATTGAACAATCCAGTTGTCATTTAAACGCGACACAATTAGATTGTTAGTATTCAACATAACTGAGAGGAGCAGTTAAATTAACAGGGATCAGATTTGCAACTAAACAATGGCATGTAACCAGTAGCCTGAATTATTCGGTGTCACATTTACGTTTGCACCTGGAACCAACCTATCTCTCATCCTCTTCACAAATCTGGTTATTATCGAAAACTAGAGGGCCAAGATGGCCCTGGATCGCTCACCTAATAGAAGTTTGAAACTTTGTCCATGCAGAACAAGACCCTCCTTTTACATGACCTAGGTATCTCTAAGACAAGAACACGACACTTAATTAAGATGCGAGATTATGATCCAGCTGAAAACAGCATTTTTAATCTTTAATGATCAATATTCGTAGCTGTTAAAGTGAAAACCAATTCGATAAAAAACATCAATTTTGTCATAATCCAGGGCACATAACTCTGTTTTGATAAAGATATTCTCATCAACCTTATGTCCAAGTTGTTTTTTTTTTTTGTTTTGTTTTTTTATTGGTCAATATTTATTGCTGTTTGAGTGAAATTAAAAACGAAATTGGCAATTTTGTCACCATCAAGGGTACACAACTCTGGTTTTTCTAGCCCGATCAATATGAAAGATGAAATCATATAAGATCTCATGGTCACCTACATTGTGACCAAGTTGTGTCTTGATTGGTCAATATTTGTGTTTTTTAGAGTTACAATAAAGTCGAAAACGGCAATTTTGGGAAATTCAAGGGCCAATTACTCTGGTTTCTTTGGTCCGATCAAGCTGAAAATTTAACTCATTCAGCATCTTATGGTTACCAACATTGTTGTCATATTTTGTCTTGATTAGTCAATAAATGTAGATGCTAAAGTATAAACAAAGTCGAAAACGGCAAATTTGTCGAATTCAAGGGCACATAACTCCAGACTTCCTACTTCGATGACACTTAAAAACCAATTCATTCATTATTGTATGGTTACCAACATTCTAGCCATGTTTTGTCTTGATTGGTCAATATTTGTAGATGCTAGAGTGGTAACAAAGTCAAAACTAGCTATTTTTGATATTCAAGGGCGCATAACTCCGGACTTCCTGATCCGATCTGACCCAAAATCAAACTCGTCCAAGAGCTTATTGTCATACATGTTTAGACCAAGTTGGTCAAGATTGGACAACATTTGCAGACGCTAGAGTGGTAACAAAGTCAAAACTAGCGATTTTTGATATTCAAGGGCGCATAACTCCAGACTTCCTGATTCGATCTGACCCAAAATCAAACTCGTCCAAGACCTTATTGTCATACATGTTTTGACCAAGTTTGGTTAAGATTGGTCAATATTTGTAGGTGCTAGAATGGTAACAAAGTCAAAACTAGCTATTTTTTATATTCAAGGGTGCATAACTCCGGACTTCCTGATCCGATCAACCCAAAATGGAACTCATCCAAGAACTTATGGTCATACATGTTTTGACCAAATTTGATTAAGATTTGTCAATATTTGTAGATACTAGAATGGTAACTAAGTCAAAACTAGCCGTTTTTGACGTTCAAGGGCACATTACTCTCTACTTCCTGGTCCGATCTGGCTCAAAATTAAACTCCTCCGAGAACTTATGGTCATACATGTTTTGACCATTTTTGGTTAAGATTGTTCAATATTTGTGGGTGCTAGAGTGGTAACAACAAATTGTGAACAGACGGACAGACAAACGGACGGACGGACGCCGACGAACAAAAGGCGACCACAATAGCTCACCTTGAGCACTTCGTGTTCAGGTGAGCTAAAAAGGAGAAGATGCTGATTAATGGTATTCTAGTCATTACTTTTTATAGTATTTGTAAAGTAAAAGTATCATAAATATATAAGAGGATGTGTGTACTTATCTTCATTACACAGTACACATTGACTCACGTGTGTTCCTTTTTGTTATCCAAACAATCTTTATTGTTATTACTTCATTTGTTTTACAGTCTCTTTTATGAAAGTGGAATTGAAAACTTAAATGAAAAATCAACTCGTTGTTCGGTTTCTCATTTATTTTTCAAATAAAGAGAGAAAATCGGACAAGAGAAAATAGCCCCATATCTGCCAATCATTTCGACACATCTCCGAAATCACTTTAAAAAACAAACGATCGCAATCACCAAGTTCTCGATTTTATGACGTCTTCAGAATGAGCTTTCAATGAAATCGAAGAACACGACCCTTATTCTGGTTAAAACTTACCCCTGAAATATTTCATTCATCGCATACAACCTGTGGTCTTAAAGAATCAATTAGCTTTATATGAGTAAATCTATGCACTTGAACAGGTCTGATTGATAAACACTGGTATTCATTAGACTTCCAATTCACGAGCATTTCAGTTCGGCTGACCGCACATTCGAACACTTGGAAATTTTTGTCATTTAATCAAGTGAGGCTTTGAACAAACAAACAAACAAACAAAGAGGTGTACGAACCTACATCTGAAGTAAGTAATTAAACGTTTTGTAGAATTGATGAAAATGTCTTAAATGTATTCATGTAAGGCTCATAATTCTATTCATGTTTGAATGAACAGCATCTAAGATGCATTCGATCCTGTATATCGCTGCTTTTCTTCGAAAACCTCCTAACTGCAGCTTGTTTTAAGCTGCAGTTACGAGGTTTTCGTAGAAAAGCGACGATATGAGTAATCAGATAGGCGAAGACTTGCTTAATCTTTTCTCTGGGAATTCTTATTTTTCACAAACCTAATTAAAAAAGATCGGAAAACATGATACGAAATAAGAAAAATGCTGGAAGTCAGCATTTTTTTTATTTTTCTGGCTCTATTAATTCCATGCTATGACCTTCAGATATCTTTATTTAACACTGTACATTTCATGATTGTTATATGTGACCCGTCACGCTAAAAGGAACCTTATAGCATGTGTGAAAAATATCGACCCTAGTCAGTCTGCGCAGTCCGCGCAGCCAGACTAGGGCCGACACTTTTCACTTGTATGTAATTTTCTAAATCTGGAATGTTTTCCCAAACTTACTATATGTCCATGTTTCGCATACGGGATCTGGTTGACCTGTGCCGAGTTTGACAAGTTTGTCAAAATTTTGATTTTTGGAGTTCGGATAAGGTCCATTTTAGCGTGACGGGTCACAAATAATCTAACTGTATGTTCTTTTTTCTCCTAGGTATTTGGTTCACTTGTGCTGAGTGTCACAAGTTTATCAAAATTTGGATTTTTGTAGTTCGGATAAGGTCCCTTTTAGCGTAACGGGTCACATATTTATATTCTTGTCATGGCATCATGGCATGTTTGATGCTCTAAAATTGTGTCTTTTGATGGACGTTCAAAGTTGCAATGGAACTTTATCATACGGAAGGTGAAATCCGTTTAAGTTAGATAAGCGTCTAGAGCTCTTCCTATCTTTCTGTGCCAACCATACTAGCCGAACAGTTAAGAAACTGTGATGCTTTGTTTATTTCAGAATTATATTCATCTCTCACTGTTTCTTTCGCTAAATTATTTCCAAAACGACACTTTCCTAATACAGCTTCAATTTAAAAGGAGAAATGCTGATTATAAGCATTTTCTTCTTTTCTGTAAATAAATTCCGTAGCCGTTTTATTGGTGACTTCAAAACCTCTATTTAGGAAATGGTTTAAGTTATAGTATCGTCTGCATTTCAGTGTAATTTATACAAGCCTGGGTCTTTAGCTGCTGGAAAGTAATTCCGCAGAATCCGATTGTAGACTGATTAGAGCCTGGCATTTTATGGTTAAGAGCATTTAACAGTTGTCCATCTTACTTTATCCTTTTCCAACAATAAGTGCTGATTACTATGTCACTGTTTGAAAAGTTTTTTGGAAAATATTTACCAGTAGGGAAAAAGACGAAAGATATAAGATATAACCCATTGGCGAAGACCTGCTTCAGAGTAAGCATTAAACCAGATAAAATATAAGTTTATCCTTCTAAACTGTCAATCTACATGATACATAAGGGATAAACAACAAAGTTTTTTGTTGGAAAGTACCATCGGTCCTTATAAGCTTGGTCTATGAACTTGGATCAAGAATATATCGTCGCTTTCCTTATAAAATATCGTTTCTGCAGCTTTAAGCGGTAGAACAACAACTTCAACAGTCATGGTGAAATATTTGCGGATTTTATTATGCCCCCCGTATCGAGAGATCGGGGGCATATTGTTTTACTCATGTCTGTCTGTCCGTCTGTCCGTCTGTCCGTCCGTCCGTCTGTCTGTCCGTCTGTCTGTCAGTCCGAAACTTAACATTGTCATTTTCTCGACAACCATTATGCATACAAAGCTCAAATTTGGTATGTAAACTTCTTTCAATGATATCTATCTGCTCCATGCAATTTGACCTTCCTCAAGGTCATCGTTTAACCCTTTTCAACCCTTAACATGCAACTTAACGCACCAGCTTAACGCAACAACTTAACATTGGCATTTTCTCTAAAAGTATTCCACATACAAAGCTAAAATTTGGTATGTAAACTTCTTTCAATGATATCTATCTGTCCCATGCAATTTGACCTTCCTCAAGGTCATCGTTTAACCCTTATCCACCCTTAACATGCAATTTAACGCGACAACTTAACGCAACACTTAACATTGGCCTTTTCTCCAAAAGTATTCAACATACAAAGATAAAATTTGGTATGTAAACTTCTTTCAATAGTATCTATCTGCTCCATGCAAATTGACCTTCCTCAAGGTCATCGTTTAACCCTTATCCACCCTTAACATGCAACTTAACGCGGCAACTTAACGCACCAACTTAACGTTGGCCTTTTCTCCAAAAGTATTCCACATACAAGGCTAAAATTTGGTATGTAAACTTCTTTCAATGGTATCTATCTGCTCCATGCAAATTGACATTCCTCAAGGTCATTGTTTAACCCTTATCCACCCTTAACATGCAACTTAACGCAGCAACTTAACGCAACACTTAACGTTGGCCTTTTCTCCAAAAGTATTCCACATACAAGGCTAAAATTTGGTATGTAAACTTCTTTCAATGGTATCTATCTGCTCCATGCAAATTGACCTTCCTCAAGGTCATCGTTTAACCCTTATCCACCCTTAACATGCAACTTAACGCGGCAACTTAACGCAACACTTAACGTTGGCCTTTTCTCCAAAAGTATTCCACATACAAAGCTAGTATCTGGTATGTAAACTTCTTTCAATGGTATCTATCTGCTCCATGCAAATTGACCTTCCTCAAGGTCATCGTTTAACCCTTATCCACCCTTAACATGCAACTTAACGCACCAGCTTAACGCAACAACTTAACATTGGCCTTTTCTCTAAAAGTATTCCACATACAAAGCTTAAATTTGGTATGTAAACTTCTTTCAATGATATCTATCTGCCCCATGCAATTTGACCTTCCTCAAGGTCATCGTTTAACCATTATCCACCCTTAACATGCAATTTAACGCGACAACTTAACGCAACACTTAACATTGGCCTTTTCTCCAAAAGTATTCAACATACAAAGACAAAATTTGGTATGTAAACTTCTTTCAATAGTATCTATCTGCTCCATGCAAATTGACCTTCCTCAAGGTCATTGTTTAACCCTTATCCACCCTTAACATGCAACTTAACGCAGCAACTTAACGCAACACTTAACGTTGGCCTTTTCTCCAAAAGTATTCCACATACAAGGCTAAAATTTGGTATGTAAACTTCTTTCAATGGTATCTATCTGCTCCATGCAAATTGACCTTCCTCAAGGTCATTGTTTAACCCTTATCCACCCTTAACATGCAACTTAACGCGGCAACTTAACGCAACACTTAACGTTGGCCTTTTCTCCAAAAGTATTCCACATACAAAGCTAATATCTGGTATGTAAACTTCTTTCAATGGTATCTATCTGCTCCATGCAAATTGACCTTCCTCAAGGTCATCGTTTAACCCTTATCCACCCTTAACATGCAACTTAACGGAGCAACTTAACGCAACACTTAACGTTGGCCTTTTCTCCAAAAGTATTCCACATACAAGGCTAAAATCTGGTATGTAAACTTCTTTCAATGGTATCTATCTGCTCCATGCAAATTGACATTCCTCAAGGTCATCGTTTAACCCTTATCCACCCTTAACATCAGAGCTCCAGATAGGATGCGTATTTGCGTAAAATACGCATTGATTTGGCCTAAATACGCATTTACTTTCATAAAAAATGCGTACATATACGCATTCAAAATAAGGAATACGCATTTGATAATCGTCAGTTAGCGTATCAAGATCGGAGAGCGCCGGAAGAAACACATAGAATAGGAAATTCCAACTATTGAAAATGTTTTGGTCTGTAAAAATAGCTTATCGAAGTGTCTAATATGAATCAGCCAATCAAAACCGGGAATTATTGGGGAATACCGATTACGTCACCAGCCGAGCGAATGCAGATGACAATCGGCTATTCCGTTGATCTACCGAATGCTGCTGAGTGGTGTATTTTGTTCGAATTTCAGTCAATCGTTGATCTCCGTTAATTTTTTATACGGAGCAAATCGATTACTCGATTTTGATTGGATGATAAATATCGGGCCATTGCATCACTTCGTAAATCGGAAATTGCAACTCGAAGAATTTTGTTTTCTTTTTTAATTGGGAAACGAGTAAATCCACACCTGAGCACATCGTAAAGGCGATTTTGGCTGATAATATTTCTGAAGAGGCTCTTCAGTACAGACAATGATAGCCTAGGATGGTAATCTCGTTCAGAAAAAAAAAACAAAAAAAAACACTTGATGGTCGGAAACAAAGCGTGCTTAAATGTCCACGAACCCAAAAATGAAAGTGGGTCGTTCCGGTAGGGTGCCCCTGTTAATTCTAATCCTTTCCTGAACAATTTTTTATCCTTTCTTGAACAAGAGGGTAAAATACTCCTTGCCTCCAAAAAATATCTGGAAATACGCATTGAAAAAAATTCTGAGGGGTAAATACTCTTTGCCTCAAAAAATTATCTGGAACTCTTAACATGCAACTTAACGCGGCAACTTAACGCAACACTTAATGTTGGCCTTTTCTCCAAAAGTATTCCACATACAAAGCTAAAATCTGGTATGTAAACTTCTTTCAATGGTATCTATCTGCTCCATGCAAATTGACCTTCCTCAAGGTCATCGTTTAACCCTTAACCACCCTTTACATGCAACTTAACGCGGCAACTTAACGCAACAACTTAAGGTTGGCCTTTTCTCCAAAAGTATTCCACATACAAGGCTAAAATTTGGTATGTAAACTTTTTTCAATGATATCTATCTGCCCCATGCAATTTGACCTTCCTCAAGGTCATCGTTTAACCCTTATCCACCCTTTACATGCAACTTAATGCTGCAACTTAACATTGGCCTTTTCTCCAAAAGTATTCCACATACAAAGCTCAAATTTCTTATGTAATCTTCTTTCAATGATATTAGGTTAGACGGACAAGGTCATTTATGTAGGTCAAGGTCAAATTTCAATTAAGGTCATAATTATAGAAAAATAGCCATTTCGGGGGCATTTGTGTTTCACAAACACATCTTGTTTTTGTATACCAATAACCACATAATATATAGCAGAAATAAAGAACCAAAGTGCCATACACAATATGTGGGATATGTGACCGCTCGACCTTGATCGC
This sequence comes from Fragum sueziense, assembly GCA_963680895.1. NCBI lineage: Eukaryota > Metazoa > Mollusca > Bivalvia > Cardiida > Cardiidae > Fragum > Fragum sueziense. Next base: position 66,741,218 of record OY804596.1, on the reverse strand, counting down.
TCTAGATCTTGAAATTTGCATTGAACTCTCTGTACTCATTGTGAACAAAATGCATAAAACGACGCATTAATGGTACATAAAAGACAAGTTTCTCGTAATATGAAATACAAGCGGTGCATAGACGTGGCATTATAGTGCATAAAAGGCAGCAAATTATATTTATCTGAGAGATGCACCGCTAATCGTAGACATGCAAACCTTGAATTATCCCAATTTATCACGCGAACATTTCGATTATAGGTAATAAATGTTGCGTAAGGGAGAAAGACTGGTTCGGTTGGAAAGTGGGGTAGTAAAGTCTTCAGTTCGCATATCGTCGCTCTTCATTAAAACCCGAAAAATTACGGATTTTTTATTGTTTCTGAGTAACCCATCACACAATATGCAATATTGGTACATGTTCATGTGATATTTGAAATCTAATATGCTCTGTGATCGCCGAAAGCGCAATATTTTAACTTGTAATTTAATCATAATGTGGAGTGTCATGGAAAAATGAATTTTACGGTGTAGTTTTAATTTTGACCCAACATAATAATACAATGTTGTACAACTGGTTATCTTATTTTATCAAATATGTATTCAGCAACATTTCAAGCAAATTCCACTCGGTTCATTATCATATTTTCCACAACTCCAATGCAGAAACTGTTCTACCGAATGTAACATCATGATTTATTTTATCGTCAGTAATTTTTTAGAAATGCTTATTTACATGCCAAGAATCGTTCCCACGTGATCTCTGTGATAAAGCCAATCTAAGATATTGATTAGACTGGGAAAACTTCAGTAATCACTCCTGTCAAAATGATATTGAACTCAGATACGATCCAGGTTCTGTCTCATAGCTAAATCGAACGAACTCAAAATTGACTAATGATTGTAAAGAATAGTTTATGCGTGAAAAATATTAAGGCAAATAAATGCTAATAATTAGCATTTTGTTCTTTCGTCTCAATGTTTTCCCTGTGTTTTATTTCCTTGTAGAAACGCCAAAGACAGGTCTTACTTAGAAAAAGAGTTATCAAGTCTGAGCTGTAGGCTAGGTTCCCTTATAGTTCTTCTCGACACAACAATACAAAGTTGTATAATCTGATATCTTGTCATATCAAGATATGCAGTCTGCAACATTTCAATGGAATTCAATCAGACATTGCAGATTAGTATTATTGTTTTTCTACGTCCAGATGCACAAATTATTTTACCAAATGCAACAATACAATTTGTTTTATCACCAAGAGTTGAAGTCAGACAGAGCGCTTTATTATTATTGTTTTCTCGATTTAAATGCAGAATCTGTTCTACCAAATGCAACAACACAATTTGTTTTATCATCAGTAATTTTCTAGAAATGCTTGTTTGCATGCCAACAATCGTTCCCACGTGACCTCTGAGATAAAGCCAATCTAAGATATTGATCAAACAGGGTAAACTTCAGTAATCACTCCTGTCAAAATAATATTAAACAGATGGAACAATATTCTCAGATACGATCCAGATTTCGTCTCATATCTCAATCGAACGAACGTGAAATTTGCTTATCCATAGATATGTATTTTGTTTATTGAAAATATTGAGACAACAGTAGAAAATGTTGGTTATTAGCATTTTTGTCTTTTGCCTCAATGTTTTCCCTGTGTTTTATTTCCTTGTAGAAACGCTAAAGACAGGTCTTACTTAGAAAAAGAGTTATCAAGTCTGAGCTGTAGGCTAGGTTCCCTTATAGTTCTTCTCGACACAACAATACAAAGTTGTATAATCTGATATCTTGTCATATCAAGATATGCAGTCTGCAACATTTCAATGGAATTCAATCAGACATTGCAGATTAGTATTATTGTTTTTCTACGTCCAGATGCACAAATTATTTTACCAAATGCAACAACACAATTTGTTTTATCTTCAGTAATTTCGTAGAAATGCTTGTTTGCATGCCAAGAATCGTTCCCACGTGACCTCTTTGATAAAGCCAATCTAAAATGTTGATCAGACTGGGAAAACTTCAGTAATCACTCCTGTCAAAATGATATTAAACAGACGGAACAATATTCTCGGATACGATCCAGATCCCGTCTCGTAGCTGAATCGAACAAACTTAAAATTGCCTTATTGATAGAGAATATTATTTTCGTGCATGGAAAATATTGGGACAAAAGAACACGCTGAGTATCAGTATTTTCTTCTTTTGCCTCAATGTTTTCCCTATTTTATTCCTTAGAACTAGATGTTTCTTGGAAAATAGTTATCAAGGCTGAGATGCAAGCTACTTATATGCTATTTCTACTCAAAATGATAACAGAATGTTCAATCATCTGTTTTTTAATATCAAGATTTGTAGTCTGTATCGTTTTAATGCAATTCAATCAGACAACTCAGTTCATTATTACATGTATATTCTCTACAATTCCAATGCAGAAATTGTTAGACCAAATGCAACAACACATTTTATTTTATCACCAGTTATTTTCTAGAAATGCTTGTTTGCATGCCAACAATCGTTCCCACGTGACCTCTGTGATAATGCCAATCTAAGATATTGATCAGACTGGGAAAACTTCAGACATCACTCCTGTCAAAATGATATTAAACAGACTATACAATATTCTCGGATACGATACAGATTCCGTCATATATCTTTAGAAATCGAACGAACTTAAAATCGGCTTGTTATAGTGCACTTAAACCAATCTCCTTCGCAGTTATCTCCCCTGAATTGGAATTGGGGAGATCTCTGCCGGCACAGCTTGAGTTACCAAGATTTCAGGTTATTGAATAATTTATTATTTTTATTTTTATTTAAAAAAGTAAACACGGTTTTAGTGATGTTTTAAGAATATGAGGTGTCAGATATGAATATAAAAACCAAATACATATGTATGATTGAATTTGAAAAATGAGTTCAGAAATATAAAAAAATTCCGCCATCTTTACCATATCACGTGACATTCACCATGGTCACATGATTTATATGCCTGCAGTGATAATGTGTAAAGCATTGTCGTTGTGTGGAGTTTGCACTTAAACTTACCCGGAACAGCGTTGTCTGCCCTTGCAAAATATGTTATTTTCAGTGTTTTAAGCAAACCATTACATGTGTGCATGTCTTGGGTTATTTCTGGTGCACTATATTAAAGACTCCATCAAAATGAAAGCTGTTTGGTTTCTACAACGGAAGAATTTTTTAAAGCAAGGAAGATAATGAAGCAGAAAAAGAAAATATTAATGATTCGTCATTCTACTAAATATTTTCAAAAGATTTTAGAGGTGACGCCAAACCCATTATTTCGTGAAATAATAAAAAATAATTAGAACATTTGTTAGAGTAAATGTGAGATGGAGCATATCTGAAACTATGTAGCTTATCATTTCGCATCTTCGCAAGCCAAGGGTGACATCTACGACGTAACGTCGTTTCCGTATTCACCCTTGGCGGATTTAGTCCGATTTTCTTGGCCTCCTGGAAAGCGTTTTCATTGGTTCCAGCGAGGTCTCAAAATCATGACAACGGGCGGGAAAAAGCATTGCATTTGCAACTCAAAAACGCAAAGATGTGCGATTTTTCCTAAGAATTTGACTGCAATAGACAGGAATTCCCTAACTTTAATCGACGAATTATCATACTTTCGACAATTCGACCAAAAAAGCATCTAACTTTTACATAATCCGCATAACTTATGACGCGAAAGACAACGCGCGTTAATGACGTCATCAATGGTGGACGTAAACAACCAGCAGAACAACCGTTAGGCGGCGCTTCACGATTTCAAGAAAATCGGACTAAATCCGCCAAGGGTGAATACAAACGTAGGTGGGTTCAACCTTGGCTAGCGAAGATGATCATTCCGCAGTTTCGCGTATTTCATTATGACAGGTAAATCATAAGAGAGGTTGCAGCATTGATATATAAAAGCCAACAGTGTTTGAAATATCGTTTGTACAAATGTTCATAAAATCAAGATAAATTATAAGATGTTTGTTTAAGAACGGATATAAAAGTAATCTACCCTTTAAGTAGTAAACTTCAAGAATGCATTTATCTATCATAAACGAGAAAATGCTATTCCCTTTTTTCTGCATCAGTAAATGTAGCCATTTTCGTCTTTGATGAGGATTGTTGTATATTTGTATTATTAATGATTTAATTTGTATTTATGAACAGAACATATTGATCAAGTAAATACTCTAGACTGGATTCAAAACCTGTACATTTTCTAGACGTGTTTGCAGCATTGGGAATAGGTTTCTTTGAACTAGCAAAATAGCAAAAAACACTATTAACCTTTTCACAAAAGAGCTCTGACTTTGATGATTTTGGAAAATTTGAAGCCAACAGACAGAGATAATGATAAATGTCAATTTCTTCTTTGACTTCAATATATTCTGTTTTTTTTTACATGCTTCCATGTGTCATCTGTGCCAGCTTTCAAAATAGATGCACATAAACTATTGACTTTTGGAGAAAAGTTATCCCTTTACTAAACCCACTACCAGATTGGAAAAAAATGGATTGTTCCAATATGAAGGGTGATACAGAAGACAATTTCTAGTTGATGAAACTTTAAAATATCTCCGTTTTGGGTAAGAAAAAAATTTGGAAAATGAAAAAATTGCTTGTCACAAGCAATTTCTTCATATTACTACAATGTTTTCCCAATCCCTTTCTTGTTAGGGAGTCAAAAGGCGTCATTGTGCAGTAATGTGTTCTTTAAAAAAACAACAATGTCTAGTATGGTCTGATTCAAATGCTGATGTAGACAACAAATTAGATCTAAATAAAGATTTGCTTCATATACAATACAACAAAGAAATTATTGAGAGACAAAAGGAGAAAATGCTGCTTATTTGCATTTTTTCTTTTGTCTGAATGTTTTCCTATGGTTAACCCTTTCCCGGGATTAAAAACCTGGCTTTGATTTTCACTTTTCAACGACAACATCATCTGGATAACATTGGATGAAAAGACGTTAATTTTGATTACCATCAACCTTTTCTATCAATGTTTCCATGCCCTAGTTTAACGGCTCCATGCAAACTATTGTTAGACTATTCCTTTACAACCTACAGTTAATCAACTGTTTTTAAAACAAGACAAAGTTTTAGAACGGTTAAAAAGAAAGCTGTTGTAACCACAAATTTAAATGGAAACGGGATAATATTTAGCGTTTTCTTTTTTTCTTTCCAGTTTCCCTATTCTATTGAAACACTATTGAAGGTTCCACTTCACACTTAATTTGTCGCCTAAATCTCCTTCAATTTGGATTAGTAAAAATATGTGTCGTTTGGGAAAGGTTCAGAGGCCATTTCTCGGATTCTCGGCTGCAGACAACGTTTCATTATTTCATTAACAGCTTCGCGATTTTCCGTGTTAAAATACAGACTATCGCGTTTGCTTTAACAACATGACATGTTTTTTGTTTTCAGAACCATACTAATTCACAAAAACCCTTTTTTTTTTGTCTTCATTCACTCTTTCTAGAAAAAGAATTAAAAACATCAGTGGTGCTTTAATTCAAAGGTGTTGCAGGAGACAGAGTCAATATTTTCACAGATCAGACAGTGGTTATGGAAAAACGTACAAAAAAATGAGAGAAAATACGTTGCTAGTTGCTAAGGTGCTAGTTATCAATATTTTTCTTCTCTCTACATGTTTTCCAAGGCCATTCTACCATTGACGTAAAAGGCAGATCTTATCTTAAAATGTATTTACCCATTCCCAAAGAGTGACGCATTTTGGCGCACTTAGGAGTAAAAGCCTTGAGAAACATTGTGGCAAATGAAGAAATTGCTTGTGAAAAGCAATTTCTTCATTTCCCACAATGTTTTCTACCCCCAAAAGAGACCCAACAAATTCAAAATCGCATTCACTTTCAGGTGTCGTCTGCAAAACCATTGCATTTAGACCGGTCTAAAATGTTGTCTTGTAATGGATTAAATGTTTGTCACAGCTGAACATCCGAGGTATCTAACATGACTTTCCTTTTTCAGTAAATGTCACCGTCTTTGATGAGGCTCTTTACAGTCATCTTTTAACTGCTATTGATTATGACCCTTTCAGTTTATTGACATCGTTTAACCCTTTCTTTCTTTCAAACCAAGACATTATTTTAACGTTCCTAGTAGAAATTTCATGATTATGATATAGATTTAGCATCACCTTCTTTAGCCTCAATATGTTGTGTGTTAACACCAATCTTATCTTTATCAACTTTCAGTAACTTTCAAGTTGGATAATCCTAAAATTCTGTTGTTTGTGAGGGTAAAACAAATGAGAAAGGTCAAGAAATGATGTAAACGTCTTTCATTTGTCACCTCGGCTATATCGTCTTCTGATAATTGCCAAGACTAATAGCGTCACATGTCGTGAAATATGTATCTGGCCAGTTGAGGAAGTTTCAGATGACTTATGTGTTTTATAAGTTGAAGATCTAATGGTTTCTAGAGCTGAAACGAGTACTCGAGTACCCGCGGGTAGAGTACAAAATTGCGAGTACTCGGATACAGATTTATTACCCGTTATCCGATAATTAATTTAGGCTAATGTACAGCATGTTACCAAATTCACATCAGATAGTGGGGGGTGCTCACTGACATTTGGAAATCCATCAATGGGAACATGGAGTAAACTCGTCTGCATGTTCTGTTGGTTAATTACTCCTTTACCACAATTGGGTTTAGCTATCTAAATTCACGAAGTACGGCGGAGGTGGTGCAGTTGTAACGCACTGGACTTGAAACACAATGGATCGCTGCTTCGATCTTCCGCTTCTCCAGTCTTTCGAATGAGACTTTAAACCGGGGTCCCGTCTCCATATGACCTTATCTGTTGAGTGGGATGTAAAACTCCATACAATCCAATAAATTCACGAAGTATCCGTTTTTGCGTGCGGGATACAAGTACCGGCGGGAAAATTGTTAGACGGGTACTCGAGCAGAATTTTGTACCCGTTTCAGCCCTAATGGTGACGCTTGAGCATTGTTACCGTAAAGTTGATTCATCTCGAAAGTCGGCAGTAAAAGTGTGGCATCAGGAAATAGGGAACGATTTTATCCAGTAAATGGTGACGTAATTTTCGGACAAACAATTGTATTTCCGTAAGTGTTGATATAAAATCTCGTAACTACGGCTTGATCCAAGCCGTAGTTACGAAATTTTATAACAACACCGACTGTTTATCAAAACATAACGGTAAACCCAGTCTATTTTTAGAGCGAAAATCATTGCCATTCTATGTAATCAAAAATAAGTAAAATGTCCCTTATACATTGTATAGGGGTGACAACACAAAAACACGCCTCTACTGTTTCTGAGGGAACATGAAATCATATTTTTCTATGCTAAGAATGAATGTCCCAAACTGTTCTATGATGACTGGTATAACAACATTTCTAGGATAATCTCAGATTCCTAGATCAAATTAGTGTCTCGGACATCGATCCCAATGGAGATTTGCTGGTAGAAGACAAAAACACCACAACTAAAAAGTGATCAATTTGTAATTACGACACTTTGGCCTGCCAAACACCACGAGGATGGTGTGCGATTGCTATTTTCACGCCCACCTTGTGTTTAATTATCTGGTATGACAGACATTATATTTGAACAGTACTGACTTAATCCATATCCCACTACATGTAAGCGACTGGTGGAAACGCAAAAAAATGATACCCAGTTGCTTGACCTGCCTACATATTTGCAACGGCTTAGAATTACATTAACGTTCGGACAACATAAAACTTCAATAAACAGCTGTCTCTTTTTTCGCCGATTTTGAATTCTAAAAGTTTGGTTTACTTTAACCCACGATCATTGATATGAGTCTCCAGTCGGCTGTTAACCTTCGGCAGCCACATCATTTTGGCTTTCTACTCTCCCGTGTACCTTTTTATGCACCTGGGTGAAGATAAGCGACCTATGGGTAGCTTTTTTGTTCAGAAAAATTCCCTTGACACTAGAGGGAATTGAACCCAGGACCCTTCGATCCAAAATCCAACGCCCTACCACTAGATCTCGGTGCCCACTGGGGGAGGGGGCTAAATCAATGTTCGTCTAAGTTCATAATTGTCGTTACGTGATTAACCTTTTCTTTCTAAAGTAACCAACGATATTTAATTCTAATTGCTAAATCGGTATCCGTGGTCATGGGATGCATCATATGCTCACGATCAAGCCGTTTCGGTTGGTCTTGGATTTGCTATCGGCTCAACGTAAGTTAATCTGGTGAAAATTCAAAAGAGACAAAACAAAGACTGACTAGTGTGACCTTCTTTCCATAAGGTATTACATCTACCATTAGATATCAAACTATGTGTGTCATCCGTGGCAACGGATCCGGATACCCCCATTAATTACCATTGTCACGGATGACGCTCGAAAATAACCGGTTTGTATCAACTGATAGATGTAATAGCTTAACACCCATCTAATCGAAGATAAATCTAATACGTTTTCATAACGTTACCATTGATGTTACTTGGTGTAGAGCTAGTCCTGATTTTAGCCAAGCAGAGTAATTTTTGTCACCTTCAACGGATGTCAATGAAAGTTTGCTTGAATAATCGTTCTTATCTTCCTGTTGATGTTTACTAACCAAATTATCCACCAGAATTAAGTTCGTGACGATACATTGACTGTGAATCTTATCCTTGTCATCGTAATGCTGATTTGAACAACCAGGGCACATCACTCTACAAGAAATCTCTTGAATTTTACCGAAGGTTATAGGCTATCATATCGATGCTTTCCAGCAAAAACCTCCTAACTGCAGCATATTTTAAGGTGCAGTTCTGAGGTTTTTGTATGTAAAACGACGATATTTTGGTATTTTGACATGTTTTTACATTTCTTTTATTCAGTCAATCTGATTTTAGTTGTCGACTTACACCATTCATTCTTTTACTCACTCGATAGTTCACCTCTCTTCTTTTAGTTTTCTTACGTATCTATTATATAGAGTTCAATAAAAGTAGTCCACCCCTAATGAAATTCGGGCGTCGGAATTAACCGGGTGACGTCGAAAACATTCGGCGGTGGAATTTTCCACCGCCGAATGTTTACGACCGCGCCCGAACAAGTTTGGATACGTAACGAAGACGCTCGAAAAAATTCGATGTTTTATTAATCTCAAAATGGCCACATTACGGATATTCTAACTTAAAACAACTTCGTGGTGAAAGATGATTAACAGAATTTGTTCATTGATAACAATTTTAAAAATGTCAAAAATGGAATTACATTTTTGTCTCTGAAATAGAAAAAAATCTTAAATTACAAATACGAATGGAATGTCCTGAAAACAGTTATCAGTTTTGTATGTAGACCTATACTACGTTGACATGTCTGACAGGAAAACTCTCCATGTTTTCGTCAGGTCATTTGAATATCAGTTACAGCCGAGTTTTTTTTTTCAATTTATTTTAAATAATGAACTCTGTAGATACAATTTGAATCTACATGAAGGAATGATATATTTATACTGAATATTTTGCGTCGTTCCTGTCCATTTCTTTTCTTTAATTCCAAGTATTTCTAAGTGTATGTGACAACTTATTCACTTTAAATGAGTTTGCGCTAGGCGATCAACTTGTTTATTAATCAAAAGTTTCGTCACTATGCTGTCTTTTGTGTGTTTGTGTGTGTGTGTGTTTTGTTTTTCTTCAGACAAATGACGTGTAGTTGCGTAATTTGCGTTACAATAATTATAAACATACCAATATCATAACGTAACATGATCATTATTATCCCTGGCAAGAATCGCGTTTAGGAATATTTTGTTGGTTAATTAAAGACCAAATCGAGTTTTCGGGCACATCAAAACGCCCGTGCTATTTCATTCAGTAACTTATTGGCAGTTTTCACGTAACCACTTCGTCATCCTCTGATTTCTCAAGAGTCTACATAGTTTCATAGAAAAACCCTTCGAGACTTTATTATGTATTCAATTTCTTTATTTATTAATTTTCTCCGCTTAATTTGTCTGGGGTTAGAGTATTGCGACGCATAAATTGGCAACGTGTGACATATATTAAAACCAAGGATTAACCCCAGATGGTTAAGAATATGCTTTCACAATTTACAGAAATAGCAAGGATTTAATGTTCATAGTTTTCTATAAATAGTCATGTAATTCGCATTACCTAAGCGCAATTTCTTGTGAACGCTTTTTTGTGTCCCCAAGCAATTTCTATTATGGGCGGCAAAAGCAGGTCTTGTTTGGGAAAGAGTTAATGCTTGTCGTTCTGGAATTATCTGACCTCGAAATGGACAAAAATGCCTAACTTCACTGACAAACCACTCTCAGGCCTATATGCGCAGTTCCGAGATTGTTATTATAATAGTGTTTGAAAAAATATTTCCTCGCCAACGGTTCAAATAGGTCAATCAGTTTACCAAATCCTGAAGAGTAATCTACAATTCATTTTTAGATAAAATAAATATATAGAAGCAAAAGCTCCACGACGTAGATAAAACACCCCGAATCAATTCGACGATACAACGCAATACTATGATAAGTCCGTATATACTGACCACATAAAGTAACGCAACACTCATTTAATAACAAATATCTGAAAACTTGTTAATAAATTTAAAGATATTTTTGTTTTGACTTTATATATAACATTTCATCAAATAGTAAACGAAACATCATAAGTATGCTAAGACATTTACAGACAGAAATTTCAACCCAAAGACACCCGGTGTAAATTCAAAAGTCACAAACAATTTCATTGTTATAATCATCCCTTGTATTCATAAAAACTGACATGTTCGTCACATTGACACCATTTTTGGAGCGGTTTGATGTTAAAGAAACTTAGTTCACTCATCCTGAAGGATTGTTCGTTCGCAAAACAGGTTTGTTGGAGGATTAAGACTACCAGGAACGCATCTATTCAGACAATCCCAAAAGTGTTCGATAGCAGACGTGTTCTCGAATAAGGGCAGTAACCTTGTTTTGCTGCACAACCGTCGTGTGAAAGCAACAGTGTGTGCAGGGGCGCCATCCTTTTTCACCATGCCATTGACTCTTCCTACATAATATCAGGGACAACAGGGTGCAACACATTGTCAACGTACTTACGAGTATCGCCTTTGGAATTCAATAGTCTTTATGCGGAAGCAAATGAGCCATCTTTGAATTTACGTAGAAAGAAATTATCAATGGATTATTATTTAAAACTTAAATCTAACCCAGATAATCCTACACATGACGTTGTATTTGAGCCTCTTTATGAAGAGGAATTTAATAAGAAGGAATCAGTTATACCTCCTTTCAGTTTACGTTGTAAATCAGATGTAAATTCTCTAGATTTTGATCTAGATGACGTGGCCGAACATAAAGTTCCAAACGTACCTTTGTGGACGTTAAAAAGCCCCACCTTTATTTATGACCTTGCTTCAACGAAAAAGTCGGAAACTGATCCTTTAGTATTTAAAACTAAATTCCTTGAAGTACAAGAAAAGCACATGCTCCATTTGCAAATTTATACCGATGGTTCTAAAAGCGAAGAAAAAGTTGCTTCAGCTGCCATTTTAGATGGCTTCAAATATCAGTATCGTTTGCCCGATAACTCGTCCATTTTCTCTGCCGAGCTCAAGGCTATTGACCTTGCGCTCGAGCACATCATTGAAAATGGCTATTGGCGCTACATTATTTTTACAGACTCTTTGTCCTGTATGCAAGCGCTCGAGCACGAAAAAACGGACAATCCTATTATTGTGAAACTTCTTGAGAAGCTGTCTCGTCTGTATGCTTCTGACGAAGATACTGATATTGTTTTTTGTTGGCTTCCAAGTCATTGCGGTCTATGTGGCAACGAAGAGGCAGACAAAGCTGCCAAGGAGGCGTTGTTACTAGATATTTTACCTTTTAAAGTCCCTTTTACTGATTTTAAACCCCTGATAAATAGTTTTATTCAAAATGTATGGCAAAATTGTTGGAGCGACGAGGCTAATCACCAAAATAAATTGTTTAGTATTAAACCTGCACTTGGTGAATGGCTGCCAGGTCTTCGATCTGACCGTCGCGAAGAGTTAGTTTTGGCCCGACTACGAATTGGTCACACACATTTGACGCATTCGTACTTATTAAAAAACGAGGAACAACCTCAATGCATTCCTTGTAACGAGGCACTAACTGTTCAGCATCTACTAATTGATTGTGTAGATGTAGCCATCATTAGAAACAGGCACTTTAACGTTGATAATTTGAAATCATTATTTGATACCGTGAGGCCTGAATCGATTTTTAACTTTCTTAAGGAGTGTAATCTCTTTAAAAAGATTTAGCTCTTTTTATTATAGTCTGTGATATTTGATCTGTGATACTTTTGTTACGTTTGATATTCTATATTTTTTTGTTCTGTGGATTTTCTGGTCGGGTGGACTCGGACATGGGTGTTCTCTGATCTGGGAGGAGCCCATGTCTTTTCGTCCTCACATCAGATTATTCATGGTGCATGACTGTTTTTGTTTAGTTTTAATATTGTGTTATAATAATAGTTTTGATTATTTTTATACAAGGTTACTTTATCTATTCATGAATTAGATATATATTCACTACACTGTACCTTTCTGGATGTTTATGTAATTATCTACATATCTGTAACTTTGAATACATCCAGGTATGTGTTGCTATTGCGCCCAATATGACCTTAGTAGTCGACGGGCCTTAAAACACTATTCATTCATTGTTTGTCCCAGCCCGCCTGCCTGGGCGTTTGGGGTGAATTCCACGACTTTATGCAAACATTCGAAGCACAGAACTGCAACTCTTAAACTGAATCAGACCGTCTTTGGATGGATTAGTTGTCTTAAATGGCGAAAATTATCCCAAAATCTAGTCAATAACAGATATAAAACGGGTTGCTTTTGGTTGAATAATTCATTTGCGATGGCTTATCCATGTCTGTCAATGTTCATTTATGTGGAATCTGCTGCTATTAGGAATTTGTTCCAATGTTCAGAGCTCTTTGGCTAATACCCTACGGACTGATTGTAACTGGCCCAGTCGATGATCTGGATCGACCCTGCACTTTGGCGTTTGCTATATTTTGGTACCAATACCTTGAAATTGAAGAGAATTTGGACGCAAAGCTTTTAAGTCCCTGCCAATTGAATTTTTCAGAACTCAAATTCACCTGATATGTCGACGGCTGATTTCCGGATGTTATGACATGACGCTTAGTGCGCACAGTGACATTCTTTTGTGTTTTTACTGTGTAAATGACAACACACTATCAGTAAAACTATCTTTAAGGATTGTTTCTTAACTTGCAAGACGTTAGGACGTCTTAAACGTAAAACAATAAAGGGACGTAATTCTGGCAAGTTCGTTGGAAATTGAAATATTTCATTTAAAATTTCTATCATAATCCTTCCTTGCGAACTATAGAAAGTACCGTTTTTTATCCTGGTTTGTTAAAAACAAAAATATTGAAATTTGAAAATGTTGCGTTACTTTATGTGGTAAGTATATTCTATATACGAGCCGGAATCTTGAAAAGGGACCCTTATAGCATTTTGCAAAACCCAAGTTTCGAGATAGGCCTGTGGTTAAATGTAGTTTAAAGCTGGAGGGTAATAGATGGTCTAATTGCAAAAAAATGATTTTTTTAAAAAAAATATGTAAAACTTTTGTGTTGGGCACCTCAGAATGGTTAATAATATACGATTCAGACAGAGATTGAGCCGAAATTATAAGAGAGGCAGTCGAATTTAGGGAGAATCAAAACCCAAATTCAACTCCGTCACAGATGCGGTTGAATTTATTTTTTAACTGTCACGCATGCGCATACAGCGCGGACCAAGATTCAAACGAGATTCATACTTGAATTTCAATATGACGTCATCATGTATGTTGTGACGTCATTCAAGAAAGTCGCATGTCCTACTGTTTTGACCTACTTTCGACATCGCTTCATGAATTTGGTATCAAATTGCGAAAAAATGAGTCGTTGCTTCAATAGTTTGTCGTAATCATTTAATAAGGTCATATAAAGCTTAAAAAGTGTACATTTCGTTTGTTTTTGACAAATTTTCGGTCCAAATCTGGGAAATAGCAGCTGTAAAGTGACATTTCAGAATTTTTTGTCATAAATTTTACTTTTATTTTTATCTGAAAGAGCATATTTCCTTATGAAAATTCTGAAAATTTCGAGCCAAAATATTGCGCCGTTTACGAGAAATTTATAGTTTTGTGTTAAAATTGAACAAATTGTTGTGGACAACAGTACGGATATATGCAATTTATCGATTATGTCTCAACTTTTAATGCGTGTTTCTCGCTTATTGGCAACAACTTCAAAAAACCAATAGTATTTATACTCATTAGAATAACAAATCTTGGCATCAAGACATACTTTAAAAAATTGAAATTAGAATGAAATGTCCCTTTAAAATGGATCTCATCAACTAACTCACAGTTGCTACTGGTCTTTAACAAGCTTTTGGTGATCAATATTGATCTGAATGAGACTGTGCGTATGCATAGGCTGATTTGGATCCATGTTGTTCTCAAATGCCTTATGGGACCTTTTTCCATATCCCAGCACATATTCATTTACAGTAGTTTTTAGCTCACCTGAGCACAAGCTCAAGTGAGCTATTGTGATCACCTTTTGTCCGGCGTCCGACCGTCGTGCGTCGTCCGTCGTCCGTCGTGCGTCGTGCGTCGTCCGTCAACAATTTCTTTAAATGACATCTCCTCCTAAACTACTTGGCCAATTTCAACCAAACTTGGCAGGAATGTTCCTTAGGTGACCCCCTTTCAGAATTGCTAAAGGAATTGAAATCCATGCAAAACTCTGGTTGCCATGGCAACAGAAAAGGAGAAATTTGACTGAATCTCAATACTATCTTTGAACGACATCTCCTCCTAAACTACTGGGCCAATTCCAACCAAACTTGGCAGGAATGTTCATTAGGTGACCCCCTTTCAGAATCGCTAAACTAATTGAAATCCATAAAAAACTCTGGTTGCCATGGCAACAGAAAAGGAGAAATTTGACTGAATCTCAATACTATCTTTGAACGACATCTCCTCCTAAACTACTTGGCCAATTTCAACTAAACTTGACAGGAATGTTCATTAGGTGACCCTCTTTCAGAATTGCTAAAATAATTGAAATCTATAAAAAAAACTCTGGTTGCCATGGCAACAGAAAAGGAGAAATTTGACTGAATCTCAATACTATCTTTGAACGACATCTCCTAAACTACCAAGCTAATTTCAACCAAACTTGGCAGGAATGTTCCTTAGATGACCCCCTTTCAGAATTGCTAAAAGAATTGAAATCCATAAAAAACTCTGGTTGCCATGGCAACAGAAAAGGAGAAATTTGACTGAATCTCAATACTATCTTTGAACGACATCTCCTCCTAAACTACCAGGCCAATTTCAACTAAACTTGAAAAAAATATTTCTTAGGAGGTCCTCTTTAAGAATTGCTAAAAGAATTGAAATTGACTGAAAACTCTGGTTGCCATGGCACCAGAAAAGGAGAAATTTGACTAATTCTCAATAATTTCTTTGAACAACATCTCCTCCTAAACTACTTGGCCAATTTCAACCAATCTTGGCAGAAATATTTCTGAGGAGGTTCCTTCTAAAAATTGCTAAAAGAATTAAAATATTTTAAAAGCTCTGGTGGCCATGGCAACAGAAAAGGAGATTTTCCACCAAATCTCAATGACATCGTTGAATGATATCTCCTCCTAAACTATCAGGCTAATTTCCACCAAACTAGGCAGAAATATTCCTTAGGAGGTCACATTTCAAAAATTGCTAACAGAATTGCTATTGAAACCCAACTCTGGTTGCCATGGCAATAGAAAAAGAGAAATTACATGAAATCTGTCAGAAGCAATTTTTCAATAACCACAGAGCCAAATTTTACAAAACTTAATATTTGCATTGCTTATGATATTGCTATGAGGTACTTTTCTTTGCTTTTCAATATAAAACCTTGTCACAGAAAAAGGGGACTTCTAGTAAATATCTGCTTATCAGGCGCATAACATCTACATCTATGCTTGGATTTAAAAAAAATGTATGGGTAAATGTGTTCTTTATCATGAGTAGATGTTCTATTTGAAATATATATTTAGGTAGGTTCAAGGTCATGGATCTAGTTCAATTTGTAAATTTCTGTTTGTTTGTCAGTCTGTATGTTTTATTTTAATTCAATCTGTCCAAAGCAATTTCTCCATAACCATATAGGATGAAACTTCATATTTGAGTTACATATGATATTGCACTAAGGTAGTTTTCTGGGTTTTTTATGGTTTGAAATCGTATAGCGGTTTTCATATGATCTTTGACCCATTATTGCATTACCTGTAACAAATCTGATCTGTTATAAAACCCCATCTCAGGTGAGCAACCTAGGGCCAACGGCCCTCTTGTTTGCTACACTCTCAAGTTACACAATTACACAATGGACAAAGATAAGATAAATGCCTCGGGATTTGTTGTTTCCATAGAAAAGTAAATCTTTTTTAAACCTCAACAATAGAATTGCATCAATTCTGTGACGATTTGATAAGAATGTTGTCTCTCTGCAAGGAAGAACCTAGATTAATTTACACAACTTTTGTTATATAGCAATGCTAGTATTTCATATACAGTCTTTCTATATAAGATGAGGCGTGTGAAGCAACATTCATTGTAACAATTTTGTTTTGTCCAGATATTTTTTTCGGTGTGCGTATGTGTGTATACGTTTTTAGAACTTCTTTAAATGTGTCAATTAGTAAACAACAAAGGAGGGGTTTCTATACGGCCGTTTTCCTGGGACCTGAATTTTCCAATGATATTTTTAGTATAAATAGATACATAAAGGGGACGTGTTTTGCTGAAAAGTCTGAATCGAACGGACCTTTGGTTTGCTGTATATTGTATATTGAAAGTGGGTGGGGTAATTCTATTCAGGCGCTACCCAAGGTTCTTATTCATCAATTTTCCATCTAAATGTAAATAATTGGCGAATTTTTTTAAAACGATATTTTTTGTATATGAGCCCATGTTAATATGACATGAAATTCATTGGCCTGCTTATGATAAATATTAACACATTTCCAATTTCGCTCTGGATGAAAATCCCATTCGTCCAAGACAATATAAATGCAAACATTTACACTTGGTTTTGCATTTGATTGACCTATATTTGTAAATTTAAGAATGCAAAAATTGTCAAAAATAGCATTTTCTGACATTCAAGGGCATATAACTCAGCACTTTCTCTAGCAATTCCATTCAAAATCAATC
Source organism: Fragum sueziense (assembly GCA_963680895.1). Classification (NCBI taxonomy): domain Eukaryota; kingdom Metazoa; phylum Mollusca; class Bivalvia; order Cardiida; family Cardiidae; genus Fragum; species Fragum sueziense. Next base: position 66,723,954 of record OY804596.1, on the reverse strand, counting down.
CTACACAAGGGCTTATGACCATACACATTTTGACAAAGTTTGGTGAAGATAGGATAATATTTGTGTATTCTAGAGTGTAAACCTGATTTCATGGACGGGCAATAAGACAGACGGACGGACAACAGGCGAAACTGACCGCAATAGCTTATTTGTAGTACTATTTGTTGAGACCAGCTATGATTTAGACTAATTAAACATTTCTGCCTTTCTGTACGAAGGAAAGCCAGAAAAAAATTATTTTGTTATTTATTTCACAATTTGTCATGGGTTTTCGTGCATTCAAGGGCCCATAACTCATTTTCCCGATTAGCTATTAAAAATCCCTCATAATTTTGCAATGACGAATTATTAACAAGTTATCACCTAAAATATTATTCCAATATGTCGCTTTATAAAAACGTGTTGATGTTTTTCCCAAAGTTGGGAGATGAAAATATACAAAAATTGAAAAAATACATAAAATGCCAAATGTGTTAATATTTATCATAAGCAGGTCAATAAATTTCATGTCATATTAACATGGGCTCATATACAAAAAATGATGTTTTAAAAAAATTCGCCAATTATTTGCATTTAGATGGAAAATTGATGAAAAAGAACCTTGGGTAGCGCCTGAATAGAATTACCCCATCCACTTTCAATATACAATATACAGCAAACCAAAGGTCCGTTCGATTCAGACTTTTCAGCAAAACACGTCCCCTTTATGTGTCTATTTATACTAAAAATATCATTGGAAAATTCAGGTCTCAGGAAAACGGCATTATGGAAACCCCTCCTTTGTTGGTCAAATTACATAATCATTTTCTAATCTCAGAACAGGGTTCAATTCAAATATCTGGAAGCAAATATGAATAAAAAAACACATAAAATCTCACTTGTCTCTTGTAGCAAGTTCTAAAATCAAGGTCTAATCTGTCAATTTTGCGAATTGCCTCCCTTTGACATAAACAAATAGGTAATTTAAAATGTTTGGTATTCACAAATTTATCACGGTTTTCGATTGGATATTTTTGCAACACTATGCAGGTCTTACAGGCGATTTTTGAAACTTTTTTTCGACTAGGATTGTACTCATATGTCTATGCAATAGGGATTTTGATTTCCTATGGAGATTACATTGTAAAATGTTTAAGCTTTGGAACATAATGTAAATTCTGCTTTTCAAATATCCTTTTCTAAACGCCAAAACAATATTATGCAAGCTTTCCTGACTGGTAACCTGTCAGACTACCATTCCTTGCAGTCTGGCATAGTTTGCAGTCTTCTGCTCGAATTTCTGAAGGTTAAAATTGTATAAAATGTTCGTTCAAATTGTAAACCTGAAAAATGGACCCCTGTCACATTAAATGGGTCCATTTTCATACCTCTAATTAAGATAAAAAAAACGTTTAGTGCTTGGCACAACCAAGTAAATGAACAATGCGAAACACTTTCATTTGATTCCTTTACTTGTTGGTTTTTAGAAAAAAATATGACAGGCAAAGTAGGTGTAGCGTTTTCGCTTTTGTTCAGTAAAATATGAGAAGCAACATCCATTATAACATATTCAATTATGTCTATTTGTGAATTTTCGGTGTACGTCTGTGTTATAGTGATTTTTGAATAAATACTTCGAGTGTGTCATTAAGGAAACTATGAAAGACATTCTTGTCCAAACGCGTCGACCAAGCAATTCTAAATAAATTCTTTAATCTCGTTACAAACTTCAATACTGTCAAGGAGGAAGTAAACATTTCTCAAACAGTTCATGGTGCCGCTTAACGTCGGTATTTTTTAAGTTATAGACGATGTGTAATGTGTTATGTCAAATGCAAGAGATTGTTAATGACAAAGACCTTGGTGCGCGACCACTAAACTCGATGAATCTTTTAAGTTCTAGACGATGCACGACGTGGCATGTCAAATGCAAGAGATACTTAACGATGATACTTAAGGTAAGACTTAATCGCAGCTTAATTATAAGGTTAAATGACGCTAAGGACTAGGTGATCAATCAATGTAAACCGATGTCTCGTCTAAATATTGATTATTGTAGTCTATGCACTTACTCAGAATGTTTTTTTTTCTGCGATTTCTAGAGAAATACATGTATATGGTCATTACAAATATAGTGGGATAGTTAAGGGAGGAGGTGCTAAATTGTAGACGACAATATTTTGGATTAGTCCAAATAAAAATTGGTGTTGACCATAAAACTAAGTGAACGAAATTTTTAAACGTTACTGGTCTTTCTGGATTGAAAACAATATACAAAATGAAGAAACCGCCTGTCCCATTAAAGGCTCCAATGTGTGTAAATAGGTTAACAATGTACACGTTAGTTTAATGGTAAAATATAGATCAAAAGTTGCATATACGTTGCAGCCCCATTTGATATCAATTTACATGCAATGGGCGTCGTATTCTGAAAGATGTAAGACATGGTTTAGGTGACAAATGTACATTCCCTTTGAATCTTAACGTAGCACCGGTAAATAATCTAGGAAAGTATTGCCCTTCAAGATACCATTATATCGGTCCTAAAAGATCGTCTCCGTTTGGATTCATATTAAACACATAAAAATATAGGCCAATACGGTGCTGCTTTCATGACGATGAGTTTGGTTGTATACAATCATATTTTTATACAAAGGAAGATATAGAGTGCCATGTGTACTTTGCCTGCTCAGCATACGCAAAAAATCACTTCGACCATAATAATGACTATTTTTCAGTCATCATATGAAATCTGTTCCGAAGGAATGAAATAAAAAGAGAGTCTGTCTACGGTTTTACAGCCAATAAAGTGTTATTTTCATGCTCACTTAAAGTAGACTGACAATGTCTTGACATCAAATAACATAAAAGAAATAGTTCACAATTCCTTCCAAATTTTCCTCTTTACAATAAAAGATTCTCCCGCTTGTCTAGACTAACAAATCATATTAAACCGCTCCATTACATCAAAAGTGAATCCCGTAAAGGGAAATTGTCAAAAGATGATATAGCCGATTCCATGTGGGCGTTCATAGAGTATGAGAAACTGTGAAACGTTTAACCCATTACTTCACAGTGACGCCTTTTGACTCCTTCAAAAGAAAAGGCTTGGGAAAACATTGTAAAAAATGAAGAAATTGCTTGTGACAAGCAATTTCTCCATTTTCCACAATTTTTTCTAACTAAAAATGGAAAGATTTTTAAAATTTCATCAACTTTAGATTGTTGTATGCAACACCTTTCAAATCGGATTAGTCAAAAAAAATTCGTCTGGTAATGGGTTAAATGATCCCTTCTACACTTTCTAAAAATGTGCGATACATCATGCCGGACACAACGTTCAGTTAAAGATGGTGAAGATGAATTTAAGTCTAGAGCTAACTAAATAGAGGTAAAACGTGACATATCACGTTATAGACGATCACCTGACTAATCGCCGATGTCACAAGACATATGAGCCAGGATCTGGAAAAACGTCTCTTATAGCTTTTGAGACAGCTAGTATAGGTCTCAAGAATAGGCTGTGCCTTGATTCAGTCTACACAACGTCCATGTTACTCTTAAATGGTTGCTACAGACCATGAGGAAGCTATTGGAGAACAACATGGTTTCTGGTCAGACTGCGTGTATACGCAGGCTGATCTGGAACCATGTTGTTCTCAAATGCTATAAGGGACGATTTTCCAGATCCTGGCTCATATCTATTAACCAATTACTCTAATTTGTCTCCCGCATATCTTTTTGTCTCATCGTGATGGAAGGAGGACTATTTAATTAATGTTGAGTATCAGGCGGGTATGATTGAATAAAGAATACATGTGAAGACAACACCATGTTATTGAAAGGTGAACAGCCCGTATGATGTTGCAGTTTTAAGACATTTAAGTACACAATAATAGTCTCTTCGACGATTCATAGACAATAAAAGAAATAACCCGTTAATGCGTTTCTAATTTTATGATAGCATTCCGAGCTTTACGACAGACAAAATAATGATACAGATGCAAAATATGACATAAAATGTAAGTCATTCCTATTTACATATACGAGCCATAGTCTGGAAAATAGGTTATTTATGGCATTTGATACCGAATAACTTGTTAATTATAACGACATAACGGTTTAAAAATTACAGACATTCAATATCCTTACTATACCATGTTTAATGCGTATCATTAAAACATAAGCAACATGCATAATGAAACCAATCTTATGTGAGAATTGTCTTTTATTTGGCCGAGTGTATCATAAGCAGGACTTTTGTCGATACTTTGAACGCCTTTATTGTGGTTCTTATTCTAGATTTGTCTGTGAATTGCTTTAACATAGCAAAATTGGTTATATTTTCTCCTTCCATGCATCCCTGGATGGGTGGAGGTTCTTTCAATAAAAGAAATAGTCTAGTGCAATACTAAGGAATTCTCAATTGGACATCTGTTTATGTTATTTTAAATGGATTTATCTAGCAATTACTCTCTGGATAAAAGTCATACTTTCTTCTCCGTCCTTAATGTGTTGCTAAATGTAGAGATTGAGAACAAAACGGCAATATTCTCTTTGCGACGTCTGTATTTTTGATTGCGAAATGTTTCGTTATTAAAGGTGTATAGGGAAAATACGTTAAGTCACCTCACTTTTGAAATTACTTCAGAAATTACTCTTTATCAATGATTTCATAAACGGTGTGCGATGTTGAGAGATACGTGATGCATATCTTCGCTAATTCATTGGGACATTCTTGTATGCTTTTTCCAATTCAAAAACATGATAGACGGCATAATGAATGACACCAACGGGGAAAAGTAATTGACCGAGTTGTTCCGAATGCTCTATGATTCATAAACCGCGGAGTTCCGAATGCTCCATACTTCATACAAATCATTTGTATGAAGTATGGAACATTCGGAACACTTCGGTTATAATCTCGGTCTCAAAGACGCTGTATCAAAAACATCTTAAGAAATCTTAAAAAAATCTCGCTCTAAAGAACGCGGCTCAGGTCTTGTATGGGAATAGGTTAAGTGAGGATTACTTTTTAGCTCACCTGAGCACGAAGTGCTCGAGGTGAGCTATTGTGATCGCTTTTTGTCCGTCTGTCCGTCTGTCCGTCTGTCCATCTGTCCGTCTGTCCGTCTGTCCACAATTTGGTGTTTACACTCTAGCATCCACAAATATTAGTCAATCTTGACCAAACTTTGTCAAAACAAGTATGGTCATAAGTTCTCGGATGAGTTCGATTATGGGCCAGATCGGACCAGAAAGTGTGGAGTTATCTGCCCCTGAATGACGAAAAATGCTGTTTTTAACTTTGTTTACACTCTAGCATCTACAATTATTGCCCAATCAATAAAAAACTTGGATATTATATTGGAGACTATAGGATCTTGGGTGAGTTCGATTTTCAGTCAGATCAGGCGAAAAAGTTAAAAGTTATGTGCCCTTGAATTTGTCAAAATTGCCGTTTTCGACCGTTTTCGACCTTGTTTACACTCTAGAATCTACAATTATTGACCAAACAAGACAAATCTTGAACACAATGTTGGAGACCATAAGATCTCGGGTGAGTTTAATTTTCAGTCTGATTAGACGAGAAAGTCGAGAGTTACGTGCCCTTGAATTTGACAAAATTGTCGTTTTTGACTGTTTTCGACCTTTTTTACACTCTAGAATCTACAATTATTGACCAATCAAGACAAATCTTGGACACAATGTTTGAGACCATAAGATTTCGGATGAGTTCGATTTTCAGTGTGATCTGACAATAAAGACAAGAGTTACGTGCCCTTGAATTTGATAGAATTGTCATTTTCGGCTGTTTTCGACATTGTTTACACTCTAGAATCTACATTTATCAATCAATCAAGACAACACTTGGACACAATGTTAGAGATCATAAGATCTCAGATGACTAGAATTTTCAATCTGATAAGACAAGAAAGTCGAAACTTATGTGCCCTTGAATTTGACAAAATTGTCGTTTTTAAGTACCATTCCACGTAATTTTCAGAATCCGGCGGTACATGACCCTCTTGGATTTTGATAAAATTTTGCATACACAGTATATACGGGCTAAGATTTTTAAAAATGACAAAGAAAAGTTCAAAACAGCATTGGTTGCCATGGAAACCAGTGTCATTTATTTCATCCCAATTCTGCATCTCTAACAATTAAAAAACTAAATTTTTGCTCATGTTCAGGTTTTAATTCCATTAAAGTAAAAGAAGATATTGTACATTTGTGTATAACAATACAAAGTTGAACTTTAAGTAATACTGGTATATGACTGAAAGTAATATCGGGTAAAGATTATTAGTTTAATTTTTTTTTCACAAAATCGCTTGTTTTCGAAAATATCAAGTTTTGCAAAATTTTGATATTTTTCATATTTTTGAAGGCATATAACTAAAAAAGTGGACTGCCAATGTTTCAATGCTTACTACCACTGAATTATATACAATCTATAGATAATATTACAAGAATAAAATAGTATGGACATATCACAGTTTTTTTTATTATTTCTTGTTAAAAATGCATATTTTTAAAAAAAAATCTATTTCCTTGAATGTGCCAACAGTCAATTTTTTGTGTTTTTTCAGATCATGCCTTCTTTATTAAGTCCCTATATCAATATTTAGTGTAGAATTTATCAATATTATACAATTGTGTTAATTTCTGAATATGGTTGCTATAGCAACCATTTACGAAATAACAAAAAAAATAGACAGCCCTGGCGGTCTGGAAGCGCTCCACAGGCCTGATTGTTTGTCTTGTTGAATGCAATTTCAAAGGTTCAGGCTGCACAAACAAGCAAGCTGAAAATTTCAAGCAAGTAAGATCTTATGGTCAGTAAAACTCTGTGAAAGTTATTGTATTGATTAATTAGTACCAATGGTTGTAAAAGTGAAAATAAAGCCGAAAATGGCAATTTTGTCAATTTCAAGGGCACGTAACTCATGACGTAAAGTTCAGATCAAGCTGAAAATTATATCAAGGCAAGATCTTATAGTCACCAACACTCTGTACAAGTTTTGTCTTGATTAATCAATATTTGTAGTTTCAAGAGTGAAAACAAAGTCAACATAGAGCCGGAAATGGCAATTTTGTCAATTTCAAGGGCACATAACTCATGACATAAAATTCAAACCAAGCTGAAAACTCTACCAAGGTAAGATCTTATAGTCACCAACATTCTGTACAAATTTTGTCTCCATTGGCCAATATTTGAAGTTGCTAGAGCGAAAACAAAGTCAAAATAAAGCTGAAAATGGCAATTTTGTCAATTTCAAGGGCACATAACTCATGATGTAAGATTCAGATTTAGCTGAAATTTACACAAAAGCAAGATCTTATAGTCACCACCATTCTGTCCAAGTTTTGTGTTGATTGGTTAATATTTGTAGTTGCTGAAGTGAAAACAAAGTCAAAATAAAGTCTTAGGCAAAGTCGTGCGATGTGGGCCTGTGCACATGCAACGTACGATTTGGGTGGATGCACCCACGACAGAAATTCAAATACAGAAATTTCAGAAAATTCATAAAGAAGGCGTAGTCCTACTTTCCTCGAAAGAGATTCATACTTTTGACCTGTTTTGAATGAATGCGTTTTAAGGCGTTCTTACAACCCGTTGTGCGTCTTTAGAAATCGTGCAGTTTCGCGGATTTTTAAAACGCACAATTCATAAAGACACATGACAGGTTGAAAAAGAGGCTTTAGAAACAATAACTTTTGTCAAAGGTTAGAAAGGATATTGTCTGAGGCAGGGTTTATATGTAAGAGATCCAAATTACGCTACCTACATGTATTATTTATAAAATAAAAATCTATATAGGCCCCCTATACTGCCTAACTTCCCTTTTGGGTATTACTGGAAGGCATTACCAGTAATAATATACCGAGAAAATGCTGATTATGTTTCATTTTATTGTGTTAGCTGTTTCGGTTCTATGTTTTCTGTCGTATAGGCCCTCATGTCAATCCTACCTAAAATGGTGGAAATGTACGACTCAACTTGAGGATCTGTGGTACAGAGTCATTGTCTTTTTCATTACATCTGGCCACGGATGTATTGAATTATTATAAAATTTGATATTTTTTTCCTGAAAATGTTCATGGAAACATCAACATACATCAACATTCATAATCAGTCTTGAAAAAAACAGAACAAAATCTTTTGTATCTGATGTATGCTAAAGTATTCTAAATATTGATGATTTGTTCTGTATAAAAAGCTGTTATTCCTAGAGGTTGATCTTTTTTTACTGGTCATTAATAAAGGGACGTAATCGGAGGTAATCTTGAATCTATTTTTAGCACAGAATCCTTTGTTATTAGGGGAAAATATGAAACTTCAAAGGCGCATATCTCCGAAGAAATACACATTCAGACTATTTTAATTAAGTTACAATAAACTTGAATTAATTATGCATCAAATAGAAATATTTATTTATATATTTGTAATCCACTTCAAAGCAAAATTAGTGTTTAAAAATGGCATAGATTGCATTGACCATATAGGAAAACGAAATTATTTTCTGAATTTTAAAATAATCAGAAATTTTATGAAAAGCAAATAAAGTAACAAAAAACATTTGTAATCGTCACAAAATAGCATAAACTTCATTTCTGATGAAAAACTGATATATTTTTTAAATACCATGTACCGTCAAAATGCAGGAAATGGCTGATTTTTATGTGGAGTGGTACTTAACTGTTTTCGACCTTGTTTACACTCTAGAATTTTCAATTATTGTCCAATCAAGACAAATCTTGGACACAATGTTTGAGAGGATAAGATTTCGGATGTGTTTGATTTTTAGTGTGATCTGACCAGAAAGACGAGAGTTATGTGCCCTTGAATTTGATAAAATTATCATTTTCGGCTGTTTTCGACCTTGTTTACACTCTAGAATCTACAATTATCAATTAATCAGGACAAAACTTGGACACAATGTTTGGGACCATAATATGTCGGATGAGTTTGATTTTCAGTCTGATCCGATCAGAAAGTTGAGAGTTATGTGCCCTTGAATTTAACAAAATAGCCGTTTCTGGCTGTTTTTCGATCTTGAATCTTCAATTATTGACCAATCAAGACAAATCTTGGACACTATGTTGGAGACCATAATATCTTGGATGAGGTAGATTTTCAGTCTGATGTGATCAGAAAGTCGAGAATTGTGTGCCCTTGAATTTGAAAAAAATACCGTCTTTGGCTGTTTCGACCTTGTTTATACTCTAGAATCTGTGATTATTTATCAATCAAGAAAAACCTGGACACAATGTTTGGCACCATAAGATCTCAGATGAGTTTGATTTTCACAAAGTTATTGACTATAAGTTAGTTTTCAGTCTTATAGTCATAAATGTTTATTGAATTGAACAAAAGTGTTGCTCATATCATTTTGGTTCAGGTGAGCGATATAGGACCATCATGGTCCTCTTGTCATTTTCATGTCTCAACTGGCAATTTCGTGAACCGATATCAAACATAGTGCAGACAAATATACATACCACAATAGGACCCTTGACAATACTATATTGTTATAAGATACGACACTTTTGACGAATTGATCATTTGGGAATAGGTGGAATTGTAGGATGGACATTTCTTTATACAAAAGTAATGAAGAATATATCGCAGACAGACATTGTTTTGACAGAGTGAAATATTTAAAGCCGGAGAACTTTTTCTAAGCCATTTCCCATTCAAGGTGATGTAGACGGTAAAATGATTCTGAATAAAAATAGAATTTTATTCATTAAAAGACACCATATCTTCAAAAATGACAAAATGCTGGTATTTCCAAGGTTTCTTTCAATGCTTTATTTCTGTCGAATAGTATTTCTATTAACATTTCATGTAATGACGAACATTGAGTCCAACAAAAGCTCGATTGACGTGGCTAAAAAACTTTTTTTTCGAAATTTGTCCAATGACGAAGGACCAAACCAATTCATATAATGGTGTTGAAAAAAGTATCGCCTACTTGATACACTACTTGAGACGTATAACTCCCGTTCAAAATGTTCAGCAACATATTAAAGACGACAGATACAGCTTGACATTGCTCTAGAGAATAATTATCAGACAGATTTCAATTTTGACATCATTATCTCTCCCAGTCAAGGAAGCACTCTAAAATTAAAGAACGTTATAAAACGTACGACTAATGATATTCGAAATAAAATATATATTACTTAGAGGATAGTCAGCATTTGAAGGCAGAAGATATGCTGAAAATTAACATTTCCTGTTGTCTTGCAATGCTTTTCAATGTGTTTGATAATTCAACACCAAAAATTATGCATTTTTGAAAAAGCAACTCCAATAGTACATGATCAGCAGCACATCAGGAATTATTATGACTGGTTAACTTTGCTCAAGAGAGCCCTTTCCAGGTAGAACGGATTTCCAATAACATTATGAAATGCCAATAAGAGAAAAACCCTCTTTGTCGCTTTTCCTGGATATTTTTGATAAACGGTCTTTATTTTGTATAAATGAATTACATTACAAGCATTCGACGCGAGACATGTGGTCTTAACATATAAAATTGAATCCTGTGTTGTCTTACATGTAGTATAGAGCGGGCGATTAGCCTGATTAGAGAAGACACCAACGAACTTTGTAACTAGATCAAGAATGTTAAATCGTATTTCCAAAATCGAAGTCCAGCAAACCATGCCATTGTGTAAAATACGTTCTTTTAAACTCTCAAACTGTGAAATCGTCCTTTGGCATTTTCAATTGCCATAAATTCTCTTTAAATGTAATTGGGTGTCTTTATTCCAATTGTTTGATCAATGTTTGTCTAGACTAGTGATTATTTGTTATCATATTCCAAATTAGGAAATTCTGGAAGAACTGAAAGGACTATCGTTTTTCGTAATAAGATGTCAATGCATTGTCAATCTGTTTTATTTGGACCCGGCTGCTTGTACGAAAAATACAATTTCCCGTCTATGCTAGAAGGACACAAATCGAAACTAAATTTCAAGAAAAGGCATTTTCGCTAGTCTCATGATGCACTTCATTTTCTTACAAAAGCTATCGTATTCATCAGTCTAAGATAAAAGCAATCACTGTGGGTTCATTTTGCAGGAAAGTAATTCTTTCCTAAACATCTGCAATAGAATCTTATCCATTCTGTGGCGGTTTGATAAGAATTTCGTCTCTTAAGACGATTATCATATATTTTCCTATTTGAACAATACATGATACATGCATTTCTTTTGTCTAACGTGTTTATCATTGAAGATCATACTACGTAAATATGGCATAAAAGATTAATAAAGTCCTTAAATGTAATTTGAGATTATCGTAATCTAGATACGCCTGCACCAGAGTGCAGCCTGTCCAGAGTTAAGTAAGATACACAGTATAGAATTTACCCTTGTCCTGGTCAGTTGGCACATACTAAGAACATGATTCTCGTATACGCTTAATTAATACCTTTTACGGAGAAAGACATAATTCTACATACAATCGCCTGTATTATAATGGATTTCCAGCAGCTATTCTAGAAAAAACAGTTTATTGTGGAATAACGACTTAATAGGATAATATACCCAAATCAAACTTTATTTGCGACACATGTTAGCGACAATGAATGTAAACCACATAACTGATATTATTCAAACTTAAGAAAATTTATTACATAGTATAATTGCGACTATGCAATAAGGGCTTTAGGACTGTCATGAAAACTTCATCTAAGATTTTTAAAATGTTTGCGAACGTTAACGGAAACGTGTACATACGTCATACTGCAATATCAATGAAATATACAGAGTATATTATTATTATTTTATCGATGCATCTATTCGTCTATGATGTCGTTCAATTAGGTACCGAGTATATTATTTTTAATATCTCGATGCATCAGTTCGTCTACGATGTCGGTCTAGAATGATTTGTGGTCACTAAGGTGGCGTGAACGAAAGCTCAGACAAAACATATACGATTAGTGTTTAGAATTACAAAACACCCATTGAATATGAATTAAGGGCTTGTTCCAAACTGGTGGTACAAATGTATACAGTGACGGGTGTAGATAGATGACCACGTTGTGCATCTCTAACTATCTCTAAGCTATAAATGCCCTCATTTATCGTGAGCTACAACAGCTGTAGCTTACACTTGGAAAAGGTTCATCAGATAGTGTATAGACATCGTACTTCATTATCCATCAATTGCACCGAGTATATTATTATTGTTTTCCCGATGCATCAGTTTGTCTACGATGTCATTCAAGAATGATGAATAGCCACTACGGTGGTGTGAACCAAAGTTCAGACAAAACATATGACCCTTGGCGTTCGACATTAGAGAATATTGATCACATATGCTTTGAGTGGACAGTCTCCAAAAGAGTAATAGTCAATTACAGGTACCTTAAGCGTCTAATTGTCGTTACTTTCAAAATGGACATCTAACAATATTTTAATCAAATCCATTGATTGTCATTTTCTGCCATTTTGCTGTGTTTTTGAATGGCGTACAATAAGAAACCGAAAAAGTAAATTCTAATATTCGAAATGCAGTTCAGCAGGATCGGTTTCGAATATGAGTTTTAGAGGAGGAGTGTGGTGTCTTGGTAATATGTTGCAATTTTCTATCGATTGGTAAGGAGCTAAACAAAATTAAAGCTTTTGTGACATTTGAAAATTGATCTTAAACACCATGAGGCTTTGAACATGAAAAAATCTTTGAACGCTAATTAGACAACATGTAGTTTATATAGTTTATGAAGTGAGATAATACGTAATCAATATTAAGATAAAGGAAATGGATTTTACCGTTATCATAAAGAAAGAGGAGTATCATCTCATAAACAACTTATTTTCTTGGGTATTTGAAATTTAAATTTGCGCCGAAAATCGGGGAAAGGGCATCCTAAAAACATGTCTCGAGTCAAGAATACCTCCTAGAATGCGTTACATATCACGGATAGTATTCCAAAATAGCGAAACTACAGCTTGTGTTTTCGAATACAGTTTGCAATATGTACGAAGAAGGAACCTAGTTATATGCCAGAAAATTATATTTTGAGGTATATGTACGAATAACTAATAAGCTTTACGTTGGTCTCTATTGTCCAAGATGTAACAATCCAATACCATTCATACTTCACATGTAGACTCATTACCAGTAGAGATGTGCATATCAAATTTTGGTGACGATCCATTGCTTTTTACAGAGTTATGACATGGTCCTTAAGTTTATCTTCTTATCCGTTCATTTTAATTTCTCTGTAACCAATGTGTGGATTACATTCGAACCTCGAACCTATAGACTTGATATATATCAAATATCTTCAAGTTAAATTTGGGTTTTGGGTTCATTCTTTTTGCACCAAGTTATCGCCTTTTTTAAGAAAATTGG